>CM038669.1:125851130-127226939 GCA_021605145.1 Aegilops bicornis
GAACACCGGGGATGTCGGGGCGGTTGCCACGCATAAACCTGCGTCGGCGTTCGCCATTGGAAAGCAATGAGCGCGCCTTCCTATTTAGGGTCGAGAGTGGCGCGATGGTGAAGGTACCACCGGTGCCGTCCTCCTTGGCGGACACCTTCTTGGTCTCTGGTGGAGCTGCCATCGTCTTCTTACACTTGCGGTGGAGCTCGATGGTGCGTCCTCGGCGGTAGCGCAGCACTCCGAAGAAGGTGCGCTTGCCGGAGTGGGCATCGAGCTCTTGCGGACTTGGTCTTCTTCTTCGCCTCGGGAGCTTCAGCGGCAAGTGGCTTGCAATCTCTGCAGCTCTTTGCTTCCCGATAGATCTTGTCGGCGCAGATAAGAGCATCCTTCTTGTCGCCGAGGGCAGAGGCGACACTTATCGGGCTGGCATCTTCAAAGATAAGTTGTATGCATCTTGAGAGGCTACCATGAATTTGGCGAGTCTTTGGGCGGCCAAGTATCCCATTGTAAGGCAATGGAAAGTCAACAACGTCAAAAGTGACCCTCTCGATCCACGAAGTTCAACTTCACGCCAAATGTCACCGCAAGCGTGATCTTTCCCTTGACTTGCTCCTTCCCGGATTGATTCCTTGGAATGTGCGGTCTCTTCGAGCTTCGCCATCGAGGATCTGCAGGTTTTACGGAGCACCGCGGAGGAGATCAGGTTCAAGCGGCCCGCCGTCAACTAGCATCTTAGTGACCTTGAGGTTGCGGATAGTTGGTGAAACCAACATCGGCAAGCACCCGACCGCGATTCTGTGATCGTGGTGGTCCTCAATATCAAAGATGATAGGCGTCTCGGACCATTTCAGAGGCTTGCGTGACTCGGCGGATGGTTACGCCGCATTGACTTCCCACATCCACCGCTTGAGCTGGCGGTGTGAAGTATGCAGAGAAGCACCGTCAACGCCACGGGACCTCTGCAGTGGCTTTCGGAACTCTGCTCATCGGTCTCGTCATCATCCATGTCTTCATCATCGTCGTCGTCTTCATCCTTATCGCGGCGGCGGGAGGTCTGTCTCCTTGCATTGCTTGGCCTTGCCGTGGCGTCCTCCTTGGCGGGGCGTTTCTTGCTAGCTCCTCCCGGCACCTTCTGGGCCTTCTCCTTGTCGCGTCGTTCAGTATTCAGCCTTCGCTGCTCGACAAGCTGCTCGACCTTTTGCAGCTCTGGAGGTCATGGCCCTTAGTGCGGTGGATCTTGCGGTATTGTTTGTTGGAGCCGTCTTGCTTGTCGTGACCGCCCCATGGCGGTTGGTGCCGGCAACCTCCTTGCCGGAGCTACCAGCTTTGGCTTTCTTGGCGCCACCTTGGACTGCTCAACAACTAGCACATCTTTGCCTTTCTTCTTCACGATGTTCGCCGCCAGTTTTTTTCTTTAAAGGCGGTCTCCTCACTATCGATCCTCACCTTGATATTCTCTCCGGACTCTCCTCCCTTCCTCGTACGTGCACACTTGTCGGCGGGGCATATAGCTCATCGACGCGTCTACGATCTTGCACATCGCCATCTCTGCCGCATCTGCGGTTTCGCACGCTCGATGGAACGCTACCGATTACAAGGGCGGGTGGACATCTGGGATGTTGTCTTTGTCTGTGGTGAATCTCCGAATGTACTTGCAGGGGCTCTCCTTCCTTCCGGCGGCGAGATGAAGGTCGCTTTCTTGGCCATGGGGCTTGTGGCGCTTTGTAAAGGCGCCGACAAATGATGGCATAGATCTGCCCAAGAGGATATGGAGTTGTCCGGCAAGTGCATGAGCGAGATCGACATTGGGCTTGAGCACCAGCGGAAGTAGTTGGCGAGGATCTTGTCGTCTCGCCCGGCAGCTTGCACCGCGATGGTGTAGATCTTTGAGGAACTCCGACGGATGCGTCTTGCCGTCGTACTTCTCTCGGTACGTCGGCTTGAAATTCTTCTTCTTTGGGCCCTTTGGACTTGCCGCGACTCACGAGTGAACGCAGGGCAACCTACAGCGTCGGCAAGTCGCTGGTTCTCTGGCGCATGCATGTCGACAGAGGGCCCAAGACGCTGGTCGGATTGACGCCGAAGCTTCTCTTGGCGCTCGATGCGAGTTCGGCGTCTTCTTCTTGTCGTTCGTGAAGAACTTGGCGCCGATCGCGACGAGCTCGTGGATCCGATGATGCGGTGGAGTCATTGTCGAGGTGGATCCGGCGAGTCGGCGATCTTGGCCTTCGGGCGGAGAGTGCATGGTGGTTGCACCCCACGGTTTCGCCGCCACCGGCTCGTGTTTGGCGATCTGCCGCGGCGGCAGCGATGCACTCGGCTGCCATGGAGCGTCGCCGTTGGCAAAGCCGATGAGACTACGAATGGTGGCCCTCCATTCATCGACCTTTGTCGGCTGTTGGAGGTAATCCAGAGCAATTGAGCTCTCGCCAAAGCTTCGCCGGAGTGGTGGGTGGCGGTGGTGAGCGGCGCGAGGCGGGATATGCTCGGACTTCTAACTATGTTAGAAGGAGCGATATCCCGTCCAGCGATCGTGCCTCGCTTCGCGCCAAAGATGTTGGCGTGCATGCTGGTCTTGAGCATCCCGAGATCCACCAACTCGATCTTGGTCCAACGAGCGTATGGCGTTGTGAATAACATGACGCTGTCGGTCCCGCGCCTCCTGAGACGGGCGCGGTGCATGTATGGACGCCGAGGTCTGCGCAGCCTTGTCCTTGGACTTGGCAGCACCATGGGCTCCCCGTCGACGTACATTCTTCGCGGCGTCTACCCCACCACCCGTTTGCTCGGTGGTGGTGGGTTCGACGCGACGGAACATCTGCCGGCGAAGCCTTCTTCTTTGGTGTCTTGTCGATGATGATGATGAAGTTCTAGCTCGTGTGGACGGCGGTTCAGGTTCACACAATCTCGACGCCCTACAGCACGCCAAAGATGTCGGGAAGCTGATCGGCCCACGAACACCTATGGGACCGGCGGACCGAGCCCCTTTCGTTCGGGCGGGGCGGAGGTCGCCTGAAGAGCAGGTCGAGGCGAAGCACACGCGAAGTTTACCCAGCTTTGGAGCTCTCCGAGAGATAACACTCCTCTTGCTGCATGTCCGAAAGTGTATTGAGTTCTTGCTCAGAGCTGAGTGCTACAAAGACACACAAGCTGCTAACGAGACCCGGCGTGAGTGTTCTCTCGGCTTCGAACCTTCGAACCCCTCCCCTCCTCTCTACGCTATGCGCATGGGCCTCCTTTTATATGCTCAAGGGGTCTCCGACGGTGGCAACGTAGACAAGGGTAAAAATGGAAAAGGAGTGGTTGGTACAGCTACTTATGCGGTGTATCATACCTAACCACGGCGGCGGGGACAAAGGCATTAAATGCCCATCTACGCCGCCCTAACAAAGCGCGAAAGGACCGTCGTGGGCGCCACCGCTTGCCACGATGGCAATCTTGTCGGCGCCGCTTACCATCACAGCGCACCGGCTGCCTGACCTCTCGCCACGCGCTACCGAAAGGTCTCGGCGACACGTTAGTGGATGTGCCGGAGCGCAGTACAGTAGTGGTGGCTCTGCGGCAAGCGCCTTTGCCGCGGTTGTTGTCTTGTCGCGTCCGGAAGCTTGTCGCTCGCCGGACCTTGCCGGACGCGTGGCGGCGCATGACAAGTGTCTTGAGATGCCTTGGTTGGCCTTCCCGGCAAGCTCCTCTTGCCGGGGCCTTGTCTCCTTGGCTTGAATACTTTGTTCTTGAATGGTTCCAGAGGAACCACGGAGGGCCTTGGCGGTCACCCGGCAAGCCTTGCCGCGGAGTTCTGCAACTGCCCGTGCACAAGTTCGGGATACTAGGGTACCCCTACTCTAGTACACCGACACCTCGTGAGGCTGTTCTTCCCTGTACTGTTCCTCATCAGCCCAAGAGGCAATCTACCACACCACAAACTAGAGTAGGGTATTACACCACAACGGTGGCCCGAACTAGATTAAATCTCGTGTCTCTTGGGATGTTCTTCTTAGTAGTTTAGGTCCCTGTGATTCGGCGAGGTACGAGATGGTGGAGGGTTGGATCTCCGCGCGCACCCCAGAGTTTGAACCTTAAGGGTCTGCCGGAACCCGAAATCCGACAGCAAGCCATAGAGAATAAGTGGATTTTCAAGAAGAAGACTGACGCTGACGGTAATGTTACTGTCTACAAAGCTTGACTTGTTGCGAAAGGTTTTCGACAAGTTCAAGGGGTTGACTACGATGAGACTTTCTCACCCGTAGCACCGTTGATTGCCGGCAAAACATTGAGATGCCTGGTTTTTATATTCTAGTAAATCAAAAACTCATCTGAAATTCATGAAACTTGGCATGCTATCATGGAGCGGCATCAACATGTCGTGGTACAAATTTTGTCCCATTTGGGGCAGGTTTGGGTATATGCTTCTCACAAACCGGAGCTTCTCACAACAAGCATGATGGTTTTCGGTAGGGAACGTCCCACCTTTGGGGACGAAAAGATATCCATTGCCTCTTATTGCTTTCATATTTTTTTCTCGTGTTAACATAGAACGACAGGAGTGTTGTGTGATTTTTTTATTTTTCAGGGTTCGTTTGGACATTTTTATGCATTAACTGAGTTTTAATGCATTTATGTGCATAATTCAAATTTGAACTACATGCACATGCTCCAGTGCATATAAATTGGTTGAAAAATCAAATTTGTGTCCTTGGGTGTATGCTTAGGTCTCATGCAAGAAATGGAAATGAATTTCAAACACCAGGACACCGTTGATTGCCGGCAAAACATTGAGATTCTTGGTTTTTAAATTCTAGTAAATCCAAAACTCGTCTAAAAATCATAAAACTTGGCATGCTATCATGGAGCGGCATCAACATGCCGTGGTACAAATTTTGTCCCATTTGGGGCAGGTTTGGGTATATGCTTCTCACAAACCGGAGCTTCTCACAACAAGCATGATGGTTTTCAGTAGGGAACGTCCCACCTTTGGGGACGAAACGATATCCATTGCCTCTTATTGCTTTCAAATTTTTTTCTCGTGTTAACATAGAACGACAAGAGTGTTGTGTGATTTTTTGTGATTTTTCGGGGTTCGTTTGGACATTTTTATGCATTAACTGAGTTTTTAATGCATTCATGTGAATAATTCAAATTTGAACTACATGCACATGCTCCAGTGCATATAAGTTGGTTGAAAAATCGAATATGTGTCCTTGGGTGCATGCTTAGGTCCCATGCAAGAAATGGGAATGAATTTCAAACACTACGGCACCGTTGATTGCCGGCGGAACATTGAGATGCCTGGTTTTTAAATTCTAGTAAATCCAAAACTCATCTAAAATTCATGAAACTTGGCATGCTATCATGGAATGGCACCCGACATGCTATGGTATTTTTCATGTCCATTCTGAGAGAAGGCGCACTCGAATAATGACATCCAACAAAGGCATTTTGAAAAAATAGCTGCCACTTTAATATCTCAAACGTTTGTATAATTCAAACCGTGTGCGTTCTGTTAATCATTCACATGACGCCACGTGTCTTGGTTTTAATGGTTGTAGGAGGTGTCGCGCGGACAGCTGCTTGACCTTGACTAAACGGGGGGCGTGCGAGTGTCGTCCGGTGCGCAGGCTGACTGAGAGGCGTGCAAGCTGTCCTCGAGTGCGCAGGCTCACCGGGAAGCGTGCAAGCTATACGCTGTGCAGGCTCACTGGGAAGTGAGCCCTTTGACTTCCATGGCCGCCCGCCTTGCTCGCATCCTCTCCATTAATGGCGCCCAAGCCGCAGTTTAATTCGCTTTTTAAATATAAAACACTCATCGCAAACATTTTAGTTAGAACACCCGTATGCAAACCGACAGCTTCCCCAGGAAGCCAAGAGAAAATGTGCCGAGCAGGATTTCTGCAGCTCTTGATCGCAAACGTTTTAGATAGAACACCCGTATGCAAAGTGAGAGCAGCGCAGGATTTGTGCATCCCTTCAACGCAAACGGTTGTTTTGGATGACCTGTGTACAACCACGTACAAACGGTTTGGTAAGATTTATCAATCCTTGTAACACTGCGATTTGTCAAAATATGAAGCAAAAAACACTAGCAGTATCTAATTTTTGCAACTAAAATTCAGTAATTAAGCATAGATTTCATTCATAGATTAAGCAGTCGTTCTTAATTTATACAAACAGTTCAACTTGACAGCTGAACCGACCAAACTTTTCCCCAATTGTTGCCAACCACGTACTGAAATAGCTAGTTCAACTATATATACTAGCTAATTTTAAGTACGTTGCACAGTTCCACCACATCTATAGTCAGATGAACTGAACAAAATAGACCCTAAATATTACTACTACTGCCGAGGAGCTTTGTACTACTTCCGGCTACCTCTCCTCTGCCGAGCGCGCTCAGTAAGAGGCGGAGGAGGAGGAGCCTACCGACAAGCTAGGAAACTGTAATACGGTGTCTGACAATGTTGCAGCTTCAGCAACGCTCACCTCGAATGCCCTCTGCCGCTCTAGACGGCCCCTCTTGAAGCGGTGGTTCTCCTCGTAGATCTCCTAATTCCTCGCCTCTGAGGCAGCGTGTGCCGCGGCCACGGCGGCGGTAAGGCTCTTTGCGTGCTTTACGATGCGCTCCTCCTCCTCTTGCAGGAACTCAGTGTAGCGTGCAAGGTCACTGACGCACGTGCGGGCATCCACCTCCGCCTTCCGCCTTCGGGATGCGGTGGCGGAGCAGGTGATGACCCCGGTGGTCGACGGTGGGCTGGCTGCCATGGCGGCTGACGATGAGGTGGCGGCCACCACCACCACCTCCCGCCTTCGGGCCGCGGTGGCAGAGCGGGTGATGGCCTCAGTGGTCAGCAGTGGGGTGGCGGCCACGACGGCCACCTCCCGCCTTCGGGCCGCGAAGGCGGAGTGGGCAATGGCCCTGGCTTTCGATGGTGGTGTGGCAACAACGGCGGCCGGCAACAGCTGCCGACGGGCACCGGCGGCGGAGCGTGTGGTGGGTGTTCCACGCACATCCAACAGGGACGCCACGTGCACTGCACTACGCCGGGGACTGCGCCGCCGCAATGTAGCCTCCCAGCTGGAGTTGTCCTCTGATGACGGCGGAGTGGCTGAGTGACGACGATGGAGCAGTGCCATTGGCGATTGTGGGAGAAGCAGATGAGATAAGCTACAGGGATGGAGGGGGAAATGTGACGCAGGACTCGCCGGTCGTGAGGGTTTTTATAGCAGGCCGGTAAGCATTGGGATTTTGGGGGATTTTACCGAGTCGGGCGGGAAGCTTGCGCGGGAACGGGCTCACCGACGATTCATTGGCGCCACCGTTTGGCCAAAAGAACGCCCCTGCGTGTTGCGCAAGCTTGCGTTGTAAGCCATCTGCGGCAGCGGGGTGACAAGACGTGCGAGAGGAGGACGAAAGGCCACGTACACATATGGTTAATACAAAAGCGTCATGATTTAATTACCTACTATACCACCGTCCTGGTTTATAAGTATGATTTAACTAATAAAATATGAATGCATGTCGCCAAATATTATATAGTTGGATTTGTATTTGAACATAGTTTCCAATTATATAATTTTTAAAACATGCATTAACATTTTTTTGGTTAAATTTGAGGGCAAAGTATGGCACAGAATATAAAGGAGACTATAGACTAGATGAAGGTGGTAGCACACAGCCGCTCTCTACGCAGCGACGCAATTGTCGGCCGGCTTGTAGGCGACCATTTCCTGTGTGTTCAACTGCTCTATGTGTGTGGTTGCCTGCGGTTCAAGCGGCCACGGTGTGCTCTCCTCACGTCCCTCCGGGTGCTCTGCCCTCGTCCCTCCACACGCGCTGCCAGTGTTTGCGGCCGGCGCACGATCACGCACGTTCGTGTGCAAGCAGTTGCATCGGACGCGGCGCGATGATGCAGTTACCCGCTGCAAAAACTGCCATGCGGACACGCCGAGAATCCACGCCGCCCGGCCCCCTTTTATTCTGCGGCCATTTACCTTCATCTCTCGTCTCACATGACACAATAAGCACACCCACGAGGACACATACAGAGAGGACATCCAGCGGTTCCAATGGCGCTCCCCGTGGCTCCAATGGCGCCCCACGGCCGACGGCATTTACAACGGCGGGCAGTTCACCATGCATCACGTAGTGGACACCCACTGAGGGGGAAGGCCCTCTCGGTGGTGTACAGGAATGATCCGTTCTCGGTGGAGAGCTCCATCCAAACTATGGAGCAGTTCCTTGCCAAGGACAAGTACCGAGTGGTCGGCTTCGACCTCGAGTACACCATCGGTAGTGCCGGGCACGATCAGAAGGTTGCCGTTGCCCAGTTGTGCGTGCGATGATACGTCTCCGTCGTATCTACTTTTCCAAACACTTTTGCCCTTGTTTTGGACTCTAACTTGTATGATTTGAATGGAACTAACCCGGACTTATGCTGTTTTCAGCAGAATTGCCATGATGTTGTTTTATGTGCAGAAAACAAAAGTTCTCGGAATGACCTGAAACTCCACGGGGTGTCTTATAAAAAATAATAAAAAATCCTCGCCAAAGATGAAGGCCAGGGGGGCCACACCCTGTCCACGAGGGTGGGGGGCGCCCCCCCCTAGGGCGCGCCCCCTACCTCGTGGGCCCCCTATATGCCCTCCGACGCCAACTCCAACTCCATATATTGGCTTTTGGGGAGAAAAAAATCAGAGAGAAAGTTTCATCGCGTTTTACGATACGGAGCCGCCGCCAAGCCCTAAAATCTCTCGGGAGGGCTGATCTGGAGTCCGTTCGGGGCTCCGGAGAGGGGGATTCGTCGCCGTCGTCATCATCAACCATCCTCCATCACCAATTTCATGATGCTCACCATCGTGCGTGAGTAATTCCATCATAGGCTTGCTGGACGGTGATGGGTTGGATGAGATTTATCATGTAACCGAGTTAGTTTTGTTAGGGTTTGATCCCTAGTATCCACTATGTTCTGAGATTGATGTTGCTATGACTTTGCTATGCTTAATGCTTGTCACTAGGGCCCGAGTGCCATGATTTCAGATCTGAACCTATTATGTTTTCATGAATATATGTGTGTTCTTGATCCTATCTTGCAAGTCTATACTCACCTACTATGTGTTATGTTCCGGCAACCCCGAAGTGACAATAATCGGGACCACTCCCGGTGATGACCATAGTTTGAGGAGTTCATGTATTCACTATGTGCTAATGCTTTGTTCCGGTTCTCTATTAAAAGGAGGCCTTAATATCCCTTAGTTTTCAATAGGACCCCGCTGCCACGGGAGGGTAGGACAAAAGATGGCATGCAAGTTCTTTTCCACAAGCACGTATGACTATATTCGGAATACATGCCTACATTACATTGATGAACTGGAGCTAGTTCTATGTCACCCTATGTTATGACTGTTACATGACGAACCACATCCGGCATAATTATCCATCACTGATCCAAAGGCCTCTGAGCTTTCCTTATCTTGGTTTACGCTTATTTACTTTTCCGTTACTGTTACAATCACTACAAAAATACCAAAAACATTACTTTTGTTGTCTTTACTTTTGTTACCGTTACCGCCACTATCATATTACTTTGCTACTAAACACTTTGCTGCAGATACTAAGTTTCCAGGTGTGGTTAAATTGACAACTCAGCTGCTAATATTTGAGAATATTCTTTGGCTCCCCTTGTGTCGAATCAATAAATTTGGGTTGAATACTCTACCCTCGAAAACTATTGCGATCCCCTATACTTGTGGGTTATCAAGACCTTTTTCTGACGCCGTTGCCGGGGAGCATAGCTCTATTCTTTGAGTCACTTGGGATTTATATCTGCTGGACACTATGAAGAACTTGAAAGACGCGAAGACAACAATTTATCCCTCAACTACGAGGGGAGGTAAGGAACTGCCATCTAGCTCTGCACTTGATTCACCTTACATTATGAGTAAGCTAGCGACACCTAAACCTGCTTCGCTATTCGCTCGATATGTCGCATGTTATTGATGATGCCACTTCTGCTATGCATGATACTTATGATGAAACTACTTCTATGCTTGATACTACTGTGCCCCTTGGTGAATTCCTAGATGAACAAATTTCTAGGTCTAGAGAAAGAGAAATTATTGAAACTGAATACAATGATGAAAGTGATGGTGAAAATATGCCTGCTATTCCTGAGGGTTACCTTTTTTATGCTGAATCTTCTGCAGCTATTTTTGCTTGTAAGGATAGATATGAACTTAAGAGGCTGCTAGTTAAATGGAGTAAAGAATCTCTTAGAGATAGGATGAGACCCGACCCTGCTTTTGCTACTTCACCTATCTGTGTTCCTGATAAGGATTATTATGAATTCTTTGTTGATCCTGATATAATTACTCTGGTTAAATCTGATCCTTTTTATGGCTATGAATCTGAAATTGTTGTGGCACATCTTACTAAGTTAAATGATATAGCTGCCCTGTTTACTAATGATGAGAGATCGCGCTACCTTTATTTACTCAAAATATTTCCGTTCTCATTAAAGGGTGATGCTAAGATATGGTTTAAATCTCTTGATCCTGGTTGTGTGCGTAGTCCCCAGGATATGATTTATTACTTCTCTGCTAAATATTTCCCTGCTCATAAGAAACAAGCTGCTTTCAGGGATATATATAATTTTGTGCAAATTGAAGAAGAGAGTCTCCCACAAGCTTGGGAGAGGCTTCTCAAGTTACTTAATGCTTTGCACGATCATCCTCTTAAGAAACACGAAATACTTGATATCTTTTATAATGGACTAACCGATGCTTCTAGAGATTACCTGGATAGTTGTGATGGTTCTCTTTTTAGGGAAAGAACACCGGATGAAGCTGAAATTTTATTGAATAATATGTTGACAAATGAAAATAATTGGGCACCTCCTGAGCCAATTACTGAGTCTATTCCTAAACCAACTCCGAAGAAGAGAGGTGTTCCATTTCTCAGTCCTGAAAATATGCAAGAGGCAAAGAATCTATGAAAGAAAAAGGTATTAAAGCTGAAGATATTAAGAATTTACCTCCTATTGAAGAAATACATGGTCTTAATTTACCGCCTGTTGAAGAAGTGTATGATCTCAATTCCTTATTCACTAAAGAACCTCCTGATCCCGATATCCCGACACAGGTAGTACAGGTAAATTCTCTCTATAGATATGATAAAGCTAAAGTACCTCCTACTAAAATTGCTAGTCAGTGCTTGGATGAGTTTGATAACTTTATGTTTAAGCAAGATGACTTTAATGCTTATTTTGGTAGACAATTAAAACAGAATACCTTTATGATTAAACGCTTTAGTGATTATATGGCAAATATTAGAGGTGAACTTAAACTTGTTAGCAAACATGCTTCTATGGTTACCACTCAAGTAGAACAAGTACTTAAAGCTCAAAAAGAAGTGCTTGATGAAATGAATAGTAAGAAAAATGATTATCTTTGTTAGAGTGGCTACTAGAACTGGTAGAATGACTCAGGAACCTTTGTATCCTGAAGGCCACCCTAAGAGAATCGAGCAAGATTCTCAGAGAAATAATATTGATATGCCCAGTTCTTCTAAAAGTAAGAAAAAGAAAAATGATAGAACTGTGCAAACTTCTAGTGAACCTATTGCTGAAACACCTGAGAATCCAAATGATATCTCTATGTCTAATGCTGAAACACAATCTGGTAATGAACATGAACCTAGTGGAAATGTTAATGATAATGTTCACGATGAGGCTCAACCTAGTAAGGATAATGATGTAGAAGTTGAACCTGTTGTTGATCTTGATAACCCACAATCAAAGAATCAACGTTATGATAAGAGAGACTTCGTTGCTAGGAAACATGGTAAAGAAAGAGAACCATGGGTTCAGAAACCCATGCCTTTTCCTCCCAAACCATCCAAGAAAAAGGATGATGAGGATTTTGAGCGCTTTGCTGAAATGATCGACCTATCTTTTATGTATGCGATTGGTGATATGCTCAAAATGAATCCTTATGCTAAATATATGAAAGATATTGTTACAAATAAAAGAAAGATACCGGAATCTGAAATTTCCACCATGCTTGCTAATTATACTTTTAAGGGTGGAATACCAAAGAAACTTGGAGATCCAGGAGTACCTACTATACCATGCTCCATTAAGAGAAATTATGTTAAAACTGCTTTATGTGATCTAGGAGCTGGTGTTAGTGTTATGCCTCTCTCTTTATATCGTAGACTTGACTTGAATAAGTTGACACCTACTGAAATATCTTTGCAAATGGCTGATAAATCAGCTGCTATACCTATCGGTATTTGTGAGGATGTGCCTGTTGTGGTTGCAAACGTTACTATTTTAACGGACTTTGTTATTCTTGATATTCCCGAGGACGATAGTATGTCTATTATTCTTGGAAGACCTTTCCTTAATACTGCAGGGGCTGTTATTGATTGCAACAAAGGCAATGTCACCTTTCATGTTAATGGTAATGAGCATACGGTACACTTTCCCGGGAAACAACCTCAAGTTCATAGTATCAACTCTATTGGAAAAACTCCAGCGATTATATTTGGAGGTTTTGAATTTCCTCTCCCTACTGTCAAGAAGAAATATGATATACTTATTATTGGGCATGTCCATATCCCCGTTGAGGTAACATAGTGTTATTCGAAATTTCTCCGGTTCCACGATTATCGGAATGAGTTTGTTAACAAGACTTGATCAACCTTGTTAGTGGATTCTTTTTGATGAGCATGAGATGGATGAAACTAGAAGCACAACCTTCTGTACCCTCTTTATATTTTCTGTTCTTTAGTAGAAATAAAGTAAAATAGAATTTTTCTGTCTGTTTCCTGATTTATCTGTGCAATATGAAAATATCCCGAAAATAAAAGTCCTCAGAATGCCATGCCAATTTAATATGATTTTTTCAGGAATATTTGAGGATTCTTGTGCAAAAATTATCATGGGAGGCTGCCACACTGCCACGAGGGTGGAGGGCGCGCCTACCCCCCGGGCGCGCCCCGCCTCGTGGGCCCATGGTGGCCCTCCTCCACTTATCCTCGCACTCCATCTTCTTCCTCCGCCTCTCACAAACCCGAAAACCAACTCAAGCTCGTGTTCCAAACCACTTTTGCTATGATTTTCGATCTCCTTGCTCAAAGCACCTCTCGCAAAACTGCTTGGGGAGATTGTTCCTTGGTATGTGACTCCTCCATTGGTCCAATTAGTTTTTGTTCTAGTGCTTTATTCTTTGCAAATTTGTGCTGCATAAGTTACCATGTTCTTGAGCTTGCATGTCAAATTTATATGGTTCCAAGTAGTTCTAATGCTTGATATATGCTCTACGCACTTGTTTGAGTAGTTGCTATCAGTTTTATTGAAGTTGGTTCACTTTTGTTTGAAGTTACTAAAAATTCAGATTATTTCATAAATAATGAAGAGACTTTTGAGGGGCTCGTCGGGCCGAAGCTCGAGGGGGAAACAAAAGGAAGAAGAGCAGAAGCCCAAATTTAATTTGCCTCAAGATCATGGAGGTCCGCCGTGTGAATGGCCTTCCGATGACTTCTTGAGGAGAGCCGGATTTATGAGGATTTCTATCTATTAATTGAGAACGCCGGCCTCACCGACTTCCTCCGCGACCAACGTCATCAATATCTCTTACTCACAAATACTTTTGTGCGTAACTTCTACTTTTTCCCTAAGAAATCACCTCCAACAAAGAGAGTTCCATTTATATGACGTTGTTAAGGAGATGACATTAGATGAATTTTGCGAGGTTTGCAAAATACCTTTTGAGGGCACCTTAGATGAACCACACCGTAATGAAGTGGAAGCTTTTATTAACACTATCACTGTGGGAGAAACCAGGAAGGTTTCTGATGCAAGAATGACTAGCATACATTTTCCTGTTTTACGCTACTTTGCCTTATTTGCTAGTCGTTGCTTGATTGGTCGTGGGAACTGTGGAAACCTTAGCATTCCTGATATTATCATTTTGTTCCATGGTTTATACCGCAATAACTCTGTTAGTATGGGTGGAATTGTTGCTAGACGGTTAAGTCTGAACCGTACTAAGGGCCCCATCTTTGGAGGCATTTATGCTTCACGCCTAGCTGAATATTTTGAGATACCTATTAGGCATGAGGAAAAAGAAGAAACAACGCTACCCCGTGCTTATTTAGATTATAAGAGTATGCTAGCGCATGATTTTCTTGTTAAGAGTCGCGAAGGGGAGCTTAAATATAAATTGTACTTTGATAAACATCACCCTGAGACTATTACTTTGCCTGCTCCCTCTTTGTTTAACTTGTCTACAGGTCCTTACATTGTTCCGTGGGCGGCTGTTCAAGACTATCAAAATCCTGCAACAATCCCGGAACTGGAGCCACAAGATGAGCCTCCACGAATGTCTGTTTATTCTTGGGATCCTGAGGCAGTTGCCAGCCAGTGGCAGTCAGAGTCCTCTTCATCACATTATCATCCCAACTATTCTTCATCGCAGTACGACCCCAGCTACACATACGGGTACCCGCCAGGCTATCCCTGGCCATAGACCAACTTAGGCCAAAAGCCTAAGCTTGGGGGAGTACGTATTTCCCACCGACATTACATTCATGTTCATACACTCTCATTGCTAGATGTCGGTGCTCATACTCTTTCACTGTAATATCCATGCTAGTTTATTTTCTTTTTCCTTCTTTCTTCTTGTGTGTTTAATAAACCTAAGAAAACCCAAAAAAATTAGTAGTAGTTTATTTTTCCTGCTGTAGTAGTAATAATTAAAAAGAAAACCCAAAAATATTTCCCGTTCTTCTTTTGCTTGTTGGGAGCTTTCCCGTGTAAATATTTTTATTTCCTTTCTTTTCTTTGGGGGTCACTAGGAGAAGACCATGATTAAATTGTTGAGATGGCTCTTATATGCATTATTGTTGATTTAACCAAGAGCCCATATTGCCTTGTCTTCTCCTCGCTTATTGAATGCTTGCAGATTCCGCTTAGTCCAATGCACGTGCACTCTTATTATTATTCACATCGCTCGTCGTGCAAGTGAAAGGCAATTATGATGACATATATGATGGGTGACTAAGATGGGAAAATCTAGTATGAACTTCGACCTCTTTTGTTTTGTAAATATGATGCGTCCATCGTTCTTGATTCAGCTTATTATGAATAAACATGTTTGCAATGACAATTAGAGATCATAGTTGCTTGTGCCATGCTTGATTAGCTATGAGTTATAATGGTTTACCTTGCGTGCCAACATGCTATTGAGATGAATGTGATGTGGTATGATGGGGTGGTATCCTCCTTTGAATGATTTAAGTGACTTGACTTGGCACATGTTCACGCATGTAGTTGAAACAAATCAACATAGCCTTCACGATATTTATGTTCATGGTGGATTATATCCTACTCATGCTTGTACTCAATGTTTATTAATTTTAATGCATGTTCATGACTGTTGTCACTCTCTAGTTGGTCGCTTCCCAGTCTTTTGCTAGCCTTCACTTGTACTAAGCGGGAATACTGCTTGTGCATCCAATCCCTTAAACCCCAAAGTTATTCCATATGAGTCCACCATACCTTCCTATATGCGGTATCTACCTGCTGTTCCAAGTAAATTTGTATGTGCCAAACTCTAAACCTTCAAATAATCATTACATTTTGCATGCTCGAATAGCTCATGTATCAACTAGTGCTGCCCTTATCTTCCATGTTAGGCGGGTTATTCTCAAGAGGAGTGGACTCCGGCCTCACTCACTTAAAAATGGCTGGTCACCGGATGCCCAAATTCCATGCTTTATGCAAACTAAATCAAAATAATTGCAAACAAAACTCCCCACAGGACCCGTTGAATGTTAGAGGCACTCGTTGTTTCGAAAGCGAGCCATGGATTGATGCTTGTGGAGGAGGGGGAGTATAAACTTTACCATTCTGTTTGGGAACCGCCTATAATTTGTTTAGCATGGAAGATATCGTCATCTCTTAGTCGTTATGTTGACAATGAAAGTATGCCGCTCAAAATATAATTATCTCTATTTCAAAACCAAGCTCTGGCACCTCTACAAATCCCTGCTTCCCTCTGCGAAGGGCCTATCTATTTACTTTTATGTTGAGTCACCACCCTCTTATTAAAAAGCACTGGCTGGAGAGCACAGCTGTCATTTGCATTCATTACTGTTAATTTATATCATGTATGACTATGATTGGATCTCTTCTACCATGAATTACAATGTATAGTCAGTCCTTGATCTTTGAAGGTGCTCTGCATTTACGTTTTGCGGTCTCAGAAAGGGCTAGCGAGATACCATCTTGTTATATCATATTATGATTGTTTTGAGAAAGTGTTATCATCCGAGATTTATTATTATTCCTTGCTAGTTGATTATGCCATTGATATGAGTAAACATGAGACCTGAGAATTATTGCAAATGTGGTTAGTTATGATCTTTCTTTGAAAACTTGAATGTCGGCTTGACATAAGTACAACAACAAGAGCAAACAGAGTTTGTAAAAGTTTTCTTTTTCTCTTCGGTTTGTCAACTGAATTGCTTGAGGACAAGCAAGGGTTTAAGCTAGGGGAGTTGATACATCTCCGTCAGATCTACTTTTCCAAACACTTTTGCCCTTGTTTTGGACTCTAACTTGTGTGATTTGAATGGAACTAACCCGGACTGACGCTGTTTTCAGCAGAATTGCCATGATGTTGTTTTATGTGCAGAAAACAAAAGTTCTCGGAATGACCTAAAACTGCACTGGATGTCTTATAAAAATAAAAATAAAAAAATCCTCGCCAAAGATGAAGACCAAGGGTCCCACACCCTATCCACGAGGGTGGGGGCGCCCCCCCCCCCCCTAGGGCGCGCCCCCTACCTCGTGGGCCCCCTGGATGCCCTCCGACGCAACCTCCAACTCCATATATTGGCTTTCGGGGAGAAAAAAATCAGAGAAAAAGTTTCATCGCGTTTTACGATACGGAGCCGCCGCCAAGCCCTAATCTCTCAGGAGGGCTGATCTGGAGTCCGTTCGGGGCTCCGGAGAGGGGGATTCGTCGCCGTCGTCATCATCAACCATCCTCCATCACCAATTTCATGATGCTCACCGCCGTGAGTAATTCCATCGTAGGCTATTTGGGCGGTGATGGGTTGGATGAGATTTATCATGTAATCGAGTTAGTTTTGTTAGGGTTCGATCCCTAGTATCCACTATATTCTGAGATTGATGTTGCTATGACTTTGCTATGCTTAATGCTTGTCACTAGGGCCCGAGTGCCATGATTTCAGATCTGAACCTATTATGTTTTCATGAGTATATGTGTGTTCTTGATCCTATCTTGCAAGTCTATAGTCACCTACTATGTGTTATGATCTGGCAACCCCAAGTGACAATAATCGGGACCACTCCGGTGATGACCATAGTTTGAGGAGTTCATGTATTCACTATGTGCTAATGCTTTGTTCCGGTTACGTATTAAAAGGAGGCCTTAATATCCCTTAGTTTCCAATAGGACCCGCCACGGGAGGGTAGGACAAAAGATGGCATGCAAGTTCTTTTCCACAAGCACGTATGACTATATTCAAATACATGCCTACATTACATTGATGAACTGGAGCTAGTTACGTGTCACCCTATGTTATGATCATACATGACGAACCGCATCCGGCATAATTATCCATCACTGATCCGGTGCCTACGAGCTTTCCATATACTGGTTTACGCTTATTTAATTTTCCGTTGCTACTGTTACAATCACTACAAAAATACCAAAAACATTACTTTTGCTTATTTAATTTTACTAATGGATTGGCTTTTCCCTTTGAAGTTATCTTATCAGATTGAGTCTTTAAGGATTTGAGAACACTTTATGTATGTCTTGCATGTGCTTATCTGTGGTGACAATGGGATATTCACGTGATCTACTTGATGTATGTTTTGGTGATCAACTTGCGGGTTCAAAGGACCTTCTAAACTTATGCATAGGGTGAAGGAAATATGCCCTAGAGGCAATAATAAAGTTGTTATTTATATTTCCTTATATCATGATAAATGTTTATTATTCATGCTAGAATTGTATTAACCGGAAACTTAGTACATGTGTGAATACATAGACAAACAGAGTGTCACTAGTATGCATCTACTTGACTAGCTCATTAATCAAAGATGGTTAGGTTTCCTAGCCATGGACAAAGAGTTGTCATTTGATGAACGGGATCACATCATTAGAGAATGATGTGATTGACTTGACCGATCCGTTAGCTTAGTACTATGATAGTTTAGTTTATTGCTATTTTTTTCTTCATGACTTATACATGTTCCTATGACTATGAGATTATGCAACTCCTGAATACCGGAGGAACACTTTGTGTGCTACCAAACATCACAACGTAACTGGGTGATTATAAAGGTGCTCTACATGTGTCTCCGATGGTACTTGTTGAGTTGGCATAGATCAAGATTAGGATTTCTCACTCCGGTTGTCAGAGAGGTATCTCTGGGCCCTCTTGGTAATGCACATCACTATAAGCCTTGCAAGCAATGTGACTAATGAGTTAGTTGAGGGATGATGCATTACGGAACGAGTAAAGAGACTTGCCGGTAACGAGATTGAACTAGGTATTGAGATAAGACGATCGAATCTCGGGCAAGTAACATACCAATGACAAAGGGAACAACGTATGTTGTTATGCGGTTAGACCGATAAAGATCTTCATAGAATATGTGGGAACCAATATGAACATCCAAGTTCCGCTATTGGTTATTGACCGAAGACATGTCTCGGTCAAGTCTATATAGTTCTCGAACCCGTAGGGTCCGCACGCTTAAAGTTTGGTGACGATCGGTATTATGAGTTTATGTGTTTTGATGTACCGAAGGTACTTCGGAGTCCCGGATGTGATCACGGACATGACGAGGAGTCTCAAAATGGTCGAGACATAAAGATTGATATATTGGATGACTATATTCGGACATCGGATGAGTTCCGGGGGTCACCGGATAATTATCAGAGTGTCTGGGGGTTATCGGAACCCCGGGGGAACTAATGGGCCTACAATGGCCTTGTGAGAGAGAGAGAGAGAGGAGGAGGCCTAGGGCTGGCCGCCACCCCCCCCCCCCCCCCCCGTTGAGGATTCCAAATTGGACAAGGGGGGGCGGCGCCCCCTCTTTCCCTCCCTCTCTCCCTCTCCTTCCCCCTTCCTCCTCCTAGTTGGACTAGGAAAGGGGGAGTCCTACTCCTACTAGGAGGAGGACTCCTCCCCCTCCTTGGCGCGCCCCAAGGGCCGGCCGGCCTCCCCCTTGCTCCTTTATATACGGGGGCAGGCGGCACCCTAGAACACACAACAGGCATTGATCTCTTAGCCGTGTGCGGTGCCCCCCTGCACCATAATCCACCTCGGTCATACCGTTGCAGTGCTTAGCTGAAGCCCTGCGCCGGTAGCTTCATCATCAACGTCATCAAGTCGTCGTGCTAATGAAGCTCTCCCGCGACACTCTGCTGGATCGTGAGTTCGTGGGACGTCACCGAGCCGAACATGTGCAGATCGCGGAGGTGCCGTACTTTCGGTGCTAGGATCGGTCGATCATGAATACGTATGACTACATCAACCACGTTGTCATAACGCTTCCGCTTACGGTCTACGAGGGTACGTGGACTACACTCTCCCCTCTCGTTGCTATGCATAACCATGATCTTGCGTGTGCGTAGGATTTTTTTTGAAATTACTACGTTTCCCAACATAGGGGTTGTCACACATTTTCGTCTTGACTCTCTCGTAGAAACTTTGGGGCACTCTTTGAAGTTCTTTGTGTTGGTTGAATAGATGAATCTGAGATTGTGTGATGCATATCATATAATCATACCCGCGAATACTTGAGGTGACATTGGAGTATCTAGGTGACATTAGGGTTTTGGTTGATTTGTGTCTTAAGGTGTTATTTTACTACGAACTCTAGGGCTGTTTGTGACACTTATAGGAATAGCCCAATGGATTGATCGGAAAGAATAACTTTGAGGTGGTTTCATACCCTACAATAATCTCTTCGTTTGTTCTCCGTTGTTAGTGACTTTGGAGTGACACTTTGTTGCATGTTGAGGGATTGTTATATGATCTAATTATGTTATCCTTGTTGAGAGAACTTGCACTAGTGAAAGTATGAACCCTAGGCCTTGTTTCGAAGCATTGCAATACCGTTTGTGCTCACTTTTGTTACTAGTTACCTTACTGTTTTTATATTTTCAGATTACAAAAACCTATATCTACCATCCATATTGCACTCGTATCACCATTTCTTCGCCGAACTAGTGCACCTATACAATTTACCATTGTATTGGGTGTGTTGGGGACACAAGAGACTCTTTGTTATTTGGTTGCAGGGTTGTATGAGAGAGACCATCTTCATCCTACGCCTCCCACGGATTGATAAACCTTAGGTCGTCCACTTGAGGGAAATTTGCTAATGTCCTACAAACCTCTGCACTTGGAGGCCCAATGTGGCACCCCGGCTCAGAGAAACCGGAACGCCCCGTATTCCAGCCCAGAGATCGAGGAGAAGTCTTCTGGAATACGGCACTGCTTAGCATAGAACAAATCAGCTCTTTATTAAAATCTATATTGGGTACAATGGGTTCCGATATAACGAGGAATTACATCGGCATGGCGACACTACGCCTGCCACTGTTGCTCTATGCAAGCAGCAGAACAACTCGAAGGAGCGGAATAACTTCTAGCAGCGGAACAACGATGACGGTGGTGAACTCCACTCCGCATGGACTCTGGCTAGAACGCTTATCCTAGCTCGCAAACAAGGAATCCACGGCAAACAAGCAATCAAGTCTGGCATGACCTGCAAACTGGCATGACACGCCAGGTCAGTACATTGAATGTACTTGCAAGCTCACAGCATCCAAAGCAATCAAGATAGACAACGGCATGGCAATTACAGGTTAAGCAGGAATTATCATGAGATCATCAAAATAACATGGCATGAACAACATGAACATGATACAATTAGAACAAGATGAGCATGGCTTGAACATGTAAATCTGACGATACTAGCATGCAACATGATGACACTATACACACCACTTATTCTGCTCGGGTTACCTCGTAACCATCACATGCATCACTTACCAGCCTCGGACATCACACGATCATCTCAGGATCAAATCAAGCTTGGTATAAACAATACCGTAGTAATCATTAAATGACCACAAGGAGCTTGATCTTTACCCATGACTCTCGCATAATACCACAAATGTCCAACAACTCGGTATCCTCGATACCACGGTGATCATCTCATGATCACAACCACATATCCATCAACTCGGTATCCTCGATACCACGGTGATCATCTCACGATCACAACCAATCTCTTTCTCATCATCGAACCAGGGTTGTTATTAAGCACATTATTATTATTACTGTTGACCCATAGTGTGACCAACTACGAACTAGGCCCTTATCCGTGGGCGCGGCTATCGATAGATTAATACACTCTGCAGAGGTAGCGCACTTTACCCACACCACGGAACCCATGGCCTTGCACTCCCATTCGGGTGGACCAACGGCATTCCGACAGAACTCTAACATTGCCATGACACTCTTACGGCCACTCCGACCAACTCCCCACTGGGCTTAGTCCTGGGTGACCCGGCCTACCAAAGGCAAAACTACCACCGTCGTGGCAAACAAAACAGTCCCAATCGGGGACTCGGCCATAACAACACGGGATCACAAGCTTATGTCTGCTTATCGGGCCAGGGTAACGCATGCCCATAACCTTCCCTCGTTGGAGGCACCGACAAAAGGCATGACAAAGGAGGACTAACGGCCTCCCCATAAAGGCAAATGTCGTTGCACTTGTCAGCCCGATATGGTGGCACCATGACTCAGCCAACAGTTGTTCAAGTTCAATTTAATCCGGTTAAACTTGAATGCAATATCTTTGAGCCATGATAAAAATAACATGATGCAATTACAATGCATGAGCATGATATAAGCATGGGCTGCGACAACCATATCAACAATGAATATTATCCAACTGAGCATGGCATACTAACTAGCATGAACATCACAAGTATACACTTCTCAAAAACATAGCAAGACTACTAGCATCAATAATAAATATCATACCAGAACATATCAACAATGCTACCATGCAAGCATTTAACCAACTGGATGCAATGGAACATGCATAACGGCAAGACTCGTAATGCATTTACGGTCATGCACCAAAGACCATCACCGACATCAACATGCACTACTAGCAAGCATAAGCATATGAAAGGAATACTAGCAGGAATACATGATAACCAAGTGCAAGACAACATAGCACAAGAGGGAACATGAAACTCTAAGCATCACCGAAACAACGGTGACCACATTTTAAACGAGCAAACATTGATTAAATATTCAAGTTAAAAAACCATGGCTACTGCATGACTATCATGCAAGTGGGTATTGTGGCTTGCCTGGGGATGAATAAGGTTCTGGGAAGAAGTGCGGAACGATCACGGACGGAATCGCCGGAAAGGTTTCTCTCCCTAAGGGGCTGATTAGGGGCAAGGGAAAAATGGTCATTTTGAGTATGCCAAAACATAGTGAAATTGACACCAACAAAACGGGCTCGACGAGGCGAAGAAGTGAGCATTGGTTTCACCTCAATCGGAGTTACAGTTGCGGAGTTATGGGGTGTAGAAGGTCAGGGACCTATCTGTGAATATTTTCATCACCAACAGGTCCCTGGGAGGAAAAACTGAAAGCGCATAAGGGAATACGTTTTCTGAAGGAGAAAGCGTATGCTAAACCGAAGTAGAAGGAGAATACGTTTTCCGAAGAGGAAAGCGTACACTGGAGAAACCCGTCCCCACTTATCCACGTGGACCCGTGGCTGGAGCCACTTCCAGGCGGGGCACTTGCGCAGGGGGAGGGGGCACGGGCGCACGTCGTCTTCCTCCTCCTCCCACTCCTGTTCTTACGTGAACAGAGAGGGGAACAGGGGAGGGAGCGGCCAAGGGGCCGGTCAGCTCCGACGATCCCCGGCCGAGCCAAGGGCACCGGCGGGTGCGCGGGACTGTGGCACCTCCATTCAGGGGTTTGGGTGGTGCCGGGGAGGAGTGGAGGACACGGGGGCAGAGGAGAACAGGGAGGAGGCAGACGCGGGCAATGGTGATGGACTCCGGCGATGCAGCCACTCCGGCGAGGGGGAAAGGGGGTGGGGCGGCTCAGTGGGACGAGGGGGACTCAGTGGACGTGGTAGGAGGAGGAGAGCAGGCTCGGGTTGGCCGGAATCACGCCGAGGCCGAGGCGGCCATGGAGGACAGAGGCGAACTCCGGCGAGATGTGGCGATCCTGGTGACCAAATGAGGCGAGGGAGAGATGAGTGAGGTGAGGGGGCGGTCGGGAACTCCTTATATAGCCGCGGGGAAGGCTCTAGAGCATCACGGGCGAGCTCACGCCAAGCTCTAATGGAGGACAGTGGCTGGGCATGGCACAGCATGGCTCTAGCGATGCATTTATGGCGAAGAAGGAGGGGCCCCGAGTATGGTGTGACTGAGTCGATCACGGGGAAGCTCCAGGACATGGTTTGACGTCGATACGACGAGGGAAACGACGGGAACATGGTCGAGAACGGGCCAGAGTTTCCAATTTGCATGACATCAGCGTGATCACCACGCACACTGGAGAAAACTCCGGGTTTTGTCCATTCCGACCATGTCTACTATATAGATCGTCATGCACTTAGTCAAAATAGGGAAATAAATAGGTCCAGGGATAAAGAAGCGATTCATACCTAGCTCCAAAAGTTTGCAGCAGCAAGGTGTTTGTTGCCGTCCGTGGTTCACGTGAGAATGGTTAGACTCTAAGATTTGGCACAGCATAATTAGTCACTAAGGTGATGCTTATTACCAAAAATCGGACTAAGAGGAGAGGTTTAGAGGGTACTTGCTGTAGAAACCACCATAATGGCCAGAATTACAGATTTGGATGATGCACTTATATGGAGAGGCAAGTTGATCTGAAATTGGGCATGGCCCAATGATTTGAAGATATGAAGATTTCCAAAAAGTTTCATGCCATTTGGATGAACCAAAATAGCACTTGCTTCATATAAATTTGCTCTAGACAGAAACTTGGAAAAATTGCACAGGGCAAATGATGTAATGTATTGAGCCAAATTTTGGTGGAGAGTGTTTATATGGATAGGATAATGCTTTGGACAATTTTCAGCTTAAATGAAGCAAGATAAAATATGGTTGCTTCACAAACTGAAAAATCTGACCAGAAACTAAGATTTGGGGCTGGGCCCACATAGATGAGTTACATGAGCTCATATTTGGTGCAGAGTCATGATTTGATCGTATGAAGGGCCTTGAAAAGTTTCAACTCATTTGGATATGCCTAGCTTGTACTTCCTTCACAATCAATTCCCTCAGACAGGAACTTTGAAAAAATTGCTCAGGAATATTGACTAGGAAAATTAAGTGGAATTTTGGCATGAGGCAATAATGGACATGAGAAGGTGTCCAAGAAGTTTGGGGTCAATTGGGAAAAGATAAATGGCACTTGCTTCACAATCATTACTCAGATGTAATAGGAAAATAATTAATTAAGCATGATGGGAAACATGGCAAATGAAATATTTTGCCATATTAGAGGAATATATGACCCAAACAATTTATGAGAATTATTTGGGAATTCTGGGAGTGATAGAAATATAGGTTGCTTCACAACCTAGGGCAAACAAGGTTATTCCTTTGATAGAAAGAAGGAATATCCCCTAGCAAAAGGATATTGGGGTTGGGCTAGGATGAAAATGGCAAGGTCTATGGATGGTTTTGAGGATGACAAGCCACTCTGGAAAGAAAGAAGAGGGCATATTTTTCAATTTCCAGACCACACAGCCACGGAAAAAGAAAACTCAAGGAAAAATCTCATAGGAACAAAAGAAAAAGAAAGGGCCAAAAATCAGGTTGTGATAACTCTTTCCCCCTTAAAGAAATCTCGTCCTCAAGATTTGGTTGTTCAAGGAACAATTATGCGTATACTGACTTAAGGAGACCGTTTCCAACTCGGGTATACTTTTTCCTTTATTGATTGTTCCCATTAAATTCTTCATCTGACTTACCTAACTGGTTCTGGGGTGGTTTGCTTTATTGTATCCATATCCTGACAGACCTTACCTTCCATTTTCATGCTTATACTGGCTCCAATTCTTTTCATATCTACTGACTTAGCGGAGTGTGATTTGTTATCATGATTGAAATATATGTCCGTCTCACAAATCCGAGAGTGATTTTTGATTGATATGGCTGTACTGGCAAACTTCCATGAATTGGTGATCAGATTTTTCCTGATGAACCCTCAAGCTCTTACTCCTTGCATTGGGTTCTTCCAATAAATGCAGGAACTTTGGGTTCCAAACAGTGAGTTGAGGCATAACCGTTTTTCTGACATATTCTAACTTATTGCAGGAATTTCTGAATCATCCTGACTGGCTCCACTGTTTTGAGTCTCAAATTCATACCAACTATTTGATTGTCGCCTGATGTGACCAGCATAAAAGGGGTACGGCCTTATATAATAGTATCTGCGGTCCTAACTGACGGTGGTTCTGGCAGAAGAATTTTGTTCCAGACAGGTTATCCTTTGGTGATTCACATAAGTGAGGGCACATGCTTCGAGACTATTATTCCTTATATGGATCATTCATTACGGCACGGTATATCCATGAGGATAGTAGGTTGTGTGATGCCTTACCATATTCGCTGGAATCAAGCCATTGAGTTGACCTTTGGTCTGACTTGACAGACCCAGATATTCGATACCGACAAATCTGAGCATATACTGTTAACTGAGCGGGTCTTTCCTTGATATGAGGTCCTTACCAAAATTGAGTAGACCCCACAGACGAATATTCATGGTTATCAATACTGACTCAGACTGTCCAGGGTATCTGCACCATGTGGGTCATGCAACAATTTTTTTCATACCTTCATTGCTGGTCTTGCTCCTTCATTATTATGCTCTTATTCTAGATTATTTGCTGAAATAGCTTGATCATATCGCACTCTTCATGTGGCCATAGGGATTATCGGGTGCAATATTTCGGCAAACATAACTTATCCTTGTTCATGTACCGTGGGAACTATACCGGGTTCACATGTGCTTGCATCTAACTCATTTTTGCTGTAAAGCATACCAAGTGGTGACGAATGATATCACCTTGTCGGGTATGAGGAATCGCTTTGGCCGATCGAAATCTTGAAAAATTTGCTGTCCCATGTAGTCTTTCTCCAAAACTTGTCGGTTCTTGCATCACCAACTAAGGTGTATAACGGACTTTCTTATTCTGGCATGATTCGTGAGATTTCCGTATTCTCACCTTGACTTCACCATCGTACCACTGACTTGCAAGAGCGTGGCAGCAGGCGTACAATATAAATGAGAATTTAATTCCTGAGGCAAATTTGTTTTCTGACTGATGCTTGCTTCTGACCAAACTGTTGCGAACCTGATTATTGGGGTTCACGGTCATATGTTGTCAATTCGCCATGTCATATCTTGTACCCATGCCATACTGAGGAAAATTGGATGACTTATGCGGAAAACCATCGAGAGTATCTTGCTGAGGAAGACCGGGTATCGTGCTTCAGAAGCTTACCCCCTTAAAGACTTTGCTGGGGAAAGACTCGGTACCTTATGCCGGAAGATTTTGCGGTTGCTTACTGAAGAAGGCAGAGTACCTTGCACGGGAAAATCATTCATGTATCGTACTGAGGAAGATAGATGATTCTTGCCTTGGAAGCTTCTCTGGTTGCTTGCGAGGGAAAAGTGGGTTGCTTACACCAGAAGCTTCTCATTGTGATATGCGGGCCGATTACCACCTATCCATACCATCTTAATATTTCTGATGCTGATTTCTTGTATGAAACGGGGTTTTGCAGGACTATCCTTCCTTCTGAGTATTGAATACATGCCATGTTTTTGCTTGCTTCCAGGCATATCGTGTTTCAAAATCATCCTCAACTAAGAGTCAAACTTGTATCTGAGCCATACATTTGACTGATAATATTCTATCAATCTTGCACATAATTTATCTTCTTGCTGATTTGATCATTTCTGCTATGAAGAGTGCACACTGAGACAAACTTGATTATTCAGAATCATGATCAGATATTCCCAATCTCAATGCAGGCGGCTGAGAATTCCATATTGTTGTGAGGAGGACACACTAATGCAAACTTGATACTGACGGTCCATCCGGTATTTCTTTTGTATTCAGACAAGATATTCCAAATTTCACTGCAGTCTGCTGATAATTCCATTCTGTTTAGCTGAAGTTTCCAAATATATGCATTCCTTCGACTCTTTGGGTCCAACGTCAGTTGACGAGCAACTTCAATGAGGGGAAAATTTGTAACACCAAGGGCCCAAAGAAATAAACAAAAGAAACGACGAAAACAAAAACACACAGAGCATACAAATAATATGAATCAAGCAATGTCACATATTACTGCTACTCACAACAATAATATGCATGCACACCTAAGCACACAAATCTCATGGAAACTCCGGTATTACAGGTCTAATATGTTGTGGCGGTGTCGAAAGTGAATCATCGTGTGGAAGGAATTGGTGTAACCTAGGCTACACCAAGCGCTGGCTGAACACCGGCTGGATCTGGATAGATACGGAGACGAGGACGGACTTGGTGTTCAAGTAGCTAGACACAAGGTCACGACCACATTATCATCAAGCGTACGAAAGGGAATCGTACATGTCCAAAGAATGGAATGACGGGGCAATATAGGGGAGAAAAAGCAAGGCTTGCTGGCATTGCCCTTTTCTGATAACAAATAGCAGTAAGGGTTGCCGAAGGGACGAGATGGATGGCACGATTCTGAATAGAGACAAGTCTATCACCGAAATAATATGGGTGGATGGCGGAAAGATATCGATGCGATACCTGAGCATAACTCTTGCAAATGGTGTGTGGAACACTCGGCACCAGGGCACCACTCTGCTGGGACAGAGATGACGCCGAACACCAAAGAGCAGGCATGCTAAGAAAGATGCTGCATGTAGTGGATCGAAACCGATGCCACCTACACTCACAAGATTAACCGTTAGCGACTAAATAATAATCTATATGCATGCTATGCAACAAACAAATGCAGCAAACAAGTGCAACACACCAACTAGACTCCATACTACCGCTTTCTAACGTTCGTGCGGGCTAGGGCATCCTACAGCTAGACCTGCTCTGATACCAAGCCTGTGGCACCCCGGCTCAAATAAACCGAACGCATACGTATTCCAGCCGTAGATCGAGGAGAAGTCTTCTGGAATATGGCACTGCTTAGCATAGAAAAAATCAGCTCTTTATTACAATCTATATTGGGTACAAGGGGTTCCGATATAACGAGGAATTACATCGGCACGGCGACACTGCGCCTGCCACTATTGCTCTATGCAAGCAGCAGAACAACTCGAAGCAGCGGAACAACGACGACGGTGGTGAACTCCACTCCGCAGGGACTCTGGCTGGAACGCTTATCCTAGCTCGCAAACAAGGAATCCACGGCAAACAAGCAATCAAGTCCGGCATGACCTAAAAATTGGCATGACATGCCAGGTTAGTACATTGAATGTACTTGCAAGCTCATAGCATCCAAAGCAATCAACACAGACAACAGCATGGCAATTACAGATTAAGCAGGAATTATCATGAGATCATCAAAATAACATGGCATGAACAAGATGAACATGATACAACTAGAACAAGATGAGCATGGCATGAATATATAAATCTGACGATACTAGCATGCAACATGATGACACTATACGCACCACTTATTCTTCTCGGGTTACCTCGTAACCATCACATGCATCACTTACCAGCCTCGGACATCACACGATCATCTCAGGATCAAATCAAGCTTGGTATAAACAATACCGTAGTAATCATTAAATGACCACAAGGAGCTTGATCTTTACCCATGACTCTCGCATAATACCACAAATATCCAACAACTCGGTATCCTCGATACCACGGTGATCATCTCACGATCACAACCAAATATCCATCAACTCGGTATCCTCGATACCACGGTGATCATCTCACGATCACAACCAATCTCTTTCTCATCATCGAACCAGGGTTGTTATTAAGCACATTATTATTATTACTGTTGACCCATAGTGTGACCAACTATGAACTGGGCCCTTATCCGCGGGCGCGGCTATCGATAGATTAATACACTATGTAGAGGTAGCGCACTTTACCCACACCGCGGAACCCATGGCCTCGCACTCCCATTCGGGTGGACCAATGACATTCCGACAGAACTCTCCCATTGCCATGACACTCTTACGGCCACTCTGACCAACTCCCCAGCGTGATCCGTGCCTCAGGCGCAATTCCGTGAACTCCGTGGTTTGGCGTCATGCTTTTGGTCGCCGGCGAGAGCACGCCTCACGACTGGCACCTCGGGTCCCACCACCTGGGCCACCAACTGGTGGGCCCAGGTCCACCTGTTAACCAGCTGACTGAGTCAACTGCTGACTGGGCCGCCCTTGTCTCACTGACCTATGGGCCCCACCTTAATAAACAAATAAAAATAAATAGATAATTTGCTAATTAATTTAATTAGTTAATTAAACACTAACCTCTCACTGACTACCGGGCCCCACCTGCTAATTAACCCATTTAGTTAGGTTAAACCCCCATGTTAGTGTCACGACACGACATGTGGGTCCCATCGACCCACTGTTCGGTTTGATCGGTCAACCGACCAGTTGACCACCGACATCACTCGATGTCATGCCTGCGTCATCATTCACTGTTTTGGATAATGTTGGATTTAAATAAATAATTAAAATCAGAAAATGATTTAAATCTTTAGAAAATCATATATTTTAATCCATAACTCGGATGAAAATACTTTCTACATGAAAGTTGCTCAGAACGACGAGACGATTCTGGATACGCAGCCCATTCGTCCACCACACACCCCTAACCTATCGAACTCCCAACTTTCCCCCTCCGGTTCATCTGTCCGAAAACACGAAACACCGGGAATACTTTCCCGGATGTTTCCCCCCTTCACCGGTATCACCTCGTACCGCGTTAGGGCACGCCTAGCATTACACATTGCTTTGTCATGCATCGTTATGCATCTGTTTGCATTGTATTCATTGTTTCTTCCCCCTCTTCTTCCGCTAGACACCGAGACCGACGCCGCTGCTACCCAGTACGACTACGGTGTTGACGACCCCTCTCTCTTGCCCGAGCAACCAGGCAAGCCCCCCCCCCTTGATCACCTGATATCACCTATTATTCTCTATCTGCTTGCATTAGAGTAGTGTAGCATGTTACTGCTTTCCGTTATTCCTATCCTGATGCATAGCCTGTCCTTGCTACTACTGTTGATACCTTTACCTGCAATCCTACCTGCTTAGTATAGGATGCTAGCATTCCATCTGTGGCCCTACATTCTTGTCCGTCTGCCTTGCTATACTATCGGGCCGTGATCACTCGGGAGGTGATCACGGGTATATACTTATATACTATACATGATACCTGTGGTGACTAAAGTCGGGTCAGCTTGTGGAGCACCCGCGAGTGATTCACGGATTGGGGGCTGAAAGGACTTTTGTCCCAACGGCCCTCTGTGTGGATCTTTGTGGCGGAGCGACAAGGCGGGTTGAGACCGCCTAGGTGAGAGGTGGGCCTGGCCCTGGTCGGTGTCCGCGGTTACATCATTAACACGCTTAATGAGATCTTGGTATTTGATCTGAGTCTGGCCATTTGGTCTATACGCACTAACCAACTACGTGGGAAAGATATGGGCACTCGGCGTCGTGGTATCGGTAGAAGCCTTTGTGACGTCGGCCGGCCGAGCGTGGCCGGATTGAATTTGGAACGCTTTGTTAGGCTAGGTCTGCTTCCGACCCGCATAGCGTCGGGGTGTGCTAAGGGCGATGGGCCTGCACTGCAGGCGCTTAGGTTTAGACCGGCTGCGACGTGTTGATCTTCCGCGGGCATGACCCAGTGAAAGTGTGTCGGCCAAATGGGATCAAGTGTGTTGGGTTATGTGGTGCACCCTGTAGGGAAGTTAATCTATTGAATAGCCGTGATCTTCGGTAATGTGACGACTTGGAGTTGTAACTTGACCTTATGACAACTAGAACTGGACACTTAATAAAACACACCCTTCCAAGTGCCAGATATAACCCGATGATCGCTCTCTAACAGGGCAACGAGGAGGGGATCGCCGGGTAGGATTATACTATGCGATGCTACTTGGAGGACTTCAGTCCACTCTCTTTTACATGCTGCAAGACGGAGGGTGCCAGAAGCGTAGTCTTCGACAAGACTAGCTATCCCCCTCTTATTCTGGCATTCGCAGCTCACCAATCGATATGGACCTTTACACATATACCCATGCATATGTAGTGTAGCTCCTTGCTTGTGAGTACTTTGGATGAGTACTCATGGTTGCCTTGTCCCCCCTTTTCCCCCTTTCTTTACCCGATTGCTGCAACCAGACGATGGAGCCCAGGAGCCAGATGCCACCTTCGACGACGACTCCTACTACACTGGAGGCACCTACTACTACGTGGAGACCGTCGATGGCCAGGAGTAGTTAGGAGGCTCCCAGGCAGGAGGCCTTGCCTTTTCGATCGATGTTGCTTTTGTGCTAGCCTTCTTAAGGCAAACTTGTCTAACTTATGTCTGTACTCAGATATTGTTGCTTCCGCTGACTCTTATGTATTCGAGCCCTCGAGGCCCCTGGCTTGTAATATAAAGCTTGTATTATTTTAATTTGTGTCTAGAGTTGTGTTGTGATATCTTCCCATGAGTCCTTGATCTTGATCGTACACATTTGCGTGCATGATTAGTGTATGATTGAATCGAGGGCGTCACAAATCACGCCGAGGCCGAGGCGGCCATGGAGGATAGAGGCGAACTCCAGCAAGATGTGGCGATCCTGGTGACCAAATGAGGCGAGGGAGAGATGAGTAAGGTGCGGGGCGGTCGGGCACTCCTTATATAGCCGCGGGGAAGGCTCTGGAGCATCACGGGCGAGCTCGCGCCAAGCTCTAATGGAGGGCAGTGGCTGGGCATGGCACGGGCACGGCTCTAGCGACGCATTTATGGGTGCTCCTATTGATTTTAATGCCTTTGTCTACTGTGATTGAGCAAAATAGTGATGCCGTAGATGTGAATTTTATCTCACGAAACAATTTCAATAACAATGCTTATAGAGGTAATTTTAATCCTAGGCCTTTTCCTAGTAATTCCTCTAATAATTATGGTAATTCCTATGGAAATCCTTCTTACAATAATAATAGAAACACCTCTGATCTTGAGAATAATATTAAAGAATTTATCAACACACAAAAAGTTTTGAACACTACAATAGAAGAAAAGTTGAATAAGATTGATGATTTGTCTAGAAGTGTTGATAGAATTTCTCATGATGTAGAAAGTCTCAAGATGAAAATTTATGTGCCTAAGGTTGAGGAATCAATTAAAGCTCTCTATGTTTCTATGGATGAAAGTAAGAAAATAACCTCTATGCTTAGAGCTAAAAGAGAATTTTTAGAAAAAGCGTTTTCTAGTGATTACTTTCGTAAAAGTGATGAAGATCTTAAAATGATTGGTGCTTATTCTATTGATTCCTTGTTTAGTAAAGCTAAGATTGATGAAAAAGGGACTGGAGAAGATTCAACTTTAGTTAGAAGGCGTCCCGATAATTCGGAGGGTGAAAATCTTGTTGAGAAAATTGATGAAAGTGGGTTTGAAGAGGTTAAAACTTTAACTAGTGATGTGCCCAGTCTTTTGGATTACAAAGACTTTAATTATGATAGTTTCTCTTTGATTTATTGTATTTCTTTGTTGCAATCCATGATAAATTCACCCCATGCTTATGAACAAAATAAAGCTTTTACTAAACATATTGTTGATGCTATGATGAAAGCTTTAGAAGAAAAGTTGGAATTAGAAGTTTCAATTCCTAAAAAATTACATGATGAGTGGGAACCTACTATCAAAGTCAAGATTAAAAATTATGAGTGTTTTGCTTTGTGTGACTTGGGTTCTAGTGTTTCTACAATTCCGAAATCTTTATGTGATGTGCTCTCATTGGTCTTACCGGTATTGAAGAATGTTCTTTAAATTTGCACTTGGCGGATTCTACTATTAAAAAGCCTATGGGAAGAATTAATGATGTTCTTATTCTTAGAAATAGGAATTATATTCCCATAGATTTTATTGTTCTTGATATTGATTGCAATCCGTCTTGTCCAATTATTCTTGGTAGACTGTTTTTACGCATTATCGGTGTCGTGATTGATATGAAAGAAGGCAATATTAAGTTCCAATTTCCACTAAGGAAGGGTATGGAACACTTACCTAGAACAAGAATTAGGCCACCATATGAATCAATCCTGAGGGAATCTTATGGATCTCGAAACAAAGATGACAAAACTTAGATCTTTTGATTTATGCCTAGCTAAGGGCGTAAAACGACAGTGCTCGTTGGGAGGGGGAGGCAACCCGATGAATAAAATTTACTTTTGCTTTTTGATTTATTTTCTTGAGTGTTAGCACAATTATTTTACTGATATGATTGTATTTTTTGTGTTTTAGTTAGTGTTTGTGCCAAGTAAAGCCTTTAGGATCTTCTTGGGTGATAGTTGTTTGATCTTGCTGAAAAACAGAAACTTTTGCGCTCACAAAAACTATTCTCATTTTTAAAAAAAGTGTGATAAAATGCCAATTATTTTTGCAAAAGATTAATATATAAATTTCTCACGTGGTCCTAATTTTTTCAGAATTTTTGGAATTTCAGAAGTATTCGAAATATCCAGATTACTCTAGATTGTTCTATTTTTGACAGATTCTGTTTTCTTTGCGTTGTGTGCTTGTTTTGATGATTCTATGATTTTCTTTGGTGATTTTTGCCATAGAAAAGTTGGAATACAGTAGATATGATGCAAGAATAAAATATGAATTGGTTTTCTATAGTACTTATAGTAGTGATTTGCTTTCTTATACTAACAGATCTCACGAAGGTTTTGTTGAGTTTTGTGTGATTGAAGTTTTCAAGTTTTGGGTTATCTTACGATGGATGAAGGAATAAGGAGTAAGAAGAGCCTAAGCTTGGGGATGCCCATGGCACCCCAAGTTATTATCCAAAGAGAAGCAAGAAACTAAGCTTGGGGATGCCCCGAGTGGCATCCCCTCTTTCCTCTAACGACCATCGGTATTTTACTCGAAGCTATATTTTTATTCGTCACATACTATGTGTTTTGCTTGGAGCGTCTTGTATGATATGAGTCTTTGATTGTTTTGCTTCATGTTTTTAGTCTTGATTCCTTGCTGTACACACCTATTTGAGAGAGCCAAAATTATGCCATGACTTGCTAGAATTGCTCTCTATGCTTCACTTAAATTTTTATGAGCTATGGACTTGGCTCTAGTGCTTCACTTATATCTTTTTTAGCACGGTGTGCTTTAGTATTTTTGAAGAAATTATCTCTTGCTTCCCTTAAATTTATTTGAGAGTTAGTAAATTTTTTGAAGATATTCTCTCTTGCTTCACTTAAATTAATTTGAGAGAAAGAAATATTATGCTTATGATCTTCACTTATATTTGTTTGAGCTTATCAAAAGCAACACATGAAAATTAGTTCCAAAGTGATAGATATCCAAGAAGGGTATAATAAAAACTTTCATTAAGATCATTGGGCAAAATAAACTTGATTCTTACTAATAGTTTTGAGATATGATGATGTGATATGTGAGTCATGTTGATGAGTAATAATGCTTTAGTATGAATATTGGTGTTAAGGTTTGTGCTTCCCTATGCAAGCACGAAAGTCAATAGTTATGCAATGAAATTATATCCTACTTGTGGTGCATTATTCGGTGTTAATTATGCTTAATGCTCGCTTATGAGATTATTCGTTTCTTGGTTGGTCGCTTCTCAATCTTCTGCTAGCCTTCATTTTGCACTAAGTCTGATCACTACTTGTGCATCCAAAATCCTTTAAACCAGTTTTGCCACATGAGTCTAGTATACCTACCTCTATGTGGTATTCTTTTGCCGTTCTATGCAAATTCGTATGTGCCATCTCTAATATTCAAAATAAATTTCTCTTTTGTGTGCTTGTACCGCTCCCGAGGCGATGAGGGGTGGCTAATATTTTCCATGCTAGATGTGTTATTCTCACGATGAGTGTTTATTCACTTGTCATTGCATGAGAGTAAGGCAAAGGTATTAGGGATGCCCAGTCCCGGAATGAAAAATGAATTTACTTTATGTTGTCAAATAATAAATTCCTTGGAAAGTGTTGGTATGGAAGGCACTCGTGGATACGGCTAGCCATGGAAAGTGAAAGTATGGTGGAAAAAGGAATAAACTTTAATTTCTGTTTGGGAACCACCTATGATATATCTAGCATGGAAAGTGTTGGGAACTCTAAGTCGTTTTCGTTGGTGGGAAAAGTATGCATCTCAAAATGTTTTTATCTCTCAATTTTCGCTTTGAGCTCTGGCACCTCTACAAATCCCTACTTCCCTTCGTGAAGGGCCTTTCTTTTACTTTATGCAATTTTTATTTTTAATTTGAGTCTCCATCTTCTTTTTCAAAGCACCAACTAGGGGGCACTATGATCGTACTTGAGCATTGGGTGTAGCTAATATGCGAGTGTGTTTCTTGAATGGATCAATGATTGAGCATGATGGGCTAGGGATAACTTATTTTAGCGTTGATATTTTGAAAGACATGGCTGCTTGTTGGTATGCTTGAGTATTTAAGTTATCATGTCAAAACTAGACTATTGCTTTGAACAATATAAAAGTCCAATATCCATGCTACAAAGAAAAGAATATGAGATGACATGTTAGACAGCATTCCACATCAAAAATTCTGTTTTTACCATTTACCTACTCGAGGACGAGCAGGAATTAAGCTTGGGGGTGCTGATATGTCTCCAACATATCTACAATTTTTGATTGTTCCATGCTGTTATATTATCATTCTTGGATGTTTTATAATCATTTTATAGCCAGTCTATATAATTTTTTGGTACTAACCATTGACATAGTGCCAAGTGCCACTTGCTATTTCTGCATGTTTTTTACATCGCACGAAATCAATACCAAACCGAGTCCAAATGCAACAAAACTTTTTGTGGATTTTTTTGGACCACAAGACATCCAGTGGGCCGGAGAAGCACCTGGGGGGGTGCTCCGAGGGGAGCACAACCCAATAGGGCACGCCAGGAGGCCCAGGCGCGCCCTTGTGGGTTGTGCCCCCCTCGGGTGCCTCCCGAACCGCCTCTTTGCTCTATAAATATCCCAATATTCTAGAAACCCTAGGGGAGTCGAAGAAAATCAATTCCAGCTGCCGCAGAGTCCAGAACCACCTGATCCAATCTAGACACCATCACCGAGGGGTTCACCACCTCCATTGGTGCCTCTCCGATGATGCGTGAGTAGTTCTTTGTGAAGTAAATATGCCCTAGAGGCAATAATAAAGTTATTATTTATTTCCTTATTTCATGATAAATGTTTATTATTCATGCTAGAATTGTATTAACCGGAAACATAATACATGTGTGAATACATTTACAAACATAGTGTCACTAGTATGCCTCTACTTGACTAGCTCGTTGATCAAAGATGGTTGAGTTTCCTAGACATAGACATGAGTGGTCATTTGATTAACGGGATCACATCATTAGGAATGATGTGATTGACTTGACCCATTTCTTTAGCTTAGCACTTGATCGTTTAGTTTACTGTTATTGCTTTCTCCATGACTTATACATGTTCCTATGACTATGAGATTGTGCAACTCCCAAATACCAGAGGAACACTTTGTGTGCTACCAAACGTCATAAAGTAACTGGGTGATTATAAAGGTGCTCTACAGGTGTCTCCGATGGTGTTCGTTGAGTTGGCATAGATCGAGAATAGGATTTGTCACTCCGATTGTCGGAGAGGTATCTCTGGGCCCTCTCGGTAACGCACATCACTATAAGCCTTGCAAGCAATGTGACTAATGAGTTAGTTGCAGGATGATGCATTATGGAACGAGTAAAGAGACTTGCCGGTAACGAGATTGAGCTAGGTATTGAGATACCGACGATCGAATCTCGGGCAAGTAACATACTGATGACAAAGGGAACAACGCATGTTGTTATGCGGTTTGACCAATAAAGATATCCGTAGAATATGTAGGAACCAATATGAGCATCCAGGTTCCGCTATTGGTTATTGACCGGAGACGTGTCTCGGTCATGTCTACATAGTTCTCGAACCCGTAGGATCCGCACGCTTGAAGTTCTGTGACGGTCGGTATTATGAGTTTTGTGTTTTGATGTACCGAAGGTATTTCGGAGTCCCTGATATGATCATGGACATGACGAGGAGTCTCAAAATGGTCGAGACATAAAGATTGATATATTGGACGACTATATTCGGATACCGGAAGTGTTCCGGTTGATTTCGGAGAAAACCGGAGTGCCGGAGGGTTACCGAAACCCCCCGGGAGAACTAATGGGCCACATGGGCCTTAGTGGAGAGAGAGAGGGCCGCCCAGGGCAGGCCGCGCTCCCCCTCCCCCTCTGGTACGAATTGGACTAGGGAAGGGGGGCGGCGCCCCCCTTTCCTTCTCCCTCTCCTCCTTCCTTTCCCCCTCCTAGTAGGAGTAGGAAAGGGGAGTCCTACTCCTACTAGGAGGAGACTCCTCCTCCTGGCGCGCCCTGCAAGGGCCGGCCGGCCTCCCCCTTGCTCCTTTATATACGGGGGCAGGGGGAACCCTAGAACACACAAGTTGATCATTGATCTCTCTTAGCCATGTGCGGTGCCCCCCTCCACCATAATCCACCTCGGTCATATCGTAGCGGTGCTTAGGCGAAGCCCTGCGTCAGTAACTTCATCAAAACCGTCACCACACCGTCGTCTTGTGAAGCTCTTCCCGAGCTCTCTTGGATCATGAGTTCGGCGGGGACGTCCACCGAAGCTGAACGTGTCTTTGAACGCGGAGGTGCCGTGCGTTCGATCGAGGATCGGTCGCTCATGAAGACGTATGACTACATCAATCGCGTTGTCATAACGCTTCCGCTTACGGTCTACGAGGGTACGTAGACGACACTCTCCTCTCTCATTGCTATGCATCACCATGATCTTGCGTGTGCGTAGGAAATTTTTCGAAATTACTACGTTCCCCAACAGTGGCATCCGAGCCAGGTTTATGCATAGATGGTATATGCACGAGTAGAACACAAGTGAGTTGTGGGCGATACAAGTCATACTGCTTACCAGCATGTTATACTTTGGTTCGGCGGTATTGTTGGATGAAGCGGCCCGGACCAACATTACGCTTACGCTTACGAGAGACTTGTTCTACCGACGTGCTTCGCACACAGGTGGCTGGCGGGTGTCAGTTTCTCCAACTTTAGTTGAATCGAGTGTGGGTACGCCCGGTCCTTGTGAAGGTTAAAACAACACTAACTTGACGAAATATCGTTGTGGTTTTGATGCGGGTAAGAACGGTTCTTGCTCAGCCCATAGCCACGTAAAACTTGCAACAACAAAGTAGAGGACGTCTAACTTGTTTTTGCAGGGCATGCTGTGATGTGATATGGTCAAGACATGATGCTAAATTTTATTGTATGAGATGATCATGTTTTGTAACTGAGTTATCGGCAACTAGGAGGAGCCATATGGTTGTCGCTTTATTGTATGAAATGCAATCGCCATGTAATTGCTTTACTTTATCACTAAGCGGTAGCAATAGTCGTAGAAGCAATAGTTGGCGAGATGACAACGATGCTACAATGGAGATCAAGGTGTCACGCCGGTGACAATGGTGATCATGACGGTGCTTGGGAGATGGAGATCAAAGGCACAAGATGATGATGGCCATATCATATCACTTATATTGATTGCATGTGATGTTTATCCTTTATGCATCTTATTCTGCTTTGATTGACGGTAGCATTATAAGATGATCTCTCACTAAAAATTTCAAGGTACAAGTGTTCTCCCTGAGTATGCACCGTTGCCAAAGTTCGTCGTGCCGAGACACCACGTGATGATCGGGTATGATAAGTTCAACATTCTTGTACAACGGGTGCAATCCAGTTTTGCACACGCAGAACACTCGGGTTAAACTTGACGAGCCTAGCATATGCAGATACGGCCTCGGAACACTGAGACCGAAAGGTCGAACGTGAATCATATAGTAGATATGATCAACATAGTGATGTTCACCATTGAAAACTACTCCATTTCACGTGATGATCGGTTATGGTTTAGTTGATTTGGATCACGTGATCACTTAGATGATAAGAGAGATGTCTATCTAAGTGGGAGTTCTTAAGTAATATGATTAATTGAACTTAAATTTGTCATGAACTTAGTACCTGATAGTATTTTTCTTGTCTATGTTGTTGTAGATAGATGGCCCGTGTTGTTGTTCCGTTGAATTTTAATGCGTTCCTTGAGAAAGCAAAGTTGAAAGATGATGGTAGCAATTACACGGATCGGGTCCGTGAATTTGAGGATTATCCTCATTACTGCATGAAGAATTACGTCCCGGAAGCACCGCTGGCGCTGTGCCTTCTGCAGATACTCTTGATGACGTTAAGAACGTCGGCGAGCAAAGCTGATGACTACTCGATAGTTCAGTGTGCCATGCTTTACGACTTAGAACCGGGACTTCAACGACGTTTTGAACGTCATGGAGCATATGAGATGTTCCAGGAGTTGAAGTTAATATTTCAAGCAAATGCCCGGATTGAGAGATATGAAGTCTCCAATAAGTTCTACAGCTGCAAAATGGAGGAGAATAGTTATGTCAGTGAACATATACTCAAAATGTCTAGATACTGCAATCACTTAATTCAACTGGGAGTTAATCTTCTGGATGATAGTGTCATTGACAGAATTCTTCAATCACTGCCACCAAGCTACAAGAGCTTCATGATGAACTATAATATGCAAGGGATGGATAATACAATTCCCGGTCTCTTCGCAATGCTAAAGGTTGCGGAGGTAGAAATCAAGAAGGAGCATCAAGTGTTGATGGTCAACAAGACCACCAGTTTCAAGAAAAAGGGTAAAGGGAAGAAGAAGGGAACTTCAAAAAGAACGGCAAACAAGTTCTTTGCTCAGAGAAGAAACCCAAGTGCGGACCTAAGCACGAGGCCGAGTGCTTCTACTGCAAACAAACTAGTCACTGGAAGTAGAACTGCCCCAAGTATTTGGCGGATAAGAAGGATGGCAAGGTGAACAAAGGTATATGTGATAGACATGTTATTGATGTGTACCTTACTAGAGCTCGCAGTAGTACCTGGGTATTTGATACTGGTTCAATTGCTAATATTTGCAACTCGAAACAGGGAGCATGGATTGAGCGAAGATTGGCTAAGGACGAGGTGACGATGTGCGTGGGAAATGGTTCCAAAGTAGATGTGATCGCCGTCGGCACGCTACCTCTACATCTACCTTTGGGATTAATTTTAGACCTGAATAATTGTTATTTGGTGCCAGCGTTGAGCATGAACATTATATCTGGATCTTGTTTGATGCGAGACGGTTATTCATTTAAATCTGAGAATAATGGTTGTTCTATTTATATGAGCAATATCTTTTATGGTCATGCACCCTTGAAGAGTGGTCTATTTGTGTTGAATCTCGATAGTAGTAATACACATATTCATAATGTTGAAGCCAAAAGATGCAGAGCTGATAATGATAGTGCAACTTATTTGTGGCACTGCCATTTGGGTCATATTGGTATAAAGCGCATGAAGAAACTCCATACTGATGGACTTCTGGAATCACTTGATACTTGCGAACCATGCCTCATGGGCAAGATGACTAAAACGCCGTTCTTCGGAACAATGGAGCGAGCAATAGATTTGTTGGAAATCATACATACTAATGTATGTGGTCCAATGAATATTGAGGCTCGCGGAGGGTATCGTTATTTTCTCACCTTCACAGATGATTTGAGCAGATATGGGTATATCTACTTATTGAAACATAAGTCTGAAACATTTGAAAAGTTCAAAGAATTTCAGAGTGAAGTGGAAAATCATCACAAGAAAATAAAGTTTCTACAATCTGATCATGGAGGAGAATATTTGAGTTACGAGATTGGTCTACATTTGAAACAATGCGGAATAGTTTCGCAACTCACGCCACCCGGAACACCACAACGTAATGGTGTGTCCGAACGTCGTAATCGTACTTTACTAGATATGGTGCGATCTGTGATGTCTCTTACTGATTTACCGCTATCATTTTGGGGTTATGCTTTAGAGACAGCTGCATTCACGTTAAATAGGGCACCATCAAAATCCGTTGAGACGACGCCTTATGAACTGTGGTTTGGCAAGAAACCAAAGTTGTCGTTTCTTAAAGTTTAGAGCTGCGATGCTTATGTGAAAAAGCTTCAACTTGATAAGCTTGAACCCAAATCGGAGAAATGTGTCTTCATAGGGTACCCAAAGGAAACTATTGGGTACACCTTCTATCACAGATCCGAAGGCAAGACATTTGTTGCTAAGAATGGATCCTTTCTAGAGAAGGAGTTTCTCTCGAAAGAAGTGAGTGGGAGGAAAGTAGAACTTGATGAGGTAATCGTACTGCTCCCTTATTGGAAAGTAGTTCATCACAGAAACCGGTTCCTGTGACACCTACACCAATTAGTGAGGAAGCTAATGATATTGATCATGAATCTTCAGATCAAGTTACTATAAAACCTCGTAGGTCAACCAGAGTAAGATCCGCACCAGAGTGGTACGGTAATCCTGTTCTGGAAGTCATGTTACTAGACCATGACGAACCTACGAACTATGAAGAAGCGATGGTGAGCCCAGATTCGGCAAAATGGCTTGAGGCCATGAAATCTGAGATAGGATCCATGTATGAAAACAAAGTGTGGACTTTGGTTGACTTGCCCGATGATCGGCAAGCCATAGAGAATAAGTGGATTTTCAAGAAGAAGACTGACGTTGACGGTAATGTTACTGTCTATAAAGCTTGACTTGTTGCGAAAGGTTTTCGACAAGTTCAAGGGGTTGACTATGATGAGACTTTCTCACCCGTAGCGATGCTTAAGTCTGTCTGAATCATGTTAGCAATTGCCGCATTTTATGATTATGAAATTTGGCAAATGGATGTCAAAACTGCATTCCTGAATGGATTTTTGAAAGAAGAGTTGTATATGATGCAACCAGAAGGTTTTGTCGATCCAAAGGGTGCTAATAAAGTGTGCAAGCTCCAGCGATCCATTTATGGACTGGTGCAAGCCTCTCGGAGTTGGAATGAACGTTTTGATAGTGTGATAAAAGCATATGGTTTTATACAGACTTTTGGAGAAGCCTGTATTTACAAGAAGGTGAGTGGGAGCTCTGTAGCATTTCTAATATTATATGTGGATGACATATTGTTGATTGGAAATGATATAGAATTTCTGGATAGCATAAAAGGATACTTGAATAAGAGTGTTTCAATGAAAGACCTCGGTGAAGCTGCTTACATATTGGGTATCAAGATCTATAGAGATAGATCAAGACGCTTAATTGGACTTTCACAAAGCACATACCTTGACAAAGTTTTGAAAAAAGTTCAAAATGGATCAAGCAAAGAAAGGGTTTTTGCCCGTGTTACAAGGTGTGAAGTTGAGTAAGACTCAATGCCCGACCAATGTAGAAGATAGAGAGAAAATGAAAAATGTTCCCTATGCTTCATCCATAGGCTCTATCATGTATGCAATCCGTACTGCAGACTGATGCGTGCCTTGCTATTAGTTTAGCAGGAGGTACCAAAGTAATCCAGAGTGGATCATCGACAATGTCAAGAACATCTGAAATACACGAAAAGGACTAAGGATATGTTTCTCGTTTATGGAGGTGACAAAGAGCTCGTCGTAAATGGTTACGTCGATGCAAGCTTGATGACCGATCCGGCGATTCTAAATCGCAAACCGGATACGTGTTTATATTGAACGGTGGAGCTGTCAGTTGGAGCAGTTCTAAACAAAATGTCGTTGTGGGATCTACGTGTGAAGCGGAGTACATAGCTGCTTCAGAAGCAGCAAATGAAGGAGTCTGGATGAAGGAGTTCATATCTGATCTAGGTGTCATACCTAGTGCATCGGGTCCAATGAAAATCTTTTGTGACAATACTTTGGTGCAATTGCCTTGGCAAAGGAATCCAGATTTCACAAGAGAACCAAACACATCAAGAGACGCTTCAATTCCATCCGCGATCAAGTCCGTGTGGGAGACATAGAGATTTGCAAGATACATACGGATCTGAATGTTGCGACCTGATTGACTAAGCCTCTCTCACGAGCAAAACATGATCAACACCAAGGCTCCATGGGTGTTAGAATCATTACTATGTAATCTAGATTATTGACTCTAGTGCAAGTGGGAGATCAAGGAAATATGCCCTAGAGGCAATAATAAAGTTATTATTTATTTCCTTATATCATGATAAATGTTTATTATTCATGCTAGAATTGTATTAACCTAAACATAATACATGTGTGAATACATAGACAAACATAGTGTCACTAGTATGCCTCTACTTGACTAGCTCATTGATCAAAGATGGTTGAGTTTCCTAGCCATAGACATGAGTTTTCATTTGATTAATGGGATCACATCATTAGGAATGATGTGATTGACTTGACCCATTTCGTTAGCTTAGCACTTGATCGTTTAGTTTACTGCTATTGCTTTCTCCATGACTTATACATGTTCCTATGACTATGAGATTGTGCAACTCCCGAATACCAGAGGAACACTTTGTGTGCTACCAAACGTCACAACATAACTGGGTGATTATAAAGGTGCTCTACTGGTGTCTCCGATGGTGTTCGTTGAGTTGGCATAGATCGAGAATAGGATTTGTCACTCCGATTGTCGGAGAGGTATCTCTGGGCCCTCTCAGTAATGCACATCACTATAAGCCTTGCAAGCAATGTGATTAATGAGTTAGTTGCAGGATGATGCATTACAGAACGAGTAAAGAGACTTGCCGGTAATGAGATTGAGCTAGGTATTGAGATACCGACGATCGAATCTTGGGCAAGTAACATACCGATGACAAAGGGAATAACGTATGTTGTTATGCGGTTTGACCGATAAAGATCTTCGTAGAATATGTAGGAACCAATATGAGCATCCAGGTTCCGCTATTGGTTATTGACCGGAGACGTGTCTCGGTCATGTCTACATAGTTCTCGAACCCGTAGGGTCCGCACGCTTAAAGTTCTGTGATGATCGGTGTTATGAGTTTTGTGTTTTGATGTACCGAAGGTATTTTGGAGTCCCGGATATGATCACGGACATGATGAGGAGTCTCGAAATGTTCGAGACATAAAGATTGATATATTGGACGACTATATTCGGATACCGGAAGTGTTCCGGGTGATTTCGGAGAAAATCGAAGTGCCGAGGGTTACTGGAACCCTCCCCCCGGGAGAAGTAATGGGCCACATGGGCCTTAGTGGAGAGAGAGAGAGGTCGCTACGCCTCCCCTCTAGTCCGAATTGGACTAGGGAAGGGGGGGCGCCCCCCTTTCCTTCTCCCTCCCCTCCTTCCTTTCCCCCTCCTAGTAGGAGTAGGAAAGGGGAGTCTTACTCCTACTAGGAGGAGGACTCCTCCTCCTGGCGCGCCCTGCAAGGGCCGGCCGGCCTCCCCCCTTGCTCCTTTATATACGGCGGCAGGGGGGCACCCTAGAACACACAAGTTGAACATTGATCTCTCTTAGACGTGTGTGGTGCCCCCCTCCACCATAATCCACCTCGGTCATATCATAGCGGTGCTTAGGTGAAGCCCTACGTCGGTAACTTCATCAACACCGTCACCACACCGTCGTGCTGACGAAGCTCTTCCCCGAAGCTCTACTGGATTGTGAGTTCACGGGACGTCACCGAGCTGAACGTGTGTTGAACGCGGAGGTGCCGTACGTTCGGTACTGAGGACCGGTCGATCGTGAAGACGTACGACTACATCAACCGCGTTGTCATAACGCTTCTGCTTACTGTCTACAAGGGTACATAGATGGCACTCTCCCCTCTCGTTGCTATGCATCACCATGATCTTGCGTGTGCGTATGATTTTTTTTTGAAATTACTACGTTCCCCAACACTTTGTAGACCTACGGGTCCGTAGTTAGTAGCTAGATGGCTTCCTCTCTCTCTTTTGATTATCAATACAATGGTCTCTTGAAGATCCATATGATGTAACTGTTGGGGAACGTAGTAATTTCAAAAAAATTCCTATGCACACGCAAGATCATGGTGATGCATAGCAACGAGAGGGGAGAGTGTTGTCCACTTACCCTCGTAGACCGAAAGCGGAAGCGTTAGAACAACGCGGTTGATGTAGTCAGACGCCTTCACGGCCCGACCGATCAAGCAATCGAAACTACGGCACCTCCGAAGTTCTTGCACACGCTCAGCTCGATGACGTTCCTCGGACTCGATCCAGCAAAGTGTCGGGGAAGAGTTCCACAAGACTACTGGCAGGACGATCTTGATGTTCTACCGTCGCAGGGCTTCGCCTAAGCACCGCTACAATATTATCGAGGACTATGGTGGAGGGGGGCACCGCACACGGCTAAGAGATCAACAGATCAATTGTTGTCTCTACGGGGTGCCCCCTGCCCCCGTATATAAAGGAGCAATGGGGGAGGCGGCCGGCCTAGGAGGAGGGCGCGCCAAGGGGGGTAGGACTCCTCCTTTCCTTGTTGGAGTAGGAGAAGGGAAGGGAGAAGGAGAAGGAAGGAAGGGAGCCCCCCCCCTCCCTAGTCCAATTCGGACTAGTCCATGGGGAGGGGTGCGGCCACCCTTTGGGGCCTTTATCTCCTTTCCCGTATGGCCCATTAAGGCCCAATACGAATTCCCGTAACTCTCCCAGATTCAAAAATACCGAATCACTCGGAACCTTTCCGACGTCCGAATATAGTCGCCCAATATATCGATCTTTACGCCTCGACCATTTCGAGACTCCTCATCATGTCCCCGATCTCATACGGAGTCTAACTCCTTCAAGACATCAAAACACATAAACTCATAATATAAGCTCATCGAAACTTTAAGCGTGCGGGACCCTACGGGTTCGAGAACTATGTAGACATGACCGAGACTCGCTTCGGTCAATAACCAATCGCTGAACCTGGATGCTCATATTGGCTCCTACATATTCTACGAAGATCTTTATCGGTCAAACCGCATAACAACATACGTTGTTCCCTTTGTCATCGGTATGTTATTTGCCCGAGATTCGATCATCGGTATCTCAATACCTAATTCAATCTCGTTACCGCCAAGTCTCTTTACTCATTCCGTAATACATCATCCCGCAACTAACTCATTAGTTGCAATGCTTGCAAGGCTTAAGTGATGTGTATTAACGAGAGGGCCCAGAGATACCTCTCCGACAATCGGAGTGACAAAACCTAATCTCAAAATACGCTAACTCAACATGTACCTTTGGAGACACCTGTAGAGCTCCTCTATAATCACCCAGTTACGTTGTGATGTTTGGTAGCACACAAAGTGTTCCTCCGATAAACGGGAGTTGCATAATCTCATAGTTGTAGGAACATGTATAAGTCATGAAGAAAGCAATAGCAACATACTAAACGATCAAGTGCTAAGCTAACGGAATGGGTCATGTCAATCACATCATTCTACTAATGATGTGATCCCGTTAATCAAATGACAAATCATGTCTATGGTTAGGAAACATAACCATCTTTGATTAATGAGCTAGTCTAGTAGAGGCATACTAGTGACAATGTGTTTGTCTATGTATTCACACATGTATCATGTTTCCGGTTAATACAATTCTAGCATGAATAATAAACATTTATCATGATATAAGGAAATAAATAATAACTTTATTATTGCCTCTAGGGCATATTTCCTTCAGTCTTCCACTTGCACTAGAGTCAATAATCTAGTTCACATCGCCATGTGATTTAACACTAATGTTCACATCTCGCATGTGATTAACACCCATAGTTCACATCGTCATGTGACCAACACCCAAAAGGTTTACTAGAGTCAATATCTAGTTCACATTGCTATGTGATTAACACCCAAAGAGTACTAAGGTGTGATCATGTTTTGCTCGTGAGAGAAGCTTAGTCAACGGGTCTGTCACATTCAGAGACGCTTGCAAATATTATATATCTACAATGCTCTGCACGGAGCTACTCTAGCTAATTGCTCCCACTTTCAATATGTATCCAGATTGAGACTTAGAGTCATCTGGATCGGTGTGAAAGCTTGCACCGATGTAACTCTTTATGACGGGGTCTTTTACCTCCATAATCGAGAAATATTTCCTTAGTCCTCACTAAGGATATTCTTGACCAATGTCCAGTGATCTACTCCTAGATCACTATTGTACTCCCTTGCCAAATTCAGAGCAAGGTATACAATAGGTCTGGTACATAGCATAGCATACTTTATAGAACCTATGACTGAGGCATAGGGAATGACTTTCATTCTCTTTACTATTTTCTACCATGGTCGGGATTTGAGTCTTACTCAATTTCACACCTTTACAACACAGGTATGAACTCTTTCTTTGACTGTTCCATTTTGAACTATTTCAAAATCTTGACAAGCTATGTACTTATTGAAAAATTTATCAAGCGTATTGATCTATCTCAATAGATCTTGATGCTCAATATGTAAGTAGCTTTACTGATGTCTTTCTTTTAAAGAACTCCTTTCAAATACTCCTTTATGCTTTCCAGAAAAATTCTACATCATTTCCGATCAACAATATGTTACTTACATATATTTATCAGAAAGGCGGTAGTGCTCCCACTCACTTTATTGTAAATACAGGCTTCACCGCAAATCAGATAAAACTATATGCTTTGATCAACGTATCAAAGCGTATATTCCAACTACGAGATGCTTGCACGGTCCATAGATGGATCGCTGGAGCTTGCACATTTTGTTAGCACCTTTAGGATTGACAAAACCTTCTGGTTGCATCATATACAACTTTTCTTTAAGAAAACCATTAAGTAATGCAGTTTTGACATCCATTTGCCAGATTTCATATAATGTGGCAATTGCTAACATGATTCGGACAGACTTAAGCATCGCTATAGTTGAGAAAATCTCATTATAGTCAATACTTTGAATTTGTCGAAAACCTTTTGCGATAATTCTAGCTTTGTAGATAATAACACTACTATCAGCGTCCGTCTTCCTCTTGAAGATCCATTTATTTTCTATGGCTTGCCGATCATCGGGCAAGTCAGCCAAAGTCCATACTTTGTTCTCATACATGGATCCCATCTCAGATTTCATGGCCTCAAGCCATTTTGCGGAATCTGGGCTCACCATCACTTCTTCATAGTTCGTAGGTTCGTCATGGTCTAGTAACATAACCTCCAGAACAGGATTGCCGTACCACTCTGGCGCGGTCTTACTCTGGTTGACCTACGAGGTTCAGTAACAACTTGATCTGAAGTTTTATGATCATCATCATTAACTTCCCCACTAATTGGTGTAGGTGTCGCAGAAACCGGTTTCTGCGATGAACTACTTTCCAATAAGGGAGAAGATACAATTACCTTATCAAGTTCTACTTTCCTCCCACTCACTTCTTTCGAGAGAAACTCCTTCTCTAGAAAGGATCCATTCTAAGCAACGAATGTCTTGCCTTCAGATCTGTGATAGAAGGTGTACCCAACTGTCTCCTTTGGGTATCCTATGAAGACACATTTCTCCAATTTGGGTTTGAGCTTATCACGATGAAACTTTTTCACATAAGCATCGTAGCCCCAAACTTTAAGAAACGACAACTTTGGTTTCTTGCCAAACCACAGTTCGTAAGGCGTCATCTTAACGGATTTTGATGGTGCCCAATTTAACGTGAATGCGGTCGTCTCTAAAGCATAACCCCAAAACGATAGCGGTAGATCAGTAAGAGACATCATAGATCGCCCCATATCTAGCAAAGTACGATTACGACGTTCGGACACACCATTACTGTTGTGGTGTTCCGGTGGCTTGAGTTGCTAAACTATTCCGCATTGTTTCAAATGTAGACCAAACTCGTAACTCAAATATTCTCCTCCACGATCAGATCGTAGAAACTTTATTTTCTTGTTACGATGATTTTCAACTTCACTCTGAAATTCTTTGAACTTTTCAAATGTTTCAGACTTGTGCTTCATCAAGTAGATATACCCATATCTGCTCAAATCATCTGTGAAGGTCAGAAAATAATGATACTTGCCGCAAGCCTTGACACTCATCGGACCGCATACATCAGTATGTATTATTTCCAATAAGTTAGTTGCTCGCTCCATTGTTCTGGAGAACGGAGTCTTAGTCATCTTGCCCATGAGGCATGGTTCGCAAGCATCAAGTGATTCATAATCAAGTGATTCTGAAAGTCCATCAGCATGGAGTTTCTTCATGCGCTTTACACCAATATGACCTAAACGGCAGTGCCACAAATAAGTTGCACTATCATTATTAACTTTACATCTTTTGGCTTCAATATTATGAATATGTGTATCACACGATCGAGATCCAACAAACCATTTTCATTGGATGTATGACCATAGAAGGTTTTTATTCATGTAAATAGAACAACAATTATTCTCTAACTTACATGAATAACTGTATTGCAATAAACATGATCAAATCATATTCATGCTCAACGCAAACACCAAATAACACTTTTTAGGTTCAACACTAATCCCAAAAGTATAGGGAGTGTGCGATGATGATCATATCAATCTTGGAACTACTTCCAACACACATCGTCACTTCACCCTTAACTAGTCTCTGTTCATTCTGCAATTCTCGTTTCGAGTTATTACTCTTAGCAACTGAACCAGTATCAAATACAGAGGGGTTGCTATAAACACTAGTAAAGTACACATCAATAACATGTATATCCAATATACCTTTGTTCACTTTGCCATCCTTCTTATCCGCCAAATACTTGGGGCAGTTCCGCTTCCAGTGACCAGTCCCTTTGCAGTACAAGCACTTAGTCTCAGGCTTAGGACCAGACTTGGGCTTCTTCACTTGAGCAGCAACTTGCTTGCCGTTCTTCTTTAAGTTCCCCTTCTTCCCTTTGCCCCATTTCTTGAAACTAGTGGTCTTGTCAACAATCAACACTTAATGTTTTTCTTGATTTCTACCTTCGCCGATTTTAGCATTGCGAAGAGCTTGGGAATTGTTTTTGTCATCCCTTGCATACTATAGTTCATCACGAAGTTCTACTAACTTGGTGATGGTGACTAGAGAATTCTGTCAATCATTATTTTATCTGGAAGATTAACTCCCACTTGATTCAAGCGATTGTAGGCTTGAGCTATTCTCCTCCATCTTTTAGCTATAGAACTTGTTGGAGAGTTCATATCTCTCAACTCGGGTATTTGCTTGAAATATTAACTTCAACTCCTGGAACATCTCATATGGTCCATGACGTTCAAAACGTCTTTGAAGTCCCGATTCTAAGCCGTTAAGCATGGTGCACTAAACTATCAAGTAGTCATCATATTGAGCTAGCCAAACGTTCATAACGCCTGCATTTGCTCTCGAACAGTCATCACCTAGCGGTGCATCAAGGAAATAATTCTTCTGTGCAACAATGAGGATAATCCTCAGATTACGGATCCAATCCGCATCATTGCTACTAACATCTTTCAACATAGTTTTTCTCTAGGAACATATCAAAATAAACATAGGGAAGCAACAACGCGAGCTATTGATCTACAACATAAATATGCTAATACTACCAGGACTAAGTTCATGATAAATTTAAGTTCAATTAATCATATTACTTAAGAACTCTCACTTAGATAGACATCCCTCTAATCCTCTAAGTGATCACGTGATCCAAATCAACTAAACCATGTCCAATCATCACGTGAGATGGAGTAGTTTCAATGGTGAACATCACTATGTTGATCATGTCTACTATATGATTCACGCTCGACCTTTCGGTCTCCGTGTTTCGAGGCCATATCTGTTATATGCTAAGCTCGTCAAGTTTAACTCGAGTATTCCGTGTGCAACTGTTTTGCACCGTTGTATTTGAACGTAGAGCCTATCACACCCGATCATCACGTGGTGTCTCAACACGAAGAACTTTCGCAACGGTGCATACTCAGGGAGAACACTTCTTGATAATTAGTGAGAGATCATCTTATAATCTACCGTCAATCAAAGCAAAATAAGATGCATAAAGGATAAACATCACATGAAATCAATATAAGTGATATGATATGGCCATCATCATCTTGTGCTTGTAATCTCCATCTCCGAAGCACCGTCGTGATCACCATTGTCACCGGTGCGACATCTTGATCTCCATTGTAGCATCATTGTCGTTTCGCCACCTATTGCTTCTACGACTATCGCTACCGCTTAGTGATAAAGTAAAGCAATTACAGGGCGCTTGCATTTCATACAATAAAGCGACAACCATATGGCTCCTCGCCGGATTGCCGATAACTCAGTTACAAAACATGATCATCTCATACAATAAAATATAGCATCACGTCTTGACCATATCACATCATAACATGCCCTGCAAAAACAAGTTAGACGTCCTCTACTTTGTTGTTGCAAATTTTACGTGGCTGCAACGGGCTTAGCAAGAACCGTTCTTACCTACGCATCAAAACCACAATGATAGTTTGTCAAGTTGGTGTTGTTTTAACCTTCATAAGGACGGCGTAGCCACACTTTTCGGTTCAACTAAAGTTGGAGAAACCGACACCCGCCACCACATGTGTGCAAAGCACATCGGTAGAACCAGTCTCGCAGAAGCGTCTGGCGTAATGTCGGTCCGCCGCTTCATCCAACAATACCGCCAACCAAAGTATGACATGCTGGTAAGCAGTATGACTTATATCGCCCACAACTCACTTGTGTTCTACTCGTGCATATAACATCAACGCATAAAACCTGGCTCGGATGCCACTGTTGGGGAATGTAGTAATTTCAAAAAATTTCCTACGCACACGCAAGATCATGGTGATGCATAGCAACAAGAGGGGAGGGTGTTGTCCACGCACTCGTGAGACCGAAAGCGGAAGCGTTAGAACAACGCGGTTGATGTAGTCGTACGTCTTCACGGCCCGACCGATCAAGCACCAAAACTATGGCACCTCCGAGTTCTTGCACACGTTCAGCTCGATGACGTTCCCCGGACTCTGATCCAGCAAAGTGTCAGGGAAGAGTTCCGTCAGCACTACGGCGTGGTGACGATCTTGATGTTCTACCGTCGCAGGGCTTCGCCTAAGCACTGCTACAATATTATCAAGGACTATGGTGGAGGGGGGCACCGCACACGGCTAAGAGATCAAGAGATCAATTGTTGTCTCTATGGGGTGCCCCCCTGCCCCCGTATATAAAGGAGCAATGGGGGAGGCGGCCGACCTAGGAGGAGGGCGCACCAAGGGGGGTAGGACTCCTCCTTTACTTGTTGGGGTAGGAGAAGGAAAGGGAGAAGGAGAAGGAAGGAAGGGAGCGCCCCCCTCCCTAGTCCAATTCGGACTAGTCCATGGGGAGGGGTGCGGCCACCCTTTGGGGCCTTTCTCTCCTTTCCCGTATGGCCCATTAAGGCCCAATATGAATTCCTGTAACTCTCTGGTACTCCGAAAAATACCTGAATCACTCGGAACCTTTCCGACGTCTGAATATAGTCGTCCAATACATTGATCTTTACGTCTCGACCATTTCGAGACTCCTCGTCATGTCCCCGATCTCATCCGAGACTCCGAACTCCTTCGGTACATCAAAACACATAAACTCATAATATAACTGTCATCGAAACTTTAAGCGTGCGGACCCTACGGTTCGAGAACTATGTAGACATGACCGAGACTCGTTTTCGGAACCTGGATGCTCATATTGGCTCCTACATATTCTACGAAGATCTTTATCGGTCAAACTGCATAACAACATACGTTGTTCCCTTTGTCATCGGTATGTTACTTGCCCGAGATCGGTCGTCGGTATCTCAATACCTAATTCAATCTCGTTACCACCTAGTCTCTTTACTCATTCTGTAATACATCATCCCGCAACTAACTCATTAGCTGCAATGCTTGCAAGGCTTAAGTGATGTGTATTACCGAGAGGGCCCAGAGATACCTCTCCGACAATCGGAGTGACAAAACCTAATCTCGAAATACCCCAACTCAATATGTACCTTTGGAGACACCTGTAGAGCTCCTTTATAATCACCCGATTCGTTGTGACGCTTTGGTAGCACACAAAGTGTTCCTCCGTAAACGGAGTTGCATAATCTCATAGTTGTAGGAACATGTATAAGTCATGAAGAAAGCAATAGCAACATACTAAACGATCAAGTGCTAAGCTAACAGAATGGGTCATGTCAATCACATCATTCTACTAATGATGTGATCCCGTTAATCAAATGACAACTCATGTCTATGGTTAGGAAACATAACCATCATTGATTAATGAGCTAGTCTAGTAGAGGCATACTAGTGACAATGTGTTTGTCTATGTATTCACACATGTATCATGTTTCTGGTTAATACATACCTAGCATGAATAATAAACATTTATCATGATATAAGGAAATAAATAATAACTTTATTATTGCCTCTAGGGCATATTTCCTTCAGTAACTCTTTTCGCGGTGTGTTTGTTGGGATCGGATGAACTTTGAGTTTATGATCAGATCTATCTTTTTATCCATGAAAGTTATTTGAGTTTCTTTGATCTCTTATATGCATGATTGCTTATAGCCTCGTATTTTTGCTCTGATATTTGGGTTTTGTTTGGCCAACTTGATCTATTTATCTTGCAATGGGAGGAGGTGCTTTGTAGTGGGTTCGATCTTCTGTTTCGATCCGGTGATGTAAGGGGAACCGACACGTATGTATCGTTGCTACTAAGGATAAAATGATGGGGTCTATTTCTACATAAATAGATTTTGTCTACATCATGTCATCGTTCTTATTGCATTACTCCGTTTCTCCATGAACTTAATACACTAGATGCATGCTGGATAGCGGTCGATGTGTGGAGTAATAGTAGTAGATGCAGGCAGGAGTCGGTCTACTAATCTTGGATGTGATGCCTATATAATGATCATTGCCTGGATATCATCATGATTATTTGAAGTTCTATCAATTGCCCAACAATAATTTATTTACCCACCATTTGCTATTTTTCTCGAGAGAAGCCACTAGTGAAACCTACGGCCCCCGGGGCGCTTTCTCATATTATTTTCCTTTGCGATCTATTTTCATTTGCTTTTATGTTTAGATCTATTAAACCCAAAAATACCTTGCTGCACTTTATTTTATTTGGCGTTCGATCTATCAATATTTACTACTCTCTCACGTCCGTTTGCCAATTTCTGGCTCCGCTACCCGAAAGGGATTGACAACCCCTTTTACACGTCGGGTTGCGAGTATTTGCTATTTGTGTGCAGGTGTTGTTTATGCAGTGTTGCTTGGTTCTCCTACTAGTTCGATAACCTTGGTTTCATCACTGAGGTAAATACCTACTCTCGTTGTGCTGCATCGTCCCTTCCTCTTTGGGGAAATATTGATATAGCTTCAAGCCGCATCACACCTCTATCTCTAAACATGTGGACATATTTTTCGATTTCGGCTTTCGCTTGAGGACAAGTGATGTCTAAGCTTGGGGGAGTTGATATGTCAATTTTGCATCATGCTTTTATATTGATATTTATTGCATTATGGGCTGTTATTACACATTATATCAAAATACTTATGCCTTTTCTCTCTTATTTTATAAGGTTTACATGAAGAGGAGAATGCTAATTTGGAATTACGAATTTGGAAAAGGAGCAAATATTAGAGACCTATTCTGCACAACTCCAAAAGTCCTGAAACTTCACGGGGAATATTTTTGGAATATATAAAAAATATTGGGCGAAGAAAGCACCAGAGGGGGGCCACCTGCCATCCACAAGGGTGAAGGGCGCGCCTTACCCCCCTGGGCGCGCCCTCCAGTCTTGTGGGCCACCTGGCAGGCCCCCGACACCCATCTTTTGCTATATGGTGTGTTTTGACCTGGAAAAATGAGAAGGAAGCTTTCGGGACGAAGCGCCGCCGTCTCGAGGCGGAACTTGGGCAGAACCAAGGCTCCGGCGGAGCTGTTCTGCCAGGGAAACTTCCCTCCGGGAGGGGGAAATCGAAGCCATGGTCATCACCAACGATCCTCTCATCGAGAGGGGGTCAATCTCCATCAACATCTTCACCAGCACCATTTTCTCTCAAACCCTAGTTTCATCTCTTATATCCGATCTTTGACTCAAAACATCAGATTGGTACCTGTGGGTTGCTAGTAGTGTTGATTACTCCTTGTAGTTGATGCTAATTGGTTTGCTCGGTGGAAGATCATATGTTCAGATTCTTAATGATAATTAATACTCCTCTGATTATGAACATGAATATGCTTTGTGAGTAGTTACATTTGTTCCTGAGGACATGGGAGAAGTCTTGTTATAATTAATCATGTGAATTTGATATTCGTTCGATATTTTGATGAGATGTATGTTGTATTTCCTCTAGTGGTGTTATGTGAAGTCGACTACATGACACTTCACCATGATTTGGGCCTAGGGGAAGGTATTGGGAAGTAATAAGTAGATGATGGGTTGCTAGAGAGACAGAAGCTTAAACCCTAGTTTATGCGCGTTGTTTCAGAAGGGACTGATTTGGATCCATATGTTTCATGCTATGGTTAGATTTATCTTAATTCTTCTTTTGTAGTTGCGGATGCTTGCAAGAGGGGTTAATCATAAGTGGGAGGCTTGTCCAAGGAAGGGCAGCACCCAAGCACTAGTCCACCCACATGTCAAATTATAAAAGTAACGAACGCGAATCATATGAGCATGATGAAAACTAGCTTGACAACAATTCCCATGTGTCCTCGGGAGCGCTTTGCTTTATATAAGAGTTCGTCCAGGCTTGTCCTTTGCTACAAAAAGGATGGGTCCACCTTGTTGCACCTTGTTTACTTTTGTTACTTGTTACCCGTTACGAATTATCTTATCACACAACTATCTGTCAACGATAATTTTAGTGCTTGCAGAGAATACCTTGCTGAAAACCGCTTGTCATTTCCTTCTGCTCCTCGTTGGGTTCGACACTCTTACTTATTGAAAGGACTATGATAGATCCCCTATACTTGTGGGTCATCACTACGCGCATGCTCCTAGGGGGATAAATTGGTAGGAAAAGACCATTGCTCGTCCCCGACCGCCACTCATAAGGAAGACAATAAAAAAATATCTCGTGCTCCAACTTCGTTACATAACGGTTCACCATACGTGCATGCTACGGGACTCACAAACCTTAACACAAGTATTTCTCAAATTCACAACTACTCACTAGCATGACTCTAATATCACCATCTTCATATCTCAAAACAATCATAAGGAATCAAACTTCTCATAGTATTCAATGCACTTTATATGAAAGTTTTTTTATTATATCCCTCTTGGATGCCTATCATATTATGACTAAATTTATAACCAAAGAAAATTATCCTGCTGTTTAAAGACTCAAAATAATATAAGTGAAGCATGAGAGTTCATTAATTTCTATAAAATAAAACCACCGCCATGCTCTAAGAAGATATAAGTGAAGCACTAGAGCAAAATTGTCTAGCTCAAAAGATATAAGTGAAGCACATATAGTATTCTAATAAATCACGATTCATGCGTGTCCCTCTCAAAAGTTGTGTATTGCAAGGATGATTTTGGAAAACTAAAAGGCAAAGACTCAAATCATACAAGACGCTCCAAGCAAAACACATATCGTGTGGTGAATAAAAATATAGCCTCAAGTAAAGTTATCGATAGACGAAGATGAAAGAGGGGATGCCTTCCGGGGCATCCCCAAGCTTAAGCTCTTGGTTGTCCTTGAATATTACCTTGGGGTGCCTTGGGCATCCCCAATCTTAGGCTCTCGCCACTCCTTATTCCATAGTCCATGAAATCCTTACCCAAAACTTGAAAATTTCACAACACAAAACTCAACAGAAAATCTCATAAGCTTCGTTAGAATGAGAAAACAAACCACCACTTTTGGTACTGTTGTGAACTCATTCTTTATTTATATTGGTGTAATATCTACTGTATTCTAACTTTTCCATGGTTCATACCCCTCGATACTACCCATAGAGTCATCAAAATAAGCAAACAACAGATAGAAAACAGAATCTGTCAAAAACAGAACAGTCTGTAGTAAACTGTAACTCTCGAATACTTATGTTCTCCAAAAATTCTGAAAAATTAGGACGACCTGGGAAGTTTGTGTACCAATCTTGTGCAAAATGAATCAGATTAAAATCACACTTATGTAAAAAATGAAAATTATTTTCCTGAGCGCACAAGTTTCTGTTTTTCAGCAAGATCAAAACAATTATCACTGTAAGCCATCCCAAAGGTCTTACTTGGCACAAACACTAACTAAAACACAAAACCACATCTAACCAGAGGCTAGATGAATTATTTAAATCAAAACAGGAACAAAAAGCAAAAACAAAAACAAAACTGGGTTGCTTCCCAACAAGCGCTATTGTTTAACGCCCTTAGCTAGGCATTGGAATTTCGATGATGCTCACATGAAAAGACAAGAATTGAAGCACAAAGAGAGCATCATCAAACATGTGAAAAACACATCTAAGTATAACTTACTTCCTATGCATAGGTATCTTATAGGCAAACAAATTAGCAAGGCAAGCAAAAACTAGTATATGCAAAGAAGAAGAAAGAAACAATAGCAATCTCAGCATAACGAGAGGTAATTTAGTAACATAAAAATTTCTACAACCATATTTTCCTCTCTCATAATAATTACATGTAGGATCATAATCAAATTCAACAATATAACTATCACATAAAATTTTCTCTTCATGATCCACATGCATGCAAAGTTGACACTCTTCCGAAATAGTGGGATTATCATTAACTAAAGTCATGACCTTTCCAAACCCACTTTTATCAAAAATTTCATAAGATTGAATATTCTTCAAATATGTGGGATCTAAAGTTGACACTCTTCCAAACCCACTTCCAATATTATTACAAACATTATTATCAATCTTACATTCATCATGGGGCTTAAATAAATTTTCAAGATCATAAGAAGAATCACCCCAATCATGATTATTGCAACAAGTAGCGGACATAGCAAAATTAGCATCCCCAAGCTTGGGATTTTGCATATTATTAGCACAAGTGACATTAATATAATTTATAGTAGAACCATTGCAATCATACTTTTCATCCAAGGAGCTATCGTGAATCACTTCATAAATTTCTTATTTTAACACTTCATCAAAAAAAATTATATTCACAAATTTCAAGCCAAACTTCATAAAGATAATCTAGTGCACTCAACTCACTAGCAATAGGTTCATCATAATTGGGCCTCTTAAAAAGATTAGCAAGTGGATGAGGATCCATAAACTCTTTGGTTTCTGATTTTCAATAAATGCACAATTATTCCAACCAAACAAGCAAACGAGTCAAGTAAGACATAAGGGCAAACGAAAAGGCGAATGAAAGGAGGCGAAGAAAAAGGAAAATCTTTTCAAAAATTGTTTTAGAAGTGGGGGAGAGGAAAACGAGAGGCAAATGGCGAATAATGTAATGCAAGAGATGAGAGTTTATGATGGGTACTTGGTATGTCTTGACTTGGCGTAGATCTCCTAAGAAGGGCGCCAGAAATTCTTCCTGCTACTTCTTGAGCTTGCGTTGGTTTTTCCATTGAAGAGGAAAGGGTGATGCAACAAACTAGAGATAAGTATTTCCCTCGGTTTGAGAACCAAGGTATCAATCCAGTAGGAGACAACGCACAAATCACCGAATACCTGCACAAACAATCAAAGAACTTGCACCCAACGCGATAAAGGGGTTGTCAATCCCTTCACGATTACTTGCAAAAGTGAGATCCGATAGAGATAGATGAAAAGTAAAGTAAATATTTTGGTATTTTTGGTTTATAGATCGGAAAGTAAAAGATTGCAAAATAGTAGATCGGAAACTAATATGATAAGCCGGAAACTTATATGATGGAAAATAGACCCGGGGGCCATATGTTTCACTAGAGGCTTCTCTCAAGAAAGCAAATAATATGGTGGGTGAACAAATTACTGCCGAGTAATTGATAGAAAAGCGCAAAGTTATGACGATATCTAAGGCAATGATCATGAATATAGGCATCACGTCTGTATCAAGTAGACCAAAACGATTCTGCATCTACTACTATTACTCCGCACATCGACCGCTATCCAGCATGCATCTAGAGTATTAAGTTCATAAAGAACGGAGTAATACATTAAGTAAGATGACATGATGTAGAGGAATTAACTCAAGCAATATGATGAAAACCCCATCTTTTTATCCTCGATGGCAACAATATAATACATGCCTTGCTGCCCCTACTGTCACTAGGAAAGGACACCGCAAGATTGAACCCACTTCTCCTATTGCACGAAAACCAATCTAGTTGGCCAAATCCAACCGATAGTTTGGAGTGAATTACAAAGATATCAAATCATGCATAAAAGAATTCAGAGAAGATTCAAATAATATTCATAGATAAGCTGATCATAAATCCACAATTTATCGGATCTCGGCAAACACACCGCAAAAATGTATTACATCGAATAGATCTCCTAAGAACATGAAGGAGAACATGGTATTGAGAATCAAAGAGAGAGAAGAAGCCATCTAGCTACTAGCTATGGACCCGTAGGTTTGTGGTAAACTACTCACGCTTCGCCGGAAGGGCAATAGAGTTGATGTAGAAGCCCTCCGTGATCGAATCCCCCTCCGTGAGTCTTGGAAAAGGTCCCTAGATGGGATCTCACGGGTACAGAAGGTTGCGGCAGTGGAAAAGTGTTTTCGTGGATGCCTTTGGTGGTTTGGGGATATTTGGGAATATATAGGCGAAGGAATTAGGTCAGGAGGCTCACAGGGGCCCACAAGGGTGGGGGGGGGGGCGCCCTACCCCCTGGGCGCGCCCTCCGTCCTTGTGGCCTCCTCATGGCTCCTCCGACTTCATCTCCAAGTCTCCTGGTTGTCTTCTGGTCCAAGAAAAATCATCACGAAGGTTTCATTCCATTTGGATTCCGTTTGGTATTCCTTTTATGTGAAACTCAAAAACAAGGAAAAAACAGAAACTGGCACTGGGCTCTAGGTTAATAGGTTAGTCCCAAAAATAATATAAAATAACATATTAATGCATATAAAACATTCAAAATAGATAATATAATAGCATGGAATAATAAAAAATTATAGATACGTTGGAGACATATCAGTTCTTCAATGAGTTCTTCATGTGATCTGATCTTCATGTGAGAGTGGTTCAGTAAGGTCATGGGTTGAGGCAAGGGCCTTTCAACCAGATGCATTTGTTGGAGGGATTGATGGAAGTACTTTGAATTAACTTCCTATATGTGTAGCATAAAGTTGTTCCGTAGTTGTCTCTTGTCTCGTTCGCGTTCTTCATCCATCACGTACCCAGTATCATGGAGAGCGAGTCACAGAGAGGCTAAGGGCAGGGAGACCGTGATGTGTTATCCTGAACACCAGTGACAGAAAAGTTTAGGGCTAGTTCTTTTGGTGTTTTTTGGGCTTCTAGAATAAGCTCCCCTATCCAGCTTATTCTATAAGCCCAACTATAAATATTTTTTTAGAAGCCTACTAGTCAAGTCTTATTGAGTAGGATTTTAAAAACATAAAATTGGTTGGGCTTTTTGAATAAGCTGGATAGGGGTGGCTTATTCCAGCTTATTTTAGAAGGCAGCAAAAGAACTGACCCTTAGTACGGTAACACGGATCCTATCTCTGAGGATACAAGAAGTGTAGTCCTTAAACGACCAATGATTTTTTCTGATTATTGCTATCTTAATTACTGGGGCAACCCCGGGCAACGAATAAGGTCTTTGATTGGACAATTGACTCTTGATGCAGGACGTGTGTCGGTCAAGACGTAATTTGCACACATTCCCCACTTCCATATGTAGCAAGCACATCTCGATGGATGACTTTACGACACAAATAATATCATAATGATCCCAACACAAACATATGGTTGTAAGCATAAGTTCTCATACTCATGCCTATTTTTATTATAAGTGTTTTTAGTGTCACCTTGATTTATGATCTGGTCAAAAGCTAGAATTTATTTCTTTTGCAAAAGCTTGTTAGGAACCCTTGCTTAAAGGGCACTGTCCTCTCGTGGGTTCGATAACTCAGGGTCATCTTTGGGTAAAAAGCCGAGAATCCTTTATGATCCTTTATGGGATCACTAAAGGGACTAATCAAATGGAAGGTCCTCAAAAAGCAACATGAGCGCGACACTAGCGACGACTTATCGGTTAGACTCACTCTTGCTCAGCGCCCGATGCCACACCCTTCGTCGAATCCAGATTAGTGTACCCTCTATTTTAACTTGTGTGTGTGCTTATTATTGAGCTGGTGCCCCCAGCAGACTTGATGTTTGTGTATTTGTACCTATATTGTGTTTGAACTTCGTTGTTTGGCCTATTTTCCAAAAAAGATACAGATGCCGCGTCATGGCTTCATGTTGTTCCTTTTCTGACAATTCAAACGATGAAGTCCAATCACCCGACGCCATGAGAGCAGCTACCGCAATCCATTCTTACCCAAGATCGAATAAACCCGCTGACTTCCCTCCTCATAACCCAAACCAAAGCTCACAAAGGCCGGGAAGTCGTATGAGACCACCCCTTGGTCAGCCCGAACAAGGCCGCAAATGAGATGAGAAGAGATAAACACAAACACCGACAGAGTGATGAGAGAAAAGACAAACCCTAGCGAGAGGGAAAAGGCGACACCGACCACTACTTATTTCGTCATCGTACGACTGAGCTTGCGTAACAATTGGGGAGCTCCTAGTTGACACCTTGGTAGTGAGCCCATTGGGCGTCTGCGCCTATTTGTCTGCTAGTACTATAGCGCAACCTCGTCAACCCGAATAAGACCGCATATGGGAGGAGAAAAGATAAACTAAAACATCGGTGGAACAACGAGAGAAGAGACAAACCCTGGAGAGAGGGAAAAGGCGACACCAACGACTACTTTTTTCGTTGTTGTTCGACTGAGCTTGCATTACAATTAGGGAGTTCCTATTTGACCCCTCGACTGGGCCAACCCATTAGCGTGCACGACGTTTGCCCTGCTGGTATTGTAGCGCAACGGAAATTCATAAAAAGAAGTACACGCACAAGGAATCAAACTACATACCTCTCACTGGTCAAGGACTGTCGGTAGCCAAAGTTTGAAATTTCAATTTTTTGTTCATGTTGGTAAAAAATGTTCGGGTTACATTATTTGTCTTTTGAGAAATTGTTCATGATTTCCAATAAATGTTCGAAAAAAAATTTGAACCATGTGAACAAATTTTGAAAATGCATGAACATTTTTTTTTAAAATGTGATCATTTTTTAATTGTGTTTTTTAATTTTGAAATTGTGAATTTTTTTTACAATTGTAAACTAAATTTAGAAGTATTGAAATTTTTATTAAAAATTGAAGATTTTTTAAAATTACTCTTTTTTAAAAAGTGAACAAATTTAGAAAATACGAACGAGCGTCATATAGGAAATTCCTTACAATTGGCCGTCCGCTGCGGTTGTCGCTTGGCTGGGCCTGCGGTCCTCTTGGGCCTTCGCCCGTGTCTAGCTGCTGTACATCGGCCCGGTTTTCCGCTAGGTCGATTTTATGTAAAAGAAACCGTCGAAGCCCAGAACGCAGGATTCTCAAAAGGAGAAAGCCCCAACGCAGGCGGCAGCCTTGATCCCCTCCTTCCTCCCCAGTCCCCACCGCCGCCACGAACTCTGCTCAAGCTCGCTCCCATGGCTCCCGTCATCGGCATGGACTCTTTGCCCGTTCCGCAAGCCGAAAAAGGACTCGAGTCCCTCGATCGAAATCCCAGATCAGACCGGATCGCGGCGGCCGGCGGCGCCACGACAGGTTGCCGGCCTGCAGTCCTCCTCACGGGACAAGCTGCGTTCGCGGTGCGCTCACGGTGTGGGCCGGGGCGCCGCCCTTCCGCAGATCCGCAATCGAGTCGTGCGTCCGGTCTGCCGCCTCCCCTCGACGTCCACGGCTCTGTGCTCTTCCGTGTTCTCTCCTAGCGCAGGCTGTGGGGGCGCTACGCCGCTATCTGCCGGCTCCTCATACAAGAGCGATGGACAAACTGAGCCCTGTGGGAAACAATTGCATCAGCTCAGCGACGTCCAGCGTTTCTCCTCTCTACGTTTCTTTGCACGCCTCATCTCCAAGCACGAAGCCACGGCGAGATGTAAGTTTCATCATTATTGCTCTGTTTTCTTGGTCATGACTTGATTCCCTCTTTTGATCTAAATATTCTGATTACTGCATGCCATTGCCCTAAATTTCTTGATTGCTGCATGCGGCTGGAGTTGCTGTGAATGAGTAGTGAACCATAATACATGTATGTTATGCCTTCCGCATGTTTGACGTAATGCCCGACCGAATTGCGCACACAAAATTCGATGGGAACAGAAAGCAGCATGGTTTCCAGCTGTCAATCTTCGAGTTTCTGTAAATTTTAAGCCCAATGTTCCTCTATGCCCCTGTTTCTTACCTCCTCACGCACCAAGCAGATCAAGAAGCAGCACCGAAGTCCCCCTGATGTTCCATCTCTCCCATTTGTGTGTCTCCCATCTTTCCATGTTTGTCTCTCCATCTCTCTGACAAAATTAACAAGAACTAGTCCTGGAAATACAAAGGAGAACCTGGGTACCAGCGCACCCTATATGCAATAAATAAATAAATAGTAATTCAAAAAAGTTCAAAAAATCCCGAAACTTCTCTGGTATCAAACATGATCAAATATTGTAGTCGTATAAAAAGATTCGTCAGAGAAAGACTTTTGTTGTATCCTGGGTCAAAGATTCGGCAAAAAACGCTATATACAAGTACTATACACGCTATATTGTCGTCATAAACTTCTCTTTTTTGCCCTGAAGTCAAAATGAATCATTTCTTGTCCAAAATTTTTATACGAGTAGAATACCTAATCATGTTTGATTCCAAAAAGATTTATAATTTTTGAACTTTTTGAATTACTAAATTTTTTGGCATATAGGGTGCTTGTAACCCGAGAGCACCAAGTTCCCGTCCGAACTAGTCCTCTCTATCTTTCTTTCTCTACATAAGGTTTTCTCTACATAAGGTCTAGTACACTATTGAAGGATACATGTCTTGACGGAGAGATAAAACTCACATTATGCGTTGTAATTCAAATTATTAGTTATTTTTATTAGGTGGGTCATCTGCCTAAGGCAACAAGCCAAGAATCGTGAGGGAAGAGAATTTGACATCATAAATGACTATCTCTAGTAAGACCTTTTTCCTTATATGTTTCTTGTCAATTATATTTCAACCTGCACCTTTCAAATATTATTTCTATGTGTCCTTACTCCTTGTACTAAGTCTACCAAAACAAAATACAGAAATAACAAATCTAAGTATGCTCTAGATATTTAACATGTGAGACAATAGGTGAAAAAGACCAACAGAGCATCATTCTGGAAAGAAGATATCAACGTTGGATTTGAATCTTTCACATTTTATACAAAGAGAGACAGCTAAAAACTCACTTCCAATGGATGTGACACAAACGAAAGGAACCAAGCAGGATTGAGTGCAAGTCTTGTATTCTTCATCTGCATATATTAATAATGTAGGGTCTATTTACAGTTGATTACACTCTGACTATCTTGTATGGACAAAAAATAATCATGATTAAGATCTTTTTATTTAATAATTAGCGTGTGAATTTTCTTGGGGTTGGCAGTTAGTATAGGTATATATCAGATAAGGATTAGGGTGCAAGTGATGCAAATTCACATGAAGTTTAATATACAATGCAAGCAAACAATTGTATAGACTCACAAATAATGGAACTTTTTGTTCTTCAGGCAAGCTGGAATGTTCTTCAATCACCAGTGAATGTGCTGCTACCCATAATATTGATTTAATTTTAAAATAAATAAGTAGACATCAAAATAAACTCATAAAATAATAGCACGGCCAATGCCACAATTGAGTACGTAGATGGTCTCTCCTAAAATAATTTTGTGATATTTAAATGAGCTAAATCATGAGTTTCACATCTCTCTCTTGGTCAGAAATAGTTCTGTAATTTACAGTCATGATAAACCCAGAACATGATAAATAAAAAATAACATTTATCTTACAAATGTGAACCATCTTTTATATTGTAGTAGTCAAACTTACATCTTTTTTACTGCATGTTTCGTAGTAGGACATCTATTTATGAAACGGAAGGTAGCATACTTGTGGCTGCACAAATTATATTGTTTACATCGAGCTATCTTTTTTACTGCATATTTGGTAGTAGGACATCTGTTTATGAAACGGAAGGTAGCATACTTGTGGCTGCACAAACAATTATATTGTTTACATCGAGCTAAAAGAATGACGGAAACAATATTTACTTGCTAGACTAAAAGATCGATGGAAAAAATATTTCTCGAGTTTATAACTCTTATCAATTTTACCTCGACAAAGAGGCAGATCATTAATTTTGCAACCAACATTTCATTTGCATGGTACTCGGCAATCTGCACCGATGTGAATCCTACATCCCATCAATTGAGTTATTCCACGACAATCTATCTGTGACCATAAAGTCCTGCGTTGCTATCTGAACTGTGTGGCTTCTCTCTGCCACAAGTGAAATCCACCTTGAAAAATTGCCTATTTTTGGATCGCATTGATGCGCATTAATTGTAGACACAATCCAGTCTTCTACTAACGAAATATCGAAACAATATTAGTAACTCTATTAATGCACGTAAATACAGAAAAGCAAAATATCTATCAGGCCTACAATGACGACATGCCTGCAAACTTAATTCTTGAATTTGCATTACTAAGTATAATATATAACTGAAGTTTAACCAAGAACATTACATCATTGCATTTCTTTACAGAATTAGCCCATTGTTGTGATACAATGCTTATTGTAGTAATTTTTACATTCAACTATGTTATAGAACTGAAGGTGCCTACACTAAATTTCTCCAAGATTTCTAAAGAAAGCAAAAATAAGAAAATATTTGCCCTAAGATTTCTCCAAGAGATGCATACCAGGAGCAAAATTAATATATTGATGTAGATGACTTTAATCTTCATGTAAGGTGGATCAACTGCCATACAGGAGGGTCCAGGTACATGCTCATAAACTTGGCTGATGTTGCCGTGGCTAATCTAGCCTTATTTCTTTCTGCCGGTTTCTATGAACAAGAAACCAACAAAACTAAAGTTCACTTTAATATAAAGTTTTAGCTGCAGCCGTAAAAGAATTGCCAAGCTCTTGTATGTTTAGTCGGTGGACTTTAAAGAAAAATCATGGATAAAGGAAGAAGCTAGATCTGACGATATAGTGCAAGAAACAAGTAGTGAGCGAGACAAAAGCTTAGTGATGAGAAAATAATACATTGGTATTGAAGACAAATACCAGGAAGCCTTAACAAATGGACTCTCTCCAAGAACCTCTCTTGAACCCATGGCTCATGTACAAGCTGGAGTAGCTGCTGCACCTTGAGTCCTGCCACGGTGCCTCTGTTAAATCTGTTGGGAAGCAGGTAGAGATGAAGGTCGTACGTGACATAGAAGATGGCGAGCTACATCTTGCATCTACAAACGAGGGCGACCTAGGCTCGTGTTCGACACTGCAGTTCTTGATTGGTGTGTCAGATAGCAACCCGGGCAGCGGTGTGAGGCGGTAACGGCTGGACGCGATAGTAACCCTAGCTGTGGCCGCGCTCGCTCTTAACAAGAGAGGAAGAAGAAATCAGATTGGGGCTAGTGAGTCGATGAGGCAGGGAAGAGAGCTGGCGGGTCCACTCGTCGACGAGTATTTGTTTGAGAGAGGAGGCGAGGAAGCGACACACGAACATGCGAATCGACGTACCACAACCTACCATCACAACCGCACTCCCCTTTAATAGTGAAGATAGTAGGAATAACAATACTTTCTTCCTTTAGAGGTTCATGAGGTTCATGAGCTTGATGAGCTCCATGAGCTCATCAACAAGCGAAGGATTTCTATTGCTGTTTCTTTAAAGACCGTTGGCTAATATCCTTTATTTTCATACCGTGGGATGGTACTTCCAATCGGTACAATGATTGTTGGATTTGATGGAACTGCGAGTGGCCTTTTGACATATTTTAGTGTCATTAAGCAGTACTTAGGTCTATGCCTAACAATTCCGCTCTTTTTCTAGGGTCTGCGTCTTGGTACTATGTTGATAGCGAGGGTGCAAGGCTCAAGGGAAGCAGCTGGTTCTATAGTTCTTTGTATGCTTATGGTATCTTGGATGAGGGGTATGTTTTTTTATACATCTTTATGTTGCTTTGCTCACAGTTCATATTATCTTGAAGTTGCATCCTTTATGTTTGTGCTTTACATTTCAGTTACAAATTCAACATGTCAGTTGAGGAAGCTGCTGAGTTAGCATGGCGGGCTTTTATCACGCACTATTCTGTGACAGAGCTAGTGGTGGCTGTGTTCCTGGTGGTATGCATTCTGTTTCTTAGTTTCTATCCTGATATTTTTTTGTTCACTCAATAAGCACGATACAACATGCATGCAGATTTGTTAAACACCTTGCCATTTATATCTTTCTTTTGAAATCACACACATAACTGTTTATTTGAGTTACTTATTGGCGAAGTTCAGAGATTTTTTCCCCGTTGTGTAATGCACACCCCTAGGTTGGGAATAGATATTACCGTCGAGACGATGGTGATAAATTAACCCACACCAAACGTACATTGTTGTAGAGTACAGAAGGTGCTGTACAGTATAGACATGGGTCTAGACATCTAGACAAACCTACCTAGAATTTCTAAAACAATATAATTATAATAATGGTACATGTAAATTACATGCGTAGATTTATTCTTCTTGTATCGGCTTTCATGTTAGTAGATTCTAAAACATATGGTGTGATGTATAAATAATTATGGTCAACGCTACATTTCTGGATTGGCAAACATTTTTCGAATTCGCAAACATATTTTTCAAATTTCTGAACATTTATTTAATTCACTCTTTTTTTTCAAATTTCTAAGGATATGGTGTGATGTAATAAAGAATTATGGTCAATGCTGTGTTTAGTGTTTGGGTCATTATTATTTGGAAGCAGGGTAAGAAAAGAAGATTATCATTGGGGCTTGATAGAGTATGATTATATCCCACTCGGTCGTGTTTGCATCAAACACGTGTCCCACTTTGGAGAAGAATACACCAACCATTTTGGTAGCGGGCCTATAACTCATCTCAACAATTCTGTTTAGGCCTCATTCCGCTAATACGCTAGGCATCATCGTCTCACTCCCAAACACTTCATGATCTAACAGAGGGAATGCCAACATCCATGGTGGCATTGTCCCATTTGGCTGTTCATGCCACTTGAGAGGATGACGGCTCTAGCAACATCATGCGAGAGGCATCGGCGCTAGTGATTTTGCCACCATCTTGGCCACGAGGACAATGCCGCAGAGCATATAGTGGAGGGTAGAGTAGGAAAGTGGAGCGACGGCGCTGCGGGAAGAGGTGAACTCGAACGGGAGGCACTACAGTCTGTTTCTTCTTCCGGGCGAGTGTTAGGCAGATAGACAAGACTCGCAACAAAATATCGATAATGCGTCAGATTAGACAATGGATCAACATGAGTAGCACATTAGTGGAGGGTAGAGTAGGAAAGTGGAGCGACGACGCCGCAGGAAGAGGTGCACTCGAACGGGGGGCACTCCAGTCTGTTTCTTCTTCCGGGCGAGTGTCAGGCAGATAGACAAGACTCCCAACAAAATGTCGATAAAGCGTCAGATTAGACAATGGTTCAACATCGATGCGAGGAGGTGAACATTGAGTTCCATGGAGTCTCAATAGTGCGCTCATCGATAAGAGCAAAGACGAGTGAGATCTGGATTACTATTTTTGAGCAAGAAGGGACCTCAATCCCAAGAAAGTAGCAGAGAGAGCCAAGATAAGACATAAGAAACTGCATAACATGCCTTCACAAAGGCAATCGGTTTGCGTCGGTGATGATCATGTCATCAACATGAAGAAGAGTCCTACCAAGAGCAGAAAGGAGGGCAAACAACGTCGGATCTTGAGCACTCGCTGAAAATCAGCAACATCCACCATAGAGGCAAAACGCTCAAACCAGGCGCGAGAGGCTTGCTTAAAGCCATAGAGAGCGATGAAGACGACCAAGCATGTCGTAAGGAGTAGAATACCCAGGTGGTGGTTGTATGTAAACCTTCCGTAGCTCACTATTAAGAAAGGCATTCTTAACATCAAGCCTATACACGAACCAGTGGCGAACAGAGGCCACAAGCATACGGTTTTGCAGGAGCAAAAGTCTCATCGTAATTAGGACCATGCTCCTGCTGAAAGCCATGACCACAAGACAAGTTTTTCTAATGCTCAAGAGAACCATCAGAGTGAGTCCTAACCTTGTAGTCCCACCAAATGATGGGACGATTAGGAGGAGGAACAGAAAGAATATCCCACGTGCCGATGCACTCGAGAGCAGCAACCTCCTGTGTCATCACAACGTGCCATTTGGTATGAACAACATCACAACAAGAAAGTCGACTCAAGGACAGCATCGCCAACTCTTGGAAAACCAAGGCAGTCAACAGGTCGAAGCGGACGAGGACGCAAGCCATAAGTAGGCTGAGACGGGGAAGATGGCACATCAGTAGACGCATCGACAACATGCAGACGACCTATATATAAGTTAGGAAAAAAAATGGAAGAATACGAGCTGGAATCATCGGGGGATAAACTAAGGTGATGGAGACAAGGAAGCCACAACTGATGAAGGTGTAGAATCCTGTGATAAGCGAGGTGAGGAAATCATAGGAGATGATGGCATTGGATCTGCAATTATAGAAGAAGCGGGAGCGGTACAACGAATGGATAAGGGAGTGATAGGATTGTTGGATTAAAAAAATAAGGAGATTTCCTCCATTGAAAAGGTCGAGGAAGATGGACGCGGGTAGAAGGGATGAGACTCGTCAGAAGTCATATCCCGAGAAATAGGCCGAGAGAGAATTGAGTGTGAACCATGGTAGATAAGACCTCACTACGAGAAGAAATAAAGTATATCCGGGTGTGTTGAGAGAACTCACTAGCGGAGGCAAAGGGAGATGATCCCTCAAGATCAGAGTAACAAGGTCTAAAGGATGCTGAGACACTGTCTCGCCATGAGTATAAGGTAACTGGACCATGTATTAGAGACATCATCGGAGACGGATCCAAGAAGATCGCGTCGGACCAAGGATGAGAGATCACAAGTGATCCAAGGTGATGATGCCACTCTTGAAAATATCTGGTAGACAGGGCAATAGAGGCAAAGACTGGCGGCACTGGCAGTAGAGGGACTTGATCCGGCATCCCACTTGCCTGTGCACTCTTCGTACCCCGTCGATCTGGCTAGGTGTTCCTTTCTCGCTTGGGTTGTGTGCCACGTGCTTGATTAAGCACCCCAGGTTCTCCTACTGTGCGCCCTTGGCCTCGACTTTGGTAGCGCCTGTGCTCGGCTGTCCCGTGGATAATCCAGGTACGCGTCGACTGTCTGAGCTCTTGCTCACCATTGGTGGTGCTCGAGCGTGCGGTTATGGTGTCACACATAAAGGGAACACATGATGTGGGATTGAGACAGTGCTTGTAGCAACCCGCAGAAAGGCAAAGGATGCCCATCAAGACTGGTAGGGAGCGAAGGTGGTCACAAAGGTGGACGTTGCTAGTGATGATCCTGGTGCCAGTGATGATCGACATGTAGAAGTGTTCGACCACGAGCCTTCACCAAGGCAATGTACTTAAGAGTCGTTGCCAGTGATGATCGACATGTAGAAGTGTTCGACCACGAGTTGAATGGTGGACCGAAAGTGTAGGATTACGAGCACTCGCCAAACACTAGCCGCAATCACCACTGAGACGAAGCGCTCAAAGCAGGCATGAGGGTTTGCTTAGGGCCATATAGACATCGACGAAGACGACAAACCATGCCATTAGGAAGAGAACCGAGGTGGTGGCTAATGTAGGCATTCTTGACATCAAGCTGAGAGACAGACTAGCGGCGAATAGAAGCCACAGTGAGAAGTGTGCGAAGAGTGGTCATGTGGGCCATATATATAGAGTAAATGTCTCGTCGTAGTCATGACCATGTTCTCACCACTAGACGAGCTTTGTTATGCTCAAGAGTATCATCAGTCTTAGTCCTTGTAGACCCACTTACAAGTGATGAGACGAGAACGAGGAAGGGAAATGAGATTCCATGTGCCGATGCGGGCAAGAGCATCAATCTTCGATGCCATCACATGCATCCATTTGGGATGAACAACCTCATGGCAAGAAGTCGCCTCTGAAGAGCCGAGCAAAGAACCATAGCGGTCAATAGGCAGAAGTGGGCGAGCTCGAAAAGCATAAGTAGGCTAAGCTGGAGGTGGTGCGTTTCCAAGGGAAGAAGATATAATAGTCGAGGGAGATGGCTTATTAGAAGAATCCACAACACGCGAACCACGAGTGTAGTAAAGTCGAGGAACATGAGCAAAAGAAGGAACATATAAAAAGTAAAAGTGAGTCATAACATTCCCACCAAGTGATGGGACGAACATGAGGAGGAACAGAAACAATATCCCACGTGCCGATGCGCTCAAGATCAACAATCTTCTCTGCCATCGCAAGATGCCATTTGGTATGAATAACATCATGATAAGAAGTCGGCTCAAGAACACCAGCACCAACACTTGGAAGACCAAGGCGGTCAACAGGTGGAAGCGGACGAGGAAGCAAGCCAAGTAGGCTAAGAGGGGAAGTGGCACATCAGTAGACACATCCACAACACGCGGGCGATGTATATAAAAGTGAGGAAAAGATGGAAGAATACGAGCAGAAATCATCGGGATAAAATCAGGTGATGGAGACAAGGAAGCCACAACTGATGAAGGTGTGGAATCCTGTGATAAGCGAGGTGAGGAAATCATAGGAGATGATGGCATTGGATCTGCAATTATAGAAGAAGCGGGAGCGGTACAACGAATGGATAAGGGAGTGATAGGATTGTTGGATTAAAAAAATAAGGAGATTTCCTCCTTTGAAAAGGTCGAGGAAGATGGACGCGGGTAGAAGGGATGAGACTCGTCAGAAGTCATATCCCGAGAAATAGGCCGAGAGAGAATTGAGTGTGAACCATGGCAGCAAAAGGCTTATAGATAAGACCTCACTACGAGAAGAAATAAAGTATATCCGGGTGTGTTGAGGGAACTCACTAGCGGAGGCAAAGGGAGATGATCCCTCAAGATCAGAGTAACAAGGTCTAAAGGATGCTGAGACACTGTCTCACCATGAGTATAAGGTAACTGGACCATGTATTAGAGACATCATCGGAGACGGATCCAAGAAGATCGCGCCGGACCAAGGATGAGAGATCACAAGTGATCCAAGGTGATGATGCCACTCTTGAAAATATCTGGTAGACAGGGCAATAGAGGCAAAGACTGGCGGCACCGGGCAAGAGAGGGACTTGATCCGCATCCCACTTGCTCGTGCACTCTTCGCACTGCCGATCCGGCTAGGTGTTCCTTTCCTGCTTATGGTTGTGTGCCACGTGCTTGATTAAGCACCCTGTGTTCTCCCATCAGGCGCCTTGGCCTCGACTTTGGTAGCGCTGTGCTCGGCTCGTCCGTGGATAATCCAGCACGCTGTCGATCGTCCGAGCTCTTGCTCACCATTGGTGGTGCTTTCGAGCGGCAGGTTATGGTGTCACACATAAAGGGAACACATGATGTGGGATTGAGGCGATGCTTGTAGCAACCCGCAGAAAGGCAAAGGATGCCCATCAAGACTGGTAGGGAGCGAAGGTGGTCACAAAGGTGGACGTTGCTAGTGATGATCCTGGTGCCAGTGATGATCGACATGTAGAAGTGTTCGACCATGAGCCTTCACCAAGGCAATGTACTTAAGAGTCGTTGCCAGTGATGATCGACATGTAGAAGAAGTGTTCGACCATGAGTTGAATGGTGGACCGAAAGTGTAGGATAACAAGCACTCGCCAAACACTAGCCGCAATCACCACTGAGACGAAGCGCTCAAAGCAGGCATGAGGGTTTGCTTAGGGCCATATAGACATCGACGAAGACGACAAACCATGCCATTAGGAAGAGAACCGAGGTGGTGGCTAATGTAGGCATTCTTGACATCAAGTCGAGAGATGACTAGCGGCGAATAGAAGCCACAGTGAGAAGTGTGCGAAGAGTGGTCATGTGGGCCATATATATAGAGTAAATGTCTCGTCGTAGTCATGACCATGTTCTCACCATTAGACGAGCTTTGTTATGCTCAAGAGTATCATCAGTCTTAGCCTTGTAGACCCACTTACAAGTGATGAGACGAGAACGAGGAAGGGAAATGAGATTCCATGTGCCGATGCGGGCAAGAGCATCAATCTTCGATGCCATCACATGCATCCATTTGGGAGGAACAACCTCATGGTAAGAAGTCGTCTCGGGAAGAGCTGAGCAGTAACCATAGCGGTCAATAGGCAGAAGTGGGCGAGCTTGAAAAGCATAAGTAGGCTAAGCTGGAGGCGGTGCGTTTCCAAGGGAAGAAGATATAATAGTCGAGGGAGATGGCTTATTAGAAGAATCCACAACACGCGGACCACGAGTGTAGTAAAGTCGAGGAACATGAGCAAAAGAAGGAACATATAAAAAGTAAAAGTGAGTCATAACATTCCCACCAAGTGATGGGACGAACACGAGGAGGAAATGTAAACAATATCCCACGTGCCGATGCGCCAAGATCAACAATCTTCTACGCCATCGCAAGATGCCATTTGGTATGAATAACATCATGATAAGAAGTCGGCTCAAGAACACCAAAGACTAACGCTTGGAAGACCAAGGCGGCCAATGTGGAAGCGGACGAGGAAGCAAGCCAAGTAGGCTAAGAGGGGAAGTGGCACATTAGTAGACACATTCACAACACGCGGGCGATGTATATAAAAGTGAGGAAAAGATGGAAGAATACGAGCAGAAATCATCGGGATAAACTCAGGTGATGGAGACAAGGAAGCCACAACTGATGAAGGTGTAGAATCCTGTGATAAGCGAGGTGAGGAAATCATAGGAGATGATGGCATTGGATTGGCAACTATCGTAGAAGCGGGAGCGGTACAACGAATGGATAAGGGAGTGATAGGATTGTTGGATTAAAAAAAAAGGAGATTTCCTCCATTGAAAAGGTCGAGGAAGATGGACGCGGGTAGAAGGGATGAGACTCGTCAGGAGTCATATCCCGAGAAATGAGATTCCACATGCCGATGCGGGCAAGAGCATCAATCTTCGATGCCATCACATGCAGCCATTTGGGATGAACAACCTCACGGCAAGAAGTCGTCTCGGGAAGAGCTGAGCTGTAACCATAGCGGTCAATAGGCAGAAGCGGGCGAGCTCGAAAAGGATAAGTATGCTAAGCTGGAGGCGGTGCGTTTCCAATGAAAGAAGATATAATAGTCGAGGGAGATGGCTTATCAGAAGAATCCACAACACACGGACCACGAGTGTAGTAAAGTCGAGGAACATGAGCAAAAGAAGGAACATTTAAAAAGTCAAAGTGAGTCATAACATTCCCACCAAGTGATGGGACGAACACGAGGAGGAAGAGAAACAATATCGCACGTGCCGATGCGCTCAAGATCAACAATCTCTGCCATCGCAAGATGCCATTTGGTATGAATAACATCACGATAAGAAGTCGGCTCAAGAAGATTAGCGCCAACGCTTGGAAGACCAAGGCGGTTAATAGGCGGAAGTGGACGAGGAAGCAAGCCATAAGTAGGCCGAGAGGGGAAGTGGCACATCAGTAGACACATACACAAGACGCGGACGATGTATATAAAAGTGAGGAAAAGGTGGAAGAATATGAGCAGAAATCATCGGGATAGACTCAGGTGATGGAGACAAGGAAGCCAAAACTGATGAAGGTGTAGAATCCTGTGATAAGCGAGGTGAGGAAATCATAGGAGATGATGGCATTGGATCTGCAATTATGGGAGAAGCAGGAGCAGTACAATGAATGGATAAGGGAGTGACAGGAGTGTTGGATTTAAAAAAAGAAGAGATTTCCTCCATTGAAAAGGTCGAGGAAGATGGACGCGGGTAGAAGGGATGAGACTCGTCAGAAGTCATATCCCGAGAAATAGGCATCCGACGCCCAACATGATCCCAGTAATGATATCCCTTACGCTCATCGTTTTATCCTAAGAAGACACACTCAACGGACTAAGCAGTCAGTTTGGTGCGTTCACGTGGGCAAGGACATAGCAAACCCAACCAAACAATTGAAGCGACGAATAATCAGCAAAGAATCAAATAGACGATTGAAAGGAGCGTCACCCTGCAGAGCAGTGGATTGCTGAAGGTTGTTGACATAGATGGAAGTGGAGACAGACATGGCCCAAAAGTGCGGTGAAAGAGAGGAGGTGACCATCACTCGAGGAGTCATCTCAGGAAGGTGATGATGCTTGCGCTCAGCCACACCATTTTGAGCATGAGTACCAGAATAAGAGAACCAAAGTCCGGCCAAAGAAGGATTCCACACAACAACTTGGAGATATACTCTCCACTAGAGTTACCATAGAACACATGAATAGGCGTAGAGAATTGAGTGTGAACCATGGCAGCAAAAGGCTTCTAGATAAGACCTCGCTACGAGAAGAAATAAAGTATATCCGGGTGTGTTGAGAGAAGTCACTAGCGGAGGCAAAGGGAGATGATCCCTCGAGATCAGATTAACAAGGTCTAAAGGATGCTGAGACAATGTCTCACCATGAGTATAAGGTAACTGGAACGTGTATTAGAGACATCATCGGAGATGGATCCAAGAAGATCGCGTCGAACTAAGGATGAGAGATCACAAGTGACCCAAGGTGATGATGCCACTCTTGAAAATATCTGGTAGACAGGGCAACAGAGGCAGCGTTTGGCGGCACTGGCAGTAGAGGGACTTGATGCGGCATCCCATTTGCATGTGCACTCTTTGTACCACGCCGATCTGGCTAGGTGTTCCTTTCCTGTTTGCGGGTTGTGTGCCACGTGCTTGATTAAGCACCCCGTGTTCTCCTACTGTGCGCCCTTGGCCTCGACTTTTGGTAGCGCCTGTGCTCGGCTCGTCCCGTGGATAATCCAGGTATGCGTCGACTGTCCGAGCTCTTGCTCACCACTGGTGGTGCTCGAGCGTGCGGTTATGGTGTCACACATAAAGGGAACACATGATGTGTGATTGAGACAGTGCTTGTAGCAACCCGCAGAAAGGCACAGGATGCCCATCAAGACTCGTAGGGAGCGAAGGTGGTAAAAAAGGTGGACATTGCTAGTGATGATCCTTGTGCCAGTGATGATCGACATGTAGAAGTGTTCGACCACGAGCCTTCCCCAAAGCAATGTACTTAGAGCCGTTGCCAGTGATGATCGACATGTAGAAGAAGTGTTCGGCCACGAGTTGAATGGTGGACCAAAAGTGTAGGATAATGAGCACTCGCCAAAAACTAGCCGCAATCACCATTGAGACGAAGCGCTCAAAGCAGGCACGAGGGGTTTGCTTTGGGCCATATAGGCAGCGACGAAGACGACAAACCATGCCATTAGGAAGAGAACCGAGGTGCTGGCTAGTTGTAGGCATTCTTGACATCAAGCTGAGAGATAGACTAGCGGCGAACAGAAGCCACATTGAGAAGTGAGTGAAGAGTGGTCATGTGGGCCATATATATAGGAGTAAATGTCTCTTCGTAGTCATGACCATGTTCTCATCACTAAACAAGCTTTGTTATGCTCAAGAGTATCATCAGTCTTAGCCTTCTAGACCCACTTACAAGTGATGAGATGAGAACGAGGAGGAAGGGAAATGAGATTCCACGTGCCGATGCGGGCAAGAGCATCAATCTTCGATGCCATCACATGCAGCCATTTGGGATGAACAACCTCACGACCCGTAAGTCGTCTCGGGAAGAGTTGAGCACTAACCATAGCGGTCAATAGGCGTAAGGCCGAGCTCGAAAAGCATAAGTAGGCTAAGTCGAGGCGGTGCGTTTCAAATGAAAGAAGATATAATAGTCGAGGGAGATGGCTTATCAGAAGAATCCACAACACGCGGACCACGAGTGTAATAAAGTCGAGGAACATGAGGAAAAGAAGGAACATATAAAAAGTCAAAGTGAGTCATAACATTCCCACCAAGTGATGGGACGAACACGAGGGGGAAGAGAAACAGTATCGCACGTGCCGATGCGCTCAAGATCAACAATCTCTGCCATCGCAAGATGCCATTTGGTATGAATAACATCACGATAAGAAGTTGGCTCAAGAACACCAGGACCAACGCTTGGAAGATCAAGGCGGTTAACAGGCGGAAGCGGACAAGGAAGCAAGCCAAGTAGGCTAAGAGGGGAAGTGGCACATCAGTAGATACATTCACAACACGCGGACTATGTATATAAAAGTGAGGAAAAGATGGAAGAATACGAGCAGAAATCATCGGGATAAACTCAGGTGATGGAGACAAGGAAGCCACAACCGACGAAGGTGTAGAATCCTGTGATAAGTGAGGTGAGGAAATCATAGGAGATGATGGCATTGGATCTGCAATTATGGGAGAAGCAGGAGCAGTACAACGAATGAATAAGGGAGTGATAGGAGTGTTGGATTTAAAAAAAAGGGATTTCCTCCATTGAAAAGGTCGAGGAAGATGGATGCAGGTGACCCAAAGCGATGATGCATGTGCTGAAAATAGCTGGTAGGCAAGGCAACAAAGTATCAGACCGGCGGCGATAGTAGCAAAGGGACTTGATCCAGCATCCCACGTGCCTATGCACTCTCCGTACCCTGTCGGTTCGGCTTGGTGTTCTTCTCCTGTTTGCGGGTTGCGTGCCACGCACTTGATTAAGCACCCCAGGTTCTCCTACTATGTGCCCTTGGTCCTGGTTTCAGGTAGCGCCTTGTCCTCGGCTCGTCTCGTGCATAATCCAGGTACGCGTCAACTGTTCGAGCTCTTGCTCACCATTCGTGGTGTTCGACCGTGTGGTTATGGTGTCGCGCAACAAGGGAACACGGGATGTAAGATTGAGACAGTGCTCATAGCAACCCACAGCAAGGCAAAGGATGCCCATCCAGACTGACATGGAGCGAAGGTGGGCACAAAGGTGGACGTTGACTTGATAGGAGTCTCAACAGTGCGCTCATTAGTAAGTGCAGCACGAGCATGGTCCTGGATATACTTCTCTTAGGCAATATTGAACAATCTCAATGTACTCGCCAGTGATGATTGACATGTAGACGAAGTGTTCGACCATGAGTTGAATGGTGGACTGAAAGTGCAGGATCATGAGCACTCGCCAAAAACCAGCCGCAATCACCACTGAGACGAAGCGCTCAAACCAGGCACGAGGGGTTTGCTTAGGGCCATATAGACAGTGACGGAGACGACAAACCATGCCATGAGGAAGAGAACTCAGGTGGTGGCTACTTGTAGGCATTCTTGACATCAAGCTGAGAGACAGACTAGCGGCGAATAGTAGCCATATTGAGAAGTGTGCGAAGAGTGGCCGTGTGGGCCATATATATAGGAGCAAATGTCTCATCGTAGTCATGACCATGTTCTTACTACTAAACGAGCTTTGTAACACTCAAGAGTATCATCAATCTTAACCTTGTAGACCCACTTACAAGTGACGAGACAAGCACGAGGAGGAAGGGAAATGAGATTCCACATGCCGATGCGGGCAAGCATCAATCTTCGATGCCATCACATGCAGCCATTTGATATGAACGACCTCACGCTAAGAAGTCGTCTCGGGAAGAGGTGCACAGTAACCTTAGCGGTCAATAGGCAGAAGCGGGCGAGCTGGAAAGCCATAAGTAGGTTGAGCTGGAGGAAGTGTGTTGTCAACAAAAGAAGATATAATAGTCGAGGGAGATGGCTCATCAAAAGAATCCACAACATGCTGACCACGAGTGTAGTCAAAGTGCCAAAGAGTGCCTTTACTATCTACTGGGAGGAAGTACCATCGTGATAAGAACATGAATAGGAGAATGGAGGTGGATTGGAGGACAAATTGGAAGAATCCTAAGTTGTATGACCAAGGATACATGGAGGTGTACACGATATTGTAAATTGGTCTCTTGGTACCATTAGAGTAAGTAGCAAAACCTTGAAAACCTGTCGATGGAGAACCAGAAGAAGCAACTACCAGACACTGACGTCCTGTAATCTCTAGCGTAGTCAGGGGCTCAATTTAAGAGGTCGACGAAGAAGCATCACGAGACAAAGAATCACTTAATTTTCTAAAAGCGGTTGCGGATTGGGGATCATTCCAACCGGTTTTTTAGTTTCATATTTTATTTGTTTTTCTCTATCTTTTTGTTTTTTTGCCAAACCGGAAAGGTCGAGGAAGATGGACAAAGGTAGAAGGAAGAGACTCATCAAAAGTCATATCCCGAGAAATAGGCATCTGAGGACCAACATGATCCCAACAACGATATCCCATGTGCTCATCGTTGTATCCTAAGAAGAGACACTCTACAGACTGAGCATTCATGTGGGGCAAGAAGGACATAGCAAACATAACCAGACAATTGAAGTGTCGAATAATCAGGAAACAATAAAATAGACGCCTGAAAGGAGTGCCACCCTCCAGAGCAGTGGATTGCTGAAGATTGATGTGATAGATGGAAGTGGAGACAGACTTGACCCAAAAGTGCGGCAGAAGAGAGGTAGGGACTATCAACGGACGAGCTGTCTCAAGAAGGTGCTTGCACTCAGCCACGCCATTTTGAGCATGTGCACCAGGACAAGAGACATGTGCAAGATTACCTTGCTCAGTAAGGACTACACGTGACAGCTTGGAGATATATTCTCGAGCAAAGTCAGCATTGAACACATGAATAGGCGAGAGAGCAGTGTGAACCATGGCAGCAAAGACATATCTAGATAAGACCTCACTACGGGGAGAAATAAAGCATATCAATGTGTGTCAAGATAAATCATCTATATATATTCTCCAGCAGAGTCAACATGGAACACGCGAATAGGCGTAGCGAACTGAGTGTGAACCATGGCAACAAAATGCTTATATATAGATAAGACCTCACTATGGGAGAAATCAGGGTCAGGCCGGCAAAATTAGAGTCCCTGTGCGAAACTCATCCTAACAATAGAAAATTAAACAGGTGTAGTGTATATATCATAATGTCTTACATAGCAAGGAATATATTCAAGAATCATACCTATTTGAAGCTTGGTTGCATAGTCTTTACTTGAATAACAACATTCTTTTAGTGTTCTTTGAAATGAAATCTTCAATTATATCCTCGTAATCAATGTTCTACAACACTTCACTCTCAAGTGCTATTGTGGCGAAATCAGTAAGCCTTTGTTGTGTCATTGTAGTACACATATAGGACTTCAATAGCTTTAATTTTGAAAAGCTTCTTTACTGGCGATGTAATATCCACGTGAATGGTCAATAGAACTATTTATGCAATACCTGCATTGGGTAAACAATCATGTCACTTTAAAAAACTTTAGAATTTCAACTGGCCCCATATCATCCTTTGGAATGGAATCTTTAAGTAACCTCAACTCCACTGCAGTTCATTGGCATCAATGTCAGATTTGCCATCTTTTTTAAGGGCCGCCTCAAGATTATCACAAGAAGATTTCAAGCTCTCACCATGACTGCAATGGTTTGGAAGTAAATAAGAAACAAAAATCTTTCTGCTAACCTCATATTGTTCAAATCTGCTTGTAAGTGACATAATTGCTTGATCAACAATAGTTGTAAAATAACCATTTCTAAATGATTCCTCTGCAGACTGTGTGGCAACATTTTTGTCATCTGGGTTCTCATCAAAATGTCTCTTTTAATTTCTCGTCTTTCATGAAATGTTGTACTAATAACCATATCAAGTGCAATTTTTTTGGCTATCTCCAATGCTTCTAACTAGCCACTTTCTCTATACCCTTCGAAAAAAATAATCAACCCTTTCATTTTCTCAATAGCAACATCTATAAGCATATCCTTTGCTTGCAAGTGTTTGCTTACTAAATTAACAACATATAATGCCTCAGACCAAATTACTATTGCCACTATAAATTCATACTCCCCAGGTTCTGTATTTGCCAAACCTTTTGCCTCGCTGCTCGTTTTATATCATTACCAATTTCGGATACCTAAAATGAAAAGAAAGGAAATATATGTTATAGTTGGAGATAGCCAAAGGAATTACATAATAATCAATATAAAATTTTTTGGTACCTAAAGTATAGCCTCCCAAATGGCTGCACATTGAAATCTGATAGCTTTAACACAGTTGACACAACTCTCCCAATGTGTAGCTGATACTAACTTGAGCGTCACTCCTATCTATGTTATCTTTCAAAACTGCATTTCTTCTTAAAATTGCGAAAGTTACATAAATGTGTTGGATGGTATCACAAAGTGTTAAATTAAGGCTATGACAACCACAAGCAAAATAGATAGCTCTAGGATTTACATTCAAAACTCTCCTTTGTACCCCATGATGTTTTCCTTTCATATCGACCCATTATCATACCCTTGTCCTCTCACATTATCTATATCAAGATCAAGAAGCTTAAGTTTATTCTCTAGCACTTCTAAAAGTCCTTGCCCGGTCGTACCATTTATACATCTAAAAATCCTAGAAAGGGTTCTTCTACACAAACATGACTTTAAGATGAATCCACATACCTAACAATTGAAGATATCTGTTCTTGGTGGCCTGCATCAGGGTACAATCAAGTATGACCGAGAAATATTTTGCACTCTTTAGTTTCTTAACAATCTCAAACTTAATAGCTGAAGCAAGCAACTGTATCAACTCATTCTAAATCTTATGATCAAGACGATGAGCATGAGTTTCTAAATCTTGAATAACTGTGTTAAATTCAGCCAACATCTCTACTAGACCCAAGAAATTCCCATTGCTGTCTTCATACAGTTTGCTGTTACTACCACGAAAGGCTAGATTATGCTTGGCAAGAAATTTAATAATGCAAACAATTACGAACAAATTTTTCTCCAAGGTTCTTTTCATTCTCAAGTTGTCCTTGAGCATCTTTATCAATAGTTTGATGCTTTTGCAATCTAGTAGTACATAGCTCATACCAAGTGGTCATATTCAAAACATGATCTACACTTGTCTCATGCTCTTTAAGTGTACTGCCAAGATGTATCCAATCATCACACCCCTCGTTTGCCAACTGACCTTTTCTATGCTCTTTTGTAAATAATTTACAACCAAAGCAAAATAGTCTATTGAGGTCCTTAGAATAGACAAGCCGATCTCTATCACAATGCTCCCCATTTGACATAATTCTAGTATAGAATAGTGCAGAAAACCTGCTAGAGTATCTATCCTTAGGACCTTTCTGAAATTGTGAGTCTCTTTTAGGGCCCTTTTGTGGTAAAATGTCAATCTGCTTAGGATCAAGAGAACCCCAGTTTCTTGGATCAAATATATCAACATGAAAAGAACCACCGACATCTGCAACAGGTGAAGTATTTGAGTTAACATCAATACTAGTTGTCCCGATGTCATATTATCCATCAATGTTCGTGTTACCAATAAGATCATCATCAACCTCATCATTATTTTCTTTCTCTGCTTGTTCATCTCTATGATCATTGTCAACTTCAGGGTCAACATTATTATCAATCGTGAGGCCTTGATCCCGTGACTGCTTATTAGAGGACACGTGTGGTTCTTTTGCAACAGACTTATCCATGTCTCCTTTCTGTAATCGACCTAACTTCTCTGTTTTTTGTTAACCGGATTCATGTTCTTTATCCTGAGAAGACATGACTTGGATCTTGAAACATGTATAGAAAAGATGTAAAATAACAGAATGAACAACAAGCTATTGGCATAAAATAAAATTGCTAGATGGAATGCGATCTGCGGAACTCACGGATCGATGGCCGACAGCTGGTAGAAGCGTTACATGCTGAATTGGATGGGGATGGACCGATGGAGGATCGCCGAGCTTCAAGCGTCGTGTTTGAAAAAGAGGAGACGAGACGAACAAACAAGAGATGAGGGCGGGAGGCGGCGTTGAAGAGGACTCGTCCACTCGACCTGGTGTCCTCGATGGCTCGATGCCTTGATTGCTCGACGCCTGGGCTCCATGGGAGACTCTATGCAGCCTGGACGGCTAGGCAGCGCTAGTGCTAAGCGGGCGGCTTACGCCCATCTTGGATATCGAGTAGCGAGCACTGGCAGGCTGCTTTGCTTGCTATGGGCTGCCTTGTGCTAGGAATTTCATGGCCCCTGGAAATTGGCCATGTTCCGTCGCACGGACTGCACGCCCATGGGCCTAGGCCTGGAAGAAATAAAGTATATCCATGTGTGTTCAGAGAAATCATCTATAAAGATAATATACTAGTGATGACCTCCTTCCAAGGCAAAGGGAGATGGACCCCAGGCATCAGACTGAACAAGGTCGAAAGGACGCTTGCTCATGCTCCTGCTCGCCGATGGTGGTGCCCGAGTGTGCGGTGATCACGGCTGCCTAACAAGGGAAGACAAGATGTGGGAGCAGGCAAAGACACATAGTAACCCACAACCAGGCAACGGATGCCCAGCCGGACTGGTAGGGAGCGGAGGTGGATACAAAGGTGGACTTTGAGCTTCATAGGAGTCTTAATAGTGTGCTCATTAGTAAGAGCAAGAAAATCCTGGATATACTTCTCTTGGGAAATAAAGAAGCCATTAAAGGTAGAAGAAACCTCAATCTCAAGAAAGAAGCGAAGAGGACCAAGATCAGTCATAAGAAACTCACTATGATGAGCCTTCACAAAGGCAATGTACTTAGAATCGTTGTCGGTGATGATCGACATATAGAAGAAGAGTTAGCCCACGAGTTGAAATGTAGACAAAAAGTGCAGGATCATGAGCACTTGCCGAAAAAGCAGCCGCAATCACAGATAAAACGCTCAGACCAGACACGAGGGGTTTGCTTAAGGCCATATAGAGAGCGACAAAGACGGCAAACCATGTCATCAGGAAGAGAAGCCGCAACGAAAAGTGTGCGAAGAGTGGTCATGTGGGCCATCGGGGCAAATGTCTCATCGTAGTCATGACCATGTTCCCACCACTAGACGAGCTTTGTAATGCTCAAGAGAACCATCAGTCTTAACCTTGTAGACCCACATACAAGTGATGAGACGAGCACGAGGAGGAAGGGAAATGAGATCCCACGCACCAATGTGCGAAAGAGCATCAATCTCCAATGCCATCACATGCTGCCATTCGGGATGAGCATTGTCTTGAGAAGAGCGGTGCTAGAATAACCATAGCGGTCAGTAGGCGGAAGCGGGCGAGCTCGGAAGCCATAAGTAGGCTAAGCTGTAGGTGGTGCATTGCCAAGGGAGGTGGCTCATCAGAAGAATTCACAACACGCGGATGACCAGTGTAGTAAAGAAGATGATGAGGGGGAATCAATGGGGAAGCCTCATGTGATGAACGAGGTGGGGAAGCCACAAGTTACGAAGGTGTGGGGTCTACAACAGCAGTATGGGAAGACAAGGTGGGATGGGTGGACGAGGGCAATACTTGAGTGATATGTGTATTTGAAAAAGTGAGGAAATAAATATCCTCAATGAGGGAGGTCAAAGGAGAGGATGGACGTGGATATAAAGGACGAGACTCATCAAAAGTCACATCCCGAGAAATGTGCATCCGCCGACTGACAGGATCCCAACACAGATAGCCCTTGCATGATTGTAACCTAAGAAGACACACTCAACAGACTGAGTAGTTAGTTTGGAGCATTCATGGGCGGCAAGAAGAATGTAGCAAATGCAACCAAACAAATGAAGTGGAGTAGTCAAGAGAACAACCAAAAAGATGCTCGAGAGGAATGTCAGTCTGTAGAGCAGAGGAAGGATTAATGTTGATTAGATAGGTAGAAGTAGAAACTACCTCAACCCAAAAGTGAGGTGGAAGAGAGGCGACAATCATCAACACACGAACCGCCTCAAGAAGGTGACGCTGCTTGCACTCAGCAACACCCTTCTGAGCATGAGCACCAGGACAAGAGAACTGAGGAAGTGTGCCCTTCTCAACAAGGAATCCACCTAGCAAATGAGAGATGTACCTAAGGATCCTGAAGCCACTGAGTTCGACACGAAGCACACGCTCTAGGCCACCATGCATTGCCAGTCGCTGACTATGTTGGTCCCGCCCTAAAGGAAAACGCGAATGTACTTCTCGACCGCTGCAAGTAAACACAGAGGCAGTTGCATGGCGATGGCTTGATAAACTGGGATGGAGAGAAGTACTAATTTGACAAGCATGAGCCAGCCTCCCATGTTTAGTAGATTCTCAATCCAAGTGGGGATGCAGTTGAGAACTTTGTCTAGAAGAGGCTACATGTGGACCGTGCGAATCTTCCACAAGGGAAGGCTAAGGTAGGTGCACGGAAGCGCTGGGAAAGCACATGCGAAGCTTAGCTTAATCACTTAGATCTCGGCGATGCTGCAATAGATTGGTGCAAAGGAACACTTGTCGAAGTTGGTGCATAAGCTCGACGCGCCACCAAGATCAGGTTGCCGCACGTCGAAGACAGGACGACGGCCATGTCAGCATTTTACACTAACATGAGGTAAGACAGGACGACGGCCATGTCAGCATTTTACACTAACATGAGGTGCTTGACGCCACGCCAACACGATGGCTCTAACATGACAATGCTCTTCGCATGCACAAACAAGGCGTTGAGCACCTCCAGCACAAAGAAGAAACAACAAAGACAAAAGGGGGTCACCTTGCCACAGGCCATGACGGTGAAGAAAATGCCTCCCGGGCACCCTGTTGAGGGTGTCTACGGTAGAATCATCCACACCAACTTGTTGAATCAGCTGCCAGTGCTGGTGTGCCGTGAGACCATAGGAGGAAGGGCCATGAGACTGAATCGAATGCCTTCACAGTGTCAACCTTGAGCATTAGGGTTGCGATGTGTCTAATGTTCAAGCCCTTAGTGGTGAGCATGAAGGAGCTCTGGTTTTCCTTGATCGGTTTTGGGAGCCGAGGCATGACGTGGAGAGCAAGCAGCTTGGAGAAAAACCTAGCAAAGGTATGCGGCAAACAGATCAGGTGGAAGTGCGCGACCTGGTTTGAGTTTTTCTTCTCTGGCACCAAGATGGTGAGGGCATCGTTAGGCTCGACGAGGCAACCCCGTATAAGCAAATAGAGCTGGTGGACGACTACGTCAAGCTCATCTTTGAAGATCTCCAAAGCGAGTTGGTAAAACAACTCTACGAGGGATGGCGCAACCCATGATGGACGAGTAGTCTGCCAATGTCTACTCCTTATGCTCATGGGTCAAGGCGACAATACTGTAACGGGCAATGGCAACCATGTGATTTGCAGTGGCATGGCACGCATGGATGTAGAAGTAGCACATGTTTGCGTCTTCCTCGACTAGCTAGTGGAAGCGGAGGGCTGGTGGGGGATGATGCACTTGAGGGAGGCCAAACCAAGCAACTTAAGCTTCAACTCTTTGCGCAGATTAAACTCCTTTTGGGACAGCTGTCTGGACTCCTGCACCGCGTTGAGCTGAAAAATGGTTTCGTTAGCCATGAGTTGTTGTAGCTTGATGCTGCCAATATGCCAGTCGCTCCACAACTGCAATGTGTTGTCCATATGCTTCAGCAGGACACCCAAACGCTAGAGTTGGCGAAGGTGCGACGACACATGCTAGGCATCAGCAACCACCTGGCGGAAGCCATCAAAATCCGTCCAGATATCCTTGAAGTGGGACTGGTGAGCCCTAGGCTTGAAAATCGTGGTGTACAGGCTAAATCTAATGCCATGGAGTATCCGCGCGGAAAAGCAACTAGGATGTCATTACCCCCAATTCGTTGAACAGAACAAGCGGTCTGGCTGCACCAACGTTGGTGACCGTCGCTCGTTGCTCAAACTGTAGCGCCGCCTGATGAGGTTGATTTCGCGAAGCCCAAGGTCATCAAGGAAACGGTGAAATCTGCCCATCTATCTTCTTTCTAGGTTAGCGTTATTCTTACCCGCCCCCCGCCTACTAGATCAAGTTGGAGTCACCGGTAACGACCCAAGGACCAGGTTGCAAGGAGCGCAACTCAGCTTTTGGAGGAAAGCAAAGCGATTTGCATCCACATACGGTTGACAATCACCAAGGGGGTGCCTAAGGCGAACACAGAGGGCAGAGGTTCTAGTCAGTGCATTAAGGCCTCACACGTTTCAAGAGACCATGCCGAACTAAGGATGAGAGACGAGAGTAACACAAGTAACCAAGGTGATGATCCCACTGCTGAAAAGAGTTGGAGGTGGTGGCAACGAAATTAAAGTGAAGCCAGTCAAGCTCCCAGAGGCCCTGGGAGTTATGACATCGGGGGCCAGCACCAGTGTGACGGTCCAAAACAGAGCATTAGTCAAAGTTGAGAATTACCCGACAACCAGAGTCAACAATCTGACCACCAGAACTGCATGGTATGTTGAGGAACATGAAAGGACAAAGTGATAAGAAGTCTTTGGCCATTAACAAGGAGGGAGGTACCTGTTAGGAAATATGCAACTGTATTTCCAGGTGGCCATATGCCATTGCATACACGTACAAGTGTTTTACAATATGCAAAAAAAACCTTTATAGAGTGGGGAAAATACAAAGGGGTACACGACTAAATATATAACTCTTAACTCCTCCTCCCTCAAACTCATGGTGGATCGACAACACCGAGCTTGGAGAGATAGATATAGAAGTCGTGTTGTGCTCTAGTTTGCTCTAGTTTGGGCCTTCCTAAAGAAATCTGCCAATTTTAACTCTGAAGGCACATACTGAGGAGCAATAACCAGAATTTTGCACACCAGCACACACAAAAAAGCATCAACACCAATATGCTTGGTGAGCTCATTCTTCGCTGGGTCGCGCGCAACACTGTGAGCACCTATATTGTCAAATAAGAGCAAAGTAGGTGTAGTGACAGAAATACCAAACTTCTGAAGTAACCACCGTGACCAAGTCACCTCTGCCGTCAACAGAGCCATAGCTGGAGGCTCAGCCTCTGCACTCAAATGTGAAACTGTAGTCCGTTTCTTTGTCTTCGAGGCAGTGAGAGAACCACCAAGAAAAGTCCGTTTCTTTGTCTTTGAGGCAGTGAGAGAACCACCAAGAAAAACACAGTAAGCAAAAAGTGAACGACGATCCCAGGGATCACTAGTCCACGTAGCATTTGAATAGGCCTGAAGCTGTAATGAACTAGAGCAGGGAAAGAACATACGGTGAGAGATCGTGCCATGAAGATATTAGAGAACACGAAGGAGGAGGTGACTATAGTGAACCAATGTGGGTGCAAAGACAAATTGACTCAAATTATGGACGGGATAGGAGATATCTGGATGAGTAACATCTAGATAAACAAGACTCCCAACAAGATGACGATAACACGTCGGATTAGACAAGGGTCATCATCACTAGCACGAAGGTGAACATTGAGCTCCATGGGAGTCTCAACAGTGCACTCATCAATAAGAGCAGCATGAGCAAGAAGATTCTGGATATATTTTTCTTGGAAAATAAAAAAGCCATCAGAGGTAGAAGAGACCTCTATCCCAAGAAAGTAGGCCAGGCGGAGACACTCAGGGTCGTAGGGACGGTCATTAGGCTAGCGGCGCAGGGAGCATCGAGGCCCGAGCTCTAGGTGGTGCATGCATCACGGGTGGAGGAGAGGTCGGCGTGGGGCACAAGGAGCAGCAGGTGTGGAACTGTGGGGCTTTATCTCCCCTTGTCCAGCACATGCTGCTGAAGAAGATGAAGGGAAGTCAGGGCGTCTCAAACGGCGGCTGCTCCCCTCTGGCTTGGACCAGAACCCCGGCAACCGCGTAAGTGCAGAGAAGCGAGCAGAGCAAATGGCGCAGCCACCTCCTCCCCTCACTTGCTTACTCCTATTGGAGCCCATGTTCCAGTTCTCTCTTTCTCTCTCTCTCTCTCTATATATATATATATATATATATAATATTACCTTGGGTGAAGAATAACTTATTCTTCATCCCAGTCGAACGACTCACCGAGCCGGACTTCCTTCGTATCTGCTTGGTTGCCCCATCAAAAGAAAAAAACAATTCCCACCACGGCTGGCAGACAATGATTTTTTTTTATGTTAGCGAGGAAAGGATTGCGAGCTAGCCTCCCTGCAGTTTCTAGGAAACGTGGGCTCCACTATCAGCAGCATCGAGGTCGGAGGCGAGGGTCGTCGGTTTCGGTCGCGAGCGGGCGGTTTTGCGTTGGGTGTCCTCGTCAGCGCTTGGCTTCAGCGCGGAGGAATCGGGGCCTCGGCTTCGCAGCGACACATTACAGCGTCCCTACTGTTGTGCTTCTGCTCTCGGTTGATTCGGGGGTGGGCATCAGCATGTGAAATCGACTGCAGAGGATCCGGGCCTGGGGCATCGCATCTTCCTGCCGGTGGAAGGCCTGCGTCCCCTCGAGGCTGGTACGGATTCTGGCAAGGACAGAGTTTCTCAGCCCTTTTTCATTGCGTGTGTATTCTTTAGAATCGCGTATATTCTTCAGTAATGCTCCCAAATCTCTGCTCACTCCAGAAGTCCAGATACAGTGCATCACGTAATTTTCTTGTTTAGTTGCCATTAGCCAACTTCACATAATTCAAGTTGGATTTATTTGAACGGCAATGTCTCGAGCTTCTGGGGAGCAACAGTAATTACAAGCTTAGCTAGCGCCATACTAACACTTTGCCATTGTGAGGATTTGCATCCCACCTCTACCCCAATGTCACAAGTAAAATTATTGTGATTATCCATCTGATGACATGAGTAATTTAACTTTTGTTCTGTGTTTCATATTGTCTGGAGCAATGCTTGGCTCCTAGCAGTTTCCAGATGGATTTATTTCCATTGCAATGAGAACGACTGTCAATATTTGCTGAAATTTTGGTCGACTCAACCCACAAACCAAGAGGACTTAACCCTCTTCTCCTTGATCTCCTTGACAGTCCAGCAATCAGCAAGTTGAAAAGATTTAAATCAAGGCTCCATGATAATTCTTTTGAAATCTCCCTGTAAGGTAGGCTTTTCAGATATTCCATTTCAAACTAAAGGTGCATTCCTTTTACTTCCGGTAATATAAACTATGTATTTTTAATTGTCTAACCTTGTGTGCATAGGGTTTCTTTCACACAAGAGGTAAAGATGTTCCTTGTACAATATTTAGGTTCTGCAGAAAAATATTGTTTTAATTGGTTGTTGTTTGCCTGTCAGTCACACAAGCCTTTATTTATATTAGGCCTTAGATGCTACTCCCTCTCTTATATTTCTTTACGGAGGGAGTACTAAGTACTAACTGTTATCCCTTTGTAATAGAAGAGCATAATTTTCACTCCCTAGTTGTTGATCATATTTCTCTGTGCCACATTCTAGTTCCAAAAATGCATGTTGATGGTCCACCTTGTTGATTGCCTGCTGATATTGTGAGATAGTGTTTCATTATGCTTGATAATATTAGTAGAGAAGAGTGTCTCATTAAAAATCTTAGTTGGAGAGTGAAATTTGCGTTAGTAGTATGTACTGAATTTTACGGCAGTCATAAGATGAATTGTTCCTGTGAAACCGAGGACTGAAAGAGCTGATTCTGGTGCTCAACAGTATGATATTTTAGCCCCTGCATAAATTGCGGGAAATCCCACGTGCATGGAAAATGAAGGACTCAAAGGTTAACATAATCCATTTTATAAATCATCACACATGCATCTTCATTATGTATGAGATTATTCTGGGATACCGCCTCCATTAATTAATTATGTATTAGAGAGGGAATTTATCTTTTGCGATAAACTGAGGAGGGGAGCAGTTATGTTTGTCCTTGCAATTGTGACATGTGTATTTCTACATCTGATGTACAGCGCAACTATTTCAGGGCTTGACAGACCGGTTTTTATCCGGAAGAAAGGCCTTTAGCATGCGTTTGGATCTGAAGAAACAAAGCAAGATATGTCTGTCATCATTCCTCCTAACTTGGCTAGTTACTAGTATCTCCTTGATCCTTTGATAAGGTAGTCTTGGCGAGTGTTTGGGCAATAGAGAACATAACTTGGCAATTTCTGTACATGTTTACTGTATTCATTTATTCAGGATTAGAAGCTTAAATTCTGAATTTTATAGTTCAGGGGTACCGGTGTAATTTAATAGTTTCGTCGAATGTGAATCAGAAGTATATGTTGTTAACATAGTTGGGTATACATATCATGTCATCTTTCTTTTCTAAGGTGTTTGATGAGTTCAATGCAATGAAACAGATGAGCTGAACATATTCAAGGTTTCTAGCGGGAATCACTTCTTCGTGGCCATTCTCGTGATAATGGTTGTACTCCAGGTAAAAAACAAATAGTATAACTCTTCTATTCCACATATGTAGTAGTTTTGGTTATTGTTATATGTTGTTTCCTTTGCAAGCTCTTATCATCGAGTTTCCTTGGCAAGTTAACTTCAACAATCATGTTAAGCTGGCAGCTATGGGTTTTTTTTGCGGGAGAAAAGTTATTTAGCTGGCAGCTATGGTTGGTACTGATGGTCCAAGAATTGTAAAGATAAGGCGGGGGAACCTTATTTATGTGGTGGATGCAATTGTGTTATGAGGTCAATTTGTAACTTATTATACTACAGTTATGGACCAAGCCATGAATCAGTACCAAAATTCAGGATTGGTGAGTTTTTTTGTCCAAAAGGACCACCTGCCCAACGGAATTGCCAGAAAAGACCCCTTCCGGATGAAATTGGCAAAAAAGACCCCCTGGACGTGGCGGCAGGCGCGACAGCCGACACGTGGCACTTGCCGCCACACCCGGAGGCGGCAACACTATGCACTGTACCGTTCACGCAGGAGACGGGAAAAACAAGGCGAGCAAACAGTACCTGCCGCCTCACACAGTGGCGGCAGCACTGTTCACGCTTGAGTGAACAGTAATTTCGAAAAAAAAGCAGAAAAATCTGGAATTTTTTAGCAGCAAAAACAATCGAGTGTTCTAAGTGGGTGCAAAATTTCAGTTTCTTTTAATTTTTTTGCTTTTTTTATTTTTTCGAAATTACTGTTCACTCACGCATGATCAGTGTTGCCGCCACTGCGTGACGTGGCAGGTACTGTTCGCTCGCCTCGTCTCCTGTGTGAACAGTATAATGAATAGTGTGCCGCCCCTGGGCGTGGCGGCGGGTGCAACGTGTCGGCTGCCGCGCCTGCCGCCACGGCTTAGAGGGTCCTTTTGTGCCAATTTCATGCGAAGGGGATCTTTTCTGGCAATTCCGCGGGGCAGGTGGTCCTTTTGGACAAAAAACTTGTAATGTTTTAGTGCCCTAATCTTGTCTTGTTGCTGATGGACGACAATGTTCAAGCTTGGCACATATTATTGTACAGCTAAAATTATTGGATCTCAAGACACCTGCAAATTATGTCGCTGGAAGAAAGTTCAGAGATATGTCGAGTCTTGGCATTCCCAAGTAATCATTGGTGTTCATTTTTAAACACTGCTTTGCACTCCCTCCATAACAAAATGTAAGACGTTCCAAAAAACGTCTTACATTTTGGTACAAAAGTTGTAGTTTTATTTTCCTGTAGCTGTTACCCAGTGGCATGCAGTAGATTGAGATGAAGGATGTGAGTGAGGATTTGACATGTAAGCGGCAATCAACGATGCATGTCGTGAGAGTAGTCGATATAATGCGACAATCATCATGTGCGACCATCACGGCCAACAGAAGATGAGCACCAAGAACTGTAGAAAGGTGTATGTGAGACGGGGCCTGTGTAAGGGACACCGCCAAGAGTGGGCAGCAAGGGAGATGTGTAAGCATTGTACTTAATTTTTTTAATCCGTTTCGAATTTTTTTTACTTGAAGATCAGAAGCAGTCAGCAGAGCCAGCACCAAGCGGTCAAAGCAGCGAGCGAGGCATGATTGAGCGACCTTCACGGCGGGATGGCTGCATGCGACGACCCAGAAGACGGCGTCACGCACGAGCGGCTCAACTCGATCGAGGCGGTCCTATGGATGGATGGGAGGCTGGATCGCGAGCGGATTGGGACAGAAACTGGGCGGGCGAGCCGGGCATTGACGGGAGCCAATCCAGTGGCAACACTCGGCGAGCTTGGCGGGCGTTGACCGCATGCCAATCCGTTGACTTCCAAGGAAAAAACAAAAAAGTTGGTCAAAATAGTGTGAATAGTGTATTGTACTCCCTCTGTTCCATAATGTAAGATGTTTTTTGACACTAGTGGTGTTAAAAAACATCTTATATTATGAGACGGATGAAGTACTATATAGCAATAATTTTTTTTCCCAGAAGCCAACGCTGGGTTTTGGTGGTGCTTCTGTCTTTATGTCATGCAAATTGCCTTCAAAATTGTAAATTACCCACCGATGTCATCTATATCTATAAGTGATAAAAAAACGTTTCACATAAGGGAATACTCTTCCTGGTCCGGCCCGTTCAGTAGGGACCTCCTGCACTTTGAGCGCTGAGAGAAGACTCGTCGCGCCCTTTTTGGGCAGGGTCATGTCCGGACGGCCTGTTTTCTAAATTTCTATTTCTAATTTTTCTTTTCAATTTTTTTCTACTTTAAATAATTTTGGACTTTAATAAAGTTCCAAAAATTAAAAATATGAGAATTTCGAAATAAAATGTTTTAGATTAAAAAAATGTACATGATTTTATATAAAAGTTTGCTTATTCAAAACATGTTTGAAATTTTGAAAACAAATGTTCAGGAAATAAATTTATTGATGATTTCAAAAAATCGTTTATTAAACATGTTAATGAAATTGGAAAAAATTCACCAGTTCAAAAAAAGATCATGAATGGAAAAATATCCTAAAAATTCAAAAACTTTTCGTGACTTACAAAATAGTTTATTCATTCAGAAAATGTTCGTTGATTCAAAAAATGATTATGCATTTCAAAAAATGTTCTTTAAATAAAAAAATTCGTGAATTTTGAAAATTATTCAACCAATTTCGAAAACAAGGTTCATCCATTCTGGGAATGTCGTTGATTCAAGAAAATTGTTAAATAAATATTCACAATTTTAAAAAAATGTTTGCAATTGGTATAGAATGTTCATGTCAAAAAATGTTCTGGATTGTAGAAAATGTTCGAAAATTTGTAAAAGTGTTCATGTATATGAAATATGTTCACGATTTCAAATATGTTTATGAGTTTAATTTTTTTTTCATGATTTCATGAAATTGAGAGTGATAGTGTATCTCAGTGATGCAGTAAAATGTGATCATGGTCATTGCAAATTATATTTTTTTTCTCCCGTTGCAACTTACAGGCCCTTTTGCTAGTTACATATTGATGCAAAGAAAGTCAAGTTTATTCTAAAAATACTTTTAAACTTTTTTGACTTTTCTTCTAAAGTTTTTTTCCAATCCCTGGGTGCATATACATCGACGAACCAAACTTCCGCACTCCGCGCGGGTGGTAAATTAGTTGGCAAGCACGATAATTTTCTGCCATGCTTGACAACTAATGTTGTCATCTTCGCGTCACTAAACTTGGCATCGAAAACATTCAGAATTGTCATGTGCTCATAACTGGCATTTGGTAATTATCAGATTCCAAAAATTAACATAAACTCTAATACCATGTTGAAAAATATGCAACTTTTATTTTTATATGGATGGACAAGTGCGGTACAATATGCAGAAAACCTCTTATAGAATAGGTAAAATACAAACGGGTACACGACTAAAGATACATATAACTAACAATAACATCAGGCTTACTAGTGTTGAACACCCGGGAAACACTCTAAAGGTGAATTATGTTCAACAATCTATAGTAATCATTATTCAAATATATTTTTGTGAGAAATTATGGGAGTGAATTGGTTTGATAAAATAATAATTCAGTTTTGCTAAAGCACATCTAGATGTGCTATAAGTATTGCACATCTAACACTACTGCAGGAAGGTCTTAAGACGACACATGTATAGAAAGACCAATCGACCAAACTGTGTGTGATGCATCAATCTCAAATGGTACTGTAACAAAATCGCCCACAATAAATCGAATTGTGTGCGATTGTTGATCCATCAAGCACGATTCAGATATATTTTTCTTCCGTTGTGAGAGCCGCAACTTGGTCGTGAGACCCTTACAGTTCTTTTGTAGAGTTGTGTTGTGATACATGTCGTTCCATCCACATAGCAAGAATGTTGAGTGTATGGATATAATGTGCAGTTGTGTTTGGTTGGCGTCCTGGGTTCAATACTATGCATTTTCTAGCGGAGATGATAGATCTGTAGAGTGTTGGTCCTAGGGTGTTACATTTAGGCTCCGCCGCATACCCCATCACTCGGAGCAGGTAATGCTTGGTTGACCGCAGTCGTAGCACCACCAAAGTCTGTCGTAGCGCTTCATCAACCTCGCCCAGCTTGCAACACCCGGCAGCGAGCTCACAACACACATAGCCTTGGCTGCCAACCGCAACAGCCCTCATCAAGCTCGCAACACATGTCATAGTGGTTGCTAGTCATAGTAACAAGGCTCGCCCTTTGCATCTCTAGTAGTCAGTAGTCGCAACAAAAGTGGGTTGTTCAATTCTGGATGTCACCAGTCCCAACAAAAATGGCTTGTCGGTACCAGTAAAATGATTCGCCCGTTGTAGCTCGGTGTTGTGCCGGTTGCAGCACCTCGACTTGCCGATGTGCTACAAATACCTCGCTCCAGCATTGGTGATTGACGGTTGCAGCATCGCCGGTCGTCATCTCTAGCACCGGTGATTGCTGGTGGTAGAACCTGCCGTTTGGGAGGTGTCATCTCTAACATCAGCGGGTGCCCGCAGCAACACTCGTCGTTGGTGTGGCCTTGTCTCCATTAGATCCTTCGATGGTAGCATCAACACTGTAGCACCACGCATCTTCGGCCGTAGCGTGTCACATTTTGGGTTGCAACATCAGTAGTCGGTGGAGGCATGTGAGTTTGCATCATTGTTGAGGAGCACCCCGTCCAACAACTTCGAGAGGTATGTGGGTGTGCGTGTATGGATTGAGCTCGCAACAAACCCTGTTATGCGCTCGTGGGCATTGCACACAACGGTGGTGATGACGGGCGGGAGCCGGGAGGTAAAGAGAGAAGAGGAGGGGTGGTGTTCGAGAGAGACGTGTCCATGATGGAGTGTTCACTAAAGCCGGGTGCTACTTCTTGAGCTTGCGTTGATTGTTCTCTTGAAGAGGAAAGGGTGATGCAGCAGAGTAGAGATAAGTATTTCCCTTAGTTAAGAACCAAGGTATCAATCCAGTAGGAGGCACAAGCAAGTCCCCAATAGATGCACCTGCACAAACTAACAAACACTTGCATAGAACACGAAAATAGGGTTGTCAATCCCTTCACGGTCACTTGCAAGAGTGAGATCTAATTGGAATAGGTATAAAAGATAAGTAAAAGTGTAAAAAGTAAATATAAATAAATTGCAGCAAGGTATTTTTGGATTTTTGGTTTTATAGATCTGAAAATAATATGATGGAAAATAGACCCGGGGGCCATAGGTTTCACTAGAGGCTTCTCTCTTGAAGAAAGCATACGGTAGGTAAACAAATTACTGTTGAGCAATTGATAGAAAAGCGCATAGTTATGACGATATCTAAGGCAATGATCATGAATATAGGCATCACACCCGTGACAAGTACACGGACTCCTGCCTGCATGTACTACTATTACTCCACACATCGACCGCTATCCAGCATGCATCTAGTGTATTAGGTTAACAAGAACGGAGTAACGCCTTAAGCAAGATGACATGATGTAGAGGGATAGATCCAATCAATGTGGTAAAAAACCCCATCTTTTTATCCTTAATGGAAACAATACAAATACGTGCGTCGCTACCCCTACTGTCACTGGGTGAGGACACCACAAGATTGAATCCATCACAAAGCACCTCTGCCATTGCAAGAAAAACAAATCTAGTTGGACAAACCAAATCGATAGACCAGAGAGAAATACAAAGCTATCTTAATTATGCATAAAAGAATTCAGAAAAGACTCAAATAATATTCATAGATAATCTGATCATAAATCCCCAATTCAACGGATCTCAACAAACGCACAAAGAAGATTACATCGAATAGATCTCAAAGAACATCGAGGAGAACATTGTATTGAAGATCAAAGAGAGAGAAGAAGCCATCTAGCTACTAGCTATGGACCCGTAGGTCTGTGGTAAACTACTCACACATCATCGGAAGGGCAACAAGGTTCGTGTAGAGGCCCTCCGTGATTGAATCCCCCTCCGGCGGAGTGCCAGAAAAGGCCCCAAGATGGGATCTCACGAGAACAGAAACTTGCGGCGGCAGAAAAGTATTTTTGGTGTGCTCTATGACGTAAGGGGAATATTTGGGTATTTATAGAGCAGAGATTAGGGTTAGAAGAGCCACAGGGGGGCCACAAGCCTAGGGCCCCGCGGGCGCCCCTAGGGCTTGTGGCCCCCTCGTGGGTCTTCTGGCCTCTTCCCAAAGCTTCGTGGTTGTCTTCTGGTCCAAGAAAAATCATCAAAAGGTTTCGTTCCGTTTGGACTCCATTCGGTATTTATTTTCTGTAAAAGACAAAAACAAGGAAAAAACAACAACTAGCACTAGGCACTAGGTTAATAGTTTAGTCCCAAAAAATGATATAAAATATCATATTAATGCATATAAAACAATCAAGATGGATAATTAATAGCATGGAACAATAAAAAAATTATAGATACGTTGGAGACGTATCACCAAGGGAGAAAGATAAAGCGGCCCAAGAAGAAAAAAATGGAGGAGGATGAGGGAAAGAAGGGACAAGGATGGGATGGGCGATGATGTGGGGGGACCACATAGAGGATTTTTCATGGGCGCGAGCGTGAACGATAACAAGGGAGATTGATCGGTCGGTGTCGATCATTTCCCATAATTACAAGTAGTCAGATAGGAAGATTTGTTTTTACAGGAAAGATAAGAAGAGTTGTGTATAGGACTCAATCTTTATTGACGAAAAAAGGGGAAGATGATTGATTTATTTTAGGGAAACATTCCAAATCGGTTGACTGATCTTGCTCGAGATCATTTGCCTTGCGCAGTGGGCTCGCGACTGATGGCCCCATGCACCTCCTGGTGCTGTCTTATCTCATTCACGTGTGGGACACCCTCCGTCAGTCAATTTTTCCAAATGCAATCTCTTTCTCATTAGCTTCCTCCTCCCCGATGCACCACACATTCAGGCTACATCGCGCCGACCTTAGGCCACAAGCAGTCATGGAGGATCCCTATCTCCCGAAGGATCCCTATCTTAGGCCACAAGAAGTTTTCCCTCGAAACAAAGAAATCACTGCAGGCTTGCCAAGATAAGTCACCTCGCACGCGCAGGCGTGAACCTCATAATCAATGCTTTATCTCTGGCGATCTCGCTCGGGCAAGGAAACTTCCCTTTCAGTCCTTCGGGAGCCACTTGTCTTCCTGCCTTGACCACGACATCGCGACCTGGCATACTAGCGATGTTCGAAGTTTGCCTGAGGACTGGGTCCTGTCGGCGTAGAGCATTAAGCTACCACAAGAATGAAAGAGGGGAACCATGCTAAAGCGAGAGGCACAAACACAACAATTGGAAATGATAACATTAAAGTGCGAGCGTCACTGATTTTACATGCCCCCGCAAGGCCCATCATGATTTTTCGCGCATGAATGAAGCAAAAGGAAAAACCTCCTGAGAGCCATGGCCTTGGCAGCATCGCCAGCGATGTCAGGATGGTGCCGCACCTCCCCTAGGGCCAGACGCGGCGACGCGGCTGCTCGTAGCTGTCGTCATCGCTCGAACCTGGTCCGGAGGAAGCGCTGCTGCTGTCGGAGGAGTCGCTGACCCGGCCCGCAGGGGAACCACTGCCTCGACCTCCTCCCCTGTGGCAGCACTCCAGGCGTCGGCCGTCCTCTCCGAAGACCTTGAAGAAAAGCGTCGACTCCCTGTCGTACTCGAAGTGGATGGTGTGCCCCCCTCCGAGCGACAGACACGGGCAATTGCGCCCCATCCCCGGGTCATGAAGACGTCGGCAGAGTGGACGGCCTCGACCTCCGCCTCCAAAGCTTGGCTGCAGCAGCCGTCGTGCTGCAACCACAGCTCCACAGGCCCCTTCGGCGGTATCTCCCCTGCCAGAGTGTCAGGGGTGTCGTGCGACATATGCCAAAGGATGGCTTACCATGGAGGGGGCTAATAGTACGTCGCCGGTGTCAGGAAACGGGATGAGGTGAAGGCATGCACGCTGGCGAATCTTACCCAGATTCGGGGCTCTCCTAGGAAATAACACCCCTAGTCCTGCTCTGCGGGGTCTCCGCATGATCACTCAAGCAACAATGGTGGCTACAAGCTTGCTCCTTGAGCTATTTCTCTAGAGGGGGAAGAAGAACAAGTCTAGCCCTAGCTTCCTCTCTCTATATGAGTGTGTGGATGAACTGGAGTCTGAACCCTTTGCATGGGTGCCCTGGGGGGTTTATATAGGCCTACCACCCAGGGGTACAAAGGTAATCTGGCCGGGTGTAGGTCCCGGCTGTCAGTGTCTACGGTCGCCGGCTTCTCCGCTGGTTGATGGGGCCCGCCGCCTGGCGGGTCCCACCGACTGTCTCATACTTGGCTGACAGGCCGCGCCCGCCGCTCGCGGGTCTGGCCGGCTGCTCAGCACTGTAGTGATGCTGGTAATGATGCATGCTTTGTCGGGGGAGGCGTGGCTGCAGTACCGCCGCCTGGCGGGCGATCACTGTAGCCATCCCCCATCTCTTCTGATTAATGGCGCACAGACTTTGAGGAAAGAGGAGGGCCACCTGGTAGGAGTCGGCCTCCCCTCATGCCGACTGGTCCGTGCTCGCCGCCTTCTGGCTTCTCACTGACAGGTAAGGCCCACCGCTCATGGGCCATACCGACAACCCGTACTGGAGGCATGGCCTTCCCTGCCATAGGTGACGTCATGGGTGGTGTGGCAACAGTGCCGCGCCGGACGGGAGATCTTTGTTCGGTACGGGGCACTGAGGCCACGCTTGGCCTTGGATTTGGGGGTGGCAGGGCATGCTGTAGCCACGCCCTGTCTTAACGTAATGATGTGGGCGCAGACTCTGAGGATGCTTGGGGCCGCCTGCTAGGGGCCGGCCTCTCTGGAGGCCGCCTGCTAGGAATCGGCCCACCTCGTGGCCGCCTGCTGAGCCTTGCCATCTTCTGGCAGCCGGCCGCTTGGATCAGTCGGCTGCGAGAAGGCGGCGCTTTGGTCTTTTGGTTTTTTGAGGGGCGCAGCCGGCCCCGATGTCTTGAAGCGCCATGGGGGCCCGATGAGGCTACCCGTGGCCAATTACTCCGACACAGAGACCGTGGGAGCCGGATCCACGTGCGCGACGCCATTGCTGCCCACACCACGAACTCGCTAGCCGTGTCGTACGCATGGGCTTGTGGGCGAGGTGGCCGTGCGGCCACCGCTTGTTCACCTCCACGACTCCGTCCCCCCAGCTTCCGTGGCCGCTCCCGAGGGCGGGGCTATGCGCGCGAACATACGCGCGGACCGGGAAGCCCGGTGGAGCGCGTTCGTGCCAAGGCCGCGTTGCCATGGGGGTCGCGGTGGCGTCGCGAGGGCGATCTCACCTTTTCTTTGGCGGGAGCAACTCAGGTTCCACCTGAGGGTTTTTTCCCTTCTCTGCGGCAGAGAACCTCCTCACTGGTGCCATGGACACTCTAGCAAGATGGCGGAGCAAAGAAGAAGGAGCAAGAGGCGAGAAGATGAAGATGAGCTGGGGGCTCCGCCCCCTCCCCCTTTTATAGCCGGAGGAAGGCTACTCGCCAGCCTCTCACGCTCCAAGCAATGATGGCCTTACTGCATGCGCAAGGCAGTTGTCAAGTCGGGCAGTTGCCAAGGCGGTGTGGGGAAGTGGAGACGCCCACGGCCCATCAAGCGCCACACATCGGCTCGGTCCGCAGGCGATTGGGGCCTGCGGCACTTCGCCCTTGCCCTTTGGCTTCGCCTCGAAGCCAAGTCCGAGCGCGCCTTGGGCCTGGGGGCTACTATCGGCGTTCTGGGAACTAGGGTACCCAGACTTGCATGCCTGCAGCCCACGGCGTGTCTCCACCGACGACCTGGTACGGCCCATATGCGAGACCATCAAAACAAGACCCTCATGAGGGGCCAAGCCTCGCAAGGCGGGCGACACCAAGACCTCCGGAGGGAGCGGCCTCCCCATGCTGCCTCTTGAGGAGTGGAGATTTCTATGCAGGTGCACAATCTCATGAGGTTGGGATGACACAATCCATGATGACCAAGGCTAGGCGGGCGCCAGCGGGCGCAGAGGAGCCAGTTTCCTCTTTGGTGTTAAGAAGGCAAGCGCAGGCGCGGGATCCCGAGGAATCAGGCAAAGGTTTCCATTCCTGTGCAACAAGACCAAGACCGCGAGGACGGATGTTATCACCGAGCCCACCGCCGCGTCACGACCAGAAGCTTTGCAGGCAAAGACCACCTTTCATCAGGATAAGATGTACTACTTGTCCCCTTCCAAATTGGCCACTTTGGAATCCCTTCCCGCCTTCGTTTTGGAGGAAGAGGACCGAGACCACTATAAGTATAGGTTGGCCACCACCGAGAGAGGGATCAGATCCTTTCCACCCTAACCAGAGCAGACATCGCGAGGTTGTTCTTCCCTTGTACTAGTTCATCCTCAGCCCCTCGTGAGGCAAATCCTCCACAAACAGGTGACGATGGCATGTACCTAGGGTAAGGTCTTAGGTCTGACCTAGAAACCCTACCCAAGGACACTACCCTAGAGTCAAAGGCCTACAAGGTTCAACAGAAGATACTGACTGAAATCCTCATGAAGTGCAATCCACTCGACGAAAGATTCCACTGGGATATCCCAATTCCACTCGACCATGATAACTTCACTCGACCATACAAGAACCCACTCGGAGTACATAAGGCCTAAAGTCACCCCAGGATGGCAACAGTCAGGCATTCACTCCGTCGTCATAACGATCTTTTATTGCGGGCGTTATCAGTAACATTCAAGTCATAACTCACATTGAACCCCTGTGTAACTGAGGGCTCCGAGGGGCCAGGCGCACTATATATAAGCCACCCCTTCCCTCTGGCACAGGGGTTCGCACCCCCTGTAACATTCGCACACATCTAGTCGACAAGCCTCCGCTGCACCGAGACGTAGGGCTATTACCTCCTCCGAGAGGGTCCTGAACTTGTAAACCTGTGTGTACAACCTCGCCATGGCTAGGACACTGCCCTCTTCTACGTACCCCTACTCTTACTGTCAGACTCGTTCCCACGACAGTTGGCGCCCACCGGGGGGCAGGCGTCTGAGCGACTTCCAGTGAGATTGCAATTTTTGATCTCCATGAACATGGTTTCCAGCGGTGGTTTGGCCCTGGGTCACGAGATCCGTCTCGGCGCGTTCGTCTTCATCGCCGACGACTCCACCTGGCTCCAAGAAGCTCCCCTCGACGTCGAGGCTCTCCCCATCCGTGGGGCGGCGCACTTCTGCGCGAGTGCCTGTGGTGTCATGCGGCAGTCGTCGACACAATATCGGTCGGCTCCCGCAACATCTTCGCTCCCCGCTGTCCGCCGTCGCAAGCGATCTGGTCGGTCGCGGCTCCAGCGGAGGTGAAACACAAGGTGGCTCGTCAATCGACCCCCCCACAAATCGCATCAATTGAGCCCGATGAATCCCTCTATGGGTTGTTTGATCTGCCGACTGGCCATTCAGATACGCTTTCCGAGTGTGAGAGCAACGATCCCGCGACGGAAGTCCTCATGGTCGACTCCTAGCGCAGTCCGCCTGGGTTCCCTCGCGGCGGCGGTGGCGGCGGCGACGCCGGTAGCCTGTCGCACGTCGACAACGAGTACTACCCTCAAGCCCTCACTGCCGAGCAGAGAGAAGAACTGCATCGCAGAAACATTTAAGCTCTTCAGACCCCCATCGTTGGGGAGACCTCCGAGGCTCAGGCTTTGGAGGCTGCGTGCTTAGCCACTCTGGCTGAGCGTACGCACTTGGAGAATCTTCAACAAGCGTGATGCGTCTCCAATGTATCGATAATTTATGAAGTATTCATGCCATGTTTACTATTGTTTTATATGATTTGATTATAACTAACCCAGACTGACGCTGTTTCCAGCAGAACTACCGTGGTGTTGTTTTTGTGCAGAAATAAAAGTTCTCGGAATGCGCTGAAAATCAACGTAGAATTTTTCTAGAAAATATAAAAAATACTAGAACAAAAATCTACCAGAGGGGAGTCCCATGGGCCCCACGAGGGTGGGGGGTGCGCCCACCCCCATGGGCGCGCCCCTGTGACTCGTGGACTACCTGTGGGGCCTCCTGACTTGTTCTCGACGCCAACCTCTTCTATAAATACCCAAACCTCCAGAAATTAACCTAGATCGGAAGTTCCGCCGCCGCAAGCCTCTGTAGCCACGAGAAATCAATCTAGGCCCTCTCTGGCACCCTGCCGGAGGGGGCCATCATCACCGGAGGCCATGGAGGAGGATCCTGGAGGGGCCATCATCGCCATGAAGGCCAAGGACCAGAGGGAGAACCTCTCCCCATCTAGGGGGAGGCCATGGAGGAGGAAGTACAAGGGGGAGAACCTCTCCTCCTCTCTCTCGGTGGCGCCGGAGTGCCATCGGGAGGGGAATCATCGCCGCGGAGATTGTCTTCATCAACATCACCATCAGCATCACCATCCTCATCTCTTTTATGCGGTCCACTCTCCCGCACTCCGCTGTAATCCCTACTTGAACATGGTGCTTTATGCCACATATTATGATCCAATGATGTGTTGCCATCCTATGATGTTTTGAGTAGATATCCTTTGTCTTTGGGTTGATTGATGATCTAGATTGGTACGAGTTGTATGTTTTATTTTGGTGCTGTCCTATTGTGCCCTCCATGTCGCGCAAGCGTGAGGGATTCTCGCAGTAGGGTGTTGCAATACGTTCATGATTCGCTTATAGTGGGTTGCTTGAGTGACAGAAGCATAAACCCGAGTAAGGGGGTTGTTGCATATGGGATAAAGGGGACTTGATGCTTTAATGCTATGGTTGGGTTTTACCTTAATGATCTTTAGTAGTTGCGGATACTTGCTAGAGTTCCAATCATAAGTGCATATGATCCAAGAAGAGAAAGTATGTTAGCTTATGCCTCTCCCTCATATGAAATTGCAATGACGACTACCGGTCTTGTTAACAATTGCCTAGGATAATTCCGCACACCGATCCATCATCATTCCACACTCGCTATTTATAATATTTAGTAATATATTCTAACTTCATGATAACAACACCTAATTTTATGTTTTAGCTCTCCAATATCATGCAAAGTTATCCTCTTCATACCCACAATATAGTTTTATTTCTCGTTTCTAGTTGGAAGCAAATGTTCGGTGTACGTAGAGTCGTATCAGTGGCAGATAGGACTTTAGAGAATATTGATCTTACCTTTAGCTCCTTGTGGGTTTGACACTCCATACCTATCACTTCCACCTTTGGGAATTGCTACGATGATTCCCTGCACTTGGGGACTATCAAGCTCTTTTCTGGCGCCGTTGGGAGCAATAAGCGTGGGGTTGATATTCTCGTGTGTGCTTGTTTGCTTTCTTCACTAAGTAGATTTTGTTTTTCCTTTTTGTTTATGTTTAGTTGTGGCTGAAACATACAATTTTTTTTTAAAAGAATGAAAATACAATTTTTTTACTTGCCTTTCATGCCTAAAAAGTTTTTCAAAAAGAGAAGTGATTGGAAAGTTATGCATTGAAGAAGTGAGGGTCGACCTTGAGCACTTGCGTTCATGCTCATGGAAACAATGTAGAATTTTTCATGGAAGTTTATCTGTAAATAATTATCTCCTTGTATATATCCTTTGTATTATAAAAATAATGTGCCAAGCTTTGGTTTTAGGATGATTAGATTGCTTGTTTACTATGTGCAGAACAAAAACAGAAACTTTGGCCGTAGCGCGTGATTTTACATTTTTTACTGGAAGGTCAAATGGGTCTGAGACTTTTTGCACATTACTTCTGTACAAAGTTTTTAAATTTTCATACTTTTTAAGAATATTTTGGAGTTACATAAGTTTACTATACTTCCAGATTACTACAGACTGTCCTGTTTTTGACAGATTCTGTTTTCTATGAGTTGTTCGCTTATTTTGATGAATCTATGGGTAGTGTCGGAAGTGCGAACCAGGGTGAAGTTGGAATACAGTATATATAGTTCTAATATGAAATTGGAATAAGTTTGCAACAGTACCTAAAGGTAGTGATTTGCTTTATTACACTAATGGATCTCACAAAGTTTTTGTTAAAGTTCCGTGTGGATGAAGTGTTCAAAGATCGAGGAGCTATCAATATGAGAAGAATAAAGAGAGGAAAGAGTTCAAGCTTGGGGATTCCCAAGGCACCCCAAGTAAATATTTCAAAAGATACTCAAGCATCTAAGCTTGGGGATGCCCCGGTTGGCATCCGATCTTTCTTCTTCAACAAATATCGGTATACCTCGGTTTTTGTTTTGTTCACATGATTTGTGTCCTTTGTGTTTTTGTTTTTCCTTTAAGAACCATGCTAGTATGAGATAGCCCTTAATTTATTTATATAATACTTCATGTGCTTCTGTCGGTGTACAAAAGTAGGGGATCTCCTTTTTACCCCTTTACTTGTGCACGGGCAGTCGGAGCCGCGCCCACGGCCACACTAAGCAGGGCAGAGGAGGGAAGCCGAAGGCACAAAGGCGACCAGAGGTGATGCCAAGACCAAGAAACACAAAAGAGCAAAGGGGCAAGGTGGACTCCCCCGACAAGACCCTTGCCAGGGTGGCCTCCGCGGTCCCGGCAAGAGCCTTGCTGGGGCAGCTTGCCCAATGCCAACGGGGCGCGCCACCCTTGAGCCCGAGGGTTCCAACGCCGCCAACAACCACATTGGAATCAAGGCTCGGGAGGCACCTCCGTGGTGGCATGCAGATCTTTGTCAAGATCATAAACATACAAGATTAGATGAGGACCAGAAGACGATGATCCTCGGCGGAATCCTAGCCGAGGAAATCCACGAGACCCCCGTCAAGACGCTTGCCGGGGAAGACCACGATGCCGCGGCAAGGCCCTTGCTGGAGACACCTATGGGGCAGTAGCAGGGCCCGCATCTGCCAAGGCTCCACCGCCGTCGCCATGCAGGTGCCAGCTCAACCAGCTGGGCAGGCACCTGCGTGGCGACGAGCGGCCTCCACGACCGACTCAGCAAGCACCTGCATGGTGACATGCAGATCTTCGTGAAGGCTTCACCACCGCGCCAGCCCAGCAGCCAGCCAACGTGGCGCTACGACGCCTCGTTAGCTCAGATGCGTGTCGAAGCCAGGCGAGGTGGTGACAGCTGGGAGGAGCTTCCTTGCCGTCCCAGATAAAGCAAGAGTGGCACGTCGGCAGTGCATTAAATGCGTTTGTCCGACAGTGCCAGAGGATAGACTCATCCATCAGAGACCTTTCCACCTCCTGTGTGCCACTGTGGCAACCCCTTTTTCCTATAAAAGGAGGCCCGAGGCGACCAGGAGAAGGATTCGGATCTTTTGAGCTACCAATGCACCGTAGCTAGCTCACAAACTCAAGAACACTCAAACACATACACCAAAGCAGGACTAGGGTTTTCCGCATCCTCGCAGCCCAAACCTGGGTAAACAATCTTTGTGCTTCCTGTCAGACCCGATCTTTGCACATCCCCGTGCCCGCCAACTATAGAAGGGATCCCAGTGATCCCATAGGTGTCGTTTCCCCAAAATCTTTGGCGCGCCAGGTAGGTGGCGCAGTTGTGAAAATCTGGTCTAGCAGTTAGCCTAGCAGTTCCTCATCGCCATGGCTCCGAGGAAGAAGAAGACCAAGCGGGCAACGTCACCTGCGGAAACGGTGAATGCCCGCGCAACGAAAGAAAAGCTAAGTCACGCGAAATCTTGGCTATTGTAACTTATATAAGGCTGCTCTCCTCGAGAGATCTCGTCCTTTGTACTGGAAACCTGCACGCGATGGGACCCTTCCGCTGCTGGCAACGCCTTTGTTTCTGCCTCGAGCCCGCTCGACAGTCCATACGGTCGCGCTAGTAGCGGCAAGGTGGCCTACCCGTTGCCAGCTGCGCTCTTGTCCTGCTTCGAGTCCGCTCAACAGTTCAAGCGACCGCTCTGGTGGCGGCAAGGCGGCTTGCCCGGCAGCAAGTGCCTTTCCAGCAAGGTGCTAAGGATCCGTCCTAAAGCACCATGACATGGGTTTACGCGCCGACGGCCTTATCTCAACAAGCGTAGGGTGTGAACATACAAGTTGAGATTTAACGGGAATGTAGCATGCATAATATCAAAAGTGCTGCAGAGTTATATTACATCAATTGTTGCTGCGGTTCTAACTAAAGATAAAAATTGTCTTGGTCATGAACCTGCAGCGACGGTGAGAGACGGGGTGCCTAATCCCGGCGCTGGCCATCCATCCTCTGAATTCCATCGATGCAGCTGATGATGGGCTCGATACGCTCCTTGAGCACCGCGAGGTCCGCATCCTCCGGCAAGCTCTCCAGCGTGCCATCGAAGTCGAGGTTGGGATTCCAGTGCGCCACCTTGGTGAGGACCTTGGTCATGGCACCCCGGCAAAGCCTCTGGGCCTCATCGGCCAGAGAGGCCGCCCGGTTGGAGTGGAGCCGCTCCAGGGCACCAACAACCTTCTCGAAGAACAGGGTCAGGTTGCAGTTGGGGCTCAAGTTCGGCTCCGGGGCGTACCTCGCATCCGACATCCCCATAGTAGCCACCTGCATGGTGGCCCAGTCTAGAACGGCGGTGAGGCGGCCGAGCCAGCGGTTTTAGCCCTCCACGTATTCCTTGTGGGTGGCGGCGTCGTTCCTCCGCAGCTGCTTCTCGGCCTCCAGATCCTTGGTCAGGGTCTCCTCCCGGGCCTTGGCCTCCGACAGCGCTCCCTCGAGGCCCTCCAGCTTCAGCTTGAGGTCTTTGATGGAGTTGTTGGCCTCGGAAAGCTGCTCAGCCTTGCCGAGGACTCCGCCCTGCGCCTCACCTAGAGCGCCGTTGAGCGTGTCCTTCTCCTTGGACAGCTTCAGGACCTGGTCCTTCAGCCCGTCCCGCTCCACCTCCAGCTCCTTCACCCTGCCAGTGTGGACCTGGGCTTGGGCATCGAGCGCCTCCCTATGCCTCTGCTCCAGCTCCTGGTTCTGCTGTAGGACAAGCTTCTCGACCTCCTCGTCCTTGCCGCGGAGTGTCGTAGCAAGCTTCTCCTCGCGAGCGGTAAGGTCCTCCTCCTGGGAGTTTAGCGCGGCCTGCTGCTGGTGCCGAGCAGCCTCGGCCTGGGCGGCCTGCTGCTTCGCCAGTTCCTGGGCCTTCTCGATGTCGCCCTGCTTCATGACGAGCTCCAGGTTGCGCTTGGCCAGCACATCCTGGGCGGCCTTCAAGTCCTTGTGGGCCTGGCGGAACGAATCCTGCGCCTCGGCGACGCGCTCCTCAAGGTTCACCTCCGCCTTGTCCACCACCCCCATCCTGGACTTGGCCTTGTCCAGGCGGGCGCGGTGAAGCGCCTGGAGCTTCTGGAAGTTGGCACTCATGGCCTGAAGGAGCCGCTCTTCCTGGGAACCGCCACCATCGGCGCTCGGCTCATCAACAACTTCAAGCCCGATGGCAGCGAGCACTTCGTCATCAAACACCTCCCCCTCTGCGGGCGCCCCGGTGCTCGCCGTCCCTAGGAGGTGGACAAACAAGTCGTCGCTCACCCTCAGGTACCTGCCCGAGCCAGAGGGAGCGGAGGAGGAAGGTTGGTCGTCGACCGCCCCCTCCTCAGTTGCGGCCTTGCCGGCCTCCCCGGAAGGCCCCTCGTCGGCCTCCTCGGCAGCAGCCTTGCCGGTCTCCTCAGCAGACCCCTTGGCGGCCTCTTCAGCGGCAGCCTTGGCGGCCTCCTTGGCAGCAATCTTGCCGGCCTCGGCCGCAGCGTCCCTGGCGACCTCCTCGATGACGGTGTCAACATCCTCCAGGTTCACCGAGGAAGGACCTAGACGCCGAGAAGGGGAGTGAGGCGAGGCCAAGACCAAGATTTAAAAGAAGAAAAGACGAAACATGAATGAACAAGGACAGAAGGCGAATCACTTACCCGTGCCGGGCCGGGAAGAAGTAGCCCCTTCCCCGCCAACATCTAGCACTGGGACGGAGCCACCAGCACCTGTGTTCTCCTCCTCCTCCTCCGTGCGCATAGGCTTGACGCTTGGCGCCCTTACCGGGGATGCCCCTCGGGGCGGCGTAGTTGATGGGGGCAGCATGTTGGGGGTGGCCCCTAGTGGCTCCCCTGCTGCCGTCCTCCTCCTGCAACCACGACAAGGTCAGCACCAAGGGATCGTGCCCCAGCATGCGTTGAGGGGGGGGGGGTGGTGAACTTACGCTGGGGGCTGCGCCGGGGGCTGCTGTCCGGGCTGCTCACCACCACCAGCGGCGTACTCGAAGTGCCCGCCGGGGGCTGGCCGCCCGTCGAGGCCCTGGCCCTCTTCACCCTCTGGGCCAACGTCTACACGTCCCTGCGAAGATGAAAACAAATCAAGATAAGTGGCACAGTCTGAGGAGACGGAGATGACAAAACATAGAGCAAGATACTTACTCATCCTCCACCTCATCTTCTGTTGCCTTCCTCTTCCTCCTTGGGCCGAGGGATCCAAAATCGAAGACGACCTCCGCGTCGGCATCAGCCGAAGGGGGGGGGGGGGGGAGGAGGGTGGAGTCTGGCCACGCTTGGACGAAAAAGAGGCAGTTGCTTTCTTCTTCGCTACCGCGGCCTTTACCAACTTCCTCGCCGCCGTGGCCCTCGTTTGGCGCACGGACGCCTCCTGGGCTTGCCGTAGTTGCACGGCCTTGCCGGGCCGAACCGGCTTGCCAGAGATGGCCCGCCGCAGGACTCGCCGTCTCCCCGTGACCGGAGGGTCGACAGTCTCGACCTCCTCCTCCGACGACTCGTCGACCACATCTTCGATGAGAGGGGCCCCCGTGCTGGCACTGCTGGCCTCCCCAGCGGACTCCTCCCACTGGGCGAGCTTCTTTTCCTCCGCGGTCACCGCGGCCTCGTCCTCCATGCCGTCGGTGCTGCCGGCCTCCTTGGCGAGCTCCGCCTCCGCCGCCCTGGCGGCGATGTAGTCCAGCTCCGCCTAGGTGGTGTCCTCGACGAGCAGCGGCTCGTTGCGGACGTACTTATCCACCAAGGAATCAAAGAACTCCTGCACTTGATCCGCCGGCAGTTCGGCCCAATTTGGGACGAGGCCGTGCGCGTTGAACTCCGACATCATGGCAATGATGTCGTTTCGGCACGAGTTATTGCTCAGCGGGACCATCCCCGCCGGCAACCCAAACAAGGGCCCCTTGGCGACCTTGCCGGCCTTCGCGACCTTGCCGGACCGCTCGACCTTGCCGTTGCGATTCACGTCGAGCTGGAAGAGCCGTTGACAGAAGTGGGCATGCCCCATCACTGTGAGGTTGTGGTCCAAGCCGGGGCGAAGCCTCATGATGTCGGCCGCATTCGTGAAGAGCCAGGCTGGCCTCCCCTTGTTGTGTAGCGGATTGATTCAGCGGCGGATGAAATCCGCCCCGATCATCTCAAGGGTGAGCCCGGCCTCGGTGAGGCGATGAATCCTGGTGGTGGCGACCGTGAGCTACCCATCGTCGGCATCGTCATCGCCCCAGTCATTTCTGCGAACCGGCGCCGCCTGGCGAACCTGGCAGAATTCTTGTGGGTCCTCCTCCTCAATCCAGCACCACCAGCCCCGCCACTCCTCCCACCTCTCCTTCTGAGCGCCCTCTGGGTATGTCCCCTTGGACCTTGGGATCCAGGCGACACAACCAGAGATGGCGCCTACCTTTTGGATTCGAGGATAAAAGTAGTGGCGGAAGAGCGCCGTGTTGGGGAGCACTCCAGCAAAGCCCTCGCAGAGATGCGCAAAAAGAGCCATGCACGCCATGACATTTGGGGTAAAATCTAGAAGGTGAAAGCCGTAGGTGTGCATGATATCATTGAAGAAATCGGAGAAGGGGGGGGGCAGAGGCCACGAGAAAAGTAGTCGACGAAGAATGGGGACCGATTCGGGCCGGCTTTGGCGAAAGCAGCAGGGATGACGCGCGTGGCCGGATGCCCCGTCGTCTCCCCCCGTCTTGCACCCCCATAGGTGCTTGAAGTAATCCCGGAGATGGACCACGTCGACCATCGTGGGGAAGTAGGCGGACTGCATCCGCTGCGCCACTAACTTGCTCTCCGGCGGCTCCTTCACCCCAGCGTCCTTGGCCACTCCCTTGCCTTTACTGGTTTTGGGTGCCATGGCGGCTGCGAGAGGCGAAGGGGGAAGGATGACGAAGACGCGGCGACGGCGAGCAAAGGCAAGAGCTTGAGAGGGAGGAAAAAGGGGACGGCGGCTCCGAGATTGGAGAAAGCACAGAGGGTAAATGAGCAGCGCGCCTGAGGTTATCATTTTTATGGGGAAGGCGCGGGCCGCCTCCTTACCATTTACTGTGATGTGACACATGCGTGCGGGAACCGTCCCGTGCATGCCCCCCACGTCACACACGATCCTCCATGACGCGTATTCAACGCGGGCCATGGGGAAGCGCAAGCGAGCGAAAAAGCTACCGCGGTAAAAATCCGCCCCGCCTGCCCGCACACCGTTCTGGGCCCAGCCCAACAACATGTCACACTTATGTGTGGCCCAGGCCCGGGGGCTCCTGTCGGTGTACAAAAGTAGGGGCTCTCCTTTTTACCCCTTTACTTGTGCACGGGCAGTCGGAGCCGCGCCCACGGCCACACTAAGCAGGGCAGAGGAGGGAAGCCGAAGGCACAAAGGCGACCAGAGGCAACTCCAAGACCAAGAAACACAAAAGAGCAAAGGGGCAAGGTGGACTCCCCCGGCAAGACCCTTGCCGGGGCAGCTTGCCCAACGCCAACGTGGCGCGCCACCCTTGAGCCCGAGGGTTCCAACGCCGCCAACAACCACATTGGAATCAAGGCTCGGGAGGCACCTCTGTGGTGGCATGCAGTCCTTTGTCAAGATCATAAACATACGAGATTAGATAAGGACCAGAAGACGACGATCCTCGGCGGGATCCTAGCCAAGGAAATCCACGAGACCCCCGGCAAGACGCTTGCCGGGGAAGACCACAATGCCGCGGCAAGGCCCTTGCCGCAGCCCCGGCAAGGCCCTTGCCGGAGACACCTATGGGGCAGCAGCAGGGCCCGCGTCTGCCAAGGCTCCACCGCCATCCCCATGCAGCTGCCAGCTCAACCAGCTGGGCAGGCACCTGCGTGGCGACGAGCGGCCTCTACGACCGACTCAGCAAGCACGTGCATGGTGACATGCAGATCTTCGTGAAGGCTCCGCCACCGCGCCAGCCTAGCAGCCAGCCAACGTGGCGCTACGACGCCTCGTCAGCTCGGACACGTGTCAAAGCCAGGCGAGGCGACGACAGCTGGGACGAGCTTCCTTGCCGTCCCCGATAAAGCAAGAGGGGCACGTCGGCAGCGCATTAAATGCGTTTGTCCGACGGTGCCAGAGGATAGACTCATCCACTGTAGACCTTTCCACCTCCTGTGTGCCACTGTGGCAAACCCTTTTTCCTATAAAAGGTGGCTCGAGGCGACCAGGAGAAGGATTCGGATCTTTTGAGCTACCAACGCACCATAGCTAGCTCATGAACTCAAGAACACTCAAATACATACACCAAAGCAGGACTAGGGTTTTACGCATCCTCGCGTCCCGAACCTAGATAAACGATCTTTGTGCTTCCTGTCAGACCCGCTCTTTGCACAACCCCGTTCTCGCCAACAGTAGAAGGGATCCCAGTGATCCCATAGGTGTCGTTTCCCCGACAGCTTCACTTATAGCTTTGAAGTATGATCTTATAGAATTCCTCTTTGTGCTTCAGTTAAATCTTTTGAGTATAGTTTTATAGAATGCTTCCTGTGCTTCACTTATATTTTGAGCTTGGATATTGGTTAGTGTATATTAATTGTAGAATGCTGCATGAACTTCACTTATATTTTTTGTAGTATGAATAATACTATTATCTAAAGCGGGTTTGGAAGAGTGTCAACTTTAGGAATTAGTGATCCCACTATCCCGAATGAGAAGAATTTTGCTTATGTGGAGAGTAGAAAATTCTCTATGCTTGTAGATCATGAAAAGAATGCTTTTATGTGATGTTTATATTATTGAATTCATTCAATATGCTACTGAAAATTATTATGAGGGAGGAATATATGCTTGTAGGAGTTGCAATAATATCAAGTTTCCTCTCTATGTGCTTAAAGTTTCGAAGTTATACTTGTTTTGCCTTCGTATGCTAGTTGATTCTTGTCCCTATGAATTATGTGCTCTCAAAATCCCTAGGCATAGGAAGTATGTTAGATTTAAATGTGCTAGTCATATTCTTCATGATGCTCTCTTTATGTTTCAATTCTTATCTTTTATGTGAGCATCATTGAAATCATCTTGCCTAGCTAAAAGGCATTAAAGAAAAGCGCTTGTTGGGAGACAACCCAATATTTACCCTTACTGTTTTTGTGTGTTTACATGATTAAGCTACTGTAGTAATCATGTTTTATAGCTTTTGTTTCAATAAAGTGCCAAGTAATACCTTTGGGAAGACTTGGTTGAAAGTTAATGTGATCTTGCTGTAAAAAACAGAAACTTTGCGCTCACGAGATTAGCTGCCATTTTTTTTACAGAAGAGTGATTTTGAGTTGATTCTTTTTTCAGAATATTAATAGACAAATTACTCACGTCCACCAATTTATTTCATAATTGTTGGAGTAGCAGAACTATGGTTGCTGTTCAGATCATTACAGACTGTTCTGTTTCTCACAGATTCTATTTTCATTGCATAGTTTGCTTGTTTTCTAGTTTCTATGGATTATATTTATCAATATAAATTGTAGAAATGATATGGTACAGTAGGCATTGTGTGATAACAATTATGAACATTGTCTTTGACAGTACCAAAGTGAATGGTTTACTCTTTATCATAGTAACCTATCTCACGAAGTTCCGTTAAGTTTTGTGTGATTGAAGTTTTCAAGCTTTGGGTGAGATATCGATATGAGGAGAATAAGGAGTGGAAATACCCTAAGCTTGGGGATGCCCAAGGCACCCCAAGGTAATATTCAAGGAGGACTCAAGCGCCTAAGTTTGGGGATGCCCTGAAGGCATCCCTCTTTAAATCTTCAAAACTATCGGTATACCTTACTCGGAGCTATATTTTTATTCATCACATGATATGTGTTTTGCTTGGAGCGTATTTTCAATTTTAATCGATGTTTGAATAAAATCATTGGATCTGAAATCTTAAATGAAAAAGAATCCTCCCATGGCTAGTTAATTATTCGACTACTCAGTGTCCTTCACTTATATCTTTTGGAGTAGTTTGTCATTTACTCATGTGCTTCACGTATATCCTATGAGTAAATGGTTGAATGAATTGAATATGATAAATATGAATTTATATATGTTTCATATGCTTATACCATGGGGAGTAATGACTTCACACAAAATAAGTATAGGTAGTAAACTTATTGAAATTTAGCAAACACAGAATTGGTCACTTGAACAATTATATATATACATATATATATATATATATATATCCAATTGGATGTAAGTTATCATGAACTATTATTGTTTACATTACCCTTGAGGTAAAAGGCTGGGAGGCAAAACTATAAGTCCCTATCTTTCTCTGTGTCCGATTAAAGCTTTGAACCCACAAATATCACGTGAGTGTTAGCAATTGTGAAATATTAAATGATAGTTGAGTATGTGGAGTTTGCTGAATCAAAGCTCTTACATAGAGCCTTCCCGAAAATAAGATGAATTGCAATTGTTTGATGACTAAGCAAGGTTTGTTAGTTTTCAAGAAAGTTTATGATCTATACTTTAACATGTGAATAGCTTGTTACTTGATCATGAGAAGTTTTATGAGTTGAGCTACTGTTATGATATATAATGATGCTATAAAAAGTGTTTGAAAATATCATTGATCAAACTTAAGAACTTGCTAGCATTCACACTTCATAAATTATTTCTTTTATCATTTACCTACTCAAGGGCGAGCAGGAATTAAGCTTGGGGATGTTGATACGTCTCCAACGTATCAATAATTTATGAAGTATTCATGCCATGTTTACTATTGTTTTATATGATTTTGGTATGATTTGATTAGAACTAACCCGGACTGATGCTGTTTTCAGCAGAACTACCAAGGTGTTGTTTTTGTGCAGAAATAAAAGTTCTCGGAATGCGCTGAAAATCAACGGAGATTTTTTGGAAAATAAAAAAAAAATACTGGAATGAAGAGTTACCGGAGGGGAGTCCCGTGGGCCCCACAAGGGTGGGGGCGCGCCCATCCCCCTGGGCGTGCCCCTGTGCCTCGTGGACTACCCTTGGGCCCCCCCTGACTTGTTCTTGACGCCAACCTCTCCTATAAATACCCAAACCTCCAGAAATTAACCTAGATCGAAAGTTCCGCCGCCGCAAGCCTCTGTATCCACGAGAAATCAATCTAGGCCCTCTCTGGCACCGTGCCGGAGGGGGCCATCATCACCGGAGGCCACAGAGGAGGATCCAGAAGGGGCCATCATCGCCATGAAGGCCAAGGACCAGAGGGAGAACCTCTCCCCATCTAGGGGGAGGCCATGGAGGAGGAAGTACAAGGGGGAGAACCTCTCCTCCTCTCTCTCGGTGGCGCCGGAGTGCCATCGGGAGGGGAATCATCGCCTCGGTGATTGTCTTCATCAACATCACCATCATCATAACCATCCTCATCTCTTTTACGCGGTCCACTCTCCTGCACCCCGCTGTAATCCCTACTTGAACATGGTGCTTTATGCAACATATTGTGATCCAATGATGTGTTGCCATCCTATGATGTTTTGAGTAGATATCCTTTGTCTTTGGGTTGATTGATGATCTTGGTTGGTACGAGTTGTATGTTTTATTTTGGTGCTGTCCTATTGTGCCCTCCGTGTCGCGCAAGCGTGAGGGATTCCCGCAGTAGGGTGTTGCAATTCGTTCATGATTCGCTTATAGTGGGTTGCTTGAGTGACAGAAGCATAAACCCGAGTAAGGGGGTTGTTGCATATGGGATAAAGGGGACTTGATGCTTTAATGCTATGGTTGGGTTTTACCTTAATGATCTTTAGTAGTTGCGGATGCTTGCTAGAGTTCCAATCATAAGTGCATATGATCCAAGAAGAGAAAGTATGTTAGCTTATGCCTCTCCCTCATATGAAATTGCAATGACGACTACCGGTCTTGTTAACAATTGCCTAGGATAATTCCGCACACCGTTCCATCATTATTCCACACTCGCTATTTATAATATTTAGTAATATATTCTAGCTTTATGATAAAAACACCTACATTTATGTTTTAGCTCTCCGATATCATGCAAAGTTACCCTCTTCATACCCACAACGTAGTTTTATTTCTCGTTTCTAGTTGGAAGCAAACGTTCGGTGTACGTAGAGTCGTATCAGTTGTAGATAGGACTTGAGAGAATATTGATCTTACCTTTAGCTCCTTGTGGGTTCGACACTCCATACTTATCACTTCCACCTTTGGGAATTGCTACGATGATTCCCTGCACCTGGGGATTATCAAAGCGCTCAACGACCGCGCTCGCAAGCAACTTCCAGGTTCCAGTCGACGACCACGACAGCTATTTCCGACTGAACCTCGAGAAGAATGTCAAGTATACTGCACTCCGATTCAGAATGTTGTAGCTGCTACACGTATCGTAGAGTCAATCTAGCCGTCCTGTTCCAAGGCTGGCAAAGGCCTGCAACAGATTCGGGCGTTGCTCAGAGCGGTCGGGGAGCAGAACTCAGCTGTTTCTCAGTCGTGCAATAGGATTCACAGTAGATCTATCATTGCGGACACAGTTCAGTCGGCACACAACCCAAGATCGCCTCCGCGGCATGAAGATCGTGGTTATCGCAAAGACCAGTACCTTGGCCGAGGCCATGGGCAGTTTGATCCTCGATATCACCGTGATGACCACCGTCGAGTGCCTACGCCCCCTCCGAGGGGTGGTTTATATGCACCCTGGCGGTATGATGATAGGCGCCCTTATGGTGGTGAACAGAGAGTTCCAGTCGACCCAAGAGAGCCTGGGTTCAATGCGAGGCCAGTCCTCGTACATGGTGAAAGTGCAACTATCCCTAGGTGGTTTTGGTAATTCATAACAACATATAGCTCATTGAGCTAATACTATTCCAAGATAAACATTTCAGGAAAGCTCAATGAAAGGCATGGCATGGATGATGAAAGTGGATCCCTCAAAATATTAAGGACAAAGGATTGGCTCAAGCTCAAAAGCTCAAGACTCTACATTTTGCATTATAGTGAACCAAGATCACATTGAGTCTATAGGAAAAGCCAATACTATCAAGAAGGGATGAGGTGTTGCTTAATGAGCCTTTTGCTCCATGTGCTTAGTGATATGCTCCAAAACCCTCTACTACTTTCTCACATCCACATATGACCTAAACCCAAAGTCAAACTCGGCCCTACCGATTCTTTCTATCCGCGCCACCGAGTTCAGATGTCATAGCCACTGCCACAAACCCTAGGCAAATCGGTTTCACCGATAGGGATCTCGGTCTCACCGAGATGGGATTGTAATCTCTCTGTTTCCCCTTCGTAACTTTTCGGTCTAACCGAAAGAGCGAATCGGTCCCACCGAGATTACAATGTAAACTCTCTGTTTCCCTTTTGTAACTTTTCGGTCTCACCGAAAGAGCAAATCGGTCCCACCGAGTTTACCTGACCAACTCTCTGGTTAGCTAATTACCAACTTCGGTCTCACCAAGTTTGTGTAATCAGTCTCACCGAGATTACGTTATGCCCTAACCCTAACCAAATCGGTCCTACCGAGATGCATGTCAGTCCCACCGAAAACCCTAACGGTCACTAGGTTTACTAAATCAGTCTGACCGAGTTTGATGATTTGATCCCACCGAGTATGGTAAATTGTGTGTAACGGTTAGATTTTATGTGGAGGCTATATATACCCCCCACCTCCTCTTCATTCGTGGAGAGAGCTATCAGAACAAACCTACACTTCCAACTTATCAGTTCTGAGAGAGAACCACCTACTCATGTGTTGAGGCCAAGATATTCCATTCCAACCATATGAATCTTGATCTCTAGGCCTTCCCAAGTTGCTTTCCACTCAAATCTTCTTTCCACCAAATCCATATCCTGTGAGAGAGAGTTGAGTGTTGGGGAGACTATCATTTGAAGCACAAGAGCAAGGAGTTCATCATCAACACACCATTTGTTACTTCTTGGAGAGTGGTGTCTCCTAGATTGGCTAGGTGTCACTTGGGAGCCTCAGACAAGATTGTGGAGTTGAACCAAGGAGTTTGTAAGGGCAAGGAGATCGCCTACTTCGTGAAGATCTACCGCTAGTGAGGCAAGTCCTTCGTGGGCTGACGGCCATGGTGGGATAGACAAGGTTGCTTCTTCGTGGACCCTTCGTGGGTGGAGCCCTTCGTGGACTCGCGCAACTGCTTACCCTACGTGGGTTGAAGTCTCCATCAACGTGGATGTACGATAGCACCACCTATCGGAACCATGACAAAAACATCCGTGTCTCCACTTGCGTTTGAATCCTCCAAACCCTTCCCTTTATATTCTTGCAAGTTGCATGCTTTATTTACCGCTGCCTATATACTCTTTGCATGCTTGCTTGAATTATGTGAACATTGCTTGACTTGTTCTAGAATAGCTAAAATCTGCCAAAGTCTAAAATTGGGAAAAGGTTAAGTTTTTATTGGTCAAGTAGTCTAATCACCCCCCCTCTAGACATACTTCAAGGTCCTACAAGTGGTATCAGAGCTTTGGTCTCCATTTGCTTTGATTTCCATAGCCTTTGGTGGTCATAGCCTTGGTTTCACAACCTAGGAGAGTATGACGTCTAGCGAGGGAAATTATCACCGTAGAGGTCCTTACTTTGATGGCACTAATTTTGCTAGTTGGAAGCATAATATGAAAATGCATATTCTCGGACATAACCCCGCCGTTTGGGCTATTGTGTGTATTGGCTTGCAAGGTGAATTCTTTGATGGGAGAGAACCGAACCGTGAAGCTAGTGCGGATGAGTTGAAGATGTTGCAATACAACGCTCAAGCTTGTGATATCCTCTTCAATGGATTGTGCCTCAAGAATTCAACAAAATCAGCCGTCTTGAGAACGCATAAAGGAAATTTGGGATACTTTGATTGATATGCACGAAGGTACCGACTCCGTCAAGGAATCCAAGTTGGATGTGCTCCAAAGTCAGCTTGACAAGTTCAAAATGAAGGATGGTGAAGGTGTCATTGAAATGTACTCTAGGCTTGCTCTTATCACAAATGAGATTGCCGGCTTAGGAAGTGAAGAGATGACCGATAGATTTATCATCAAGAAGATCCTAAGAGCATTGGATGGAAAATATGATACCGTGTGCACATTGATCCAAATGATGCCCAATTACAAAGATCTCAAGCCTACGGAAGTCATTGGAAGAATTGTTGCTCATGAGATGTCACTCAAGGATAAGGAGGAACTTCAAAACAAGTCGAGTGGTGCTTACAAAGCCTCATGTGAAGCCCCCACATCATCAAGTGAGAAACAAACCTTCAATGAAGAATTGAGCTTAATGGTGAAGAACTTCAACAAATTCTACAAGAGTAGAAGCAAAGAAAGAAGCTCTAAGTCAAGGTCCTATGATGACAAAAGATCTTCTAGTCGAGAGCGCAATTGCTACAATTGTGGGAGACCCGGACACTATTCCAATGAGTGTACGACACCCTACAAAAGAAGAGAAGATTCTCCCAAGAGAAGAAGTAGAAGAGAAGAATCACCACCAAGAGAGAGAAGGAGTAGAGATGATCGTTATGAACGAAGACCCTCACGGAGAAGCAAGGATTCGAAAAGGAAGGACAAGTCATCAAAGAGCTACACAAAACGAAGACATCAAGCTCATGTTGGTGAATGGGTATCCGCTCGACTCCAACCATCACTCCGAGAGAAGCTATCACTCCGACTCCGAATACACTCAAGATGAAGGTGTTGCCGGTCTAGCACTTGTGTCAACCAACTCCTTCGACATATTTGAATCACCAAATGAAGGAATTGGTAGATGCTTCATGGCCAAAGGTCCTAAGGTAACACACCCCGAGTATGTTGATTTTGATGTTGATGAAGATGACTTGCTAGGTGATGATGATTTACTTGTTGACAACGCTAGTGATGAATACTATGATGAAACGTCAATTAATCATGCTAATCAAGTTGAAATGAATGACAATGATAAGGAGAAAATTGAGCGTCTAACTAAAGAACTAAACACTCTTAAGTTAGCTCATGAAACTATCTTTGAAGATCATCGAGAACTTTTAAGGGCTCATGAGAAGTTACGCTTAAGTTAGCCCGGTTTATCAGTTCTGAGAGAGAACCACCTACTCATGTGTTGAAGCCAAGATATTCCATTCCAACCATATGAATCTTGATCTCTAGCCTTTCCCAAGTTGCTTTCCACTCAAATCTTCTTTCCACCAAATCCATATCCTGTGAGAGAGAGAGTTGAGTGTTGGGGAGACTATCATTTGAAGCACAAGAGCAAGGAGTTCATCATCAACACACCATTTGTTACTTCTTGGAGAGTGGTGTCTCCTAGATTGGCTAGGTGTCACTTGGGAGCCTCCGACAAGATTGTGGAGTTGAACCAAGGAGTTTGTAAGGGCAAGGAGATCGCCTACTTCGTGAAGATCTACCGCTAGTGAGGCAAGTCCTTCGTGGGCGACGACCATGGTGGGATAGAAAAGGTTGCTTCTTCGTGGACCCTTCATGGGTGGAGCCCTCCATGGACTCGCGCAACCTTTACCCTACGTGGGTTGAAGTCTCCATCAACGTGGATGTACGATAGCACCACCTATCGGAACCACGACAAAAACATCCGTGTCTCCAATTGCATTTGAATCCTCCAAACCCTTCCCTTTATATTCTTGCAAGTTGCATGCTATATTTTCCGCTGCCTATATACTCTTTTATGCTTGCTTGAATTGTGTGAAGATTGCTTGACTTGTTCTAGAATAGCTAAAATCTGCCAAAGTCTAAAATTGGGAAAAGGTTAAGTTTTTATTAGTCAAGTAGTCTAATCACCCCCCCTCTAGACATATTTCAAGGTCCTACGCATGGCCTGGTTGACAGAGGCAGAGCTAACAGAGAAGGGCTCGATGGAGATCATCCAACTAGAAAGCATGGCGTTTATCTTGGGGCCCGAGTGTTTCATTAGAGCCATCCGAGCAGTTGAGATCCCGCCCAACTTCAGATTGGCTGTACGTGTCAGCAAGTTCACTGGTGAGTCGAAGCCAGACACTTGGCTGGAAGATTACCGAGTGGTAGTGCAGATTGGTGGAGGCAATGATGATGTAGCCATGAATCACCTCCCCTTGATGCTTGAAGGCTCAGCCAGGGCTTGGCTGAATCAGTTGGCCCCTGGAAGCATTTTCTGTTGGGAAGATTTTGCCCGAGTGTTTATCAAAACATTCGAAGGCACCTGCAAGCGAGCCGCTGGGCTGACTGAATTGCAACATTGCGCCCAGAAGCTGAGTGTAACTTTGAGAGATTTCATGCAGAGATGGAACACCCTTCACCATCTAGTGGAGAATGTGTCAGAGCACCAAGCAGTTTGCGCCTTCAAGGAGGGTGTCACATATAGAGAGCTTATCCTGAAGTTTGGTTGTTCTGGGGACATGTCCTTGAGCCGAATGATGGAGATAGCCACTCGGTATGCAAATGGCGAAGAGGAGGACCCGGCTCATGATGGTAAAGGGAAAGCGATCGACCACGACATTGGGGCGGGAATCGATGGGAAGCAAAAGCGTAAGGCTGAAGCTGCAGGTCCTGCTGAAGCCGTAGTTCTGGATGTGCAAGGAAAATTTAAAGGAAAGCCCAAGGGACCGTGGGTGCCCAAAAAGGTGAGAGATCAGTCAGGACAGGACATCCTAGATTTGCTGTGTCATATTCACACGGTTCATGAAAATTGAGCGTCTAACTAAAGAACTTTCAAAAAAACCGGGCGGCGAGGCGGCTATCTCCGGCGAGGTCGTCCGGCGAGGCAGGCGACTCCCAAGGGCGTGAGGGGCGGCGGGCTCGGGCGAGGGCGCTGGGTGGCGGCGGGAGGGGCGGCATGCCAGAGGCGGCGGCGGGCGACTGGCGGGCGGGCGGCTCTGGGCCTGGCTCGGAGCTCCGGAGGCGGCGGCGATGGTGGTGGCTAGAGGGGGTGTGGCGTATATAAAGGGGGCGGGGCGGCGACTTGGAGGAGGGGGCAAGGCGCGGCGGTGGAGTCCGGCTCGGACTCCGGAGTCCGGGTCGGGGGCGGCTGGGCCGGCCTGCTCGGCTGGGACCTAGGCCCAGTCGGGCGCGGATCTCTTTTTTAAAAAAAAAATGTTCCGCCGAAACCTAAAAAAATCCTAGAAAAATAAATAAAAATCTAAAAAAAACCAAAACAAGTTTTCTCCGTCTAAATGAAATATTTAGAACAAGATGAACTTTTCTTGGCCCCTAAAATGCAATTTTTAAAACATGCAAATTTTTCTAGGGCAAATAAAATCAAATAAAACCAAATAATGATTCTAACATTTTTCCTCCGATATTTCAATTATTTTGGAGAAGTCATATAATCTCCCCTCATTTATTATTTTAAAATGAAATATTTTCCGGAGAGAAAATAATTAAAATCAAAATCCTCGTCTTCATTATTTGATAAAATTCAAATATGAAAATTGGAAAAATCCTCAACTCTCTCCGAGGGTCCTTGAGCTGCTTAGGATTTCGGGGATTGCAAACGAAAATGCAATAAAATATGATATGCATGGATGACCTATGTATAACATGTCAAATTGAAAATTTGGGATGTTACAGAGCAACCAGGGCTGCTTCCCCTCCATGCTCTCCTCCATTAGCTCCAAATCGACCCCGAGAACCCTTTCCCACTTCCATTTTCACCCGGGAGCCATGGTATGCCAAACCCCATTCCCTCCCGAAGCTTCCCCTCCGCCATGGAGGAAGGTGCTCTCACCCTCAAGCTCCCCCGCGCCCCCAACCACTGCAGATGGATGCGGTGCCTCCTCCCGATCACCCCCATATCGAGAGCGCGTTGAATGGTGGCTTGTGTCACCGGGGATCACCGTTGGAAACGGCCCCTGTCTCTGTCGAGGCGTGCACGGGGTGGGGGGGGGAGAAGATGAACCCGACAGGTGGGGACCACCTGTCGGTGAGCTAACCCAAACCACTAGTGGCACAACTCGGCCGATACGTTTTTCTCTGGTGGAAGCGTATTTCCGGTAAGTACGCGACCAATCTCAGAAGACATAGTCCAGGCGAACCGTTTCCCTTTTTCTATTTTTTTAAAACATAACTTTGACTAAACTTTGACTGGGCTTAACTTTTTAAATATAACTCCAAATGAATTGATTCTTTTTCCAACCCTCCTCAAATTTTGTCTAGTTTATTTTCAGAATTATTTGAATTTTTTTCAGAAAACCTTTTTGTACTATTTTGAAACTATGTGTTAATTTGAATATTTTCAAAATAGGATTTTTGGAGAAGAAGAAAACTTTCAAAAGTTTTAGGATGCACCCTGCCTCTACACAACTTGAAGGCAAGCATTCTGAACCCTGGCATAATATTGTGTGTGTTATTTGACACGGTTACAACACCACCTCGACACGGAGTACTCATTATGTTATGTGGTGATACAATCATTTGCATGAATGCATGTTGGAGATTTCCTTGCTATTGAAAATGGATATACTTGTGATGGTAATCGTCCTCGTATGCCTTGCATGCATGCGGAAAGAAATCCGGAAAGCCTACGCCATGGGTAGGCGTGAGCTTGTCGCCGGTCTTCGTCGGAGACGGTTATGTCCGGTATGGCACAAGAAGGTATAATGAGTGGTGATTACATTGGTTGAAATATATTTGTTATACATATCATGCAGGAATACTTAAACCTCCTAAGTCGACCACAGATCGAGTCTTGTTCGGTAACCCCACACTTGTTTCAGATTACCACGTGTCCCTGCCATAGGTAGGGTACAGTTCAGTAAGTTGTCAACCCCTTCCTAGCACACACCGTACAGAGAGGCCAGGGGGGAAGATACCGGATGCAGCCGGGAGGCATGCCACCTGGGCCGGGGGCAGGGGTGTTTCCGGTTGGGACGAGAGGGGGCACCCTTAGAGCGCGATATAAATTTGCTCCCATGCTACGCGAGGTTGTAGCCTCCCCACTTAGAGTTTTGCTTAACATGTGTCGTGGGTGATTCCAGACACCGGTAACTTAAGCTGGTGTGTGCGGTCAGGTGTGTTTTCAATTAAAAGACCGTAAATGGAATTAGTCCTGATGGACTAAAGGAATCCATTACTCGTGGGTAAAGAGTACACCCTCTGCAGAGGTTAAATCTATTCGAATAGCCATGTCCATGGTTAAGGACTACAATCTGGGATGGGTCAAGTGTCGGTCTTAGTGTCGGGTCTTTGGAGGAGAAACTGTTAAACCAGAACTTGGATCATGACTTGTGACTTGTGATGATCATGATTATTATTTATTATGGACTAACCCATTATATTATTTGAATTATCGAGTATCCTTGGGATGGTTCTACCTCCTGGATATTCGCTGTGATTATTTTATAGGCCCTTTATGTGGTGTTGCTGAGACGCCCGACTGTGGCATACTTGTTATTTACTTTATAAGCCCTTTATGTGGTGTCGTTGAGACGCCCGACTGTGGCATGCTTGTTATTTATTTACTTTATAAGCCCTTTCTGTGGTGTCGCTGAGACGCCCGACTGTCGCATGATTGTTATTTATTTACCTTATAAGCCCTTTATGTGGTGTCGCCAGACGCCTCGATCGAGGCATGCTCGTTATTTACTAACCTTTCGAGGCGCCGCTTGCATAACCCGATCGCTGCATTTTATTACTAATCTGTTATTGCATATTCATGTATATAAATAACCTGCTTGCGTGCATTCAGATATTTCATTTTATGACTGACGCGTGATCATAGAATATTTCAAAGCATGATTATCGTTTGTTATATTATACCTGTGTTCATAATGTTTGCGAGTACATTCAAAAGTACTCACTGGCTTGTCCCTGGCTATTGTCTTGGCCAGATTTCTTGCTTGGAGAGGAGCGTTATTGTTGACAGCCCCGGAACCCACGCACCGGTAATAGCAGCCTCGTGAAGATAGGAGTTATCCAGGTCAACTGTTCCTGTGGGAAATGGAGTCCCATAGACCCTGATGGTCCACAAAACGCTTCCGCCTTCAACCACTAGACACCATTTGTTGTACTCATAGGCTAGAATGGTCTTGTACTACATATTATGTACTTTGCTTGGAATTTCTGTGTCATGTTGGTGCCTCTTCAGCTAACAGTAAACTTGGGGCTGGTGAGCACAAGGACCATTTTTTGGAAATTAATATCTGAAAATCCGGTCCTGACAAACTTGGTATCAGAGCCAGGCTGACCATTGGCTAATCCTATCTTAGCCAGGTCGAAGAACCTAGGTTAACTAACCCACCAGACCTTAACCTAACCCCGACCAAGCTTCTCGTGTAAGATAGCCACACAGTAAGCCTGACACCTTTTGGCAGTCGGTGCCCAACCTATCCACCTAGCCTGCCGATCACACGCCAGTGACCGACGCCTAAATTGTCTCATTCGCAAGCGTGCGAAGGAAGAATCCGTTCCCCTTTTCTATAAAAGGGCACGCTATCCTCAACCCAACACAACACAACCCAACCTCTTCCTCAAACCGAGCTATAATGCTAGGACCCATTGTTCACAATGAGACCACGGCAACCAACCTTGGAGGTTTTGTGACCGTACTCGCAAACCTCACCCGCCGTGCCTATGCATTAGAAGAGCCCCCAGAATATGTTGTGTACCAAGGACCCATGAGCGGTGAGAGCCGTCAATTCTGGGCCACTGTACACATCTATGGTAGGGGTCTATCGCCAGAACGCCCCTACAGGTTCACTGGAAGGACAACTTCCTTTGAGCCACAAGCCATCCAACTAGCTGCTCGAGAGGCTATAGTTCAACTCCGACACTTGTCGCCCAGAGTTAACTGTCGCTCGTTCTACTACTACCCCAGACGTGAAGGGTATGGTAGACCACCCCAAGTTGCCAACGGAGATCATGAGACGGATCTGCATTGTTGCATCTAGTGCGCTATGTAGGTGCACTAGAGGAACTGCTCGATCAAGTCACCCTTGATCCGATCGCGGCTCGTGGAGAACTGATCCGCCGAGCCCCAAAGAAGAAGAGAAGATGAGCCCGACGCCGACAACCCGGTCGTCTTTGTTCGACAACCGATCGAGTCCTTGAGGTCTGCCCCAGCCATCGACCAAAATACGATGGTGTCCCCAGAAGTGCTTCGTCGCCTTTTGGGAACACGCTCCAACGGGATTGTGGCCAACAATCCCCAGGATGGTCACCATCGCTACCCCGACCCTGCAACCCCTCAACCCCCTCCAGCTAATCCCGACGGTGAAACCCGTGGAGAAGCCTCGACATCCACAAAATACACCCGGTTAGATATAAACGATGTAGACTGAGTCGCACGAGTGGTACCACGCTTTGGTATTTCTACGCCCTATAATTATGTGATCTTGTATCGCCATAATTAATCACAACCTACTTGTGTGCCTCTGTTTTAAATAGTAGCCTTTCATAAATATGTTAGCACGCGGTTGTTTTTTTAATCCCTGGCACAGCTACCAAAACACCCTGACGACACCCACAGTAATGCGTCACCTTCGTGAGATATGTGCATCTGTAGCATTGACCCCGACCCCATGGAGCAGACTCGATAGACTAGTTACCCTTCACCACGGTAAATAACCCAGGCCCAAAGCTATAAAAAAGGCCACCTCGTGACCTTACCAAGTACCCCTCACCTTGAGCATCACTCGCACAACCTTTTCCATTGCCATGCCGAGCCCTAGCATTTATCTGAGAACTCAAGATGCAACCCGGTAGTTTTGTTAAAATATCGTGGGACTTTACTGCAGTACCATGAGTGCTACCCATCCACCCCAAAGACGAAGTTGCTCAAATCGAGGATCACCCCATCCACCTCGAAATATTGGGCAGTAGTGCACATCCCGCCCGCAAACCCAAACCAAGACCCAACGGAAGTCTCCTTTGTGGGGAAATCTATGCCGACTCCGCATATGGCCATAGAGGCCGCTGCATACGAAGCAATTGCTCGCCTTCGATTCGCGGTACCCTATGCCAACGATCGAGGGTATTATTACTTCCCGAGTCGCGCAGCACCCGGAGAAGTAGCATCTTTTCCCGGTGGGCGAATTGAGAAAGACCCAAGATCGCCAACCTCGCCCAAAGATGTCATCGCTCAAGAGCGTTTGACCCAGCGAGTAATGGGTTATCTCCAGAGCCTCGCTGATTTAAACCCTCAGATCGCCATCGGCAGACCACTGAGGCCCGACCAGGAGAGACGCATCCATCGACTAGTCAATCCACTTCCCCCGGTAGAAGAAGAGTGTGCCCCAGTACCAGAGACATTTTCTCAAGACCCTGTCCATTTACCGTTTTCATTGTAGATGTTACTGCTATGTTCATTGTTCCAGCATTTTTGTATGTGTTGCAACTTAAGCGTTGCGTCCTAAATCTGTGCGATGAAATAAATTTTTTTTGTTTCGATTAATATGAGTGGTTTTTACTGCGGTAAATTTTTATTAACTGTTTTCACTCTCGGTGAATTCTGAGGTGAGATTTCTTCCCTGAGTTGTCGCGACATATATCTCTTCACGACATAGATTTTTTTATTCACGCAGCACCATAGCAGACTCACAACCGCAACCACTCGACCTCGTGCACAAATTGCTAATGCTCATACACATGTTACACCTAAGTGATCACCTCTGAAGGAGAGAATAGTGGGTAATTATTCGGGTGCAAGTTGCCTACAGCACACTGACAGCAGTTAGCACCCGACGCCCGCACCTAATCCTCATGATCGCCGCCGCCGCGAAGAGCTAACACTCGAGCGTCAACATCACGATGATCATCGAGGATCATCGCGCACAGGAGCGCGGAGAACCCCAGAAATGCCGCCAACCCTCCGCACACCAGGATCACGCACCAGTCCGGCATCACCTCCGCCATTAGAACCTCGTCTCGAGCTCCTGCAAGCAGAGTGGAGGAGAAGGAGAAGAAGAAGCGAGGCCAGGTGTGAGGAAGAAGAAGGAGCACTGCGGTCATTTTATAGCTCGAGATCGGTGTACGGTGGGCGAGGTCCACCAGCGCCGCTCGTCGCTCGATTTCAGGTGTTCGGAGACCAATCCATGAAAGCAGTGCTAACAGCAAGACCGGCCCATGAGGGTGAGTGCATCGCCACAAGACTACCGCAGTACGGCCTAGATGCCCTACGCGCTAGACGTCACCGGTGGAGAAAGCACGGGAAAGTGCGCAAGAGAGAGGAAGAAGAGAGAACCAGAGGAAGAAGAAGAAACTGACAGTGGGCCCCGGGTCCACCTGTCAGCCAGAGGGGGCACTGTGCTCTCGGGTACGACCAACATATTTTAGAAATTTAGTATTTATTCTAAATTTACTGTATCTAGCATAGAAATCTCTCGTTTTCCCCCTAACCATGGATTTTTCCATGCAGCGCCAGCGTTCCACACTGTAGTTTTACACCACTTATTGCCCTCTCACTGTAGCCACATTTTTAGGATAGTTATTTTTTTGATATTACTTTGATGGCAGGAGTAATATTCTCAAAACAATTTTTAGCCAATCTCGAGGACGAGATTTTCTTAAGGGGGGTAGTGTTGTAACACCCCAAATATTTAACCATATTTTGTTTATTAAAATTTTTGCCAGGAGATAAATTGTGTTTTCTGGATTTATTTTTAATTTCAGAACCCCTCTTTTCTTTGATATTGTGGAGTTTTTCCCCGAGTGTAAACTTTCCAAAAATATTATTGGACTTGTGTACTCTCTCAATAAAACAATTCTTTTATCAGTGGATTTATTTGCATAATTATTTTTCCTGAGCTTTATTCTTTTAAAGAGATTTTCATAAGTTTTAGAGCCTCTTTTGCACTGCAACCATTTGATAAGTGCATCTAAAATTTTCACCAAAATTTGGGGATGTCATGTGGTGTTTTTAAATCACTCTGGTGCAATAATATCTTTTATTCATTGAAATTTTGGGCCCTACCCCAATTTTTCTAAACTAGTCCAGTTGGTACCTTTGCACTACAACCCCTTTAAATAAACCTTTAAAAATCTCACCAAGTATTTGGAGATGACAATAGATGCATATAACTCATTTTTATGCAAAAATCCATGCATGTTCTTTACAAGATTTGAGCAAACCATCCTCTTTTGTTCTCTGGACCAGATTGGCATTTTCTACAGCAACCACATTTTTTTTTGCTCTGTTGCCCATGATTCTTTCTCATGCTTATAGTCCATCCTACAAAACCCTTAAGTCCAGGAGAGTGGACCCATTGGAGTATTTTTGGTCCATGCAATAATAGCCTTTCTTTTCTGTCCAGATTTAGCTTTCTCAAAAACTTGCACTATCAAGTTTTGATTTTTCCCAAAACAACCATGCCATCTTTTCTAGTACCTAAAGAGACTCTGATCTAGAAATTTTGGTTACTTGCAAAACCATATGGATGCCCCTAGCATTTCGTCGAACAGTTGGAGTGCATGAACCATTTTGGCATAGATTTTAGTTAGCATTATAGAGTTGCTTTATTTGCCTAGCCAGCTTGTCCACTAGAGTTTTAGTAACCACCCTAACTAGTTTGGTAACTTGCAGTATCATCCAAGCCCTCTGGGGTGCCATGGCATTTCGCCGAGCGGTTGGTGGGCGTGCACTGGGCGCGCCAGAGCGCCGCTTAATCGCAGCCAGGCGCCCGAGCCAAGGCCGCGCTTATTCCGCACCTCCTGGTCTTTTCTTGCCCGAGGGACCAAGCCACAATCTGGTCCGTTCGCCCGTGACATGCTGCCACCCCTGGCTCCTCGCAGCGCCACTGCAGCGAGCCTTTTGGCGGCACGCAGGCATCGCCAGCCCGCCCCTGCTCAGGTCGGCACCGCCCAAACCACCGCAACGCGCCAGCTCGCCTCCTTGGACAGTAGAGAGTTCGTCGTTAGCCCCTGAAGCCAGCCGGCCATCGCCACGTCGCCCTGCAAACCACAGTGGTGGTGAGCCACCGCCCTTATCCGCGGTCGTCGCCGAACCGCCTCTACATGCCTATATAAACCCACTCCGGGTTCTTCACGCTGGACATGAACCCTCCTCGATGCCATAGCAAGGCCCCTCTTGCTCCCATTCCTCCAGAGGCCGTCGTTCTCTCCGTCTCTGGCAGTTTGGCCCGCCGCCGCGCCCTCCGGTCGATTTCGAGCAACCAGGGCTGCTTCCCCTCCATGCTCTCCTCCATTAGCTCCAAATCGACCCCGAGAAACCTTTCCCACTTCCATTTTCACCCGGGAGCCACGGTATGCCAAACCCCATTCCCTCCCGAAGCTTCCCCTCCGCCATGGAGGAAGGTGCTCTCACCCTCAAGCTCCCCCGCGCCCCCAACCACTGCAGATGGATGCGGTGCCTCCTCCCGATCACCCCCATATCAAGAGCGCGTCGAATGGTGGCTTGTGTCGCCGGGGATCGCTGTTGGAAACTGCCTCTGTCTCTGCCGAGGCGCACGGGGGAAGATGAACCCGACAGTGGGGACCACTGTCGGTGAGCCAACCCAAGCCACTAGTGGCGCAACCCGGCCGACACGCTTTTCTCTGGTGGAAGCGTATTTCCGGTAAATCTGTGACCAATCTCGAAAGACGTAGTCCAAAGTAACCGCTTTCCCTTTTTCTATTTTTTTAAAATAGAACTTTGACTAAACTTTGACTGGGCTTAAATTTTTAAATATAACTTCGAATGAATTGATTCTTTTTCCTACCCTCCTCAAATTTTGTCTATTTTTTCAGAATTATTTGATTTTTTTTCAGACAACCTTTTTGTACTATTTTGAAACTATGTGTTAATTTGAATATTTTCAAAATAGGATTTTTGGTGAAGAAGAAAACTTTCAAAAGTTTAAGGATGCACCCTACCTCTACACAACTTGAAGGCAAGCATTCTGAACCCTGGCATAATATTGTGTGTGTTATTTGACACGGTTACAACACCACCTCGACACGGAGTACTCGTTATGTTATGTGGTGATACGATCATTTGCATGAATGCATGTTGGAGATTTCCTTGCTGTTGAAAATGGATATACTTGTGATGGTAATCGTCCTCGTATGCCTTGCATGCATGCCGGAAAGAAATCCGGGAAAGCCTCTGCCATGGGTAGGCGTGAGCTTGTCGCCGGTCTTCATCGGGACGGTTATGTCCGGTATGGCACAGTAAGGTATAATGAGTGGTGATTCTGTTTGTTAAAATATATTTGTTATACATATCATGGAGGGAATACTTAAACCTCCTAAGTCGACACAGATCGAGTCTTGTTCTGGTAACCCCCACACTTGTTTCGTACTACCACGTGTCCCTGCCATAGGTAGGGTATGGTTCAGTAAGTTGTCAACCCCTTCCTAGCACACACCGTATAGAGAGGCCATGGTGGAAGATACTGGATGCATACGGTAGGCATGCCACCTGGTCCGGGGGCATGGGTGTTTCCGGTTGGGACCGAGAGGGGGGCACCCCTTAGAGCGCTGATATAAATTTGATCCCATGCTACGCGAGGTTGTAGCCTCCCACTTAGAGTTTTGCTTGACATGTGTCGTGGGTGATTCGAGACACGGTAAGTTAAATTTGGTGTGTGCGATCGGTGTGTTTTCAATTAAAAGACCTTGGACGGAATTAGTCACGATGGACTAAAGGAATCCGTTACTCGTGGGTAAAGAGTACACCCTCTGCAGAGGTTAAATCTATTCGAATAGCCGTGTCCATGGGTAAGGACTACTGTCTGGGATGGGTCAAGTGTCGGTCTTAGTGTCGGGTCTTCGGAGGAGAAACTGTTAAAACACAACATGGATCATGACTTGTGACTTGTGATGATCATGATTATTATTTATTATGGACTAACCCAAAGATATTATTTGAATTATCGAGTATCCATGGGATGGTTCTACCTCCTGGATATTCACTGTGATTATTTTATAGGCCCTTTATGTGGTGTCGCTGAGACGCCCGACTGTGGCATACTTGTTATTTACTTTTTAAGCCCTTTATGTGGTGTCGTTGAGACGCCTTGTTGTGTTTATGCTTGTTATTTATTTACTTTATAAGCCCTTTATGTGGTGTCGCCGAGACGCCTCGACCGTGGCATGCTTGTTATTTATTTACCTTATAAGCCCTTTATGTGGTGTCGCTCGACGCCTCGATCGAGGCATGCTCGTTATTTACTAACCTTTCGAGGCGTCGCTTCAGACACCCGATCAGTGCATTTTATTACTAATCTGTTATTGCATATTCATGTATATAAATAACCTGCTTGCGTGCATTCAGAGATTTCATTTTATGACTGACGTGTGATCATAGAATATTTCAGAGCATGATTATCGTTTGTTATATTATACCTATGTTCATAATGTTTGCGAGTACATTCAAAAGTACTCACTGGCTTGTCCCTAGCTATTGTCTTGGCCAGATTTGTTGCTTGGAGAGGAGCGTTGCGCTGACAGCCCCCGGAACCCACGCACCGGTAATAGCAGCCTCGTGAAGATAGGAGTTATCCAGGTCAGCTGTTCCTGTGGGAAATGGAGTCCCATAGACGCTGATGGTCCACAAACCGCTTCCGCCTTCAACCACTAGACACCATTTGTTGTACTCATAGACTAGAATGGTCTTGTACTGCATATTATGTACTTTGCTTGGAATTTCTGTATCAAGTTGGTGCCTCATCAGCTAACAGTAAACCTGGGGCTGGTGAGCACAAGGACCATTTTCTGGAAATTAATACCCCAAAATCCGGTCCTGACAAATACCCTTCTTTCTGCTTGATTGATCTTGATGAATATGCATATTACAAGAGTTGATCTACCACGAGATCGAGATGGCTAAACCCTAGAAGTCTAGCCCGTATGACTATGGTAATGAGTCTCCCCCTCTCCGGACTAAGTCCTCCGGTTTATATAGACACCGGGAGGATCTAGGGTTACACAAGGTCGGTTACAAAGAAGGGAATCTACATATTCGGCCGCCAAGCTTGCCTTCCACGCCAAGGAGAGTCCCATCCGGACATGGGTGCAGTCTTCGATCTTCGTATCTTCACAGCCCATCAGTCCGGCCCATGGCTAACAGGACGAACGCCCGAGGACCCCTTAGTCAAGGACTCCCTCAGACCCCACTGCTGCACCGACTCACATTTCAATGACACTCGACAACAAATAGGAAGCCGCGCTCATCCAATTCCTCCATGAGAACTGGGACATCTTTGCATGGAAACCATCTGACATGCCAGGTGTACCCAGGGGACTGGCCGAGCACTGTTTGCGTGTCGACCGAAAGGCAAAACCTGTCAAAGAGCATCTCCGTCGGTCCGCCGTGGAAAAGAGGAAGGGATTGGCGAGGAAGTGGCTCAGCTCCTGGCAGCTGAGTTCATCAGCGAGATTTACCACTCCGAGTAGCTCGCCAACATTGTCATGGTCCCTACGAAAGATGATTCGCTTCATATGTGTATTGATTTCAAGCATATCAATCGGGCCTGCCCAAAAGATTAGTTTCCTCTCCCCCGCATCGACCAGATTGTCGACTCGACTGTGTGGTGTGAGCGTTTGTCCTTTTTGGATGCATATTCCGGGTACCATTAGATCCGACTGTATGGGCCTGATGAAACAAAACGGCCTTCACCACCCCATTCGGGTGTTTTTTCTATGTCATCATGCCTTTTAGTCTTAAGAATGCTGGCGCCACATTCATGCGCATGATCCAAAAGTGCCTACTCACTCAAATCAGTCAGAATGTGGAGGCGTACATGGATGATATCGTAGTTAAGTCACACAAGGGTTCTGACCTGCTGACTGGCCTCACTGAGACATTTGGCAATCTCAGAAGATATGACATCAAGCTAAATCCGTCCAAATGCACGTTCAGAGTTCTAGGAGGAAAGTTACTCGGTTTCCTCGTTTCCGAACGAGGGATAGATGCAAATCTCGAAAAGATTGGTGCAATTCTCCGAAGGAAACGCCCTGTGCATGTGCATGACGTGCAGAAGCTCACAGGTTGTCTTGCTGCATTAAGTCGATTCATTCCTCGTCTCGGTGAGAAGGCATTGCCCCTTTACGGACTGATGAAGAAGTCTGATACTTTCGAGTGGACTTTTGAAGCTGAAGTAGCATTTGTAGAGCTCAAAGACCCGCTTTCCACCCAGCCGGTGCTTGCTGCTCCAGTCAACAAAGAACCTCTACTACTATATATCGCAGCCACTGGTCAGGTTGTCAGCACAATGCTCACAATCGAGCGAGAGGAAGAAGGCAAGACCTATAAAGTTCAATGCCCAGTGTATTACATTTCTGAAGTCTTGTCTCCATCCAAGCAAAGGTATCCACATTACCAGAAGCTTGTCTATGGAATTTATTTGACTACGAAGAAAGTTGCAGATTACTTCCAAGACCACTCGGTTTCAGTCGTCAACAACGCTCCATTGTCCGAAATCTTGAATAATCGAGATGCATCCGGCCGAGTGGCTAAATGGGCAATAGAACTTCTTCCTCTGGATATCAAGTTTGAAGCAAAGAAGGCAATCAAGTCTCAGGCAATCGCAAATTTCTTGGCCGAGTGAATTGAGCAACAACAGCCGACTCAAGTTCACTCGAAACACTGGACCATGTTCTTTGATGGATCTAAGATGTTAAATGATTACGGTCGGAGTGGTCCTGGTGTCCCCAAGAGGCGACAAACTCAGTTGTGTCCTCCAGATTCACTTTGATTCCTCCAACAATGAAGCTGATTACGAAGCACTTCTCTATGGGTTACGTATGTCCATCTCACTCAGCGCCCATCACCTGATGGTTTACGGCGACTCGGATTTGGTAGTTAATCAGGTGATGAAGGAGTGGGATATCAGGAGCCCTGCCATGACTGGATACTGCAATGTAGTGAGGAAGTTGGAAAAGAAGTTTGAAGGATTGGAGCTCCACCACATACCCTGAATCAAGAATCAAGCAACTGATGATCTGGCGAAAATAGGTTCCACTTGGAAGCCTATTCCCAGTAATGTGTTCTTGGAGCATCTCCATACCCCGTCAGTACAATAGGATCCCTTTACTAAGGAACTTCCCCAACCAATAAGTTCTACCAATCCGACTGAAGTCAAAGCGCCAACAGGTATCGACCTAATTATGGAGATTTTGGTAATCATCCCTGACTGGACAGTGCCATATATTACATATCTGCTTAGACAGGAGCTTCCAGAGGATGAAGTTGAAGCACGTCAGATCGTCCACAGGTCCAAGGCCTTCACGGTAATCGATGGACAACTCTACCGAGAAAGTGTTACTGGCGTAGCTCAGCGGTGTATCTCTCTAGAAGAGGGTCGACTGATCTTGAATGACATTCACTTGGGAACCAGTGGTCACCATGCGTCTTCCCGGCCATCGTAGCCAAACCATACTGAGCAGGATTCTATTGGCCACGGGCCAATGAGGCGGCGAAAGAGATCGTCGACAAGTGCGAAGGTTGCCAGTTATACTCGAACATATCCCACAAGCCCGCATCTGCTTTGAAAACCATTCCACTCGTCTAGCCATTTGTTGTGTGGGGATTGGACATGATTAGGCCGTTAAGGACCGAGAGAAGTGGTTTCACTCATTTGCTCGTGGCAGTCGACAAGTTCACTAAGTGGATTGAAGCGAAACCTATCAAGAACCTAGACTCAAGCACAACCATCAGTTTCATTAAAGAGTTGGTGTTCCGATATAGAGTTCTGCACAACATCATCACAGACAATGGCTCAAAGTTTTATTCTGATGAGTTCAGAGCATTATACACTTCCCAAGGCAATCGGGTCGACTATGCATCCGTTGCGCACCCACAGTCAACTGGGCAAGCTGAAAGAGCAAACGGTTTAATCCTCCAAGGGGTGTAACCCTGATTGATGTGCGAACTTAAGTATGCAGCTGTGGCTTGGGTGACTGATTTGCCATCTATTTTGTGGGGATTGAGAACAACTCCCAACCGATCAACCGATCGAACCCTTTCTTCATGGTGTACGGGGCTGAAGCATGCTTCCGAGTGACTTGCTTTACAATGCACCTCGAGTGGAACTTTTCTCAGAAGCTGAGGTAGAACAAGCACCTCAAGATGCCGTACATCTTCTCAAGGAAGAGCGAGAGATGGCCTTGATCTGGTTGACCATTTATCAGCAAGACCTAAGTCGATTCCATGCCCGAAACGTCAAAGGTCGAGTATTTCATGAAGGAGATCTTGTGCTCCGAGTGGATCAGCAACGACCCCATAAGCTCGCTCCTGCTTGGGAAGGCCCCTTCGTCGTCACCAAGGTGCTCCACAATGGGGCGTATCACCTTTACAACGTAACCAAGAAGAAAGATGAGCCACGTGCTTGGAACGCGGCCTTGATCTGCCGATTTTATACTTAACACTCGGATCGTCGAGTTGTAATAAGAATACCTTCAGTTTTTTTATCAAGACATGATTCCTGCAGTCTCTTAATGATTGTTTTTGCATAAATGTGTGTTCAAATCCCCCAATGGGTGGCTTCTGCTTCACCTAAGTTTCAAAAACTACTCTGAGTGGAGAGACCTCCCACTCGGGGGCTTAGCCGCGAATCTGTTTTGCCTAAGTTTCAAAAACTACTCCGAGTGGAGAGCAATCCTCCCACTCGGGGGCTTAACCGCGAATCTGTTTCGCCTAATGTTCAAAAACTACTCCGAGTGGAGAGCAATCCTCCCACTTGGGGCTTAGCCACGAACCTGTTTTGCATAAGTTTCAAAAACTACTCCGAGTGGAGAGCAATCCTCCCACTCGAGGGCTTAGCCACGAATATGTTTTGCCTAAGTTTCAAAAACTACTCCGAGTGGAGAGCAATCCTCCCACTCAAGGGCTTCGCTGCGAATCTGTTTCGCCTAAGTTTCAAAAACTACTTTGAGTGGAGAGCAATCCTCCAACTCGGGGGCTTAGCCGCGAACCTGTTTCGCCTAAGTTTCAAAACCTACTCCAAGTGGAGAGCAATCCTTCCACTTGGGGGCTTAGCCGTGAACCTGTTTAGCCTAAGTTACAAAAACTACTCCGAGTGGAGAGCAATCGTCCCACTCGGGAGCTTAGCCGTGAACCTATTTCGCCTATGTTTCAAAAACTACTCCTAAGGAGAGCAATCCTCCCACTCGGGGGCTTAGCCGTGAATCTGTTTCACCTAAGTTTCAAAAACTAGTCCGAGTGGAGAGCAATCCTCCCACTAGGGGGCTTAGCCACGAACCTGTTTCGCCTAAGTTTCAAAAACTATTATGAGTGGAGAGCAATCCTCCCACTCGAGGGCTTAGCTGCGACCTCGTACTCGCCTAAGTTTCAATAATACTTCGAGTGAAGAGCAATCCTCCCACTCGGAGGCTTAGCCGTGAACTAGCTTCGCCTAAGGTAAAAAATCCAAGCACATTGGAAACGAGAAAATAGCATTCGGATAAAACTATCATGTTCGGATAAATTCAGCAAGGTTCAGAACCACAAGCAAAAGTACTCGGGCGTCAGGCCCAAAGGAGTTTAACGACTACACAATCACTTGGCATTCCGAGGAAAATGAATTCAAATCATCAAGTTTTTCACTTCCTAGGAGGAGGACTAGCTGGCTTGACGAAGGTGTCCAAGTCAATGTCGTCCTTAATGTGAGTGGCTGCGTCGATGAAGGTCTCCATGAAAGATTGAAACTGAAGCTTCTTCGTATTTGCCAACTGAAGAGCTTTCATCTTTTCTTCCTTGGCAGCCTTGCAATTAACAAAGACGAGTGATAGAGCCACGTTGGCACCACAACGAGCAGCTGACTTTTTCCATGCTTGCACTCAGTCAGGGATTTCATTGGGCCGAGTCATCAGTGACTTGAGGTCATTTTGAAGCACATTTTCTGGCCATAGCTCCTTGTATATTCGCGGCAGTGCAACCTTCAACCGAGTAATATAGTCCAAGACACTAGCAAGGCGACATTCTAGTCGCAGCATGTTCATTGCAACTCCATCTTAGACAGGAGAGTTGATGGGGTCCAATCCCGTTTCAATTCACCCAGTTTCCTCATCGAAACTCTTACAGAAATCTGCACAAGGAGAAAAGAAATTAATTAGCGGAAATGTTGTGAAGAAGCTTTTTGGAATCACTAAGATGAAAAAAAAACCTTCGAGCATGATGAACATCTTCTTGGCAAGGCCTCCCAGATAATCCTCCAACTCATCTCTCTTCCGAGTGAGATCATCCACCTTGCTAGTCAGGGTCACCTTACGCTCTCTCTCGATTCTTGGCTTCTTTATTTGCTTCATCCACAACAGTCTTCAGATTGGCGTTTTCTTCTTCGAGTTTGCCGACTGAAGCCAGCTTTCTCTCAGCTAGTTCGGTCATCTCACGCGCCACCTTCTGCACCCCACAAGGTCAGTGTCCTTCTTCTCCAATACCTACTTCATTTTGTCTAAAGAAATAACATTCCTTAGTCGATCCTGGAGATGACAGTTTTTACTATGCACATCTGTTCGAGTGGAGTTAGTCACTCGGTTCAAAGGATGATAAAGAGGAAATATTTGAACATGCAGTCAGCAAGTTATTACCTCCCATGGCTGCTACTTCATCTTGAGCAGTCTTTAGGTTCTTCTTGGCAAGCTCCAGGTCAAGCTTGAGTTGGATCTTCTCCTTCTCCAAGGCAGCATACTGGGTCCCAAGTTCACAAGATTTCTGCAATCAACAAAAAGACAAATCAGTCGACGGAAACTTCCGAGTAAAAAAGAGCAAGTTCAGATTGCTATTTCGAAAAAAGTTCTAATACCACCACCGAATCAAACATTTGATAGAGGTCTTGGGGACTACACCCAGTGGGTGCACTTAGCATGCCCCCACTGGTTCGATTTCCCACTGGGTGTGGCCTGCCCAACCCGAGTGGAAGAAGCAAAAAAAATCATTTGTTCTTAGACCATCGCCGACTGCCCGCAGTCGACAACGGTCTCGGGGACTACACCCAGTGGGTGCACTTAGCGTGCCTCCACTGGATCGGTTCCCACTTGGTATGGCCTGCCCAGCCCAAGTAGAAGTGCTACAAACAGACATATTCTAAAGACCCCGCCGAATCAAACATTTGACGGTGGTCTCGGGGACTACACCCAGTGGGTGCACTCAGCGTGCCCCCACTGAACTAGGATCCCACTCGACATGACCTATCTGACTCGAGTATAAGAACTACACAAGAAAAGCAAACGCCCAGTGGGTGTACAGATGCAAGGCACAGACCCATGATAGATGCACATTAAAGGTTCCAAAATGCTCATCCACGAACATCCTACGAATAATAAAGCAACATGTTTTAGATAGCATATCCTAACAGAGCAAGGTTCAAGCTGAAAAGCCAATCGTAAATCAACTTACAATCCCACTTACTCGGACATTGGTCTGGAGGGTAGAACTGGCGTCGTAAGCGGCCTTGTTTGTCTCATACACCAGTTTCAGTCGGTCCATCATCAGACCAGCCTGGATCATTGCTTCCTTGGTGGCTCCTGTATGATCCTCCAGGACATGATGTAGAACAAACAGAGTTGACGATGGATTCGATGATGCAGCTGGTGGGGTCGGAGCCTCGGGTTGTGTAGTCGGACTAGAAGTCTGGACAATCGACGCTGGGGGTTGGTCAGTCGACAGAGGAATGATAACCCAAAAGTATAGGGGATTGCAACAGTCTTCGAGGGTAGAGTATTCAACCCAAATTTATTGATTCGACACAAGGGGAGCCAAAGAATATTCTTGGGTATTAGCAACTGAGTTGTCAATTCAACCACACCTGAAAGACTTAATATCTAGCAAAGTATTTAGTAGCAAAGTAGTATGGAAGTAACGGTGACGGTGGCAAAAGTAACAGTAGCAGTTTTGTAGCAATCATAACAGTGGCAACGGAAAAGTAAAGTAGCAAAGATCAATATGTGAAAAGCTCGTAGGCAATGGATCAATGATGGATAATTATCTCGGATGGCATTCATCATGCAAAGGTTATAACATAGGGTGACACAGAACTAGATCCAATTCATCAATATAATGTAGGCATGTATTCTGAATATAGTCATACGTGCTTATGGAAAAGAACTTGCATGACATCTTTTGTCCTACCCTCCCGTGGCAGCGGGGTCCTATTGGAAACTAAGGGATATTAAGTCCTCCTTTTAATAGAGTACCGGACCAAAGCATTAGCACTTAGTGAATGCATGAACTCCTCAAACTACGGTCATCACCGGGAGTGGTCCCGACTATTGTCACTTCAGGGTTGCCAGATCATAACACATAGTAGGTGACTATTGACTTGCAAGATAGGATCAAGAACACAGATATATTCATGAAAACATAATAGGTTCAGATATAAAATCATGGCACTCGGGCCCTAGTGACAAGCATTAAGCATAGCAAAGTCATAACAACATCAATATTAGAACATAGTGGATACTAGGGATCAAACCATAACAAAACTAACTCGATTACATGGTAAATCTCATCCAACCCATCACGGTCAAGCAAGCCTGATACATCTCCAACGTATCTATAATTTTTGATTGTTCCATGCTATTATATTATCTGTTTTGGATGTTTTATATGCATTAATATGCTATTTTTGGGACTAACCTATTAACCTAGAGCCCAGTGCCAGTTTCAATTTTTTTCCTTGTTTTAGAGTTTCGCAAAAAAGAAATACCAAACGACGTCCAAACGGAATAAAACTTTCACAATGATTTTTCTTGGACTAGAAGACACCCAGGAGACTTGGAGTGCAAATCAGAAGAGCCACGAGCCGACCACAAGGGTGGAGGGCGAGCCCAGGGAGGTAAGGCGCGCCCCCTGACCTTCTGGGCCCCTCGGTGACCTCCTGACCTAGATCTTCCTCCTATATGTTCTCAAATACCCCAAAGACTTCGAGGGGAGCCACAGAACCACTTTTCCACTGCCGCAACCTTCTATACCCGTGAGATCCCATCTAGGGGACTTTTCCGGCATCCTGCCGAAGGGGGATTCGATCACGGAGGGCTTCTACATCAACACCATTGCCTCTTCGATGAAGCGTGAGTAGTTTACCACAGACCTACGAGTCCATAGCTAGTAGCTAGATGGCTTCTTCTCTCTCTTTGATTCTCAATACAAAGTCCTCCTCGATGTTCTTGCAGATCTATTCGACGTAATACTCTTTTGCGGTGTGTTTGCCGAGATCCGATGAATCGTGGATTTATGATCAGCTTATCTATGAATATTATTTGAATCTCCTCTGAATTCTTTTATGCATGATTTGATATCTTTGCAAGTCTCTTCGAACTATCGATTTGGTTTGGCCAAGTAGATTGGTTTTTCTTGCAACGGGAGAAGTGCTTAGCTTTGGGTTCAATCTTGCGGTGCTCGATCCTAGTGACAGAAGGGGAACCGACACGTATTGTATTATTTCCATCGAGGATAAAAAGAGGGGGGTTTCATCATATTGCTTGATTTAATTCCTCTACATCATGCCATCTTGCTTAAGGCATTACTCCATTCTTTATGAACTTAATACTCTAGATGCATGCTAGATAGCGGTCGATGTGTGGAGTAATAGTAGTAGATGCAGAATCGTTTCGGTCTACTTGACACGAACGTGATGCCTATATTCATGATCATTGCCTTAGATATCGTCATAACTTTGCGCTTTTCTATCAATTGCTCGGCAGTAATTTGTTCACCCACCGTAATAATTTCTATCTTGAGAGAAGCCTCTAGTGAATCTTATGGCCCCCGGGTCTATTGTCCATCTTATAAGTTTCCGATCTACAATTCTAGTTTCCTATTTACTTTCTTTGCAATTTTTTACTTTCCGTTCCATAAACCCAAAACACCAAAAATATTACTTTAACGTTTATCCATCTATATCAGATCTCACTTTGCAAAATAACCGTGAAGGGATTGACAACCCCTTTATCGTGTTGGGTGCAAGTTGGTGTTTGTTTGTGCAGGTATTCGATGGCTTGTTGTGTTGTCTCCTACTGGATTGATACCTTGGTTCTCAAAAGCCGAGGGAAATACTTACTCTACTTTGCTGCATCACCCTTTCCTCTTCGAGGGAAAAACCAACACAAGCTCAAGAGGTAGCAGGAAGAATTTCTGGCGCCGTTGCCGGGGAGGTCTATGCCAAGCCGAGACATACCAAGTACCCTTCATAAACTCTCATCCCTCGCATTTCATTATTCGCCATTCGCCTCTCATTTTCCTCTCCCCCACTTCTTAAACGGTTTTCGAAAAGATTCGCCTTTTCTTAGCCCCTCTTCCGTTCATATTCTTCGTTCGCTTTTTGTGTGCTCGTATGTTGGATTGCTTGGTTTGTCACGATGGCTCAAGATAATACCAAATTGTGTGACTTTTCTAATACCAACAACAATGATTTTATTAGTACTCCGATTGCTCCCGATGCTAATGCGGAATCTTGTGAAATTAATACCGCTTTGCTGAATCTCGTTATGAAAGATCAATTTTCCGGTCTTCCCAATGAAGATGTCGCAACCCATCTTAATAATTTCGTTGATTTGTGTGATACGTAAAATAAAAAAGATGTGGATAATGATATTGTTAAATTGAAGCTATTTCTGTTCTCGCTTGGGGATCACGCTAAAACTTGGTTTTCATATTTGCTTAAAAATAGTATTTATTCATGGAACAAGTGTAAAGATGCTTTTATTTCCAAGTATTTTCCTCCCGCTAAGATCTCCCTTAGGAACGATATTATGAATTTTAAGCAACTTGATCATGAACATGTTGCAGAATCTTGGGAGAGGATGAAATTAATGATTACAAATTGCCCTACGCATGGTTTGAATTTGTGGATGATTATACAAAAAATTTATGCCGGATTGAATTTTGCTTCTAGAAACCTTTTAGATTCGGCCGCGGGAGGTACTTTTATGGAAATTTCTTTAGGAGAAGCTACTAAACTCCTAGATAATATTATGGTTAGTTATTCTCAATGGCATACTGAAAGATCATCCACTAGTAAAAAAGTGCATGCGATTGAAGAGATTAATGTTTTGAGTGGAAAGATGGATGAGCTCATGAAATTATTTGCTAGCAAGAGTGCTCCTATTGATCCTAATGATATTCCTTTGTCTAATGTGGTTGAAAACAAAAACGAGTCCATGGATGTGAATTTTGTTGGTAGGAACTATTTTGGTAATAACGCGTATAGAGGTAATCTTAACCCTTGGCCTTTTCCTAGTAATTCCTCTAATAATTATGGTAATTCCTACAACAATTCTTATGGAAATTACAATAAGATGCCCTCTGAATTTGAGAATAGTGTTAAAGAATTTATTGGTTCGCAAAAGAATTTCAATGCTTTGATTGAAGAAAAAGTGCTTAAGATTGATGATTTGGCTAGGAACTTGGATAGAATTTCTCTTGATGTTGATTATTTGAAACTTAGATATATTCCACCTAAGCATGATATCAATGAGTCTCTCAAAGCCATTAGAATTTCCATTTATGAGTGCAAAGAAAGAACCGCTAAGATGCGTGCTAAAAAAATTTGTTTATAAAAGTGTGTTCTTCTAGTTTCCGTGAAAATAGTGATGAAGATCTTAAAGTGATTGATGTGACTCCTATTGAATCTTTGTTTTCCAATGTGAATCTTGATAATGATGGGACTGGAGATGATTCAACTTTAGTTAGAAGGCATCCCAATGATTCGGAGTTTTTAGATCTTGATGCAAAAATTGATAAAAGTGGGATTGGAGAGGTCAAAACTTTAGGTAGCAATGAACCCACTCTTTGGATTTCAAGGAATTTAATTATGATAATTGTTCTTTAATAGATTGTATTTCCTTGTTGCAATCCATGTTGAATTCTCCTCATGCTTATAATCAAAACAAAGCTTTTACTAAACATATCGTTGATGCTATGATGCAATCTCTTGAAGAAAAGCTTGAATTGGAAGCTTCTATCCCTAGAAAACTTTATGATAAGTCGAAACCTACTATTAAGATTAAGATTAAATATTATGAATGCTATGCTTTGTGTGATTTGGGTGCTAGTGTTTCCACGATTCCAAAAACTTCATGTGATGTGTTAGGTTTCCGTGAATTTGATGATTGTTCCTTAAATTTGCATCTTGCGGATTCCACTATTAAGAAACCTATGGGAAGGATTAATGATGTTATTATTGTTGCAAATAGGAATTATGTGCCCGTAGATTTCATTGTTCTTGATATAGATTGCAATCCTACATGTCCTATTATTCTTGGTAGACCTTTCCTTAGAACGATTGGTGCAATTATTGCTATGAAAGAAGGAAACATTAGATTTCAATTTCCGTTAAGGAAAGGCATGGAACACTTCCCAAGAAATAAAAATAAATTTCCTTATAAATCTATTATGAGAGCCACTTATGAATTGCATGCCAAAGATGATAACACTTAGATCTATTCGTTTTTATGCCTAGCTAAGGGCGTTAAACAATAGCGCTTGTTGGGAGGCAACCCAATTTTCTTTTTATTTTTTCTTTTTAGGTTCTGTTTTGCAATAAATATTTCATCTAGCCTCTGGTTATATGTGGTTTTGTGTTTTAATTAGTGTTTGTGCCAAGTAAGACCTTTGGGATAGTCTACGGTGATAGTTGATTTGATCTTGCTGAAAAACATAAACTTTTGCGCTCACGAAAACAATTCTAAATTTTAGCTGAAGAGTGATTTTTAGTTGATCCTTTTTGTAGACGGTTAATAGACAAATTTTCTAGTACTTCCTAATTTCTCAGGATTTTTAGTGTTACAGAAGTATTCAAAATATCCAGATTGCTACAGACTGTTCTGTTTTGGACAGATTCTGTTTTTCGCGTGTTGTTTGCTTATTTTGATGAATGTATGGCTAGTATCGGGGGGTATGAACTATGTAAAAGTTGGAATACAATAGATATTACACCAATATAAATAAATAATGAGTTCTCAATAGTACCACAAGTGGTGATTTATTTTCTTATACTAACGGAGCTTACGAGATTTTCTGTTGAAGTTTTATGTTGTGAAGTTTCAAGTTTTGGGTAAGGATTTGATGGATTATGGAATAAGGAGTGGCAAGAGCCTAAGCTTGGGGATTTTCAAGTCACCCCAAGGTAATATTCAAGGAGGCCAAAGAGCCTAAGCTTGGGGATGACCCGGAAGGTATCCCCTCTTTCGTCTTCATCTATCGGTAACTTTACTTGAGGCTATATTTTTATTCACCACATGATATGTGTTTTGCTTGGAGCGTCTTGTATGATTTGAGTCTTTACTTTTTGGTTTGACACAATCATCCTTGCTGTACACACCTTTTGGGAGAGACACGCATGAATCATGATTTATTATAATACTCTATGTGATTCACTTATATCTTTTGAGCTAGGCAACTTTGCTCCAGTGCTTTACTTATATCTTTTTAGAGCATGGGGGTGGTTTTATTTTATAGAAATTGATTAACTCTCGCACTTCACTTATATTATTTTGAGAGTCTTTAAAAACAGCATGGTAATTTGCTTTGGATATAAAATTAGTCCTAATATGATAGACATCCAAGAGGGATATAATAACAACTTTCATATAAAGTGCATTGAATACTATGAGATGTTTGATTCCTTATGATTTTTTTGAGATATGAAGATGGTGATATTAGAGTCATGCTAGTGAGTAGTTGTGAATTTGAGAAGTACTTGTGTTAAGGTTTGTGAGTCCCGTAGCATGCACGTATGGTGAACCGTTATGTAACGAAGTTGGAGGATGAGATATTTTTTGATTGCCTTCCTTATGAGTGGCGGTCGGGGACGAGCGATGGTCTTTTCCTACCAATCTATTTCCCTAGGAGCATGCATGTAGTACTTTGTTTCGATGACTAACAGATTTTTGCAATAAATATGTGATTTTTTTATGACTAATGTTGAGTCCATGGATTATACGCACTCTCGCCGTTCCACCATTGCTAGCCTCTCTTGTACCGCACAACTTTTGCCGGTGCCATAAACCCACCATATACCTTCATCAAAACAGCCACCATACCTACCTATTATAGCATTTCCATAGACATTCCGAGATATATTGCCATGCGACTTTCCACCGTTCTGCTTATTATGATAGGCATCATCATTGTCATATTGCTTTGCATGATCATGTAGTTGACATCGTATTTGTGGCAAAGCCACTGTTCCTAATTCTTTCATACATGTCGCTCTTGATTCATTGCACATCCCGGTACATCGCCGGAGGCATTCACATAGAGTCAAATTTTTGTTCAAGTATCGAGTTATAATTTTTGAGTTGTAAGTAAATAGAAGTGTGATGATCTTCATTATTAGAGCATTGTCCCATGTGAGGAAATAAAAAAAGGGAGAGAAAGGCCGAATAAGAAAAGGGTCCAAAAAAGGGAGAAAAAGAAAAAAAGAAAAAAAAGAAAATAATGAGAGAAAAAGAGAGAAGGGACAATGTTACTATCCTTTTGCCACACTTGTGCTTCAAAGTAGCATCATGATCTTCATGATAGAGAGTCTCCTATATTGTCATTTTCATATACTAGTGGGAATTTTTCATTATAGAACTTGGCTTGTATATTCCAATGATGGGCTTCCTCAAAATGCCCTAGGTCTTCATCAGCAAGCAAGTTGGATGAACACCCACTTAGTTTTATTTTTGAGCTTTCATAAACTTATATCTCTAGTGAGTAGTTTACCACAGACCTACGGGTCCATAGCTAGTAGCTAGATGGCTTCTTCTCTCTCTTTGATTCACACTACAAAGTTCTCCTCAATGTTCTTGGAGATCTATTTGATGTAATACTCTTTTGCGGTGTGTTTGCCGAGATCCGATGAATTGTGGATTTATGATCATCCTATCGATGAATATTATTTGAATCTCCTCTGAATTCTTCTATGCATGATTTGATATCTTTGCAAGTATCTTTGAACTATCAATTTGGTTTGGCCAAGTAGATTGGTTTGTCTTGCAATGGGAGAAGTGCTTAGCTTTGGGTTCGATCTTGCAGTGCTCGATCCTAGTGACATAAGGGGAACCGACACGTATTATTGATGTCTACTACGCAACTTTATTCTGGTAGACACGTGTTGGGCCTCCAAACGCAGAGTTTTGTAGCACAGTAGCAATTTTCCCTCAAGTGGATGACCTAAGGTTTATCAATCCGTGAGAGGTGTAGTACGAAGGTGGTCTCTCTCAAACGAGCCTGCAACCAAATACAATGAATCTCTTGTGTCCCCAGCACACCCAATACAATGGCAAATTGTATAGGTGCACTAGTTCGGCGAAGAGATGGTGATAAAAGTGTAATATGAATGGTAGAAATATGTTTTTATAATCTAAATAAATAAAAACAGCAAGGTAACAAATAGTAAACAGGCACAAAAATGGTATTGCAATGCTTGAAAATGAGGCCTAGGGTCCGTACTTTCATTAGTGCAACCTCTCAACAATGCTAACATAGTTGGATCATATGATTATCCCTCAAAGCGCCCTAGTGGGTTGTGCCCCCCTCGGGGCACCCCCAGGTGCTGCTCTGGCCCATCTTGGGTGTTCTGGTCCATAAAAAATGTCCAGAAAGTTTCGTGGTGTTTGGACTCCGTTTGATATTGATTTCCCGCGATGTAAAAAACATGCAAAAAACAACAACTGGCACTTGGCACTATGTCAATAGTTTAGTCCCAAAAAATGATAAAAAAATTATTATAAAACATCCAAGAATGATAATATAACAACATGGAACAATAAAAAATTATAGATACATTGGAGACGTATCAGCATCCCTAAGCTTAATTACAGCTCGTCCTCGAGTAGGTAAATGATAAAAACAGAATTTTTGATGTGGAATGCTGCCTAACATGTCATATCATTTTCTTTCTTTATAGCATGGCCATTTGGACTTTTATATTGTTCAAAGCAATAGTCTAGTTTTGACATGATAATTTGCATACTCAAGCATATCAACAAGCAACCATGTCTTTCAAAATATCAACGCTAAAATAAGCTATCCCTAGCCCATCATGCTCAATCATTGATCCATTCATGAAACACTCGCATATTAGCTACACCCAATGCTCAAGTACGATCATAGTGCCCCCTAGATGGTGCTTTCTTAAGAGAAGATGGAGACTCAAATTAAAGATAAAAGTTGCATAAAGTAAAAGAAAGGCCTTTCGCAGAGGGAAGTAGGGATTTGTAGAGGTGCCGGAGCTCAAAAAAAATTTAGAGATAAAAACATTTTGAGAGGCATACTTTTCCCATCAACGAAAACGACTTAGAGCTCCCAACACTTTGCATGCTAGATATATCATAGGCGGTTCCCAAACAGAAAATAAAGTTTATTCCTTTTTCCACCATACTTTCACTTTCCATGGCTAACCGTATCACTACAAAAAAATACACTTCCGTGATGATACGTGTTTGTCACAGTAGGTCACGTTTTCTGTCATGCATGTACATCCATGACAATTTTATGACATAATCAACATAGTCATACCTGTGCTGTCACAGAAGTGTTCCATGACATTACCAAAATTATCATCACGGAAGTGTCCACTTTCATGACAATAAATTGCGCGTCACAGAAGTGCTTTCGTCAAGGGTGACCGACACATGGCATCCACCGTAATGGAACACTGTTAAGCTATCGGGTCTGGCTTTGGATCCGATAACCCGTTAACAACCCCGACCAATGGGGATTTTCCACGTGTAAAATCATCATTGGCTGGAGGGAACACGTGTCGGCTCGCCTTTGGGACAGATGTCATCCACTCATTGGACCCAAAGCGCCTATGATACATTGACACGTGGCATGGCCCAATAGAGGCCCATTCCTGTGAAAAGGCCATCCCGTTTGACTTGGTCAAAAGGTGGCGGGCCGGCCCACGACAAGCCTGTTAATGGCCTGTTCGCATATAGCCCATTTACAGCCCGCTAACCTGTAGCGTTACGGCCTATCCGAATTAGGCCTAGTAGCGCCATCTAGGCCGTCCCAATATAATTCCAGCCCATTTTAACTTCCGCCCATGTATGGCCCATGACGTCTTCGCCCATATGAGGCCCTTAGTAACCCTCGCCCATTAACGGCCCGTGGTAAAATCGCCCGTAATGAACAAAGGTATCACTTTATACCCATTAACGGCCCATTATTCCATTGGGCCGCTTCCACCCATGTTATCTTCGACCTTCTCGTGGCCCATTTGTTCTTGGGCTCATTTCAAAGATTCGCTTACTTTTGGCCCACATCGTTGTCATTTTTCGCCAGGGCCAAATTTAACCCGTGGTTACAGTCGGCCCGTTTGTGGCCCGTTAATACGTTGGGCCATTTTCATAGCATCATCAAATACGGCCAATTAACGACGGCCCGTTATGGTCGGCCCATGAATGGATGATTTCAACTCTAGCCCATTTACAGCCATAATGTGGTCTGTTATTGGCCCATGTTTGGCCAACCGATCATACGGCCCGTAGAAGGCCCATTGATGATACGGCCCGTAGAAGGCCCATTGTGTCTACGACCCGTATAAGGCTCATTGTTTCTACGCCCCGTAGAAGGCCCATTGTTTCTACGGCCCTTAGAAGGCCCATTGTTTCAACGGCCCGTAGGAGGCCCATGTTAACTACAGTAAATATGTAGCCCATGGTTAATGTGGCCTAGTTTTAAAAAATAGGTTATTGCGGCCACTAGCAAACCGCGGAAAAAGAACTGCACTGACTACAAGAAAACAAATAAACAAGACAATAAGGAAATAAATAGGCAAGCAACTTACGCTAGGTTATCACGGCTATTACACATATTACATCCACTGGGCATCAAAGTTCGCCACCAGTGCAAATATAGGGAACAAAGCAGCATATAAACACCACAAAGAAAACAAGTCCAGAATCAAACCACTTTAAGAGCTTAAGAAACAATATCCTTGGTACCCATAATGCTAGCAAGATGCTTAGCAAGCATATTAACTTCCTCTTGTTTACGCTTAAATCCTCCAAAGACTTGTCGTTGCACCGTAAAGTATGCATCCGAATTCTCAGGACTTCCTCGGTCCTTGACTTCCTCACATAACATCTAATCAATGTCTTTCAACTTGAAGTTGAGACTCAAGAAGTTTAACCGATCTGCATAATGAGTTCAAGAGCTGGTGCCAAAGCAGAGTAGCGTAATAACCTAACACTACATCATGACAGGACTTTGGGGTTGTCTCAGTGTCTTCAATATAGTTTTTATCAGCTTTCTTGGAGACCAACAGGGATGTCTCACTATCTTGAACCTTATCTACATTACTTCGTTTACCATTGCATAACAGGGTACTCTTCTCCAAAAATTTATCCGCATTTTAAAAGAGAAACAAACAAACACATCACAGGTTTACAATGTAGTATAAGAAACTCATTTTGGTAAACCAGTTCAGTAGTAAGGTGGACATGATAACAGCATGAAACAAACATATATCTATGTAGTATGGTCACTGTATGGTCTATATCATTCTAGTTTATGTTGCCAAATCAAGATAGATACAGTTTGAATCATATCTATTTAAGACAAAGCAGCTTAGACAAAATATAAGTGTTGTTAATTACACAGCAATAACAACACTTGTAAGGTGCATGGCATGAGAATATAACTGTTTATTCAATTGAAACTGAAATCAACATAGAGCAAGTTACAACAGCAAACACATTAAAGAAACAGGTTGAAAACATACCTGTTGCACCATTGGAGTTTCAATTGCATCCTTCAAATTTGAAATTAGTTGATATGAGTAAATACAGTGATGCAAAAGCAAAGTAGTATGAACCATAGGTACGGAACCAGACCTGAGAACAATTCTTCTTCTGCCTTAAGCGTTGACTTGGGGTTCGGAGTGGTGGTCCTCGTGCTTTGGGCACTGCAGTTGCCTTACTAACTGCTCGTGTTTGGGTGCTCTGTGGTGGAGACGGTGTTGTGTCAACGGGAACTGGGTTACTATCTGCTGGGGTTGGGGTTAGAAGGGGTGTAGCTGGTTCTCTGTCCAACTGGGTAGGGGTACAATCTGCGTGAGTCTGGGTTATGTGTGGCAGGGCAGGTTCTTGGGCAGGTACAACCGTGGTTCTATCTCCATCGATAGGTAGCATGATCTTTTCTGAAGACCGTGTTTTTACTCCCACAGATACTGCCATCACCCTGTCCAATTGAAATGGCTGATAAAAAAGAAAAGTAATTGAATGTACATACATTGTAAGATAGATAGGTGCAATGGATAGTAGGGAAGAAAACAGGGCATGAAATAATTCACATTTATGTTGTCTAACCAAACAGAATAGCAGGACATAATTTCACATATATGATGGCTAATTAAACAGGATAGCATGACACAATTTCACATGTATGATGGCTAACTAAACATGATACAATGACATACTTCAAAATATGATGACTATGTAAACAGGATAACATGATATAACTATACGATGTGTCTATTAAAGTGGTTGGCATGCCATAAATCACAAACATGCCGTCGATGGAAACATGATGGCATGATATAATTCACGGATAGAATGACATAATTCAAAATATGATGACTATGTGAATAGGATGAGATGATATAACTATATTATGTCTTTAGAAAAGGGGTTGGCATGCCATAATTCAGATACATGCTGTCTATGTAAACATCATGGCATGATATAATTCAAATATATGATTTATATACTAAGGAAGTGAGCAGAGGGCAATCGCATATATGATGTGTCAACTAAGGAGATGGCATTCAATATTGTGTATATGATGTAAAAACTAAGCATTGCAATACAACATATGCATGATATGAGCAATATAACCCTGCCAAGTTTGAGCATACACCTTAGGGGGATAATAGGACTGGTCATCTGCCTCTGAATCCTCATGTGAAGAGCTATCTCAGAATCAAAGAAGATATCTGCTTCACCAGGTAGCATTGTCTGCTCTGAAGACCTTGTTTTCACTCCAGATTTCTCCATCACCAAGTCAAATGGCTGATGCACAGGAAGAGCAGTTGAATATACAAATATTGTCGACAAAAGTAATGAGAAATACAAAAAAAGGATGGCATGATATAATTCACATATATGACGCTTGACTAAACAACATGGCATTGCATAATTCACATATATAATGCCTTGCAACAAGATAGCATTGCATAATTCACATATATAATGTCTTGCAACAAGATGGCATTGCATAATTCACATATATGGTAATTAGACACTAAACAGGTGGCATTCACACAAAGCATGTCTAAACTAAGAAAATGACATAGCAATGCAAGATACCATACCCATGATATGAGCAACATAACCCTGGCAAGTTAGAGCATGCACCTCGGGGGAATAGGACCGGTCATCTGCCTTTGAATCCTCCTCCGAGGAGCTATCTCAGAATCAAAGAAGACATGCGCCGTCGAGATAGCATTATGCGCTCTGAAGACCTTGTTTCCACTCCAGATTTTTTCCATGACCGTGTCGAATGGCTGATGCACAGGAAGAGTAATTGAATGTACTAAAATTGTTGACAAATTTAACACGTAATAAAAAATGATGTCATCATATAATTCACATATAAGATGATGGCTAATCGGTGGCATTGCAAAATTCACATATATGATGCCTGGCTAAACAAGATGGCATTGCATGATTCACATATATGATAAAGAAACTAAGCAGATGGCATTGACACAAAGCATGTCTAAACTAAGCGAGATGACATCTTTGATGTATACTGAAGTAATGCAAGGCACCATATGGATGATATTACCAACATCGGCATGCCAAGTTAGAGCGAAGACCTCATGGGGTAAATAAGAGTGGTCTTCGCATACGAATCCCCCTCGAGCAGTTATCTTCCTCTTGATTACGATCCGAAATGGGTGGAGGGGCTGCCTTTGCACCCACCATGGAGCGACGTCTGCATGAAATTTTATTGCCACGCAAGGCTAAATGCATTTTACTATACATGTTCAGTTCAATTGTGTACAATAACTGACATGCATAGGAATAAAACATAGTGAGATTATGCAAGGAGTGCATGCACAAATCCAGAGTGATGGTAGCAAACTATGGATAGACCCAAAACAAATGATAGCAGGCAGATAATAACTTTAGTTAAAAAATACAGATAATGGCTCCTTTAATGATTGTTTGCACCCGACATGAAACTCATAGTAGACACCCGAGATTAACCTAGTAGACAGATAGTACTGATTGCTGCCCCAATATGTACCCCACAACCATTTTAAAACTCAAGTTTCCGCATAAGTTTGGACCTGAGTCAGAGTCTAATAGGTGAACACGATAATAAAGTAGCATGTCATCACATTAAGCGATGCATAATGTAAGCAGACACGGAAGAGCGCGACCTCTCTTGCGGACCCGTGTAGTCCTCAAGGTCATCTGCTCAGCTGATAATGGTAATGCAGTTGCCATGGCTGCCGGCGGCGGAGAAGAAGATCTGAGGCGGCGAAGAACGATCACGGAGAGCGGATCCTCTGTGGTGAACCCTTACGTTGGAGCTGAGCTGGGGTGGAACACAACACCCATGAGGAGTAGGACAAACCACACAAGGTTTTCTTTGACACATATCTCAGAATGAGAATTAATTGTGTAAGGGCTTGTTTGAATTTGAGGATTCTAACAATGCAGGGATAGGAAATAGACATGAATAGGAGAGGAATGCACGTGCAAAATGTAGAATTTAAAAACACAGGATTTCTCGCCAACTGGGTGTTTGGTTCACAAGAATTGGAAGATCACAGGATGCAAAGAAGCATGGTGAGATTAAGTCAAACCACAAGAAGTGTACAACCTCTTTGGCGAAGCCATGTCGATCTCAGCGTGATTGGGTTGGATGGTGAGGATGCTCCGGCTGACTTGGCTGTCGGAGGAGGGGAAGAAGATCTTAGGCGTCTGGAGATGGAGCCCGAGGTACTGCTCCGCTGTGATGGAGGGTTTCATCGTTGGAGCAGCTCCGGTGAGTTGTACGACGCCGAGGCTGAAGCAGGACAAGAGAGACAACGTTAACCTGAGTGGAATTCTAATAGCATCTCCAATAGATGACGTAAAATACATAAACACAAAGTGGTAGATGTATACATCAGCAGCTCATCTCTGAACTTAACTTTCGAAACTGAATTTAACTGTCGAAACTGAACTTAACTATCAAAAATAAATTTTACTGTCGAAACTGAACACACTAGAGGTGAGGCTACACGTCAGTCGACTGACTTTTTCATCTCTGGTCAGTCGATTTTGCAGCCGTTGGATACGAAATCAAGGGCCTGCAGTTCATCTTCAACCTCCACCTCCCGAGCCGCCACCACCACCGCCAAACAGCCACCCCGCCGCCGTGGCCGGGCGGTGCGCCGCCGCCGCCAAAACACTCCCCACCGCGGTCCGCGCCGCCTCGGCCATCCCTCTAGCCCCCTGTCGAAGCTTTTCTCGGCGATCCCCACACCACCGCCCACCACCACCGGTGACCACCGCCCCCACCCTGAACCCTAAGATAGATAGTGGTGTACCTCTCCGGCGAGCCCCCCTCCCCGCTGCGGCTGGTTCTTCCTTAACTCCGGCGAGCCACCCCCCCACGGCACACAGTTTCTAGGAATAAACTTTCTTGGATAAATGAACAATCACACACGACTTTCTCTTGAAAACTATTTGTGTTAGGCCACCTTGCAAACCTTTACCACATAAAAACTGTGTGTGATGGACAACCTTTACCACACAGTTTCTTCTACGGACCGTGTGTGATACAGTCAATAACGCAAATGATTTAATGGGAAAATATGTGTGTGATGTACCTGTGTACGGAAACGTTTTCCTTGGAGCGACTGTGTGGGATGTACATATGAACCGAAACGTTTAGCAGGGACTGACTGTGTGGGATGTACGTGCGACTGGAAACAATTTTGCCGTATAATTGTATTTTTTAGCTCTACTGTATGTATTTACGTATTTGAGCGCTCGCTGGTCGCACATGAACTGATTTTTCCGAACGTGTGTGCCAGGAGGGCATATCCCCGACAGTTTCTGGGTCGTGTGGGAAGGACCCCCCTATCGCCCACACTCACTTGGCGACGGTTCCAAATGCCATTGTGGAAAGGGGTTAAAAACCGTTTGTTTAGGACTGATGCGTACCAGTGCTTTATCTTCTCATGGGGGGGGCTCACCGGACTTAAGGAAGAACCAGCCGCAATGGGAGGGGGCTCACCGGAGAGGTACCCCACTATCTATCTTAGGGTTCGTGGTGGGGGCGGTGGTCGCCGGGCGGTGGTGGGGGCGGTGGCGTGGGGATCACGGAGAAAAAGCTCAAAGACGGGGGGCTAGAGGGATGGCCGTATGTGGCGGTGAGTGTTTTAGGGCGGGCGGGCGGCGGGGGCGCTGTTTGGCCGGTGGTGGCCAGCGGCTCTGGGGGTGGTGGTTGAAGATGAACTGTAGGCCCTTGATTTCGTATCCAACAGCTACAAAATCGACTGACCAGAGATGAAAAAGTCAGTCGACTGACGTGTAGCCTCACCTCTAGTGTGTTCAGTTTCGACAGTAAAATTCAGTTTCGATAGTTAATTTCAGTTTCGACAGTTAAATTCAGTTTCGAAAGTTAAGTTCAGAGATGAGCGGCTGATGTATACATCTAGCACTTTGTGTTTATGTATTTTACGTCATCTATTGGAGATGCTATTAGAATTCCACTCAGGTTAACATTGTCTCTCTTGTCCTCGCTTCCGGCGCCGCATAACTCACCGGAGTTGCTCCAATGATGAAACCCTCCATCACAAATGAGCAAGACTCGGCTCCATCTCCAGACGCCTAAGATCTTCTTCCCTTCTCCGACAGCCAAGTCAGCCGGAGCATCCGCACCATCCAACCCAATCACGCTGAGATCGAGATGGCTTCGCCAAAGAGGTTGTACACTTCTTGTGGTTTGACTTAATCTCACCATGCTTCTTTGCATCTTGTGATCTTCCAATTCTTGTGAACCAAATACCCAGATTGGCAGAAATCTTGTGTTTTCAAATTCTTTGTTTTTCATGTACATTCCTATCCTATTCCTGTCTATTTCCTATCCCTGCATTGTTAGAATCTTCAAATTTAAACAAGCCCTTACACAATTACTTCTGTTACAGATATGTGTCAAAGAAAACCTTGTGTGGTTTGTCATGCTCCTGCGGTGCCGTGTTCCACCCCAGCTTAGCTGCTCCAACGACGGAAGGGTTCACCACAACAGGGATGCGCTCTCCAGACTGTCTTTCGCCGCCTCAGATCTTCTTCCCCGCCGCCGGCAACCACGACAACTGCATTACCATCATCAGCTGAGCAGATGACCTTGAGGACTACACAAGACCGCAAGAGAGGTCGCACTCTTCCGTGTCTGCTTATGTTATGCATCGCTTAATATGATGACATGCTACTTTATCGCCGTGTTCACCTATTAGACTCTGACTCAGGTCCAAACTTATGCTGAAACTTGAGTTTTTAAATGGTTGTGGGGTACATACTGGGGCAACAATCAGTACTATCTGTCTACTATCTGGTTAATCTCGGGTGTCTACTATGAGTTTCATGTTGGGTGCAAACAAGCATTAAAGGAGCCATTATTTGTATTTTTTAACTAAAGCTACTATCTGCCTGCTATCATTTGTTTTGGGTCTATCCATAGTTTGCTACCATCACTCTGGATTTGTGCATGCACTCCTTACATAATCTCACTATGTTTTATTCCTATGCATGCCGCTTATTGTACACAATGGAACTGAACATGTAGAGCAAAAGAGACGAGCCTTATGCGTGGCAATAAAATTTCATGCAGACGCCGCCCATGGTGGGCGCAAAGGCAGCCCCTCCACCCATTTCGGATCATAATCAAGAGGAAGATAACTGCTCGAGGGGGATTCGTATGTAAGACCACTCCTATTTACCCCATGAGGTCTTCGCCTAACTTGGCATGCCGATGTTGGTAATATCATGCATATGGTGCCTTAAATTGCTTACTGTATACATAAAAGATGTCATCTGCTTAGTTTAGACATGCTTTGTGTCAATGCCAACTGTTTAGTTTCTTTATCGTATATGTGAATCATGCAATACCATCTTGTTTAGCCAAGCATCATATATGTGAATTTTGCAATGCCACCCTGGTTAGCTACCATCTTATATGTGAATTATATCATGACATAATTTTTATTACGTGTTAAATTTGTCAACAATTTTAGTGCATTCAATTACTCTTTCTGTGCATCAGCCGTTCGGCACGGTCATGGAAAAATCTGGAGTGGAAACAAGGTCTTCTGAGCAGACAATGTTATCTGACGAAGCGCATGTCTTGCTGGTCATGTTGCTAGACAACAATGAACCTACGAGCTATGGAGAAGCAATGGTGGGCCCAAATTCCGACAAATGGTTAGAAGCCATGAAATCCGAGATAGGATCCATGTATCAGAACAAAGCATGGACTTTGGTGGACTTGCCCAATGATCGGCGAGCCATTGAGATAAATGGATCTTTAAGAAAAAGACGGACGTGGACGGTAATGTCACCGTCTATGAAGCTCGACTTGTGGCGAAGAGTTTTTCACAAGTTCAAGGAGTTGACTACGATGAGATTTTCTCATCCGTAGCGATGCTTAAGTCCGTCGGAATCATGTTAGCATTAGCTGCATTTATGAAATCTGGCGAGATGGATGTCAAGACGAGTTTCCTTACCAGCCACGTAAGGAAAGGTTGTATGTGATACAATCAGAAAAGTTTTTCGATCCTAAGGATGCTAAAAGGTATGCTAGCTCCAGCGATCCTTCTAAGGACTGGAGTAAGCATCTCGGAGTTGGAATATGTACTTTGATAGGATGATCAAAGATTTTGGGTTTATACAAAGTTTATGAGAAACTTGTATTTCCAAAGAAGTGAGTGGGAGCACTATAGAATTTACGATGAGTATATGTTGTTGACATATTGATGATCGTAAATGATGTAGAATTTCCGGAAAGCAAATAGGGTTATTTGAAAGATGTTTTCAATAGAAACCTGGATTAAGCTACTTGAACATTGAGCATCAAGATCTATAGGGATAGATCAAAATCGCTTAATGGTACTTTCAAATGAGCATATACCTTGACATGATCTTGAAGGTGTTCAAGATGGATCAATCAAAGAAGGAGTTCTTGCCGGAGATGTAAGGTATGAAGTTAAGTGTTAAAGCTCGACCACGGCAGAAAAGAGAGAAAGGACGAAGGTCGCCCCTTATGCTTTAGACATAGGCTCTATAGTATGCTATGCCGTGTACCGCATCGAAGTGTGCCTTGCCATGAGTCAAGTCAAGGGGTACAAAATGATCCAGGAACGGATCATTGGACAGCGGTCAAAATTATCCTTAGAAGAATAAGGAAATATTTCTCGATTATGGAGGTGATAAAGAGTTCGGCGTAAAGGGTTACATCGATGCAAGCTTTAACACCTATCCGAATGAATCTGAGTAGAAAACCGGATACGTATAGTGGAGAAACCATTTGGAATAGCTTCAAGTGGAACGTGGAAGCAGCATTTACAATATGACATAGAGAATTGCGAAGTACATACGGATCTGAATACTGCAGACCCGCTGACTAAAACTTCTCTTACAAGCAAAACATGATCAAACCCTAGAACTCATTGAGACTTAATCACATGGTGATGTGAACTAGTTTAAGACACTAGTAGACTCTTTGGATGTTGGTCACATGGCGATGTGACCTATCGGTGTTAATCACATGACGATGTGAACTAGATTATTGACTCTAGTGCAAGTGGGAGACTGTTGGAAATATGCCCTAGAGGCAATAATAAATTAGTTATTATTATATTTCCTTGTTCATGATAATCGTTTATTACCCATGCTATAATTGTATTGATAGGAAACTTCAGATACATGTGTGGGTACATAGACAACACCATGTCCCTAGTAAGCCTCTAGTTGACTAGCTCGTTGATCAATAGATGGTAACGGATTCATGACAATGGACATTGGATGTCGTTGATAACTGTATCACATCAATAGGAGAAAGATTTGAAGGACAATACACAATCCTAAGCCTAGCACAAAGATAGTAGTTCGTATGCTAAAGATTTTCTAATGTCAAGTATCATTTCCTTAGACCATGAGATTGTGCAACTCCGGATACCGTAGGGAATGCTTTGGGTGTACCAAACGTCACAACGAATCGGGTGACTATAAAGGTGCACTACAGGTATCTCCGAAAGTGTCATTGGGTTGGCACGAATCGAGATCTGGATTTGTCACTCCGTGTAAACGGAGAGGTATCTCCGGCCCACTCGGTAGGACATCATCATAATGTGCACAATGTGATTAAGGGGTTGATCATGGGATGATGTGTTACAGAACAAGTAAAGAGACTTGCCGGTAACGAGATTGAACAAAGGTATCGGGATACCGACGATCGAATCTCGGGCAAGTACAATACCGCTAGACAAAGGGAATTGAATACGGGATTGATTGAGTCCTTGACATCGTGGTTCATTCGATGAGATCATCGTGGAACATGTGGGGGCCAACATGGGTATCCAGATCCCGCTGTTGGTTATTGACCGGAGAACGTCTCGGTCATGTCTACATGTCTCCCGAACCCGTAGGGTCTACACACTTAAGGTTCGATGGCGACGCTAGGGTTATAAAGGAAGTTTGTATGTGGTTACCGAATGTTGTTCGGAGTCCGGATGAGATCCCGGACGTCACGAGGAGTTCCGGAATGGTCCGGAGGTAAAGATTTATATATGGGAAGTCCTGTTTTGGTCACCGGAAAAGTTCCGGTGCTATCGGTAATGTCTGGGACCACCGGAGGGTCCTGGGTTCACCAAGTGGGGCCACTGCCCCAGAGGGCTGCATGGGCCAAGTGTGGAGGGGACCAGCCCCTGTGGGCTGGTGCGCCCCCCACCAAGGCCCAAGGCGCCTAGGGCTTGGGGGAAACCCTAAAGGGGGGCGCCTCCCTTGCCTTGGGGGGCAAGGCAACCCCCCTGGCCACCACCCCCTCCTCAGATTGGATCTGAGGGGGGCGGCCCCCTTCTCCCTTGCCCCTATATATATGTGGGGGGTGGCAGGGCAGCCGTACCACATGTTCTGGCGCAGCCCTTCCCCTATCCCAAGTCCCTTCTCCTCTCCCGCGGTGCTTGGCGAAGCCCTGCAGGATTGCCACGCTCCTCCATCACCACCACGCCGTGGTGCTGCTGCTGGATGGAGTCTTCCTCAACCTCTCCCTCTCTCCTTGCTGGATCAAGGCGTGAGACGCCACCGGGCTGTACGTGTGTTGAACGCGGAGGTGCCGTCTGCTCGCACTAGGATCTCCGGTGATTTGGATCACGACGAGTACGACTCCTTCAACCCCGTTCTCATGAACGCTTCCGCTTAGCGATCTACAAGGGTATGTAGATGCACTCTCCTTCCCTCGTTGCTAGTTTCTCCATAGATAGATCTTGGTGATGCGAGAAAATTTAGAATTTCTGCCACGCTCCCCAACAAAGTGGCATCATGATCTAGGTCTATTGCGTAGATTCTTTGCACGAGTAGAACACAAAGTAGTTGTGGGCGTTGATGATGTTCAATATGCTTACCGTTACTAGTCCAATCTTGTTTCGACGGTATTGTGGGATGAAGCGGCCCGGACCGACCTTACACGCATTTCCACGTGAGATGTGTTCCACCGAATCGACATGCACTTGGTGCATAAGGTGGCTAGCGGGTGCCGCCTCCCACTTTAGTCGGAACGGATTCGATGAAAAGGGTCCTTATGAAGGGTAAATAGCAATTGGCATATCACGTTGTGGTTTTATGTAGGTAAGAAACGTTCTTGCTAGAAACCCATAGCAGTTATCAGAAACATGCAACAACAATTAGAGGACGTCTAACTTGTTTTTGCAGGGTATGCTATGTGATGTGATATGGCCAAGAAGAATGTGATGAATGATATGTGATGTATGAGATTGATCATGTTCTTGTATAGGATTCACGACTTGCATGTCGATGAGTATGACAACCGGCAGGAGCCATAGGAGTTGTCTTTATTTATTGTATGACCTGCGTGTCATTAAACAACGCCATGTAATTACTTTACTTTATTGCTAACCGGTAGCCATAGTAGTAGAAGTAATAGTTGGCGAGACAACTTAATGAAGACACGATGATGGAGATCATGATGATGGAGATCATGGTGTCATGCCGGTGACGATGATGATCATGGAGCCCCGAAGATGGAGATCAATGGAGCTATATGATATTGGCCATATCATGTCACACTATATATAATTGCATGTGATGTTTATTATGTTTATGCATCTTGTTTACTTAGAACGCATTTATAGTAAATAAGATGATCCCTTACAACAATTTCAAGAAGTGTTCTCCCTAATCGTGCACCGTTGCTAAAGTTCATCGCTTCTAAGCACCACGTGATGATCGGGTGTGATGGATTCTTACGTACATACAACGGGTGTAAGACAGATTTACACACGCAAAAAAACACTTAGAGTTAACTTGACGAGCCTAGCATGTACATACATGGCCTCGAACACAGAGACCGAAAGGTCGAGCATGAGTCGTATAGTAGATACGATCAACATGAAGATGTTCACCGATGATGACTAGTCCGTCTCACGTGATGATCGGACACGGCCTAGTTGACTCGGATCATGTAATCACTTAGATGACCAGAGGGATGTCTATTCGAGTGGGAGTTCATAAGATGAACTTAATTATCTTGAACATAGTCAAAAGACCTTTTGCAAATTATGTCGTAAGCTCGCGCTTTAGTTCCACTGCTTAGATATGTTCCTAGAGAAAATATAGTTGAAAGTTGAAAGTAGCGATTATGCGACAAGAGAAAGCTTATGTCCTTAATGCACCGCCAAGTGTCTTTGAACCCCAAACGTCGTTTGTGGATGTTGTAACATCGGACATACACGCTTTTGATAACTACGTGATAGTTCGGTTAAACGGTTTAGAGTTGAGGCACGAAAGACGCTTTTTGAAATGTCGCGGAACATATGAGATGTTTCGAGGGCTGAAATTAGGATTTCAGGCTCGTGCCCACGCCAAGAGGTATGAGACCTCCGACGATTTTCTTAGCCTACAAACTAAGGGAGAAAAGCTCAATCGTTGAGCTTGTGCTCGATTGTCTCGAGTACAACAATCACTTGAATCGAGTGGGAGTTGATCTTCCAGATGAGATAGTGATGTTTCTCCAAAGACATTGCCACCAAGGTACTAGAGCTTCGTGATGAACTATAACATATCAAGGATAGATATGATGATCCTTGAAGTGTTCGCGATGTTTGACACTGCGAAAGTAGAAGTCAAGTAGGAGCATCAATTGTTGATGGTTGGTAAAACCACTAGTTTCAAGAAGGGCAAGGGCAACAAGGGATACTTCATGAAACGGCAAAACAGCTTTGCTCTAGTGAAGAAACCCAAGGTTGAACCCAAACCCGAGACTAAGTGCTTACGTAATAAGGGGAACAACCATTGGAGCAGATTTACCCTAGATACTTGGTAGATGAGAAGGCTGGCAAGGTCGATAGAAGTATATTGGATATGCATTATGTTAATGTGTACTTTACTAGTACTCCTAGTAGCACCAGGGTATTAAGATACCAGTTCGGTTGCTAAGTGTTAGTAACTCGAAATAAAAGCTACGGAATAAACGGAGACTAGCTAAAGGTGAGCTGACGATATGTATTGGAAGTTTTTCCAAGCTTGATGTGATCAAGCATCGCACGCTCCCTCTACCAACGAGATTGGTGATAAACCTAAATAATTGCATTTGGTGTTTGTGTTGAGCATAGACATGATTGGATTATGTCTATCGCAATACTGATTATTCATTTAAGGAGAATAATGGTTACTCTGTTTATTTGAATAATACCTTGATGGTCTTGCACCTAAATAAATGGTTTATTGAATCTCGATCGTAGTGATACACATTTTCATGCCAAAAGTATAAGGTAGTAATGATAGTACCACTTACTTGTGGCACTGCCATGTAAGTCATATTGGTGTAAAACGCATGAAGAAGCTCCATGTTGATGGATCTTTGGACTCACTCATTTTTGAAAAGTTTGAGACATGCGAACCATGTCTATTGGTGTATACGCATGAAGAAACTGCATGCAGATGGATCGTTTAGACTCACTTGATTTTGAATCACTTGAGATATGCAAATCATACCACATGGACAAGATGACCGAAAAGCCTCGGTTTCAAAGAAGATGGAACTAGTTAGCAACTTGTTGGAAGTAACACATTTTGATGTGTGCAGTCCAATAAGTGCCGAGGCATCTGATGAATATCGTTATGTTCTTACGTCACAGATGATTCGAGTAGGTGTTGAGTATATTTACTTGATGAAACACAAGTCTGAATTATTGAATGGTTCAAGTAATTTCAGAGTGAAGTTTAAGATCTTCGTGACAAGAGGATAGAATGTCTATGATATGATCATAGAGATGAATATCTGAGTCACGAGTTTTGGCACACAATTAAGACATTGTGCAAATTGTTTCACAATTAATACCGCCTGGAACACCATAGTGTGATGGTGTGTCCGAACATCATTGTTGCACTCTATTGGATATGGTGCGTACCATGATATCTCTTATCGAATTACCACTATCGTTCATGGGTTAGGCATTAGAGACAACCGCACTCACTTTAATGGGACACCACGTAATTCCGTTGAGACGACACCGCTTGGAGAAACCTAAGTTGTCGCTTTCTTAAAAGTTTGGGGCTGCGACGCTTATGTGGAAAAGTTTCTGGTTGATAAGCTTGAACCCAAAGCGGACAAAATGCATCTTCATAGGACACCCAAAGCAGTTGGGTATACCTCCTAATTCAGATCTGGAAGCAATAGGGATTGTTTCTTGAATCGGGTCCTTTCTCGAGGAAAAGTTCGTCTAAAAAGTTGAGTGGGAGGATGGTGGAGACTTGATGAGGTTATTGAACCATCACTTCAACTAGTGTGTAGTAGGGCATGAAGTTGTTCCGTGGCACCTACACCAATTGAAGTAGAAGCTTATGATAGTGATCATGAAGTTTCAGATCAAGTCACCGACGTACCTCGAGGGGTGACAAGGATGTGTACTACTTGAGTGGTACGCAATCCTGTCTTGAAGGTCATGTTGCTAGACAACAATGAACCTACGAGCTATGGAGAAGCAATGGTGGGCCCAAATTCCGACAAATGGTTAGAAGCCATGAAATCCGAGATAGGATCCATGTATCGTAACAAAGCATGGACTTTGGTGGACTTGCCCAATGATCGGCGAGCCATTGAGATAAATGGATCTTTAAGAAAAGACGGACGTGGACGGTAATGTCACCGTCTATGAAGCTCGACTTGTGGCGAAGAGTTTTCACAAGTTCAAGGAGTTGACTACGATGAGATTTTCTCATCCGTAGCGATGCTTAAGTCCGTCGGAATCATGTTAGCATTAGCTGCATTTATGAAATCTGGCAGATGGATGTCAAGACGAAGTTTCCTTACCGGTTTACGTAAGGAAAGGTTGTATGTGATACAATCGTAAAAGTTTTTCGATCCTAAGGATGCTAAAAGGTATGCTAGCTCCAGCGATCCTTCTAAGGACTGGAGTAAGCATCTCGGAGTTGGAATATGCACTTTGATAGGATGATCAAAGATTTTGGGTTTATACAAAGTTTATGAGAAACTTGTATTTCCAAAGAAGTGAGTGGGAGCACTATAGAATTTCGATGAGTATATGTTGTTGACATATTGATGATCATAAATGATGTAGAATTTCTGGAAAGCAAATAGGGTTATTTGAAAGATGTTTTTCAATAGAAACCTGGATTAAGCTACTTGAACATTGAGCATCAATATCTATAGGGATAGATCAAAATCGCAATGGTACTTTCAAATGAGCATATACCTTGACATGATCTTGAAGGTGTTCAAGATGGATCAATCAAAGAAGGAGTTCTTGCACGAGATGTAAGGTATGAAGTTAAGAGTTAAAGCTCGACCACGGCAGAAAAGAGAGAAAGGACGAAGGTCGTCCCTTATGCTTTAGACGTAGGCTCTATAGTATGCTATGCTGTGTACCGCACCGGAAGTGTGCCTTGCCATGAGTCAAGTCAAGGGGTACAAAAATGATCCAGGAACGGATCATTGGACAGCGGTCAAAATTATCCTTAGAAGAATAAGGAAATATTTCTCGATTATGGAGGTGATAAAGAGTTCGGCGTAAAGGGTTACATCGATGCAAGCTTTAACACCTATCCGAATGAATCTGAGTAGAAAACCGGATATGTATAGTGGAGAAACCATTTGGAATAGCTTCAAGTGGAACGTGGAAGCAGCATTTACAATATGACATAGAGAATTATGAGTACATACGGATCTGAATACTGCACCTGCTGACTAAAACTTCTCTTACAAGCAAAACATGATCAAACCCTAGAACTCATTGAGACTTAATCACATGGTGATGTGAACTAGTTTAAGACACTAGTAGACTCTTTGGATGTTGGTCACATGGCGATGTGACCTATCGGTGTTAATCACATGACGATGTGAACTAGATTATTGACTCTAGTGCAAGTGGGAGACTGTTGGAAATATGCCCTAGAGGCAATAATAAATTAGTTATTATTATATTTCCTTGTTCATGATAATCGTTTATTACCCATGCTATAATTGTATTGATAGGAAACTCAGATACATGTGTGGGTACATAGACAACACCATGTCCCTAGTAAGCCTCTAGTTGACTAGCTCGTTGATCAATAGATGGTTACGGTTTCCTGACCATGGACATTGGATGTCGTTGATAACAGGACCACATCATTAGGAGAATGATGTGATGGACAAGACCCAATCCTAAGCCTAGCACAAAGATAGTAGTTCGTATGCTAAAGCTTTTCTAATGTCAAGTATCATTTCCTTAGACCATGAGATTGTGCAACTCCCGGATACCGTAGGGAATGCTTTGGTGTACCAAACGTCACAACGTGAATCGGGTGACTATAAAGGTGCACTAAGGTATCTCCGAAAGTGTCATTGGGTTGGCACGAATCGAGACTGGATTTGTCACTCCGTAAACGGAGAGGTATCTCTGGGCCCACTCGGTAGGACATCATCATAATGTGCACAATGTGATTAAGGGGTTGATCATGGGATGATGTGTTCTGAACAAGTAAAGAGACTTGCCGGTAACGAGATTGAACAAAGGTATCGGGATACCGACGATCGAATCTCGGGCAAGTACAATACCGCTAGACAAAGGGAATTGAATACGGGATTGATTGAGTCCTTGACATCGTGGTTCATTCGATGAGATCATCATGGAACATGTGGGGGCCAACATGGGTATCCAGATCCCGCTGTTGGTTATTGACCGGAGAACGTCTCGGTCATGTCTACATGTCTCCCGAACCCGTAGGGTCTACACACTTAAGGTTCGATGATGCTAGGGTTATAAAGGAAGTTTGTATGTGGTTACCGAATGTTGTTCGAGTCCCGGATGAGATCCTGACGTCACGAGGAGTTCGGAATGGTCCGGAGGTAAAGATTTATATATGGGAAGTCCTGTTTTGGTCACCGGAAAAGTTCCGGTGCTATCGGTAATGTCACGGGACCACCGGAGGGTCCTGGGTCCACCAAGTGGGGCCACTGGCCCCAGAGGGCTGCATGGGCCAAGTGTGGGAGGGACCAGCCCTGTGGGCTGGTGCGCCCACCAAGGCCCAAGGCGCCTAGGGCTTGGGGAAACCCTAAAGGGGGCGCCTCCTTGCCTTGGGGGCAAGGCAACCTTCGCCGCCGCCTCCTCGATTGGATCCGAGGGGCCGCCCTTCTCCCTTGCCCCTATATATATGTGGGGGTGGGAGGGCAGCCGTACCACATGTTCTGGCGCAGCCCTTCCCCTCTCCCAAGTCTCTTCTCCTCTCCCGCGGTGCTTGGAGAAGCCCTGCAGGATTGCCACGCTCCTCCATCACCACCACCTCGTTGTGCTGCTGCTGGATGGAGTCTTCCTCAACCTCTCCCTCTCTCCTTGCTGGATCAAGGCGTGAGACGCCACCGGCTGTACGTGTGTTGAACGCGGAGGTGCCGTCTGTTCGGCACTAGGATCTCCGGTGATTTGGATCACGGCGAGTACGACTCCTTCAACCCCGTTCTCATGAACGCTTCCGCTTAGCGATCTACAAGGGTATGTAGATGCACTCTCCTTCCCTCGTTGCTAGTTTCTCCATAGATAGATCTTGGTGATGCGTAGAAAATTTTGAATTTCTGCTACGTTCCCCAACAATAGGTATGTTTTAAACCCGTTTCTTTAACGTGTTTGTTGTTGTAACTTGCTCTATGTTGACTTCAGTTTTAATTGAATAAACAGTTATATTCTCATGCCATGCACCTTACAAGTGTTGTTATTGCTGTGTAGTTTCCCACACTTATATTTTTTCTAAGCTGCTTTGTCTTAAATAGATATGATTCGAACTGTATCTATCTTGATTTGGCAACATAAACTTGAAATATATAGACCATACGGTGACCATACTACATAGATATATGTTTGTTTCATGCTGTTATCCTGTCCACCTTACTACTGAACTGGTTTACCAAAATGAGTTTCATATACTACATTCCAATCCTGTGATGTGTTTGTTTGTTTCTCTTTTAAAATGCAGATAAAATATTGGAGAAGAGCAGACTAAGGCATAGCCTAGTGGTGGGAAGGGGCTGATGCCTTCCCACCCACCCAGGTTCAAGGCATGGTACTTGCAATTTGGGTTTGTTGCACGGATTATACTGTAGGGGGTTCCCTTACAGTCTTTCTATCAAAAAAAATATTGGAGAAGAGTACCCCGTTATGCAATGGTACAGGAAGTAATGCAGATAAGGTTCAAGATAGTGAGACATCCCTGTTGGTCTCCAGAAAGCTGATAAAAACTATATTGAAGACACTGAGACAACCCCAAAGTCCTATCTTGATGTAGTGTTCGAGTTATCGGGTTACTATCGCTAGCACCAGCTCTTGAACTCGCAGCTGAATCAGTTCGACTTCTTGAGTCTCAACTTCAAGTTGAAAGACATCGATCGATGTTATGCGACAGAAGTCAAGGACTGAGGAAGTCCCTCTGTAATTCAGATGCATACTTTCCGTGCAACAACTAGTGCTTTGGAGGATTTAAGCGCCAAACAAGAGAAAGTTAATAAGCTTGCTAAGCATCTTGCCGGCATTATGGGTACCTGTGGATATTGTTTCTTAAGCTCTTGAAGTGGTTTCAGTTCTGGACTTGTTTTGCTGCGGCGTTTATATGCTGCTTTGTTCCCTATATTTGCACTGGTGGCGAACTTTGATGCCCAGTGGATGTAATATGTGTAATAGCCATGATAGCCTAGCGTAAGCTGCTTGCCTATTTATTTCCTTATTGTCTTGTTTATTTGTTTTCTTGTAGTCGATGCAGTTCTTTTTCCGTGGTTTGCTAGTGGCATAATAACCTATTTTTTAAAACTAGGCCACATTAACCATGGGCTACATATTTACTGTAGTTAACATGGGCCTCCTACGGGCCGTTGAAACAATGGGCCTTCTAAGGGCCGTAGAAACAATGGGACTTCTACGGGGCGTAGAAACAATGGGCCTTATAGGGGCCATAGACAAAATGGGCCTTCTACGGGGCGTATCATCAATGGGCCTTCTACGGGCCGTATGATCGGTTGGCCAAACATGGGCCAATAACAAACCACATTATGGCCGTAAATGGGCTAGAGTTGAAATCGTCCGACCATAACGAACCGTAATTAATCGGCCGTATTTGATGATGCTATGAAAACGGCCCAACGTATTAATGGGACACAAACGGGCCGACTGTAACCACGGGCTGAATTTGGCCCACAAGCAGAAAATGACAGTAACAGGCCGAAAGTAAACGAATGCTGGAAATGAGCCCAAGAATAAATGGGCCCTGAGAAGGCCGAAAGATAACATGGGCTGGAAATGGCCAACGGAATAATGGGCCGTTAATTGGTATAAAGTGATACACTATTCATTACGGGCCAGTTTTACCATGGGCCGTTAATGGGCCGAGGGTTACTAAGGGCCTCATATGGGCCGAAAGACGTCATGGGCCATACATGGGCCGGAAGTTAAAACGGGCTGGAATTATATTGGACGGCCCAGATGACGCTACTGGGCCTAATTCGGATAGGCCGTAAACGGGCCCTGGGTTAGCGGGTTGTAAATGGGCTATATGCGAACAGGCCGTTAACAGGCTTGCCGTAGGCCGGCCCACCATCTTTTGACCAAGTCAAACGGGTCGGCCTTTTCACAGGAATGGGCCTCTGTTGGGCCGTGCCACGTGTCGACGTATCATAGGCGCTTTGGGTCCAATGAGTGGATGCCATATGTCCCAACGGCGAGCCGACACGTGTTCCCTCCAGCCAATGATGATTTTACACGTGGAAAATCCCCATTGGTCGGGGTTGTTAGCGGGTTATCAGATCCAAAACCGGACCCGATAGCTTAACGACGTTCCGTTACGGTGGATGCCACGTGTCGGTCACCCTTGACGAAAGCACTTCTGTGACGCGCGATTTATTTTCATGGAAGTGGACACTTCCGTGATGTTAATTTTGGTAATGTCATGGAACACTTCTGCGACAACACATGTATGACTATCTTGATTCTGTCATAAAATTGTCATGGATGTACATGCATGACAGAAACGTGACCTACTGTGACAAACACGTATCATCACGTAAGTGTATTTTTTTAGTGATACGGTTAGCCATGGAAAGTGAAAGTATGGTGGAAAAAGGAATAAACTTTATTTTCTGTTTGGGAACTGCCTATGATATATCTAGCATGCGAAGTGTTGGGAGCTCTAAGTCGTTTTCGTTGATGGGAAAAGTATGCCTCTCAAAATGTTTTTATCTCTAATTTTTTTAGCTCTGGCACCTCTACAAATCCCTACTTCCCTCTGCAAAAGGCCTTTCTTTTACTTTATGCAATTTTTATCTTTAATTTGAGTCTCCATCTTCTCTTAAAAAATCACCAACTAGGGGCACTATGATCGTACTTGATCATTGGGTGTAGCCAATATGCGAGTGTGTTTCATGAATGGATCAATGATTGGGCATGATGGGCTAGGGATAGCTTATTTTAGCGTTGATATTTTGAAAGACATGGCTGCTTGTTGATATGCTTGAGTATCTAAATTATCATGTCAAAACTAGACTATTGCTTTGAACAATATAAAAGTCCAAATGGCCATGCTATAAAGAAAAAAATATGATATGACATGTTAGGCAGCATTCCACATCAAAAATTCTGTTTTTATCATTTACCTACTCGAGGATGAGCAGTAATTAAGCTTAGGGATGCTGACACGTCTCTGACGTATCTATAATTTTTTATTGTTCCATGATGTTATATTATCATTCTTGGATGTTTTATAATCATTTTATATCATTTTTTGGGACTAAACTATTGACATAGTGCCAAGTGCCAGTTGCTGCTTTTTGCATGTTTTTTACATCGAAGGAAATCAATATCAAACGGAGTCCAAACACCACGAAACTTTTTGGAGATTTTTTATGGACCAGAACACCCAAGATGGGCGGAGCAAAGACTGGGGTGCCCGATGGGGCACAACCCACCAGGGCACGCATGGGGGCCTAGGCGCGACCAGGTGGGTTGTGCTCACCTCGGTGGCCTCCCGTACCCCTTCTTTGCACTATAAATTCCCAAATATTCCAAAACCACTCGGGGTTAACCTAGATCAGAAGTTCCGCCGCCGCAGGCCTCTGTAGCCACCGAAACCAATCTAGACCCCGTTCCGCCACCCTGCCGGAGGGGGGATTCATCTCCGGTGACCATCTTCATCATCCCGGCAGCCACCACGATGAGGAGGGAGTAGTCCACCCTCGGGGCTGAGGGTTTGTACCAATAGCTATGTGTTTCATCTCTCTCTCTCTCTCTCTCTCTCTCGTGATCTATATCATGGGCCTTGTTAACATAGACGGATCATATGATGTTTCTCCCCTCTATACTCTTGTTGTGATGAATTGAATCTTTACCCTTTGAAGTTTTGTCATGTCGGGTTGAATGTTCAGATTTGGGAACACATGATGTATGTCTTGCGGTATGAATACTTGAGGTGATAATGGGGTATCATATTGATTCACTTGATATACGTTATGGCACTCAACTTGCGGATTTCCGCGATGACATTGGGGTAATCTATGCATAGGGGTTGATGCACATTTTTATTATCTTTTCTCTGATAGAAACTTTGGGATCTCCTTGTAGTTCTTTGTGTGGATTGAGTATTATGAATATGAATTTGCTTTGGTGTTATTTTAGTACAAACTCTAGGATAGATCGAACGGAAAGAATAGCTTTGTGTTATTTTAGTACGAACTCTTGAATAGATCGAACGGAAAGAATAGCTTTGAGGTGGTTTCGTACCCTACAAACAATTTCTATCTTTTGCTCTCCGCTAATAGGAACTCGGGAGTGATTCTTCATTGCACTTTGAGGGATAATCATATGATCCAACTATGTTAGCATTGTTGAGAGGTTGCACTAATGTAAGTATGACCCTAGGCTCATTTTCAAGCATTTAAATACCGTTTTTGTGCCCGTTTACTATTTGTTACCTTGCTGTTTTTATTTATTCAGATTATAAAAACATATTTCTACCATTCATATTACACTTTTATCACCATCTCTTCGCCGAACTAGTGCACCTATACAATTTGCCATTGTATTGGGTGTGCTGGGGACACAAGAGATTCATTGTATTTGGTTGCAGGCTCGTTTGAGCGAGACCATCTTCATACTACACCTCTCACGGATTGATAAACCTTAGGTCATCCACTTGAGGGAAAATTTCTACTATCCTACAAAACTCTGCGCTTGGAGGCCCAACACGTGTCTACCAGAATAAAGTTGCGTAGTAGACATCAACAATACGTGCCGGTTCCCCTTATGTCACTAGGATCGAGCACCGCAAGATTGAACCCAAAGCTAAGCACTTATCCCATTGCAAGAGAAACCAATCTACTTGGCCAAACCAAATCCATAGTTCAAAGATACTTGCAAAGATATCAAATCATGCATAGAAGAATTCAGAGGAGATTCAAATAATATTCATAGATAGGATGATCATAAATCCACAATTCATCGGATCTCGGCAAACACACTGCAAAAGAGTATTACATCGAATATATCTCCAAGAACATCGAGGAGAACTTTGTAGTGAGAATCAAAGAGAGAGAAGAAGCCATCTAGCTACTAGCTATGGACTCGTAGGTCTGTGGTAAACTACTCACGCTTCATCGGAGAGGCAATGGTGTTGATGTTGAAGCCCTCTGTGATGGAATCCCTCTCTGGGGATGCCGGAAAAGGCCCCTAGATGGGATCTCACGGGTACAGAAGGTTGCGGCAGTGGAAAAATGGTTTCGTGGAGTTTTTGGGGTATTTGAGAATATATAGGAGGAAGATCTAGGTAAGGGTGTCACCGAGGGGCCCACAAGGTCGGGGGCGCACCCTACCCCCCTGGGCGTGCCCTCCACCCTTGTGGCCGCCTCATGGCTCTTCTGACTTGTACTCCAAGTCTCCTGGGTGTCTTCTGGAACAAGAAAAATCACCACGATAGTTTTATTCTGTTTGGACGCCGTTTGGTATTCCTTTTCTGTGAAACTCTAAAATAAGGAAAAAACAGAAACTGGCACTGGGCTCTAGGTTAATAAGTTAGTCCCAAAAATCATATAAAATAGCATATTACTGCGTATAAAACATCAAAAACAGATAATATAATAGCATGGAACAACAAAAAATTATAGATACGTTGGAGACGTATCAGGCATCCCCAAGCTTAATTCTTACTCGTCCCCGAGTAGGTAAATGATAAAAACAGAATTTTTGATGTGGAATGCTACCTATCATATTTACTCATGTAATTCTCTTTATTGTGGCATGAATGTTTAGATCCGTATGATTCAAAACAAAATTTTAATATTGACATAAAAACAATAATAGTTCAAGCATACTAACAAAATAATTATGTCTTCTCAAAATAACATGGCCAAAGAAAGCTTATCCCTACAAAATCATATAGTCTGGCTATGCTCCATATTGATCACACAAAATACTCAAATCATGCACAACCCCGATGACAAGCCAAGCAATTGTTTCATATTTTTGACGTTCTCATACCTTTTCAACTTTCACGCAATACATGAGCGTGAGCCATGGACATATCACTATAGGTGGAATAGACGGTGGTTGTGGAGAAGACAAAAAGAAGGAGATTGTCTCAGATCAACTAGGCGTATCAATGGGCTATGGAGATGCCCATAATAGTTATCAATGTGAGTGAGTAGGGATTGCCATGCAACAGATGCACTAGAGCTATAAGTTTATGAAAGCTCAAAAATAAAACTAAGTGGGTGTGCATCCAACTTGCTTGCTCATGAAGACCTAGGGCATTTTGAGGAAGCCCATCGTCGGAATATACAAGCCAAGTTCTATAATGAAAAATTCCCACTAGTATATGAAAATGACAATATAGGAGACTCTCTATCATGAAGATCATGATGCTACTTTGAAGCACAAGTGTGGCAAAAGGATATTAACATTGTCCCTTCTCTCTTTTTCTCTCATTTTTTTATTTTTTATTTTTTTTTATTTTTCTACCTTTTTTGGACCTTTTTTTATTTGGCCTTTCTCTCCCTTCTTTTATTTCCTCACACGGGACAATGCTCTAATAATGAAGATCATCACACTTCTATTTACTTACAACTAAAAAATTATAACTCGATACTAGAAAAAAAATTTGACTATGTGAATGCCTCCGGCGATGTACCAGGATGTGCAATGAATCAAGAGCGACATGTATGAAAGAATTTGGAACAATGGCTTTGCCACAAATACGATGTCAACTACATGATCATGCAAAGCAATATGACAATGATGATGCCTGTCGTAATAAATAGAACGGTGGAAAGTTGCATGGCAATATATCTCGGAATGGCTATGGAAATGTCATAATAGGTAGGTATGGTGGCTGTTTTGAGGAAGGTATATGGTGGGTTTATGGCACCGGCGAAAGTTGCTCGGTACAAGAGAGGCTAGCAATGGCGGAATGGTGAGAGTGCGTATAATCCATGGACTCAACATTAGTCATAAAGAACTCACATACTTATTGCAAAAATCTATTAGTCATCGAAACAAAGTACTACACGCATGCTCCTAGGGGGATAGATTGGTAGGAAAAGACCATCGTCATTCCCCGACTGCCACTCATAAGGAAGACAATCAAAAAATATCTCATGCTCCAACTTCGTTACATAACGGTTCACCATGCGTTCATGCTACGGGACTCACAAACCTTAACAGAAGTACTTATCAAATTCACAACTACTCACTAGCATGACTCTAATATCACCATCATCATATCTCAAAAAAATCATAAGGAATCAAACTTCTCATAGTATTCAATGCACTTTATATGAAAGTTGTTATTATATCCCTCTTGGATGTCTATCATATTATGTCGGTGTACTAGAGTAGGGGTACCCTAGTATCCCGAACTTGTGCACGGGCAGTTGCAGCCCTCCGCGGCAAGGCTTGCCGGGTGACCGCCAAGGCCCTCCGTGGTTCCTTTGGAACCATTCAAGAACAAAGTATTCAAGCCAAGGAGACAAGGCCCCGACAAGCGGAGCTTGCCGGGAAGGCCACCCAAGGCACCTAGGAGACAAGGCCCCGACAAGAGGAGCTTGCCGGGAAGGCCCGGTGAGCGACAAGCTTCCGGACGCGACAAGACAACAACCGCGGCAAGGCGATTGCAGCAGGCCACCACTCAGTACTGCGCTCCAAAGACATCCACTAACGTGTCGCCCTAAGACCTTTCCAGCGGCGTGGCGAGAGGTCTGTGCAGCCGGTGCGCTGGTGGTAAGCGGCCACGACAAGATTGCCTTCGTGGCGAAGCGGTGGCGCCCCGACGGTCCCTATTTTGCACCGTTAGGGCGACGAGACGGGCATTTAATGCCTTTGTCCCCTGCCGTCGAGGTTAGGTATGATACATCTGTACAAGTAGCTGTACCAACCACTCCTTTTCCATTTTACCCTTGTCTACGTTGCCACCTGCCGGAGACCCCTTTAGCATATAAAAGGAGGCCCATGCACAACGAGGGAGGAGGGAGGGTTCGGGAGGGGTTCGAGAGGTTCGAGGCCGAGAACACTCACGCTCGGTCTCGTTAGCGACTTGTGTGTATCTGTAGCACTCAGTGCTCCTGAGCAAGAACTCAATACATTCAGACATGCAGCAGTAGGAGTGTTATCTCTTCGGAGAGCTCCGAAGCTGGGTAAACCGCTCGTGTGCTTCGCCTCGATCTGCTCTTCGTGCGACCTCCGCCCCCTGCCGAACCAAAAGGGGCTCGGTCCGCCGGTCCCATAGGTGTTCGTGGGCCAGATCAGCCTCCCCGACATCTTTGGCGCGCCAGGTAGGGGGTGTCGAGATTGTGTGAACCTGATCCGGTGTCCACACGAGCTAGATCTTCATCATCTTCATCGACATGCCACCGAAGAAGAAGGCTTCGGTGGCAGATGTTCCGTCTGCGTCGAACCCACCACCACCGGAGCAAACGGGTGGTGGGGTAGACGCCGGCGGAAGAATGGACGTCGACGGGGGAGCCCACGGTGCTGCCAAGTCCAAGGACAATGCCGCAGAACCTCGGCGTCCGTACATGCACGGCACCCGCCTCGTGAGGCGCGGACCGACAACGTCATGGTATTCACAACGCCATACGCTCGTTGGACCAAGATCGAGCTGGTGGATCTCGGGATGCTCAAGACCAGCATGCACGCCAACATGCTGGCGCGAGCGAGGCACGGTCGCCTGGACGGGATACTGCTCCCTCTAACATAGTTAGAAGTCCGAGCATATCCTGCTCCTCGCGCCGTTCACCACTGCCACCCACCACTCCAGCAGAAGCTTTGGCGAGATCTCAACTTCTCCTGGATTACCCTCCAACAGCCGACAAGGTCGATGAATGGAGGGCCACCATTCAGAGTCTCATCGGCTTTGCCAACGGCGACGCTCCGCGGCAGCCGAGTGCATCGCTGCCGCGGCAGGACTGCCAAACACGAGCCGGTGGCGATTTAAACCGTGGGGGTGCAACCACCATGCACTCTCCGTCCCGAAGGCCAACATCGCCGACTCGCCGGATCCACCTCGACAGCAACTCCACCGCATCATCGGATTCACGAGCTCGTCGCGATCAGCGCTAAGTTCTTCACGAACGACAGCAAGAAGATGCTCGAACTCGCATCGTGCGCCGAAGAGAAGCGCGGCGTCAATCCGACCAGCGCGATGGGCCCTCTGTTGACATGCATGCGCCAGGGGAACTAGGCGACTTGCCGTACGCGGTAGGTTGCCCTGCGTTCACTCGTGAGCTGCGGCAAGTCCAGTGGCCTAGCAAGAAGAATTTCAAGCCGACGCACGGAGAAGTACGACGGCAAGACGCATCCGTCGGAGTTCCTCAAAGATCTACACCATCGCGGTGCAAGCTGCCGGGGGGCGAGACGACAAGATCCTGGCCAACTACTTCCCGCTGGTGCTCAAGACCAATGTTAGATCCTGGCTCATGCACTTGCCGGACAACTCCATATCCTCTTGGGCAATCTGCTCCGACAAGCCCTAGGGTTTGTTTCGTTGAAGCAGACGCTCCCGACAAGTTTTGCTTCGGCAAGCTTGCCGGGGAACGTCAAGCTCCGGCTGAGCCGCAGGTTCGCGCTGTGGAAGCAGATGTTCCCGCAACAGTAGATGTGCCTTTACTCCTTATTGTCGAGCCGCAAGCTCCAGCATGGGCACAGCGGATTGTCCGTTTCCTTCAGACAGGAGAACTTCCCGAAGAGCAAGAAGAAGCGGAAAGAGTAGCCCGACAGTCAATTATGTACCAGCTTGTCGACAACACACTGTACAGAAGAAGACTCAACGGTGTGAAATTGAAGTGTATTCACCGGGAAGACGGACAAAAGCTGTTGGAAGAGATACATGGAGGCATATGTGGTCACCACATTGGCGCGAGCACTTGCCAAGCAAAGCATTCCGGCAAGGTTTCTTTTGGCCGACAGCCTCCGTGATGCAATCGCACAAGTAACCAAGTGTGAAGCATGCAGTTCCATTCCAAGCAGATACACCAGCCAGCTCAAGCTCTCCGGGACGATCCCTTTATCCTGGCCATTTTCGGTTGGGGCTCGACATCCTCGGCCCCTTTCCCCGAGCTGTCGGGGCTTTGAGTACTTATGCGTTGCAATCGACAAGTTCACAAAGTGGCGGAAGTGGAAGCGATGAGGAAGGTGACAAAGACCATCGGCCAAGTTCTTGGTCGATTGTTTGCCGCTTTGAATCCCTAACAGGATCATCACCGACAACGGCACGCAATTCACGAGCCGCACCTTCATGCGACGTCCAAGATCTTGGCGCCAAGGTTCGCTTCGCTTCATTGCTCATCCGAGAAGTAACGGTCAAGCGGAGAGGGCAATGCTTTGAAGTGCTGCGCGCTCAAGACCAGAACTTTCGACAGGCTGCACAAGTGCGGAAAGAACTGGATTGAGGAGCTGCCGGTGGTTCTTTGGTCGATCAGGACGACGCCAAATCGAGCCACTGGCCAGACACCTTTCGCTCTAGTCTATGGAGCAGAGGCAGTTCTCCCCATGGAACTCGTATACGGGTCACCTCGAGTGCTCGCTTATGATGAGCTTGAGCAAGAGCAGTTGCGACAAGATGACGTGCTGCTCCTTGAGGAGGACCGTCTTCAGGCTGCTGTACGAGCTGCTCGATACCAGCAAGCTTTGCGCCGCTACCATAGCCGCAAAGTTAATGCCAGAAGTCTCGAGGAAGGCGACCTTGTTATTCGGCGCGTTCAGTCCGCCAAGAATTCCAACAAGTTGACGCCGAAGTGGGAAGGCCCTTACCGGGTGAAACGAGTCACTAGGCCTGGCGCTGTCCGCCTTGAGACCGAAGATGGCATTCCGGTGAGTAACTCCTGGAACATTGAGCATCTTCGTAAGTTTTACTCAGAAGGCGGTTGCGGAACCTGTTCCGCAACCACCTTTTGTACAAGTCTTGCCGATGTTGCATGTAATCCTTTGTACAAAGCCGGGCGCAGACCCCGTGCATAAGTAAAGCTCATGTGCTTCGGACATCTTGTCAATTTCATGCTTTCTACTTCTATTTTGCATGCTTTATCTGACACTTTGTGCAGCACCTACCCCCGGTAAGCAATAACGAGCCATAAGGCTCCATATCTTTATTTTCTCTTCTTTATCTTTCTCAAAGAAAGGAAGGTTCCCTCGCCCACAAGTTTGCCGGGGAAAGGAGAAGATAATGGTGTGGACCAAGCGTCGCTCAAGGAAGTCTAGCCTTACCGGGAAGCAAACGAGAAAAGCTAAGTTGCTAAAGTTTGAGCAATCAGTTTTAAAATTTTTAAGTTATCTTCCTCGAACGACCGTACTTTGTATGGAAAACCTGTATGGAGGAACCAACTCGTAGCTAGTTGCGCCTTACTTTGTTTCGAGTCCGCTCAACAACTTAAGTGAGCTGCGACTAGTTGCGACAAGGTTACTTGTCGGAAGCGGCACCGCCAAAGAAGGCTCGACGTCAGATTTCGGCGCTCATGCCAGTGTGCCTGCTACCGACAAGTTCACTAAAAGCGTTGGGCAAAAACATACAAAGGAAGGAATCAAGTAAAGTAAATATCATATCTATCACTACCAAAAATATAGTTATACTACAAGATAGCTTGTCGCAGCTCTAATAGACTGTTCTCATAACATGACCAGCGGCAAGAAAAGAGAAAGCGGGCGGCCTAATCTACGCGACGCCTCAACCCTCTTGATCCCGCTCACCCTGTCCACGATGGGTGCGACAAGGGTCTTGAGTGCCTCCACATCAGCATCCGGCGGCAAGGACTTGAGGACGTTGGTGAGGTTGAGGCCTGGATTGCGGAAGGCCACCTTCATCAGCACCTTTTGAAGAGCTCCCGCGCAGATTTGACGCGACTCCTCGGCCAGCTGCTTTGGGATTTCTTCCCGGAGTCTACCCACGATCTCTCACACGACGCCGCATTCGACACGTGCCGTTCGTGGAGGGCGTGGTGGGTCCGGGGTGAGTTACGGCGTAACCAGCGCTGCGTGTGCCGTGCTTTTTGGGCTGGCCCAACAGCGCTCACTGCAGTGTGGCCCAGTTCGGGGGCTCTGCCGGGTGTACTAGAGTAGGGGTACCCTAGTATCCCGAACTTGTGCACGGGCAGTTGCAGCCCTCCGCGGCAAGGCCTGCCGGGTGACCGCCAAGGCCCTCCGTGGTTCCTTTGGAACCATTCAAGAACAAAGTATTCAAGCCAAGGAGACAAGGCCTCGGCAAGAGGAGCTTGCCGGGAAGGCCACCCAAGGCACCTAGGAGACAAGGCCCCGGCAAGAGGAGCTTGCCGGAAGGCCCGATGAGCGACAAGCTTCCGGACGCGACAAGACAACAACGCGGCAAAGGCGCTTTGTCGCGGGCAGGCCACCACTGCACTGCGCTCCAAAGACATCCACTAACGTGTCGCCCGAGACCTTTCCAGCGTGGCGTGGCGAGAGGTCAGGCAGCCAGCGGTGCGTGGTGGCAAGCGGTTCTGACAAGATTGCCATCGTGGCGAGCGGTGGCGTCCCTGACGGTCCCTGTTTGCACTGTTAGGGCGACGTAGACGGGCATTTAATGCCTTTGTCCCCTGCCGTCAGGGTTAGGTATGATACACTGTACACTGTACAAGTAGCTGTACCAACCACTCCTTTTCCATTTTTACCCTTGTCTACGTTGCCACCTGTCGGAGACACCTTTAGCATATAAAAGGAGGCCCATGCACAACGTAGGAGGAGGGAGGGTTCGGGAGGGGTTCGAGAGGTTCGAGGCCAGAGAACACTCATGCTCGGTCTCGTTAGCAGCTTGTGTGTACTGTAGCACTCAGCGCTCCTGAGCAAGAACTCAATACATTCAGACATGCAGCAGTAGGAGTGTTATCTCTCCGGAGAGCTCTGAAGCTGGGTAAACCGCTTGTGTGCTTCGCCTCGATCTGCTCTTCAGGCGACCTACGCCTCACTTGAACCAAAAGGGGCTCGGTCCGCCGGTCCCATAGGTGTTCGTGGGCCAGATCAGCCTCCCCGACATATTAGGACTAATTTTATATCCAAAACAAATTTCCATGATGTTTTTAAAGACTCTCAAAATAATATAAGTGAAGTGCGAGAGTTCATCAATTTCTATAAAATAAAACCACCCCCACGCTCTAAAAAGATATAAGTAAAGCACTGGAGCAAAGTTGCCTAGCTCAAAAGATATAAGTGAATCACATAGAGTATTCTAATAAATCACGATTCATGCGTGTCTCTCCCAAAAGGTGTGTACAGCAAGGATGATTGTGTCAAACCAAAAAGTAAATATTCTAATCATACAAGATGCTCCAAGCAAAACACATATCATGTGGTGAATAAAAATATAGCCTCAAGTAAAGTTACCGATAGACGAAGACGAAAGATGGGATGCCTTCCCGGGGCAACCCCAAGCTTAGGCTCTTTGGCCTCCTTGAATATTACCTTGGGGTGACTTGGGAATCCCCAAGCTTAGGCTCTTGCCACTCCTTATTCCATAGTCCATCAAATCCTTACCCAAAACTTGAAACTTCACAACATAAAACTTCAACAGAAAATCTCGTAAGCTCCGTTAGTATAAGAAAATAAATCACCACTTTTGGTACTGTTGCAAACTCATTATTTATTTATATTGGTGTAATATCTACTGTATTAAAACTTTTACAAGGTTCATACCCCCCGATACTAGCCATACACTCATCAAAATAAGCAAACAACACGCGAAAAACAGAATCTGTCAAAAACAGAATAGTCTGTAGAAAACTGGATATTTTGAATACTTCTGTAACACTAAAAATCCTGAGAAATTAGGAAGTCCTAGAAAATTTGTCTATTAATCTTCTGCAAAAAGAGTCAACTAAAAATCACTCTTCAGCTAAAAATTAGAATTGTTTTTGTGAGCGCAAAAATTTCTGTTTTTCAGCAAGATCAAATCAACTATCACCGTAGACTATCCCAAAGGTCTTACTTGGCACAAACACTAAATAAAACACAAAACCACATATAACCAGAGGCTAGATGAAATATTTATTGCAAAACAGAACCTAAAAAGAAAAAAGAAAAATAAAATTGGGTTACCTCCCAACAAGCGCTATTGTTTAACGCCCTTAGCTAGGCATAAAAACGAATAGATCTAAGTGTTATCATCTTTGGCATGCAATACATAAGTGGCTCTCATAATAGATTCATAAGGAAATTTAATTTTATTTCTTGGGAAGTGTTCCATACCTTTCCTTAACGGAAATTGAAATCTAATGTTTCCTTCTTTCATAGCAATAATTGCACCAATCGTTCTAAGGAAAGGTCTACCAAGAATAATAGGACATGTAGGATTGCAATCTATATCAAGAACAATGAAATCTACGGGCACATAATTCCTATTTGAAACATCCTTCCCATAGGTTTCTTAATAGTGGAATCCGCAAGATGCAAATTTAAGGAACAATCATCAAATTCACGGAAACCTAACACGTCACATGAAGTTTTTGGAATCATGGAAACACTAGCACCCAAATCACACAAAGCGTAGCATTAATAATATTTAATCTTAATCTTAATAGTAGGTTTCCACTCATCATAAAGTTTTCTAGGGATAGAAGCTTCCAATTCAAGCTTTTCTTCAAAAGATTGCATCATAGCATCAACGATATGTTTAGTAAAAGCTTTGTTTTGATTATAAGCATGAGGAGAATTCAACATGGATTGCAACAAGTAAATACAATCTATTAAAGAACAATTATCATAATTAAATTCCTTGAAATCCAAAGAGTGGGTTCATTGCTACCTAAAGTTTTGACCTCTCCAATCCCACTTTTATCAATTTTTGCATCAAGATCTAAAAACTCCGAATCATTGGGATGCCTTCTAACTAAAGTTGAATCATCTCCAGTCCCATCATTATCAAGATTCACATTGGAAAACAAAGATTCAATAGGAGTCACATCAATCAATTTAAGATCCTCATCACTATTTTCATGGAAACTAGAAGAACACGCTTTTATAAACCAATCTTTTTTAGCACGCATCTTAGCGGTTCTTTCTTTGCACTCATCAATGGAAATTCTCATGGCTTTGAGAGACTCATTGATATCATGCTTAGGTGTAATAGATCTAAGTTCCAAAGAATCAACATCAAGAGAAATTCTATCCACATTCCTAGCCAAATCATCAATCTTAAGCAATTTTTCTTCAATCAAAGCATTGAAATTCTTTTGCGAACTAATAATTCTTTAACACTATTCTAAAATTAAGAGGGCATCTTATTGTAATTTCCATAAGAATTGTTGTAGGAATTACCATAATTATTAGAGAAATTACTAGGAAAAGGCCAAGGGTTAAGATTACCTATATACGCGTTATTACCAAAATTGTTCCTACCAACAAAATTCACATCCATGGATTCATTTTTGCTTTCAATCACATTAGACAAAGGAATATCATTAGGATAAATAGGAGCACTCTTGCTAGCAAATAATTTCATGAGCTCACCCATCTTTCCACTCAAAACATTAATCTCTTCAATCGCATGCACTTTTTTACTAGTGGAATATCTTTCGGTATGCCATTGAGAATAATTAACCATAATATTATCTAGGAGTTTAGTAGCTTCTCATAAAGTAATTTCCATAAAAGTACCTCCCGCGGCTGAATCTAAAAGGTTTCTAGAAGCAAAATTCAATCCGGCATAATTTTTTTGTGTAATCATCCAATAATTCAAACCATGCGTAGGGCAATTTGTAATCATTAATTTCATCCTCTCCCAAGATTCTGCAACATGTTCATGATCAAGTTGCTAAAAATTCATAATATCATTCCTAAGGGAGATCTTATCGGGAGGAAAATACTTGGAAATAAAAGCATATTTACACTTGTTCCATGAATAAATACAATTTTTAGGCAAAGATGAAAACCAAATTTTAGCGCGATCCCTAAGCGAGAATGGAAATAGCTTAAATTTAACAATATCATTATCCACATCTTTTTTCTTTTGCATATCACACAAATCAACGAAATTATTAAGATGGGCTGCGGCATGTTCATTGGGAAGGCCTGCTGTCTACTACGCAACCTTCTTCTTGTAGACGTTGTTGGGCCTCCAAGTGCAGAGGTTTGTAGGACAGTAGCAAATTTCCCTCAAGTGGATGAGCTAAGGTTTATCAATCCGTGGGAGGCATAGGATGAAGATGGTCTCTCTCAAAATACCCTGCAACCAAATAACAAAGAGTCTCTTGTGTCCCCAACACACCCAATACAATGGTAAATTGTATAGGTGCCCTAGTTCGGCGACGAGATGGTGATACACGTGCAATATGGATGGTAGATATATGTTTTTGCAATCTGAAAATATAAAAACAACAAGGTAGAAAACAATTAAAGTGAGCGTAAACGGTATTGCAATGCTAGGAAACAAGGCCTAGGGTTCATACTTTCACTAGTGCAAGTTCTCTCAACAATAATAACATAATTGGATCATATAACTATCCCTCAACATGCAACAAAGAGTCACTCCAAAGTCACTAATAGCGGAGAACAAACAAAGAGATTATGGTAGGGTACGAAACCACCTCAAAGTTATTCTTTCCGATCAATCCATTGGGCTATTCCTATAAGTGTCACAAACAGCCCTAGAGTTCGTAGTAAAATAAGACCTTAAGACACACATCAACCAAAACCTTAATGTAACCTAGATACTCCAATGTCACCTCAAGTATCCGTGGGTATGATTATACGATATGCATCACACAATCTCAGGTTCATCTATTCAACCAACACATAGAACCTCAAAGAGTTCCCCAAAGTTTCTATCGGAGAGTCAAGACGAAAACGTGTGCCAACCCCTATGCATAGGTTCATGGGCGGAACCCGCAAGTTGATCACCAAAACACACATCAAGTGAATCAATAGAATAACCCATTGTCACCACGGTTATCCCACGCAAGATAGACATCAAGTGTTCTGAAATCATTAAAGACTCAATCCAATAAGATAACTTCAAAGGGAAAACTCAATCCATTACAAGAGAGTAGAGGGGGAGAAACATCATAAGATCCAACTATAGTAGCAAAGCTCGCGATACATCAAGATCGTGCTAAATCAAAAACACGAGAGAGAGAGAGAGAGAGAGAGAGAGAGAGAGAGAGAGAGAGAGATCAAACACATAGCTACTGGTACATACCCTCAGCCCCGAGGGTGAACTACTCCCTCCTCGTCATGGAGAGCGCCGGGATGATGAAGATGGCCACCGGTGAGGGATGCCCCCTCCGGCAGGGTGTCGGAATAGGTCCTGATTGGTTTTTCATGGCTACAGAGGCTTGCGGCGGCGGAACTCCCGATCTATTATGTTCTCCAAAGGCTTTAGGGTATATGGGAATATATAGGAGAAAGAAATCGGTAAGTGGAGCCACGAGGGGCCCACGATGGTGGAGGGCGCGCCCAGTGGGGTGGGCGCCCCCCTACCTCGTGCTCTCCTCGTTGATCTCCTGACGTGCACTCCAAGTCTCCCGTATTCCTTTCTTTCCAAAATTAACTTTTCCGAAGGTTTCATTCCATTTGGACTCCGTTTGATATTCCTGTTCTGCAAAACACTGAAACAAGGGAAAAACAGAAACTGGCACTGGGCTCTGGGTCAATAGGTTAGTCCCAAAAGTAATACGAAAGTGCATAGTAAAGCCCATAAAACATCCAAGATGGATTATATAATAGCATGAATACTTCATAAATTATAGATACGTTGGAGACGTATCAGCATCCCCAAGCTTAATTCCTGCTCGTCCTCAAGTAGGTAAATGATAAAAGAAATAATTTATGAAGTGTGAATGCTAGCAGGTGCATAAGTTTGATCAATGATAATTTCAATCACCTTTTCTAGCATCATTATATGTCATAACAGTAGCTCAACTCATAAAACTTTTCATGATCAAGTAACAAGCTATTCACATGTTAAAGTATAGATCATAAACTTTCTTGAAAACTAACAAACCGTGTTATTAGTCATCAAACAATTACAATTCATCTTATTTTCAGGAAGAGTCTATGTCAGAGCTTTATTTCAGCAAACTTCACATACTCAACTATCATTTAGTCTTCCATGATTGCTACCACTCAAAGCATATTTTTAGAACAAATAGTATTCATCGAACACAGAGAAAGATAGGGTCTTAATGTTTCGCCTCCCAACCTTTTACCTCAAGGGTAATGTCAACAATAATAATTCATGCTCAAACATATTTGAATGGCCATATATGCTTAGATCTTTCCATCACATGATGCTTGCCAACTAAAGAGTAGGTTGGAATGAGAAGGAATACTACTGAATCTTTCATAAAAGTAAAAGATAGGCCCTTCGCAGAGGGAGGCAGGGATTTGCAGAGGTGCCAGAGCTCGAAGAAAAACAGAGATGAAAATAATTTTGAGAGGTATGCTTTCATTGTCAAAATAACGACCAAGAGTTCCCAATATCTTCCATACTACATACATTATAGGCGGTTCCCAAACAGACAGGTAAAGATTTTTAATCACCTCCACCAACTATCATCAATCCATGGCTTGCCCGAAACAACAGGGTGCCTCCAACTAACATCAATCCTGGGGAGTTTTGTTTGCAATTATTTTTGATTTGATTTCGATCTTTTGACCATGGACTGGGCATCCGATTACCAACCATTTTCTCGTGAATGATGAGCGGAGTCCACTCATCGTGAGAATAACCCACCTAGCATGGAAGATACTGCTAGCCCCTATTCGCTACATGAGCGGTCCGGGCATACAAAACAAATTATTATTTGAAGGTTTAGAGTTTGGCACATGCAAATTTACTTGGAACAGCAGGTAAATACCGCATATAGGTAGATATGGTGGACACTCATGGAAGAAACTTGGTTCAAGGAGTTTGGATGCACAAGCAGTATTCCTGCTTAGTACAGATATTTTGGCTAGCAAAGGATTCTAAATAGCAAGCACCACATGTTAGAGGATCCATAACAATATAACTTCTATACAAATATACCCAAGCATAACTCATTACGTTGTCTTCCTTGTCCAACTTCAACTAATTTGCTCAGGTTTGAAAATAATTAATGGGGCTCACAATCATAGAAGATGTCCAAGATAGCATATTTATATGTGAAATCTCTCTTCCTTCAATATTCTTTCATGAATTGTTCAAGTGACCAATACAACATTTGCTAACCTACAAAAAATTTACCACCTCTACTTTTTATTTGTGCAGGTATTACTCCCCATGGGAAAGGCATATGAAACATATATAATTTCAGATTTATGACATTCAAATCATTTAACCATTTACTCATAGGATATAAGTGAAGCACATGAGCAAACAACAAACTACTCCAGAAAGCTATAAGTGAAGATCAATGAGTAGTCGAATAATTATGTAGATATGTGAAGACTCTCTAACATTTAAGAATTTCAGATCTTGGTATCTTATTCAAACAGCAAGCAAAACAAAATAAAATAAAATGACGCTCTATCCTGTGGTGAATAAAAATATAGCTCCAAGTAAAGTTACCGATGAACGAAGACGAAAGAGGGGATGCCATCCGGGGCATCCCCAAGCTTAGGCTTTTGGTTGTCCTTAAATATTACCTTGGGGTGCCTTGGGCATGCCCAAGCTTAGGCTCTTTCCACTCCTTATTCCATAGTCCATCGAATCTTTACCCAAAACTTGAAAACTTCACAACACAAAACTCAACAGAAAACTCGTAAGCTCCGTTAGCGAAAGAAAACAAAACACCACTTCAAGGTACTGTAATGAAATCATTCTTTATTTATATTGGTGTTAAACCTACTGTATTCCAACTTCTCTATGGTTTATAAATTATTTTACTAGCCATAGATTCAACAAAATAAGCAAGCAACACAATGAAAACAGAATCTGTCAAAAACAGAACAGTCTGTAGTAATCTGTATCAAACATATACTTATGGAACTCCAAAAATTCTAGAATAAATTGGTGGACCTGAGGAATTTGTCTAGTAACCATCTGCAAAAAGAATAAACTAAATAGAACTCTCCAATAAAAAGTTGAAGCAAATCTCGTGAGCGTTAAAGTTTCTATTTTTTTACAGCATGATCATAAAGACTTCACCCAAGTCTTCCCAAAGGTTCTACTTGGCACAAAAACTAATTAAAACATAAAACCACATCTAAACAGAAGCTAGATGGATTATTTATTCCTAAACAGAACCAAAAAGCAAGAAACTAAAATAAAATTGGGTTGCCTCCCAACAAGCGCTATCATTTAACGCCGCTAGCTAGGCATGATGATTTCAATGATGCTCACATAAAAGATAGGAACTGAAACATAAGGAGAGCATCATGAAGAATATGACTAGAACATTTAAGTCTAACCCACTTCCTATGCATAGGGATTTTGTGATCAAACAACTTATGGGAGCAACAATCAACTAGCATAGGAAAGCAAAACAAGCATAACTTCAAAACTTTAAGCACATAGAGAGGAAACTTGATATTATTGCAATTCCTACAAGCACATATACCTCCCTCATAATAATTTTCAGTAGCATCGTGAATGAATTCAACAATATAACCAGAACCTAAAGCATTATTTTCATGATCTACAAGCATAGAATGTTTATTACTCTTCACATAAGCAAATTTCTTCTCATGAATAGTGGTGGGAGCAAACTCAACAAAATAACTATCATGTGATTGAAAATTAAGATCAAGATGACAAGTTTCATGGTTATCCTTATTCCTTAGAGAATACGTGTCATCACAATAATCATCATAAATAGGAGGCATGCTTTCATCATAATAAATTTTCTCATCAAAACTTGGGGGACAAAAAATATCATCTTCATCAAACATAGCTTACCCAAGATTGTGGCTTTGCATATCATTAGCATCATGGAAATTCATAGAATTCATACTAACAACATTGCAATCATGCTCATCATTCAAATATTTAGTGCCAAACATTTTATAGACTTCTTCTAGCACTTGAGCACATTTTTCCTTCCCATCATTCTCACGAAAGATATTAAAAAGATGAAGCGTATGAGACAAACTCAATTCCATTTTTTTGTAGTTTTATTTTATAGAGTAAACTAGTGATAAAACAAGAAACAAAAAGATTCGATTGCAAGATCTAAAGATATACCTTCAAGCACTCACCTCCCCGGCAACGGCGCCAGAAACTGCTTGATGTCTACTACACAACCTTCTTCTTGTAGACGTTGTTGAACCTCCAAGTGCGGAGGTTTGTAGGACAGTAGCAAATTTCCCTCAAGTGGATGACCTAAGGTTTATCAATCCGTGGGAGGCATAGGATGAAGATGATCTCTCTCAAACAACCCTGCAACCAAATAACAAAGAGTCTCTTGTGTCCCCAACACACCCAATACAATGGTAAATTGTATAGGTGCACTAGTTCATGAAGAGATGGTGATACAAGTGCAATATGGATGGTAGATATAGGTCTTTGTAATCTGAAAATATAAAAACAGCAAGGTAGCAAACGATAAAAGTGAGCGTAAACGGTATTGCAATGCTAGGAAACAAGGCCTAGGGTTCATACTTTCACTAGTGCAAGTTCTCTCAACAATAGTAACATAATTGGATCATATAACTATCCCTCAACATGCAACAAAGAGTCACTCCAAAGTCACTAATAGCGGAGAACAAACGAAGAGATTATGGTAGGGTACGAAACCACCTCAAAGTTATTCTTTCCGATCAATCCATTGGGATATTCCTATAAGTGTCAGAAACAGCCGTAGAGTTTGTAGTAAAATAACACCTTAAGACACACATCAACCAAAACCCTAATGTCACCTAGATACTCCAATGTCACCTCAAGTATCCGTGGGTATGATTATACGATATGCATCACACAATCTCAGATTCATCTATTCAACCAACACATAGAACCTCAAAGAGTGCCCCAAAGTTTCTATCGGAGAGTCAAGACGAAAACATGTGCCAACCCCTATGCATAGGTTCATGGGCGGAACCCGCAAGTTGATCACCAAAACATACATCAAGTGAATCAATGGAATAACCCATTGTCACCACGGTTATCCCACGCAAGACATACATCAAGTGTTCTCAAATCATTAAAGACTCAATCCGATAAGATAACTTCAAAGGGAAAACTCAATCCATTACAAGAGAGTAGAAGGGGAGAAACATCATAAGATCCAACTATAGTAGCAAAGCTCGCGATACATCAAGATCGTGCCAAATCAAGAACACAAGAGAGAGAGAGAGATCAAACACATAGCTACTGGTACATACCCTCAGCCCCGAGGGTGAACTACTCCCTCCTCGTCATGGAGAGCGTCGGGATGATGAAGATGGCCACCGGTGAGGGATCCCCCCTCCGGCAGGGTGCCGGAATAGGGTCCCGATTGGTTTTTCGTGGCTACAGAGGCTTGCGGCGGCGGAACTCCCGATCTATTCTGTTCTCCGAAGGTTTTAGGGTATATGGGAATATATAGGCGAAAGAAGTCGTTAAGGGGAGCCACGAGGGGCCCACGAGGGTGGAGGGCGCGCCCAGGGGGGTGGGCGCGCCCCCTGCCTCGTGCTCTCCTCGTTGATCCCCTGACGTGCACTCCAAGTCTCCCGTATTGCTTTCTTTCCAAAAATAACTTTTCCGAAGGTTTCATTCCGTTTGGACTCCGTTTGATATTCCTTTTCTGCGAAACACTGAAACAAGGGAAAAAACAGAAACTGGCACTGGGCTCTGGGTCAATAGGTTAGTCCCAAAAGTAATATAAAAGTGCATAGTAAAGCCCGTAAAACATCCAAGATGGATAATATAATAGCATGAATACTTCATAAATTATAGATACGTTGGAGACGTATCAAGGCCGAAAATTGGTCTTTCATAACGAGATTCAGCAAAGCGGTATTAATTTCACAAGATTCCGCATTAGCATCGGGAGCAATCGGAGTACTAATAAAATCATTGTTGTTGGTATTAGAAAAGTCACACAATTTGGTATTATCTTGAGCCATCATGACAAAGAAAGCAATCCAACATACGAGCACACAAAAATCAAACGAAGAATATGAACGGAAGAGGGGCTAAGAAAAGGCGAATCTTTTCAAAAATCGTTTAAGAAGTGGGGGAGAGGAAAATGAGAGGCGGATGGCGAATAATGAAATGCGAGGGACGAGAGTTTATGATGGGTACTTGGTATGTCTCGGCTTGGCGTAGATCTCCCCGGCAACGGCGCCAGAAATTCTTCCTGCTACCTCTTGAGCTTGTGTTGGTTTTTTCCTCGAAGAGGAAAGGGTGATGCAGCAAAGTAGAGTAAGTATTTCCCTCAGCCTTTGAGAACCAATGTATCAATCTAGTAGGAGACAACTCAACAAGCCACCGAATAACTGCACAAACAAACACCAACTTGCACCCAACGCAATAAAGGGGTTGTCAATCCCTTCATGGATAAACGTTAAAGTAATATTTTTGGTGTTTTGGGTTTATGGAACGGAAAGTAACAAATTGCAAAGAAAGTAAATAGGAAACTAGAATTGTAGATCGGAAACTTATAAGATGGAAAATAGACCCGGGGGCCATAAGTTTCACTAGAGGCTTCTCTCAAGATAGAAATTATTACGGTGGGTGAACAAATTACTGCCGAGCAATTGATAGAAAAGCGCAAATTTATGACGATATCTAAGGCAATGATCATGAATATAGGCATCATGTCCGTGTCAAGTAGACCGAAATGATTCTTCATCTACTACTATTACTCCACACATCAAACGCTATCCATCATGCACCTAGAGTATTAAGTTCATAAAGAATGGAGTAATGCCTTAAGCAAGATGGCATGATGTAGAGGAATTAACTCAAGCAATATGATGAAAACCCCATATTTTTATCCTCGATGGAAATAATACAATACATGTAGGTTCCCCTTCTGTCACTAGGATCGAGCACCGCAAGATTGAACCCAAAGCTAAGTACTTCTCGCATTGCAAGAAAAACCAATCTACTTGGTCAAACCAAATCGATAGTTCGAAGAGACTTGCAAAGATATCAAATCATGCATAAAAGAATTCAGAGGAGATTCAAATAATATTCATAGATAAGCTGATCATAAATCCACGATTCATCGGATCTCGGAAAACACACCGCAAAAGAGTATTACGTCGAATAGATCTGTAAGAACGTCGAGGAGGACTTTGTATTGAGAATCAAAAAGAGAGAAGAAGCCATCTAGCTACTAGCTATAGACTCGTAGGTCTGTGGTAAACTACTCATGCTTCATCGAAGAGGCAATGGTGTTGATGTAGAAGCCCTCCGTGATCGAATCCCCCTTCGGCAGGATGCCAGAAAAGGCCCCTAGATGGGATCTCATGGGTACAGAAGATTGCGGCGGTGGAAAAGTGGTTCCGTGGATCCCCTCGAAGTTTTAGGGGTATTTGAGAATATATAGGAGGAAGATCTAGGTCAGGAGGTCACCGAGGGGCCCACAACGTCGGGGGCGCGCCTTACCTCCCTGGGCTCGCCCTCCACCCTTGTGGCCGGCTCGTGGCTCTTCTGACTTGCACTCCAAGTCTCCTGGGTGTTTTCTGGTCGAAGAAAAATCATCCCGAAAGTTTTATTCCGTTTGGACACCGTTTGGTATTCCTTTTTTGCGAAACTCTAAAACAAGGAAAAAATAGAAACTGGCACTGGGTTCTAGGTTAATAGGTAAGTCCCGAAATCATATAAAATAGCATATTAATGCATATAAAACATCCAAAACAGATAATATAATAGCATGGAACAATCAAAAATTATAGATACGTTGGAGACGTATCAGGCTTGCTTGACCGTGATGGATTGGATGAGATTTACCATGTAATCGAGTTAGTTTTGTTATGGTTTGATCCCTAGTATCCACTATGTTCTAAGATTGATGTTGTTATGACTTTGCTATGCTTAATGCTTGTCACTAGGGCCCGAATGCCATGATTTTAGATCTGAACCTATTATGTTTTCATGAATATATCTGTGTTCTTGATCCTATCTTGCAAGTCAATAGTCACCTACTATGTGTTATGATCCGGCAACCCCGAAGTGACAATAGTCGGGACCACTCCCGATGATGACCGTAGTTTGAGGAGTTCATGTATTCACTAAGTGCTAATGCTTTGGTCCGGTACTCTATTAAAAGGAGGACTTAATATCCCTTAGCTTCCAATAGGACCCCGCTGCCACGGGAGGGTAGGACAAAAGATGTCATGCAAGTTCTTTTCCATAAGCACGTATGACTATATTCAGAATACATGCCTACATTATATTGATGAATTGGAGCTAGTTCTATGTCACCCTATGTTATAACCGTTGCATGATAAATGCCATCCGAGATAATTATCCATCATTGATCCATTGCCTACGAGCTTTTCACATATTGATCTTTGCTACTTTACTTTTCCATTGCCACTGTTATGATTGCTACAAAACTGCTACTGTTACTTTTGCCACCGCTACCGTTACTTCCATACTACTTTGCTACTAAATACTTTGCTAGATATTAAGTCTTTCAGGTGTGGTTGAATTGACAACTCAGTTGCTAATACTCAAGAATATTCTTTGGCTCCCCTTGTGCCGAATCAATAAATTTGGGTTGAATACTCTACCCTCGAAGACTGTTGCAATCCCCTATACTTTTGGGTTATCATTCCTCTGTCGACTGACCAACCCTCAACATTGACTGTCCAGACTTCTGGTGCGACTGCACAACCCGAGGCTCCGACCCCACCAACTGCGTCATCGACTCCATCGTCAACTCCGTTTGTTCTACATCATGTCCCGGAGGACCATACAGGAGCCACCAAGGAAGCAATGATCCAGGCTGGTCTGATGATGGACCGACTGAAAGTGGTGTATGAGGCAAACAAGGCCGCTTACGACGCCAGTTCTACCCTCCACACCAATGTCCGAGTAAGTGGGATTGTAAGTTGATTTACGATTGGCTTTTCAGCTTGACCCTTGCTCTGTTAGGATATGCTATCTAAAAACTGCTGCTTTATTATTCGTAAGATGTCCGTGGATGAGCATTTTGGAACCTTTAATGTGCATCTATCATGGGTCTGTGCCTTGCATCTGTACACCCACTGGGTGTTTTCTTTTCTTGTGTAGTTCTTCCACTCGAGTCAGATAGGTCATGTCGAGTGGGATCCTGGTTCAGTGGGGGCACGCTGAGTGCACCCACTGGGTGTAGTCCCCAAGACCGTCGTCGAATGTTTGATTCGCTGGGGTCTTTAGAATATGTCTGTTTGTAGCACTTCTACTTGGGCTGGGCAGGCCATACCGAGTGGGAACTGATCCAGTGGGGGCACGCTAAGTGCACCCACTGGGTGTAGTCCCCGAGACCGCTGTCGACTGCGGGCAGTCGGCGATGGTCTGAGAACAAATGATTTTTTTTGCTTCTTCCACTCGGGTTGGGCAGGCCACACCCGGTGGAAATTGAACCAGTGGGGGCATGCTAAGTGCACCCACTGGGTGTAGTCCCCAAGATCGCTATCGATTGTTTGATTCGGCGGTGGTCTTAGAACTTTTTCCGAAATAGCAATCTGAACTTGCTCTTTTCTACTCGGAAGTTTCCGTCGACTGATTTGTCTTTTTGTTGGTTGCAGAAATCTTGTGAACTTGGGACCCAGTATGCTACCTTGGAGAAGGAGAAGATCCAACTCAAGCTTGACACGGAGCTTGCCAAGAAGAACCTGAAGACTGCTCAAGATGAAGTAGCAGCCATGGGAGGTAATAACTCGCTGATTGCATGTTCAAATATTTCCTCTTTATCATCCTTTGAACCGAGTGACTGACTCCACCCGAACAGATGTGCATAGGAAAAACTGTCAACTCCAGGCTCGACTGAGGAATGTTATTTCTTTAGAAAAAATGAAGCAGGTATTGGAGAAGAAGGACACTGACCTTGTGCGGTGCAGAAGGTGGCGCATGAGATGATCGAACTAGCTGAGAGAAAGCTGGCTTCAGTCGGCAAGCTCGAAGAAGAAAACGCCAATCTGAAGACTGCTGTTGATGAAGCAAAGAAAGAAGCCGCGCAACTGAGAGAGCAGAAGGTGACCCTGACAAGCAAGGTGGATGATCTCACTCGGAAGAGAGATGAGTTGGAGGTTTATCTGGGAGGCCTTGCCAAGAAGATGTTTGTCATGCTCGAAGGTATTTTTTTTCATCCGAGTGATTCCAAAAAGCTTCTTCACAACATTTCTGCTAATTAATTTCTTTTCTCCTTGTGCAGAGTTCTGTCAGAGTTTCGAGGAGGAAACTGGGCGAATCGAAGCGGATTGGACCCCATCAACTCTCCTGTCTAAGATGAAGTTGCAATGAACATCTTTGCGACTCGAATGTCGCCTTGCTAGCGTCTTGGACTATATTGCTCGGCTGAAGGTTGCACTGCCGCGGATAGACAAGGAGCTATGGCCAGAAAATGTGCTTCAAAATGACCTCGAGTCACTGATGACTCAGCCCAATGAAACCCTTGACCGAGTGCAAGCATGGAAAAAGTCAGCTGCTCGTTGCGGTGCCAACGTGGCTCTATCACTCGTCTGTGTTCATTGCAAGGACACCAAGGAAGAAAAGATGAAAGCTCTTCAGTTGGAAAAAACCAAGAAGCTTCAGTTTCAATCTTTCATGGAGACCTTCATCGACACAGCCACTCGCACTGCGGACGGCATTGACTTGGACACCTTCGTCGAGCCAGCTAGTCTTCCTCCTAGGCAGTGAAAAAATTGATGATTTCAATTCATTTTCCTTGGAATGCCAAGTGATTGTGTAGTCGTTAAACTCCTTTGGGCCTGACGCCCGAGTACTTTTGCTTGCGGTTCTGAACCTTGCTAAATTTATCCGAACATGATAGTTTTATCCGAATGCTATTTTCTCGTTTCCAATGTTCTTGGATTTTTTACCTTAAGCGGAGCTAGTTCGCGGCTAAGCCTCCGAGTGGGAGGATTGCTCTTCACTCGAAGTACTTTTGAAACATAGGCGAGTACGGGGTAGTAGCTAAGCCCCCGAGTGGGAGGATTGCTCTCCACTCGGAATAGTTTTTGAAACTTAGGCGAAACAGATTCACGGCTAAGCCCCCGAGTGGGAGGATTGCTCTCCAATCGGACTAGTTTTTGAAACTTAGACAAAACAGGTTCGTGGCTAAGCCTCCGAGTGGGAGGATTTCTCTTCACTTGAAATATTTTTGAAACTTAGGCAAGTACGGGGTCGCAGCTAAGCCCTAGAGTGGGAGGATTGCTCTCCACTCGGAGTAGTTTTTGAAACTTAGGCAAAACATATTCGTGGCTAAGCCCCCGAGTGGGAGGGTTGCTCTCCACTCGGAGTATTTTTTTGAAACTTAGGCGAAACAGGTTCGTGGCTAAGCCCCGAGTGGGAGGATTGCTCTCCATTCGGAGTAGTTTTTGAACATGAGGCGAAACAGATTCGCGGCTAAGCCCCCGAGTGGGAGGATTGCTCTCCACTCAGAGTAGTTTTTGAAACTTAGGCGAAACAGATTCGCGGCTAAGCCCTCGAGTGGGAGGATTTCTCTCCATTTGGAGTTGTTTTTGAAACTTAGGCGAAATAGGTTCGTGGCTAAGCTCCCGAGTGGGACGATTGCTCTCCACTTGGAGTAGTTTTTGAAACTTAGGCTAAACATGTTCGCGGCTAAGCCCCCGAGTGGAAGGATTACTCTCCACTTGGAGTAGTTTTTGAAACTTAGGCGAAACAGGTTCGCGGCCAAGCCCCCGAGTGGGAGGATTGCTCTCCACTCAAAGTAGTTTTTGAAACTTAGGCGAAACAGATTCGCAGCTAAGCCCTCGAGTGGGAGGATTGCTCTCCACTGGGAGTAGTTTTTGAAACTTAGGCAAAACATATTCGTGGCTAAGCCCCCGAGTGGGAGGATTGCTCTCCACTCGGAGTAGTTTTTGAAACTTAGGCGAAACAGGTTCGTGGCTAAGCCCCGAGTGGGAGGATTGCTCTCCACTCGGAGTAGTTTTTGAACATGAGGCGAAACAAATTCGCGGCTAAGCCCCCGAGTGGGAGGATTGCTCTCCACTCGGAGTAGTTTTTGAAACTTAGGCGAAACAGATTCGCGGCTAAGCCCTCGAGTGGGAGGATTGCTCTCCACTCGGAGTAGTTTTTGAAACTTAGGCAAAGCAGATTCATGGGTAAGCCACCCATTGGGGGATTTGAACATACATTTACGCAAAAACAATCATTAAGAGACTGCACGAATCATGTCTTGATAAACAAACTGAAGGTATTCTTATTACAACTCGACGATCCGAGCGTTAAGTATAGAATCGGCAGAGCAGATCCGCGTTCCAAGCACGTGGCTCATCTTTGTTCTTGGTTTGGTTTTAAAGGTGATACGCCCCATTGTGGAGCACCTTGGTGACGATGAAGGGGCCTTCCCAAGCAGGAGCGAACTTATGGGGTCGTTGCTGATCCACTCGGAGCACAAGATCTCCTTCATGAAATACTCGACCTTTGACGTTTTGGGCAAGGAATCTATGAAGGTTTTGCTGATAAATGGTCAACCAGATCAAGGCCATCTCTCGCTCTTCCTCTAGAAGATCTACGACATCCTGACGTGCTTGTTCTGCCTCAGCTTCTGAGAAAAGTTCCACTCGGGGTGCATTGTAAAGCAAGTCACTCGGAAGCACGCTTCAGCCCCGTACACCATGAAGAAAGGGTTCGATCGGTTGAACGGTTGGGAGTTGTTCTCAATCCCCACAAAACAGATGGCAAATCAGTCACCCAAGCCACAGCTGCATGCTTAAGGTCGCACATCAATCAGGGTTACAGTCCTTGGAGGATTAAACCGTTTGCTCTTTCAGCTTGCCCAGTTGACTGTGGGTGTGCAACGGATGCGTAGTCGACCCGAGTGCCTTGGGAAGCGTAGAATGCTCTGAACTCATCAGAATCAAAGTTTGAGCCGTTGTGTGTGATGATGTTGTGCGGAACTCCATATCGGAACACCAACTCTTTAATGAAACTGATGGTTGTGCTTGAGTCTAGGTTCTTGATAGGTTTTGCTTCAACCCACTTAGTGAACTTGTCGACTGCCACGAGCAAATGAGTGAAACCACTTCTATCGATCCTTAACGGCCCAATCATGTCCAACCCCCACACAGCAAATGGCCAGGCGAGTGAAATGGTTTTCAAAGCAGATGCGGGCTTGTGGGATATGTTCGAGTAAAACTGGCAACCTTCGCACTTGTCGACGATCTCTTCCGCCGCCTCATTGGCCCGTGGCCAGTAGAATCCTACTCGGCATGGTTTGGCCACGATGGTCCGGGAAGACGCGTGGTGACGACTGGTTCCTGAGTGAATCTCATTCAAGACCAGTCGACCCTCTTCTGGAGAGGTACACCGCTGAGCTACACCACTAACACTTTCTCGGTAGAGTTGTCCACTGATTACCGTGAAGGCCTTGGACCTGCGGACGATCTGACGTGCTTCAACTTCATCCTCTGGAAGCTCCTATCTGAGCAGATATGTAATATATGGCACTGTCTAGTCGGGGATGATTACCAAAATCTCCATAATTAGGTCGATACCTGTTGGCACTTCGACTTCAGTCGGATCGGCAGAACTTATTGGTTGGGGAAGTTCCTCAGTAAAGGGATCCTATTGTACTGACGGGGTATGGAGATGCTCCAAGAACATATTACTGGGAATAGGTTTCTGAGTGGTACCTATTTTTGCCAGATCATCAGCTGCTTGATCCTTGATTCGAGGTATGTGGTGGAGCTCCAATCCTTCAAACTTTTTTTCCAACTTCCTCACTACATTGCAAAGATCCAGTCTTGGTAGGGCTCCTGATATCCCACTCCTTCATCACTTGATTAACTAGCAAATCTGAGTCGCTGTAAACCATCAGGCGATGGACGCCGAGTGAGATGGCCATACGTAACCCATAGAGAAGTGCTTCATACTCAGCTTCATTGTTGGAGGAATCAAAGTGAATCTGGAGGACACAACTGAGTTTGTCGCCTCTTGGGGACACCAGGACCACTCCAGCACCAGAATCGTTTAACATCTTAGATCCATCAAAGAACATGGTCCAGTGTTTCAAGTGAACTTGAGTCGGCTGTTGTTGCTCAATCCACTCGGCCAAGAAATCTGCGATTGCTTGAGACTTGATTGCCTGCTTTGCTTAAAACTTGATATCTAGAGGAAGAAGTTTTATTTCCCATTTAGCCACTCGGCCTGTTGCATCTCGATTATTCAAGATTTCAGACAATGGAGCGTCGCTGACGACTGAAACCGAGTGGTCTTGGAAGTAATCTGCAACTTTCTTCGTAGTCAAATAAATTCCATAGACAAGCTTCTGGTAATGTGGATACCTTTGCTTGGATGGAGTCAAGACTTCAGAAATGTAATACACTGGGCATTGAACTTTATAGGCCTTGCCTTCTTCCTCTCGCTCGACTGTGAGCACTGTGCTGACAACCTGACCAGTGGCTGCAATATATAGTAGTAGAGGTTCTTTGCTGGCTGGAGCAGCAAGCACCGGCTGGGTGGAAAGCGGGGCTTTGAGCTCTACAAACGCTACTTCAGCTTCAGGAGTCCACTCGAAAGTATCAGACTTCTTCATCAGTCCAGAAGGGCAATGCCTTCACCGAGACGAGGAATGAAACGACTTAATGCAGCAAGACAACTCGTGAGCTTACGCACGTCATGCACATGCATGTATGCGTTTCATTCGGAGAATTGCACCAATCTTTTCGGGATTTGCATCTATCCCTCGTTCGGAAATGAGGAAACCGAGTAACTTTCCTCCTGGAACTCCGAACGTGCATTTGGATGGATTTAGCTTGATGTCATATCTTTTGAGATTGGCAAATGTCTCAGTGAGGTCAGTCGGCAGGTCAGAACCCTTGCGTGACTTAACTATGATATCATCCATGTATGCCTCCACATTCCGACTGATCTGAGTGAGTAGGAAATTTTGGATCATGCGCATGAATGTGGCGCCAAAGATTCTTAAGACTGAAAGGCTTGATGACATAGCAAAAACACCCGAATGGGGCGGTGAAGGCCGTTTTATTTCATTGGGCCCATACAGCCGGATCTAATGGTACCCGGAATATGCATCCAAAAAGGACAACTACTCACACCACGCAGTCGAGTCGACAATCCGAACGATGCGGGGGAGAGGAAAATAATCTTTCGGGCAGGCCCGATTGATATGCTTGAAATCAATATGCATACAAAGTGAATCATTTTTCTTAGGGACCATGACAATGTTGGCGAGCCACTCGGAGTGGTAAATCTCGCTGATGAACTCAGCTGCCAGGAGCTGAGCCACTTCCTCACCAACCCCTTCCTGTTTTCCACGGCGGACCGACGGAGATGCTCTTTGACAGGTTTTGCCTTTGGGTCGACACGCAAACAGTGCTCGGCCAGTCCCCTGGGTACACCTGGCATGTCTGATGGTTTCCATGCAAAGATGTCCCAGTTCTCATGGAGGAATTGGATGAGCGTGGCTTCCTATTTGCTGTCGAGTGTCATTGAAATGTGAGTCAGAGCAGTAGTGGGGTCTGAGGAAGTCCTGGACTAAGGGGTCCTCGAGCGTCCGGCCTGTTAGCCATGGGCGGCTGATGGGCTGTGAAGATACGAAGACCAAGATCGCACCCGTGTCCGGATGGGACTCTCCTTGGCGTGGAAGGCAAGCTTGGCGGCCGAATATGTAGATTCCCTTCTTTTTAACCGACCTTGTGTAACCCTAGATCCTCCCGGTATCTATATAAACCGGAGGACTTAGTCCGGAGAGGGGGAGACTCATTACCATAGTCATACATGCTAGACTTCTAGGGTTTAGCCATCTCGATCTCGTGGTAGATCAACTCTTGTAATACTCATATTCATCAAGATCAATCAAGCAGCAAGTAGGGTATTACCTCCATCGAGAGGGCCCGAACCTGGGTAAACATTGTGTCCCCTGTCTCCTATTACCATCGACCTCAGATGCACAGTCCGGGACCCCCTACCCGAGATTCACAGGTTTTGACACCGACATTGGTGCTTTCATTGAGAGTTCCATTGTGCCATCGACGACAGGATCGATGACTCGCCTCGTCCTTAAAGACAATATCACCGCCGGAGGAGAACTGGCCCCAGGCCAATCCCTCCGGCTGGGTGGCTCTACCATGACCGCCCGTTCGGCCGTTAAGCCGACGATGACCTCTCGGGCCATCGAAAATCCCCTTCGTATCGACTCCAAACACTCCAAGAAGATGGATCCGGTGGAGTTTTCGTCTTTAAACGAGCTCCTTGATCGCATCGCCGCCCTGGGAATCACCACAGATTACGATTGGATCGGGCTTAAACCCGACCAAAGAGAAATCAAATCTCCACCGGCCACCCACCAGATAGCGGTAGTCAAGGAGCAAGACGGCGAATCTTCCCCTATACTGAAGATGGACTATGCACGGATCGCCGACCCTACATAGCCAGATACCCACTAGCAAAAGGAGGTGACCGGCCTTCCGAACATAGAATCGGACGGCGATCATAAGCAACCAAAAGATACTCCGGAGCCTGGACTGTTAAGTCTGGAAAACCTTCAGACTCCGGATCATCGATCGGGTCAGGGTTCGAATCCAATTCCACCCACCCACCCAGACATAAGCGCTCTCATGAACATACAACAACAGTCTCAGGAAACGGTCCACCACTTCTGGGCCAGATTCCTCCTTGTCAAGGACAAGGTTAAAGATTGCTGCGACGAGGACGCGATATCTGTGTTCTGCAACAATTGCACGAATGAAGGAATCCACAACGCCATTAATCGCCGCTGTATACTAGACTTCGCTGACTTGGCAACTATCGTACAGAAGTACAGTACAATGGAAAGCGTCTGGAAAGATGAGGCAGCTTGTTGGGAGCCATCGGTCCCAACTCAACCGCTGGTCCAGGCGAAAAGGGCGCATCCTCGTGACACGCCCAGTCCAATAGCCAAGAAATATAAACCCATTACGCGGCACGGAACTGTTCTGGAGGGATGGCTCGATGGCCCATGCAAACTACACACAACACCCGACACCATACCAACCCACAGCCTTAGAGCATGTTGGATACTCCGCAGGTAGCCAAGAGCGGTGGGTACATCCTTACCAAAAACACCCCAGAGCAACACCCTCCAGAAGACGACGACCCCAGAGTATTGACGGTCTTTGAGACATTTTCTTCAAACAATAAGCGCAAAAGGGCACTCTGCGACCTCGGCGAAGTCTGTCAAATCGCCGTGATAAACCCTTGGAATGACATGGCTATAACTTTTAATGCTGGTGACGAACCAAAATACAGGACCGCCCGAGCGCCAGCTGCATCAGTCCTCAGTCCCATCGTGGACGGCGGCAGCGGACTAAACCTCATCTATGAGGATACTCTCCACAAAATGGAAATAGACAGGAGCCGCATCAAGCAAAGCAGCACGACCTTCCGAGGAATCATTCCCAGTCGGGAGGCGCGGTGCGCGGGAAAAATCACACTTGACATGGTATGCGGCTCGCCGGAGAATTATCGGTCTCAAGAAATAACCTTCCAAGTGGCCCCTTTCAGCAGTGGATATCACGCCCTGTTGGGGCGAGATGCTTTTACACGCTTCCAAGCTATACCTCATTACGGGTACATGAAGCTCAAAATGCCCGGGCCCAACGGCATAATCACTCTTGTGAGTGATCCGGACATAGCACCCCGTGCAGAAAACAAAACCGCATCCCTAGCCCTTGAGGCATTATCTAAAGCCCCCCGCGGCCGAGGAATTAACTGCACTGTGCTCCATGGTGGATAGGGACGATGTGATCTTAGACAAACGACCCAAATCCACCTCCTTCAAACCGGCAGAAGAAATAATCAAATTCCAGGTCCACCCAACGGACCCCAAGAAGACAACATCTATTGGGGCACAACTAGACCCAACGGTCGAGGCCGCGCTACAGGATTTCCTTCGTGAAAACTGGGATATATTCGCCTGACACCCTTCTGACATGCCTGGAATCCCACCCGAACTGGCCAAACATAGCCTCAATATATTAAAGGGATACAAACCAGTCAAACAAGCACTGCGGTGCTTTTTCGAACCCAAACGTCAAGCTATGGGGGAGGAGCTGGCCAAGCTAATTGAGGTCGGATTCATTAGAGAAATAAAACACCCGGACTGGCTGGCAAACCTGGTGATGGTACCAAAGAAGGACAAATCCTGGCGCCTGTGCGTCGATTTTAAAGACCTCAATAAGGCTTGCCCTAAGGATCCCTTCCCCCTCCCCCGCATCGATCAAATCATTGATGCTGCCGCATGACATGACTCACTATGTTTCCTTGATGCAAATACCAGATACCATCAATCAAAATGAAGGAATCCGATCAAGATGCAACAACATTTACTACCCCGTATGGGTCATTCTGCTTCAACACCATGCCCTTCGGGCTCAAGAACGCCGATGCCACATACCAACGCATGATTCAAACATGCCTGGAGAAACAGATCGGCAAGACAGTTGAAGCCTATGCGGACGACCTCATCATCAAAACTAGACACGTCGAAACACTAATAGATGATTTACGTCTCACATTCGACAACCTCCGCGCGTATGACATTAAGCTCAATCCGAAAAAGTGTGTTTTCGGCGTCCCTGCTGGAAAACTGTTGGGCTTCATCATTTCCAATAGAGGAATTGAAGCAAATCCAGCCAAAATTCAAGCTCTGTCCCAATTGGCTACGCCAACGGACCTCAAACAAGTCCAAAAACTCGCGGGTTGCGTGGCAGCTCTAAGCCGCTTTATCTCCAGATTGGGAGAAAAGGCACTGCCACTCTATCGCCTTTTACGGTGAACCGATCACTTCGAGTGGACGGACGCGGCAACAGCCGGACTGGAGGAAATAAAAACCCTTCTAGCAAGCAACCCAATCCTGGCTGCGCTAAACGTCGGTGAACCCATGTTATTATACATATCGGCAACACATCAGGTGGTGAGCGCCGTGCTCGTCATTGAATGAGAGCAGGGGCGGACACAAGTTCCCGCTTGAAGCCAAGATACTACGTATCCACTGTCCTTACACCATGTAAATCCCAGTATACCCCCATTATCAAAAGATAGCATACGCGGTCTTTATGGCATCCCGAAAGCTACGACACTACTTCTAGGAGTGTTCGATCACGGTGGCTTCCGAAGTACCACTTAATGACATAATAAACAACCGCGATGCCACGGGCCAGATTTCCAAATGGGCCATTGAGCTCCTTCCATTTGATATCACATACAAAACCACGTCGAGCTATTAAATCCCAAGTACTGGCTGACTTCGTCGCCGAATGGACAGAGGCCGAACTCCCTAAAGAGTATGACACATATTCCAATTGGGTTATGTATTTTGATAGCTCCAAAATGTTGGCAGGGCTAGGAGCGGGCATCATTTTAACGTCCCCTACTGGAGACGTCGTTCAGTACGTACTCCAAATACTATACACAGACTCCAACAACGCAGCCGAATACGAGGCCTTATTGCATGGTCTCTGGATGGCTGTCTCCATGGGCATACAACGCCTGGAAGTGCGCGGGGACTCAAACCTTGCATTATCTAAAATAAATGGAGACTTTGATGCCAAAGATCCAAAGATGGCAGCTTATCATAATGCCGTCACAAAAATGTCGTCTCGGTTCGAGGGGCTCGATTTCCATCATGTGGCTCAAGAAAGTAATCAAGCGGCGGACGTTCTTGCTCGTATCGTCGCCAAGCATGACTCCGTCCCACCTAATATATTTCTGGAAAGGCTTTTTAAGCCATCCATGGTGTGGCAGGGGGAAAATGGCGACACTAGTCCGGATCCGAACATAACCCCAGATTCCGAACACACCGATATCATCGGAGGCTCAGCCAACAAAGTAACACCGTCGGCGCATCTCATCATGGCAGTCATTGCCCCATGGACCGAACCCTTCCTGGCCTACCTTAACAGGAAGGAACTTCCTAAGGATCAGAATGAGGCCCACCGCATTGTCCGGCGTTCAAAGGCCTACAAGGTTCATGACGGAAAGCTATATAAGAAAAGCGCTACTGGAGTCCTTCAAAGATGTATCTCCAAGGAGAGGGGCGGCAGCTCCTGGCTGAGATTCATGCCGGTCTCGGCAGGTACCACGCCGCAGCTCGGCCCTTGTTAGGAAGGCCTTCCATACAGTGTTCTATTGGCCGACGGCCCGAGCGGATGCACAGGACCTTGTCCAACGTTATGTTGGATGCCAACTCTTCGCCAACAAAAGCCATATGCCCCCAACTTGGCCTTTTGCGGTCTGGGAACTGGATATGGTTTGCCTTAAAGGAGGAAGCCATAAAAAATATCTGCTGGTCATTGTCGGTGTTCTGGGAACGGGATTCCCGGACTTGCTTGCCTGTGGCCCACGGCCTGGCTAAGCTAGCGGGCCGTACGGCCCACCTTCATCGACAAGGCAATCAAGACCTTAGCGAGGAGCCAAGCCTCGCGAGGCGGACGATGCAAGACCTCCTCAGGAGCGGCCTAGCCAGGCAGGCTCACGAGGAGCGAAGATATCAAGGCGGGGCAAACCTCACGAGGCTCTCGTGACATGAGCCATGACGATCGACACCAGACAGGCGCTAGGGCGCGCAGCGTCTTTGTTTCCTCTTTGGTGCTAAGGAAGCAGGCACAGGCGCGGAGTACCGAGGCGTCAAGCAAAGGTTTCCATATCGGTGCAACGAGACCAAGACCAGCAGGACGACAAGACGGAGGTCACCATGGAGCCCAAGACGGCGTCATCACCAGAGCCTTTCGCAGGCGAAGACCGCTTTTGTTAGGATAGCTTGATCTAGCTGTCCCCTTTCAAATTTGCCCGCCGTTGTTGGTTCTCTTCCCGCTCAATATTTGGGGAGAGGACCAGGGCCTATAAGTAGAGCTAGCCACCACAGTAGGGGGGGACCCGAGTTCTCATCCACAAGTCCACATGGCACAAGAACACCTCAACCTCAGGAGGCTGTTCTTCCCCTTGTACTGTTCATCATCAGCCCAAGAGGCAATCCACCACCACACACTGGATTAGGGTGTTACACCACAATGGTGGCCCGTACCAGTATAAACCTCGTGTCTCTCTGTGTTGTGAGTTTGTCGAGTTCGTCTGTGAGATCTTAGCGAGCTAGCCCGTGGATCGGTAGGAGGGAAAGAACTTCGCGTGCACCCCATAGTTCGAACCTTAAGGGTTTTGCCGAAACCCGAGATCGGACATTTGGCGTGTCAGGTTAGGGGTGCGCCGGAGCTTCTTCCTCGCCAATTGACTTACCAACGCTCCACGGCCGAGATGTCCAGCGACCCAAGAGCTGACTCTGACCGATGGGCAGCTGGCTGCCCGGGCGACGACGCCTGCCCATGAAGACCTCGACCAAGGCTCCAGTGGCGCGAGCGCCGTCAACGCTGGCGCAGCGGCGCAGCCAGCGCGTCACCCTTACTCCACGACAAGTATGAGCCACTGGAAGGGCAGTAAGCCACGCTACGGTGACGACGCCGCACTCGTGGCGGGAGGAGGCAAACATGCAGGCAGCACTCACAGTGGCAAGAGAGCTGCTGCGGTGCCGGCTGATGGAGAGCGGCCGGGATGCGCTGCTAGAGCGCATCGCCGAGCTGCTGGACGCGGCGGTGTCGGGAGCACTTCCCTTCTGCTATCGGCTCCCTTCTCAGACTGTTGCGGGGCCTCATGGCGGGCCTCGCCGCAACCACGCGCCATCGGGAGTGCCTGGGGGCTTCGTCAACACCAGCACGGCCGGCAGCGCCGGGGGCTCCTCCGCCCCCATGCCGCCCGCAATAAGCACGGGCACAAGCATCGCCTCCCATGGTCCCAGCGCGATGCCGTGCTACTGTCCTCAACACGCCACGCTGGGCCAAGCAACATGGGGTGTTGGGCACTACAACGAGGTGTTCAGGGTAACGGCCCCGGAAGCCTACGTACCCTGCATGATGGACCAAGAGTACGCATCGGAGGACGACCCCGGCTCGTTCGTTGGAGAATTTTGGGAAGAAGGGACGCTAGGAGTCAAAGCCTTCCAGGAACCAACGGTGAACCACGACGATCGCGCCATCAACGGCAACTACAGGGTACGACTAATCTCTCAGGAGCAGGCTTACACTAACCATGGGCTGCAAGTGAATCAGGTCGCAGACTCGATCAACGTCCCTGGTGCAGCAGCATCCCTTCCAACAAGGGAAGCACGCTGGGGGCCACCAGGAGGGAGCTAGGAGCAAGGCCCCTCCCCACGTCGCGCGAAGCCGGGCGACACCCGGAGGTAGGCCCTCTACCGGGGAGGCCTCGACGACCCTTCCCCCGGCAGAGGGCCCGTGGTCGCCGAGGGCACCGCTGGCGTCCTCTTTCCCCCCATTGTGTCGTCCAGGTTGCCGATCGACTCAAAGGTGGTCGAGGGTGGCACAAGGCGGGGCCCTCGTCTGGCGATATGAAGCAAGGTCGGTACCTGTGAAGAAGGCCCAGTGCCTGTGAAGCTCACCGCTCGTGACACTCTCACGTAATAATGAGTTGGGGCTGTACACGCCCCGGAGTCTCAGGGGTGCCGGCCTCATGCCCTGCGGCTCCCTCCCACGCCTAGGGGCAGCACTTAGCTGCTACTGGTGAGAAGACTTGAAGACCAGAAGACTAGAATAGGTGCCGGACGCGGCCTTTCGTTTTGGATCTCTTTTTCTGTAGCCTTGCTTTCTGGATCTGGATTTAAGTTGAAGTCGAGTTTTTATTGGTGTGCACGGGGGGGGGGGGGGGGTGGTGCCTTTTCTCGTTCAAGCAATTTCTTGCTTTCTGGATTTCATTCTTCCCGGGACTCATGTCCATCGACTTCCCCTCACGAGTCCCTCGCGAGCAGGACTGCGTGAAGCGCACTCTAACGCTGCAACTGGTGCTTGCCTCTTGCGGGGCCCCTCCTGACGGGTCGACAAGCTCCGCAGGATTCTCATAAACTCGTCGCCTCACAACCCAGCTCGAGGCTGGCACTGACTAAGGCAACCCACGACGGGAAACTCACCCCTGGACTTACGAGTTCGCGAGGGCACATACTCAATACCACTTAGAAAAGTAAAGGCTGCAACTTGCTTACATGAGGGGCTCCCCCTCTCAAAATGCTCTTACAAGTTTTCCAAGGGCCGCGCCCGAGTTTTTGCGTGCAGGATGCAACGACAGGAGGACATGGGATCAGCCAAATATATCACTTGCTGCGTTGCCCTCGAACACATCACTCGCATCGTCTTCGCCTTTGCCGGCACTGTCGCCGCCTTCGGCGACGCCTTCATCGCCATTGTCAACCACATCGCCTTCGTCCGCGACGACCACCACCGCCTCGCCATCTGAAGCGAAGGCTCTGACCAGCGCATCCACGTTGTCCTCCACCCACCGTGCTAGGTCACCCCGGACGGCCTGCGGCACGGGGGCAATGGCAGCGTCAAAGTCGAAGTCAGGAAAGGTGTTCCTGAGGTGGCTAAAGACGCGAGAGAACACGCGCCCGAGCAGGCCCGGCTTCTCTCCTCCATGAGCCGGCGAGCCCTGTCAGACCGGGCGTCCAAGCGCGTCACCACATCGGTGAAGAAGGTCAGGTGGCTGGCATAGTCATTTGAGTGAGGAGGCGGTGCATTCTCATCGCAGATGTAGCCCAGCGCGGTATTAGCCCTGTTCCGGAGATCCTGAAGCATGGGGGTGTTCTCGCGCTCCAACGTCCACCGTTGGAGCACTTCCTCCCTGTTTTGACGTGCGACGGCCTCGGCGTCATCAACCCGTTTCCGAAGAGAAAGCAGCTCGGCACGGGCGGAGGCCAAGTACGCCTGTGCCGTGACCAGGGCGGCAGCCGTGGCCTCCCCACGCCTCTCTGCCTCGTCCAACCCGGGCCTGAGGGCCGCGGCACTGCCCGCATCCTCCGTTCCTGCGAGCTTCAACTTCGAGTCATACCTACCCTCCAGGTCTGCGCGAACCTCGGCCACCCGGAGGTCGACTTCCTCTTGGACCCTGGCCTCGCGAGCCCCGACGGCATCTTCCGCCTGAGCAACTTGACGCTCCCTCGTCTCCAGCTGCTCGAGCTCAAGACTGCGCTCCACGGCTTCCAGAGCCAGCGCTTCCTCACGCCTCTGGACCTCCTCTTCCTAAGCAGGCGTCCCCCTCAGCGACACAAGGGCGGCTCTGCGCGCATCCACCTGCTGCTCGAGGGACGCACTCCAGGCCTGGAGCTCCCACGCGCGTTTCTCCGCAGCCTCGCGATGGCGGTCAGCCTTGCGAGCCTCCTCCAAGGTTCGAGAGCAAGCTTCGCGGGAGACCTTGAGGGACGCCTCGGCCTTCGCATTGTCAAGATCATGCTGATAGCGGCCAAGGTTGATGGCCACCCTCAGCTCACGCCATTCCTCCACCAGCCGCAGACCTTCAGCCTCAAGGCACGAGTCAACGCCCGCAAGTTCTTCACCGAGTCGGCTCATCGCGCCCATCGCCTCTTGGAAGAGCTCATGGCGAACGATGCTTCGCCCGCGCTCGGACTCGAAAGCACGGCCCACCTTGTCCTCCACCTCGGGGGCTGCTGGCGGGACATCAAGTGGCGCACCGTCTCTCGGCAGGGGGCTGGGGGCTGGTGTCGCACCAGGCGACGGCCCGACCTCGCGAGAAGCTCCGGCCGGATGCGGCCCGCTACTTGAGGAGGAGCCGAAGGACGAAGTCAACCATTTGATGTCCATCACCAGAGGAGGAGATCGGGGAACGCCCGCCAGGTTCCAAGCCAGACCGTGCAGGAAGGGCAGCGAGGCCACAGATTCAAGGCTCCCTGAAGGCGAGCGCACCCCCTTTGCCGACCCAGTTCCGGGCGTGGCGTATAGGCTTGGGGTGCACAAGGCCAGCGGGGATGCCGTGGAAGGCGAGGATTGCTTCACGAGGGACCCAATGGCCCTGGCAGAAGGGGTCCTGAAGAACTAACGTCAGGAAGGAAATCGGCAATCAAGAAATCACAAGGTGCAGTACTTACTCGTCGATAGCCAAGTACTTTCACCGCTTTAACGGCCCGAAGATGCTATTGCTTCTCGGGGATCCTTTCCTCTTGCGGAGCTCCTCGAAGTCCACGCAAAGCCGACCAAAGTGCTGGACGTGACGGCCAGTGCGAGGCGGGGCCAAAGAAGAGCTTGGAGAGACAACTTCAGGGGTGCTTGGCTTCGGCGAATAGTCGGGCGTCGTCTCGCTACGACCTCCCAAGGCTTCGGGGGCTTCGACCTCGGGAACTGCATGCTACGTCGCCTCAGTGACCGACGCCCCAGGGGAGGGATCGCGAGCCCCCGAGGACGACGCTCCCGGATCTCCACGCGACATGTGCTCTTCAACGCTGGGGCCGCCGGCCTCCGTTGGAGCTCACCCTCACTCGGGGCGAGCTCGGCACCGGTGACGAGGAGCGGGACCACGTCGACAGGATTCTCGCGGGGCCCACCAGGCCGATCGGGCGCAGGACCCACTCATCAAAGGAGGGCATGCTCGCAGAAAACTCATCCTTGTTCTCGCAACGGTACAACAAACAACTCTTCCTGGGCATGTCGTCTGGCAGACGGGTTCCTGTTAGGACCATAAGCACTGTCTCCCGCATCTTAAGAGGAAGCCCTTCCTCTTGAAACCTCATGTGGTCCTGACTGCTGAGCAAGGCCCACATTGGGCGGGAATGGCGCTGAAGCGGAGCGACTCGGCGCTTGACGAACTCCTTCACCACCATAAGCGCAGTCACACCGCAGTCCTTCAACCTCCTTAGCCTGGCCCAGGCGGGAGCGAGACGGGGGCTCGTGAGCTTCTGATGGCCCGAACTGGAGTTCGGAACAGTAGGCCCCGCCGGGGCATGGAGCAGAGGGCTGAGCACACCGGCGTCGACAAACACCCATCATGTCCGGAACTCGCTTGTGGATGGAGGGAGCTCAAGGTCAATCCCCGCACCTGCCGTCGCAGCCACGGCCTGGAAGCTCACGCACCCCAAGCACTGCTGAGGGTCAGCCAGGTGCAGTGAGAAGAAATGGCGGAGGAGGGCCACCGAAGGAGCGATACCCACCATGGCTTCGCACACAAAGGCGAAGATAGCAAGAAGAGTCACCGATTGAGGGTCGAGAAGCAGCATGTGGATCTGATAATGCTCGAGCACCGCATTAAAGAAGGCGGAGAAGGGAGGAATCAGGCCAGCCCAGAGGGCATCTATGAAGATTGGGACTTCAGTGGCTGCCCGAGCCATGCGAGTGCGAGACGCGGGCCAAGCCACCATCTCTCCCCACTCGTTGAAGCTGGAGGCAAGCATTGGACGCACCTTGTCCATGGCCTCGTCGTTGAGCACCGGGATCGGCCCGGCCGGCTCAACGGCCGAGGCGTGCTTGGCGAGACAGGGCTTCTTCCTCTTGTTTGCTTGCTTCGCGCCATGGCAGCAAAAGCGGGCAGAGGGCAGGTCGATGGGAGAAGAGAAAGCGAGTCTCGAGGAAGCAGAGCGATAGGGGAAGCAAGGCACAGACGACGGAGGAATAACTATGTAGGTCGCGGGGGCCGCGCAGCCAGGCGGATTCTAAGGCAGCATGGGGAAGCGGAGACGCCCATGTCCAATCACCGCCACACGTCAACCGAGGCCGCAGGCTTTTGGGGCCCGCAGCGCTTCGTACTTGGCCCTTGGCTTCGCCTCGAAGCCAAGCCCGAGCGCGCCTTGGGCCCGGGGGCTACTGTCAGTGTTCTGGGAACGAGGGTCCCCAGACTTGCCTGCCTGCGGCCCACGGCATGGCTAAGCTAGCGGGCCGTACGACCCACCTTCATCGACAAGGCAATGAAGACCTTCACGAGGGGCCAAGCCTCGCGAAGCGGACGACGCAAGACCTCCTCAGGAGCGGCCTAACCAGGCAGGCTCACGACGAGCGGAGATATCAACGCGGGGCAAACCTCATGAGGCTCTCGTGATGTGAGCCATGACGATCGACACCAGGAAGGCGCCAGGGCGCACAACGTCCTTGTTTCCTCTTTGGTGCTAAGGAAGCAGGCGCAGGCGCGGAGTACTGAGGCGTCAAGCAACGGTTTCCATATCGGTGAAACGAGACCAAGACCAGCATGAGGGCAAGACGGAGGTCACCATGGAGCCCAAGACGGCGCCATCACCAGAGCCTTTGCAGGCGAAGACCGCTTTTGTTAGGATAGCTTGTACTAGCTGTCCCCTTCCAAATTCGCCCTACGTTGTTGGTTCCCTTCCCGCTCAATATTTGGGGAGAGGACCAGGGCCTATAAGTAGAGCTAGCCACCACAATAGGGGGGACCCAAGTTCTCATCCACAAGTCCACAGAGCACAAGAACACCTCAACCTCAGGAGGTTGTTCTTCCCCTTGTACTGTTCATCATCAGCCCAAGAGGCAATCCACCACCACACCTTTGGAGTAGGGTGTTACACCACAACGGTGGCCCGAACCATATAAACCTTGTGTCTCTACGTGTTGTGAGTTTGTCGAGTTCGTCAAGTGAGATCTTAGCGAGCTAGGGCGTGGATCGGTAGGAGGGAAATAACTTCGCGCGCACCCCAGAGTTCGAACCTTAAGGGTTTTGCCAGAACCCGAGAGCCGACAGTCATGGTGGATAAATTCACCAAGTGGATAGAGACCAAACCAGTTAAAACGGTCGAGTCCGGGCCAGTAATAGACTTTATATCCGGCGTCGTACACCGTTATGGTGTTCCACACAGCATCATCACTGATAACAGCTCCAACTTCATAGCCGACGAAGTGAAAACCTGGTGCGCTAATCTGGGCATCAAGCTCGATTAGCCTCTGTCTATCATCCACAGACAAACGGTCAAGTCGAAAGAGCCAATGGTCTTATTATGAGCGGCATTAAGCCTAGACTAGTGTGGTCTTTGAAAGAATCGGACATAAGCAATCGGGTTGAGGAGCTTGACTCCGTACTCTGGGGGTTGCGGAACACGCCCAATCGCACTACCGGATACACACCTTTCTTCATGGTGTACGACGCAGAGGCAGTGCTACCCTGCGACATTATTCATGACTCACCTCGAGTGCGCATGTACGAAGAGAGGGAGGCCAAGCTCGATCGGCAGGACAACTTAGATGCCCTGGAGGAGGAGCACAACGTCGCAAAAGCCCGTTTCGCATTTTATCAACATCGGGCTCGCATATATCAAAGCAGAGAAGTGCGGGCCGAAACTTATAACATCGGCGAACTCGTCTACGCCTATCGGAGAAGAAAAAGGACAAACTCAAGCCCAAGTGGGAGGGTCCCTTCATCATTGACGAAGTTCTCACCGGAGGAGCGTACCGCCTGCGTGATGCATCAGACAATCGCCTCGAGCCGAAGCCCTGGAATGCGGCCAGACTACGAAGATTCTAAGACTAAAAAGTGCCGAACTCTTTGTTCGTCTCCTTCTCCCTACTGTTTCCATAACACCTTTTTTCTTTTTTCTCTCTCTTTTCGTTTTTTCTCTTCAGCCTTACAGCTTTCGTGCGGTTAGACCGTACACCCCCAACGCATACATCTTCAAGTATGTACGTCCATTGTACCTGGGGGCTTCTTGTCCAGAAGCTTGCTATTATTATTCCCTGAGCATTAAGCTCATTACATATGTGCTTTTTCCATATGTACCTTTTCTTCACCATTATATGCATCGATATGACTTAAGTTTTGGCCAAGCTAGGTTGCCTGGCTCCTGTGCTTATGCCCTACGTTCCCGTTAGTTCGGCTAGGGCATAAAGGGAGCACATCTGCGATTGTTACTGCTGGGTCATCCGGATGTGTACCTCAGATAGGGTGAAGCCAAAAACTAGCGTTCTTAAGGGAATATTCGGTCCATGGATTAAATACGATTTTTCGCATTGTGAACCCCCATAAGTTAAAACATACTGCGATTTTTCAATCACAGTTCGGACATGCGCATTGACGCATGCACGCCCAGGGAAAGGAACCCTTAACGGAACTATTCTCTCTGGAAGATGTTTCTTACAATCTTAATGTAATATAACATAACTAGCCGGATAATTGTCTGTTCAAGCAACTGTGACCCCTACGCCTGGTTTCCATGCATACCCGGTCTACTCGGCCGCTTTGGTATTCGGAAATACTCCGCACCTTTGGGTCCAGAGGTTGAAGCGAAAAGGTCGGCCAAGACAATCATTTTACAATTCAGCTAGAGTTGCGTATGCAAAGGAAAGTACATAGTCACTTAGGACTCAAAAACTTCCTCCTCTATGCCGTCCAGCAGGCTATCTAACTTACAATCCTGTTGGGAATACTTGGAGGCTACCTTTACTTGGTCATATACCAAACTAACGGGAACTTCTTTCCCATCTGACCCTAGAGGTCTGACCCGAGCCATATGATTCGGATCAAGCTTGGTGTACCATGTCTTCACCATGGCCCAGGCCTCTCGCGCACCTTCCCGGCAGGCCAATATTTTCCACAATCGAATGCGCTGCCGCGCTCCCTTGAATAGCTCTAGGAGCTCCTCCATTTTCCCTGGGGGAGAGGCAGATGGCCACAAGGCCTTGGCAACGCTTCGCATCGCCTGCCGAGCTTGCTCATGCATGCGCGACAGCTCTTGTAGCAAGTCACCGAGAATCCTGAATCTGCTCTTCGGGACGGCCCGTCAGCATACCTACAAACATAAACTCTATCAATACCTTTAGTCTCCGAACTATTACAAGGTAGGTTTGGCCACATACTGAATATGCCGCCTCGCAGCCTTTTGTTCTCCTTTACGGAGTCGGCCAATTGAGCCCACACATCTTTCAGTTCTTCGCCCAACTGGGTATTTGAATCTTGGAGTTTGTTTTTCTCCTGTCTAACTCGGGTCAACACCCGTTCGCCTGCGACATCTAGTCTTTTCGACTCTTTTCCTCCAGTTGATCTGACGATCTTGTTATGAGAGAAGCTGCAGCATTAACACAGTCGCTATGCAATTATTGTTTCTCGATGGAGGGAAATATTACCAGAAGACGCCCTCTTGGATTTTTCGGTTCGTGATAGCGCATTTAAGCTGCGTCCGACACTTTTCTAGCTCTTGGGCGACCTTTCGTTCTTCTCAGAGAGAACCTGATTGTGCAGCGATCCTCAAATCAGTTGTACCAACTACTTTAAGTCTCGGGGTCTATTGGCATACGGTTATCATACTCAGACACAGTAAACTTACCTGCACATCTTTTAAATGTGTCCGAGTATGATAACCGTATGCCAGTATGATAATCGTATGATAACCGTATGCTTTGTGGCTCTGCCAAGCCCATCTCGAGCAGCTCGGATGTATGTATCAGCCGAGCTGAAGGCATTAAACGCCTCTTCCGAAAAGCGGGGGTCTCGTAAAATGGCCCTCCGGCGCCGATGATTCATGGCGCTCTCCACTTCCGAGTTGGTGACGGACATATTTTCCGAGCCCTCGGCCGAAGGACAATCTGGCGTCACTCCCATATCGGTCCCCGTCTCTTCGGCTGGGGCTGGATCTTGGCTGTTGGGAGTATAACTAGCCAGATCCCTGGACACGGTCCAGCGAACTCTTTTCCTGATACAGGACGAACATGAAGGTCATAGTTGGATGTGACTATCAAAACAAATATATTTTCAAACCCATACCTCTTTGATGAGGGCCCGACCGTGTCTTCATTTGCCTTCCTCTTCGAAGGCTTGCCCGGTGCGGGAGCCGCTCTCTTCGGAGTCGCTCCTGGAGTAGCACGGTATGTCGAACGCCTCCCCTTTGAAGCACGAGACAGTGCGGTGGGTGAGGCGGAACGAGGGAATCCTTTCGGGGGAGATGTCTCCTGATTACTTACGTGTGAAGCGGGGAGAAGACCAAGGTAATCGGTGAGATGGCCACTTCCGTGCACTACAAAAAAATAGACTTCCGTGATGATACGTGTTTGTCACAGTAGGTTGCGTTTTTTGTCATGCATGTACATCCATGACGATTTTATGACAGAATCAAGATAGTCATACACATTTGTCGTAGAAGTGTTCCATGACATTACCAAAATTATCATCACGGAAGTGTCCACTTCCATGAAGATAAATTGCGCGTCACAGAAGTGCTTTCATCAAGGGTGACCGACACGTGGCATCCACCGTAACGGAACGCCGTTAAGCTATCGGGTCGGATTTTGGATCCGATAACCCGTTAATAGCCCCGACCAATGGGGAATTTCCACGTGTAAAATCATCATTGGCTGGAGGAAACACGTGTGGGCTCACCGTTGGGACAGATGTCATCCGCTCATTGGACCCAAGGCGCCTATGATACGGCGACACGTGGCACGGCCCAACAGAGGCCCATTCCTGTGAAAAGGCCGGCCCGTTTGACTTGGTCAAAAGGTGGCGGGCCGGCCCACGGAAAGCGTGTTAACGGCCTGTTCGCGTATAGCCCATTTACAACCCGCTAACCCAGGGCCCGTTACGCCCTATTCGAATTAGGCCCAGTAGCATCATTTGGGCCGTCCAATATGATTCAGCCCGTTTTAACTTCCGGCCCACGTGTGGCCCATGACTTCTTTCGGCCCAAATGAGGACCTTTGTAACTCTTGGCCCATTAACGGCCCGTGGTGAAACTGGCCCGTAATGAACAGTGTATCACCTTATACCCATTAATGGCCCGTTATTCCATTGGGCCATTTCCAGCCCGAGTTATCTTTCGGCCTTCTCAAGGCCCATTGATTCTTCGGCTCATTTGCGATTCGATTTACATACGGCCCGTTCTTGTCATTTTACGCTTGTGGGCCAAATTCAGCCCGTCGTTCTGATCGGCCCGTTTGCGGGCCGTTAATACGTTGGGCCGTTTTCATGTCAAAAATACCCGTTGGGTTGTTTTCATAGAGTTATCAAATACGGCCTATTAACGGCCCGTTATGGTCCACCAATAGTACGGCCCATGATTGGCGAAATGATGATCGCCCGTAGAAGGCCCATGGATCCTACGGCCCGTATGAGGCCCATCGATAGTACGGCCCGTAGAAGGCCCATGGATCGTGACGGCCGTAGAAGGCCCATGGACCCTACGGCCCTAGAAGGCCCATGGACCCTAAGGCCCGTATAGAAGGCCGATGGATCCTCTGGCGGACGAAGGCCCATGGATCATACGACTGCGGGAGGCCCATGGTTACAACAATGCGTGTGTTGCCATGATTATTTTGGCCTAGTTACCAAAAATAGGCTATTGTGGCCACTAGAAAAAAAAGCGAAAAAGTAATCGCGGTGACTACAAGCAAACAACTAAACAAGACAATAAGGAAATAAATAAGCAAGCAATTAACGCTAGCCTATTACCGCTATTACACATATTACAACCACTGGGAATCAAAGTTCGCCGCTAGTGCAAATATAGGGAACAAAGCAGCACATTACATACACTAGCCGTCAAAATTGGCCACCAGTGCAAATAAACACGGCAGCAAAACAAGAGCATAACTGAAACAACTTCAGAATAGCTCAAGAAACGTTATCCTGGGTATCCACCATGCTGGCAATAAGCTTAGCAAGCTGATTAGCTTTGTCCTGTTTGGCGCTAAAATCCTCCAACGCTTCTTTGTTGCACGGAAAGTATGCATCTGAATGCTCCAGGGACTTCCGCAGTCCTTCCGCTTCTTGTCGCAGCATAGCTGATCGATCTCTTTTAGCTTGTAGTTGAGACTCAAGAAATCGAACTGATTCAAACAGTGAGTTTGAATAGCTTGTGCAAGGGGTAGTGGCCAGTAACTCGAACACTAAACCAAGACAGGACTTTGGGGTTGTCCCGCTGTCTTCAAGATAGTCTTCCTTAACTGTTTTATCAGCTTTGTTGGAGACCAACAAGGATGTGTCACTATCCTGAACCTTATCTGCATTAATTCCTTTACCATTGCTTAATAAGGCACTCTTCCCCAATATTCTGTCAACATTCTAAAAGAAGAAACAAGCAGACACATAACAAGTTTAGCATGTACTAGTATATGAAACTCATTTCGGTGAACCAGTTCATTAGTAAGGTGGACAGGATTAAACTACCAAGTCTTCTATTGCCAAGTACTAGTACATAATAAAAACATCAAATAAACATATATCTATGTCCTATGGTCACTTCATTGTCTTGCCAAATCAAAATAGAGACACGGTTCAAATCATATCAGTTCAAGATAAAGCAGCAGTGAAAGAATACAAAGCGTGGGAAACTACACGGCACAACAAGATTTCAGATGGGTACCACGGGTCTACATGTACAACAACACTATTGGCTCTGTTGTGATGCTAGTAATGTGCATGATATGAAAGTCAACTGTATACACAATTGAAATTAAAATCAACAGAGCTATTGATAAGAGCAAACATGTTAAAGAAACATGAGTGAACATACCATTGTGCCATTGGAGTTTTGATTGGATCCTTCAATTTAAAAATAAGTCTGTATGAGTAAATATAGTGATACAAGAGCAAAGCAATCATAGTTAAAAAAGGCGCGCCTAAGCGAGCGCTTAAGTGCGCCTAGGCTCTAGGCGTTGCCAAAACGCATTGCGCATAACTACGCATAATCTATGCATAACTGCGCAGAAGCATGCGCTTTGGTCAGTAAAGCGCAAGGCGGTGGCAAAACGCACAATTAACGCCTAGCGCTTTTTTGAACTATGATAGCAATGGAATCTTAAATTAGAACAGTTGTTCTTCAGGTTTAGGCACTTGTTCTACATGAACAGAGTACAGTAAGATGCAAGAATATAATACTTAAAAATAAAAAATGAGCTCATAGACCTTACCACATTCTTGGTTCGGGACCAGTACAGAACAAGGCGTTCCCAGTCATCATCCAATAAATGTGTCTCAGGAGAATGTAAGGGAATTTGATTAGTTTCTTTGCCGGTGAAGTACGTTTTCTTCAGGCATTTCCGATACTGCCACCAAGCATTCTTGAAGATAGCAGAGGTAATAGCACAGGTTACCTCATCCAGAGTTTCCAAATCGGTCCTTCTCTATAGTGAAAAAAGGGAAAATTTGTTGTATTATAACCATCATGGAGGTAGGATGTATGGGACGAAGCAAAGTAATTGCCATGAATAACATTACTTACACATAACTCCTGGACAAACACCTGCAATTGGCATTTTCCTTCATCTTCAGTATAATATTTCCAAGATGGGAAGACACGCACATACGATTTAACAACATCAAATGCGATAGATGCTAAACTACGACTAGCTGGTTGTGCTTCCTCCACAGGAATAGGCGTACTAACTGGTGGAGTTGGGGTTCGCCATGATAGTACTGGCCCTTTGGGCACTGGAGCTGCCTTACTAACTGCTCTTGTTTGGGAGCTCTGTGGTGGAGATGGTGATGTGTCAACAGGAACTGGGTTACTATCGGCTGGGGTTGGGGTTAGATTGGGTGAAGCGGGTTCTCTGTCCATCGCAAAGAGGGGTACAATCTCTGAGAGTTTGGGTTATGTGTGGTAGGGCTGGTTCTTGTGCATGTACAACCGGGGTGCTATCTCCACCAAGAGGTAGCATTGTTTTATTTGAAGACCGTGTTTTTAGTCCGCTAGATACTGGCATCACCCACTCCAATTCAAATGGGCGATAAATAGGAAACATAGTTGAATGTACAGACATTGTATGAGAGACACATGCAATAGATAGTGTGGAAAAAAGAGGGCATGAAATAGTTGACATGTATATTGTTTAACTAAAACGGATAGCATGACATAATTTCACATATATGATGTCTATCTAAACTGGATAGCATATCATAACATAATTCAAAGATATGATGAATAACTAAACAGGATCGCATGACATAATTCACCTACATGTTATCTAAGTAATCAGGATCGCATTGTTTAATTCACATATGTGATTTATATGCTAAACAGAGGGCATTCGATATGATGTCTGAACTAAGAACATGGTGTTGAATATTGTGTATATGATGTCTAAACTATGCAATGAAAGACACCATATGCATGATATGAGTAGTATAACCGTGCCAAGTTAGAGCATACACCTCAGTGGGGGAATAGGACTGGTCATACCGTCTGCGAATCCATCTTTGAGGAGCTATCGGGACCCAACAAGAGATCTGCTTGACGGTGTAGCACTGCGCTCTGAAGGCCTTGTTTTCACTCCAGATTTTTCCATCTCCCACCCAAATGGCTGATTCACAGGAAGAGTAGTTTAATGTACAAACATTGTCGACAAATGGAAATGTAATGAAGAAAAGGATGGGCAAGATATAATTCAAATATATGATGCCTGGTTAAACAGGATGGCATTGCGCATTTCACATATATTATGGCTGGCTAAAAGACATGTGACTGCATAATTCCCATATATGATATAGAAACTAAACAGGTGGCATTCTGAGAACATGTCTAAACTAAGCGAGATGACATATATGATGTCAAAAGTAGGCACTGCAAGGCAACATATGCATGATATGACTAACATCATCATGCCAAGGTAGAGCAAACACCTTGGGGGTAAATAGGAGTGGTCAAGAACGCCCGAATCCGCCTCGTAACAGATATCTTCCTCTGGATTACAACTTGAAAGGGGTGGGGAGGGTTTGCCATTGAACCCACCATGGAGCGATATACGCATGACATTGTATTGCCGCGCAAAAAACTCTTCTCTTTTTCTCTACATGTTCAGCATGACGGTGTACAATATCGACATGCATACGAAAAAAATATGGTGAGATTATGTAAGGAGAGCATGCAGAAATTTAGAGTGATGGTAACAACCAGTGGATCGACGTTTTTCCCTTGAACCAAAATAGCCCTAATGGATCGACGTGAATGTACAGTAATAAGTGATGCAACAAGTGTACAACCTCTTTGTTGTAGCCGTGTCGACCTCAGCATCATTGGGTTGGTCGCTGAAGCAGTTGAGGTAGAGGTGGCTGTCCGATGTCTGGAGGAAGATCTGAGGAATCTGTAGATGGCGTCCAGGGCATTGCTCTGTTGTGATGGATCGTTCTGTCGTTGGAGCAGCTCCAGTGAGCCGTAAGACGTCAAGGCTGAAGCAGCACAAGACAGACATTGTCAATTTCAAGTGGGATTCTAATAGCATCTCCAATAGATGATGTAAAATGGATGTAAAATTAACATCACCAAAAACCACCTGACTACAACAGATGAGCTAAAAACTGTTGACTCTGAACTTAACTGTCGAAGCTGAAATTTACTGTGGAATCTGAATGCTACTGTTGAAACTGAACGCAATGGTTGCAGAGAGACACTTGACATGTAGTTTAGGGAGGGCCTGCAGTTCATCTTCAACCTGCACCCCACCGAGCCGCCAGCCACCACCGGTCGAACCGCCGGCCCCAGCGCCGCCTCGCCGCCCCAAAACAACTCGCCGCCGCGCCTGCCAGCCCTCTAGGCCCCGCCCCCACCCTGAACCCTAAGATAGATAGAGGGGTACCTCTCCGTGAGCCCCTGTCCCCTGCAGTGGTGGTTCTTCCTTAACTCCGGCGAGCCCCCAACCCCTGAAAATCGACTGACCCAAAAGTCGATTCAGTCGACTGAAGTGTGGCTTAATCAGAGCAGAGTAGCAGCACAAGCGAGGGGGAGAGCAGAAGCAGCAGCTGGGCGAGCAAGCGATCGAGCTAGAGCCGGAGCAGCAGCAGTAGATCCGGCTGGTATGGACGCCGCCGCTGAAGGGGCCTCGCACTGGGGGAGAGCCGCCGTCGGGATGTCGCCCGCGGTGTCGGCTTCAAGCTAGCCGCTCCATGGGGGTGTGCGATGGAGCACCGTCAGCGCTGGGAGGTCGAGTAAAGGAGAAGGTGCGATGCGATGAGTGTACAACCTCTTTGGTGGCGCCGAGTAGGCCTTGGCTTCGTCCGAGGAGTCGGTGAGGATGATGCGGTTCCGGTGGAGCAGGTTAAGGCGGCGCTATGGGGATGGAGCAGCCGCGATAGACGACGCGGTCGTCGAAGCAGCTCCTTGGAGGTTGAGGAGGTGGCGCCCGAACCGGTGGGACGGCGAGATGGACGACGGATCCTCATCCGGGGAGGTGGACGAGGGACGTCGAGCTGTTGCGGTGGACGACGTCATCGGGGAAGAGGCTCCGGCTAGGCAGCGGTGACGTGGCGGACGAAGGAGGGTGGGGTTTCGCGACTGGAGCAGAGAGGTTATGGCGGCCTGGGATTTCGAATGGCGAAAAGGGGGCAATGGGAGGGGGTGAAGCATGACTTAGGGACGCGCTTGTCCAAAATGTAGGGTGTGTTACAAAAGTACCCCCACCGATTTGAACTAGCAACCCTTTCGGCTCAGGGTTAAAAGGGGGATTTCGCGTGTCGGGATTTCACGGCTGGAGGGAGTTTTCGAGCGCGTTGTAATTTCGGGATAGCAAGGCGCGGGTTGTGAAGGCGCCAATTTTGGGAGCACGATATCTGAATTTTCGGGATATAACAAGATGCGGGTTGAATTTTAGGGACAAGCCTAACGTGTAGTAATATTGTACTTGTACGTACCAAATCAATTCGCACTTCCCTCAACCAAAAATGAAACGAAAAAATAAAACTATTCACACCACAAAAGAGAGAGTCTTGCCCCGTTTTACTATACAAATGCTATTCAAAGCTACTCCCTCCTTCCATCTATATAGGGCCTAATGCGTCTTTCGATGTTAACTTTGACCAAATATTAGAGCAATGATATATGACATGCAACTTACACAAAGCACCTTTATTAAATTCGTCTCTGAAAGGTTCTTTCAATGATATAATTTTCACATTGTGCATGTCATGTACTATTAATCTTGTCAATAGTCAAAGGCGGTCTTAAAAATCTCATTACGCCCTATATAGATGGAAGGAGGGAGTATGAATCCATGTTATCTCTGATTAATTTTTTTCGCTTGCTGTATAATGCATGTAACCTACTCATACCAACATTTTAGTGCATTCCAAATGTCTATACTACCGCTGCAATTCGAACTAAATTTGAATTCGTTTCTATATTTCAATAAGAATCTACAATCATGATTGTTGCCAACTTCAACCATCATAGTTTCCTTGCTATCAGCCAGATATAAATCGGACGGCCTATAATGCAGGATGGCAGGCACACCATCATCAACAACTCCGTTTTTTTATAAGAGTAGAGATAAAATATATTAAATGTAGTATAACATGTTCATAACCACACCATGTGTATCACTGTTATATATATTCACACATGCGTCGGTTTGAAACACTATGATAAATTCTTCAAATATCCGAATTCGCTTTTTATAATGAAGTATATATGATCTCTATTCGTCTTTTACACCCACACGACCCTCTTATCTTTGTAGCTAGCGCTAACTTTCTCTTGTGCATGCACACGCCGCATCCCTCTCACCCTCCCTCAAAGATTCTCTAGCTCCATCGCGCAAATTCGTCTTTTCACTTTAGGTCGTTCACCCACAGTGTGTGTAGGCCCCCCCAGCTCCTTCTTTACGGCACACATCGATCGATATGCCTCTCTAGCCAGGTGTGCCTAGCACAAACACAAGCTTCCCCTCTTCTCTTGTCACCATCCATGCCTCACTCCCACCACTCTTTTCATCGTTCTCATACTCGCACACTCCTCCCCCTCGATATAGTATGCCTCTCGTACCACCTCCTACGTGCATCCCTCTCTCTCTCTATCCTTCTCCTCGTGCCTCATTTGCTTCTAACACACACATGCATGTATACAGATCGATCTCCCAACATATACCTAGATCGACTTTAACTACCCCCCCCATCGATCGACGTACCTCACAAGTTATGTCTCTCCTTTCTCTAACAAAGGGCGATTGATCTTCCTATGTAGTTACATCTGCTTACCACAGCCACATCGTCCCCCCTCATCATTCGTGCATGCCTCCTGACCCGTCTCTCACACGCACGTGCACAGACAACAAGCAGCCATCTCCTCTCTTATTGATATTGGGGGCGTGCCCTCCGTTTGTCTAGCAAGCCCATCCCACCATTTGTTAGAAGCAACTCCACTACCACCCCTTCCAACACTCTAGCTCTGTCTCTCTCCCAATCTTATTCCTCTCCTGCACATATGCATGGATGCCGATCGGTCTCCTTAATACATGAGGCAGATCGATCTCCTTAATACATGAGGTAGGCCTCTCCTCCTCCACACATATACCAGCCATTGTACGCCTATAGTTAATTGGGCCTCCCTCTTCCCCCACCACACACCGATAGTCGAGCACTGCAGGTAGGTATCCATGCCACAGACAAACCGCACATGTCCCATCTCACATTCCAAGAGGGCCAGCCACTCTATATCTTTGACGTGGGCACACACAAATTTGATGGCACTCTTTATCGATCGCGCGCACACACACACACACACATCATCCCTCTCTTCGGTTCTATGGACACCTCAAGCCGATATACCTCCACTCTCTTCTCGTGGATCGCCCCCTCTATATATATGTTATATCCAGGACTCTATTTCACACAAATTGCATATGTTACATTTTTTGATTGACCCCCCCCCCCAAAACTCTCAAGAACCCACACACCATATCTCTCTAGGTTTGTATCTCTCTCACACAACCCCACGTAGGTGGTGTACGTATACAAGAAGAGAATAGGTGCACCGTGCATGTACTCACGCTTCGTGCCCAGCCACACCTGCGCGGGTACACGGTGGAGCTCATTTCTTTATGAAATGGCAGCCCACGTGCTAATTTGAACGCTCAGAAGCGGTTGTTTACCTAGGGAAGTCGTGTACCACGCGTGCACGAAACAAAGTTCGACTTGACGCGTTATTTTTAAATAAAGTTATAGCGCTCAATGGCACGTACACAGAATATAAAACGATTTTTATGGAGAAAAAGGTAGTCTGCTCACTATATACAATGGAGCCTGCCTTCCTGGTTTGTCGCTCTTCAGAGTATCTCACACAAGGTTGCGGTGGCCTCTCTCTCTCTCACCATTGGTCATTGATCCGGCCGCATCCCGTCCGCCGGGGGAAAGGGAGTGTGGTGGCCTCTCCCTCTCTCTCACCGTTGGTCACTAATCCGCCCGCATCCCGTCCGCCGGGGGAAAGGGAGGAAGTGCATCGTTTCTTTGTTCGACGGCGCCGAGGCAGCACGTCCGGATCTGCGGTACACGTCGTTCTCTCTAACCAAGCTCCGGTGCAGCAGGTCCTATGCCACCTGCTCGCAGATTCCGCCCGCCGCCGCTCACCTAGTTACATCCCGACGACCTCCAGGTATCCCCTCCGGCCTTGCTCCACTGCCCGTCTTCCCACGTCACTGCATGTGGATCTTCCATAGTTCTTTGCCCAAAATGTAGCTCGTCCGGCATACTTTCCATATTGCATTCTTGTCCTCACACCGTTTTAGACAAACACAACCGTGTTGTTACCTTCCTTAGGACAAGGAATATGCTTTTTTGTCACCGCATGTGTCATCAACTGTTATTGGCCAGTAATTGTTTCCTTTCTACCTCTTTTTTTGCAAATAGGGCTATCCATTTCACCTCGTTGCTATTGCGACCTTTTGGTGAACTGCACAAATCACTTTTTTCTTAAGAGTGTTTTGTGCAGTTGTACTAAAATGTCACACGGGCAACGTCTCTTCATTTCAGTCTTGTTGCACAGAGGGAGATTGGTTTTGCTCTATCCTCCTCATCCAACTCCGAGCCTAATCTTCTCCAACTAGTTAGTCTTAAGAGAGACTGCAAAGGTGACCGGCTTCTATTTGTGTGTTTATTGTTTCATCAGCAGTCCTCTATTATCGTAATCACACTTACTATCTTCGGAACAGGGACGCTCATCTCTATTTTAGTGGAACTGCATAAAATGATCGGAATGCTGCATTCTCCAGACAGCTACTTTTTTTTTCCCAAAGCATGCCTTGTTGATTTAGACAGAGCTGGGGACGTTGTCGCCAATGAAAGCATGGATCAATTTTAATTTAACACCTTCTCACAACTCTGTCTTCAGTTGTGATGTAATTATTAGCTCTGATCTGCTAATAATTGACATGCATTAGCAAGGAAGTTAGTTTTTTCTTGTTTCCGAAAGAGCATCGATGGCAAGACACGCGAAACAACAGCTGAAAGCTCACACCATTGTACAATTTCATGTCGCTGGAAAATTAATTGTATAGTACGTCAATTATGTAAACAAATGATGGAAGCTTGATAGCATTGCCAGAAGCCTCTTCATCATCCGGGTCCATGTGCCATGCACAAAATTGTACTCCTTCGTTCCTAAATATTTGTCTTTTTACAAATTTCAAATGGGCATATTTTAGAGTGTAGATTCACTCATTTTGCTTCGTATGTGTACTCCCTCCGTTCCTAAATATTCTATTCGTCTTTCTAGAGATTTCAACAAGTGACTACATACGGAGCAAAATGAGTGAATCTACACTCTAAAATATGTCTATATACATATGTATGTGCCAGTCCATTTGAAATCTCTAAAAAGACAAATATTTGAGTAGTCACTCGTTGATATCTCTAGAAAGACAAATACTCCGGAGTATATTTAAGAACCGAGGGGGTAGTGCACAACCGCATGGGAGACTCAGCCGGTCGCTATACCGCATTAATAGTGAGTAATGAGCAGTCAAATCATAAGCCCCACCTTTCCCATTGTAAGTTGCTCAAGAAGCAACCATCAATACGCTCTTCTTTGAATCCGCTCATACTACTCCATCCGTCACTTTGTTTATACTGGCGCTTTAAAAAATAAAAAAAATATGTGGGACCAAGGCGACTAGTGATCGGCCTGAAAAATAGCATTGGTAGTTATAGCACTGCCTATTACTAGAGGGAATAATGCGTACACACATGCATGCAGTGCTTCCACCCCGGGTACACACATGCATGCACTTACTCCACTCCGTAGTAGTACAGTACATGGAGAGAAAATTGTGGACTTGATTGCGGCTACCACGCCTTAATTAATTGAGCGTTAAAGCAAACGCGTCTAAAGTCTCTCTGGTGGTGGAAATGCATTGAGAGAAATGCATCATAATGAAGCGTGCCCTGTAAACTATGACGGAGGGAGGAGTAGTATGAAGGTGCAAAACCAAGTACGCGTATGGCTAGTCGGTCAACGCACCTCCTCTTGGCATATCACTGACATGTGGGACAGGAGTGTGAGCAAACCGATCTCAATTGACGGCAAAGAGCCAACCCACCGTTCCTTGAGAGAGACGAGGAGCGAGAACACACAGACGGGCTCGCACGAAGGCCAAGATATATTCGAGCATGGTTTGTTGATCGATATCATTCATTAGATGTTGGGCTGCCATTTTCCGCCCTTCTCCAGAATAAACATGTACTTTATCAGAGATAAAAAAATAAGAGTACAAACGCTCCACCATGCGGTTCTAGTAGTAGTACTACTCGTACTACTGCGCTTGGCTCTTCGCCTCTTCGTGAAGTCGAACAATGATGGTACTCCGCATGTTGGGTACTACGGTGTATGCCTCGACAATCGACACCGAATGGATGATGCATGTCCACCGAGGGTAGGTTGCATTAGTCAAAAGGCGAAGCGAGCTTCACCTTGTCCCGCAAGCTTATCCTCGCTCATGAGTTGACGGGACACACCAAAAAGTAGTGCTAGTCCATACTCCCTCCTTTCCGGTTAATATGGCTTAATCTTTTTTGTGGGTAAATGAGAGAGCTTTATTCATATATAAGCATTCTTAGGACGATTAGCCAAGACACTGGTCACTAGGAAGCGAGGTACCCCGCAAAAAAAGAAGTAGGAAGCGAGGTGTTTCATCAAGCCAGCTCTCGGCCACATTTAAAGTGCAGCAAGCACGGTTCGCACAAAGATACGCCGCAAGGTTTGCTGACCTGTTTACATGCTGAATAACAAAAAAAGAGGAAATATTACTGAGCGCTACTATTTGTAACAGGATATGAGCCGGAATTAAGCGAGAATTGTGGCGAGTGTTCCATGCAATCAACTTCCATTATCACATGCGAGAACCTTCGAAGAGAACCAAATGTGTTGAAGATTGCTTTATCACATTTTAAAATTATAATAAGAGTGCAGACGCTCCTCCATCCGGTTCCTAGTACTAGTATAGTACGTACCTTTATAGACTATAGTAGTAGTACTAGTAAACTTTGCGCTTGGCTGTTCGCCTATTCGGGAAGTCGAACAATAATAGCACTAGTAGTATAGTGTATGCTTCTGGCAATCTGACACCGAATTAACTGTTGCACGTCCACCGCCTGAGCGAGGGAGAGCTTGCATTAGTCAAAAGTTTCTCCTTGCCCTGCGAGCTGATGTCTACTACACAACCTTCTTCTTGTAGACGTTGATGGGCCTGCAAGTGCACAGGTTTGTAGGACCGTAGCAAATTTCCCTCAAGTGGATGACCTAAGGTTTATCAATCCGTGGGAGGCGTAGGATGAAGATGGTCTCTATCAAGCAACCCTGCAACCAAATAACAAAGGGTCTCTTGTGTCCCCAACACACCCAATACAATGGTAAATTGTATAGGTGCACTAGTTCGGCAAGAGATGGTGATACAAGTGCAATATGGATGGTAGATATAGGTTTTTGTAAACTGAAATAATAAAACAGCAAGGTAACTAATGGTAAAAGTGAGCGTAAACGGTATTGCAATGATAGGAAACAAGGCCTAGGGTTCATACTTTCACTAGTGCAAGTTCTCTCAACAATAATAACATAGATAGATCATATAACAAGCCCTCAACATGCAACAAAGAGTCACTCCAAATCCACTAATAGCGGAGAACAAACGTAGAGATTATGGTAGGGTACGAAACCACCTCAAAGTTATTCTTTCCAATCAATCTATTGGGCTATTCCTATAAGTGTCACAAACAGCCCTAGAGTTCGTACTAGAATAACACCTTAAGATAAAAATCAACCAAAACCCTAATGTCACCTATATACTCCAATGTCACCTCAAGTATCCGTGGGCATGATTATACGATATGCATCACACAATCTTAGATTCATCCAACCAACATAAAAGTACTTCAAAGAGTGCCCCAAAGTTTCTACCGGAGAGTCAAGAACGGGTGCCAACCCCTATGCATAGGTTCATGGGCGGAACCCGCAAGTTGGTCACCAAAACATACGTAAATTGGGTCACGTGATATCCCATTGTCACCATAGATACGCACGGCAAGACATACATCAAGTGTTCTCAAATCTTTAAAGACTCAATCCGATAAGATTACTCAAAGGGGAAAACTCAATTCATCACAAGAGAGTAGAGGGGGAGAAACATCATAAGATCCAACTATAATAGCAAAGCTCGCGATACATCAAGATCGTGCCATAGAGGGAACATGAGAGAGAACACGAGAGAGAGAGAGAGAGAGAGAGAGAGAGATCAAACACATAGCTACTGGTACATACCCTCAGCCCCGAGGGTGAACTACTCCCTCCTCGTCATGGATAGCGCCGGGATGATGAAGATGGCCACCGGTGATGGATTCCCCCTCCGTCAGGGTGCCGAACGGGCTCGAGAGATTTTTGGTGGTTACAGAGGCTTGCGGCGGAACTCCCAATCTATCTTCTGCTCGGAAGTTTTAGGGTACTGGGTATATATGGGTGAAAGGAGTACATCGGTGGACGAAGGGGGCCCACGAGAGGGCGCGCCCCCCACCCTCGTGAGCACCTCCCTTCTTTCTGACGATGCACTCCAAGTCCATCGGGTGGCTTTCCTTCCAAAAATAACTTCTCCAGTTGATTTCGTTCTGTTTTGACTCCGTCTGATATTCCTTTTCCTCGAAACACTGAAATAGGCATAAAACAGCAAATCTAGGTTGGGCCTCCGGTTAATAGGTTAGTCCCAAAAGTAATATAAAAGTGGAAAGTAAAGCCCAATATTGCCCAAAATAGTAGATAATATAGCATGGAGCAATCAAAAATTATAGATACGTTGGAGACGTATCAAGCATCCCCAAGCTTAATTCTTGCTCGTCCTCGAGTAGGTAAATGATAAAAAGATAATTTTTGATGCGGAGTGCTACTTGGCATAATTTCAATGTAATTCTTCTTAATTGTGATATGAATATTCAGATCCGAAAGATTCAAGACAAAAGTTCATATTGACATAAAAATAATAATACTTCAAGCATACTAATCAAAGTAATCATGTCTTCTCAAAATAGAATGGCAAAAGAAAGTTCATCCCTACAAAATCATATAGTTAGGCTATGCTTCATTTTCGTCACACAAAGATGTCCCGACTTCTATACCCCCGATGACAAGCCAAGCAATTGTTTCATACTTAAATAATCTCAAACTTTTTCAACCTTCACGCAATACATGAGCGTGAGCCATGGATATAGCACTATGGGTGGAATAGAATATGATGATGGGGATTGTGTGGAGAAGACAAAAGGAGAAAGTCTCACATTGACGAGGATAATCAACGGGCTATGGAGATGCCCATCAATTGATGTCAACATGAGGAGTAGGGATTGCCATGCAACGGATGCACTAGAGCTATGAATACTCAACAAAACAAAACTAAGTGGGTGTGCATCCAACTTGCTTGCTCACGAAGACCTAGGGCACTTGAGGAGGCCCATCGTTGGAATATACAAGCCAAGTTCTATAATGAAAAATTCCCACTAGTATATGAAAGTGACAACATATGAAACACTCTATATGAAAAACATGGTGCTACTTTGAAGCACAATATATGAGACTCGCTATATGAAGAACATGGTGCTACTTTGAAGCACAAGTGTGGAAAAAGGATAGTAGCATTGCCCTTTTTTGGGCCTTCTTTTTTTCTTTGGCCTTTTTTTTGGGACAATGCTCTATTGAATGATGATCATCACACTTCTATTTATTTACAACTCAATGATTACAACTCGATACTAGAACAAAGTATGACTCTATATGAATGCCTCCGGCGGTGTACCGGGATATGCAATGATTCAAGAGTGACATGTATGAAAAATAATGCATGGTGGCTTTGCCACAAATACGATGTCAACTACATGATCATGCAATGTGAATATGACAAAAGTAAAGTATGTCATGATGATGAACGGAACGGTGGAAAGTTGCATGGCAATATATCTCGGAATGGCTATGGAAATGTCATAATAGGTAGGTATGGTGGCTGTTTTGAGGAAGATATAAGGAGGTTTATGTGTGATAGAGCGTATCGTATCACGGGGTTTGGATGCACCGGCGAAGTTTGCACCAACTCTCAAGGTGAGAAAGGGCAATGCACGCCATCAAGAGGCTAGCAAAGGCAGAAAGGTAAAAGTGTGTATAATCCATGGACTCAACATTAGTCAAAACAACTCATATACTTATTGCAAAAATTTAGAAGTCATCAAAAACCAAGTACTACGCGCATGCTTCTAGGGGGATAGATTGGTAGGAAAATACCATCGCTCGTCCCCGACCGCCACTCATAAGGATGCACAAGCCAGGTACACTTCATGTTTCAAATTTGTTACACAACTTTAACCATACGTGCATGCTACGGAACTTGCTAACTTTAACACAAGCATTCTTTAAATTCATAATCACCCAACTAGCATGACTTTAATATCACTACCTCCATATCTCAAAACAATTATCAAGTATCAAACTTTTCTTAGTATTCAACACTCATAAGAATCCTTAAAAATCTTGTATGCTTAGCATATTAGAATTAATCACATTACCATGCTTTTAAGACTCTCAAAATAATATAGGTGAAGCATGAGAGATCATCTATTTATTCAAAATAAAACTACCACCATGATCTAAAAGGATATAAGTGAAGCACTAGAGCAAATGACAAACTACTCCGAAAGATATAAGTGAAGATTAATGAGTAGTCGAATAATTATGCAACTATGTGAAGACTCTCCCATATAAGAATTTCAGATCTTGGTATTGTATCCAAACAGCAAGCAAAACAAAATAAAATGACATTGCAAGGATAGAACAACTCATGTGAAGAAGCAAAAACTTAAGCTCAACCGATACTAACCGATAGTTGTTGAAGAAGAAAGGTGGGATGCCTACCGGGGCATCCCCAAGCTTAGATGCTTGAGACTTCTTGAAATATTATCTTGGGTGCCTTGGGCATCCCCAAGCTTGAACTTTTGTGTCTCCTTAATTCCTCTCGTATCATGGTTTCTCTATTTCTCAAAAGCTTCATCCACACCAAACTCAACAAGAACTCGTGAGATAGGTTAGTATAAACCAATGCAAAACCTTATCATTTTCTACTGTAAAAAATCACTAAAATTATTATTCAACATTGCATACTAAATGCCTCTGCATATTTAATACTCCTATCCTCAAATAGAATCATTAAACAAGCAAACATATGCAAACAATGCAAACAATGCAAACATAACAGCAATCTGTCAAAACAGTATAGTCTGTAAAGAATGCAAGATTCATCATACTTCCCTAACTCCAAAAATTATGAACTAATATTCCCACTGTAATAAATTTATCAGAGCTCAATATTCAAAAATATTCAACATTATACTACTCTCTGAATTTTCTATGGAATTTTTGCAACAACGGTAAACTTTCTGTTTTCAACAGCAACATGTATAGTAGCAAAATAAGCATGGCAAAGGCTATCCTTGAATTTTTTATTGAAACTAAAGATGAAAAACATTATTATAACTAACAGCAAGCAAATCTAAAGAAAATAAAATGACGCTTCATGCAAAACACATATCATGTGGTGAATAAAAATATAGCTCCAAGTAAAGTTACCGATGAACGAAGATTTAAAGAGGGATGCCATCCGGGGCATCCCCAAGCTTAGGCTCTTGGTTATCCTTGAATATTACCATGGGTGCCTTGGGAATCCCCAAGCTTAGGCTCTTACCACTCCTTATTCCATAGTCCATCGAATCTTTACCCAAAACTTGAAAACTTCACAACACAAAACTTAACAGAAAACTCGTAAGCTCCGTTAGCAAAGAAAACAAAACACCACTTCAAGGTACTGTAATGAACTCATTCTTTATTTATATTGGTGTTAAACCTACTGTATTCCAACTTCTCTATGGTTTACAAACTATTTTACTAGCCATAGATGCATCAACATAAGCAAACAACACAATGAAAACAGTAACATGCTAAAGTTTGTAGTAATCTGTAACTAACGCAAACTTCTGGAACTCCAAAAATTCTAAAATAAATTGGTGGACCTGGGTAATTTGTCTATTAATCTTCTGCAAAAATAATAAACTAAATACCACTCTCCAGTAAAAAGTTCTAGCTAATCTCGTGAGCGCTAAAGTTTCTGTTTTTTACAGCATGATCATAAAGACTTCACCCAAGTCTTCCCAAAGGTTCTACTTGGCACAAACACTAATTAAAACATAAAACCACATCTAAACAGAAGCTAGATGGATTATTTATTCCTAAACAGAACCAAAAAGCAAGAAACTAAAATAAAATTGGATTGCCTCCCAACAAGCGCTATCGTTTAATGCCCCTAGCTAGGCATTATGATTTCAATGATGCTCACATAAGACATAAGAATTGAAACATAAAGAGAGCATCATGAAGAATATGACTAGCACATTTAAGTCTAACCCACTTCCTATGCATAGGGATTTTGTGATAAAACAACTTATGGGAACAAGAATCAACTTGCATAGGAAGGCAAAATAAGCATAACTTTAAAATTTTAAGCACATAGAGAGGAAACTTGATATTATTGCAATTCCTACAAGTATATATTCCTCCCTCATAATAATTTTCAGTAGCATCATGAATGAATTCAACAATATAACCAGCACCTAAAGCATTCTTTTCATGATCCACTAGCATAGAATTTTCACTACTCTACACATAAGCAAATCTATTCTCATCAATAGTAGTGGGAGCAAACTCAACAAAATAACTATCATGTGATTGAAAATTAAGATCAAGATGACAAGTTTCATGGTTATCATTATTTTTTAAAGCATACGTGTCATCACAATAATCATCATAGATAGGAGACATGCTTTCATCATAGTAAATTTGCTCATCAAAGCTTGGGGGACAAAAAATATCATCTTCATCAAACATAGCTTCCCCAAGCTTGTGGCTTTGCATATCATTAGCATCATGGATATTCAAGGAATTCATACTAACAACATTGCAATCATGCTCATCATTCAAAGATTTAGTGCCAAACATTTTAATGCATTCTTCTTCTAACACTTTGGCACAAATTTCCTTTCCATCATACTCACGAAAGATATTAAAAGATGAAGCGTATGAGACAAACTCAATTCCATTTTTTTGTAGTTTTCTTTTATAAACTAAACTAGTGCTAAAACAAGAAACAAAAAGATTCGATTGCAAGATATAAAGATATACCTTCACTTACCTAGCCTCGCAACAGCGGCGCTTGAGAAAAGAGCTTGATGTCTACTACACAACCTTCTTCTTGTAGACGTTGTTGGGCCTACAAGTGCACAGGTTTGTAGGAGTCAGATAGGTCATGTCGAGTGGGATCCTGGTTCAGTGGGGGCACGCTGAGTGCACCCACTGGGTGTAGTCCCCGAGACCGTCGTCGAATGTTTGATTCGGCGGGGTCTTTAGAATATGTCTGTTTGTAGCACTTCTACTTGGGCTGGGCAGGCCATACCGAGTGGGAACTGATCCAGTGGGGGCATGCTAAGTGCACCCACTGGGTGTAGTCCCCGAGACCGCTGTCGACTGCGGGCAGTCGGCGATGGTCTGAGAACAAATGAATTTTTTTGCTTCTTCCACTCGGGTTGGGCAGGCCACACCCGGTGGGAAATCGAACCAGTGGGGGCATGCTAAGTGCACCCACTGGGTGTAGTCCCCAAGATCGCTATCGAATGTTTGATTCGGCGGTGGTCTTAGAACTTTTTTCGAAATAGCAATCTGAACTTGCTCTTTTCTACTCGGAAGTTTCCGTCGACTGATTTGTCTTTTTGTTGGTTGCAGAAATCTTGTGAACTTGGGACCCAGTATGCTACCTTGGAGAAGGAGAAGATCCAACTCAAGCTTGACCTGGAGCTTGCCAAGAAGAACCTGAAGACTGCTCAAGATGAAGTAGCAGCCATGGGAGGTAATAACTCGCTGATTGCATGTTCAAATATTTCCTCTTTATCATCCTTTGAACCGAGTGACTGACTCCACCCGAACAGATGTGCATAGGAAAAACTGTCAACTCCAGGCTCGACTGAGGAATGTTATTTCTTTAGAAAAAATGAAGCATGTATTGGAGAAGAAGGACACTGACCTTGTGCGGTGCAGAAGGTGGCGCGTGAGATGATCGAACTAGCTGAGAGAAAGCTGGCTTCAGTCGGCAAGCTCGAAGAAGAAAACGCCAATCTGAAGACTGTTGTTGATGAAGCAAAGAAAGAAGCCGCGCAACTGAGAGAGCAGAAGGTGACCCTGACTAGCAAGGTGGATGATCTCACTCGGAAGAGAGATGAGTTGGAGGTTTATCTGGGAGGCCTTGCCAAGAATATGTTTGTCATGCTCGAAGGTATTTTTTTCATCCGAGTGATTCCAAAAAGCTTCTTCACAACATTTCTGCTAATTAATTTCTTTTCTCCTTGTGCAGAGTTCTGTCAGAGTTTCGAGGAGGAAACTGGGCGAATCGAAACGGGATTGGACCCCATCAACTCTCCTGTCTAAGATGAAGTTGCAATGAACATGCTGCAACTCGAATGTCGCCTTGCTAGCGTCTTGGACTATATTGCTCGGCTGAAGGTTGCACTGCCGTGGATAGACAAGGAGCTATGGCCAGAAAATGTGCTTCAAAATGACCTCGAGTCACTAATGACTCGGCCCAATGAAACCCCTGACCGAGTGCAAGCATGGAAAAGTCAGCTTCTCGTTGCGGTGCCAACGTGGCTCTATCACTCGTCTGTGTTCATTGCAAGGACACCAAGGAAGAAAAGATGAAAGCTCTTCAGTTGGAAAAAACCAAGAAGCTTCAGTTTCAATCTTTCATGGAGACCTTCATCGACATGACCACTGCATCATGGACGGCATTGACTTGGACACCTTCGTCGAGCCAGCTAGTCTTCCTCCTAGGCAAAGGAAAAATTGATGATTTCAATTCATTTTCCTTGGAATGCCAAGTGATTGTGTAGTCGTTAAACTCCTTTGGGCCTGACGCCCGAGTACTTTTGCTTGCGGTTCTGAACCTTGCTAAATTTATCCGAACATGATAGTTTTATCCGAATGCTATTTTCTCGTTTCCAATGTTCTTGGAGTTTTTACCTTAAGCGGAGCTAGTTCGCGGCTAAGCCTCCGAGTGGGAGGATTGCTCTTCACTCGAAGTACTTTTGAAACTTAGGCGAGTACGGGGTAGTAGCTAAGCCCCCGAGTGGGAGGATTGCTCTCCACTCGGAATAGTTTTTGAAACTTAGGCGAAACAGGTTCGCGGCTAAGCCCTCGAGTGGGAGGATTGCTCTCCAGTCGGACTAGTTTTTGAAACTTAGGCGAAACTGGTTCGTGGCTAAGCCTCCGAGTGGGAGGATTGCTCTTCACTCAAAGTATTTTTGAAACTTAGGCGAGTACGGGGTCGCAGCTAAGCCCTAGAGTGGGAGGATTGCTCTCCACTCGGAGTAGTTTTTGAAACTTAGGCAAAACATATTCGTGGCTAAGCCCCCGAGTGGGAGGATTGCTCTCCACTCGGGGTATTTTTTTGAAACTTAGGCGAAACAGGTTCGTGGCTAAGCCCCGAGTGGGAGGATTTCTCTCCACTCGGAGTAGTTTTTGAACATGAGGCGAAACAGATTCGCGGCTAAGCCCCCGAGTGGGAGGATTGCCCTCCACTCAGAGTAGTTTTTGAAACTTAGGCGAAACAGATTCGCGGCTAAGCCCTCGAGTGGGAGGATTTCTCTCCATTTGGAGTTGTTTTTGAAACTTAGGCAAAATAGGTTCGTGGCTAAGCTCCCGAGTGGGACGATTGCTCTCCACTCGGAGTAGTTTTTGAAACTTAGGCTAAACATGTTCGCGGCTAAGCCTCCGAGTGGAAGGATTACTCTCCACTTGGAGTAGTTTTTGAAACTTAGGCGAAACAGGTTCGCGGCCAAGCCCCCGAGTGGGAGGATTGCTCTCCACTCAAAGTAGTTTTTGAAACTTAGGCGAAACAGATTCGCAGCTAAGCCCTCGAGTGGGAGGATTGCTCTCCACTGGGAGTAGTTTTTGAAACTTAGGCAAAACATATTCGTGGCTAAGCCCCCGAGTGGGAGGATTGCTCTCCACTCGGAGTAGTTTTTGAAACTTAGGCGAAACAGGTTCGTTGCTAAGCCCCGAGTGGGAGGATTGCTCTCCACTCGGAGTAGTTTTTGAACATGAGGCGAAACAGATTCGCGGCTAAGCCCCAAAGTGGGAGGATTGCTCTCCAATCGGAGTAGTTTTTGAAACTTAGGCGAAACAGATTCGCGGCTAAGCCCTCGAGTGGGAGGATTGCTCTCCACTCGGAGTAGTTCTTGAAACTTAGGCGAAGCAGATTCGTGGGTAAGCCACCCATTGGGGGATTTGAACATACATTTATGCAAAAACAATCATTAAGAGACTGCACGAATCATGTCTTGATAAACAAACTGAAGGTATTCTTATTACAACTCGACGATCCGAGTGTTAAGTATAGAATCGGCAGAGCAGATCCGCGTTCCAAGCACGTGGCTCATCTTTGTTCTTGGTTTGGTTTTAAAGGTGATACGCCCCATTGTGGAGCACCTTTGTGACGATGAAGGGGCCTTCCCAAGCAGGAGCGAACTTATGGGGTCGTTGCTGATCCACTCGGAGCACAAGATCTCCTTCATGAAATACTCCACCTTTGACGTTTCGGGCATGGAATCGATCAAGGTTTTGCTGATAAATGGTCAACCAGATCAAGGCCATCTCTCGCTCTTCCTCTAGAAGATCTACGGCATCCTGACGTGCTTGTTCTGCCTCAGCTTCTGAGAAAAGTTCCACTCGGGGTGCATTGTAAAGCAAGTCACTCGGAAGCATGCTTCAGCCCCGTACACCATGAAGAAAGGGTTCGATCGGTTGAACGGTTGGGAGTTGTTCTCAATCCCCACAAAACAGATGGCAAATCAGTCACCCAAGCCACAGCTGCATGCTTAAGGTCGCACATCAATCAGGGTTACAGCCCTTGGAGGATTAAACCGTTTGCTCTTTCAGCTTGCCCAGTTGACTGTGGGTGCGCAACGGATGCATAGTCGACCCGAGTGCCTTGGGAAGCGTAGAATGCTCTGAACTCATCAGAATCAAAGTTTGAGCCGTTGTGTGTGATGATGTTGTGCGGAACTCCATATCGGAACACCAACTCTTTAATGAAACTGATGGTTGTGCTTGAGTCTAGGTTCTTGATAGGTTTTGCTTCAACCCACTTAGTGAACTTGTCGACTGCCATGAGCAAATGAGTGAAACCACTTCTATCGATCCTTAACGGCCCAATCATGTCCAACCCCCACACAGCAAATGGCCAGACGAGTGGAATGGTTTTCAAAGCAGATGCGGGCTTGTGGGATATGTTCGAGTAAAACTGGCAACCTTCGCACTTGTCGATGATCTCTTCCGCCGCCTCATTGGCCCGTGTCCAGTAGAATCCTGCTCGGCATGGTTTGGCCACGATGGTCCGAGAAGACGCATGGTGACGACTGGTTCCCGAGTGAATCTCATTCAAGACCAACCGACCCTCTTCTGGAGAGGTACACCGCTGAGCTACGCCACTAACACTTTCTCGGTAGAGTTGTCCACCGATTACCGTGAAGGCCTTGGACCTGCGGACGATCTGACGTGCTTCAACTTCATCCTCTAGAAGCTCCTATCTGAGCAGATATGTAATATATGGCACTGTCCAGTCGGGGATGATTACCAAAATCTCCATAATTAGGTCGATACCTGTTGGCACTTCGACTTCAGTCGGATTGGCAGAACTTATTGGTTGGGGAAGTTCCTCAGTAAAGGGATCCTATTGTACTGACGGGGTATGGAGATGCTCCAAGAACATATTACTGGGAATAGGTTTCTGAGTGGTACCTATTTTTGCTAGATCATCAGCTGCTTGATCCTTGATTCGGGGTATGTGGTGGAGCTCCAATCCTTCAAACTTCTTTTCCAACTTCCTCACTACATTGCAGTATCCAGTCTTGGCAGGGCTCCTGATATCCCACTCTTTCATCACCTGATTAACTAGAAAATCTGAGTCGATGTAAACCATCAGGCGATGGACGCCGAGTGAGATGGCCATACGTAACCCATAGAGAAGTGCTTCGTACTCAGCTTCATTGTTGGAGGAATCAAAGTGAATCTGGAGGACACAACTGAGTTTGTCGCCTCTTGGGGACACCAGGACCACTCCAGCACCAGAATCGTTTAACATCTTAGATCCATCAAAGAACATGGTCCAGTGTTTCGAGTGAACTTGAGTCGGCTGTTGTTGCTCAATCCACTCGGCCAAGAAATCTGCGATTGCTTGAGACTTGATTGCCTGCTTTGCTTCAAACTTGATATCCAGAGGAAGAAGTTTTATTGCCCATTTAGCCACTCGGCCTGTTGCATCTCGATTATTCAAGATTTCAGACAATGGAGCGTCGCTGACGACTGAAACCGAGTGGTCTTGGAAGTAATCTGCAACTTTCTTCGTAGTCAAATAAATTCCATAGACAAGCTTCTGGTAATGTGGATACCTTTGCTTGGATGGAGTCAAGACTGAAATGTAATACACTGGGCATTGAACTTTATAGGCCTTGCCTTCTTCCTCTCGCTCGACTGTGAGCACTGTGCTGACAACCTGACCAGTGGCTGTAATATATAGTAGTAGAGGTTATTTGCTGGCTGGAGCAGCAAGCACTGGCTGATGGAAAGCGGGGCTTTGAGATCTACAAACGCTACTTCAGCTTCAAGAGTCCACTCGAAAGTATCAGACTTATTCATTAGTCCGTAAAGGGGCAATGCCTTCTCACCGAGACGAGGAATGAAACGACTTAATGCAGCAAGACAACCTGTGAGCTTCTGCACGTCATGCACATGCACAGGGCGTTTCATTCGGAGAATTGCACCAATCTTTTCGGGATTTGCATCTATCCCTCGTTCGGAAATGAGGAAACCGAGTAACTTTCCTCCTGGAACTCCGAACGTGCATTTGGACGGATTTAGCTTGATGTCATATCTTTTGAGATTGGCAAATGTCTCAGTGAGGTCAGTCGGCAGGTCAGAACCCTTGTGTGACTTAACTACGATATCATCCATGTATGCCTCCACATTCCGACTGATCTGAGTGAGTAGGAAATTTTGGATCATGCGCATGAATGTGGCGCCAGCATTCTTAAGACTGAAAGGCTTGATGACATAGCAAAAACACCCGAATGGGGCGGTGAAGGCCGTTTTATTTCATTGGGCCCATACAGCCGGATCTAATGGTACCCGGAATATGCATCCAAAAAGGACAACTGCTCACACCATGCAGTCGAGTCGACAATCCGAACAATGCGGGGGAGAGGAAAATAATCTTTCGGGCAGGCCCGATTGATATGCTTGTAATCAATACGCATACAAAGTGAATCATTTTTCTTAGGGACCATGACAACGTTGGCGAGCCACTCGGAGTGGTAAATCTCGCTGATGAACTCAGCTGCCAGGAGCTGAGCCACTTCCTCGCCAACCCCTTCCTGTTTTCCACGGCGGACCGACGGAGATGCTCTTTGACAGGTTTTGCCTTTGGGTCGACACGCAAACAGTGCTCGGCCAGTCCCCTGGGTACACCTGGCATGTCTGATGGTTTCCATGCAAAGATGTCCCAGTTCTCATGGAGGAATTGGATGAGCGTGGCTTCCTATTTGCTGTCGAGTGTCATTGAAATGTGAGTCAGAGCAGTAGTGGGGTCTGAGGGAGTCCTGGACTAAGGGGTCCTCGAGCGTCCGGCCTGTTAGCCATGGGCCGAACTGATGGGCTGTGAAGATACGAAGACCGAAGACTGCACCCGTGTCCGGATGGGACTCTCCTTGGCGTGGAAGGCAAGCTTGGCGGCCGAATATGTAGATTCCCTTCTTTTTAACCGACCTTGTGTAACCCTAGATCCTCCCGGTATCTATATAAACCGGAGGACTTAGTCCGGAGAGGGGGAGACTCATTACCATAGTCATACATGCTAGACTTCTAGGGTTTAGCCATCTCGATCTCGTGGTAGATCAACTCTTGTAATACTCATATTCATCAAGATCAATCAAGCAGCAAGTAGGGTATTACCTCCATCGAGAGGGCCCGAACCTGGGTAAACATTATGTCCCCTGTCTCCTATTACCATCGACCTCAGACGCACAGTTCGGGACCCCCTACCCGAGATTCACAGGTTTTGACGCCGACATTGGTGCTTTCATTGAGAGTTCCATTGTGCCATCGATTTACGTGATCGATGACTCGCCTCGCCCTTAAAGACAATATCACCGCCGAGGAGAATCGGCCCTGTGCCAGTCCCTCCGGCTGGGTGGTTTACCATGACCGCCCGCTCGGCCGTTAAGTTTACGATGACCTCTCGGGCCATCGAAAATCCCCTTCGTATCGACTCCAAACACTCCAAGCAGATGGATCCGGTGGAGTTTTCGTCTTTAAACGAGCTCCTTGATCGCATCGCCGCCCTGGGAATCACCACGGATTACGATTGGATCGGGCTTAAACCCGACCAAAGAGAAATCAAATCTCCACCGGTCACCCACCAGATAGCGGTAGTCGAGGAGCAAGACGGCGAATCTTCCCCTATACTGAAGATGGACTATGCACGGATCGCCGACCCTACATAGCCAGATACCCACTAGCAAAAGGAGGTGACCGGCCTTCCGAACATAGAATCGCATTTACGATCATAAGCAACCAAAAGATACCCCGAGCTGGATCGTTAAGTCCGGAAAACCTTCAGACTCGGATCATCGATCGGGCGAGGTCGAATCCAATTCCACCCACCCACCTGCATATAAGCGCTCTCATGAGCATACAACAACAGTCTCGTGAAACGGTCCACCACTTCGGGCGATTCCTCCTTGTCAAGGACAAGGTTAAAGATTGCCGCGACGAGGAAGCGATATCTGCGTTTTGCAACAATTGCACGAACAAAGGAATCCTCAACGCCATTAATCGCCGCCATATACTACACTTTGCTAACTTGGCAACTATCGTACAAAAGTATAGCGCAATGGAAAGCGCCTGGAAAGATCAGGAAGCTTGTTGGGAGCCATCGGTCCCAACTCAACCGCTGGTCCAGGCAAAAAGGGTGCATCCTCGTGACACGCCCAGTCCAATAGCCAATAAATATAAACCCATTACGCGGCACGGAACCGTTCTGGAGGGATGGCTCGATGGCCCATGCAAACTACACACAACACCCGACACCATACCAACCCACAGCCTTAGAGCATGTTGGATACTCCGCAGGTAGCCAAGAGCGGTGGGTACATCCTTACCAAAAACACCCCAGAGCAATACCCTCCAGAAGACGACGACCCCAGAGTATTGACAGTCTTTGAGACATTTTCTTCAAACAATAAGCGCAAAAGGGCACTCTGCGACCTCGGCGAAGTCTGTCAAATCGCCGTGATAAACCCTTGGAATGACATGGCTATAACTTTTAATGCTGGTGACGAACCAAAATATAGGACTGCCCGAGCGCCAGCTGCATCAGTCCTCAGTCCCATCGTGGACGGCGACAGCGGACTAAACCTCATCTATGAGGATACTCTCCACAAAATGGAAATAGACAGGAGCCGCATCAAGCAAAGCAGCACGACCTTCCGAGGAATCATTCCCAGTCGGGAGGCGCGGTGCGCGGGAAAAATCACACTTGACATGGTATGCGGCTCGCCGGAGAATTATCGGTCCGAAGAAATAACCTTCCAAGTGGCCCCTTTCAGCAGTGGATATCACGCCCTGTTGGGGCGAGATGCTTTTACACGCTTCCAAGCTATACCTCATTACGGGTACATGAAGCTCAAAATGCCCGGGCCCAACGGCATAATCACTCTTGTGAGTGATCCGGACATAGCACCCCATGCAGAAAACAAAACCGCATCCCTAGCCCTTGAGGCATTATCTGAAGCCCCTCGCGGCCGAGGAATTAACTGCACTGTGCTCCATGGTGGATAGGGACGATGTGATCATAGACAAACGACCCAAATCCACCTCCTTCAAACCGGCAGAAGAAATAATCAAATTCCAGGTCCACCCAACGGACCCCAAGAAGACAACATCTATTGGGGCACAACTAGACCCAACGGTCGAGGCCGCGCTACAGGATTTCCTTTGTGAAAACTGGGATATATTCGCCTGGCACCCTTTCCTCGACATGCCCGGAATCCCACCCGAACTGGCCAAACATAGCCTCAATATATTAAAGGGATACAAACCAGTCAAACAAGCATCGCGGTGCTTTTTCGAACCCAAACGTCAAGCTATGGGGAGGAGCTGGCCAAGCTTAATTGAGGTCGGATTCATTAGAGAAATAAAACACCGGACCGGGCCGGCAAACCTGGTGATGGTACCAAAGAAGGACAAATCCTAGCGCCTGTGCATCGATTTCAAAGACCTCAATAAGGCTTGCCCTAAGGATCCCTTCCCCCTCCCCCGCATCGATCAAATCATTGATGCCGCCGCAGGACATGACTCACTATGTTTCCTTGATGCATATTCAAGATACCATCAAATAAAAATGAAGGAATCCGATCAAGATGCAACAACATTTATTACCCCGTATGGGCCATTCTGCTTCAACACCATGCCCTTCGGGCTCAAGAACGCCGACGCCACATACCAACGCATGATTCAAACATGCCTGGAGAAACAGATCGGCAAGACAGTTGAAGCCTATGCGGACGACCTCATCATCAAAACTAGACACGTCGAAACACTAATAGATGATTTACGTCTCACATTCGACAACCTCCGCGCGTATGACATTAAGCTCAATCCGGAAAAGTGTGTTTTCGCCATCCCTGCTGGAAAACTGCTGGGCTTCATCATTTCCAATAGAGGAATTGAAGCAAATCCAGCCAAAATTCAAGCTCTGTCCCAATTGGCTACGCCAACGGACCTCAAACAAGTCCAAAAACTCGCGGGTTGCGTGGCAGCTCTAAGCCGCTTTACCTCCAGATTGGGAGAAAAGGCACTGCCACTCTATCGGCTTTTACGGTGAACCGATCACTTCAAGTGGACGGACGTGGCAACAGCCGGACTGGAGGAAATAAAAACCCTTCTAGCAAGCAACCCAATCCTGGCCGCGCCAAACGTCGGCGAACCCATGTTATTATACATATCGGCAACACATCAGGTGGTGAGCGCCGTGCTCGTTGTTGAATGAGAGCAGGACGGACACAAGTTCCCGCTTCAGAAGCCAGTATACTATGTATCCACTGTCCTTACACCATGCAAATCCCGGTACCCCCATTATCAAAAGATAGCATACGCGGTCTTTATGGCATCCCGAAAGCTACGACACTACTTCTAGGAGTGTTCGATCACGGTGGCTTCCGAAGTACCACTCAATGACATAATAAACAACCACGATGCCACGGGCCAGATTTCCAAATGGGCCATTGAGCTCCTTCCATTTGATATCACATACAAAACCACGTCGAGCTATTAAATCCCAAGTACTGGCTGACTTCGTCGCCGAATGGACAGAGGCCGAACTCCCTAAAGAGTATGGCACATATTCCAATTGGGTTATGTATTTTGATAGCTCCAAAATGTTGGCAGGGCTAGGAGCGGGCATCGTTTTAACGTCCCCTACTGGAGACGTCGTTCAGTACGTACTCCAAATACTATACACAGACTCCAACAACGCAGCCGAATACGAGGCCTTATTGCATGGTCTCCGGGTGGCTGTCTCCATGGGCATACAACGCCTGGAAGTGCGCGGGGACTCAAACCTTGCATTATCTAAAATAAATGGAGACTTTGATGCCAAAGATCCGAAGATGGCAGCTTATCATAATGCCGTCACAAAAATGTCGTCTCGGTTCGAGGGGCTCGATTTCCATCATGTGGCTCAAGAAAGTAATCAAGCGGCGGACGTTCTTGCTCGTATCGTCGCCAAGCATGACTCCGTCCCACCTAATATATTTCTAGAAAGGCTTTTTAAGCCATCCGTGGTGTGGCAGGGGGAAAATGGCGACACTAGTCCGGATCCGAACATTACCCCAGATTCCGAACACACCGATATCATCGGAGGCTCAGCCAACGAAGTAACACCGTCGGCGCATCTCATCATGGCAGTCATTGCCCCATGGACCGAACCCTTCCTGGCCTACCTTAACAGGAAGGAACTTCCTAAGGATCAGAATGAGGCCCGCCGCATTGTCCGGCGTTCAAAGGCCTACAAGGTTCATGACGGAAAGCTATATAAGAAAAGCGCTACTGGAGTCCTTCAAAGATGTATCTCCAAGGAGAGGGGCGGCAGCTCCTGGCTGAGATTCATGCCGGTCTCGGCAGGTACCACGCCGCAGCTTGGCCCTTGTTAGGAAGGCCTTCCATACAGTGTTCTATTGGCCGACGGCCCGAGCGGATGCACAGGACCTTGTCCAACGTTATGTTGGATGCCAACTCTTCGCCAACAAAAGCCATATTCCCCCAACTTGGCCTTTTGCGGTCTGGGAACTGGATATGGTTGGACCCCTTAAAGGAGGAAGCCATAAAAAAATATCTGCTGGTCATTGTCGGTGTTCTGGGAACGGGGTCCCCAGACTTGCCTGCCTGTGGCCCACGGCCTGGCTAAGCTAGCGGGCCATACGGCCCACCTTCATCGACAAGGCAATCAAGACCTTAGCGAGGGGCCAAGCCTCGCGAGGCGGACGATGCAAGACCTCCTCAGGAGCGGCCTAGCCAGGCAGGCTCACGAGGAGCGAAGATATCAAGGAGGGGCAAACCTCACGAGGCTCTCGTGACGTGAGCCATGACGATCGACACCAGACAGGCGCTAGGGCGCGCAGCGTCTTTGTTTCCTCTTTGGTGCTAAGGAAGCAGGCGCAGGCGCGGAGTACCGAGGCGTCAAGCAAAGGTTTCCATATCGGTGCAACGAGACCAAGACCAGCAGGACGGCAAGACGGAGGTCACCATGGAGCCCAAGACGGCGTCATCACCAGAGCCTTTCGCAGGCGAAGACCGCTTTTGTCAGGATAGCTTGATCTAGCTGTCCCCTTTCAAATTCGCCCGCCGTTGTTGGTTCTCTTCCCGCTCAATATTTGGGGAGAGGACCAGGGCCTATAAGTAGAGCTAGCCACCACAGTAGGGGGGGACCCGAGTTCTCATCCACAAGTCCACAGGGCACAAGAACACCTCAACCTCAGGAGGCTGTTCTTCCCCTTGTACTGTTCATCATCAGCCCAAGAGGCAATCCACCACCACACACTGGAGTAGGGTGTTACACCACAATGGTGGCCCGTACCAGTATAAACCTCGTGTCTCTCTGTGTTGTGAGTTTGTCGAGTTCGTCTGTGAGATCTTAGCGAGCTAGGCCGTGGATCGGAAGGAGGGAAAGAACTTCGCGCGCACCCCATAGTTCGAACCTTAAGGGTTTTGCCGAAACCCGAGATCGGACATTTGGCGTGTCAGGTTAGGGGTGCGCCGGAGCTTCTTCCTCGCCAATCGACTTACCAACGCTCCACGGCCGAGATGTCCAGCGACCCAAGAGCTGACTCCGACCGATGGGCAGCCTGGCCGGCCCGGGCGACGACGCCTGCCCATGAAGACCTCGACCCCGCGCTCCAGGCGGCGCGAGCGCCGTCCAACGCTGCGGGGCGCGGGCGGCGCAGCCAGGCGTCGTCCACCCTTACTCCACGACAAGTATGAGACACTGCAAGGGCAGTAAGCCACGCCATGGTGACGATGCTGCACTGCACTCGTGGCGGGAGGAGGCAAACATGCATGCAGCACTCACAGTGGCAAGAGAGCTGCTGCGGTGCCGGCTGATGGAGAGCGTCCGGGATGCGCTGCTGGAGCGCATCGCCGAGCTGCTGGATGTGGCGGCGTCGGGAGCACTTCCCTTCTGCTATCGGCTCCCTTCTCAGGCTGTTGCGGGGCCTCATGGCGGGCCTCGCCGCAACCACGCGCCATCGGGAGTGCCTGGGGGCTTCGTCAATACCAGCACGGCCGGCAGCGCCGGGGGCTCCTCCGCCCCCATGCCGCCCGCAATAAGCACGGGCACAAGCATCGCCCCCCATGGTCCCAGCGCGATGCCGCGCTACTGTCCTCAGGACGCCACGCTGGGCCAAGCAACATGGAGTGTTGGGCACTACAGCGAGGTGTTCAGGGTAACGGCCCCGGAAGCCTACGTACCCCGCATGATGGACCAAGAGTACGCACCGGAGGACGACCCCGGCTCGTTCGTTGGAGAAGATTGGGAAGAAGGGATGCTAGGAGTCAAAGCCTTCCAGGAACCAACGGTGAACCACGACGATCGCGCCATCAACGGCAACTACAGGGTACGACTAATCTCTCAGGAGCAGGCTTACGCTAACCATGGGCTGCAAGTGAATCAGGTCGCAGACTCGATCAACGACCCTGGCGCAGCAGCATCCCTTCCAACAAGGGAAGCACGCTGGGGGCCACCAGGAGGGAGCCAGGAGCAAGGCCCCTCCCCACGTCGCGCGAAGCCGGGCGACACCCCGAGGTAGGCCCTCTGCCGGGGAGGCCTCGACGACCCTTCCCCCGGCAGAGGGCCCGTGGTCGCCGAGGGCACCGCTGGCGTCCTCTTTCCCCCCATTGTGCCGTCTAGGTTGCCGGTCGACTCAAAGGTGGTCGAGGGTGGCACAAGGCGGGGCCCTCATCTGGCGATATGAAGCAAGGTCGGTACCTGAGAAGAAGGCCCAGTGCCTGTGAAGCTCACCGCTCGTGACACTCTCACGTAATAATGAGTTGGGGCTGTACACGCCCCGGAGTCTCAGGGGTGCCGGCCTCATGCCCTGCGGCTCCCTCCCACGCCTAGGGCAGCACTTAGCTCCGCGCTGGTGAGAAGACTTGAAGACCAGAAGACTAGAATAGGTGCCGGACGCGGCCTTTCATTTTGGATCTCTTCTTCTGTAGCCTTGCTTTCTGGATCTGGATTTAAGTTGAAGTCGAGTTTTTATCGGTGTGCACGGGGGGGGGGGGGGTGCCTTTTCTCATTCAAGCAATTTCTTGCTTTCTGGATTTCATTCTTCCCGGGACTCATGTCCGTCGACTTCCCCTCACGAGTCCCTCACGAGCAGGACTGCATGAAGCGCACGCTAACGCTCTAACTGGTGCTTGCCTCTTGCGGGGCCCCTCCTGACGGGTCAACAAGCTCCGCAGGATTCTCAGAAACTCGTCGCCTCACAACCCAGCTCGAGGCTGGCACTGACTAAGGCAACCCACGACGGGAAACTCACCCCTGGACTTACGAGTTCGCGAGGGCACATACTCAATACCACGTAGAAAAGTAAAGGCTGCAACTTGCTTACATGAGGGGCTCCCCCTCTCAAAATGCTCTTACAAGTTTTCCAAGGGCCGCGCCCGAGTTTTTGCGTGCAGGATGCAACGACAGGAGGACATGGGATCAGCCAAATATGTCACTTGCTGCGTTGCCCTCGAACACATCACTCGCATCGTCTTCGCCTTTGCCGGCACCGTCGCCGCCTTCGGCGACGCCTTCATCGCCATTGTCAACCACATCGCCTTTGTCCGCGACGACCACCACCGCCTCACCATCTGAAGCGAAGGCTCTAACCAGCGCATCCACGTTGTCCTCCACCCACTGTGCTAGGTCACCCCGGACGGCCTGCGGCACGGGGGCAATGGCAGCATCGAAGTCGAAGTCAGGAAAGGTGTTCCTGAGGTGGCTAAAGACGCGAGAGAACACGCGCCCGAGCAGGCCCGGCTTCTCTCCTCCACGAGCCGGCGAGCCCTGTCTGACCGGGCTTCCAGGCGCGTCACCACATCGGTGAAGAAGGTCAGGTGGCTGGCGTAGTCATTTGAGTGAGGAGGCGGTGCATTCTCATCGCAGATGTAGCCCGGGGCGGTATTAGCCCTGTTCCGGAGATCCTGAAGCATGGGGGTGTGCTTGCGCTCCAACGTCCGTCGTTGCAGCACTTCCTACCTGTTTCGCCGTGCGACGACCTCGGCGTCATCAACCCGTTTCCGAAGAGAAAGCATCTCGGTGGGGCGGAGGCCAACTCCGCCTGCGCCGTGACCAGGGCGGCAGCCGTGGCCTCCCCACGCCTCTCTGCCTCGTCCAACCCGGGCCTGAGGGCCGCGGCACTGCCCGCATCCTCCGTTCCTGCGAGCTTCAACTTTGAGTCATACCTACCCTCCAGGTCTGCGCGAACCTCGGCCACCCGGAGGTCGACTTCCTCTTGGACCCTGGCCTCGCGAGCCCCGACGGCATCTTCCGCCTGAGCAACTTGACGCTCCCTCGTCTCCAGCTGCTCGAGCTCAAGACTGCGCTCCACGGCTTCCAGAGCCAGCGCTTCCTCACGCCTCCGGACCTCCTCTTCCTAAGCGAGCGTCCCCCTCAGCGACGCAAGGGCGGCTCTGCGCGCATCCACCTGCTGCTCGAGGGACGCACTCCAGGCCTGGAGCTCCCACGCGTGTTTCTCCATGACCTCGCGATGGCGGTCAGCCTTGCGAGCCTCCTCCAAGGTTCGAGAGCAAGCTTGGGGAGACCTTGAGGGACGCCTCGGCCTTCGCATTGTCAAGATCACGCTGATAGCGGCCAAGGTTGATGGCCACCCTCAGCTTATGCCGTTCCTCCACCAGCCGCAGACCTTCAGCCTCAAGGCGCGAGTCGACGCCCGCAAGTTCTTCACCGAGTCGGCTCATCGCGCCCATCGCCTCTTGGAAGAGCTCATGGCGAACGATGCTTCGCCCGCGCTCGGACTCGAAAGCACGGCCCACCTTGTCCTCCACCTCGGGGGCTGCTGGCGGGACATCAAGTGGCGCACCGTCTCTCGGGGTGGGGGCTGGTGTCGCGACTGACGGCCCGACCTCGCGAGAAGCTCCGGCCGAATGCGGCCCGCTACTTGAGGAGGAGCCGAAGGATGAAGTCAACCATTTGATGTCCATCACCAGAGGAGGAGATCGGGGAACGCCCGCCAGGTTCCAAGCCAGACCGTGCAGGAAGGGCAGCGAGGCCACAGATTCAAGGCTCCCTGAAGGCGAGCGCACCCCCTTTGCCGACCCAGTTCCGGGCGTGGCGTATAGGCTTGGGGTGCACAAGGCCAGCGGGGATGCCGTGGAAGGCGAGGATTGCTTCACGAGGGACCCAATGGCCCTGGCAGAAGGGGTCCTGAAGAACTAACGTGAGGAAGGAAATCGGCAATCAAGAAATCACAAGGTGCAGTACTTACTCGTCGATAGCCAAGTACTTTCACCGCTTTAACGGCCCGAAGATGCTATTGCTTCTCGGGGATCCTTTCCTCTTGCGGAGCTCCTCGAAGTCCACGCAAAGCCGACCGAAGTGCTGGACGTGACGGCCAGTGCGAGGCGGGGCCGAAGAAGAGCTTGGAGAGACAACTTCAGGGGTGCTTGGCTTCAGCGAATAGTCGGGCGTCGTCTCGCTACGACCTCCCAAGGCTTCGGGGGCTTCGACCTCGGGAACTGCATGCTACGTCGCCTCAGTGACCGACGCCCCAGGGGAGGGATCGCGAGCCCCCGAGGACGACGCTCCCCGATCTCCACGCGACATGTGCTCTTCAACGCTGGGGCCGCCGGCCTCCGTCGGAGCTCGCCCTCACTCGGGGCGAGCTTGGCACCGGTGACGAGGAGCGGGACCACGTCGACAGGATTCTCGCGGGGCCCCACCAGGCCGATCGGGCGCAGGCCCCACTCATCAAAGGAGGGCATGCTCGCAGAAAACTCATCCTTGTTCTCGAAACGGTACAACAAACAACTCTTCCTGGGCATGTCGTCTGGCAGACGGGTTCCTATTAGGACCATAAGCATTGTGTCCCGCTCTTAAGAGGAAGCCCTTCCTCTTGAAACCTCATGTGGTCCTGACTGCTGAGCAAGGCCCACATTGGGCGGGAATGGCGCTGAAGCGGAGCGACTCGACGCTTGACGAACTCCTTCACCACCATAGGCGCAGTCACACCGCGGTCCTTCAACCTCCTCAGCCTGGCCCAGATGGGAGCGAGACGGGGCTCGTGAGCTTCTGATGGCCCGAACTAGAGTTCGGAACAGCAGGCCCCTCCGGGGCATGGAGCAGAGGGCTGAGCACACCGGCGTCGACAAACACCCATCATGTCCGGAACTCGCTCGTGGATGGAGGGAGCTCCAGGTCAATCCCCGCACATGCCGTCGCGGCCACGGCCTGGAAGCTCACGCACCCCAAGCACTGCTGAGGGTCAGCCAGGTGCAGTGAGAAGAAATGGCAGAGGAGGGCCACCAAAGGAGCGATACCCACCATGGCTTCGCACACAAAGGCGAAGACAGCAAGAAGAGTCACCGATTGAGGGTCGAGATGCAGCATGTGGATTTGATAATGCTCGAGCACCGCATTAAAGAAGGCGGAGAAGGGAGGAATCAGGCCAGCCCAGAGGGCATCTATGAAGATTGGGACTTCAGTGGCTGCCCGAGCCATGCGAGTGCGAGACGCGGGCCAAGCCACCATCTCTCCCCACTCGTTGAAGTTGGAGGCAAGCATTGGACGCACCTTGTCCATGGCCTCGTCGTTGAGCACCCGGGATCGGCCCAGCGCCGGCTCAACGGCCGGAGGCGTGCTTGGCAGAGACAGGGGCTTCTTCCTCTTGTCTGCTTGCTTCGGCGCCATGGCAGCAAAGCGGGCAGAGGGCAGGTCAGATGGGAGAAGAGAAACAGAGTCTCGAGGAAGCAGAGCGATAGGGGAAGCAAGGCGCAGACGACGGAGGAATAACTATGTAGGTCGCGGAGGCCGCGCAGCCAGGCGGATTCTAAGGCAGCATGGGGAAGCGGAGACGCCCATGTCCAATCACCGCCACACGTCAACCGAGGCCGCAGGCTTTTGGGGCCCGCAGCTTGCAGATTTGGCCCTTGGCTTCTCGGCCAAGCCCGAGCGCCGCTTTGGGCCCGGGCTATCACGGTGTTCTCGGGAACGAGGGTCCCAGACTTGCTCGCTCATGCCCCACGGCATGGCTAAGCTAGCGGTCAGACGACCCACCTTCATCGACAAGGCAATGAAGACCTTCACGAGGGGCCAAGCCTCGCGAAGCTGACGATGCAAGACCTCCTCAGGAGCGGCCTAACCAGGCAGGCTCACGAGGAGCGGAGATATCAACGCGGGGCAAACCTCATGAGGCTCTCGTGATGTGAGCCATGACGATCGACACCAGGAAGGCGCCAGGGCGCACAACGTCCTTGTTTCCTCTTTGGTGCTAAGGAAGCAAGCGCAGGCGCGGAGTACTGAGGCGTCAAGCAACGGTTTCCATATCGGTGCAACGAGACCAAGACCAGCATGAGGGCAAGACGGAGGTCACCATGGAGCCCAAGACGGCGCCATCACCAAAGCCTTTGCAGGCGAAGACCGCTTTTGTTAGGATAGCTTGTACTAGCTGTCCCCTTTCAAATTCGCCCTCCGTTGTTGGTTCCCTTCCCGCTCAATATTTGGGGAGAGGACCAGGGCCTATAAGTAGAGCTAGCCACCACAGTAGGGGGGACCCAAGTTCTCATCCACAAGTCCACAGAGCACAAGAACACCTCAACCTCAGGAGGTTGTTCTTCCCCTTGTACTGTTCATCATCAGCCCAAGAGGCAATCCACCACCACACACTGGAGTAGGGTGTTACACCACAACGGTGGCCCGAACCAGTATAAACCTTGTGTCTCTCTGTGTTGTGAGTTTGTCGAGTTCGTCCGTGAGATCTTAGCGAGCTAGGGCGTGGATCGGTAGGAGGGAAATAACTTCGCGCGCACCCCAGAGTTCGAACCTTAAGGGTTTTGCCGGAACCCGAGATCCGACAGTCATGGTGGATAAATTCACCAAGTGGATAGAGGCCAAACCAGTTAAAACGGCCGAGTCCGGGCCAGTAATAGACTTTATATCCGGCGTCGTAAACCGTTATGGTGTTCCACACAGCATCATCACTGATAACAGCTCCAACTTCACAGCCGACGAAGTGAAAACCTGGTGCGCTAATCTGGGCATCAAGCTCGATTACGCCTCTGTCTATCATCCACAGACAAACGGTCAAGTCGAAAGAGCCAATGGTCTTATTATGAGCGGCATTAAGCCTAGACTAGTGTGGTCTTTGAAAGAATCAGACAAGCACTGGGTTGAGGAGCTCTACTCCGTACTCTGGGGGCTGCGGACCACGCCCAATCGCACTACCGGATACACACCTTTCTTCATGGTGTACGACGCAGAGGCGTGCTACCCTGCGACATTATTCATGACTCACCTCGAGTGCGCATGTACGAAGAGAGGGAGGCCGAGCTCGATCGGCAGGACAACTTAGATGCCCTGGAGGAGGAGCACAACGTTGCAAAAGCCCGTTTCGCATTTTATCAACATCAGGCTCGCATATATCAAAGCAGAGAAGTGCGGGCCGAAACTTATAACATCGGCGAACTCGTCTACGCCTACCGGAGAAGAAAAAGGACAAACTCAAGCCCAAGTGGGAGGGTCCCTTCATCATTGAAGAAGTTCGCACCGGAGGAGCGTACCGCCTGCGTGATGCATCAGACAATCGCCTCGAGCCGAACCCCTGGAATGCGGCCAGAATACGAAGATTCTAAGACTAAAAAGCGCCGAACTCTTTGTTCGTCTCCTTCTCCCTGCTGTTTCCATAACACCTTTTTTCTTTTTTCTCTCTCTTTTCGTTTTTTCTCTTCAGCCTTACAGCTTTCGTGCGGTTAGACCGTACACCCCCAACGCATACATCTTCAAGTATGTACGTCCATTGTACCTGGGGGCTTCTTGTCCAGAAGCTTGCTATTATTATTCCCTGAGCATTAAGCTCATTACATATGTGCTTTTTCCATATGTACCTTTTCTTCACCATTATATGCATCGATATGACTTAAGTTTTGGCCAAGCTTAGGTTGCTCGGCTCGTGCTTATGCCCTACGTTCCCGTTAGTTCGGCTAGGGCATAAAGGGAGCACATCTACGATTGTTACTGCTGGGTCATCCGGATGTGTACCTCAGACAGGGTGAAGCCGAAAACTAGCGTTCTTAAGGGAATATTCGGTCCATGGATTAAATACGGTTTTTCGCATTGTGAACCCCCATAAGTTAAAACATACTGCGATTTTTCAATCACAGTTCGGACATGCGCATTGACGCATGCACGCCCAGGGAAAGGAACCCTTAATGGAACTATTCTCTCTGGAAGATGTTTCTTACAATCTTAATGCAATATAACATAACTAGCCGGATAATTGTCTGTTCAAGCAACTGTGACCCCTACGCCTGGTTTCCATGCATAGCCGGTCTACTCGGCCGCTTTGGTATTCGGAAATACTCCGCACCTTCGGGTCCAGAGGTTGAAGCGAAAAGGTCGGCCAAGACAATCATTTTACAATTCAGCTAGTGTTGCGTATGCAAAGGAAAGTACATAGTCACTTAGGACTCAAAAACTTCCTCCTCTATGCCGTCCAGCAGGCTATCTAACTTACAATCCTGTTGGGAATACTTGGCGGCTAACTTTACTTGGTCATATACCAAACTAACGGGAACTTCTTTCCCATCTGACCCTAGAGGTCTGAATTGAGCCATATGATTCGGATCAAGCTTGGTGTACCATGTCTTCACCATGGCCCAGGCCTCTCGCGCACCTTCCCGGCAGGCCAATATTTTCCACAATTGAATGTGCTGCCGCGCTCCCTTGAATATCTCTAGGAGCTCCTCCATTTTCCCTGGGGGAGAGGCAGATGGCCACAAGGCCTTGGCAACGCTTCGCATCGCCTGCCGAGCTTGCTCATGCATGCGCGACAGCTCTTGTAGCAAGTCACCGAGAATCCTCAATCTCCTCTTCGGGACGGCCCACAAGATACCTACAAACATAAACTCTATCAGTAACTTTAGTCTCCGAACTATTACAAGGTAGGTTTAGCTACATACTGAATATGTCGCCTCGCAACCTTTTGTTCTCCTTTACGGAGTCGGCCAATTGAGCCCACACATCTTTCAGTTCTTCGCCCAACTGGGTATTTGAATCTTGGAGTTTGTTTTTCTCCTGTCTAACTCGGGTCAACACCCGTTCGCCTGCGACATCTAGTCTTTTCGACTCTTTTCCTCCAGTTGATCTGACGATCTTGTTATGAGAGAAGCTGCAGCATTAACACAGTCGCTATGCAATTACTGTTTCTCGATGGAGGGAAATATTACCAGAAGACGCCCTCTTGGATTTTTCCAGTTCGGCGGTAACTGCATTTAACTGCGTCCGACACTTTTCTAGCTCTTGGGCCAGCAACTCGTTCTTCTCAGAGAGAACCTGATTGTGCAGCGATCCTCAAATCAGTTGTACCAACTACTTTAAGTCTCGGGGTCTACTGGCATACGGTTATCATACTCAGACACAGTAACCTTACCTGCACATCTTTTAAATGTGTCTGAGTATGATAACCATATGCCAGTATGATAATCGTATGCTTTGTGGCTCTGCCAAACCCATCTCGAGCAGCTCGGATGTATGTATCAGCCGAGCTGAAGGCATTAAACGCCTCTTCCGAAAAGCGGGGGTCTCGTAAAATGGCCCTCCGGCGCCGATGATTCATGGCGCTCTCCACTTCCGAGTTGGTGACGGACATATTTTCCGAGCCCTCGGCCGAAGGACAATCTGGCGTCACTCCCATATCGGCCCCCGTCTCTTCGGCTGGGGTTGGATCTCGGCTGTTGGGAGTATAACTAGCCAGATCCCTGAACACGGTCGAGCGAACTCTTTTCCTGATACAGGACGAACATGAAGGTCAAAGTTGGATGTGACTATCAAAACAAATATATTTGCAAACCCATACCTCTTTAATGAGGGCCCGACCGTGTCTTTGTTTGCCTTCCTCTTCGAAGGCTTGCCCGATGCGAGAGCCGCTGTCTTCGGAGTCGCTCCTGGAGTAGCACGGCATGTCGAACGCCTCCCGTTTGAAGCACGAGACAGTGCGGTGGGTGAGGCGGAACGAGGGAATCCTTTCGGGGGAGATGTCTCCTGATTACTTACGTGTGAAGCGGGGAGAAGACCAGGGTAATCAGCGATGATGGCCACTTCTGTGCACTACAAAAAAATACACTTCCGTGATGATACGTGTTTCTCACAGTAGGTCGCGTTTTTTGTCATGCATGTACATCCATGACGATTTTATGACAGAATCAAGATAGTCATACCTGTGCTATCGTAGAAGTGTTCCATGACATTACCAAAATTATCATCACGGAAGTGTCCACTTCCATGAAGATAAATCGCGCGTCACAGAAGTGCTTTCATCAAGGGTGACCGACACGTGGCATCCACCGTAACGGAACGCCTTTAAGCTATCGGGTCGGGTTTTGGATCCGATAACCCGTTAATAGCCCCGACCAATGGGGAATTTCCACGTGTAAAATCATCATTGGCTGGAGGAAACACGTGTCGGCTCACCGTTGGGACAGATGTCATCCGCTCATTGGACCCAAGGCGCCTATGATACGGCGACACGTGGCACGGCCCAACAGAGGCCCATTCCTGTGAAAAGGCCGGCCCGTTTGACTTGGTCAAAAGGTGGCGGGCCGGCCCACGGAAAGCGTGTTAACGACCTGTTCGCATATAGCCCATTTACAACCCGCTAACCCAGGGCCCGTTACGCCCTATCCGAATTAGGCCCAGTAGCATCATTTGGGCCGTCCAATATGATTCAGCCCGTTTTAACTTCCGGCCCATGTGTGGCCCATGACTTCTTTCGGCCCAAATGAGGACCTTTGTAACTCTTGGCCCATTAACGGCCCGTGGTGAACGGCCCGTAATGAACAAAGGTATCACCTTATACCCATTAATGGCCCGTTATTCCATTGGGCCATTTCCAGCCCGAGTTATCTTTCGGCCTTCTCAAGGCCCATTGATTCTTCGGCTCATTTGCAGCATTCGGTTACATACGGCCCACATCGCTATTTTCTCGCTTAGGGCCAAATTCAGCCCGTCGTTACTGATCGGCCCGTTTGCGGGCCGTTAATCTGATGGGCGTTTTCATGTCAAAACCCGTTGGGTTGTTTTCATAGAGTTATCAAATACGGCCTATTAACGGCCCGTTATGGTCCACGAATAGTACGGCCCATGATTGGCGAAATGATGATACGCCCCGTAGAAGGCCCATGGATCCTACGGCCCGTATGAGGCCCATCGATAGTACGGCCTGTAGAAGGCCCATGGATCGTACGGGCCGTAGAAGGCCCATGGACCCTACGGCCCCTAGAAGGCCCATGGACCCTAAGGCCCGTATAGAAGGCCGATGGATCCTACGGCCGGACGAAGGCCCATGGATCATACGGCCTGCAGGAGGCCCATGGTTACAACAAATCGTATGTTGCCATGATTATTTTGGCCTAGTTACCAAAAATAGGCTATTGTGGCCACTAGAAAAAAATGTAAAAAGTAATCGCGGTGACTACAAGCAAACAACTAAACAAGACAATAAGGAAATAAATAAGCAAGCAATTAATGCTAGCCTATTACCGCTATTACACATATTACAGCCACTTGGAATCAAAGTTCGCCGCTAGTGCAAATATAGGGAACAAAGCAGCACATTACATACACTAGCCGTCAAAATTGGCCACCAAAGGTAAATAAACGCTGCAAAGAAACAAGAGCATAACTGAAACAACTTTAATAGCTCAAGAAACGTTATCCTCGGTATCCACCATGCCGGTAATAAGCTTAGCAAGCTGATTAGCTTTGTCCTGCTTTGGCGCTAAAATCCTCCAACGCTTGTCGTTGCACCGTAAAGTATGCATCTGAATGCTCCGTGGACTTCCGCAGTCCTTCCGCTTCTTGTCGCAAAGACAAATTTGATCGATGTCTTTAGCTTGTAGTTGAGACTCAAGAAACCGAACTGATTCAGATAAAGTGAGTTTGAATAGCTTGTGCAAGCGGTAGTGGCCAAGAATCGAACACTAAACCAAGACAGGACTTTGGGGTTGTCTCATTGTCTTCAAGATAGTCTTCCTTAGCTGTTTTATCAGCTTTGTTGGAGACCAACAAGGATGTGTCACTATCCTGAACCTTATCTGCATTAATTCTTTTACCATTGCTTAATAAGGCACTCTTCCCCAATATTCTTTCAACATTCTAAAAGAAGAAACCAGCAGACACATAACAAGTTTAGCATGTACTAGTATATGAAACTCATTTCGGTGAACCAGTTCATTAGTAAGGTGGACAGGATTAAACTACCAAGTCTTCTATTGCCAAGTACTAGTACATAATAAAAGCATCAAATAAACATATATCTATGTCCTATGGTCACTTTGCATTGTCTTGCCAAATCAAAATAGAGACACGGTTCAAATCATATCAGTTCAAGATAAAGCAGCAAAGGAAAGAATACAAAGCGTGGGAAACTACACAGCACAACAAGATTTCAGATGGGTACCACGGGTCTACATGTACAACAACACTATTGGCTCTGTTGTGATGCTAGTAATGTGCATGATATGAAAGTCAACTGTATACACAATTGAAATTAAAATCAACAGAGCTATTGATAAGAGCAAACATGTTAAAGAAACATGAGTGAACATACCTGCTGTGCCATTGGAGTTTTGATTGGATCCTTCAATTTAAAAATAAGTCTGTATGAGTAAATATAGTGATACAAGAGCAAAGCAATCATAGTTAAAAAGGCGTCTAAGCGAAGCGCTTATGCGCTTAGGCTCTAGGCGTTATAAAACGCATTAGCATAACTACGCATAATCTGTGCATAATCACAGAGAAGCATGCGCTTTGGTCAGTAAAGCGCAAGGCGGTGGCAAAACGTACAATTAACGCCTAGCGCTTTTTTGAACTATGATAGCAATGGAATCTTAAATTAGAACAGTTGTTCTTGAGGTTTAGGCACTTGTTCTACATGAACAGAGTACAAGAAATGCAAGAATATAATACTTAAAAATAAAAATGAGCTCATAGACCTTACCACATTCTTGGTTCGGGACCAAGATGTAACAAGGCGTTCCCGATCATCATCCGATAAATGTGTCTCGTGGAGAATGTAAGGGAATTTGATTAGTTTCTTTCCGGTGAAGCACGCTTTCTTGAGCATTTCCGACATCGCCACCAAGCATTCTTGAAGATAGCAGAGGTAATAGCACAGGTTACCTCATCCTGAGTTTCCAAATCGGTCCTTCTCTATAGTGAAAAAAGGGAAAATTTGTTGTATTATAACCATCATGGAGGTAGGATGTATGGGACGAAGCAAAGTAATTGCCATGAATAACATTACTTACACATAACTCCTGGACAAACACTGTGAATCGGCATTTTCCTTCATCTTGATGATAATATTTCCAAGATGGGAAGACACGCACGCATTTATTTAACAACATCAAATGCAATAGATGCAAAACTACGACTAGCTGGTTGTGCTTCCTCCACAGGATTAGGCGCATTTAACCGGGTGGAGTTGGGGTTCGCCGTGATAGTCTTGGCCCTTTGGGCACCGGAGCTGCCTTACTAACTGCTCTTGTTTGGGAGCTCTATGGTGGAGATGGTGATGTGTCAACAGAACTGGGTTACTATCGGCTGGGGTTGGGGTTAGATTGGGTGAAGTGTTCTCTGTCCATCGCAAAGAGGGGTACAATCTGAGAGTTTGGGTTATGTGTGGTAGGGCTGGTTCTTGTGCATGTACAACCGGGTGCTATCTCCACCAAGAGGTAGCATTGTTTTATTTGAAGACCGTGTTTTTAGTCCGCTGATATCGCATCACCGCTCCAATTCAAATGGGTGATAAATAGGAAACATAGTTGAATGTACAGACATTGTATGAGAGACACATGCAATAGATAGTGTGGAAAAAAGAGGGCATGAAATAGTTGACATGTATATTGTTTAACTAAAATGGATAGCATGACATAATTTCACATATATGATGTCTATCTAAACTGGATAGCATAGCATAACATAATTCAAAGATATGATGAATAACTAAACAGGATCGCATGACATAATTCACCTACATGTTATCTAAGTAATCAGGATCGCATTGTTTAATTCACATATGTGATTTATATGCTAAACAGAGGGCATTCAATATGATGTCTGAACTAAGAACATGGTGTTGAATATTGTGTATATGATGTCTAAACTATGCAATGAAAGACATCGTATGCATGATATGAGTAGTATAACCGTGCCAAGTTAGAGCATACACCTCAGTGGGGGAATAGGACTGGTCATCTGTCTCTGAATCCATCTTTGAGGAGCTATCGGGACCCAACAAGAGATCTGCTTGACAGTAGCACCGCTCTGCTCAAGGCCTTGTTTTCACTCCGATTTTTCCATCTCCCACCCAAATGGCTGATTCACAGGAAGAGTAGTTTAATGTACAAACATTGTCGACAAATGGAAATGTAATGAAGAAAAGGATGGGCAAGATATCATTCAAATATATGATGCCCGGTTAAACAGGATGGCATTGCACATTTCACATATATTATGGCTGGATAAAAGACATGTGATTGCATAATTCCCATATATGATATAGAAACTAAACAGGTGGCATTACGTAACATGTCTAAACTAAGCAGATGACATATATGATGTCAAAAGTAGGCACTGCAAGGCAACATATGCATGATAGGACTAACATCATCATGCCAAGGTAGAGCAAACACCTTGGGGGTAAATAGGAGTGGTCGGCGGCCCCGAATCCGCCTCGTAACAGATATCTTCCTCTGGATTACAATCTCGGAAAGGGGTGGGGAGGGTTTGCCATTGAACCCACCATGGAGCGATGTCTACATGACATTGTATTGCCGCCAAGAAAACTCCTCTCTTTTCTCTACATGTTCAGCATGACTGTACAATATCGACATGCATACGAAAAAAATATGGTGAGATTATGTAAGGAGAGCATGCAGAAATTTAGAGTGATGGTAACAACCAAAGGATCGACGTTTTTCCCTTGAACCAAAATAGCCCTAATGGATCGACGTGAATGTATAGTAATAAGTGTCGCAACAAGTGTACAACCTCTTTGTTGTAGCCGTGTCGACCTCAGCATCATTGGGTTGGTCGCTGAAGCAGTTGAGGTAGAGGTGGCTGTCGGAGGTGTGGAGGAAGATCTGAGGAATCTGTAGACGGCGTCCAGGGCACTGCTCTGTTGTGATGGATCGTTCTGTCGTTGGAGCAGCTCCGGTGAGCCGTAAGACGTCAAGGCTGAAGCAGCACAAGACAGACATTGTCAATCTCAAGTGGGATTCTAATAGCATCTCCAATAGATGATGTAAAATGGATGTAAAATTAACATCACCAAAAACCACCGACTACAAATGATGAGGTAAAACTGTTGACTCTGAACTTAACTGTCGAAGCTGAAATTTCTTGTGGAATCTGAATGCTACCATCAAACTGAACGCAATGGTAGCAGAGAGGCACTTGACATGTAGTTTAGGGAGGGCCTGCAGTTCATCTTCAACCTGCACCCATTGAGCCGCTTGACCACCACCGGTCGAACCGCCGGCCCAGCGCCGCTCGCGCCGAAACAACTTCGCCGCCCGCCTCGGCCAGCCCTCTAGGCCCCCGCCCCCACCTGAACCCTAAGATAGATAGTGGGGTACCTCTCCATGAGCCCCTGTCCCCGCCATGGTGGTTCTTCCTTAACTCCGGCGAGCCCCCAACCCCTGAAAATCGATCGACCCAAAAGTCGATTCACGATCAAGTGTGGCTTAATCGAGCAGAGCACCAAAGACGGCGAGGGGAGAGCGAAGCAGGCTGGGCGAAGGAGCGATCGAGCGAGAGCCGGAGCAGCAGCAGCAGATCCGGCTGGTATGGACGCCGCTGCTGAAGGGGCCTCGCACTGGGGGAGAGCCGCCGTCGAGATGTCGCCCGCGGTGCCGGCTTCAAGGTAGCTGCTCCATGGGGGTGCGCGATGGAGCACCGTCAGCGCTGGGAGGTCGAGTTAAGGAGAAGGTGCGCTGCGATGAGTGTACAACCTCTTTGGTGGCGCCGAGTAGGCCTTGGCTTCGTCCGAGGAGTCGGTGAGGATGATGCGGTTCCGGTGGAGCAGGTTAAGGCGGCGCTATGGGGATGGAGCAGCCGCGATAGACGACACGGTCGTCGAAGCAGCTCCTTGGAGGTGGAGGAGGTGGCGGCCGAACCGGTGGGACGGCGAGATGGACGACGGATCCTCATCCGGGGAGGTGGACGAGGGACGTCGAGCTGTTGCGGTGGACGACGTCGTCGGGGAAGAGGCTCCGGCTAGGCAGCGGTGACGTGGCGGACGGAGGAGGGTGGGCTTTCGCGATCGAGCAGAGAGGTTATGGCGGCCTGGGATTTGAATGGCGAAAAGGGGGGCGATGGGAGGGTGAAGCATGACTTAGGGACGCTTGTCCAAAATGTAGGGTGTGTTACAAAAGTACCCCACCGATTTGAACTAGCGACCCTTCGGCTCAGGGTTAAAAGGGGATTTCACAGGTCGGGATTTCGCGGCTGCAGGAGTTTTCGCGTTGTAAATTTGGGATAGCCAGGCGCGGGTTGTGAAGGCGCCAGTTTCGGGAGCACGATATCTGAATTTTTGGGATATAACAAGACGCGGGTTGAATTTTAGGGACAAGCCTAACGTGTAGTAATATTGTACTTGTACGTACCAAATCAATTCGCACTTACCTCAACCAAAAAGAAAACGAAAAAATAAAACTATTCACACCACAAAAGAGAGAGTCTTGCCCGTTTTACTATACAAATGCTATTCAGCTACTCCCTCCTTCCATCTATATAGGGCCTAATGCGTCTTTCGATGCTAACTTTGACCAAATATTAGAGCAATGATATATGACATGCAACTTACACAAAGCACACTGTTAAATTCGTCTGCGAAAGGTTCTTTCAATGATATAATTTTCACATTGTGCATGTCATGTACTATTAATCTTGTCAATAGTCAAAGGCGGTCTTAAAAATCTCATTACGCCCTATATAGATGGAAGGAGGGAGTATGAATCCATGTTATCTCTGATTAATTTTTTTCGCTTGTCAGATAATGCATGTAACCTACTCATACCAACATTTTAGTGCATTCCAAATGTCTATACTACCGCTGCAATTCGAACTAAATTTGAATTCGTTTCTATATTTCAATAAGAATCTACAATCATGATTGTTGCCAACTTCAACCATCATAGTTTCCTTGCTATCAGCCAGATATAAATCGGACGGTCTATAATGCAGGATGGCAGGCACACCATCATCAACAACTCCGTTTTTTTATAAGAGTAGAGATAAAATATATTAAATGTAGTATAACATGTTCATAACCACACCATGTGTATCACTATTATATATATTCACACATGCGTCGGTTTGAAACACTATGATAAATTCTTCAAATATCCGAATTCGCTTTTTATAATGAAGTATATATGATCTCTATTCGTCTTTTACACCCACACGACCCTCTTATCTTTGTAGCTAGCGCTAACTTTCTCTTGTGCATGCACACGCCCGCATCCCTCTCACCCTCCCTCAGCATTCTCTAGCTCCATCGCACAAATTTGTCTTTTCACTTTAGGTCGTTCACCCATGGTGTGTGTAGGCCCCCCAGCTCCTTCTTTACGGCACACATCGATCGATATGCCTCTCTAGCTGTGTGTGCCTAGCACAAACACAAGCTTCCCCTCTTCTCTTGTCACCGTCCATGCCTCACTCCCACCACTCTTTTCATCGTTCTCATACTTGCACACTCCTCCCCCTCGATATAGTATGCCTCTCGTACCACCTCCTACATGCATCCCTCTCTCTCTATCCTTCTCCTCGTGCCTCATTTGCTTCTAACACACACATGCATGTATACAGATCGATCTCCCAACATATACCTAGATCGAATTTAACTACCCCCCCGTCGATCGAAGTACCTCACAAGTTATGTCTCTCCTTTCTCTAACAAAGGGCGATTGATCTTCCTATGTAGTTACATCTGCTTACCACAGCCACATCGTCCCCCCTGATCATTCATGCATGCCTCTGACCCGCCTCTCACACGCACGCGTACGCACAACAAGCAGCCATCTCCTCTCTTATTGATATTGGGGGCGTGCCCTCCGTTTGTCTAGCAAGCCCATCCCACCATTTGTTAGAAGCAACTCCACTACCACCCCTTCCAACACTCTAGCTCTGTCTCTCTCCCAATCTTATTCCTCTCCTGCACATATGCATGGATGCCGATCGGTCTCCCTTAATACATGAGGCAGATCGATCTCCTTAATACATGAGGTAGGCCTCTCTCCTCCTCCACACATATACCAGCCATTGTACCTCTATAGTTAATTGGGCCTCCCTCTTCCCCCACCACACACTGATAGTCGAGCGCTGCAGGTAGGTATCCATGCCACAGAGACAAACTGCACATGTCCCATCTCACGTTCCAGTAGGACCGCCACTCTATATCTTTGACGTGGGCACACACAAATTAGATGGCACTCTTTATCAATCGCGCGCACACACACACACACATCATCCCTCTCTTCGATTCTATGGACATCTCAAGCCGATATACCTCCACTCTCTTCTCGTGGATCGCCCCCTCTATATATATGTTATATCCAGGACTCTATTTCACACACATTGCATATGTTACATTTTTTGATTGACCCCCCCCCCCCCAAAACTCTCAAGAACCCACACACCATATCTCTCTAGGTTTGTATCTCTCTCACACAACCCCACGTAGGTGGTGTACGATACAAGAAGAGAATAGGTGCACCGTGCATGTACTCACGCGTGCCCAGCCACACCCATCGCTGGTACACGGTGGAGCTCATTTCTTTCTGAAATGGCAGCCCACGTGCTAATTTGAACGCTCAGAAGCGGTTGTTTACCTAGGGAAGTCGTGGTACCACGCGTGCACGAAACAAAGTTCGACTTGACGCGTTATTTTTAAATAAAGTTATAGCGCTCAATGGCACGCATTACGTGAATATAAAACGATTTTTATGGAGAAAAAGGTAGTACGCTCACTATATACAATGGAGCCTCGCCTTCCCGGTTTGTCGCTCTTCAGAGTATCTCACACAAGGTTGCGGTGGCCTCTCTCTCTCTCACCATTGGTCATTGATCCGGCCGCATCCCGTCCGCCAGGGGAAAGGGAGTGTGGTGGCCTCTCCCTCTCTCTCACCGTTGGTCACTAATCCGGCCACATCCCGTCCGACGGGGGAAAGGGAGGAAGTGCATCGTTTCTTCGTTCGACGGCGCCGAGGCAGCACGTCCGAATCTGCGGTACACGTCGTTCTCTCTAACCAAGCTCCGGCGCAGCAGGTCCTACGCCACCTGCTCGCAGATTCTGCCCGCCGCCGCTCACCTAGTTACATCCCGACGACCTCCAGGTATCCCCTCCGGCCTTGCTCCACTGCCCGTCTTCCCACGTCACTGCATGTGGATCTTCCATAGTTCTTTGCCCAAAATGTAGCTCGTCCGCATACTTTCCATATTGCATTCTCGTCCTCACACTGCTTTTAGACAAACACAACCGTGTTGTTACCTTCCCTTAGGACAAGGAATATGCTTTTTGTCACCGCATGTGTCATCAAGCTGTTATTGGCCAGTAATTGTTTTCTTTCTACCTCTTTTTTGCAAATAGGGCTATCCATTTCACCTCGTTGCTATTGCGACCTTTTGGTGAACTGCACAAATCACTTTTTTCTTAAGAGTGTTTGTGCAGTTGTACTAAAATGTCACACGAGCAACGTCTCTACATTTCAAAGGCGATCGCACAAAGGGAGATTGGTTTTGCTCTATCCTCCTCATCCAACTCCGAGCCTAATCTTCTCCAACTAGTTAGTCTTAAGAGAGACTGCAAAGGTGACCGACTTCTATTTGTGTGTTTATTGTTTCATCAGCAGTCATCTATTATCGTAATCACACTTACTATCTTTGGAACAGGGACGCTCATCTCTATTTTAGTGGAACTGCATAAAATGATCGGAATGCTGCATTCTCCGGACAGCTACTTTTTTTTCCCAGCATGCCTTGTTGATTTAGACAGAGCTGGGGGGACGTTGCTGCCAATGAAAGCATGGATCAATTTAAATTTAACACCTTCTCACAACTCTGTCTTCAGTTGTGATGTAATTATTAGCTCTGATCTGCTAATAATTGACATGCATTAGCAAGGAAGTTAGTTTTTTATTGTTTCCGAAAGAGCATCGATGGCAAGACACACGAAACAACAGCTGAAAGCTCACACCATTGTACAATTTCATGTCGCTGGAAAATTATTTGTATAGTACGTCAATTATGTAAACAAATGATGGAAGCTTGATAGCATTGCCAGAAGCATCTTCATCATCCGGGTCCATGTGCCATGCACAAAATTGTACTCCTTCGTTCCTAAATATTTGTCTTTTTACAAATTTCAAATGGGCATATTTTAGAGTGTAGATTCACTCATTTTGCTTCAGATGTGTACTCCTCCGCTCCTAAATATTCTATTCGTCTTTCTAGAGATTTCAACAAGTGACTACATACGAGCAAAATGAGTGAATCTACACTCTAAAATATGTCTATATACATATGTATGTGCCAGTCCATTTGAAATCTCTAAAAAGACAAATATTTGAGTAGTCACTCGTTGATATCTCTAGAAAGACAAATACTCCGGAGTATATTTAAGAACCGAGGGGGTAGTGCACAACCGCATGGGAGACTCAGCCCGGTCGTTGCGCCACATTAATAGTGAGTAATGAGCAGTCAAATCATAAGCCCCACCTTTCCCACTGTAAGTTGCTCAGAAGAAGCAACCATCAATACACTCTTCTTTGAATCCGCTCATACTACTCCATCCACATCGCTTATACAAGGCTTTAAAAAAAAAAAAAAAATCTGTGGGACCAAGGCGACTAGCGATCGGCCTGAAAAATAGCATTGGTAGTTATAGCACGGCGTCTATTACTAGAGGGAATAATGCGTACACACATGCATGCAGTGCTTCCACCCCGGGTACACACATGCATGCACTTACTCCACTCCGTAGTAGTACAGTACATGGAGAGAAAATTGTGGACTTGATTGCGGCTACCACGCCCTAATTAATTGAGCATTAAAGCAAACGCGTCTAAAGTCTCTCTGGTGGTGGAAATGCATTGAGAGAAATGCATCATAATGAAGCGTGCCCTGCAAACTATGACGGAGGGAGGAGTAGTATGAAGGTGCAAAACCAGAAATGCAGCGTATGGCGGTCGGTCAACGCACCTCCTCTTGGCATATCACTGACATGTGGGATGGGAGTGTGAGCAAACAAATCTCAATTGACGGCAAAGAGCCAACCCACCGTTCCTTGAGAGAGACGAGGAGCGAGAACACACAGACAGGCTCGCACGAAGGCCAAGATATATTCGAGCATGGTTTGTTGATCGATATCATTCATTAGATGTTGGGCTGCCGTTTTCCGCTCTTCTCCAGAATAAACATGTACTTTATCAGAGATAAAAAAATAAGAGTACAAACGCTCCACCATGCGGTTCTAGTAGTAGTACTACTCGTACCATCAAGGCTTGGCTCTTCGCCTCTTCGTGAAGTCGAACAATGATGGTACTCCGCATGTTGGGTACTACAAAGGTATGCCTCGACAATCGACACCGAATGGATCGATGCATGCCCACCGAGGGTAGGTTGCATTAGTCAAAAGGCGTAAGCGAGCTTCACCTTGTCACGCAAGCTTATCCTCGCTCATGAAGTTGACGGGACACACCAAAAAGTAGTGCTAGTCCATAATCCCTCCTTTCCGGTTAATATGGCTTAATCTTTTTGTGGGTAAATGAGAGAGCTTTATTCATATATAAGCATTCTTAGGACGATCAACCAAGACACTGGTCACTAGGAAGCGAGGTACCCCACAAAAAAAGAAGTAGGAAGCAAGGTGTTTCATCAAGCCAGCTCTCGGCCACATTTAAAGTGCAGCAAGCACGGTTCGCACGAAGATACGCCGCAAGGTTTGCTGACCTGTTTACATGCTAAATAACAAAAAAAGAGGAAATATTACTGAGCGCTACTATTTGTAACAGGATATGAGCCGGAATTAAGCGAGAATTATGGCGAGTGTTCCATGCAATCAACTTCCATTATCACATGCGAGAACCCTCGAAGAGAACCAAATGTGTTGAAGATTGCTTTATCACATTTTAAAATTATAATAAGAGTGCAGACGCTCCTCCATCCGGTTCCTAGTACTAGTATAGTAAGTACCTTTATAGACTATAGTAGTAGTACTAGTAAACTTTGCGCTTGGCTGTTCGCCTATTCGGGAAGTCGAACAATAATAGCACTAGTAGTATAGTGTATGCTTCTGGCAATCTGACACCGAATTAACTGTTGCACGTCCACCACCTGAGCGAGGGAGAGCCTGCATTAGTCAAAAGTTTCTCCTTGTCCTGCGAGCTGATGTCTACTACACAACCTTCTTCTTGTAGACGTTGTTGGGCCTGCAAGTGCATAGGTTTGTAGGACCGTAGCAAATTTCCCTCAAGTGGATGACCTAAGGTTTATCAATCCGTGGGAGGCGTAGGATGAAGATGGTCTCTATCAAGCAACCCTGCAACCAAATAACAAAGGGTCTCTTGTGTCCCCAACACACCCAATACAATGGTAAATTGTATAGGTGCACTAGTTCGCAAGAGATGGTGATACAAGTGCAATATGGATGGTAGATATAGGTTTTTGTAAACTGAAATAATAAAACAGCAAGGTAACTAATGGTAAAAGTGAGCGAAACGGTATTGCAATGATAGGAAACAAGGCCTAGGGTTCATACTTTCACTAGTGCAAGTTCTCTCAACAATAATAACATAGATAGATCATATAACAAGCCCTCAACATGCAACAAAGAGTCACTCCAAATCCACTAATAGCGGAGAACAAACGTAGAGATTATGGTAGGGTACGAAACCACCTCAAAGTTATTCTTTCCAATCAATCTATTGGGCTATTCCTATAAGTGTCACAAACAGCCCTAGAGTTCGTACTAGAATAACACCTTAAGATACAAATCAACCAAAACCCTAATGTCACCTAGATACTCCAATGTCACCTCAAGTATCCGTGGGCATGATTATACGATATGCATCACACAATCTCAGATTCATCCAACCAACATAAAAATACTTCAAAGAGTGCCCCAAAGTTTCTACCGGAGAGTCAATAACGGGTGCCAACCCCTATGCATAGGTTCATGGGCGGAACCCGCAAGTTGGTCACCAAAACATACATAAATTGGGTCACGTGATATCCCATTGTCACCATAGATACGCACGGCAAGACATACATCAAGTGTTCTCAAATCTTTAAAGACTCAATCCGATAAGATTACTCAAAGGGGAAAACTCAATTCATCACAAGAGATTAGAGGGGGAGAAACATCATAAGATCCAACTATAATAGCAAAGCTCGCGATACATCAAGATCGTGCCATAGAGGGAACATGAGAGAGAACACGAGAGAGAGAGAGAGAGAGAGAGAGAGAGAGATCAAACACATAGGTACTGGTACATACCCTCAGCCCCGAGGGTGAACTACTCCCTCCTCGTCATGGATAGCGCCGGGATGATGAAGATGGCCACCGGTGATGGATTCCCCCGCAGGGTGCCGAACGGCTCCCGAGAGATTTTTGGTGGTTACAGAGGCTTGCGTGGCGGAACTCCCAATCTATCTTCTGCTCGGAAGTTTTAGGGTACAGGGTATATATGGGTGAAAGGAGTACGTTATGGACGAAGGGGGGGGGCCACGAGGCAGGGGGCTCGCCCCAGGGGGGTGGGCGCGCCCCCACCCACGTGAGCACCTCCCTACTTTCCCGAACTGCACTCCAAGTCCATTGGGTGGCTTCGTTCCAAAAATAACTTCTCCGATTGATTTCGTTCTGTTTTGACTCCGTCGATATTCCTTTTCCTCGAAACACTTTGAAATAGGCATAAAACAGCAAATCTAGGCTGGGCCTCCGGTTAATAGGTTAGTCCCAAAAGTAATATAAAAGTGGAAAGTAAAGCCCAATATTGCCCAAAACAGTAGATAATATAGCATGGAGCAATCAAAAATTATAGATACGTTGGAGACGTATCAAGCATCCCCAAGCTTAATTCCTGCTCGTCCTCGAGTAGGTATATGATAAAAAAGATAATTTTTGATGCGGAGTGCTACTTGGCATAATTTCAATGTAATTCTTCTTAATTGTGATATGAATATTCAGATCTGAAAGATTCAAGACAAAAGTTCATATTGACATAAAAATAATAATACTTCAAGCATACTAATCAAAGTAATCATGTCTTCTCAGAATAGCATGGCAAAAGAAAGTTCATCCCTACAAAATCATATAGTTAGGCTATGCTTCATTTTCACACACAAAGATGTTCCCGACTTCTATACCCCGATGACAAGCCAAGCAATTGTTTCATACTTAAATAATCTCAAACTTTTTCAACCTTCACGCAATACATGAGCGTGAGCCATGGATATAGCACTATGGGTGGAATAGAATATGATGATGGGGATTGTGTCGAGAAGACAAAAAAGGAGAAAGTCTCACATTGACGAGGATAATCAACGGGCTATGGAGATGCCCATCAATTGATGTCAACATGAGGAGTAGGGATTGCCATGCAACGGATGCACTAGAGCTATGAATACTCAACAAAAGAAAACTAAGTGGGTGTGCATCCAACTTGCTTGCTCACGAAGACCTAGGGCACTTGAGGAGGCCCATCGTTGGAATATACAAGCCAAGTTCTATAATGAAAAATTCCCACTAGTATATGAAAGTGACAACATATGAAACACTCTATATGAAAAACATGGTGCTACTTTGAAGCCAAATATATGAGACTCGCTATATGAAGAACATGGTGCTACTTTGAAGCACAAGTGTGGAAAAAAGGATAGTAGCATTGCCCCTTTTTATTTTTTATTTTTTATTTTTTTGGGCCTTCTTTTTTTTCTTTGGCCTTTCTTTTTTTGGGACAATGCTCTATTGAATGATGATCATCACACTTCTATTTATTTACAACTCAATGATTACAACTCGATACTAGAACAAAGTATGACTCTATATGAATGCCTCCGGCGGTGTACCGGGATATGCAATGATTCAAGAGTGACATGTATGAAAAATAATGCATGGTGGCTTTGCCACAAATACGATGTCAACTACATGATCATGCAATGTAAATATGACAAAAGTAAAGTATGTCATGATGATGAACGAACAGTGGAAAGTTGCATGGCAATATATCTCGGAATGGCTATGGAAATGTCATAATAGGTAGGTATGGTGGCTGTTTTGAGGAAGATATAAGGAGGTTTATGTGTGATAGAGCGTATCGTATCACGGGGTTTGGATGCACCGGCGAAGTTTGCACCAACTCTCAAGGTGAGAAAGGGCAATGCACGCTACCGAAGAGGCTAGCAAAGGCAGAAAGGTAAAAGTGTGTATAATCCATGGACTCAACATTAGTCAAAAGAACTCATATACTTATTGCAAAAATTTAGAAGTCATCAAAAACCAAGTACTACGCGCATGCTTCTAGGGGGATAGATTGGTAGGAAAATACCATCGCTCGTCCCCGACAGCCACTCATAAGGATGCACAAGCCAGGTACACTTCATGTTTCAAATTTGTTACACAACTTTAACCTTACGTGCATGCTACGGGACTTGCTAACTTTAACACAAGCATTCTTTAAATTCATAATCACCCAACTAGCATGACTTTAATATCACTACCTCCATATCTCAAAACAATTATCAAGTATCAAACTTTTCTTAGTATTCAACACACTCATAAGAATCCTTAAAAATCTTGTATGCTTAGCATATTAGAATTAATCACATTACCATGCTTTTAAGACTCTCAAAATAATATAGGTGAAGCATGAGAGATCATCTATTTATTCAAAATAAAACTACCACCATGCTCTAAAAGGATATAAGTGAAGCACTAGAGCAAATGACAAACTACTCCGAAAGATATAAGTGAAGATTAATGAGTAGTCGAATAATTATGCAACTATGTGAAGACTCTCCCATATAAGAATTTAAGATCTTGGTATTGTATCCAAACAGCAAGCAAAACAAAATAAAATGACATTGCAAGGATAGCACAACTCATGTGAAGAAGCAAAAACTTAAGCTCAACTGATACTAACCGATAGTTGTTGAAGAAGAAAGGTGGGATGCCTATCGGGCATCCCCAAGCTTAGATGCTTGAGACTTCTTGAAATATTATCTTGGGTGCCTTGGGCATCCCCAAGATTGAACTTTTGTGTCTCCTTAATTCCTCTCATATCATGGTTTCTCTATTTCTCAAAAGCTTCATCCACACCAAACTCAACAAGAACTCGTGAGATAGGTTAGTATAAACCAATGCAAAACCTTATCATTTTCTACTGTAAAAAATCACTAAAATTATTATTCAACATTGCATACTAAATGCCTCTGCATATTTAATACTCCTATCCTCAAATAGAATCATTAAACAAGCAAACATATGCAAACAATGCAAACATAACAGCAATCTGTCAAAACAGTATAGTCTGTAAAGAATGCAAGATTCATCATACTTCCCTAACTCCAAAAATTATGAACTAATATTCCCACTGTAATAAATTTATCAGAGCTCAATATTCAAAAATATTCAACATTATACTACTCTCTGAATTTTCTATGGAATTTTTGCAACAGCGGTAAACTTTCTGTTTTCAACAGCAACATGTATAGTAGCAAAATAAGCATGGCAAAGGCTATCCTTGAATTTTTTATTGAAACTAAAGATGCAAAACATTATTATAACTAATAGAAAGCAAATCTAAAGAAAATAAAATGACGCTTCATGCAAAACACATATCATGTGGTGAATAAAAATATAGCTCCAAGTAAAGTTACCGATGAACGAAGACGAAAGAGGGGATGCCATCCGGGGCATCCCCAAGCTTAGGCTCTTGGTTATACTTGAATATTACCATGGGTGCCTTGGGAATCCCCAAGCTTAGGCTCTTACCACTCCTTATTCCATAGTCCATCGAATCTTTACCCAAAACTTGAAAACTTCACAACACAAAACTTAATGTAAAAACTCGTAAGCTCCGTTAGCAAAAGAAAACAAAACACCACTTCAAGGTACTGTAATGAACTCATTCTTTATTTATATTGGTGTTAAACCTACTGTATTCCAACTTCTCTATGGTTTATAAACTATTTTACTAGCCATAGATGCATCAACATAAGCAAACAACACAATGAAAACAGTAACATGCTAAAGTTTGTACTAATCTGTAACTAACGCAAACTTCTGGAACTCCAAAAATTCTAAAATAAATTGGTGGACCTGAGTAATTTGTCTAGTAATCATCTGCAAAAATAATAAACTAAATAGCACTGTCCAGTAAAAAGTTCTAGCTAATCCCGTGAGCGCTAAAGTTTCTGTTTTTTACAGCATGATCATAAAGACTTCACCCAAGTCTTCCCAAAGGTTCTACTTGGCACAAACACTAATTAAAACATAAAACCACATCTAAAAAGAAGCTAGATGGATTATTTATTCCTAAAAAGAACCAAAAAGCAAGAAACTAAAATAAAATTGGATTGCCTCCCAACAAGCGCTATCGTTTAATGCCCCTAGCTAGGCATTATGATTTCAATGATGCTCACATAAGACATAAGAATTGAAACATAAAGAGAGCATCATGAAGAATATGACTAGCACATTTAAGTCTAACCCACTTCCTATGCATAGGGATTTTGTGATAAAACAACTTATGGGAACAAGAATCAACTTGCATAGGAAGGCAAAACAAGCATAACTTTAAAATTTTAAGCACATAGAGAGGAAACTTGATATTATTGCAATTCCTACAAGTATATATTCCTCCCTCATAATAATTTTCAGTAACATCATGAATGAATTCAACAATATAACCAGCACCTAAAGCATTCTTTTCATGATCCACTAGCATAGAATTTTCACTACTCTCCACATAAGCAAATATATTCTCATCAATAGTAGTGGGAGCAAACTCAACAAAATAACTATCATGTGATTGAAAATTAAGATCAAGATGACAAGTTTCATGGTTATCATTATTTTTTAAAGCATACGTGTCATCACAATAATCATCATAGATAGGAGACATGCTTTCATCATAGTAAATTTGCTCATCAAAGCTCGGGGACAAAAATATCATCTTCATCAAACATAGCTTCCCCAAGCTTGTGGCTTTGCATATCATTAGCATCATGGATATTCAAGGAATTCATACTAACAACATTGCAATCATGCTCATCATTCAAAGATTTAGTGCCAAACATTTTAATGCATTCTTCTTCTAACACTTTGGCACAAATTTCCTTTCCATCATACTCACGAAAGATATTAAAAAGATGAAGCGTATGAGACAAACTCAATTCCATTTTTTTTAGTTTTCTTTTATAAACTAACTAGTACTAAAAAAGAAACAAAAAGATTCGATTGCAAGATCTAAAGATATACCTTCACTTACCTAGCCTCCCCCGCAACGGCGCCAGAAAAGAGCTTGATGTCTACTACACAACCTTCTTCTTGTAGACGTTGTTGGGCCTGCAAGTGCACAGGTTTGTAGGATAGTAGCAAATTTCCCTCAAGTGGATGACCTAAGGTTTATCAATCCGTGGGAGGCGTAGGATGAAGATGGTCTCTCTCAAGCAACCCTGCAACCAAATAACAAAGATTCTCTTGCGTCCCCAACACACCCAATACAATGGTAAATTGTATAGGTGCACTAGTTCGGCGAAGAGATGGTGATACAAGTGCAATATGGATGGTAGATATAGGTTTTTGTAAACTGAAATAATAAAAACAGCAAGGTAACTAATGGTAAAAGTGAGCGTAAATGGTATTGCAATGATAGGAAACAAGGCCTAGGGTTCATACTTTCACTAGTGCAAGTTCTCTCAACAATAATAACATAGATAGATCATATAACAAGCCCTCAACATGCAACAAAGAGTCACTCCAAAGCCACTAATAGCAGAGAACAAACGTAGAGATTATGGTAGGGTGCGAAACCACCTCAAAGTTATTCTTTCCAATCAATCTATTGGGCTATTCCTATAAGTGTCACAAACAGCCTTAGAGTTCGTACTAGAATAACACCTTAATATACAAATCAACCAAAACCCTAATGTCACCTAGATACTCCAATGTCACCTCAAGTATCCGTGGGCATGATTATACGATATGCATCACACAATCTCAGATTCATCCAACCAACATAAAAGTACTTCAAAGAGTGCCCCAAAGTTTCTACCGGAGAGTCAAGAACGTGTGCCAACCCCTATGCATAGGTTCATGGGCGGAACCCGCAAGTTGGTCACCAAAACATACATCAAGTGGGTCACGTGATATCACATTGTCACCACAGATACGCACGGCAGGACATACATCAAGTGTTCTCAAATCTTTAAAGACTCAATCCGATAAGATTACTCAAAGGGGAAAACTCAATTCATCACAAGAGAGTAGAGGGGGAGAAACATCATAAGATCCAACTATAATAGCAAAGCTCGCGATACATCAAGATCGTGCCATAGAGGGAACACGAGAGAGAGAGAAAGATCAAACACATAGCTACTGGTACATACCCTCAGCCCCGAGGGTGAACTACTCCCTCCTCGTCATGGATAGCGCCGGGATGATGAAGATGGCCACGGGTGAGGGATTCCCCCTCCGGCAGGGTGCCGGAACGGGCTCCCGAGAGGTTTTTGGTGGTTACAGAGGCTTGCGGCGGCGGAACTCCCGATCTATCTTCTGTTCTGGAAGTTTTAGGGTACGTGGGTATATATGGGTGAAAGGAGTACGTCGGTGGACCGAAGGGGCAGCCACGAGGCAGGGGGGCGCGCCCCCCACCCTCGTGAGCACCTCCCTTCTTTCCTAACATGCACTCCAAGTCCATCGGGTGGCTTTCCTTCCAAAAATAACTTCTCCAGTTGATTTCGTTCCGTTTTGACTCCGTCTGATATTCCTTTTCCTCGAAACACTGAAATAGGCATAAAACAACAAATCTGGGCTGGGCCTCCGGTTAATAGGTTAGTCCGAAAAGTAATATAAAAGTGGAAAATAAAGCCCAATGTTGCCCAAAACAGTAGATAATATAGCATGGAGCAATCAAAAATTATAGATACGTTGGAGACGTATCACGAGCCACCGCGCGCAAGCTTCTCCTGTCCTGCAACCTTCTCCTCGTTCGGCAAGTTGACGGGACACAGCAAAGTAATGCTAGTCCATACTGCCTCCTCTCCGGTTAATATGGCCTAATTTCAAACGAGATAAATACACTGTATGTCACTGTATATTTGTAAAAATACGGTCAGTGGACTTCATAATACGCTCATTGCGCTCAATATATATACTTTCCGGTGTTTATACGGTCACTAGCTCACCCTGATTGAGTATGTGTGTGCATGCACGTGTAGGTTGAGCACTTGAGTGTGACCATGTGTGTTCCGTCGTGTGCTCGGACATGCATGCAATAGGGCGTCATGCTGCTTTTGCGTCCATGTGTACGTGCAGGACTGTTGCATACACGTAGGGGAGTATGTGTAGGGGCCACTAAGGAGCAAATAAATCACACAAGAAGTTAGTCGCAAGAAGCAACCATCATTTTACTCTTGAATGACACGTCGCAATATAAAATGGTTGATATGGAGAGAAAAGAAAACCACTATATATACACTAGCAGGAGCCTAAGCTACAAGCCTGCTTGCTTAGGTTGCTCTCTTCACAAGCATAGAACAGCAGGCCCGATCCCTTGGTGGGGAAGGGAACAATGTTCTGCGTGAGACGCCTTGATCGACATCGGCGAGGGAGAAACCCACGGTCGGTGCGTCCCAATCGAGTCACCGCGGTATGGGCCGATGCCGCATCCCAACCGCCCTTCTAGCTACTGACCCGACGTCGGGTAGTCCACCTTCCTTTTGAGCTGGCTTGCTCCATCGCCGTAGCTCCATCTCCATGTCGATCTTTCTCTACTTCTACCGACTTCTACTTGTGATGAGTTTATGTCTCATGAACTAGTGCCGTACTATTATTCTAATCACGCTTCTTCAATATCTTTGCCATCGGGGATGCTCAGTCGATTTTAGTGGAACTGCACAAAAGCATCGTATGATCCGAGGGTGCGCCGTCTTTCCTTGACAGTGTTCTACCTGGCCAGAAAATTAAATCATGTTTAGGGTTTAGGGTTTAAGTCGTAGTGACCCCATCAGTAGTTTTTCTTTCTTACACGCTCTCACAACATTTTTCTTTAGTTGTGAAGTAAATATTGGCTATGATCTGTGAATCATTGAGATGCATCAGCATACGTGTTAGTTTTCCTTTGTATTTGATGGAATGTTGTAACGGGGCAACCTTGGAATAGGAATGAAAATGGAGTGGAAAGTTTCCGTTTTTCCGGAGAAAAAATGGAAACGGAGAGAAACCAACGTTTCGTTTCGTTGGATCGCGCCATCAAGCAAAACCAACGTTTAAATCATGTCTGTCATGTTCGTGTCTCACCCTCCTCCATGGCTTGACCCCACACGGTCTCTCGGCATGCCACTCACCGCAAACCGAGTATACGATAACTTTCTCGCCTGCTTGTCGATGGATAGCGCCATGGAGTACTAGCACTACTGGAAGAGATTGATGAGTTGGGGGAGGACAGCTTGCTGTCGCACGGACTCCCAAGAACTTTTTACATGCATGTTGCAGCCGGCTATTGCGACCTTAGAACGCGGATCAGCCGCGTGCACCCGGAAGTGGCGCGGGCGACGCTCTCTCGGCCGGCGCGCCGCTTCAATGTCGGCGCCAGTGAGAGGTTGCGTCCGCTCTGGCCGGGCATGAATGCGTAATCGATCGCTTTCGGGTGGGAAGCACGGGGTGATGAAGAGGGTTCGGGTTGGTCAGACCGGCCGTGGCAGCGGTCGGGACGCAGTGCAAACAAGAGATGTTGTACGTTAATATTGCTGCATATATAATTAACAACGTAAATAATGTGCCAGTTGGACAAATATGATTGAAGATGGAGATGGAAATGGAATTTTACGTAAACACGGATATGCATGTCTATGTCTATGTGTGTGTGCGCGACGACTCTCACGACACGGAAGCGGGCGTGTTTTTGATCGAGTTTTCTTTCTTGGTACGTTAGAAAATCAGTTTGTCTAATTCACATCTAGATGTTATTTAAGGATATCACATCTAAGCTCCCACAAGTATATAATGTAGCAGCAATAAACAAAAAAAACTAGGAAAAAAATAGACCACAAACAGAGTGGACATCAACTTAGATGTGACATAACTATGTCACATCTAGATGTGTCCTAGACAGACCCTTAAAAAATTGTCCGCCAGTTTTGGTTTCTTTTTTCCGGGAACGCGCGTATTCTATTTAAAACCATTGCTATGGAGATATTTTTTACTCCATTACAGCCTCTTGTTTGATAGAGTTTCTCGCGTCTCACTCTCTCACCCTCTCCATATCAAAACAAGATGACAGTGTCCACTCTATCTCTCTCCTCACTGGTGGTCACAGATCCGGCCGAATCCCGTCCGCTGTGGGAGGTGAGGAGGTGCAGCGTTGACGTTGTCGCCGTCGGCAACGGAGGAAGCCGATGCGCACCGTCCTCTCGGAGTCGGTGCTGGCACGGACGAAGATCCTCCGCGCCCTTGTTCGCTGCCGTCATGTGGGCAGATCCTGCCCGCCCGCCTAAACGACATCTCGCCCACCTGAGGTATAACTTCTTGTACTGGTCCAGCTCCCCAGGTCGCTGCGTGCGGGTTTTCTTCTATGCGACTACTCCCCAGCTCCCCATGCATAGTAGCTAGGGTTCGTTGGCAGGTCCAACATCATCTACTAGTACTGTTATAGAGGAAATGCCACTCAAAAGGCTGTCCTGATTTATGCCTCGGTGGAGGTATACATGTTGTTTCGACAAAAAGTACATGGTGGTTGTGCGGTCATTGTCCATATGGTGGTAGTACTATCCTTTGGTTAAATGAAGAAATGCTTTTTTTCTCGGGTATCCTGGTTTAGTTCCCATCAAGATAATTATGATGCTTCTGTTTGTTGGTGTACTTTTCATTAATTCTTATTGACAATTGAGATGTTGTTGCTAACCCTTTTTTATATTTTTGGAAACAGCGATGCGTGTCTCCATACCCGGGCATGTATTCCTCAATTTTAGTGGAACTGCACAAAATTGGATGGCCATTGTTGTTCCGCCTCCTTTGTCCTCGCCACGTGGTTCTTCCTTCCTCGAGCTTGATTACTGAGAAGAAACAGACCACAGTGAGGATTTGTCGAACTTCATAGGTGCCTCACCCAAACTTGATGCCAAATGGATGATGCATCACCACGATGACCTATCGATGCTCATGGTTGTGCCTCATGGTTGCGTCGGTTGGTGAAGCTGATCGATTTTCAATGAAAAAAAGTTGTCTTTCATCAGTGCTCTTTTCTTGTTACGCACAAAGATAATATCCTTCGTCAGTTCACCTTGGTTGCGTTGGAGACGCAGTCGTCTTTCACGTTGGTGCAATTTTATCACACAATTGGCTATGAACCAAATGTTTCCTCGAAGAAGGATCGACGTTGGTACTAAGAGCATAAGTTTTGTATTGATTTCTAAGCCTTCTCACAACTTTGTCTCCGGCTCCGTGTAATTTTATTTGTCCAGCTATTAACTTTGATTGAAAAAATGGTGTGGACTAAAAACCCGGATGGACGTAGTAGCCCTCTATTTTTATTTACTCCGCATATTAGATTTGACTGAAGTCAAACTTTGTAATACTCTCAAACCTTTCCGATAATTGAAATTAAAATTCTTTATTTGTACACACTCTCACACGTTTCTAATAAGTTGGCGCATGTGTGGTTGTTCACTTAAGGGAGGGTAGTGTACCACACATGAAGGGCGGAAGTGCGACTCAGACGCGTGGGCGTGGATCGTTAGTTCATCGGAAGTAGTACTAGTTTTCTTCATTGTACATTAAATAAAGAGTTTCGTTTCGTACTTACACAATTTAAAACGATTGTTATGGAGAGAATATGAAAACCACTCCAGTATATATTAGTCGTATACACGAGAGTACTATATGGACGCAGCTTCATTGACTTAGTGCACATGCCTTTGGATTTATGACAGGTGGGCCCAAAATGTGGCTGGCTCACCATCATACAGCCCAAAAGCAGGTGATGAAGGCACCGGAGCTCGATCCGTACAAGAGTATATAGATAAGCGGGAGCCTCAGCGCTTGTTCTCTAGGGTTTGCACTCTCCACACGCTCGCCGCACTACATATATGTTACACGCTAGAGGCCTCCTCACCATATCTAAACAAGACTGCGTTGGCCTCTTGTCTCTCTCTCCCCCCTCACAGCTGGTGAAGGAGGCGTCTGTATCCCGTCGCACCGGGAAGGGGAGGAGGTGCAACATTCACTCTATCACCTTCGGCGAGGGAGGCAATCCACTGCCGGCTGTGTTGTTCTCTTTCACCCAGCGCTTGTGCCGGAGGGCCACCGACCCCTTCTTCCTCCCTGCGTACGTAGTGTGGGCAGATCCGGCCTCCCGCCGCAAGCCTTGCCACATCCCGACGACCCTAAGGTATAAGTTTCTTTGAAACCGTCGTTGCTCTAGCTGCATGTGGATCTTTTTCGATCTGTAGTCGAATCTAGGTCTTGGTTCAAAGAGGAAAGAAGGGTGCGGTGGGCTGGAGCAAGAATCTAGGACGTGGTTCAATGAGGAAAGGAGGGGCGGAAAGTAGTATAGACTAGCTATCCAGCCGCTTTGTAGGTCGAAAAGGGAAAAAGGGGGTAACCCAGTACACACATCTGTAAGCAACCGATCTCTTTGTTGAAAAGGGAAAGAAACTGGGGGGTCGGGTAGTTTGTGCAGGATAGATTTGCTGCCCTCACATAGGAAGAAGGTTCAAAGAGAACAAATATGGGACCAGCGCATATATGCTGCTTGGCTACATACTCTGCATCACCCATTTATACGTGTGGATGCACATGGTGCTGGCATGTCCCATACAGCTATTTTGCTGTTGTTAATCTAAGAATGCCGCCGGAAAATTGAAGCAATGCCACTGTTAAAAGTAAATTACATTTTTTAACGAATGTGTCTGTTAATATGAATCAATGCAACCATTTTAGAAATGCTACTGTCCTACTTTGTTTTCCATCCAAGATAAGTTAGATGCTTCTTTCTGTCACCATTTGTTTCATCCTCCTTTATCGGCAAGTAATTGTTTCCTTTTTTGCCTCTGTTAAAACAGGGGTATCGATTCAACTTGTTGCTATTGCGACATTTTGCTTCGCTACTCGAAACACTTATGTTTTAAGAGTGTTTTGTGTAGTTCAACCTGAATGTCACATCGGCGACTTTGCTTAATTTTGGTGGAACTGCACAAAAGGAGATAGAGATTTGTTTCCAGTCTTCGTGGCAAGTTGTTTCAAATCTTGGTCTCGACCACATGATGTGCAGTGTGCTTTGAGATGTTGTGCTACTTGTTTTGGTACTGTTTTGAATAAATGTTGAATTGAAGCTATTGTATTGCTGTCTTTTCCCATTAAGTAGTGAACAAAAATGGGACCAACCCAGATATGATGCTTGTTGTTTTGTTACAACAAATTCAGCATCACCCCCTTTATAAGCCAGTAATTGATGCCACTCTGAGAATTAACTACTGAATCTTATTTCAAAACTGCAACACTTGTTAGGGATTGGCGGGATTACCATTTTTGTGGCCGCGTGTTTCATACTCCTTTATTAGCCAGTAATTGATTCCTTTTTTGCCTCTGTTTAAATAGGGATATCTATTCAACTTGTTGCTATTGCGACATTTTGCTTCGCTATGTAAACAGCTTTGCTTGATTTCAAAGGCAAGTAACTGCACAAAAGGAGATTGGATTTCCTATTCGTGTTGGCAGGTTCGTATTTTATCTTGTCCGTCTCATGAAAGGTCAGTACAGGCCTTCATCCACATGATTGTAAAGTGTGCTTTGAGATGTTGTGCTACTTGTATTGGTACTGTTTTAAGTAAATGTTGAATTGAAGCTATTGTATTGCTGTCTTTTCCCATTAATTAGTGAACAAAAATGGGACCAACCGGACATGATGCTTGTTGCTTTGTTACAACAAACTCTACATCACCCCTTTATAAGTAGATGGAAGCACATACCGTTGTTGCGCCCACTCTCCCTCGAACTGTTTATGCTTTTTGTTAATCTAATGCTACTGGTAAAATTAAGCAATGCCACTCTCAGAATTAATTAACTACTGAATCTTAGTTCAAAACTGCAACACTTGTTAGGAATGGTACTATCCTGCTTTGTCGTTCTTTCTACATGTTTAACCAAGGTATTGTTAAGATAATGTCTACTGTTAAAATGAATCAGTTGCATTGTTTTAGGAATGGTACTTTTCGCTTTGTCGTTCTTTATACATGTTGAAACAAGGCATTGTTAAGATAATGTCTCGCCAATATGAATGAATCACAATCGATGGAGAATTGCTACTCCCGCTTTGTTTCCCATTAAGATAAAGTAGATCAGTAGATGCTTTTCTTACGGGAGTACAAGTCATCAACCGTTATTTCTCAGTAATTGTTTCCCTTATACCTATTGTTGCTTACAGGGATATCAAAATTGAAGCTCGGTTTTATTCCGACTTTGATTTTAGTTGAACTGCACAAAAGGAGCCAATGTGTCCAAGGCAAACCGCTGCATTACTGGGTCTAGTTGGTCGTTCCACTTTGCAGAAAGAAGCAGTCACTGTTTGCGCTACATTACAGAAGGAATGACCGAGAAGCTTTACAGAGTATTATTAGACACCGGTGACATGAGTAGTCTGCAGAGACTATTGGCAATTTAACAACATGTGGAGTGCCCTGGGCAAAAAAGTTCCCAAACAAGTACAAGAAGCTACGACTGGACTCCACGATCATAGGCATTACATATTTTGAATGGGAAAAGCTTTCAAAGTTTAATCATTGATGTTAGCAAGAAGACGTTAGTTTAATATATTGGAATTGGAAAACCTTGTCAAAATTTTCTCATTGATGTTAGCCAGAAGACATGCATTTGATATTTTTGAGTGGGACGCCCTTCTTTGCCGTGAGCAGCGCCGAAAGTGTTTTTCCTATTCTGTGTTCGGTTTAGAAGTAAATAGTTACTCTGCTGAGATATTCATGTGTTAAGAGTTTGTTACGAATATTGTCTATGTAATGCCGTGCCTTGTGTTTGATTGCAAAGTTGAGCTTGGAATGTTGTGGCATGCGGCATCACGAGTTGTTCACCGTGCCTCCCGAGAATAATGCTTCGTATTGTTTTGCATGTCGATCTAATGCCAGTTGATTTGCTTGTTAAGAAGATCATCCTCTGTTGTTTCCGTGCTTAAGAAGTTCATCGTCGATGTTTCATTCATAGCCTATCGACAAGTCGGGTAGGTTAGACGTGAAACCATATGATCTTCCGACCAACTCATGATATTAGGCCGTGATTGGATCGTCGTTTTCCAACCAAAACCGCTTGTAAAACTGGCGCTTGTAAATAAAAGCAGATGGTCTCGGGCGAAGCGCTTGGTTGGTCGATTTCAACTAGTAAAATATCGGAAGTACTTCACACACGATAAAAACTCTGAACGACGACACTCAGACGATTGCTAATCCAGCCGTTAGTTCTTGTTTCGGCCTTGCCCATGGATGGCATGATACGCACGTCGTGCATGTATCGTCTGGTAATATCGTCCATATAGCAGTGCTCGTAAAATATACACTGGTCTCTCAAATTACACGCCAGAATCTACCGGTTTTACTTACAGACCTCGGGCCCTCGGTTTCATTACGCTTGTATTTTACGCTTTGTTTCCTATGACGAGTAAATTACACTTGTATGTTAATACAGGTTTGAAATAAACCAGAGCTCCCAAGCGCGGCCTTACCGTTTCATGCCGTCTCAGTTTCTCGAAGGTGCTCATAGGTGTCCGATGATCCTGGCTTCCTGAATGAGCAGCGGGCGCTGTATCAGACCATCCGTAGGGCCCGTGAGGCCCTCTCCGTTGTCCTTCGAGTTGTTGCGCTCGCCGTGGCGCCGAGCATTGTTAACATCGTCAACGAACATGAGGATTCAGGAGATGACTTTATTTTGACTGGATGACACTAGGGACCCACTAGGGCCATAGCCGCACGTCACGCAAGTGCCTCCTTATTATGTACAACTATATTTTTTTGCTTTCTCCTGGTTTCCTGACATCATGGTCCCACACCATTGTCAACCTATGTAGTCAATATAAACGAGAGAATTGCATAAGGTGCGGCCAACAGCTGGGACCAAGCAGCTCGAGCAGTATTTGTGTTTTTAAGGCATGAGCACTGCAGAGTTTTTCTTGGCGATGATTTCATTGTTGTTCAGAGGAGAGCAGGGTATTAATTGGGCGGGCTATGGCCCGTCTAGCCCAGGCCAGATATCCAGTCCAGATACTAATTTTTTCAAGATGAAAATGGCTAGCTCAGCTATACGTCTTTTTGGGGAATACCGAGGCAAGGTCAACTTGTTATTCTCCGCCCTGATGGGCTGCAAATCTTTCCTAGGAGGGATGCATTAGGATTAACAGGAAAATGGGCTTTAAAAATAATAAATGGGATGTAATTATAGAAACTGGGCAGTATCTATAAAAAATGCACCAAACACGAAATTAGTTTATAAATATTATTTATGGATTTTGAAAATCTTAAATTTTCATTGTTGCGCGCGCAATGTTTCGTTGGATTTTTACGTAATACAAATTTATATTTAATCTGACTAGAAATTTCGGGATAAAAATATTTCAGATCCCATCAAAATGTGGGAAATTTTATTAAATTCTGTCTTCAACGGTTGATTGAAATTATTAATCGTTGTCCTAGCTAGAAAATGGGTTGTACTTTTAACAAACTGTAAATGGGCTGTTGTAAATTCCATTAGAATTCAAAAATGGGTTGTACATTCTTACAAAACGCAAATGGGCTATAAGTTCTCTGCCACACACTTGTGGGCCTAGTAAGTGACGCGTCCCCTAAAAAATAAGTTGACGCGTATGCAAGGCTTTGTCAACTTATTATAGTCAACATACGGTTCTAGCAGCAGTGGTCGTTGGATGTCTATCCAACGGATGTCGTGCTTCTTCTTCAATCTCGGATATTCTTAGCTTCGACCACCCAAAAAATGATTCCTCCCCCTGACATCTGGGGCGCACCATTTCGGAGGCTGACCTTTGGGCCTACTAAGTTGGAGCGTACCAAGGGCTTTGTCAACTTAGTCAATATAAACGATTCTAGATCCAGTGATCGTACGATGTCCATCCAACGGCCGTAGTGCTTCTTCAACCTCTGGTCTTCTTGGTCCAGCCGCCCAAAGCAGCGCCGGTCGTGCCGCCTGCTCCTGCCTCCCATGGCCGGCTGTGCTGTCGCGGAGGCCTCACCGCCCCCACACTACTCCCACCGCTGGTCAGGCCATCCCTCCACTCACCCACACCCCCTGTTATTCTGCGGAGAGGCAGCCTCACACCGCAGCCGAACCAGTGAACGCTCGTACTCCTCTCCGCGTGGGCATCCACTGCCGCGTCTTGCCCGGCTCCGCGTCATCCCCTTCCTAGGCCTCGCCGTCGTCCACCGCCGTGGTGCTCTCGGCGCGGCGTGGTCAATGTGGTCAACGACCGACTTCCATCGAAAGAGTATCAGACGTGGAGAGGCCGATACCGGGTCCACGGCTTGCAAGGAAGTGCCTCCTTATTACGCGGAAAATAATTATTCCTCCACCGACAATGGGGACCCACCGGACGGGCCACCAGTATTTTGCAAAAAAATCGTTTCCCTCGATCATTGGGACCCACCGGATGGGCCACCGTATTTCGCGAAAAACGTTCCCCATTGTCACCGGACCCACCGGAAGTGCCTCCTTATTACGCACAAAAACATGAATATTCCCCCGGCTAGCTGGGACCCACCTTGGTGGGAGGCTGACTTGTGGGCCTACTATGTTGACGGGGACGAAGGGCTTTGTCAACTTAGTCAATATGAACGATTCTAGCTCCAGTGACCGTACGATGTCCATCCAACGGCCGTAGTGCTTCTTCAACCTCTGGTCTTCTTGCTCCACCCGCCCAAAGCAGCACCGGTCGTGCCGCATGCTCCTGCCTCCTGTGGCCGGCTGTGCTGCCCTAGAGGCCTCACCGCCCCCTACTATTCCCACCGATGGCCAGGCCTGGCGACAGCAATTTCACACCGCAGCCAAACCAGTGAACCCTCGTACTCCTCTCCGCACGGGCTTCTACTGCCGCGTCTTCCCCGGCTCCGTGTCGTCCCCTTCCTAGACCTCGTCGTCGTCCACCGCTGTGGTGCTCTCTCCGCGGCGTGGTCAACGTGGTCAAGGAATGACTTCCATCGGAAGAGTACTGTACGTGGAAAGGCTGACAGCTGGGTCCATGGCCACAGCCCAGTTTTTTTTGTGATTTGCCAAGTAAGCCGCTTTGTCAGGCCTATTGGGCTGCAAATCTTTCAAGACGAGGAGAGCTTTCATTTGGCTGGCCGAGAAAATGGCCCATCAGTAATGAGAAATGGGCTGTACATTTTTAAAACACATCAAACCGGCAATTAATTTCAAATATCTTTTTTTCCATTTCAAGATTTTAAATTACATTAATTTTTATGCGTGGAGAATTTGTTGGATTTTATATTGATATACATTTATTTTTAAAATTAGTCTGAATCTGAGTCGAAATTTCGGGATTAAAAACAGTTAGGACCGCTTTTGAAATATGCAAAATTTCGTATAATTTTTAACCGTGGCCACAATATGGGCTGTAATGCTAACAAAAAGAATATGGGCGCCAAAAAACCTTAAGAATTAGCAAATGGGCTGTAAATTATTAGAAATAATGGCAGATGGGTTGTATGTTGTTTTCCACAGATTTGAGGCTTTCCTAAAAAAGGTTGGCCTTTACAAGCAGCATTTGTTGGATGTCCATCCAACGGCCGTCGTCTTCTTCAATCTCTGCTCTTCTGCTCCGGCCGCTCAAACAAGCGCCAAGGGACTGCTCGCTCCTCCTCCCCGCTGGTCGGGTCTTTGCCACAGCCTCACCGCCCCACCGTACTCCCATCGCTGGCCTAGCCATCCCTCTACTCACCCACACCTGCTGTTATTCTCCGGCGACGGCAGACGAACCAGTAAAACCTTGTATAATCATACTCCCCTCCGCGTGGGAAACAACGAGTCTTCCCCGCCTCCATGTCGTCCCCTTCCTAGGCCTCGTCATCGTCCACCACCGTGGTGCTCTCGGCGCGGCGTGGTCAATGTGGTCAACGACTGACTTCCATCGGAAGAGTACTGTGCATGGAGACGCTGACAGCTGGGTCCACGGCCGCGGCAAGGAAGTGCCTCCTTATTACGCGCAAAATAATTATTCCTCCACCTATCAGCGGGGATCCACCGGACATGCCACCGTATTTCGCGAAAAAAATGTTTCCCCTCTGACTGCTGGGACCCACCAGCTACACCTTCGCACGCAAGGAAGTGCGTCCGGGCAAAAAAAACAAAACGATTCCCCCCCTGACTGCTGGGACCCACCAGCTACATCTTCGCATTCAAGGAAGTGCCTGACAGTCGGGACCCACCTGGTCGAAGCGTATGTAGCGTTGTCATTCTGGTCGTGACGATATGCGTACATATATCTTTGGTGGATATTGAGGCACGCACGTGTCGTAGTAGAGGCGCGCACGTAGCATGTACACGTACGTACAGCGGCCAGGGTGCAAGAAAGAAAATACGGCCATGTATGTGTACATACGGGCGGGGTCTCGAACGCCTACTCGCGCATACGTACGACGAGGGCTCGTTGACATGGCTGGGTCGAAATGGAGAAACAGCGTCGTCGTCGTGTTCATGGGGAGGCAACGGAATGCGTCGTGTTCATGGGGAGGCAACGGAATGTGTCGTGTTCATCGAGAGGCAACAGAACGCGTGGGAGCCAACCGGCTAGGTCGGAACAGAATGCGTGGTCGTGTTCATCGGGAGGGCTTGGACGGAACAGGCGATGGAAACGAGGCTGGCGCGCATCGCGAAAAGCAGAGGAAGCGGACCTCCTATGTTCAAACGGGTCCCGTTGATCGGGAGGGTGTGGCGCATCAAGAAACGGACGAAACAGACCTCTCCTACGGTCTAAACGGGGTCCTATTGATCGGGAGGGTGTGGCATCGCAAAAGCGGAGGAAAGGGACTTCCCTACGGTCGAAACGGGGTCCTTTTGATCGGGAGGGTGTGGCGCATCAAGAAAGCATTTAAACGGACCTCCTACGGTCAAACGGGGGTCATGTTCATCGGGAGGGGTGTGGCGCATCGCAAAACGGGACTCCACGGGATACTGTTCATCTCCACCGTCGACCTCCTCCAGCCTCCACGGGCTACCGTCGACCTCCTCCAGCCTCCACGGGCTCCTGTTCATCCAGCCTCCACCGCACGCTACTCCACCGGCTACTGTTCAACCACCCCTCCACCGTCTACTGTTAATCCAGCCCTCCACACCACGGGGTCCTGTTCATCCAGAGGCAACGCCACCGCTCACTGTTCATCCAACCCCCCCCCCCCCCCCCGCAACGCTCACTGTTCATCCTAGAGGCAGCATCGATCGGCTTCAGTTAGCAGCAGTAGCGAAGGAATCACTCGATCGGGTTCAGTTAACAGCCATCGATCGATCGCTCGGGTTCAGTAACGCGTAGCCTATAGTGCAATCGCTCGGGTTCAGTTAGAGCCCAACGCCTCGCTCGGGTTGATTAGAATAACGCCTACGCACACATGCGGCGTCGTGTGTCTGAGAGAACGGCGCATCGCTCCGCCCCGACCTCCCACCTTAACCAGGAACTCCCCGAAATTTTCCTCCCCCTCGCTTCTACCACGGTTTTTTCCATCATGGACGGCCCAAAGAATGTCATACAGCTGCATCTCCGGCCCGCCCAGGATGAAAAGCCCATTTTCTGTCATGATTTTTGTCACGTAAGTAGAGCCCACCACATCTATGATGATACCGGGTTTTGTCACAATTATCATCATAGAAGTGTCATATGTATGACAGAATTTTTTTTTGTTCGGCCCAAAATGTCACGGATGTGTCTTTTTTTTGTAGTGGTGTCGTCGTAGCTCTCCTAGTAAAACACGCCATTCTCGAGCACCACGAATATATCTGGATCCTCTTTGAATCCGGGGTCAAGGTCCCGATTGTGGCCCTCGGGCTGCGGGGCGGGGCTGTAAAGCCCCTCGCAAATCTTTCGCCAGTGATGTTATAAATGGACGGGTTAATATTCATTGAACGAAGCTCAGGGAGTGGAATGAGTAGAGCAGAAGAGTTGGGGGCTTACCCAGCTAGGAGGACTGTACATGGAATATCCTTCTCTGTGCGTGATGCGCGGAAACTCCTCTTCCTCGCCCTTGAACAGTTCGGCCAATATTTTGGCTAGGGCGGCAGGGGTGGCCGGACCTTTCCTGCCGCAGCGGGAGGCGTCATCTTCCCCATTGTAGTTCCACATGGGAAGTCCTCTGTATTGGAGTGGCTGGACTCCCCGTACTATGGAGGTCACCATCACTTCGACTATCGTATATCCGGACTGGGCAAGCGTCCTGATCTTGCTCAGGAGTTGGCGAACTTCCGCATTATCTTCCTCCTCGAGGCTCCGAGGGCGCCAACTGTGGCGTTTCTTTAGAGGAACACTTGTAAACTTGGGGAGACCCCTCCGGACTGGATCTGGAAGTACGACATCATCAATGTAAAACCACTTAGAGGTCCACTCTTCGGAAGCTTTCTTCGGTGTGCCGAATAGGTATCCCGTCTCAGCAATGCACCATATTTCGGCCCCGCCCACTTCAAATATCGATCCCTCGTGGTTGCGCGGGACAAGACAAAAACACTTTATCCACAAATCAAAATGTGCCTCACAACCCAGGAATAGTTCGCATAAAGCGACATAACCCACAATGTGAAGAATGGGGGCTGGGGTAAAATTGTGCAGTTGGAGGCCATAATACTCCAGAAGCCCTCAGAGGAATGGGTGAATTGGGAATCCCACGCCCCTCAGCAGATAGGGGACGAAGCACACTCGTTCCCCCGCAGATGGATTGGGGAAATCCTCCGCCCGGGTTTTGCCGTTGAAGGAAGCCAGCCCTGCTCGAACAGGGACCAGATCCGCAGGGGGGAGAAATCCATGCGTTTGCAACTTCGCGAATTGACTATGGGACACAGAGCACCTCTCCTACTCGCCTTTCTCTGGGTCGAAACGGGAGGAGGATCTGGGTATGCTAGCCATATTGGAATGGTCTTTCCTGGCAATCTCTGAGGATTTTCTCCGCGTGGTGCCGAATGGATCTGAGACCCAGTCTCTTTAAATGGGCGTTCTTTCCTGCATGGCTGGGGTGTTATTTGCAAAAAAATACCCTGACCGCCCGCATTCGCCCGACACGTGGAAGATGAAGTTGTCGATGCACCGAAGCCGAGGGGTGCGGCATTGAATTAAAAGCTGAATACATTACTTGGAAACCGTCGGAGGAGGAACCCACCTTGCAATGCAGAACACAATCTACGCGCCGAACACCTTGTCATTGAAGCCTGCTGGTTCGGGGGCTACTGAGGGAGTCCTGGACTAAGGGGTCCTCGGGCGTCTGGCCTGTTAACCATGGGTCGGGCTGATGGGTTGTGAAGATACGAAGACCGAAGACTGCACCCGTGTCCGGATGGGACTCTCCTTGGCGTGGAAGGCAAGCTTGGCGGCCAAATATGTAGATTCCCTTCTTTGTAACCGACCTTGTGTAACCCTAGATCCTACCGGTGTCTATATAAACCAGAGGACTTAGTCCGGAGAGGGGGAGACTCATTACCATAGTCATACGGGCTAGAGTTCTAGGGTTTAGCCATCTCGATCTCGTGGTAGATCAACTCTTGTAATACTCATATTCATCAAGATCAATCAAGCAGGAAGTAGGGTATTACCTCCATAGAGAGGGCCCGAACCTGGGTAAACATTGTGTCCCCTGTCTCCTGTTACCATCGACCTTAGAAGCACAGTTCGGGACCCCCTACCCGAGATCCGCCGGTTTTGACACCGACAGGGTCTTCTGGGTGAATGTGTACTGGCTTCGTCTCACTGGCCGAACTAAAATGCAGACTCAGAAGCAGGCTTCTTGGCTCGCAACAAATCACTCGGATCAGCATGTTTCTTATACTCTTCCAGCTCCACCACCACCATTTTCTCATCAGCAATCTTGGAGCCTTTCTGGAGGCACTCCTCCGCTCTCTGCCTATTCCCACTGACTATAATCACACCTTTATGCCCGGGCATCTTCAACTTGAGATACACGTAACATGGGCGGGCCATGAAACATGCATATGCGGGCCTACCCATGATAGCATGATAGGCACTATGGAAATCTACTGCATCAAACGTCAACTTCTCCTTGTGGAAATTCTTGGAATCCCAAAAAACCACATCAAGAGCGATCTACCCAACTGACTTTGCTTTCTTCCCTGGGATGACACCGTGGAACTGCATGTTGCTCTCACTGAGTTTGTACATCAGAATGCCCATCCCTTGGAGGGTCTCTGGATACAAAATGTTCAGACCACTGCCACCATCCATAAGAACTTTTTTCAGTCGGGCGCGTCCAACGACTGGGTCGACCACCAACGCTTTTCGCCCGAGGGTAGCAACGTGCGCTGGGTGATCTGATTGGTCAAATGTAATGGGAGTTTTTGACCACTTTAGGTACATCATAGTTTTCGGAGCAACCATGTTCACTTCTCTGTTAATAACTTTCAGTCGACTTTTGCTTTCGACATGAGAAAAAATCACCAAGGTAGCTTTGACCTTCGGGTAACCATCATCCTTTTCCTCCTCTTATCCTTATCAGAGTCCTTTTCACTGGGCTGACCCTCTCAGAACTGCTGGATCAGGAGTCTGCACTGTCGAGTGGTATGCTTGGGCAAAATCAAGGTACCCTCTTCATCCTTCTTCGTGTGAATATGACACGACAAATCTAGGACGTCATGTCCTGACTGATATCTCACCTTTTTGGGTGCCCATGGTCCCTTGGGCTTTCCTTTAAATTTTCCTTGCGCATTCAGAACTGTGGCTTCAGCAGGACCTGCAGCTTCAGCCTTATGCTTTTGCTTCCTACTGGGATTCCCGCCCCCAGTGTCGGGGTCGACTGCTTTCCCTTTACCATTGCGGAGCCAGTCCTCCTCTTCGCCATTTGCATACCGAGTGGCTATCTCCATCATTCGGCTCAAGGACATGTCCCCAGAACAACCAAACTTCAGGATAAGCTCTCTGTATGTGACACCCTCCTTGAAGGCGCAAACTGCTTGGTGCTCTGACACATTCTCCACTACATGGTGAAGGGTGGTCCATCTCTGGATGAAATCTCTCAAAGTTTCACTCAGCTTTTGGACGCAATGTTGCAATTCAGTCAGCCCAGCGGCTCACTTGTAGGTGCCTTCGAATGTTTTGTTAAACACTCGGGCAAAATCTTCCCAACAGAAAATGCTTCCAGGGGCCAACTAATTCAGCCAAGCCCTGGCTGATCCTTCAAGCATCAACGGGAGGTGCTTCATGGCTACATCATCATTGCCTCCACCAATCTGCAGTACCACTCGGTAATCTTCCAGCCAAGTGTCTGGCTTCGACTCACCAGTGAACTTGCGACACCTCTGACCAATCTGAAGTTGGGCGGGATCTCATTTTCGGATGGCTCACGAAAACACTCGGGCCCCGAGATAAACGCCCTGCTTCTAGTTGGACGACCTCCATCAAGCCCTTCTCTGTTAGCTCTGCCTCTGTCAACCAGGCCATGTACAAGGACTGACCTCGTATCAAACCCAGGCTCTCTTGGGTCGACTAGAACTCTCCGTTCACCACCATACGGGCGCCTATCATCATACTGTCGGGGCGCATATAAACCACCCCTTGGAGGGGGCGTAGGCACTCGACGGTGGTCATCACGGTGATATCGAGGATCAAACCGCCCATGGCCTCGGCCAAGGTACTGGTCCTGGCGATAACCATGATCTTCTTGCCGCGGAGGCAATCTTGGGTTGTGTGTCGACTGAACTATGTCCGCAATGATAGATCTACTGTGAATCCTGTTGCATGACTAAGAAACAGCTGAGTTTTGCTCCCCGACCGCTCTGAGCAACGCCCGAATCTGCTACAGGCCTCTGCCAGCCTTGGAACAGGACGGCTGGATTGACTCCATGATACGTGCAGCAGCTACAACATTCTGAATCGGAGTACGGTATACTTGACATTCTTCTCGAGGTTCAGTCAGAAATAGCTGTTGTGGTCATCGACTGGAACCTGGAATTTTCTTGTGAGCGCGGTCGTTGAGTGCTTTGATAATCCCCAAGTGCAGGGAATCATCGTATCAATTCCCAAAGTTGGAAGTGATAAGTATGGAGTGTCGAACCCACAAGGAGCTAAAGGTAAGATCAATATTATCTCAAGTCCTATCTGCCACTGATACGACTCTACGTACACCGAACGTTTGTTTCCAACTAGAAACGAGAAATAAAACAATGTTGTGGGTATGAGAGGATAACTTTGCATGATATCGGAGAGCTAAAACATAAATGTAGGTGATGTTATCATAAAGTTAGAATATCTTACTAAATATTATAAATAGCGAGTGTGGAATAATGATGGATCGGTGTGCGGAATTATCCTAGGCAATTGTAAACAAGACCGGTAGTCGTCATTGCAATTTCACATGAGGGAGAGTCATAAGCTAACATACTTTCTCTTCTTGGATCATATGCACTTATGATTGGAACTCTAGCAAGCATCCGCAACTACTAAAGATCATTAAGGTAAAACCCAACCATAGCATTAAAGCATCAAGTCCCATTTATCCCATACGCAACAACCCCTTAGTCGGGTTTATGCTTCTGTCACTCAAGCAACCCACTATAAGCGAATCATGAACGTATTGCAACACCCTACAACGGGAATCCCTCACGCTTGCGCGACACGGAGGGAACAATAGGACAGCACCAAAATAAGACATACAACTCATACCAATCTAGATCATCAATCAACCCAAAGACAAAGGATATCTACTCAAAACATCATAGGATGGCAACACATCATTGGATCATAATATGTGGCATAAAGCACAATGTTCAAGTAGGGATTACAGCGGGGTGCGGGAGAGTGGACCGCGTAAAAGAGAGAGGATGGTGATGTTGATGAAGACAATCACCGCAGTGATGATTCCCCTCCCGATGGCACTCCCGGCACCACCAAGAGAGAGGAGGAGAGGTTCTCCCCCTTGTACTTCCTCCTCCATGGCCTCCCCCTAGATGGGGAGAGGTTCTCCCTCTGGTCCTTGGCCTTCATGGCGATGATGGCCCCTCCGGGATCCTCCTCCACAGCCTCCGGTGATGATGGCCCCCTCCGGCAGGGTGCCAGAGAGGGCCTAGATTGATTTCTCGTGGCTACAGAGGCTTGCGGCGGCGGAAGTTCCGATCTAGGTTAATTTTTGGAGGTTTGGGTATTTATAGGAGAGGTTGGCATCGAGAACAAGTTAGGGGGCCCCACAGGTAGTCCACGAGGCATAGGGACGCGCCCAGGGGGTGGGCGCGCCCTCACCCTCGTGGGGCCCACGAGAATCCCCTCCGGTAACTTTTCGTTTCAGTATTTTTTATATTTTCCAGAAAAATCTCTGTTGATTTTCAGCGCATTCCGAGAACTTCTATTTCTGCACAAAAACAACACCACGACAGTTTTGCTGAAAACAGCGTCAGTCCGGGTTAGTTCTAATCAAATCATACCAAAATCATATAAAACAATAGTAAACATGGCATGAATACTTCATAAATTATTGATACGTTGGAGACGTATCAGCATCCCCAAGCTTAATTCCTGCTCGTCCTCGAGTTGGTAAATGATAAAAGAAATAATTTATGAAGTGTGAATGCTAGCAAGTTCTTAAGTTTGATCAATGATAGTTTCAAACACTTTTTATAGCATCATTATATATCATAACAGTAGCTCAACTCATAAAACTTCTCGTGATCAAGTAACAGGCTATTCACATGTTAAAGTATAGATCATAAACTTTCTTGAAAACTAACAAACCGTGATCTTAGTCATCAAACAATTGCAATTCATCGTATTTTCGCGAAGGGTCTATGTAAGAGCTTTGATTCAGCAAACTCCACATACTCAACTATCATTTAATCTTTCACAATTGCTAACACTCACGTGATATTTGTGGGTTCAAAGCTTTAATCGGACACAGAGAAAGATTGGGGCTTATAGTTTTGCCTCCCAACCTTTTACCTCAAGGGTAATGTCAACAATAATAGTTCCTGATAACTTACATCCAGGAGGAGGACCTTGCCGCTCACGAGGAGAAGCTTGCTGCGACACTCCGCAGCAAGGACGAGGAGGTCGAGAAGCTTGTCCTACAGCATACCCAGGAGCTGGAGCAGAGGCATAGGGAGGCGCTCGATGCCCAAGCCCTGGTCCATGCCGGCAGGCTGAAGGAGATGGAGGTGGAGCGGGACGGGCTAAAGGACCAGGTCCTGAAGCTGTCCAACGAGAAGGACACGCTCAACGGTGCTTTGGTTGAGGCACAGGGCGGAGTCCTCGGCAAGGCTGAGCAGCTTTCCAAGGCCAACAACTCCATCAAAGACCTCAAGCTGAAGCTGGAGGGCCTCGAGGGAGCGCTGTCGGAGGCCAAGGCCTGGGAGGAGACCCTGACCAAGGATCTGGAGGCCGAGAAGCAGCTGCAGAAGAACGACGCCGCCACCCACAAGGAATACGTGGAGGGCGAAAACCGCTGGCTCAGCCGCCTCGCCGCCGTTGCAGACTGGGCCACCATGCAGCTGGCTACTATGGGGATGTCGGATGTGAGGTACGCCCCAGAGCCGAAATTGAGCCCCAACTGCAACCTGACCCTGTTCTTCGAGAAGGTTGTTGGTGCCCTGGAGCGGCTCCACTCCAACCGGGGGCCTCTCTGGCCAATGAGGCCCGGAGGCTTTGTCGGGGTGCCATGACCAAGGTCCTCACCAAGGTGGCGCGCTGGAATCCCAACCTCGACTTCGATGCCGCACTGGAGAGCTTGCCGGAGGATGCGGACCTCGCGGTGCTCAAGGAGCGTATCGATCCCATCATCAGCCGCATCGGTGGAATTCACAGGATAGAGGGCCAGTGCCGGGATTAGGCACCCCGTCTCTCACCGCCACTGCAGGTTCATGACCAAGACAATTTTTATCTTTAGTTAGAACCGCAGCAACAATTGATGTAATATAACTCTGCAGCACTTTTGATATTATGCATGCTACCTTCTCGTTAAATCTCCCCTTGTATGTTCACTCCCTACGCTTGTTGAGATAAGGCCGCTGGCGCATAAACCCATGTCGTGGTGCTTTAGGACGGATCCTTAGCACCTTGCTGGAAAGGCGCTTGCTGCCGGGCAAGCCACCTTCACTACAAAAAAAATACACTTCCGTGATGATACGTGTTTGTCACAATAGGTCGCGTTTTTGTCATGCATGTACATCCATGACAAATTTATGACAGAATCAAGATAGTCATACCTGTCTTTGTCAGAGAAGTGTTCCATGACATTACCAAAATTATCATCACGAAGTGTCCACTTCCATGACGATAAATCGTGCGTCACGAAGTGCTTTCGTCAAGGGTGACCGACACGTGGCATCCATCGAACGAACGCCGTTAAGCTATTGGGTCGGGTTTTGGATCCGATAACCCGTTAACAGCCCCGACCAATGGGAAATTTCCACGTATAAAATTCTTATTGGTCGGATGAAACACGTGTCAGCTCGTCAGTGGGTCAGATAGGCGCCTATGATACGTCGACAAGTGGCACGGCCAACAGAGGCCCATTCCTGTGAAAAGGCCGGCCCGTTTGACTTGGTCAAAAGGTGGCGGGCCGACCCATGGAAAGCTTGTTAACGGCTTGTTCGCATATAGCCCATTTACAGCCCGCTAACCCAAGGCCCGTTACGCACTATCTGAATTAGGCCCAGTAGCGTCCTCTGGGCCATCCAACATGATTCCAGCCTGTTTTCACTTCTGGCCCATGTATGGCCCATGACGTCTTTCGGCCCATATGAGGCCCTATGTAACTCTTGGCCTATTAACGGCCCGTGGTGAAACTGGCCTGTAATGAACAGTGTATCACTTTACACCCATTAACGGCCCGTGGTGAAACTGGCCCGTAATGAACAGTGTATCACTTTATACCCATTAACGGCCCGTTATTCTGTTGGGCCGTTTCCAGCCCATGTTATCTTTCGGCCTACTCAGAGCCCATTTATTCTTGGGCACATTTCCAGCATTCGTTTACTTACGGCCCGTTCATCGCTATTTTCTCGCCAGGGCCAAATTCAGCCCGTGGTTACTGCCGGCCCGTTTGTGGTCCGTTAATCACGTTGAGCGTTTTCATAGCGTCATCAAATACGGCCTATTAACGATGGCCCGTTATGGTCGGCCCATGAACGTACGATTCCAACTCTAGCCCGTTTACGGCCATAATGCGGCTTGTTATTGGCCCATGTTTGGCCAATCGATCATACGGCCCGTAGAAGGCCCATTGTTTCTACGGCCCGTAGAAGGCCCATTGTTTCTACGGCCCGTAGAAGGCCCATTGTTTCTACGGCCCGTAGAAGGCCTACTGTTTCTACGGCCCGTAGAAGGCCCACTGTTTCTATGGCCCGTAGGACGCCCAGTGTCACTATAGTAAATATTAGCCCATGGTTATTGTGGCCTAGTTTTAAAAAATAGGTTATTGCAGCCACTAGCAAACCGCGGAAAAAGAACTGCACTGAATACAAGCAAACAAATAAACAAGACAACAAGGAAATAAATAAGCAAGCAACTTATGCTAGGCTATCACGGCTATTACACATATTACATCCACTGGGCATCAAAGTTCGCCACCAGTGCAAATATAGGGAACAAAGCAACATATAAACGCCGCAAAGAAACAAGTCGAACTAAAACCACTTGAAGCGTTCAAGAAACAATATCCTGGGTACCCATAATGCTGGCAAGATGCTTAGCAAGCTTATTAACTTTCTCTTGTTTGGCACTTAAATCCTCCAGCGCTTGTTGTTGCACAAGAAAGTATGCATCTGAATTCTGCATGGACTTCCTCAGTCCTTCGGCTTCTTTCCGCGGCACAGCTAACTGATGCCTTTCAGCTTGTATCCGAGACTGAAGAAGCCAAAGTGATTCAGGCAGCGAGTTCGAAGAGCTTGTGCGGTGATCGGCCAAGAACTTCGAACCTTTGCATCAATGCAGGATGTGGTTTTCGATTTGTCTACAAGATCGTTTTTATCACCTTTCTTGGAGACCAACAGGGTTGTCTCACTATCTTAAACCTTATCTGCATTACTTTCTCTACCATTGCATAGTGGGGTGCTCTTCTCCAATATTCTGTTTGCATACTACAAGAGAAACAAGCAGACACATCACAGGTTTAGCTTGTAGTATCTGAAACTCATTTTGGTAAACCGGTTCGGTAGTAAGGTGGAGCGGGATAACAGCATGAAACAAACATATATCTATGTACTATGGTCCTTGTTTTGTCCATATCATTATATTTGATGTTCCCTTATCAAGATAGAGACAGTTTTAAACTCATATTTTTTTAAGACAAATCAGATTAGACAGAATATATGTAGCGACCCGACCCGAATGGATCAAGTCTACGTGCTTTCGTGTCATCCACGGATCGGTATCTTTGACACACAAGACTCGAAGGATTTATAACAGAGGTAAATCACATGTATGAAATAACGTAAATACTATTACCTCGATCCAAAATATAAGCGGAAGCTTAACAAGGTTGTGGATTCCCATCAACACCAACGGCAAAGTTGAGTATAGGAAATCGTAACCCTAACATATCACTTACTCGTCGTTCGAGAAGTGCGCAACATGAAAAGTTGCAGCCGAAAACGGGTCAGCACATGGAATATGCTGGCAATGTAACACATAGAGAGTAATGAAGGAATAGGCTATACTACATGCATATATGGCTGGTGGAAAGCTCTATGGTTACAGTTTTTGCGAAAAGCCAATTTTTCCCTACTTCAAAGGAATAAATTTATTTAACTATCATGGTGGTTGTTGAACATTGAGAATGGTTGACACATCCTCAATCCCAATTAAAAGTACTCATTAAACCCAAACAAATTATATTAAGTAACGTGATGAGATCAACAGGATATCCGGTACTAGTTACTCAAAATTGTCCATAACCGGGGACACGGCTAATCATGATTAGTTTATACACTCTGCAGAGGTTTGCACTTTTCCCCACAAGACTCGATCGCCTCCGTTTGGTTTCTCGCACTACATGGTGTTTGAGAGACGGATGACCGAGACATAGTCTTTCGTAAGCACTAGCACCTTCTTTGGTGGGTAGACCGTACCAACCTACAACCCCTACATCTGCTAGTCTACCCGTAAGAGTTCGCACAACTTAGTCAACTATGCCGAGCCCATAATGGCTTGTGGCTGCACACGGAAGTTTCTAGTTTTAATAATCACATGATCCCTTTGGGCCAGGGTGGCGGTCCGAAGAAATACAGTCAAATCCTGTCTAACCAGGTGCCTTGACAGGCAAGTCCTGGAATAGCCAGGATCCTCAATCCACCCAGATGTGTGTTTAAGTTGCAACCTTAGATAAACCATTAATTTCAATCTCACTTCTGTCATGGATATTCACTCAAACACAAACCACGCTTCTCGAGCATAGCATGGCGTAATAAGCAAACGAGAAGTAACTCCCAAGGGTTTGATAATAAAGCAGGTAATAGGTACTACCTCAAACTACTTCCCATCCCACAATTTAATTAGATCCTAATCATGCAAGTGTTTGAGGAATAGATCTAATGCATAAAAACTGGGTATGAGAAGAGTATGATCAAAGTGTTACTTGCCCGCAAAGTTGATGAAGATGATTCGCACTCAAAACTCTTGATAGTTCTACTCGTCACACTCCGGTCAATCTATCGTAATCAAGCAATAGTAACCACACATAAGCAATCACTCAAAAGATCGGGAAGATCGAAGAAAACAATTCGGAAAACGTCAAAACCAAATCTAATAACTATTGCAGCATAAAACAATTTCTAACAGTACCAAAACTATGTGTATTTGGCCTTATCAGAAAGTTTAGGTCAAGAGCTTGATTTGCAAAAGAATCAACTAAATCGGAGTTCTGAAACTCAAGTTATGATCAAGCGAAGTTCAAATACAAATCTGTTTGAAATCAAATTTTAAAACTTTCAAAAACATGTTTGAGTTGGATTCTGGATAGAGGAGATCATAACGAAGAAGTGGGCGTTGGTTTCATGGATTCCGACTTACGAGTAAAAAGTTATGAGCGTTTGAAGATTAGGGGCTAACGGATAGGTCCTCGACGGAAATTAAAAATAAAAGAAAAATCTATCGAGCATTAACGCCGCTAAACAAAACCGGAAAGAAAAACCGGCGAGAAAACCGATCTAGGGTTTCGGAAAGAAAACCAAAACGAAAAACCGATCTAGAAAAGGTGGCCTTGGGCTAGTACCTCAAGAGGCGAGGCTCGGCGGGGCGTAGGGTGGCGGCAAGTGGCGGCGGGCGCTGGTGAGGGCGGCGGCGGCTGGTGAGGGCGGCTATGGCGGGCAGGCGGCGGCGGCGGCGGACTATGGCGGGCGGCATCATTCTTCTTCTTCATGCGGAGGAGAGGAGAGTTGATTTGATGTGTTGGAGGAAGGTGCTTGGGTATTTATATTGGGGAGGGGAGGGGTTTTGCTTGGGGTAGGGGACAAGAAATAGATTAGGATTAGGAATCCTAGGAATAAAAAAACGGAATAACAAACGGGATCAAATCCTACTAGGATTTGTAATAGAATAGGAAACCTGGGGCGTTTCCCTGGCTCCCTTGGTGCGTGCGCGATGGAGTTGGCCTTCTGGCCGGCCGGTGGCTGGCAGCTTGGGCCTTTGGCCCAAGGCGCTGCGCTCCCATTTTTTTAAAACATTTGTTTTTTTTTAACAAAGACAAATAAAAATAATAAAACCAAATAAATAAAAATATTATATAGGCATATAATATATTAAAATTTTCAGAAAAAGATTTCCTACATGATGAACATTATTCTAGCTTCAAATAAAATACACAAAATTCAAATAAAACAAACAGTGCTACTGCCCTAATAAAATCCACTGAAAATCATTTTAAAAATACCAATATGATTTCAAATTAATTTCTCTCCAATTTTCTGATGTAGGGAATCATGTTACCCTATTTTCCATATTTTTTATTTTTGGAGAAAAATAATTTGAATAAAACTCCAATAACTCCAAATTGAAAAATAAATTCAAAAGAACTTTGAACTTAATTCTTTGAAACTCCCAACTCATATTTCATATGTTTTGAATAAGGCATTTTATCTTCGCTCGTGAAAATCATTGAGTTGCATAAAGTTTCAGAATTGGAACTATTCTCAAATGAAATTCAAATATTTTCAACACCCCTTGTCATTTAAATAAATGGAAGAAGTCATGTCATCTTCTCTCCAGGGTTTTGTGATGAAAAGAATTTGAATTCCCGAAGATCATAAAAGCAAAATGAAAGTTTGGGAAAGTCCTTTTTTTCCCTCTCATCTAACTTTCAAAAAGTTTCGAATTCACTCACTTTTAGTCAATCAATCAAGCAATCAATCAAATCTATCTATTTGTTTATAACATTCCAAAATTTAGAATTTTGGGATGTTACAAACTACCACCCTTAAAAGGAATCTCGTCCTCGAGATTCGGAGAAACTAGAAAGAAATAGGTTAGGGTTTGGGGTCTTCAAAATCCATCGATGCGTCTCCGGGTCTCGGGTGCTACCACCCTTAGAAGCATTGTTAAGGTTCCATCAAAACTCATATACTCCATCCTTATTCTTAACAATGTCGGTCTTCTCAGATCTTAAGGATAATTCCTTCTCTGGGCTCTTCCGGTAGTGGCATAACCTTTTCCTCAATTCCTTTGTCCTTTCCTCTTGGTAAGGTTATCCTGAAATTGGGTCTTCATAGCTGACTGGTCTAGCGCCAATTCTAAACAACTATCGTTATCTCATGGTGGTCAACAATTTATGGTTTCTCCTGCATGAAACGGGTCTGGGTTGAACCTCACCGTATAACCTACGGTTGGCAACAACTGCCGTGTACAAGGAAAAAAATTCTTATACCATTCTAAGGTTCAAACAAGGTTTAATATCGCCGTCTCTCTGCTATAGGTAAGTCACTCAGATTTACCATCCCGTATAGCAAGGCGAATAATAAGAGTAAGTTGGTATGGTGATCAATCCATCCCGCACCCAAATCATTACCTTGTACATGGTTTAGCGAATCTCGCATTCTAACACTCGGTCATCCTCACAAGCATTGCAGAATTTCTCTTGTCGACGAACCAAGTTCGGAAAATCCATTGATTCTGCAAGCCAAACAAACATCTATCGTTCCTTAACAACTCTCAGGTTTTGCGTAAACTCCTATAAGATCGTCGGTCGATAAAATCATAACTTCTTCCAGGGTTTTTCCTTCAGCAAGAGTGTGTTTGCTTCCTGGCAGGTCATGGGGCCTGTGGGTTATGGCCCATCTCATCACTTAAAATCCTTGAATTCATCATCGGGGCAACTGATCCTTATTCCAACTTCCAACTTCCTAGTATACTTAAAATCCATCCAATTGTAATGTCTTCCTTCCTTTTATTGGCACCAAACTAGACATGATTACTCAGACTCATCTTGGAATTTTCCATTGATCCATATTACTCACATTATACCTCCTTTATATCCAATAGTACTTCATCTCTTCATCCTCGTGGGATGTCCCACATACCGTGATAAAACTTATACTTATGAAATCCATACTCCACTTTGTGGAACATCATTATCCTTTCCAGGGTCAAGCGTCCTTATAGGGGAATATTGGCCATCTCTGCATGGCACTTATTCAACTGGGAAATGTGAAACACATCATGAACTCCTGACAGTCCTTCGGGTGACTCCAACTTGTTGGCCACTGCTCCCATACGCTCCAAAACTCGGTATGGTCCTACAAATCTCGGGGCTAATTTTCCCTTAACTCCAAATCATTTAACTCCTCACAGAGGTGGCACACAAAGATATGCTCTGTCTCCAATTTCATAGACTACCTCCTTGCATTTTTGAGTCTGCATAACTCTTCTGCCTGGACTGAGCTACCTTCAGTCTATTCTCGAATCAACTTAACATTCTCTTCCGAATCCTTGATCACATTTGGTCCAAACAACTGACGGTCTCCAACGTCATCCCACACTCTCTTGGGGTATCAAACATATCAAGACAAAACTCCTATTCCTTTAAATGCGAAATCCATTCAGTGGGTATCCTTATCTTTTCCAGGGGTCAACGGTTCTTGCAGGGTACTACCACCCTTAAAATGTTCCAATATTCCATAGACCATATTTCTCGTATCCTCGAAATTGGTCAACATCTTTCCTCATAGGGTAACTCATAAAATCCAAAGCAGTACCAATACTGCTAACTTTATTGATTCTTAAAATTATTACAATCTCTCGCTTTTCCATTACATGTCTCAACTTAACACCTCAATGTAAAAGAAAAAGCTCTCACTTCTACTACTCCATTTCTTTTGTTACAACTTCAACTGTATATCATCAGTCTCCTTCTCCTTGGACAATCTTCGGCAAAGCGCCCTGCTACATTACAACGGAAACATATTACTTACATTTGGTTTCGAGGTTTCCTCATGATCACATAGCCTCTTTGGGTCCTCGGCTTCCATTTTGGGCAAGTGTTGATGTAGTGCCACGACTCCTTGCATTTGTAACAGGTGACATGACTCAGGTCCTTCCTAGAATCCAATCTATTCCTCTTCCTGGACTTTTCTGTTCCAATCAGGGCTTCTATTTCCTGTGGGTCATACTCTACCTCCTCTGTCGGGAATTCTACTAGATCTCCATTCGGACAATCTTGGGAGATGTGTCCCTCTTCTCCACATGAATAGCATGACTTGGTGCGGGCTTTAATTTTGTTTCCTTTGTGTGTGTCCTCAACATCTTCCTTCGTCACAGGTTCTTCTAACATCTCCATGAGGGCTCCTTTCATTTCTTCTTTCTTCTGCTGGATGGTTCTCTGTACCATAGTGTAAATGTGACCTTTGAAAGCGGGGTAGTGCGTAGTTCCTTCACACAAGAAACAAGTAATCTGCCGAGTTGGGCATTCTTCAGCTGGATGACTTCCTTCACAATTTGGGCATTCATCCTTGTGTTCGTTATGGGTGTGTCCTATTTCTCCACAGAGCTTGTACGCACAAGGTTTCTTCATATCCTTTCCATAAGGCTTCAACTTCTGGGTCACAAACCGAGACTTTAGCAAAGTCAACTTAAATTCCTTCCAGGTGGTTACTCCTTGCAATCCATTGATGGTTTGATACATCCTCCACCAAATAGCAGCACCTCTTTCAAAGCAATGAAGAGCATGTTGGGCCATATCCTTTCCGGCTATAGGGTTATTCTCCATGTGATCCTCCATGTTCTGAATCCATCGGTCCGTCTTTAATTGACTCATCGGTCCTGAAAATACGAGCTCATCTCCATTCATCCTCTATTGGGTCCATGGGTTTGGGGTGGGATAAGAGAGATCGAGAGGGATGCACACAATACAAACAAAAGTTTTGAAAAGACAGATTTTATTGTGGTACATCGAAAAACATCAAACAAATGACAGCTCACAATAAATGCATCTAACGAGGGTATGTAACAGGTTTTGGTCTTCTAAAGGTCAAATGAATCTTCAAAGTCATCAAACTCTTCCAATCTTGATCATGTCTCCGATGGCTCCTTACGATCATGCTTGTCCTTCTCAAGTTCTTTTGCGGATCATCTCTGTTGACGCCAAGTCTCTCGCGATGTCCTTCAATATTTACGGAGTTACGTTCCAACTGCGGTTTCAACATCCTTGACATGATCCATGGTCCTACTGTCCTTGATTCTTGTCAAATCTCCGGTATCTCGATGTTTTGCTCCTTCATCTTGTCTACTTTCAGCTCCTGGGTCCTGAGTTCTTCACGAACTGCTTCCTTATCAAATACTGCTTCATGCAGATCCACCTTAAACTTCTTCATGTAATACTCCGGATCACGGTGATACACCAGCTAAGGTTAAAACTCCAACGTTTGCAGATAGATGCTCCATCAGCTTTCTACCATCCAATCCTTCCATGCATCTGCATGCTTAACTCTGCACGGTGACAATAGCATAGGCGGGCGATAACATCATGGATAGCGTGTTTCTGCTCTTGTCATTTTCATGAGCTATCATTCCATAGTTGATATCTCCTGCCTTAGGGTTTTCCTGACAAAGCTTTGAATTCTAATGCTCCATGTTCCAGTCTTTCTCCGATACACCTTGATCTTGGGTATTGATAGCTTCCATAGTCTGCCAAGTTCCATAAGTGTAGCCTTCTTTGGTCATAAAGATCTGGGAATACTTTAGAACCTTCAAAATCTCATAGTCTTCGGAGTCTTCAACAGTTGTAGTTTCCATTTACACGGTAAAATCCTCTTCATTCCAAATGGTATTAGTTGTCCGATATCTTGTCTCCTTGGAGTGGTCTCATCAGTCAAATCTTGAATTGGTCAAAAGGAAAAGGGGTATGGTCTCCCTAAAAGGAATATTTGAATAAGCTCAAGAGAAGAGAGGTAAAAGATCTTTTGAAAAAGAAAGTTGTAGAGAAAAATCTTTCCTATGGGCTTGCCATTTTCTAGGGTCACGTCCTACAGTCAACATGTGCTCGATACCATCTTGTAGCGACCCGACCGAATGGATCAAGTCTACGTGCTTTCGTGTCATCCTCGGATCGGTATCTTTGACACACACGTACTCGAAGGATTTATAACAGAGGTAAATCACATGTATGAAATAACGTAAATACTATTACCTCGATCCAAAATATAAGCGGAAGCAACAAGGTTGTGGATTCCCATCAACACCAACGGCAAAGTTGAGTATAGGAAATCGTAACCCTAACATATCACTTACTCGTCGTTCGAGAAGTACGCAACATGAAAAGTTGCAGCCCGAAACGGGTCAGCACATGGAATATGCTGGCAATGTAACACATAGAGAGTAATGAAGGAATAGGCTATACTACATGCATATATGGCTGGTGGAAAGCTCTATGGTTACAGTTTTTGCGAAAAGCCAATTTTTCCCTACTTCAAAGGAATAAATTTATTTAACTATCATGGTGGTTGTTGAACATTGAGAATGGTTGACAGCATCCTCAATCCCAATTAAAAGTACTCATTAAACCCAAACAAATTATATTAAGTAACGTGATGAGATCAACGGGATATCCGGTACTAGTTACTCAAAATTGTCCATAACCGGGGACACGGCTAATCATGATTAGTTTATACACTCTGCAGAGGTTTGCGACTTTTCCCCACAAGACTCGATCGCCTCCGTTTGGTTTCTCGCACTACATGGTGTTTGAGAGCGGATGACCGAGACATAGTCTTTCGAAGCACTAGCACCTTCTTGGTGGGTAGACCGTACCAACCTACAACCCCTACATACGCTAGTCTACCCGTAAGAGTTCGCACAACTTAGTCAACTATGCGAGCCCATAATGGCTTGTGGCTGCACCACGGAAGTTTCTAGTTTGAATAATCTCATGATCCCTTTGAGCACGGGTGGCGGTCAGAAGAAATCTGGGCAAATCCTGTCTACCTGTGTGCCTTGACAGGCAAGTCTGGAATAGCCAGTGCCTCAATCCACCCGGATGTGTGTTTAAGTTGCCACCTTAGATAAACCATTAATTATCAATCTCACATCTGTCATGGATATTCACTCAAACCCAAACCACGTCTCTGAGCATAGCATGGCGTAATAAGCAAACGTAGAAGTAACTCCCAAGGGTTTGATAATAAAACAGGTAATAGGTACTACCTCAAACTACTTCCCATCCCACAATTTAATTAGATCCTAATCATGCAAGTGTTTGAGGAATAGATCTAATGCATAAAAAAACTGGGTATGAGAAGAGTATGATCAAAGTGTTACTTGCCTGCAAAGTTGATGAAGATGATTCGCACTCAAAACTCTTGATAGTTCTACTCGTCACACTCCGGTCAATCTATCGTAATCAAGCAATAGTAACCACACATAAGCAATCACTCAAAAGATCGGGAAGATCGAAGAAAACAATTCGGAAAATGTCAAAACCAAATCTAATAACTATTGCAGCATAAAACAATTTCTAACAGTACCAAAACTATGTGTATTTGGCCTTATCAGAAAGTTTAGGTCAAGAGCTTCGATTTGCAAAAAGAATCAACTAAATCAGAGTTACGAAACTCAAGTTATGATCAAACGAAGTTCAAATACAAATATGTTTGAAATCAAATTTTAAAACTTTCAAAAACATGTTTGAGTTGGATTACTGGATAGAGGAGATCATAACGAAGAAGTGGGCGTTGATTTCGTTGGATTCCGACTTACGAGTAAAAAGTTATGAGCGTTTGAAGATTAGGGGCTAACGGATAGGTCCCTGAAGGAAATTAAAAATAAAAAGAAAAATCTATCGAGCGAACGCTCGTTAAACAAAACCGGAAAGAAAAACCGGCGAGAAAACCGATCTAGGGTTTCGGAAAGAAAACCGAAACGAAAAACCGATCTAGAAAAGGTGGCCTTGTGAGGCTAGTACCTCGAAGAGGCGAGGCTCGGCCCGGCGTAGGGTGGCGGCAAGTGGCGGCGCTGGTGAGGGGCGGCTATGGCGGCGTGAGGCGGCGGCAGCTGACTATGGCGGCGACTTCTTCTTCTTCTTGCGGAGGAGAGGAGAGTTGATTTGATGTGTTGGAGGAAGGTGCTTGGGTATTTATATTGGGAGGGAGGGTTTTGCTTGGGGTAGGGGACAAGAAATAGATTAGGATTAGGAATCCTAGGAATAAAAACGGAATAACAAAGCGGGATCAAATCCTACTAGGATTTGTAATAGAATAGGAAACACAGGCGTTTCCCGGCTCCCTTGGTGCGTGCGCGATGGAGTTGGCCTCCTGGCCGGCCGGTGGCTGGCGGCTTGGGCCTTTGGCCCAAGGCGCTGCGCTCCCATTTTTTTTTAAACATTTGTTTTTTTTAACAGAGACAAATAAAAATAATAAAACCAAATAAATAAAAATATTATATAGGCATATAATATATTAAAATTTTCAGAAAAAGATTTCCTACATGATAACATTATTCTAGCTTCAAATAAAATACACAAAAATTCAAATAAAACAAACAGTGCTACTGCCCTAATAAAATCCACTGAAAATCATTTTAAAAATACCAATATGATTTCAAATTAATTTCTCTCCAATTTTCTGATGTAGGGAATCATGTTACCCTATTTTCCATATTTTTTATTTTTGGAGAAAAATAATTTGAATGAAACTCCAATAACTCCAAATTGAAAAATAAATTCAAAAGAACTTTGAACTTAATTCTTTGAAACTCCCAACTCATATTTCATATGTTTTGAAGAAGGCATTTTATCTTCGCTCGTGAAAATCATTGAGTTGCATAAAGTTTCAGAATTGCAACTATTCTCAAATGAAATTCAAATATTTTCAACACCCCTTGTCATTTAAATAAATGGAAGAAGTCATGTCATCTTCTCTCCAGGGTTTTGTGATGAAAAGAATTTGAATTCGAAGATCATAAAAGCAAAATGAAAGTTTGGGAAAGTCCTTTTTCCCTCTCATCTAACTTTCAAAAGTTTCAATTCACTCACTTTCAGTCAATCAATCAAGCAATCAATCAAATCTATCTATTTGTTTATAACATTCCAAAATTTAGAATTTTGGGATGTTACAATATAAGTGTGAGAAACTACACAGCATTGGCAGCACTTGTAATGTCCATCACATGAGAACATAACTGTTTATACAACTTAAACTGAAATCAGCATAGAGCAAGAAGGTAGAACAGCAATCCAGTTAAAGAAATAGGTTTAAAACATACCTGTTGTGCCATTGGAGTTTCAGTTGGATCCTTCAAATTCGAAAGTAGTTGGTATGGGTAAATATAGTGATGCAACAGCAAAGGAGTATGGACCATAGCTACGGAATCGACACGAGAACAGTTGCTCTTCTCGCTTTAAGCGTGGAGTTTGGGTTAATGTGGTGGTCTTCGTGCTTTTGGGCACTGCGGTAGCTTTACAAACTGCTCGTGTGGGGGTACTCTATGGTGGACATGGTGCTTTGTCAACTATAAGTGGGTTACTATCCGGCGGGGTTGCGGTTAGATGGGTTGTAGCTGGTTCTCGCCAACGGTGTAAGTGTGCAATCGGAAGAGTCTCAATTATGTGTGGTGGGGCTAGTTTGTGGGCCAAGTACAACCATGGTTCTATCTGCATCGACGGGTAGCACTTGTCTTTTGTGAAGAACGGGTTTTTGCTCCCTTAGATACCGCCATCACCCCTCCAATTCAAATGGCTGATAAACAAGAAAAGAAATTGAACGTCTGAGACATTGTATGATAGACAGATGTGGTAATTCACATATATGTTGTCTAACCAAACAGATGACATGACACAATTTCACATATATGATGCCTAACTAAACAGGATAGCATGACACAGTTTCAAATATATGATGGATAACTTAACAGGATATAATGGCATAATTCAACATATGATGAGTACCTAAACAGGATGACATGACAAAACTATATGATGTCTTTCTAAAATAGGCTGGGATGAAATAATTCACATACATGTTGTCTAAGTATACAGGATGGCATGATATAATTGACATAATTGATTCATATACTAAGCAGCCGGGCACTTTCGCATGTATGATCTCTAAACTAAGCAGATAGAATTCAATATTGTGCATATGATGTCTAAACTAAGCAATGCAAGACACCATATGCATCATATGAGAAATATAAACATTGCAACTTAGAGCATACACCTCAGGTGGGATATAGGACTAGTCATCTGTCTCTGAATCCTCCTCTGAGGAGCTCCCTGTAACCATCGAGATATATGCTTCAACAGGTACCATTGCACGCTCACGAAGACCTTGTTTTCACTCCAGTTTTTCCATAACCGCTCAAATGGCTAATACACATGAAGAGTAGTTCAATATACACAGATTGTCGACAAATGGAATACATAATGAAAAAAAGATGGCATGAGATAATTCACATATATGATACCTGGCTCCATGGCGGTGCATAATTCACATATATGATAACTGGCTGAAAAACATGGCATTGCATAATTCACATATCTGATATAGAAAGCAAACAGGAGGCATTCACACAAAGCATGTCTAATCTAAGCAGATGGCATGGCAATGCAAGGACACCATATGCATGATATGAGCAATATAACCCAGCCAAGTTAGAGCATGCACCTCGGGGGTAATACTGTTGGTCATCTCTCTCTGAATCCTCCTCACGAGGAGCTATCTCAGAAGCAACAAGAAATCTGCATCGACGGTGTAGCAATCGACTGCTCGAATACCTTGTTTTCCTCCAGATTTTCCCATGACCGACTCAAATGGTTGATGCACAGAAGAGTAGATGAATGTATAAACATTGTTGACAAATGGAATACATTATGGAAAAAAATATGGCACGATACAATTCACATATACGATGACTAGCTAAACAGGATGGCATTGCATGATTCACGTATATGATTCCTGGCTAAAGAAGATGGCATTGCATAATTCCCATATACTCCCTCCGTTCTAAATATTTGTCTTTTTAGAGATTTCAAATGGACTACCACATACGGATGTATATAGACATATTTTAGAGTGTAGATTCACTCATTTTGTTCCGTATGTAGTCACTTGTTGAAATCTCTAAAAGACAAATATTTAGGAATGGTGGGAGTATGATATAGAAACCAAACAGTGGCATTCACACAAAGCAAATCTAAACTAAGTCGATGACATATAAGATGTATAATGTAAGCAATGAGAGGCCATATGCATGATATGACCAACATCAGCATGCCAGGTTAGAGCAAACACCTCAGGTGGTAAACAGGCGTGGTCGGCTCCTTCTGAATCTCCATCTGAACAGTTATCTTCCTCTGGAATACAATCTGGAAATGCAGGAGGGGGGCCACTTCGCCCACCATGGAGCGGCGTCTGCATGACATTATATTCAAGACGTTAACGGTCTTCTCTTTTCTCTACATGTTCGGTACAATTGTGTACAATATCTGACATGCATAATAGAAAAATAGTTAGATTTTGTAAGGCCTAAGGGTGCATGCAAAAATCAAGACTGATGGTAGCAAACGAGTGGATGGATCCAAAACTAATGATAGCAGGTAGATTATAGCTTCAGTTTAAAAAGATAGACAATGGATCATCTATTGTTTGTTGCCCACCCAACATGAACCACATAGAAGACCCCAGATGAACCGGATAGTAGATGATACTATTCAATTCTTTGGCTCGATATGAGACCCATGGGCAATTCAAAACTCAAGATTGAACGATAAAGTAGCAGGTAATAATAACCGATGTATAACGTAAGCAAACACGAAGATGCGACCTCTCTTCCGGAACTGTGTAGTCCTCAGGTTCATCTGCTCAGTCAATGATGGTAATGCAGTTGGCGTGGCTGCCGGCAACGGGGAAGATGATATGAGGCGGCGAAAGGAAGTCTGCAAGGGGATCTCTACTGCAGTAAACGCTTCTGTCGATGGTGCACCTCAGGTGGGGTGGATGACGGCACGGCAGGAGCAGGACATAACACACAGAGTTTTCTTTGACACCTATCTGAAAATGAAGTAAATCTGTAAGGGCTCCTTGGAATTGGAGGATTCTATAAACGTAGGGACAGGAAAAACATAGGAATAGGATAGGAATGCACGTGCAAAACAGAGCATTTGGAAACATAGGATTTCAGTCAACCTGGGTGTTTGGCTAACATGAATTGGAAGAATAGAGGAATGGAGAAACAAAGTGATGCGACGAGTGTACAACCTCTTTGGCATAGCCTTGTGGACCTCAGCATCATTGGGTTGGACATAGAGGATGGTGATGATCTTTGGTGTGACTGCCGGAGGCGGGAAGAAGATCCGAGGCCTCTGGAACGGTGTCGAGGGTACTGCTCCTTTGTGATGGACGGTTCCGTCGTTGGAGCAGCTCCGCTAAGGTGTCTGGCTGACGAGGCTGAAGCATGACAAGACAGACAACGTTAATCTGAAGTGGGACCCTAATATCATCTGCAATAGATGATGTAAAATACATCACCAAAAAGTGCTAGATGTAAAAGGCATCAACTGCGCCACGGTCGCTCCGACAGATGCTGTAAGTACTGTTCACTCTGAACTTAACTGAAGAAAATGAACTTCATAGTCGAAACTGAATTTTACTGTCGAAACTGATTGAACTAGTAAGAGAGCATTGCAATAGATGTTTAGGGCGTTCGAGCACTAGTAGCAGAGAAGCAGTGATCTAAATTAGCAGACGCTCGAGCAGGGAACGCACTAGCAGAGAGCAAGTCGTGCAGTAGCACCGCGAGCGAGTGCTAAAGCAGCAACTCCTGTAGCTGCCGGAGGTCGTGCAGCAGCAGCAGCGCAAGCGAGATCAAGAGCAGAGCAGCAAAGACGAACGAAAGCAGAGCAGCAGCGACCGACAAAGAAGAACAGAGCCGCATCAAGCAAGAGCCAGAGCAGCAGCAGCTAGTGCCGTTGTGGAAGTCGCCGCCGAGGAAGCAACGACATGGGGGAGAGACGTTGTGGATGATGTGGCTGGTGACGGCGCCGTCGTTGGAAACACGCATGTCTGCTCGGTATTGAGCACCGGCAGCCCCGTGAGATCGAATAAATGATAAAATGCAGCGGTGAGTGCAGAACCTCCTTGGTGGCGCCGAGTTGGCCTCGGCCTCATCGGAGGAATTGGTGAGGGTGTTGCGGTTTCGGTGGGGCAGGTCAAGACGGCGCTGTGGGGATTGAGGTGGCGCGATAGAAGAGGCGAACGTCGGGGCAGCTCCTTGGAGGTGGAGGACGGGGCGGCTGATCCGGCGGGACGACGAGATCGACAATGGATCCTCATCTGGTGCGGTGGATGAGGGACGGCGAGCTGTTGCGGTGGACGCCGTAGTCGGGGAAGAATCTCCGGCTGGGCGGCGGTCGGGAGGCCAACGGAGGAGCGTCGGGTTTCGCGGGTTTTGGCGGCCTCGGTGTACGAATGGGGGGCGAAGGGGGAGGGGGAGCCAAGCTTAGGGACGGGCTTGTCCGAAATGTAGGGTAAGTTACCAGCGTACCCCCACCAGTTTTGACACCGCGACATGGAGCTTCATTTCCGGCTAAGGGGTAGAAGGGGGATTTCCCATGTCTGGGCTACGGGAGCGATTTTGGATGAGGAGGGAGTTCTCGTGCGCGTCCAAATTTCAGGATAACAAGGCGCGGCGCGGGTTGAAGAAGCGGGAGTTTCAAAGCAGGTGAGACAAAAGATACTCGAGCTTGAAAATTTCGGGATAACAAGGTGCGGCACGGGTTGAAGAAGCGGTAGTTTCAAAGCAGGTGAGACAAAAGATACTCGAGCTTGAAAATTTCGGGATAACAAGGTGCGGATTCCTTGTTCGGCAGAACAAACTTAACGTGTAAAAAACAATTCATATAAGACACAAGAGAGTCATGTCCCCTTTTACTATATTGCTATAGATGCCATTGAAAAACTACAAGAAAAATGTAAAAAATCGGAGAACAAGATTACCTCAAGCACAGTACCAACTCGATTAGCACTTCCCTCAACAACAACAAAAAGAAATCAATTCCCACCAAAGAAAGAGTAATGTCCCTTTTTATATGATTACAGATGCCATGATCTCGAATTTCAATTTTTGAATCCACGTTATGTTGAATTCGAATATATCGTTAGGTGACCTTGCGGTTTATAATTGATGTAGTCGTACATTTTGATCTTCCATCATATATGAACATTTTACTCCACTATGTGAACACATATATTGTCGTCTACCATATGGACTAAATTTGAATCAATTTTCCTTATTGGAATACGATTATTGTCAAGTTATACAATAATTTAAATATTATCTTGATAACAAAAACATACATATAGCAGTAATCATATTTCACTATGAACTACATGTACCATACGCTCTCCAATTCAAATATTTGTATCCATTTTATGTTGAATTCAAATCATAGTACATTATTGGTCTAGGTAGCGAGATGTTTGGGATAATCTAAACCCTGTTTTCATACGTATAATTTTTGGCTGAATTGGGACAAGTTTTGGTATAAGCCTCTTGCAAAACTGGAGATTGTCCCAACAAGCCTCGTGGTTCCGAGAGGGAACGTGTCACCTTTGTGTGCGAAACAATATACGTTGCCTCCCCCCTGATTTTATTTACAGAGGCAACATAGAACTATATGAGTGCCCTGTTAAATTTTGGAATTATTTCGGTTCATTTGGCCTTTTTATACATTAATTGAGTTTACGGACTTTTAATGTGCATAATCTAAATATGAATTGCATGCACATGCTCCGGTGCACCAAAGTGGGTTGAAAAATCACATGTGTGTCCTTGGTTGAATTTCTAGGTCCCATGGAAGAAATGAGAATGAAATTCAAACATTTGGGCGTCATGACTCGGTCGAGAACATCGAGAAACTTTGATTTTAAATTCATGTAAATCCAAAACTCGCCTGGGAATCATGAAACTTGGCATGGTGTCATGTCATGGCACTAACATGTTGTGGTAAAAGATGGGCCGATTTGGAAGCTCGTGGTTCTAAGAGGGAACGTGCCACCTTTGAGTGTGAAACGATATACGCTGCCCCCCTTGAGTTTCTTAACAAAGGCAACATAGAACTACATTAGTGCCTTGTTAAATTTTGGAATTATTCCGGGTTCTTTGTCGTTTTTTATACATTAATTGAGTTTACGGTCATTTAATGTGCATAAGTCAAATTTGAACTAGAAGCACATGCTCTCGTGCACCAAAGTTGGTTGAAAAATCACATTTGTGTCCTCGGGTGAATTTCTAGGTCCCATGCAAGAAATGAGAATAAAATTAAAACATCTGGGCATCGTGGCTCGGCCGAGAACATTGAGAAACTTGGTTTTAAAATTCTTGTAAATCCAAAACACGTCTGAAAATCATGAAACTTGGCATGGATGTCATGTCATGGTACTTCCATGTTGTGGTAAAAAAATGGCCGAATAGGAACAGATTTTGGTATAAGCTTCTTGCAAACCGAAGCTTCTCTCAAGAAGGCTCGTGGTTCTGAGAGGGAACGTGCCATCTTTTAGTGCGAAACGATATACGTTGTACCCCTTGAGTTTATTTACAAAGGCAACATATAACTACATGAGTGCCCTGTTAAATTTTGGAATTATTCCGGCTTCGTTTGGCCTTATTTACACATTAATTGAGTTTTTGGTCATTTAATGTGCATAATTCAAATTTGAACTACAAGCACATGCTCCCGTGCACCAAAGTTGGTTGAAAAATCACATTTGTGTCCTCGGGTGAATTTTTACTCCCTCCTTCCATCTATATAGGTCCTAATACGTTTTTCAAGGCTAACTTTGACCAAACGTTAGAGCAATAATATATGACATGCAACTTACACAAAGCATACCTTCAAATTTGTATGTCAAAGGAGCTTCCAATAATATAATTTTCATAGTATACATCCCATGTGTTATTAATCTTGTCAATAGTCAAAGGTTGTCTTGAAAAACACATTAGGCCCTATATAGATGGAAGGAGGGAGTAGGTTCCATGCAAAAAATGAGAATAAAATTCAAACATCTGGGCATTGTGGCTCGGTCGAGAACATTGAGAAACTTGGTTTTAAAATCATGAAACTTGGCATGGTGTCATGTCATGGTAGTACCATGCCGTGGTAAAAAAATTGGCGAATAGGAACAAATTTCGGTATAAGCTTGTTGCAAATCGGAGCTTCTCTCAAGAAGGCTCGTGGTTACGGGAGGAACGTGTCACCTTTGTGTGCATAATTCAAATTTGAAATACAAGCACATGTTCCAAAGTGCACCAAAGTTGGTTGAAAAATCACATGTGTGTCCTCGGGTAAATTTATAGGTTCCATGCAAGAAATGGGAATGAAATTCAAAATTCTCGGCGTCGTGGCTGGGTTGGAAACATTGAGAAACTTAGTTTTTTAATTCCTGTAAATCCAAAACACGCATGAAAATAATGAAACTTGGCTTGGTGCCATGACATGGCACCAACATGCTGTGGTAAATTTGCAGTCCGATTTGCGAAGGCGCACACATTAACAATCAACAAAGTCATTTTGGAACAAGTGTTGTCATGTTACAATCGGAAACACAAGTATTATTGAAACCGTGGGCGTTCTACTTACTAGTACCATTTACGTGCCGCCACGCGTCCCCATTTTTTATTAGCTAGGAGGCGCCATGCAGGGTAGCTATTTGAGTACGAGAGGCGTGCGATCAGACTCCTGCGCATGCTTATCGGGAGGAGAGCCCTTTGACCTCCATCTGCCATCCACCTCTCTCCCAAGGTCTCCATTAATGGCACCCGAGCCTCTGTTTAATGGCGTGGCTATGTCTCACTCGACTGAGATTTAAGAGAGAAAAAAGAAAATCTGAAAGCACGGATCTTGATGTAAGATCTGACGGACCTATATAGCATCTACTGTGACTTATAGCAAGACTGATGAATATATAAGGACGGTTAAATTTTTTTTGATCAAAGAAGGGCTTGCCCCTTCCGATTTTCATTACTGAAAACCACCACAATTCACAAGAAGTTCAGCACAACTCCAGCCTAACACGAAGGACTAAAAGCTACCAGATTGAAATCGCAACATCCCAAGAGGCCAACAAAGGCCAAACATCCGCGCTTAGAACCCAACATTTTACAACCGACGACACAATCCACATCCTAAACCGATTATTACATCAAAAGAAACCAGAAACTGAAGGAAGCCCAAGCAACTAGAAGAACAAAGAACGCTGTGGTCGCCACAAAGAAGAGTTTTCTTCATTCCAGCCTCGCAACATTGATCTTCCACAGAAAGATAAGGACGATTAATTGTCTTACATAATTAGAAAGATAATTAAAAAGCCACATGCGGCTACGCCCGAAATACACAAGGGCAAAAGAAGAAGGAAGACAAGGATCTGGCTTGCTGATCTCTACTTTCTTGATGCGTTGCTGCAGGCCGCGGGAACTAGTCTCCGCGGCGAGCGGCGATGAGCTCTTTCGTGTCCTCAAGACGCTGCTTGAGAACATCCACGGATTCCTCCACCGGCCTTTGGCGCTCGTTGCGGAGCATGTCATTCTCGTCCATAAGTTTCTTGACGATGACATCGGTCCTCTTCAACAAGGCACTGGTCTCCTCCTGCTGGTCTGCACTTCGGACGATCTTCTCGCTCAGCAGGTCGCGCTCGGCCCAGAGCCTCTCATTGCCCTCCCTTAGTACGCTGATAGCCTATTCAAACGAGGCTTTCATGTCGTCCTACAACCTCGCACAGCCGGAGATCTGATCCATCTGGCTATGGACGATCGCATGCATGCGCCTGTAACAGTCGTCGTCTGCCCGCGAGAAATTTTCCCAGGCCGACGCGGCACGGCGGGACATCTCTGCTGCATTCGTGGCGCGACGGGACATCTCTGCTGCTTCCGTGGCATGGCCGGACCAGTCCGCTGCATCAACGGCGCGGCGGGACCTCTGTGCTGCTTCAGCGGCACGGCGGGACCTCTGTGCTGCTACTTCTGCGGGGCGGGACATGTCGGCTGCTCTCGCAGCGAGGCGGGACATCTCTCGTGCTTACGCTTCCATGCTCGCCTCTCCCTGGTGGCAATCTCTCGACCCAAAACTCACGCTGGCCATGGCAGACGAGGGAAGGATGCTGAATGACTTGTTTGTTTTTGTGGATGAGGAGTTGAGGAGGAATGTGCAGTCATCTTGGCATACTAGTATTTATAACCGAGTACTAATACGCTCCTAAGTGGGAAACCGTTTAGGTTGTGATCGGTGTGAACAGGTTTGCAATTCAATATAGCGTGGTACTAATACGCTCCTAAGTGGGAAACCGTTTAGGTTGTGATCGGTGTGAACAGGTTTGCAATTCAATATAGCGTGGTACTAATACGCTCCTAAGTGGGAAACCGTTTAGGTTGTGATCGGTGTGAACAGGTTTGCAATTCAATATAGCGTGGAGTAATTTGGAATGTGACGAGACGCAATCTCAAAATTTATTGACGGTTCTAGTTTCGAAGTGCGACACTATTCCTGGATGGAGTACTTCTTTTTCTACTCCCTCCTTTTCGGTTTTATAGGGCTTATTTCAAAATTTTAGTTTTTCCATTTTATAAGGCTCAATTTGGTTGTTCCCCAACACATGTTCAGATTCCAAGGTGCATTAAATCATTGCATGCAAGTATTAAGAGAAAATTGACCAATGCATGTACTTTATGCATGCATGCATTGCAATTAATGCATTGATAAACATAATTTTTTGAGAAAAACAAGAGCATTAATTAGGTGCTTTTGCAAACTACAAAAAATATTCCACCACTCACCATCTTGGTTGGTGAGATTTTTGAATTAAGCCCTATAAAGCGGAAAGGAGGGAGTACTGCTGTGTACGTGCAATAACTGGCACCGTCGTATACATATCTTACGGTTAATGGGGCGTTCGACAGGAATAGCCGCGTGGCGAGCTCTAGGCTAGTCCTTTTTTCAGACGTATTAAACCTATCTCTCGGGACTTCTCGCACGCACCATCGTGCCACCCACAAAAACTTGTACTCTGAGTTTAGTAGTACATTATACAGAAGAGAAGAGGTGCACGCACGCACTGCCCCTCTCACACACGCGTCTGTTTTTCTCAAAAGGAGGATGATGACCCCCGCCTCTGCATCGGGAGTCACACACGCATCCGTAGCTACAATTTTAGTGTTCTCAATCATCCGATTGGCTCTATCATGGATGTACCTATATACTAAAACATGTCTAGATACATCTATATTTTGACAAATGGAAGGCATGTATTGTGGAGCGGAGGAGTGCTTGTCATCAAAATGGATAAAAAGGGACGTATCTAGAACTAAAATACGTCTACATACATCTCCTTTATCCATTTTGACGACAAGTAGTACTTCTTACCCAAAGGAACTTTATATCCAATGACACAAAATATCCGTTCGAATGTTGGAAATTACTGATCTGATGTCGAAGTAATTGCTGCATCGCCACCAAAACCCACCATTTCTTAAGCTAAAGTAGACCAAGGTAATCCCTATATTAGCATATTACTAAGATAAATAGAAGGCACTATAGAAACATTTAGGACATGAGCTTGTCAATCTGAATGTGGAGGGACACAAGCTTAGCCCCGACCAACAGCTTGGGCGGAACTGTCAAGAAGGTCAGCTCCTGCATGTCGACGTCGCCGGGATCCTTGCTGCTTGTCACCTCCATTTCCACCTCGACGGCGTCGGTCATGCCTTCGGGCTCCCCCGGCGGGCCGTTCGCCCACAGCTTGGCCACGTAGTGCGACAGTGGGGACGCCCCCGCTCTAATGCAGATGACCGACACGGCGATAGGCGCGCCGATGTCGAGCATGCTGCCGACCAAGGAAAACGTGCGGCGGTCCTCCTCCATGAACAAAGAAGAGCCGTGGGTTCCGGCAAAGGGCACTTGCGGTGGAGCACCTTGCCGTCCGGATCCCGTGCGGGCATGGGATGCGCGGTCTTGATGTGGTGGTAGAGCGCGGCGGCGGGCCTTCATAACCCTTGAGGGCAGACGCAGGGGCATTTGCGAGAACCGCGGCGAACACACGCTCTGGTGATCAGTGAGCTTGTGGTAAGTGACATAGAGCCCACAGCCTTCGTGCGGGCACTCCACCCTCACCGACGAAAGGACGAAGTCCACCGCCGTGTTCCACACGTCGAAGCCACCGTCGCTTTTCGCACTTCGCACCGCCGCTGGTTCTGGGGTGCTCGGCGGCGCAGTCCGCAGGCAGGTGTGCCCTCCCTTGCACCGCAGAAATCAATCGAACAAAGACATCAATCAAGAAACCTGCACCTTGCTCAATCAGCCGAACGGACGAGGTGTATTCGAACCTCATACACTGGAGGCGTCAAGGGGAGGAGGCACAAGGGGTAGTGGAGCACGGTGAGGTCCATCGAGACCTTAGAGAGCTCCATCGTCGGGTCTTGTTCGGTCTGCATGATCTCGCCCTCCTCGTGCACAACCATCTCTCGACTTGGGCCAGGGTATTACAAAGCTTTACCGTCACATATTTTATACTACTTCAAGGTGCATTAAATCAACACATGCAAGTATCAAAAGGAGAGTCACGGCATGCATGCATGCGTTGTAATTAATGCATCGGTAAACGCAAATTATTGAAATATATCGCGTGCGGTGCTTTGATGTGTCGCGTCAACTCGTACATCAACGAGAAGTTTGATTATCCTCTCCCTCGCGGACTTAACTGCACCTGCCTTTGGCTGTATGACAGGTTGGCCACACACCAGTCGGGCCCACTCGCCATACACGCAAAGGCAGGAGCGCCCTCCTCGCCCATGAGCGTGGTGGCTGGCAAGACTAGGAGAAGCTTTGCTACGCTCTCCCTCTCGCACGTGGACATGCATCGATTCAATCGGTGTCGGATGGCTGAAGCGCATCGTAGTACTCCTCCAGTGCAGTAGTACTCCGTCATTGTTCAACTTCCCGAAGAGGCGAAGAGCCAAGCGCAGCCCGGACACTCATGTGGTAGTTTCATGTGTAGAGTAGTCTAGGATAGCGTGTACCATGCATGTAAGCTTAAAATCATTGGGGTCGAGTCCATGCTATGTGGCCATCTCGAAGTTTTTAAAAAAAAATTAAAATAGTCTTCTGGCCCTACCTGACACCCTGGTGATTGTAGTTTGCACGCTCATCTGGTCAAGACAGGAATATATATTTTATTTTGTTTTTTTTTTTGAAAAGGGGGACTCCCGGCCTCGCATCGAGCGATGCATACGGCCACATATATTTTAATTTGTGGTGGGTAAATGTTAGAGGTTGCAGCAAATATATTGTACACTGCGGGTCTTTCAGCCAAGTTTAGAGGCAAGCATGTGGGGCCAGTCCTATGATGTGTCGCGTCAACTCGTGCAACGAGGAGAAGCTTGATTTTACTACACGCCTTCTCCCTCACCCATGCGCGCGGTTTCTCGCAAACGAGGACAGGCTTTTGCTTAGTAGTACTTCTACAACAAGTTATCCGTCCGCTCATGCGGACGGACATGCAAAGATGGATTCGACACTGTAGAAGCAGTAGTAATAACATCATTGTTCGTCTTCTCAAGAGGCGAAGAGCCAAGCGCCAGTTTAAGCGCGTTGCAGGTGCGAACATTGAGCACGCATATAGCGAGCTCTTGCATGAGACAAAATTGCTATCTGAGCCCACTATTGTACTAGTACGTACAACTAATTGCTAGTATAGCCCTGTAAACCAGAAAGGAGTATTTGCCGTTCTAGAGATTTCAACAAGTGACTAGACTACACCGAGACGGAGTACATATGGAGCAAAATGAGTGAATCTGCACCGTAAATAAATACGTACTAGTTCTATCGTTTTCCTCTCCGAGGTGCACAATATTGAGTATCTTGACTAGTCTCTTTTGACACGCATTTACGTTTTTTCCACAAGACAGACATAGCGCTCATATACACGCGCATACACTCACCCCTATGAACGCACACACGCACGGCACTATCATCTTGAAATTTAAGAAGTCACCATAGGCACCTCGTCGTCGACGGGTCCACAGGTGCTTGAATGCCAAGGAGGGAGAGGGTAGCGGTTCCCGAGACGTTGAACGGCCAATGATGCATCCTCAATTACATGCAGAGGGAATTAATTGGAGAAGCGTATTAGAGCCAAAGACGATGTGAATGCAATGAGTTTGGACTCTCATATAATAAAGGTGCCCCACCACTCCAATCCATCTACTCCCAAGTCTCTGCGCAACACTGCTCACTCCAATCCAAGACCAAGTGACCAGAAGCCACAAGCACCTATGGAGGCGATGGACACAAGCGGTAGTCGGCTGTGCCAAATCATCCAAGGCGTCGGCCTGCGGCCCCGCACCATGCAGCGTTTCCAGACGGTGCTGGCGACCGCAGGCATCGTAGCCCTCGCCGACGCCGGCTTCGCCTCTCGCATGGACGACATGATGGTCAACTCCATCCGCAAGTTCATCGCCGTCAAGAAGCGCGCGGACGACCTTGTCGTACTGCTCCAGCCCGCGCGCCTAGGCTCCTCATTGCCTGCCACCCTCATCGGCCTCCATGGTGACGAACTCTTTCAAGCCCTGGTGGCCCTGCAGGTGCCGGAGGTCACGACGAAGAATGTACACCTCGAGGCCGCTGCCGCTGCAGCTCGCCGATGTCTGAAACCGTCGACCTGCACATCCACGTCTATGAGGAAATCGTCTACATAGGCCACTACAAGGCAAGCGAGGACAGAAAGACGTTGGCCTTCTTCCAGCGGCTGGAATCTTTGGACGCCATTGTTCAGAAGCACGTTGACCTGGCCACGAAAGCCGCTCCTACTTAGGCGTCGTTCGGTGGGCCGGCTCCCTGAGTCGAGGAGGTGGACATCATCGATGGATGCATCTCTTCTTCTTGCCTCCTATAACCAACACTGCATCACCTCGTGGCCTTAATGTTTTATTAGTATAGTACTTCCTCCGTTCCCAAATATAAGTCTTTCTAAAGATTCCAGCAAGTGACTACTACATACAGAGTAAAATGAGTGAATCTACACTCTAAACTATGTCTACATACATATGTATGTTGTATTCCATTTGAAGTAGTATCTAAAAGGCTTATATTTATGAATGGAGGGAGTATATGGCATTTTTATTCCAGTTGTAACGTTTTCACTGTGAGGTGGGGCCGCAGTTGAGCAAACCCACCCCGCCCACCTGGCGTCGGCCGAGTTTAGAATTAGAAGAGAGAAATGAGGGAGGAGAGCTAGCTGTAGCACGAACGCTGTTGTCAGATGGGACTCGTGTTTATAGAATAGGAGTACTGAGCACTCGTGCCTCTCTTTTTTTGAGGGAAAAATTAGTCGTATGTCTAGTACCACTAGTTGGGTGCGTGCGACCTATAGCTGTCATCACTTTAGGTCTCCTTTTAGAACCACGGCTACGCTTCACAGTACATATTATTTCACGCATTTATCCTCCTATATGTACTCCTAGGCTATTTCCACGTGCTCACATTCGCCGACATGTGGGACATAGAGCATCTGGGTCGTAGTGCATGCATGACTCGGAGCATATGCCGGGGTACTTTACATTTCAGACCTCACGAATTACATGCAAACCCCCCGCAGAAGAATAAATGAATGAATGAATTACTACATGAAACCGGATTATTTTTGTGGAAACCAGAGCACGCTCATTAAATTTTGGACATAACACGTTTATAAAAAATGACCAGACCGAAACCAGACTAAGGGCCTCTTTGATTTTTCCCGCAAAAAAAAGGGCCTCTTTGATTCGCAGGATACTGAAAACACAGGAATGGGGAAAGTATGATGGCGATGAACCGAGACGACGAGAACTCTAACTCATTAAGAGGTTAGAGTTAGATTCTAACCCTGAACTAACTCTAAACCAAAGAGGTGTATGGATGGCCGGGTTAGATTGACAATAAATGCTCTATCTCAATCATTTGACTACTTTGGACCCTATTTCCTGCCGGATTTGGAGGGTGCTTGGATACGTTTTAGTTCCATGACTAAAAGTAGTGTGACTAAAACTTGCTAGCCTCACCCATGCTTGGATCCAAATACTAGAGACTAAAATCAAGTTAATGAGCATTTATTATCCTCCAAACCCTCCAATCTAGAACTCGCCTGTGTTAAAGGAGAGGAGTTAAATGAGGAGAGAGAGTGTCGGGGAGGCTGATCTGACCCATGAACACCTATGGGACCGGCGGACCGAGTCCCTTTTGGTTCGGAGGGGGACGGCAAGGGACAAAAGCATTAAATGCTCGTCCCTGTCGCCTAAACAGTGCAACAGGGACCATCAGGAGCGCCACCGTTCGCCACGACGGCAAGCTTGTCAGCGCCGCTTATCGCTGCCCCCCGCTGGCTGCACAGCTTCTTGACACGCGCGCATGGAATGGTCCCATGGCGACACGTTGGTGAATGAGCTGGAGCGGAGATGAAGAGAGGTTGCCTGCCGTGGCAAGTGCCTTTCCGCGGCTGAATCCTTGTCGCGTCCGGAGGCTTGTCGCTCTCCGAGCCTTCCCGGCAAGCTCCTCTTGCCGAGGTCTTGTCTTCTGCGTGCCTTGAGTGACCTTCCCGGCAAGCTCCTCTTGCCGGGGCCTTGTCTTCTTGGTTAAATACTTTGTTCTTGAATGGCTCCAAAGGAACCACGGAGGATCTTGGCGGTGACCAGGCAAGCCTTGCCGCAGGGTGCTGCAACTGCCCGTGCACGAGTTCAGGATACTAGGGTACCCGTACTCTAGTACACCGGTCAGGAGCCCCGGCCTGGGCCACACACTGCAAGCCGAAGCTGTTGGGCCAGGCCCAAAATCTGCACGGTCACACGCGGCCTTGATCATGCCGTAACTTTGCTCGACCCACCACGCCCCCACTTAACAAAGACGTCGAACGTGGCGTCGTGGGAGAGATCGTGGGGGTTTCTTTATTAGGAAAAGCGGAACGTCCCGCCTCTCCCTCCTTATAAACAGGGAAACAGGGCAGGTCGCCCACCTCGCCATTGCTGTCTCGCTCGAAAACCACCACCGCTCCCCCTTCTTCTCTAGTGCGAAGAGCAGCGCTCCGCCCTTTCGCCACAAAGCACCATCAACGCCGTCGGTCTCCTCCACCGCCTCCGCCATGGCTCAAAGCCGACAAGGGAAGGGCGTGAAGTCGGCCGAGGCGCAGCTGCTCGCGGGCCACTGAAAGGAGCGGGCCATCTTCTCCCCCAGCTCGACGCAAAGGAGCCGAGGAGGGTTACTACCTCTTCTCGTCGACGGAGACGCAGGCGCATCCGCAAGACACGAAGGTACTCCCCGCCGCTTCGGAACTAGCCCCAATCGGGTACCCTTTCTTTGCGCTTTTCTTCTATTGCGGGCTCGCCTTCCCTTTTCTGAATTCTTCTGCGATATCATGAACACCTACGGGCTTCGCCTCCTTGATTTCACCCCAATGTTGTCTCGACCATGGCAGTTTTCGCACACCTTTGCGAAAACTTTGTTGGGATTCACCCAAACGTAGCCCTCTTCCGCCACTTCTTCATGCCCCGCGTTGAGAGAGGGAGCCGCTGTCGGAGGGATTGCTTGGGTCTCCGTGATCGGCAAGAAAGAAGCTTATCTCGGAAGGAGAGCTCCGCAGCAAATGGGAGGAGTGGAGAGCCAATTGGTGTTGGATCGTTGAGGAGAACCCGCAGCCCTTCATCGCTTCTACGCCAAACCCCAATAGTGCACGGCAACGATTGGAGCAACTTGGCGCCGGAAGATGCTAGGTTGAAGATTGCTGTGACCCGGATCTTGCGCCTCAGGCTTGCCGGACTCATTGTAGGCGCAGTTGGCGCAGATTTCCTTCGCCGCCGCATCGCTCCCTTGCAGGAGAGGAGGAGACCTGCTTGGGAGTTCCAAAACGCAGCGGACATCATGAGGCTGCGCCCGGGCCTCAACTAGAATTTCACTGTCTTGGAGTTGGATGCGATGCTGCTAGAACTGTTCAAGCATGACCCCGATCACCTCGAGTGGTTTAGGTTGCCGAGGGGGGTCGTCCCATTGTGCAACAATTCTGTGCTCGACCGCATCCGTGCCATGATGCCGTTGTGCGATTCTCATGGGATCGTTCCAACCTGGCAAGAGCCTGTGGACGACGTCGTGCGGTAACTCTTCGACAGCTTGGAAGAAATGCCGATCCGCCCCGACGAGCAGAAGAAGCTCACCCACGACACCACCGACGCATTTAGATGCGGCGACATTGCCACCAGGTTGGAGGAGGCGGCAATTTGCTGCCGCTGGCGTCTTCGGGTACACCGTGGAGGAGGCAGATGCAGCAGAGGCGACAAGCCTTGCCGAGCAAAGGGAGTTCGCCGGTGAGGAAGAGCTTGCCTAACCCGAGGCCGAGTGGAGCGAACCAGCCGAGGGTGCTTCTTCCCCATCGTCCAGCGGCTTGCCGCAAACGGAGCCCCCGGCTCCGCCAAAGAGGCGTCTCCGCAAGGCCGGAGACGAGACGGGGAGGCAGACGGGCCAACAGCCGCAGCCCCGCGCGACGCGCTCTACCACGGCAAGCAACGTTGCCGCGGGAGCACCCCACACTGCTGCGACAACTGGGGCGGGATCCTCCCAGGCCACCGCCGACACCTCCGCCAAGCGGTCAAGAGAGCCCACTCCTCCGCCTCGTCGCACTGGAGGCGAGCCGGAGTTTGATCTCTCCGCTCAGCTCCGACGAGGAAGAAGAAGAGTAAGCTTCAATATTGTGCTTGTATTTCTTCAATTTTGTTGCTTCATCTTGAATCTGATTTGCTTCATTCTGAACTCTTTCCTTTTCGTGACGCTGGCCCAGAGCGTCGAAGAGAGCCAAGACCGGTGGTCGCGTCATTGAGGACGATCCACCCGTGGCAACAGAGGAGGCGTCTGAGACCCCTTGCGGACCCGGCAACCCTTCCTCAAAGCAGCCCTCAAAGACAGCCCCCTGAGTAAGTATGCGGTTCTCTCCTTCGTTAGGTGTGCATGAGTGCTCCTTCTTCATTGATATCTCGATTGTTGGTTTGTGTAGGAGCAGAGCAGCCTCATCGGGAGGGCCCGAAGCCGCCTCAAATTCTATCTGCTTGACTATGCCGCCAAGGGAGGATTCTCCGGCAAGGAGGCGTTCTCCGCAAGGGAGACTACTCGGCAAGGGACAGCACCAGTGATCCTCCGGTGGTCGAGACCATGGCTGCAGATCCCATTGCGTAATCCTCTTGCGCGAAAAATTTCCCTTTGGGCTCGTTTTCTTCGATTTTCTTTTTGAATATTTGCTTGATCGTTCTTTCTTTGTCCGATCGCCGATCCATCCGCCAGCAGAGCCAATGGAGACCGAGGTCGCCGGCGAGGAGGACGCACGCAGCAATACTGACGACGCCGCCACCATGGAGGAAGAGGCTGGCGCCGATGGATCCGCCGGCGAAGAGGCCACCAAGGCTGCCGCCGCAAAGGCTGGCGAGGGGTCGGGCGATCGCACTGACGACCCTGAGGCCGCAGGGAGCGATGTGCGCTTATGCCGACCGCCGATCCTTCGCCATCGGTGCAGCGTCCGGGCTCAAGAGCCCTAGCCCGGCGCTTATCTCAAGGCCGGGCGACGGCGTCTTCATCAAGCTCCCCGGGCGCCGAGCCTGTGGCGCCGGTCGAAGGAGAGACCTTCGACGGAGAGCTTCGCCATTGGCCGACGCTGGTGGACGCGCCAAGCAGCAGCAGCGCGAAGTTCGAGGAGGAGCAGCTGCTGAAGAAGCTGTTGTCGCTCTACCGTGCCCGACAAGCCAAGTTGGAGTCCCGGGAAGCACTTGTCGCGAGGGCGGGAGCAGACATGGAGAAGCGCGCAGAAGAGCTCTGGGGCGCCAACCAAGAAACTCTCCGGAACGTAGCAGAAGAACTTGACTGCTGACTGTGCCGTCACCTTCCTCACTGCTTCCACTTCCGGCCACTTTGTGAACTTGTCGATTGCGATGTACAAGTACTCAAAGCCCCCGACAGCTCGAGGAAAGGGGCCGAGAATGTCGAGCCCCTGCATCAAAAATGGCCAGGATAAAGGGATCGTCTGGAGAGCTTGAGCTGGCTGGTGTATCTGTTTGGAATGGAACCGCACGCTTCACACTTGGTTACTTGTGCAGTTGCATCACGGAGGGCCGTCGGCCGGAAGAAACCTTGCCGAAAGCTTTGCGGCAAGTGCTCTTGCGCCAATGTGGTGACCACATATGCCTCCATGTATCTCGCCAACAGCTTTTGTCCGTCCTCCCGATTTAATACACTTCAATTTCACACCGTTGAGTCTTCTTACATGCAGGTGTCTGTCGACAAACCGGTACATACTTGACCGCCGGGCTACTCTTTCAGCTTCTTCTTGCTCTTCGGGAAGTTCTCCGTCTCAAGGAAATGGATAATCTGTGTGCCCATGCCGGAGCTTGCTCGACAACAAGGACTAAAGGCACATCTGCTGCGGGAACATCCGCTTACGGCAAGAACCTGCGGTTCGGCCGGAGCTTGATGTTCCCGGCAAGCTTGCCGGAGCAATGCTTGTCGGGAGCGCTCGCTTCAACAAAACAAACCCTTGGGCTTGTCGGAGCAGCATCGCCTCAAAGATTCTTGGTGTTGATCCTGGGACCTTTTGGTGGCGGCTTCGGAAGCTCTGCCGGAAAATAGTCACCGTAAATCAACTTCCTCTTCTTGTTCTGTCCAGCTTGATGGTGTTACGGTTGGTTGAGTTAGCTTGAGCACAAAAATCCCTGGTTCCACATGCAACTTAAGTGCAGCACACTTTGATGTGCCATCAAGAATATCATTATGAGCTCTTGGAACATGTTCCATTTGTAGGCCGTCAAAGTGTTCTTCTAGCTTTCTCACTTCATCAACGTAGGCTTCCATCAATGGACTCTGATAATCTTTGTTCACTTGGCGGACGACAAGCTGCGAATCACCCCTGATAATGAGCTTCCTGATCCCAAGGTCCATCATGATCTCGAGACCGCAAGCAAACCTTCATACTCTGCCGTATTGTTTGTTGCTTGCTCCTTGGGAAAGTGCATCCGGACTACGACTTGAGGTGCTCTCCGGTGGGTGCGACAAGCAAGACGCCGCACCGGGCGCCATGCAGCGAGAAGGCACCATCAAAGTACATCAGCCACTCTTTGCTTGCTTCCTTGACGGGAATGCTCGTCTCTGGAATTTCTTCATCTTGCGTTGGGGTCCATTCCGCTATTAACTCTGCCAATGCTCGCTTTGGATAGTTGATGTGCTTTCAAACTTGAGGCCAAAGCTTGACAGTTCCAAAGTGCCCACTCGACAATCCTGCCTGCCGCTTCGGATTTTGCAAGATCCTCTTCAGCGGAAAGCGAGTGACGCATCGTTATCTCATGTGCTTGGAAGTAATGGCGCAGCTTTCTCGAGGCCATGAGGAGGCCGAAAAGCAATTTCGTGCATACCAGAGTACCTTGACCTAGCCTCGCAAGAGAGAATCGACAAAGTAAATCAAGGCCATACCATCTTTTTTCTCAGATTCCGCTCATGCGCTCACGCAGATCCGTCCCTTGTCGGGACCAGAGCTTGTCGTTGAAGTGCCTTGCTTGTCGCTGGATGTATCTCGCCATGGTTGCCGGCTCATCGTCCGCCTCCCTCTCCGCTACTAACGCAGCACTAACCACTTTGATTGGTTGCCGCTATATATAGCAGCAACTTCTCTTGTGGCTTAGGTGCGACAAGTATTGGAGTGGAGGACAGGTACCTCTTTAAGTCCTGCAGCGCAGCCTCCGCTTCGGGAGTCCATTTCATTGGACCTGCCTTTTTCAAAATCTTGAAAAATGGCAGTGCGCGCTCAGCAGACCTAGAGATAAACCTGCTGAGAGCAACCACGCAACCTGCAAGTCTTCGTACATCCTTGACGCGCTTTGGCGCTTCAATCTGCTCAATGGCCTTGATCTTGTCGGGATTGGCTTCAATTCCCGCACGAGATTTAAGAACCCGAGAAGCTAGCGGAAGGGACTCCGAACACGCACTTCTCGGGTTGAGCTTGAGGATGATCTTGCGCAGATTTGCAAAGGTCTCATCCAAATCTTGAACCAGAGTTGCTAAGCCATTGCTCTTGACCACTATGTCATCCATGTAGGCTTCTACATTTACGTGCATTTGCGGCTCAAAAGCCGCCATGGACTACTCTTGCAAACGTTGAACCAGCATTCTTCAAACCGAAAGGCATCCGTATGAAATAGTATGTGCCACATGGAGTAATGAATGCGGTTTTCTCCTCATCCTCTTCTGCCATGAAGATCTGATGATATCCTGAGTATGCATCAAGAAATGAAAGCAAATCACATCCACCGTGGAGTCAACAATCTGTCGATGCGCCGCAAGGGAAACGGGTCTTTGGGACAAGCTTTATTAACATCCGTGAAGTCAATACAAAGTCTCCATTTCCCATTTGCCTTGGCGCACAATCATGTGGATTGGCCAACCACGAGGATGGAGCACTCCTCGACAAGGCCTGCCGCTTCCAATTTCTTGATCTCTTCGCGATGAATTCTTGGCGCCCACCGCCGCTTCCTCGACTTTCTTCGCTGACGGTCGCGTGCATGAGGACAGACAGCTAAGTGATGCTCAATTACTTTCACAGGAACACCGAGGATGTCGACGGTTGCCATGCAAACACGCCGACGTTTCGCCTGAGGAAAGCAACGAAGGCCGCCTTCCTATTTAGGGTCGAGAGTGGCAATGATGGTGAAGGTACCACTGCCGCCCCTCCTTGGCGGACACCTTCTTGGTCTTTGTCGGAGCCGCCATCTTCTTCTTGCACTTGCCGGTGGAGCTCGATGGAAAGGCGTCCTCGACGCAGCGCGCAGCACCAAGAGGTGCGCTTGCCGGAGTGGGCATCGAGCTCTTGCCGGACTTGGTCTTCTTCCCCGGAGCTTCAGGCAAGTGTTTTGCTTTACATTGCAGCTTTGCTTCCCGGTAGATCTTGTCGGCAGATAAGAGCATCCTTCTTGTCGCCATGGACAGAGATGATGCTTATCGGCCCGGCATCTTGAGTAAGTTGTATGCATAATGAGAGGCTGCCATGAACTTAGCGAGTCTTTGGGCCAAGTATCCCATTGTAAGGCAATGGGAAATCAGCAACGCCGAATGTGACCCTCTCGATCCTAAAGTTCAGCTCGCTGCCAAATGTTACCGGCAACGTGATCTTCCCCTTCGCTTGCTCCTTCCGGATTGATTCCTTGGAATGTGCCGCCTCTTCGAGCTTGCCGTCAGGATCCGAAGCTTCGGAGCACCGCGGAGGAGATCAGGTTTAAGCCGCCCCGCCGTCAACTAGCATCTTGGTGACCTTGAGGTTGCGGATAGTTGGTGAGACCAACATCGGCAAGCACCCGACCGCATGATTATGCGATCGTGGTGGTCCTCAATATCAAAGATGATAGGCGGCCGGACCACTTCAGAGGCTTGCGTGACTCGATGGATGGTTACGCTGCATTGACCTCCGCATCCACCGCTTGAGCTGGCGGTGGGAGGTGTGCAGAGAAGCTTACCGCCGTCCAACGCACAGGACCTCTCGTGGCTTTCGAACTCCCGCTCATCGGCGTCGCCATCATCCATGTCTTCATCGCCGTCTTCGTCTTCATCCTTGTCGCGGCCGCTGGGAGGCCTGTCTCCTTGCCGATGTTTGGCCTTGCTGGCGCGCCTCCCGGCCGGGGCGTTTCTTGCTGGCTCCTCCAAGACCTTCCTGGCCTTCTCCTTGTCGCGTTGCTCGTGACTCACCTTTATGTTGTTCAACAAGCTGCTCGACCTTCTTGCAGCCTCTGGAGGTCATGACCCTTGGTGTGGTGGATCTTGCGATCGCTTGCCGGAGCCGTCCTGCTTGTCGGCGGCCGCCACAGACTGGTGGTTGGTGTCAGCGGCAACCTCCTTGCCGGAGCTACCAGCCTTGGCGTTCTTGTCGCCACCTCCGTTGCCAGACTGCTCGACGACTAGCACATCTCTGCCTTCCTTTTTCCTGTTGCCCCGTCGCCGGCTCTTCTTTGCCGGGGCGGTCTCCTCACTGTCAGATCCTCCCGCTTCGGTATTCTCTTCGGGGAGTCTCCTCCCCTCCTCAAAGACGTGCACACTTGTCGGCCAGGGCGTATAGCTCACGGACGCCTCTCGATCTTGCACATCGCCATCTCCTCCCGCATCCTGCGGTTCCAAGACGCTTCGATGGAACGCGGCGATCATCTGCGGCAGGGTGGACATCCGATGTTGTGCCGCACGGCTGAATCTTCAATATACTTGCGCAGGGGCTCTCCTTCCTTACGGGCGGCAGATGAAGGTCGCTTGGCCATGGGGTTTGTGGCCGCTTTGTAAAGCGCCGACAAACTGATGGCATGAATCTGCCAAGAAGATATGGAGTTGTCCGCAAGTGCATGAGCCAGGACTGACATTGGGCTTGAGCACCAGCCGGGAAATAGTTGGCAAGGATCTTGTCGTCTCGCCCCGGCAGCCCGCACCGCGATGGTGTAGATGCTGAGGAACTCCAACGGATACGTCTTGCCGTCGCACTTCTGCAGTACGCCCGGCTTGAAGTTTTTCTTGCCGGGCCATTTGGACTTGCCGCAGCTCACGAGTGAACGCAGGGCAACCTACCGTCTGACGGCAAGTCGCTGGTTCCTTCGGGCGCTGCATGTCGACAGAGGGCCCGGCGCTTGTCGGATTGACGTCGCACTTCTCTTCGGGCGCCGATGCGAGTTCGAGCGCCCTCTTCTTTGCCGATCGTGTAGCACTTGGCGCCGATCGCTGATGAGCTCGTGGATCTGATGACGCAGTGGAGTCGCTGTCGAGGTGGATCCGGCGAGTCGGCGATCTTGGCCTTCGAGGTGGAGAGTGCATGGTGGTTGCACCCCCACCGGTCTCGTCGCCACCGGCTCGCGCTTGGCGTTCCTGCCGCGGCAGCGACGCACTCGGTTGCCGCGGAGCGTCGCCGTTGGCGAAGCCGATGAGACTTCAGATGGTGGCCTCCACTCGTCGACCTTGTCGGCCGTTGGAGGGTAATCGAGAGCGATTGAGCTCTCGCCAGCTTCGCTGGAGTAGTGGGTGGCAGTGGCGAACGGCGCGAGGAGCGGGATATGCTCGGACTTATATCTATGTTAGAAGGAGCAGTATCCCGTCCGAGCGACCGTGCCTTGCTCGCGCCAGCGTGTTGGCGTGCATGCTGGTCTTGTACGTCCCGAGATCCTCCAGCTCGATCTTGGTCCAACGAGCGTATGGCATTGTGAATGCCATGACGCTGACGGTCCCGTGCCTCCTGAGACGAAGCGCATATGTACATGGGACGCCAAGTCTGCGCGCCTTGTCCTTGGACTTGGTAGCACCGTGAGCTCCCCGTCCGCCGTCCATTCTTCCGTCGCTGGCCCACCCCACCACATGTTTGCTCCGGTGGTGGTGGGTTCGACGCGGACGGGGCTTCTGCCGCCGAAGCCTTCTTCTTCGGTGGCATGTTGACGAAGGTGTCGAAGATGATGAAGATGTTGCTCGTGTGAACGCCGGATCAGGTTCACACAGCCTCGATGACCCCTACCTGGCGCGCCAAAGATGTCGGGGAGGCTGATCTGACCCACGAACGCCTATGGGACCGGCGGACCGAGTCCCTTTTGGTTCGGAGGGGGGCGGAGATCGCATGAAGAGCGGATCGAGGCGAAGCACACGAGCAGTTTACCCGGCCGGAGCTCTCCCAGAGATAACACTCCTACTGCTGCATGTATGATTTGTATTGTGTTCTTGCTAGGGAGCGCTGAGAGCTACAGTATACTCCAGCTGCTAACGAGACCTAGCATGAGAGTGTTTGAACCCCCCCCCCCTCTCTACGTTGCGCATGGGCCTCCTTTTATATGCTCAAGGGGTCTCCAACAGGTGGCAACGTAGATGAGGGTACAAATGGAAAAATAGTAGTTGGTACACCTACTTGTACAAAGGTCTGATGTACTCTACCTAACCCCGACGACAAGGGACAAAAGCATTAAATGCCCATCCACATCGCCTAAACAAGGCAACAGTGAGGACCGTCAGAGCGCCACCGTTCGCCACGATGGCAAGCTTGTTAGCGCCGCTTATCGCTGCCCCCCGCTGGCTGCACAGCTTCTTGACACGCGCGCATGGAATGGTCCCATGGCGACACGTTGCTGAATGAGCTGGAGCAGAGATGAAGAGAGGTTGCCTGCTGCGGCAAGTGCCTTGCCGCGGCTGAATCCTTGTCGCGTCCGGAGGCTTGTCGCTCTCCGAGCCTTCCCGGCAAGCTCCTCTTGCCGGGGTCTTGTCTTCAGCGTGCCTTGAGTGGCCTTCCCGACAAGCTCCTCTTGCCGGGGCCTTGTCTTCTCGGTTAAATACTTTGTTCTTGAATGGCTCCAAAGGAACCACGGAGGATCTTCGCGGTGACCAGGCAAGCCTTGTCATGAGGTGTCAGAATCGCCCGTGCACGAGTTTGGGATACTAGGGTACCCCTACTCTAGTACACCGACAGAGAGGACTAATCCACATTTTAGTAGGGGTACCCCTGACTAAAAAAATTAGTCTCAAGACTAGTTTTAGCCCCTCTTTAGTCAGGGGTGCTTGGAACTTTAGCCTCTTAAAGAGACTATTTTAGTCGACTAAAATAAGTCCCTTGGATCCAAGCACCCTCTTGGTGTGGCCGGCTCTTCTGTGGCCTCCTCCCGCTCACAATTGACATAAACGAACCATCTATACAAATCAAGCATGCAAAACATGATAATTTTTACTTTGTCCATACAGATGAGATATCCCACTTAAACATACAAGTCGTCAATCAAGCTTCACAAAATAAAAAAACACTTCATGAAACAAAGAATGAGCTAACTCATCACGGAAGTCATTCACAATAGGGAGGGAGCCCGGAGCCACTCACGCACCGAGGGAGGATCTCGCCATCGTCGCTCTGGAGGAAGGCTCTGTAGAGCCCAAGCCCCGGGAACCCCTCCGACGCTGCCCTTGCGAAGTTGAGGTCGACACCCGGCATGGGTAGTGAGGACACTTGCCACGATCGGGAACTTAATCTTTGGGCCTCTAGAAATAATGCAAACTTGTAACTAAAATACCTAGAAAGGTGAACTGAATGTTTGGGCCTCTAGAAATAATGCAAGCCTGAAACTGAAATACCTAGAAAGGTGAACTTAATCTTTGGGCCTCTAGAAATAATGCAAGCCTGAAAGTGAAATACCTAGAAAGGTGAACTGAATCTTTGGGCCTCTAGAAATAATGCAAGCCTGAAACTGAAATACCTAGAAAGGTGAACTGAATTTTTGGTCCACTAGAATAATGCAAGCCTGAAATTGAAATACCTAGAAAGTTGAACTGAATCTTTGGGCCTCTAGAAATAATGCAAGCCTGAAATTGAAATACCTAGAAAGGTGACCTGAATCTTTGGGCCTCTAGAAAGATTTATTACCTCCTCAAGCAGCATCAAACAATTCCATGCGTGCACCACAAATCTATACCAAGTTTGATCAGGATCTACTTTTCCAAATCAGAATTAGCGCTAGAGCAAGCAAGATCAATGATATGGACGTGAGACAGAGAAGGAATGAACAAACTCACCCCTCTTGTGACCTCCCTGGTAGATGCACCACCGCCGCGCACAACAGAGGGAGTAAAACGACTGATGAAGGGGGAGCGGGGTGACCTTCGAAGGCCGGAGGGAGAGGGCGGCCGGAGTAGGGCGGTGGAGGCCGGAAGGAGAGGGCGGACGGAGGAGAGAAAGGGCGAGCGGCCCTATGGGGAACAAAGAGGAGTCGTGCGAGAGGGGGGAGCGATCTGGTGTGGGCAGGGGATATTTTTTAGTTCTCTTTTAGGGGGGCCGAGGATAACTAACCCAATTAGAACCTCTCCATCGGGCTAGTTTTTTTAGCTGGGTTAGAGCAAACTAGCTCAAACTAACCCCTCTTATTTCGATAATTTGAGGCTATTTCAACCCAAACTAGCTCTAACTCAGGGATCCAAACAAAGAGGAGTGTTACTGTACATGCTACAGTGTGGACCGTAGCACATTGTTTTTTATGGCCATATCACCACATTGTTTTCTACTACTGGTTCACTGGGCTATCGTGGTTCGCACTGCTGGTTCACTGGGCTGCCGTGGTCGCACTCCTCTGACCTAAGTAGTACTCCCTCCGTTCCTAAATATAAGTCTTCGTAGATATTTCACTGTGGACCACATACGGATGTATATAGATGCATTTTATGTGTAGATTCACTCATTTTTCTCCGTATGTGGTCCATAGTGAAATCTCTCCAAAGACTTATATTTAGGAACAAAGGGAGTAGTATAGTACTAGTATGTACCGCATCATTCTTTGCTCCTTCTTACTACTCCGGCATGTGGGAGAGCCAGCATCCGGGTCGACGTGTCATGCACCAGATTAGAGCGCGGAACGGAAGGGGGGCATCACCCCGGTTGGAGCGCCAGTAATTCATGACTATAGTGAGTGGTCATATCACAAGTCTTTCCAGCAGATAACGATGCCGTCAAATCGCATGCCCCACTCGCTCACCCTCATCGCCTCTCACAAACCGCCTACCCGAAAACTGTAAATGCGTCTTGCCCGGGAAAAGCCCGCCCTCAACTTTTAACTACGTGAAAATAGTTCGAGCTTGTTCGTTTCTATATAAATACTGATTATCAGATGTTTATTCACCCGTGGGGTTGTTCAATGAATGGAGGGGCGGGAGCACAAGTGAACAATACTGTAGTACTACTAGTAGTAAGTAGGAGTCGTACAGTAGTCACCTTAAATAGAGAGTTTCTTTTCTTTAATGCCACGTACATAAAATGAAACGCTTGTTGTGGAGAGAAAAAAGATAATCACTCCACTATATATGGGCCTTGAGGGGCCTCGAGCGCTTGCTTTACTAGGGTTGCTCTCTTCATTCTCTCATCCTCTCCAAATATAAACAAGACAGCGGTAGCGACATTTTCTCTCCGCTCACCGCTGGTCACATATCCGCCGGATCCCTCGGCCGGTGTGTAGAGGACAAAGGTGCATCATTCACGCGGTCATCGCCGAGGGAGGAAACCCACAGCTGCCGGAGGGCCCGATCCTTTGCCCGTGCCATTCTCTCCGACACAGCGCCGGCTCGGGAGGTCCTCCGACCCTTCTTCCTCCCTGCCATATTGTCCGCAGATCCGACGTGCCACCGCCGACATCCCGGCGACCCTCAGGTATAAGTTCTTTGAAAGCGGCCTTGTTTCACCGCCTCAGCTCCCCACGTGTCTGCATGTGCATCTTTTTCTACTCCCATCAGCTCTTCTAAAGCCACCTAAATTTTTAGTATTATTAGAGGTAAAGCTACTTCATGCATTCGAATCTAGGGCTTTGTTCAAACAACAAAGATTGGGGGGAAAGTTGTAGCATGAATCTAGGACTTGATTCAAAGAGGAAATAATATGGTGAAAGTAGTAGAGACCGGATACCCAATCGGTCTCTTGGTTGAAAAGGGAAATAATGGGAAAACGCAGTACAAACTGGATAAGGAACATATCTATTATTGGTTAAAAAAGGATAGAAAGTGGTAATTTGGTGGACAAGTCAATGAGTATGTCCAGGATTAGATTTGCTGCCATCACATAGTAAAAGGTCTCTGTGATTAGATTTGCTGCCCTCACATAGTAAAAGGTCTCGTGGATTAGATTTGATGCCCTCACATAGTAAAAGGTCTCAGGATTAGATTTGCTGCCCTCACATAGTAAAAAGGTCTCGTGGATTAGATTTGCTGCCCTCACATAGTAAAAGGTCTCTGTGATTAGATTTGATGCCCTCACATAGTAAAAGGTCTCGAGTGATTAGATTTTTGCCCTCACATAGTAAAAAGGTCTCTGTGATTAGATTTGCTGCCCTCACATAGTACAAGGTCTCTGTGATTAGGTTTGCTGCCCTCACATAGAATGAACAAACTCGGCATCGCCACTTTATGCCTCCTTGTAGGTACATTGTCCGATGCGCCCATCGTAGCATGTCCTTATACCAACCTTTTGCCGTTGTTAATGTAAGGGCGCATGTAAAATGAAGCGATCACACTGTTACCTTAGGGACATGTCTAACCAGTGTTATTGTTAATCTAATGCCTCCAGTGATAAGATGCAATTAAACTGTGTTACAAATGGCTCCTTTACGCTGCTGAGTGTCCTGGTGTCCCCACGGTCCCATGCCCTTAAACCAACTCTTTAGCTGTTGTTACTGTGTCTGGTAAACAAGCAATGCCACCATTAAAGTAATCCCATATTTGAGGAATCTCATTGTTGATCGTAATGCTTCTGGTAACATGAAGCATTGCTGACGTTTTAAAATTTCTACTGCCCTTGCGTGATTGCCATGACCAAAATTAAGATGCTTCTTTTCATTTTGTATATGTTTCGTATATTCGTATTTACCAGCAACTAATTACTTTCTATCTTTTTGTGCAGATAGGGATATCCATTTCACCTTGTTGCTATTGTGACCTTTTGGTGAACTGCACAAAACACTTTTTTTGGAATGAGTGTCTTGTGCAGTTCAACTAAAATGTCACGTGGGCAACATCTCTCAATTTTGGTGGAACTGCACAAAATGGTGATTGGAGTTTCCAAAATCTCCGTCAAGTTTCTGCCGGTAATCTCGTGCAACATTTTATTAGCCTTTGCAAGATGGAGCCGTCACTGTCACCACAATGGCACTTTATTTTAGTGGAACTGCACAAAAGGATAAGAAAATTATAGTTGCACCTTACATGAGCCGGACAGCCAACCTTAATGTTCCTCAATTTTAGTGAAACTACTAAAGAAGAACTCGCCACTCACAAGAGCAAGTACTTCTTGCTAGCTGAATGATGCAATCTTTGCTTCATTTCAGGTGAATCAGAAAAGGGCGCATGAATTGAATCATGGAACTCCAGGCAGACCTCATCCAAGTAGAGCTGGAGGTTGAGTTCAAGGAGGCCGCCATTAAAGCGAAATCATGCTCTCCTGTCTCCTTGTTTGTGATGTGCAAACAGTAATACTCAACTACAGATGTTGTGACGGTCAAGAGCATTCACCAAGTTCTTCCATTGTATGACATGGCTAGCCAAGATGGATTTAATCCCGATATTCACTTTATCAAAAGGCTCTAATGGGTTGGTTCTGAATCTTGCAAGCTGGGAATCAGTGAGATGTGTAGGCATCTTTGTTGTACTTATTATTTGAATCTTATTTGTTGGTTACGAATCTTGCAAGTTGGGAATCAATGAGATGTGTAGGCATCTTTGTTGTACTTATTATTTGGATCTTATTTGTTGGTTCTGAATCTTGCAAGCTGGGAATCAATGAGATGTGTAGGCATCTTTGTTGTACTTATTATTTGGATCTTATTTGTTGATTCTGAATCTTGCAAGCTAGGAAACACGGCATGATGATGCAGAGGACAACAACCATAAAAAACAGTTCAAACTTGGTAGTATTATCTTTGTGAAAGTGCGACAAATGTGCTGATCGTAAAGGCCCCGAGAATAATAATTCTAATTGTTGTGCATGTTGATCCCGTGGCACTGATAGAACGAGCGAATGCATTGCTTGTTTTAAGTATAAATTTCTATTAAAGCTAATTAAATTTAAGTAAAGTGACCACTAACTCCTATTATTACAGTACCAATATAGACCCGTGTCAGGACCCCGATTCCAAGTCACATCGACCTAGCCGGTAACACCTCATATCACTTTGCGGCCTCACGCACGGTATTCCCACGGGTGTCGCCTTACCATGGCCCGGGACCATTTGTGCCTTTCGGCTCACGTATATGATAGTGTCGCTAGCATCCATATGACAGAGAACCCGGGCCGAGATGGCTAGTCGTGAATCCAAAGCGGCACTAACCCATGGGGACAAGCATACATGAATCAACTTCGAGCATGTCGCCGCCAGCGTGTGAATCTGGGTCAGTAGTAATCGCTAACAGGACTCTGGGAACCCGGCTGTAGCAGGCTAGGCAGGACTCGGATGTCACCGTGTGACATTTCGAAGGACAGAACCACGAGAACGAAGTGAAACACATGCCGCCACCAAGCGCCCCGAGCAAGAGTCTTTGGCTAGCAGGACTCCCTATGGCTCAAGGAAGCACTAGACTACATTTCCCCATAAGAGAGGCTGCCAAGGATAAACAACTAGATTGTCGGATCCCACACATACCAAGCATTTCAATCATACACACAATATGCTCGATATGTGTAAATACAACATGGCATCACAACATAACTCTACGACTCAAGTATTTATTCATTAGGCTCCGAGGATCCTGCCGAGTACATGCGGAAGCTTAACATGTCTGACTACAGACATCTACAAATGAAAAAGGCTGAGAAGCCTGACTATCTACCAGATCCTGCCGAGGCACAAGATCGTAGCTAAGGTAACAAGCTAAACGTCGAAGTCCACGCGGAACTACTAGTGAGACTGAAGTCTCTCTGCAAAAACATAAATTAGGCAAACGTGAGTACAATTGTACTCAGCAAGACTTACATCAGAACTAACTACATATGCGTCATTATCAACAAAGGGGTGGTGGGGTTTAACTACAGCAAGCCAGCTTTGACTCGGTGGCTATCCTGAACTACGACTGCAAGTAACTCTTTTGAGGTGGCGCACATGAGTCCACATATTCACCATATCAATACACCACTATGGATCCGCTCCCGTCTCCCTACGCCCAAGACTGATTAATAAGTCGAGAGGGGCCGAGTTACCGGAACCCAATGTGTGGTAGTAACTGTTCATGGATCACAAACACAGAACTCAGTTCCTGAGAACGGTTTCAATGAGACAACCCACCATGTACTCCTACATGGCCTCTCACCGCTACCTTTACCAAATCGTGTTCACACACTTAGCTCTCAACAAGAGGGACATGTTCACCACATTCCAATTCATCCCGATGAATCAGACCTGACTCAACTCTAAGCAGTAGCAGGCATGACAAACAAGCATGAATGAGTAGGCACATCAGGGCTCAAACAACTCCTACTCATGCTAGTGGGTTTCATCTATTTACTGTGGCATTGACAGGTCATGTAGAGGATAAGGGGTTCAACTACCGCAGCATGTAACAGTTGAATCGTTGTTGTCCTAATGTAGTAAAAGAGAGCAGGAGCAAGAGAGTGGGATTGTATCGGAATGAACAAGGGGGTTTTGCTTGCCTGGCACTTTTGAAGATATTATAGTTCTTCATTGGTGTCATCGAACTCATCGTCGGAACCACGTCTATCGAGAGGGGACAAATACCGGCAACACAGAAGGAAACACAATCAATGCAATGCACAATATGATGCATGATCATGACATGGCAATATGCTGTGGTTTGGGCTAATGCAACTAGTAGCAGATTAAGTGAAGTTGGTTTGAACCCTAGGTTCAAATTCAAACTCCATATGTGATTATTCAAATGCCATTTAATTGACCTAAATAGTGAACAAAAGTTGTTCTAACATGCATGAAAACAGTACAGATGGGTAGATTGGATTTTTCTGATCATTTTTCATATATAATTTGTTTCATTTGGAGTTATGGTTGAATTTCTATGAATTTTAGAAGTTTGCAACATTTTCTGGAATTTCCTATATAAGAATAAATCCAGAAAATAAGTTACTGCGTCAGCATGACATAGGTGTGACATCAGCAGGTCAACTGGGTCGTCCAGGACAAACCTGACCTGTGGGACCCATACGTCAGTGTCTCAGGCTGGTTAGTGTCACAGACAAGTGGGGCCAGTCAATGGCCACGTCAGCGAGGTCAACGCCGACGCGTGGGGCCACTCTGATTAAATAAAACTAAACAGAAATTAAACTGGTGTTAGTTAAGGCGTGGGGCCCAGTAGTCAGTGAGAGAGGGGGTTAGTCAGTGGCACCATTAGCCACTAATGACGGTGCCACGTCGGCACGGCCGGAGTTAACCCGTCGGCGACCAAAACAACGGCGGAGGCTCGCCAGACTTGAGCTACAGGCGGCGGCTGGACTCGCGGAGACCACCGGGGCGTAGCCCGTGCTCTCCCGCATCCAGAGGAGAAGGTGGGTGGCCACGGGGGCGCCGGAGCTCGCCGGAACGAAGCTCGCGGCGGTGCCCGGGGTTCGGGCGAGGTCGGGATTGGTGCTACGGTGCACGAGAGAACGAACGGAGAGGGGGAGGATGGGCAGAAGCTCACGGTGATCGTCGTGGGGTGGACGGCGAGCTCAGGCGATGACCGGAGCAAACGGGGCGGCGGAGGCGATCTCGGCGGCCGTAGGTTGAAGACGATGACGGTGAAGACGAAACGGAGCTTCCCGGCTCACTTGGCGCGGTGAGGAGGAGGAGAAGGTCGAGGCAGAGCTCTGGGAGGTGTCGGGGAGGTGGGGCAGTGGCTGTGTGCATGGGGTTACGGCGGCGCGTCCATGGAGGCTTCGGCCATGGCGGGGGATGGGCGAGGGAGAGTTGTTGGGGGCGAATGGAGGGGTCCAGGGAGTCGGGGCGGCGACGTGGAGCCTGCCCAGTGGTCCAAGCGGCAAGCTGCTTTAGTGCCGTGATGAGCTCAAGGCTGCATGGCGTCACCTCCCCGCCTGCTGGCGGGACGAAGCAAATTGGTCGGGCATGAGCCAAAGATAAAGGTCGGAGCCGCCAGTGGGCAGTTGGTGGTGACAGGTTAGTTTCCTCCTGCTCTCTTTAATTGTTTTTGTTTTTCTATTTCCCTATAATCTGTTTTGATTTAGTAAAAATACTAAACCATTTTATAAAATCCTGGAAGTAATTAGGGTCTTGTCGAATTATTCCAAAGTGACCCATAACAACTTCCAACATTTTTGGAGCATCTAAAATATATATAGCATTTAAATAGCTCCAATTCAAATATGTTTGAATTAATTCAAAGCCCAAATATGTCCTGCAAAAACGTAAACCATTTTTCAGAGATGCTTCCACCTCAATCCGTAAATGTTGAACATTTTCAGAGGTCATTTTTAGTTCAATGAAACATATTTTATTTTTTTGACCCTAGTTGAATTCATTTGGTGCTAGGGCTTGGATCAATCCCCATTTCAAGTTTCATGAAATTTAAACATGATGCATGGATGCAAAGCCACTAGTTACAAGCAAACTCTAGGGCTGTGACAACTCATCCGCACTAAACAAGAATCTCGTCCCGAGATTCAAGACATGAGGTAAGAAGACAGAGGGGACACAAAGCTACCACAATCTTCAAGATCCAATTGCTCTTCTCAAAAATGGTGATTCATTGCATCATTTTGATCTTGACATCTTGCTTTGAGAACTCCATTCAACATGACCACGAGAAGAAATGAAAACTCTAGAGGAATCCATCCTCTTGAGGATTGAGCAACTGACGATAAACTCACGGAATGAGGCATAGAACACCTCTTGAGCTGAGATGATCAAACACACTTCGGGAGGGATGGAAGAACAGATGACGGGGGTTCAATTTGGTAGGCAACAATTCCACGCTTGAGGAGATGGTGAATGGTTTCAAGATAGCGATGAAATAATCGCCATGATTCCATAACGGGGCACCTTAGAGAAGGTGACTCGTAGAATTATTCCCTTAAGTGGCAAAAGAATTGCTTTTGATACAGAGATCATTGAAACCCTTTATGCCAGCCTAAGGCAATCACAAACGATCGTTCAAAGGAGTTGGAAGGAACGACATACTCAGATTGGAAATGAAACTATGGTTATAGAACAACTCGGTAAATGGAAGGCACATTCCAGTTGGTACCAAGGATATAACCTAGTGACTGAGCGTGCTTTCAAGAACTTGAGCATTTCCATATTCATCAAGGTTTTACCAACATCCGTGCCGAGGATCCTGGCAACACATCATACTACCATGATGAACGGTGATGGAGGATGCAGGTGCAAAGGGGGACATCACTTACTCGGATTTTTCCTTAGCAATGCCAAAGAAGCAAATCTAGATGATCGATCGAGAGACATTTAGCACTCCGCTTCTAATGTTCTCCTTGATGTTCTAGCTACCACAGGCATGCTTAAAAAGCATCAACATGGCCATCAAGCAAAGGTCGGACTTCGGAAGCACAAAATCCATAAGGAACAGCTTCTAGATTAAGTCAGGCGAAATCCTCATGGGAAGTGACCAAACGGCTTAAATAATATACTACAATAATGGTGCTTCCAGCTAGGTGCGTCCACTTCACTGGAACTTATATCATAGTTCTTGGGAGAAGTTCCAACCATCATATCTGCATGAGATTCAGATCTGGTTGGTAACAGGGTGACAACGTGTCTGGAAAAGAAAGATTGCAACACAAACCGACGAGATGACGTTGCGAGATTCTCGGGGAGTGAACTACGATAGCAAGCTCCAAAACATGAGCTGGTTCTGCTACAACATGTGAACGTGTTGTCCGAGACAAGCATGAACACATAGTAGTCTTATAATAAAACGCTACCGAGTTCAGAAGGGGAACCATCATCTAGGATATCGAAGTCCTTGCATAAGTCTGGATCCTAAGAAGGAACTTCTTCTTCTTGAACAAATCAATCAGTGGCTTGGTGTGCTAGGAACACATATGGAGTGGAGGTAATTAATCTACCAAACCATAGAGTACTTCGCACAAATGCATGATCGACTTGGGATGATTCCAAAGGAAGCAAAAACAAGCTCCCTCGAATTCACGGCGGCAACTTGCATCGATTGCACGTGAACTTAGAGGAAGTCGCCACTTTCATCCAAACATATGCTTCATGAACGGAACATGAAGGCATTGTTTACAAAGTTTCCAACACTAGCCTAATGTTTAACACGAATCATGGGGAGACAAGATGTCACCGATGGGCTCAACAGCAACTCATCGGAATTTCCATATCACTGGACCTCCACCATCATGTGAACACGGTGATAGCATTGGTCAGACCAAAAGATGTAATGGTGTATGCTCGAGGAATCAACCACGAGTAAGAAAACATTACGAATATCGTTGGTTCTAACTTGATTTGACGATAGCCCACACTCAAATCAAGGTTTGGTCAAGACAATAGATTCAACAACTGATCACGGGGATCAGTCGATGAGGATATCATCTTTCTTCAACACACACACACACACACACAATGATATCCCTTGGTGATGAACTAAGTCAGACAAGCTTTCATCTTCCAACTCTCCAAGTTGTTGTCCAACTTAGCCAACTAGCTCAGGGGTATCCAGCATAGATTCTTGGAGAAGGGGTGGTTACAAGAAACCAACTTGATCACGAGCTCAACATAGTGGTCAGGGAACAACCTGGTGATACCTCCGAGAAGACATTCGGAGAATCACGAACCACCGGTATGTTACTAAGCTCGAGAACAATCTTTCTTTTCCAGGGCCAGACGATATGATTCAAAGAGCGAGGGATTAACACAATCCTAACTCATTGATCGAAGAGTGCACCAAAACAGGGACTAGGTAGCACAATCTATCTTAGCACAATGGTTCAGGAACCAACACGCTAAGAATGAAGTTATTGTCCTTTATCTACCAGGCAACAAGGTTGCTAGGAGTATTGATTTCACACATCATAGTTCACGTGTCGGCATTCCGATTGCGACAACACGGAACCGAGGAATGAATAATGATGGCGAGAAGTATCACTACGTCAAGAATCCATAAGAGAAGGTGCAATTCTCATGACATTCCTAACATAAAGGGGGTAATACTTCAGGGTAGAACAGACCAAAAGCTTGATTGCATTTGATCTGCGGAATACAACTACTTTGATCCAATCCTGAAAATGGATGAGATACTGGAGTTTGTTTCTCCTAGTCATTCCGAACTAGAATGGCTTGACGGACCACAAGAGTAATAGGCATCGATGAACGAATGCACGCATACTCTTGACTATCAATTGATAGATGATGGTCGGAATACAAATGAAGAGGGACAACTCAAGGGGACATATATCTATCTGAGTTGTGGATGCATAGATTAATATGTCGAACCAAGTTCAACAGGTTTCTTCCGGATAACCCATGCAAGAAGGTAGAACTGGGAGAGTCACATCATAGAATCGAGAACTCGTCAAGAGCACTCTTATTGTGATCTTTTGGTTCAACGAACTTCCGCCAAGGATGGTTCATGGTATTAGGAAGAATGATATACCATGGACCTCGAGGACTATCACAAGGGTTACTAATATCCTAAAGGTACGAGCAACACTAACAACATGAAGTAAGTAGGGTGAATCTCGGGTTCAAGAACCCAGAAATAGAAGGCCTACTAACTAAATGGCATCACGAGATGCTTTCGAGAACGATGGCCAAAATCATCACACTGGGAACACAAAGCATGGCTGGATTACTAGGTGACTCCCTAAAACACCTAGGGTCATAATACTAACTCCAACATATATGTCGAGGCAATAGAGTACCTCAACTCACCGATTAGTGTGGTTAATCTGGCCCAAAGGAACATCGAGAACGGACGGAAAGGATTTGCAAATGCATCAGACTATTTAGAAACCTGGGAAGACTCGGACAGCATAATGGTTGTAAATGCTCAAAAGATTTGAGACAACCTGCAAAATAGTGGCATGACCACTCAACATCACAATATCAAGGTTCCGAGGCCAGCTATGAACACACGGAAGTAGTAGGAACTGAACTGGGGCTTGAAACCATCAATCCTATAAGTCTACGGATTAGTAACACGTGATCCTGATAGAAAGATGAGAAGCCTAGTTCTTAATCCCCGTAGAAAAGAAGAGGATGACTCAGATCAGAAGGCCATGAGGTATAAGGAGTAAAAAGAGCCTTACGTTCCATCCCACAATCAATTCCCCTACATATAACTAAAGAATTTCTAGACTCAACTTCGACCAGTTTGGCTTGGTAATCCTACAGCAACAAAGCTCGATACCAAAGTCGCTATCAGGACCCCGATTCCAAGTCACATCGACCGAGCCGGTGACACCTCATATCACTTTGCGGCCTCACGCACGGTATTCCCACGGGTGTCGCCTTACCATGGCTCGGGACCGTTATGCCTTTCAGCTCACGTATATGATAGTGTCGCTAGAATCCATATGACAGAGAACCCGGGCCGACATGGCTAGTCGTGAACCCAAAGCGGCACTAACCCATGGGGACAGGCATACATGAATCAACTTCGAGCATGTCGGTGAGCAGCGTGTGACTCCGGCTGTAGCATCGCTAACAGGACTCGGGAACCCGGCTGTAGCAGGCTAGGCAGGACTCGGATGTCATCAAGCGTGACATTTCCCGAAGGGACAGACACAGTGAACAAAGTGAAACACATGCCCGGCTACCAAGCGCCCCGAGCGGTAGTGCCGGGCTAGCAGGACTCATGTGAACCGGACTGTAGCGGACTACTATGGCTCAAGGAAGCACTAGACTACATTTCCCCATAAGAGAGGCTGCCAAGGATAAACAACTAGATTGTCGGATCCCACACATACCAAGCATTTCAATCATACACACAATATGCTCGATATGTGTAAATAGAACATGGCATCACAACATAACTCTACGACTCAAGTATTTATTCATTAGGCTCCGAGGAGCGAGATATTACAAACATGGGTCTCATGACCCAACATTCAGAGCATACAAGTCAAAGCACATGCGGAAGCTTAACATGTCTGAGTATAGACATCTACAAATGAAAAAGGCTGAGAAGCCTGACTATCTACAAGATCCTGCCGAGGCACAAGATCGTAGCTGAGGTAACAAGCTAAATGTCGAAGTCCACGCGGAACTACTAATGAGACTGAAGTCTCTCTGCAAAAACATAAATTAGGCAAACGTGAGTACAATTGTACTCAAAGAAGACTTACATCGTAACTAACTACATATGCATCATTATCAACAAAGGGGTGGTGGGGTTTAAGCTGCAGCAAGCCAGCTTTGACTCGGTGGCTATCCCGAACTACATTTGCAAGTAACTCTTTTGAGGTGGCGCACACGAGTCCACATATTCACCATATCAATACACCACTATGGATCCGCTCCTGCCTCCCTACAAGAACGCCATCCATAGCACTCACGCTTATCTTGCGCATTTTAGAGTATCCACTTTCACTTGTCTATGAACTGTTATAGGCAACCCGGAAGTCCTTTACCATGGACACGGCTATTCGAATAGATCATATTAACCCTGCAGGGGTGTACTTATTCATACACGCTCTCACCACTTATCATTGTTTACACGACATGTACTCGGCAACCTTCAAGCGGAAGCCCAGCGAGGGTGTCGGCCACGACCTGACTAACCACACAAGTCTCTCGTCCAGGTTTATCGCCTATTAGGGTTCCATACGCAAGGAGATCCGGCCGGGGTATCGCTCACGGCCCCAAACGATGTGAGCAGGGTTCCCAAGCCCACCTCGACGGGTGGATCTACGCTTGGTACACCGTGCACGGTGCTCGGTGCATCCCTAAGCCCACCTGTACCGGGTGCCACTTGGTAGACTACTAACACAACTTACAAACACCAGAAACTAGTTGCAACTCCTGGACAGAGATCAATTTGATTAATAAGCCGAGAGGGGCCGAGTTACCGGAACCCAATGTGTGGTAGTAACTGTTCATGGATCACAAACACAGAACTCAGTTCCTGAGAATGGTTTCAATGAGACAACCCACCATGTACTCCTACATGGCCTCTCACCGCTACCTTTACCAAATCGTGTTCACACACTTAGCTCTCAACAGTAGGACATGTTCACCACATTCCAATTCATCCCCTATGAATTAGACCTGACTCAACTCTAAGCAAGAGCAGTGCATGACAAACAAGCATGAATGAGTAGGCACATCAGGGCTCAAACAACTCCTACTCATGCTAGTGGGTTTCATCTATTTACTGTGGCAATGACAGGTCATGCAAAGGATAAGGGGTTCAACTACCGTAGCATGTAACAGTTGAATCTTTGTTGTCCTAATGCAGTAAAAGAGAGCAGGAGTGAGAGAGTGGAGTTGTATCGGAATGAACAAGGGGGTTTTGCTTGCCTGGCTCTTCTGAAGATATTATAGTTCTTCATCGGTGTCATCGAACTCATCGTCGGAACCACGTCCATCGAGAGGGGACAAATACCAGCAACACAGAAGGAAACACAATCAATGCAATGCACAATATGATGCATGAGCATGACATGGCAATATGATGTGGTTTGGGCTAATACAACTAGTAGCAGATTAAATGAAGTTGGTTTGAACCCTAGGTTCAAATTCAAACTCCATATGTGATTATTCAAATGCCATTTAATTGATTTGACCTAAACAGTGAACAAAAGTTGTTCTAACATGCATGAAAATAGTACATATGGATAGATTGGATTTTTCTGATCATTTTTCATATATAATTTGTTTCATTTGGAGTTATGGTTGAATTTCTATGGATTTTAGAAGTTTGCAACATTTTCTGGAATCTCCTATATAAGAATAAATCCAGAAAATAAGTTACTGCGTCAGCATGACATAGGTGTGACGTCAGCAGGTCAACTGGGTCGGCCAGGTCAAACCTGACCTGTGGGACCCATACGTCACTGTCTCAGGCTGGTTAGTGTCACAGACAATTGGGGACAGTCAATGGCCACGTCAGCGAGGTCAACACCGACGCGTGGGGCCACTGTGATTAAATAAAACTAAACAGAAATTAAACTTGTGTTAGTTAAGGGCGTGGGGCCCAATAGTCAGTGAGAGAGGAGGTTAGTCAGTGGCACCATTAGCCACTAATGACGGTGCCACGTCGGCACGGCCGGAGTTAACCCGCCGGCGACCAAAACAACGGCGGAGGCTCACCGGACTTGAGCTACAGGCGGCGGCTGGACTCGCGGAGACCACCGGGCGTAGCCGTGCTCTCCCGCATCCAGAGGAGCAGGTGGGTGGCTACGGAGCGCGGAGCTTCGCCGGAACAAGCTTCGCGGCGGTGGCCGGGTTCGGGCGAGGTCGGGATTGGTGCTACGGTGCACGGGAGAACGAACGGAGAGGGAGGATGGGCGTAAGCTCACGGTGATCGCCGTGGGTGGACGGCGAGCTTCGAGGCGTTGACCGGAGCAAACGGGCGGCGGAGGCGATCTCGGCGGCCGCAGGTTGAAGACGACGATGCTGAAGACGAAACGGAGCTTCCCGGCTCACTTGGCACGGTGAGGAGGAGAAGGTCGAGGCGGAGCTCTGGGAGGTGTCGGGGAGGTGGGGCAGTGGCTGTGTGCGCGGGATTACGGCGGCGCATCCATGGAGGCTTCGGCCATGGCGGGGAACGGGCGAGGGAGAGGCGTTGGGGGCGAATGGAGGGGTCCAGGGGGTCGGGGCGGCGACGTGGAGCCTGCCCAGGGTCCAGGCACGCGCGCGGCAATTTGCCGGTGCCGTGGTGAGTTTCAAGGCCAAGGCGTCACCTCCTCGCCTGCCTGGCGAGGACGGCAAATTGGTCGGGCATGGGCCAAGACAAAGGTTGGGCCGCCAGTGGGCAGTTGGTGGTGACAGGTTAGTTTCCTCCTGCTCTCTTTAATTGTTTTTGTTTTTCTATTTCTCTGTAATCTGTTTTGATTTAGTAAAAATACTAAACCATTTTATAAAATCCTGGAAGTAATTAGGGGTGCTGTCTGAATTATTCCAGTGACCCATAACAACTTCCAACATTTTTGGAGCATCTAAAATATATATAGCATTTAAATAGCTCCAATTCAAATATGTTTGAATTAATTCAAAGCCCAAATATTTCCTGCAAAAATGTAAACCATTTTTGGTAGATGCTTCCACCTCAATCCAGAAATGTTGAACATTTTCAGAGGGCATTTTGAGTTCAATGAAAAAGATTTTATTTTTTTGACCCTAGTTGAATTCATTTGGTGCTAGGGCCTGGATCAATCCCCATTTCAAGTTTCATGAAATTTAAACATGATGCATGGATGCAAAGCCACTAGTTACAAGCAAACTCTAGGGCTGTGACAACCCGCCCATGAACCGACGTGTGACCGAGGGTGCATCTTCTGCCGGGCGTGCAGCGGATGAGGGAGGGGTTGTAACTGTTGTCGCATGTACACACTCAGCTTACTATTGAATCTAGTTCCCAAAGAGCTGAAAACAAACTGTTGTCACCGCCTACACATTCGTTCACTCGAAGAGACTCCAATGGCGATCCGAGGGGTGAGCCTGCTGGATATGGACTTCAGCAAGGATTTCCCCTTTGAGTTCGCCGTTCAGTCCTATGGCTGCACCAAGTTGAATGTCATGTACACCAACAATACGGACTCGGTGAAGCTCTGCCTCGCCTCATTCCTATGGTTGCACCAGGTTCTGGAGCATTCGCCCGTTTCATCGGCAGCGCTGATTGCACCTTTGCTATGGTGGAGAGAAGGAAGAACGCGACGATTCGGCCATCTGGTGCAACAAGCTTGTCGACATCCAGAAGCAATACAAGATCATCAAGAATCGGGCGGAGAAGGACTCCGTGGTTGACCTCGGCCGAGACCATCATCGACCCTCGACACGCCAACATGAAAGAAGACGACCTGAACACGTGGGAGGTACCTCCGAATCTAGCCTACATAACCTACGCGACAAGGACGCATACGCATGCTACGACATGTACAAAGTGCAGATCTTGGACATGAGGGCGTGTACGCTTCCCGTAATCGACGAGTACACGGACAACCGCAGCGTCATGATCAAGCGTGCGGGAAGGTCTAGATGTTGTACTTTATCTTTTATAAGCACCTTTATCATCTCGAGTCTTTCATGCATTAGCCTATGTGTCGTAATTATCTGTTTTGTCCGAAATATTTCTTTTAAGAACCCATTAACCTGATTGCTTTTTAGTGGCTATTTGCTTATGTATGTAAACTAGTTCACTTGTCCGTAAAAAACTAGTTCACTCGGTTGCCGTGCTTTGAATCTCCTTCCTCCCAACATATTCCCTCCTCGTGGACCCAGCAGACTCTGAATTTTCTCCCACTTTCTTTTTTGATGTAAACTGAGTTTTCTCCGATTTTCCCCTAGAACCAACTCAACTGTCCCACGTCTAGCCTACAAAATAATAATACCCCACGTACTATTAACTCATCAAATTAAAATGATATTTTATTTCATAAGTTGAAAGTTCTTACATAATAATAATAATAATTGTTTATATATAACTTGGCAAGTTAACTCCTAGTGATTGCGTACATAAGCTTGCAAAGATTTTACTGGCGTGCAATCATGTGTTTATGTTTTTATAACATTTCTCCGTCTAGCCCAACATGATATTTTCACCCAGCCTAGCAAGTCCGCGGATTTCGAGAAAAACGCAAATGGGCTTTAAACGGGCTGCATAGATGCTACATCATTGTTTCACCCAGCCCACCAAATGGACTAAAAAACAAATGGACTAGCTGACATGTGGGCCAGTAGGTCGAAGCCTAAGAAGGCGTTGGATTTACATCCAACGGTCGGCATTCTTCTTCAATCTCTCATCTTCTTCCCCCAGCGCTGCCAAAACCGCCTGCTCCAGCCTTCGGCGTCCAGCGGTGTTGTTTTGCGCTCCTCAGCGAAACGCTACCCCGCCGACGGCCAGGCCATCCCTCCACTCTGCACCTCCTGTTATTCTCTGCCGAGTGTAGGCCCACCCCGCACCCTAACCAGTCAAGTTTCCCACTCCTCTCCGTCTGCGACTCCACTGCCGTGTCTTCCCCATCTCCGGGTTGTTCGATGGGGCCTGCCGTCGTCCACCACCTCGGTGCGCTCGTGGCGTGGTCAACATATGAGAGTCATCGGAAGAGGATCAGACGTGGAGAGCTCGATACCTGGGACCCACGAGGTCCATGGTCGCACGCAAGGAAAGTTCCTCCTTATTACGCACTGTACGTGCACTATACGTGGGAAGGGCTTATGTATATCGCAAAAAAAAAGTTCCCCCCTGACAGGTCGGACCCACCAGCTATATCTTCGCACGCAAGGAAGTGCCTCCTTATTACGCACCAAAAAAATGAATACCCCCTGCTAGCTGGGACCCACCATAGTGGGTGGCTGACTTGTGGGCCTACTAAGTTGACGAGGACGGAGGGCTTTGTCAACTTAGTCAATATGAACGATTCTAGCTCCAAAGGACCGTGACGATGTCCATCCAACGGCCATAGTGCTTCTTCAACCTCCGGTCTTCTTGCTCCGGCCCGCTCAAAGCAGCGCCCGGTCGTGTCGCGTGCTCCACGCCTCTCGTGGCCGGGCTGTGATGCCGCTGGAGGCCTCACCGCCCCTACTACTCCCACCGCTGGCCAGGTATCCTCTACTCACCCACACCCCATGTTATTCTGCGGCGACGGCAGCCTCACGCCGCAACCAGATGAACCCTCGTACTCCTCTCCGTGGGAATCCAGCCGCGTCTTCCCGGCTCGCGTCGTCCCCTTCCTAGGCCTCGCCGCCGTCCACCACCTTGGTGCTCTCGGCGCTGCATGGTCAACGTGGTCAACTAATCGACTTCCATCGGAAGAGTATTGTACGTGGAGAGGTCGATACTGGGTCCACGGCCACAGCCGGTTTATTTGTGATTTGCCAAGTAAGTCGCTTTGTCGTGCTGTTGGGCTGCAAATCTTTCAAGACGAGGAGAGCTTCATTCTGGCCGAGAAAATGGCCTATCAAGAATGAGAAATGGGTTGTACAGCTTTTAAAACACATCAAACCGCAATTAGTTTCAAATATCTTTTTTTTCATTTAGAGATTTTAAATTACATTAATTTTTATGCATGGAGAATTTGTTGGATTTTATATCGATATACATTTATTTTTAAAATCAGTTTGAATGTGAGTCAAAAATTCGGGATTAAAAACAGTTCGGACCGCACCGAAGTATGCAAAATTTCGTATAATTTTTAAACCATGGCCACAATATGGGCTGTAATGCTAACAAAAAGGATATGGGCTCCAAAAAAACCTTAAGAATTAGCAAATGGGCTGTAAATTATTAGAAATAATCTCAGATGGGTTGTATGCTGTTTTCCACAGATTTGAGGCTTTCCTAAAAAAAGGTTGACGACAAGCAAAGGATCGTTGGATGTCCATCGAACAGCCATCGTGCTTCTTAAATCTCTGCTCTTCCTGCTCCAGCCGCTCAAACAAGCACTGGTGGGACTGCCTTCTCCTCCTCCTCATGGCCGGTCAGGTTGCTGCAGTGCCTCACCGCCCCATCAGTACTCCCATCGTTGGCCTAGCCATCCCTCTACTCACCCACACCGATGTTATTCTCCGGCGATGGCAAACGAACCAAGTAAAACCTCAGACATACGTGCATTCTCCACGTGGGAAACAATCGCCGAGTCTTCCCCGCCCGTGTCATTCCTTCCTAGGCCTCGCCGTCGTCCACCGCCTTCGGTGCTCTCGGCGCGGCCTGGTCAACATGGTCAACGACCGACATGCATCTGGCGGATCGTACATGGAGAGGCCGATACTGGGTCCACGGCCGCACGCAAGGAAATGCCTTCTTATTACGCCGCAATATAATGATTCCTCCACGACATCAGGGACCCACCGAAAGGGCCTCAGATTTCAGCGAAAAAACGTTATCGCTAATCGACGGCTCGGACCCACCAGCTATATCTTCGCACGCAAGGAAGTTCCTCCTTATTACGCACAAAAAAATGAATACTCCTCCTATTAGCTGGGACCCAGTATAGTGGCAGGCTGACTTGTGGGCCTACTAAGTTGACTGGGACGGAGGGCTTTGTCAACTTAGTCAATATGCGCGATTCTAGCTCCAGTGACCGTACGATGTCCATCCAACCACTACTACGAAAAGGGCTACTAATGGCGCACCAGTTTTGCCTACTAATGGCGCATCACTGGTGCGCCATTAGTATCACGCCACTAGAATTTTTTCTAATGGCGCACCACTGGTGCGCCATTAGTATCTGGTATACTAATGGTGCACTGGCAAAGGCGCCATTAGTTTTGCCCACGGTGCGCCACTAATTAGTAATTTTATACTAATGGCGCACCACACCGTAATGCGCCATTAGTAACAATTTTTTAATTTTTTTATTAATCTCAGGTCACTATTTCACCTACTTAGATATCCAACACATATATATCGACAAGCATCCATATAACAATCATAGCCAACACACAAGTTCCATCATATATACATACATAGCCAACACACAAGTTCCATCATATATACATACATAGCCAACACATAGTTCCATCGTTACATATTACAAAAAGTTTCACATTATTCATCCAACACCGTTATCCATCAATTCACAAAAGTTTCACATTGATACAAAATAAAAACACAAATGGAAAAGAAGCACTCCATCCATGCAAGCTTCCGTGAATTAAATCAAATCTGCAAAATGATAAACAAGAAGTTAGAAGAAGAAAAAGAAGAAGACTAGAAGAATACTAGAAGAAGAAGAACACTAGAAGAAGAATAAGAAGAATTTTGGAAAAGAAGAAGAATAAGAAGAAGACTATAAGCTTATTATGTAAACTTGATCATTTTGTGCTAACATAAGTTATTTTGGAGCTAACCTATAGGAAACTAAGCATATAAGCTCTAAGTTAGTATATTAGAGCCAACTTAGGTAAAATGAAGCTAACCTATGTCATTTTGGAAAAGAAGAACAATAAGAAAAAGACTATAAGCTTATTATGTAAACTTGATCATTTTGTGCTAACATAAGTTATTTTGGAGCTAACCTATAGGAAACTAAGCATATAAGCTCTAAGTTAGCATATTAGAGCCAACTTAGGTAAAATGAAGCTAACCTATAGGAAACTAAGCATATTAGAGATAACATAGGTAACTAAGTATATATATATATATATATCATTTTGGAGATCTGACATACCTGACAAAGTTCAGTTCTCATGCATTGTTCTTCTCCTTCTCCTTCCTCATTTGATACGCCAAGAGCGGCGAGGCGGTGGAGGCGGTGGAGGCAGTGGGATGTAGTCTTCTACCTCAATTGGCGTGGTCATGTCGCCCAGCTGTGGGATCGCCGGCGCCACCACCGGTGCGTGGTCATTGTCAGGCACCACCACCATCGCGAGGCCACCTTCAGGCACGACCATCGCTAGGTCATCCTCAGCCACCTCCATCTCTTGCCCATGGTCAGCCACCACCATCTCTTGCCCATGGTCAGCCACCACCATCTCTTGCCCTTGGTCAGCCACCACCATCTCTTGCCCTTGGTCACCACCACCACCGCTAGGTCATCCTCACCGATGCTCATCGTCATCCTGCAGCTCCTCATCCCCACTGCTCCTCTTCTCCCGCACTCCAGTCCGGATCATCCTTCTTGTTGTCCATCTTGCTGCCAGAATCGCTGCCACATGTACCAAAACCGCTGCTGCTTCGCTACAACCATGGTCGCCGCCGCTTTGGTTGTAGCCATTGTCGTTTGCCGCTCCTCCCATTACCCGTCCAAATGCAACAATGACCGTTAACAATCGATGTGAGACAAAGCCAAATGTAGAGGAATAAGAAGAGGCGTAACGCATCGGCATCATAATCTTCAACAGAAGCGCATGCGACACATAGTCGCGTTGAACACCTTCATGATGAGCATGGTGGCGCCATCGCTGCATCAAGAGAAGGAAGTACCCCAGCCGCAGGTCGTAGGCACGGTAGAACTTCTCCCACCCACGAGACAAGTACATGTGGCCCTCCTTGATCACCAACTCCACATCCCACAGCCTGCAAAACCCGATGCCGGCCTCGTCGCAGCCTTCACATTATTTGGCGGATCTTCACCCATCAAGATGTTCATAAAAGCATCGGGCAGCCTCTGCGCAGTTTGGGACAATGAGTGATATAGGCAAACAACAGATATCATAATGAGATGGGTGAAGGGAGAACTCTCGCTTTATATACTGCGTCATGGATGATAATCAAGTCCCAAGTATGATAGTGAAGAACTCGGAAGCATCCAACTCAGATCGCGGTGTCGCAGAGCGGCGGTGGCTGCTTCCCCGCCATCTCCGATAAGCGGCGAGAAGAGACCAATTAGTACCCTTACAACAGATCATAAAACATATGGAGTACCCTGTCTATTTCTTTTATGCTATCAAACCTAACAAACCTCTTTGGAAAACATACAGGTATAACCGATACAACCAAACAAGGCAAGGTATTATAGATAACATTTAGATTTCTTTACTTGAAAAGGACGGACAAAATATACCATAGACCTTTCTCGTAGTGGAAGCACAAAATATCAATTGACCATAGACCTTTATGCACTAGAACCGAACAAGGCAAGGCAAGGTATTAAGACAGATGTGAACACATGAGATAAAATCTAGGGACGTGAACACAGAAGATAATAAGAACTACTCGTCATCATCACCAATATTGTGACCAGTGTGATCTTCATCATCACTACCATATTGCATCATAGTTTCATCGTGGTCATCCTCTTCCTCGCTTTCATCCAATAATTCAATATGTTGTTTGACAAGTTTTGCTGCTACAACAGGATCAAAAAAGTGTTCTACAAAATACCGCTAACTACGCGGATGAAGATCGTGGCCCCTAAAGTGGCATGTGTTTGCTGTAATCTTGGTTCTCCAAGACAAAGAAAGGAAACGGGCTCATGGCCCCTAACTACGCGGCACCACCGATCGTGGCGCCGTGCCATCCCACGAGCGATCGAGGGGCGCCAGACTCGCTCTTGGCGCTAGCTAACTCGAGCTAAACTCATTGATGAAAACAATCTCAAACTACTACCGATTTAAACCGATGAAACCGATTTAAACCAAGAAATAAACACTAGCTACTAAAGACTTGGCTTTATTCAATGAGATATGACCAAACGAGGAAGAGTAGATTTCTCACATTACAATTGATAATGTAATATCAAGACATTACAATTAATAACAAGAATCAGGACACGACATCAAGATAGTCATTCACTTCAAAATATGATAGTCAATTAATAACTAAATTCATAAATATTGCTCATATCTCGCGAAAAGTGCCCTTCTACTCCCAGGATGCAAATGCACCTAGGTTGACAGTAAATTCCCAAAAATGACCAAAAAACAATCAGAAATTTCCAAATTTTTCCGGCGATTGTAATTTGGAGCAAATCCACTACTAGCAGCAACAAAGAGTTAAAATTTCAAATGAAGAGGATAAAAACATTGCACAGAGACCGCATCAATCGTATTCAAAGATGTACTTAAGCAGCATAGGAGTTCACATAGCTTATTCATATGGGTGAAGAAAGTGGATATGACATCTACTAGTATGACCAAACCGAGAGGAGCACAATACATGTTGCATCTACTACTAAACAAATGAAACTGGCAAATTCAATCCAACATGCCACTCCTAGAATTTCAGATTATCACTGCAGACATAGGAAATTGTAAGCATGCATTCAAACACAGGGGACTAAGCAAGCTCTCACATCCCCATGGACTAAGCAATTTCACTTTGGCTCCGAGAATAACAAAGGCAGATCATATTGCCAAAAAATGTAAACATCAAGACCGTATAAACCGAGATGAGGTGAGAACAAAATTCATTGAATTAACAGATAATGAGAGGGAAGGGAAGGGGAAGGGAGGAGGCGTTACTGCCGCTCGTGACGAGGAGGAAGCCGGGCGACGAGGCCGATGCCGGGTTGCGCTGCTCGACGGTCTTGGCCAAGGCCTTGAGCAGCTTGGTTGTGTCGTGTTGGTCGCCGCCTCCTCCTCGTCGCCCTTGTGGTGGTGGGGGCGTGGGGCGGGGCGGGATCGGGCGGCGGCGGCAGGGGACGGAGGGGACGGAGGGGCGTGGGGCTGGGGTCGGGGTCGGGCGTGGCGGCAGGGGACGGAGGGGCGTGGGGCTGGGGCGGGGTTGGGGCGTAGGGGGACATAGGGGACGGAGGGGGCGTGGGGCGGGGTCGGCGGGCGGCGCCAGACGGAGGGGAGGGGCTGGGCGCCAAGGTGGCACGGTTGGGGCGGAGGGGGCGTACTGAGTGGGGAGGAAGGGAGGGAGGGAATAGGTGGAGTGGGGAAGCGTACTAATGGCGCACCGAGCGTGCGCGCCATTAGAAAGTTTTGCCAAAAGTAAAAAAAATTACTGGCGCACTCATCTCGGCGCCATTAGTAGTTCGACTACTAATGGCGCACTTTGCCCGGATGCGCCATTAGAATGTTTGAAAAATGAAAAAAATGTTTTACTAGTGGCGCACCTTCCGCACAGTGCGCCATTAGTGTATTCCACACTAATGGCGTATCTCCACCAGGTGCGCCATTAGTATATAGTAGTGGCGCACCACTTCTCTGGTGTGCCATTAGTGTCAATCCTATCTTTAGCCCTTTTCCTAGTAGTGAACGGCCGTAGTGGTTCTTCAACCTCTGGTCTTCTTGCTCCAGCCGCCCAAACCAGCGCCGGTCGTGCCTCGTGCTCCTGCCTCCTGTGGCCGGCTGCGATGCAGTGGAGGCCTCATCGCCCCCTACTACTCCCACTGCTGGCCAGGACATCCCTCTACTCACCCACCCCACTGTTATTCTGCGACGACGGCAGCCTCACACCGCAGCGAACCAGTGAACCCTCGTACTCCTCTACGCGTGGGCATCCACTACCGCGTCGTCCCCTTCCTAGGCCTCGCCGTCGTCCACCGCCCTGGTGCTCTCGGGGCGGCGTGGTCAACGTGGTCAAGGAACGGCTTCCATCGGACGTGGACTGGACGTGGAGAGGCTGACAGCTGGGTCCATGGCCGCAGCAAGGAAGTGCCTCCTTATTACATGCAAAATAATTATTCCTCCACCTGACAGCGGGGACCCATTGGACGGGCCACCGTATTTCACGAAAAAAACGTTTGCCCCTGACTGCTAGGACCCACCAGCTACATCTTCGCAAGCAAGGAAGTGCGTCCAGGCAAAAAAAAATGATTCGCCCCCCTGACTGCTAGGACCCACCAGCTACATCTTCGCAGGCAAGGAAGTGCCTGACAGTCTGGACCCACCTGGTCGAAGCGTACGTAGCATTGTCATTCTGTTCGCGAACGTGTACGTACATATATACTGGTGAATGTAGAGCCGCGCACGTGTCGTAGTAGAGGTGCGGACGTGTCGTAGTAGAGGCGCGCACGTAGCATGTACACATACGTACAGCGGCCAGGGTGCAAGAAAGAAAATACGGCCACGTATGTGTACATATGGGCGGGGTCTCGAACGCCTACTCGCGCATACGTATGGCCAGGGCTTGTGTACATGGCTGGGTCGAAACGGAGAAACAGCATCGTCGTCGTGTTCATGGGGAAGCAACAGAATGCGTCGTGTTCATGGGGAGGCAACGGAATGCGTCATGTTCATCGGAAGGCAACGGAACGCGTGGGAGCCAACCGGCTGGGTCGGAACGGAATGCATGGTTGTGTTCATCAGGAGGGCTTGGACGGAACAGCGATGGAACGAGGCTGGCGCATCAAGACAACGGAGGAAACAGACCTCCTACGTTCGTAACGGGGTCCTGTTGATCGGGAGGGGTCTGGCGTACCGCAAAACGGAGCAAACGGACCTCCTACGGTCGAAATGGGGCTCTTGTTGATTGGAAGGGGTGTGGCGTACCGCAAAACAGACGAAACAGACTTGTGTTGGAGCGCTGCGGTCGAAACGGGGTCCTGTTCATCGGGAGGGGTGTGGCGTACCGCAAAACGGGACTCCACGGGATACTGTTCATCTCCACCGTCGACCCCCTCCAGCCTCCACAGGCTACTATTCATCCACCGTCGACCTCCTCCGGCCTCCACTGCGATCGCTCATCCACGGGCTCCTGCTCATCCAGCCTCCACCGCTTACTCCACCGGCCATCGCTCAACCAGCCCTCTCCACCGCCATCGCTCAACCAGCCCTCTCCACGGGCTCCTGTTCAACCACCCTCCACGGGCTACCGCTCATCCCGCCCTCCACGGGTGGTCCTGTTCATCCAGCCCTCCACGGGTCCTTTTCATCCAGCCCCAACCGCTCGACCGATCGGGTATTGTTCATCCAGATGCAACACCATGGGGTCCTGTTCATCCACCCCCACCGAACTGCTCATCCAACCCCCCCACCCCCCACCCACAACGCCACTCGCTCATCCAGAGGCAAGATCGCCGCCTTCGCTTAGCAGCGATGGCGAAGAATCGCCGATCGGGTTCGATTAACGAGCCATCGATCGATCGCCGGGTTCAAGAACGCATAGCCTACGGTGCAATCGCTCGGGTTCATTAGAGCCCAACGCCTCGGGTTCGATTAGAGCCCAATGCCTCGCACACACGCAGCAGACGTCACGAGAAAGCGTGCATCGCTTCGGCCCCGACCACCCACCGTAATCGGGGACTCCCGATATTATCCGCTACCGCTTCTACCACAGCTTTTTTCCGTCATGGACGGCCCTAAGAATGTCATGCAGCTGCGTCTCCGCCCGCCCAGACGAAAAGCCCATTTTACGCATGATTTTTGTCATAGAAGTAGGAGCCCACCACATCTATGATGATACCGGGTTTTGTCACAATTATCATCATAGAAGTGTCATATGTATGACAGAAAAAATTTCGTTCGGCCCAAAATGTCACGGATGTGTCTTTTCTTTGTAGTGCTTGCCGCCGCCAGAGCGGTCGCTTGAACTGTCGAGCGGACTCGAAGCAGGACAAGAGCACTGCTGGCGACGGGTAGGCCACCTTGCCGCTACTAGCACGACCGTATGGACTGTCGAGCGGGCTTGAGGCAGAAACAAAGGCGTTGCCAGCAGCAGAAGGGTCCCATCGCGTCCAGGTTTCCCGTACAAAGGACGAGATATCTCCAGGAGAGCAGCCTTATATAAGTGAAAATAGCCAAGATTTCACGTGACTTAGCTTTTCTGTCGTTGCGCGGGCATTCACCGCTTCCGCAGGCGACTCCGCACGCTTGGTCGTCTTCTTCCTCGGAGCCATGGCGATGAGGAACTGCTAGACGATATTTTCACAACTGCGCCCCCTACCTGGCGCGCCAAAGATGTCGGGGAAACAACACCTATGGGATCACTGGGATCCCTTCTACAGTTGGCGGGCGCGGGGTTGTGCAAAAAGCGGGTCTGACAGGAAGCACAAAGATCGTTTACCCAGGTTCGGGCCGCGAGGATGCGTAAAACCCAAGTCCTGCTTTGGTGTATGTATTTGAGTGTTCTTGAGTTCGTGAGCTAGCTACGGTGTGTTGGTAGCTCAAAAGATATGGATCCTTCTCCTGGTCGCATCGGGCCTCCTTTTATAGGAAAAAGGGGTTGCCACAGTGGCACACAGGAGGTGGAAAGGTCTACAGTGGATGAGTCTATCCTCTGGCACCATCGGAAAAACGCATTTAATGCGCTGCCGACGTGCCCCTCTTGCTTTATTCGGGACGGCAAGGAAGCTCGTCCCAGTTGTCGCCGCCTCACCTGGCTTCGACACGCGTCCGAGCTGACGAGGCGTCGTAGCGCCACGTTGGCTGGCTGCTGGGCTGGCGCGGTGGTGGAGCCTTCACGAAGATCTGCATGCCACCACGCAGGTGCTTGCTGAGTCGGTCGTGGAGGCCGCTCGTCGCCACGCAGGTGCCTGCCCAGCTGGTTGAGTTGGCACCTGCATGGGGACAGCAGTGGAGCCTTGGCAGATGTGGGCCCTGCTGCTGCCCCGTAGGTGTCTCCGGCAAGGGCCTTGTCGGGGCCCCGGCAAGGGTCTTGCCGCGGCATCGTGGTCTTCCCCGGCAAGCGTCTTGCCGGGGGTCTCGTGGATTTCCTCGGCTAGGACCCCGTCGAGGATCGTCGTCTTCTGGTCCTTATCTAATCACGTATGTTTATGATCTTGACAAAGATCTGCATGCCACCACGGAGGTGCCTCCCGAGCCTTGATTCCAATGTGGTTGTTGGCGGCGTTGGAACCCTCGGGCTCAAGGGTGGCGCGCCCCACTGGCGTTGGGCAACCTGCCCCGGCAAGGGTCTTGCCAGGGCCGCGGAGGCCGCCCCGGCAAGGGTCTTGCCGGGGGAGTCCACCTTGCCCCTTTGCTCTTTTGTGTTTCTTAGTCTTGGCGTTGCCTCTGGTCGCCTTTGTGCCTTCGGCTTCCCTCCACTGCCCTGCTTAGTGCGACCGTGGGCGTGGCTCCGACTGCCCGTGCACAAGTAAAGGGGTAAAAAGGAGAGCCCCAACTTTTGTACACCGGCAGAAGCACATGAAGTATTATATAAATCAATGAAGGGCTATCTCATACTAGCATGGTTCTTAAAGGAAAAACAAAAACACAAAGGACACACATCATGTGAACAAAACAAAAACCGAGGTATACCGATAGTTGAAGAAGAAAGATCGGATGCCAACCGGGGCATCCCCAAGCTTAGATGCTTGAGTATCTTTTGAAATATTTACTTGGGGTGCCTTGGGAATCCCCAAGCTTGAACTCTTTCCTCTCTTTATTCTTCTCATATTGATAGCTCCTCGATCTTTGAACACTTCATCCACACGGAACTTTAACAAAAACTTTGTGAGATCCATTAGTGTAATAAAGCAAATCACTACCTTTAGGTACTGTTGCAAACTTATTCCAATTTAATATTAGAACTACATCTACTGTATTCCAACTTCACCATGGTTCATGCCCCTCCCCCCCCCCCCCCCGATACTACCCATAGATTCATCAAAATAAGCGAACAACTCATAGAAAATAGAATCTGTCAAAAACAGGACAGTCTGTAGTAATCTGGAAGTTTAGTAAACTTATGTAACTCCAAAAGATTCTTAAAAAATATGAAAATTTAAACAATTTGTACAGAAGTAATGTGAAAAATTCTCAAACCCATTTGACCTTCCAGTAAAAAATGTAAAATCACGCGCTACGGCTAAAGTTTCTGTTTTTGTTCTGCACATAGTAAACAAGCAATCTAATCATACTAAAACCAAAGCTTGGCACATTATTTTTTATAATACAATGGATATATACAAGGAGATAATTATTTACAGAGAAACTTCCATGAAAAATTCTACATTGTTTCCATGAGCATGAACACAAGTGCTCAAGGTCGACCCTCACTTCTTCAATGCATAACTTTCCAATCACTTCTCTTTTTGAAAAACTTTTTAGGCATGAAAGGCAAGTAAAAAATTGTATTTTCATTATTTTAAATTTTTTTGTATGTTTCACCCAAAACTAAACAGAAACAAAAAGGAAAAACAAAATCTACTTAGTGAAGAAAGCAAACAAACACATACGAGAATATCAACCCCACGCTATTGCTCCCCGGCAACGGCGCCAGAAAAGAGCTTGATAGTCCCCAAGTGCAAGGAATCATCGTAGCAATTCCCAAAGGTGGAAGTGATAAGTATGGAGTGTCGAACCCACAAGGAGCTAAAGGTAAGATCAATATTCTCTCAAGTCCTATCTGCCACTAATACAACTCTACATACACCGAACATTTGCTTCCAACTAGAAACGAGAAATAAAACTACGTTGTGGGTATGAAGAGGATAACTTTGCATGATATCAGAGAGCTAAAACATAAAATTAGGTGTTGTTATCATAAAGTTAGAATATATTACTAAATATTATAAATAGCGAGTGTGGAATGATGATGGATCGGTGTGCGGAATTATCCTAGGCAATTGTGAACAAGACCGGTAGTCGTCATTGCAATTTCATATGAGGGAGAGGCATAAGCTAACATACTTTCTCTTCTTGGATCATATGCACTTATGATTGGAACTCTAGCAAGTATCCGCAACTACTAAAGATCATTAAGGTAAAACCCAACCATAGCATTAAAGCATCAAGTCCCCTTTATCCCATACGCAACAACCCCCTTACTCGGGTTTATGCTTCTGTCACTCAAGCAACCCACTATAAGCGAATCATGAACATATTGCAACACCCTACAAATGGGAATCCCCACGCTATGCCGACATGGAGGGCACAATAGGACAGCACCAAAATAAAACATACAACTCGTACCAATCTAGATCATCAATCAACCCAAAGACAAAGGATATCTACTCAAAACATCATAGGATGGCAACACATCATTGGATCATAATATGTGGCATAAAGCACCATGTTCAAGTAGGGATTACAGCGGGGTGCAGGAGAGTGGACCGCGTAAAAGAGATGAGGATGGTGATGTTGATGGTGATGTTGATGAAGACAATCACCGCGGCGATGATTCCCCTCCCGGTGGCACTCCGGCGCCACCAAGAAAGAGGAGGAGAGGTTCTCCCCCTTGTACTTCCTCCTCCATGGCCTCCCCCTAGATGGGGAGAGGTTCTCCCTCTGGTCCTTGGCCTTCATGGCGATGATGGCCCCTCCGGGATCCTCCTCCATGGCCTCCGGTGATGATGGCCCCCTCCGGCAGGGTGCCAGAGAGGGCCTAGATTGATTTCTCGTGGCTACAGAGGCTTGCGGCGGCGGAACTTCCGATCTAGGTTAATTTCTGGAGGTTTGGGTATTTATAGAAGAGATTGGCGTCGAGAACAAGTCAGGGGGCCCCATGGGTAGTCCACGAGGCACAGGGGCGCGCCCTGGGGGTGGGTGCGCCCCCACCCTCGTGGGTCCTACGGGACTCCCCTCTGGTAGATTTTTGTTCCAGTGTTTTTTATATTTTCCAGAAAAATTCTCCGTTGATTTACAACGCATTCCGAGAACTTTTTTTTCTGCACAAAAACAACACCATGGTAGTTCTGCTGGAAACAGCGTCAGTCCGGGTTAGTTCTAATCAAATCATACCAAAATCATATAAAACAATAGTAAACATGGCATGAATACTTCATAAATTATCGATACGTTGGAGACGTATCATGCTTGTTGAAGATTCTCCAAGTGCGTACGCTCAGCCAGAGTGGCTAAGCGTGCTGCCTCCAAAGCCCGAGCCTCGGAGGTCTCCCCAACGATGGGGGTCTGAAGAGCCTAAATGTTTCTGCGATGCAGTTCTTCTCTCTGCCCGGCAGTGAGGGCTTGAGGGTAGTACTCGTTGTCTACATGCGACAGGCTACCGCGTCGCCACCTCCACCGCCGCCGCGAGGGAACCCAGGCGGACTGCGCTAGGAGTCGACCATGAGGACTTCTGTCGCAGGATCGTTGCTCTCACACTCGGAAAGCGTAGCTGGATGGCCAGTCGACAGAACGAACAACCCATAGAGGGATTCATCGGGCTCAATTGTTGCGATTTGTGGGGGGTCGATTGACGATCCACCTCGTGTTTCACCCTCCGCTGGAGCCACGACCGACCAGATCGCTTGTGGCGGCGGACAGCGGGGAGCGAAGATGTTGCGGCAGCCGACCGATATTGTGTCGACGACTGCCGCAAGAGGACGCCAAAGGCACTCGCGCAGAAGTGCGCCGCCCCACGGATGGGGAGAGCCTCGACATCGAGGGGAGCTTCTTGGAGCCAGGTGGAGTCGTCGGTGATGAAGACGAATGCGCCAAGACGGATCTCGTGACCTAGGGCCAAACCACTGCCGGAAACCATGTTGATGGAGATCGAGAATTGCAACCTCACCGGAAGTCGCTCAGACGCCTGCCCCACGGTGGGCGCCAACTGTCGTGGGAACGAGTCTGACAGTAAGAGTAGGGGGTACATAGAAGAGGGCAGTGTCCTAGCCATGGCGAGGTTGTACACACAAGTTTACAAGTTCAGGCCCCTCTCGGAGGAGGTAATAGCCCTACGTCTCGGTGCAGCAGAGGGTTGTCGACTGGATGTGTGTGAATGTTACAAGGGGTGTGAACCCTGTGCCAGAGGGGAGGGGTGGCTTATATAGAGTGCGCCTGGCCCCTCGCAGCCCTTAGTTACACAGGGGTTCAATGTGAGTTATGACTTGAACGTTACTGATAACGCTCGCAATAAAAGATCTTTATGACGACGGTGTGAATGCCCGACTGTTGCCATCCTGGGGTGACTTTAGGCCTTCTGTACTCCAAGTGGGTTCTTGTATGGTCGAGTTAGGTTATCATGGTCGAGTGGAATTGGGATATCCGAGTGGAACCTTTCGTCGAGTGGATTGCACTTCATGAGGATTTCAGTCGGTATCTTCTGTTGAACCTTGTAGGCCTTTGACTCTAGGGTAGTGTCCTTGGGTAGGGTGTCTAGGTCATACCTAAGACCTTACCCTAGGTACATGACGTCGTCACCTGCTTTGTGGAGGATTTGCCTCACGAGGGGCTGAGGATTAACTAGTACAAGGGAAGAACAACCTCGTGATGTCTGCTCTAGTTAGGGTGGAAAGGATCCAATCCCTCTCTCAATGGTGGCCAACCTATACTTATAGTGGTCTCGGTCCTCTTCCTCCAAAACGAAGGCGGGAAGGGATTCCACAGTGGCCAATTTGAAAGGGGACAAGTAGTACATCTTATCCTAACGAAAGGTGGTCTTTGCCTGCAAAGCTTCTGGTCGTGACGCGGCAGTGGGCTCGGTGATAACATCCGTCCTCGCGGTCTTGGTCTTGTTGCACAGGAATGGAAACCTTTGCCTGATTCCTCGGGACCCCGCACCTGCCCTTGCCTTCTTAACACCAAAGAGGAAACTGGCTCCTCTGCGCCCGTTGGCGCCCGCCTGGCCTTGGTCATCATGGATTGTGTCATATCAACCTCATGAGATTGTGCACCTGCATAGAAATCTCCACTCCTCAGGACGCAACATGGGGAGGCCGCTCCCTCCGGAGGTCTTGGTGTCGTCCACTGAGGGAGTCCTTGATTAGGGGGTCCTCGGACAGCCGGACTATATCCTTTGGCCGGACTGTTGGACTATGAAGATACAAGATTGAAGACTTCGTCCCGTGTCTGGGTGGGACTCTCCTTGGAGTGGAAGGCAAGCTTGGCAATTTGGATCTATAGATCTCCTCCCTTGTAACCGACTCTGTGTAACCCTAGCCCCCCTCCGGTGTCTATAAACCGGAGGGTTTAGTCCATAGGACAACAACAATCTGAATCATAGGCTAGCTTCTAGGGTTTAGCCTCTACGATCTCGTGGTAGATCAACTCTTGTAATACTCATATCATCAAGATCAATCAAGGAGGAGTAGGGTATTACCTCCATCGAGAGGTCCCAAACCTGGGTAAACATTGTGTCCCCCGCCTCATGTTACCATCCGCCTTAGACGCACAGTTCGGGACCCCCTACCCGAGATCCGCCGGTTTTGACACCGACATTGGTGCTTTCATTGAGAGTTCTACTGTGCCGTCACCATAAGGCTTGATGGCTCCTTCGATCATCGACAACGATGTGATCCAGGGTGAGGTTTTTCTCCCGGACAAATCTCCGTATTCGGCAGCTTCGTACTGCAGGCCAACTCGCTTGGCCATCTAGAGCATATCGAGAGCTACGCCCCTGTCCGTCAGGTAAGGTTTGGAAATTTAAGCTATACTACCGACATCCGCGGAGACTTGATCTTTGATGGATTCGAGCCTATGTCAGGTGCGCCGCACAGTCGTGATGGGCATGACTTAGCTCTGTCGTCGGACGGTGTTCGGGAGATCACAACTGCGGCCACTCTGGCCCTCAATCCGGAGCAGATTGCGCCGTCCGAGGACGGGTGGATGGACCCCGCCACGGAGGCCGCACACTCAGCAGCGATAGAGTCGAATACTGACTTCACCTCCTACGAGACCTGTGTTGCCGGATCCTTGGATTCGTCCCCGACCACGGGCTCCGAACCGCCCGCGTCCGTGCCTAGCGAATCTGATTGGGCACCTATCATGGAGTTTACCTCCGCGGATATTTTCCAGCACTCACCCTTGGGTGACATGCTAGATTCTTTAAAGTCTCTCTCCTTGTCAGGAGACCCTCGGCCGAACTATGCCCGACGCGAGTGGGAGGCAGACAACGAAGATATTTGGTCCCCACCCACCACCCACTTAATAGCCACTCTCGACGATTTAAGCGACATGCTCAATTTCGACTCTGAAGACATCGATGGTATGGACGACGATGCAGGAGAGGAACAGGAACTACCGCCCACAGGGCGCTGGACAGCCACTTCATCACACGATATATATACATGGTGGATACACCCAAATAAAACAATGACGAGGAACGGAAGCATGCAGAGAAGCAACCATAGCGACGACGTAGGCGCCGCTCCAAATCCCGCCTCGGCAAAAACAGCGATAACAGCACAAGAAAGAATAATACCCCGGTCGACTCCAGAGGAAACGACGACCACATGGACCCAGCGATAGAGCAGGATGAGCCAGCGGACGGTGAACATAGTATGGAGCCGCTGTCCAACAACGGTGACGCCGAGGGCAAAGCTAATCAACCTGTCTCCGGAGAGGAGAACAGTCCGGACGACGATGCACACATCATCCCGGAAAGGCACTTGGAGCAAGAGAACCTCCATAGAAGGCTTCTTGCCACCGTGAGGAGTCTAAAGAAGCAGAAGCAAAGGCTCAAGGCCGCGCAAAATACACTCAACAGTAGATGGAACAAAGTGCTCGACACTGCAGAAAAGTACGGTGGCAGTCGCCACACAAAGAGCTATCCAAAGCGCAAGCTGCTGCCTGAATTCGATGACGAGGCTTTAGAGCCTATACAGCCGAAAAATAAAACGGCCGATCAGCCGGATCGACCACCCGGTGGCCGCGATAGGGCGGCTAACGATGTCGGTATGACCAGGTCCATCTATGGATCTAGGAAGCACGCTCCGGCACGGAATCAAAACCGAACACTACAACCGTCAGAACGTCATGACACATCCAAGTACAGGGGTGCCGCGCACCCCCTATGCTTCACCGATGAGGTGCTAGATCACGAATTTCCAGAGGGATTCAAACCCGTGAACATAGAGGCGTACAACGGAATGACAGACCCTGGGGTCTGGATCGAGGACTTTATCCTTCGTATCCCTATGGCTCATGGAGATGATCTCCACGCCATCAAATACTTGCCCCTCAAGTTGAAAGGACCAGCCAGGCACTGGCTGAAGAGCCTCCTCGAAAACTCAATCGGAAGTTGGGAAGAGCTTGAGAATGCTTTTAGGGCTAATTTTCAAGGGACCTATGTCCGACCTCCAGATGCAGATGATTTAAGTCATATAATTCAACAGCCCGGAGAGTCAGCCCGAAAGCTTTGGAACAGATTCCTCACTAATAAGAATCAGATTGTCGACTGCCCGGACGCCGAAGCCTTAGCGGCTTTCAAACACAGTGTCGGGGATTTAATGGCTTCAGACACCTCGGCCAAGAAAAACCGAGGACAATGGCAGCCCTAACAAGCCTTATGACCCGCTTTTGCGCGGGCAAAGATAGTTGGCTGGCCCGTAGCGGCACCAGCGACCCAGGTACATCCGAAGTCAGGGATGGTAATGGAAAACCACGACGCAATAAAAGTAAGCGTCAAAACAATGAAGACAGCCCAGACAACACGGTAGTAAACGCCGGATTCAGGGGCTCTCGACCCGGTCAACGGAAAAAGCCATTTAAAGGCAGCAGAGATGGACCGTCCAGCCTAAGCAAAATTCTAGACAGATTATGTCAGATTCATGGCACCTCCGATAAACCTGCAAATCACACCAACAAAGAATGCTGGGTTTTCAAGCAGGCCGGTAAGCTAAACGTCGAACACAAGGGGAGGGAGACACCAAGTGAAGACAAGGATGAGCCTCACCAGAAAAACACTGGGGGACAGAAAAAATTCCCACCAGAGGTCAAAACAGTGAACATGATTCACGTAACAAAGAGGAGGAGCAAACACGCACTCCGAGACGTATGCGCCGTAGAGCCCGTCACCCCCAAGTTCAACCCTTGGTCGGCCTGCCCGATCACTTTTGATCGCAAGGATAACCCGACCAGTATCCGGCACGGAGGATCGGCTGCCTTGGTACTAGACCCAATAGTCAACGGATACCATCTCACCCGAGTCCTTATGAACGGCGGCAGTAGTCTTAATCTGATATATCAGGACATAGTCTGCAAAATGGGGATAGACCCGACGAGAATCAGCCAAAGCAATACTACCTTTAAAGGAGTAATACCAGGCCCAGAGGCCCGCTGCACGGGCTCTCTAGTACTAGAGGTTGTATTCGGCTCTCCCGACAACCGAAGTGAAAAGTTAACCTTCGACATCGCTCCATTCCGAAGCAGCTATCAAGCACTACTAGGAAGAACGGCCTTCGCTCGTTTTAATGCAGTACCGCATTACGCTTATCTTAAGCTTAAGATGCCTGGTCCACGCGGCATCATCATAGTTAGTGGAAACACACAGCGTTCCTTACGCATGGAAGAATGCATGGCGGCTTTAGCAGCCGAACACTGAACGGCCTCTCCAACCAGAATAAATGATCGGTCGCCAAGACCGCGGACACGGTTAGACGAGTCCGGCGCACCACTAGCTGTAACAGCTCAGATAAACCTGAGATTGGGTCGATGGATATACCCCCATAGGTGGTGCTAGGGGCTTCCCGCATGTAAAAGGGGCTACAGTTCGGCTTGACCTTATTTAGATTGAATTTTAATGGTTTATTAAGAATAACCAATTTTTCGCACAAAGACTTTCACCTAAGTTTTTCTCTTTTACAGATGATAATCGTGCTACACCCTTCCAGGATACGGCACAACGGAGACACAGGTGCAGACGTGCAGCAGGGCCCCACTCAAAGGTTTCTTTTTAGATTAAGACCCTGTGTAAACCTTTTTCACTGTCTCTTGTTGCTTCACACCCTCCGGATACTCAAAATAACCAAGAGGGATGCTGGCGTTATTGGCATTTCGCCACGTCAGACTAATGCACGATTCCGGAAATTCGTGGCTTATTATCGAGGGCGTCACGCAGCCCAGTATGCATTGTAAAGACCGAATACCTTAGGGAGTGTTCGGCGTCGCGAGTTTGGCCTTATAGGCATCAGCTCCGAATCATGTCTTTGGTTAATAGTGGGGTTTGCCCGGCTCCCGTGTTTTGCTACCTTACGTTCCGCTCTATCGGCTAAGGTGGCACCGGGAGAACTACTGCGATTGTGCCCTGGTTCATCTGGACGAGCACCTCAGTAGAGAAAGCCGAAAACTGACTGTCATGATAAAGCGCGAGACTGGTCAACCACTCAATGACTCAGCGGAATCTTTGCGATTCCTCCGCATTAACGAAGGGTCGGTTTCCCGGTCACGTATGTACGTGCCCCGTATTCGGATGAGCGCGGAAGTACCAGGGGCTATATAGTAGCCCCACCGTCAAACTCCTATGGCTAAGTGAAAGTGTTAAAGTTATATAGTCCGATTGCCTTGTTCACCGTGCCATCACCTCCTTAACGGACCAAGACGTTGCATCAAGTGTGAATATGCGTTTTTCTGAACACCCCCGCATTATATGTGTGGGGGCTGAAGCCGACGACTGCAAACTTTCAGTTTATATACATACATAAACGGCCGCACAGGAGGCATCATAATACTTTCAGGCAAAAGTATAAACATAGCCCTTATAACCCAAATAGCATTGTTTTTACAATTGGGATACATGTCACTCAAACATGATACTCTTGAAAGAATCGAGCCTCTATTAAAAGAGCGCCTTCTAGGACTTCTCTGAAATAGTGCTCGGCCGAGACCTGGCCTACGGCCGGACCCCGGGCTGCAATAGCGGTGGCCTCCATCTCTGCCCAGTATGTCTTAACATGGGCAAGAGCCATCCGCGCACCCTCTATGCACGCTGACCTCTTTACAGCGTCGATATGCAGCACAACACCAAGGAATCGTTGCACTAAACCAACATAACTATTCGGCCTTGGTCCTTCTGGCCAAAGATGATCCATAACAGACCTCATGGCAAGCCCAGACAACCTGTATAGCTCAGCCCACTCGGCCATTTGCTCATTTAACAGCAGCGGACGTGTTGGAGCACTGAACTGCTATTAGAACAACTTTTCCACTTCGTGATCTTTCTGCTCTTTGAAAAACTCCGTCACATCAGCAGCACTCGTTGCCAAGTCCAAGTACGCATCTGCAGCACTCCATAATTGATCCAGAGGGGCATACTTCGGATCACCGAACTTCGTCCGCAACAAAAAGGGCTTCCCAGCCGTGATATCTCCGGCTTGACGAAGCTCCTCCTTCGCCGCTCTAATTCTAGAGCTGGTTTCCTTGGCTGCTACCATGGCTTTCTTTAGGTCCGCCGCTTTCGCTTGGCTTTCCTTTTCAAGAAGCTCATAACGGTCGGCGGCATCCTTCAACTCAATAGCCATCTTGGCTATTTTATCTTTGCTCATGATGCGCAATTGCTCGGGTTTAACTCTTCGACCGCCTTTTAGGGCGGCCGCATCACTTCTCCCGGCTTGTTCCTTGGCTCGGGCAAGTTCCGCTCAAGGGTCTCCACTACGGCAGCTCCATCTGCAAATACAAAGATATTATAGATACTAGCATCATGCTCCTCTTAATATATGTTGACCACCGGAGAGTACATACCCTGTGCCTCGTCAAGCCGCTTGTTTACAAGCACGATGTCGGCATCTGTCGCATCAAGTTGCCGCCTCGATTAAGCAAATTCGCCATCCGGCCACCACGGACCCTCGGCCCTTTGCACATGAAAGCAGCATGATCATTACCTGGGGCTATGATCCTCTGTTTGCCGCCTTTGGACAGCAACCAGAGTCTCAGGGGCTACTGTCTGCATAGGGCACACCTAGCGTGTGCGGTACCGTCAAAAAATATATATATTACTTTGCGTACCTCAAAGCCTCTTAGCAGGCTCATAAAAGCTTCATGCAACCCACTTTCGGCGGATGAGATCCTCTCAACCACCGTACCCATTAAAGTACGATGCGCCTCTGAGATAGCCGCTTGCTCCAGAAGACTCATCAGTGCGTCCGGTCGCACACCGGACAGTCCCGGACTCTTTCTGTTGTTCTCCTTAGGAGCCGAATACTCCAGACTTCGGGTGGCCGAAGGGTTACCTTCTGGCCTTGGTGGATCAGGAGAAATCCTCCGTGACGACACCTCGTGGTCGCCCTCCTCATGAGGCGGGAGGCACGGGAGGCGTTTCACTCTCCATCATCTCCGGAAGAAGATCCCCTGAAGACGAACTCTGTTGAGAAGGGCTACGATCCAAACTACAAGACATACGTCCCGGTTATTGTCCTCAAAAATGAAGCAGGATATATTTACCAAAAGTACTTTTGTTTACTTACAGCTCGGTGGAGGGTTGATCCCCTTGCGGGCACTGTGCGGTAAGGATGCCCTCCGGGGCGGGGCCCCCTGGCGAAGGTTTCTTCGCTCATTTGGAAACCCTCGTTTCCAAGTCTTCAGAGGAGGTCCTCTTCCTTCCTTGGGGAGAGGGAATTTTAGATTCTTCTCCCCGGTTATCCTCCTTCGCGGAGACACTAATTCCCCCGGTTTGGATGAGTAATGAGTGGGGCCCGCTTTCGGCTTCTTTATTCCTCCCTTTATCTTCCCCTGATGGCGCTTGATAGGGCGCGAGCTCAAGCATTCTGGCTAGTACAGGATCCGGCGAGCCTTCGGGAAGGGGGTCCGAACACCTGATCATCTTTGCCTTTTTTATCCAGTCCTGGTCAAAGAGCGACTTTTCATAATGATGTCGTGTTACATAAAGAGATAACATGTTCGGCCGCAGAATTACTTACTTGGGTGTCTAGACGGTTGCAATTTATACCCGCATCCTTGATGGTGTCCGGACACTTTATTCGTGATCCGAAGAACAATCCATACATCTCTTAGAGTGTCATGCCGAAGAATTGCTGAATAGTTCGCGGTCCTTCCGGGTTGAACTCCCACATACGGAGAGGTCGACGTTGGCATGGCAGGACCCGACAAACTAGCATGACTTGCATTACCTTGACAAGGCCAACGTCTCTCTTGAGGAGATCTCGGATGCGACTCTGCAATGTCGGCACGTCATTAACTGGCCCCCAATCAAGCCCCTTGTTGACCCATGACGCCAGTTGTGGCGGGAGGAGAACGGAAGGCGGTGGCAGCTGCCCACTTAGTACTTCGGAGAGCCGTGATATAAAACCACTCCCGCTGCCATAAGTTGGACATCTCCGGGAAGGAACCCTTTGGCCATAAAGCATCGGCGCCTTTGCTTATTATGGCACCTCCGCACTCTGCGTGCCGCCCACCGATCATCCTCGGCTTCACATTGAAGGTCTTGAGCCATAAGCCGAAGTGTGGGGTGATGCGGAGGAAGGCTTCACACACGACGATGAACGCATTTAGATGTGAAGGATGGAATCCGGAGCGGATCATGGAAATCGAGCCCGTAGTAGAACATAAGCCCTCTAACAAAGGGATCAAGACTAAAACCTAGCCCTCGGAGGAAGTGGGAAACAAATACGACACTCCCGTTGGGTTCGGGAGTGGGGATGACCTGCCCTTGAGCAGGCAGCCTGTGCGAGATCTCGGCGGTCAGATACCTGGCTTCTCTTAGCTTCTTGATGTTCTCCTCTGTGACGGAGGAGGCCATCCACCGGCCTTGAAGGTTGGATCCGGACATGACTGAAGGTCCGAAGCGCTTAGCCGGAGCCTCGGGTGTTGGAATTCGAGGTGGGGGAAGGGAAGGATCGAGCGCGAGAAGAAAAGGACAGGCCTTGGCCCCTTTATAAAGAGGGTGAATATCAAGCGTCCTCCGCGTGGACGTTTGCAACTTGCCTAAAATCGAGGAGTCATACCAACGGGCACGATTGGATTACCCACACCCGTATTGATGAGAATCCCGTGATAAGGGGAACACGATCTCTGCTTCGACAAGACGTGCCAACAAAACCGCCTCGCAACATGTGCAGTGGCAAGCTGGGAAAAACGGTTCATAATGACCGGACCACGGCAGGATGTCACACTATGAAAAGTTGTCAGCAGATTAGATTTGTGGAAATATTATACTCTCTACGGTGGTATGTGGAATTTGTTTTGCAGAGCCGGACACGATCCTTGTGTTCAAAATCTTCTATGGAGTATTCGGAGGAAGAACCCGCCTTGCAATGTCGAAGACAATCTGCACGCCGGACTCGTCATCATCGAAGCCTGGTTTAAGGGCTACTGAGGGAGTCCTGGATTAGGGGGTCCTCGGACAGCCGGACTATATTCTTTGGCCGGACTGTTGGACTATGAAGATACAAGATTGAAGACTTCGTCCCGTGTCCGGGTGGGACTCTCCTTGGCGTGGAAGGCAAGCTTGATAATTCGGATCTATAGATCTCCTCCCTTGTAACCGACTCTGTGTAACCCTAGCCCCCCTCTGGTGCCTATATAAACCGGAGGGTTTAGTCCGTAGGACAACAACAATCTGAATCATAGGCTAGCTTCTAGGGTTTAGCCTCTACGATCTTGTGGTAGATCAACTCTTGTAATACTCATATCATCAAGATCAATCAAGCAGGAAGTAGGGTATTACCTCCATCGAGAGGGCCCAAACATGGGTAAACATTGTGTCCCCCACCTCCTGTTACCATCCGCCTTAGACGCACAGTTCGGGACCCCCTACCCGAGATCCGCCGGTTTTGACACCGACACCCGCCTTGCAAGGCTTGGCCCCTCACGAGGGTCTTGTTTTGATGGTCTCGCATATGGGCCGTACCAAGCCGTCGGTGGAGCCACGCCGTGGGCTACAGGCGGGCAAGTCTGGGTACCCTAGTTCCCAGAACGTCGATAGTAGCCCTCGGGCCCAAGGCGCGCCCAGACTTGGCTTCGAGGCGAAGCCAAAGGGCAAGGGCGAAGTGTCGCAGGCCCCAATCGCCTGCAGATCGAGCCGATGTGTGGCGCTTGATGGGCCGTGGGCGTCTCCACTTCCCCACGCTGCCTCGGCAACTGCCCGACTTGACAACTACCTGGCGCATGCAGTAAGGCCATCATTGCTTGGAGTGTGAGAGGCTAGTGAGTAGCCTTCCTCCGGCTACAAAAGGGGGAGGGGCGGAGCCCCTAGCTCATCTTCATCTTCTCGCCTCTTGCTCCTTCTTCTTTGCTCCGCCATCTTGCTAGAGTGTCCATGGCGCCAGTGAGGAGGTTCTCTACCGCATAGAAGGGAAAAAACCCTCACGTGGAACCTGAGTTGCTCCCGCCGAAGAAAAGGCGAGATCGCCCTCGCGATGCCACCATGGTGCCCATGGCAACGTGGCCTTGGCACGAACGCGCTCCACCGGGCTTCCCGGTCCGCGCGTATGTTCATGCGCATAGCCCCGCCCTCGGGAGCGGCCATGGAAGCTGGGGGGACGGAGTCGTGGAGGTGAACAAGCGGTGGCCGCACGGCCACCTCGCCCACAACACATGCGCACGACACGGCTAGCGAGTTCGTGGTGTGGGCAGCAATGGCGTCGCGCACGTGGATCCGGCTCCCACGGTCTCTGTGTCGGAGTAATTGGCCACGGGTAGCCTCATCGGGCCCCCATGGCGCTTCAAGACATCGGGGCCGGCTGCGCCCCTCAAAAAACCAAAGACCAAGGCGCCGCCTTCTCGCAGCCGACTGGTCCAAGCGGCCAGCTGCCAGAAGACGGCAAGGCTCAGTAGGCGGCCTCCAGAGAGGCCGGCTCCTAGCAGGCGGCTCGAAGCATCCTCAGAGTCTGCGCCACGCCACACGTTAAGGCAGGCGTGGCTACGGCATGCCCCGCCACCCCAAATCCAGGACCAGCGTGGCCCACGGTGCCCGTGCATCAACGAAGATCTCCGTCCGGTGCGGCAATCGCCACACCACCCACGACGTCACCTATGGCAGGGAAGGCCATGCCTCAAGATGGGCTGTCGGTATGGCCCACGCGGTGGGCCTTACCGCCGATGAGAAGCGAGCGGCGAGCACGGACCAGTCGGCATGAGGGGAGGCCGACTCCTACCAGGCGGCCCTCCCCTTCCCTCAAAGTCTGTGCGCCATTAATCAGAAGAGATGGGGGATGGCTACAGTGGTCGCCCGCCAGGCGGCGGTACTGCAGCCACGCCTCCCCCGACAAAGCATGCATCATTACCAGCATCACTCGGTCTTGATCAGCCCGGCTGACCAGCGGCGGGCGGCCTGTCGCCAAGCACGAGATCGGTGGGACCAGTCGGCGGGCCCCATCAGCCAGCGGAGAAGCCGGCGACCGTAGACACTGACAGCCGGGCCCTACACCCGGCCAGATTACCTTTGTACCCCTGGGGGGTAGGCCTATATAAACCCCCCAGGGCACCCATGCAAAGGGTTCAGACTCTAGTTCATCCACGCACCCATATAGAGAGAGGAAGCTAGGGCTAGACTTGTTCTTCTTCCCCCTCTAGAGAAATAGCTCAAGGAGCAAGCTTGTAGCCACCATTGTCGCTTGAGTGATCATGCGGAGACCCCGCAGAGTAGGACTAGGGATGTTATCTCCTAGGAGAGCCCCGAACCTGGTTAAGATTTGCCGGCGTGCATGCCTTCGCCTCATCCTGTTTCCTGGCACCGGCGACGTACTATTAGCCCCCTCCATGATAAGCCATCCTTTGGCATATGTCGCACGACACCCCCGACACTCTGGCAGGGGAGATACCGCCGAAGGGGCCTGTGGAGCTGTGGTTGCAGCACGATGGCTGCTGCAGCCAAGCTTCGGAGGCGGAGGTCGAGGCCGTCCACTCCCGCGACGTCTTCATGACCCGGGGATGGGGCGCAATCGCCCGTGCCTGTCGCTCAGAGGGGGGCACACCATCCACTTCGAGTACGACAGGGCGTCGACGCTTTTCTTCAAGGTCTTCGGAGAGGACGGCCGACGCCTGGAGTGATGCCCCAGGGGAGGAGGTCGAGGCAGCGGTTCCCCTGCGGGCCGGGTCAGCGACTCCTCCGACAGCAGCAGCGCTTCCTCCGGACCAGGTTCGAGCGACGACGATAGCTACGAGCAGCCGCGTCGCCACGCCTGGGCCTAGGGGAGGTGCGGCACCATCCTGACATCGCTGGCGATGCTGCCAAGGCCATGGCTCTCAGGAGGTTTTTCCTTTTCCTTCATTCATGCGCGAAAAATCATGATGGGCCCCGCGGGGGCATGTAAAATCCGTGACGCTCGCACTTTAATGTTATCATTTCCAATCGATGTTGTGTTTGTGCCTCTCGCTTTGGCATGGTTCCCCTCTTTCATTCTCGCGGTAGCTTAATGCTCTAAGCCGACAGGACCCAGTCCCCAGGCAAACTTCAACCATCGCTGGTATGCCAGGTCGCGATGCCGTGGTCAAGGCCAGGAGGTGAGCGGCCTGAGGTCCGGTAAGAGTCCCTGAGGCGTGATGCTCAGGAGGTCCCCTTTGCCACACAAGTGGCTCCCGAAGGACTGAACGGGAAGTTTCCTTGCCCGAGCGAGATCGCCAAAGATAAAGCACTGATTATGAGGTTCACGCCTGCGTGTGCGAGGTGACTTATCTTGGCAAGCCTGCAGTGATTTCTTTGTTGCGAGGGCGAACTTCTTGTGGCCTAAGATAGGGATCCTTCGGGAGATAGGGATCCTCCATGACTGCTTGTGGCCTAAGGTCGGCGCGATGTAGCCTGAATGTGCGTTGCATCGGGGAGGAGGAAGCTAATGAGAAAGAGATTGCGTTCGGAAAAATTGACTGGAGGAGGGTGTCCCACACATGAATGAGATAAGACAGCACCAGGAGTGCGTGGGGCCATCAGTCGCGAGCCCACTGCGCAAGGCAAATGATCTCGAGCAAGATCAGTCAACCGATTTGGAATGTTTCCCTAAAATAAATCAATCATCTTCCCCTTTTTTCGTCAATAAAGATTGAGTCCTATACACAACTCTTCTTATCTTTCCCGTAAAAACAAATCTTCCTATCTGACTACTTATAATTATGGGAAATGATCGACACCGACCGATCAATCTCCCTTGTTATCGTTCGCGCTCGCGCCCGTGAAAAATCCTCTATGTGACCCCCCCCCCCCCCACATCATCGCCCATCCCATCCTTATCCCTTCTTTCCCTCATCCTCCTCCATTTTTTTCTTCTTGGGTCGCTTTATCTTTCTCCCTCGGTGATACGTCTCCAACGTATCTATAATTTTTTATTGTTCCATGCTATTATATTATCCATCTTGAATGTTTTATATGCATTAATATGCTATTTTATATCATTTTTCGGGACTAAACTATTAACCTAGTGCCTAGTGCCAGTTGTTGTTTTTCCTTCTTTTTGTCTTTTACAGAAAATAAATACCGAATGGAGTCCAAACGGAACGAAACTTTTTGAGGATTTTTCTTGGACCAGAAGACAACCACGAAGCTTTGGGAAGAGGCCAGCAGACCCACGAGGGGGCCACAAGCCCTAGGGGCGCGCCCCAGGCGGGGCCCTAGGCTTGTGGCCCCCCTGTGGCTCTTCTAACCCTAATCTCTGCTCTATAAATACCCAAATATTCCCCTTACGTCAGAGGGCACACCAAAAATACTTTTCCGCCGCCGCAAGCTTCTGTTCTCGTGAGATCCCATCTTGGGGCCTTTTCTGGCACTCCCCCGGAGGGGGATTCAATCACGGAGGGCCTCTACACGAACCTTGCTGCCCTTCCGATGATGTGTGAGTAGTTTACCACAGACCTACGGGTCCATAGCTAGTAGCTAGATGGCTTCTTCTCTCTCTTTGATCTTCAATACAATGCTCTCCACGATGTTGTTGGAGATCTATTCGATGTAATCTTCTTTGTGCGTTTGTTGAGATCCGTTGAATTGTGGATTTATGATCAGATTATCTATGAATATTATTTGAGTCTTTTTTGAACTCTTTTATGCATAATTAAGATAGCTTTGTATTTCTCTCTGGTCTATCGATTTGGTTTGGCCAACTAGATTTGTTTTTCTTGCAATGGCAGAGGTGCTTTGTGATGGATTCAATCTTGCGGTGTCCTCACCCAGTGATAGTGGTTTTTTTACCACATTGATTGGATCTATCCCTCTACATCATGTCATCTTGCTTAAGGCGTTACTCCGTTCTTGTTAACCTAATACACTAGATGCATGCTGGATAGCGGTCGATGTGTGGAGTAATAGTAGTAGATGCAGGCAGGAGTCCGTGTACTTGTCACGGGTGTGATGCCTATATTCATGATCATTGCCTTAGATATCGTCATAACTATGCGCTTTTCTATCAATTACTCAACGGTAATTTGTTTACCTACCGTATGCTTTCTTCAAGAGAGAAGCCTCTAGCAAAACCTATGGCCCCGGGTCTATTTTCCATCATATTATTTTCAGATCTATAAAACCAAAAATCCAAAAATACCTTGCTGCAATTTATTTATATTTACTTTATTTTACACTTTTACATATCTTTTATACCAATTCCTATTAGATCTCACTCTTGCAAGTGACCTTGAAGGGATTGACAACCCTATTTTCGCGTTGTGTGCAAGTGTTTGTTAGTTTGTGCAGGTGCATCTATTCGGGACTTGCTTGTGCCTCCTACTAGATTGATACCTTGGTTCTTAACTGAGGGAAATACTTATCTCTACTTTGCTGCATCACCCTTTCCTCTTCAAGAGAAAAATCAACGCAAACTCAAGAAGTAGCACTCGGCTTTAGTGAACACTCCATCATGGACACGTCTCTCTCGAACACCACCCCTCCTCTTCTCTCTTTACCTCCCGGCTCCCGCTCGTCATCACCACCTTGTGCGCAATGCCCACGAGCGCATTGCAGGGTTTGTTGCGAGCTCAATCCATACACGCACACCCACATACTTCTCGAAGTTGTTGCACGGGGTGCTCCTCAACAGTGATGCAAAATCACATGCCTCCACCGACTACTGATGTTGCAACCCAAAATGTGACACGCTACGGCCGAAGATGCGTGGTGCTGCAATGTTGATGCTACCATCGAAGGATCTAATGGAGATAAGTCCACACCAACGACGAGTGTTGCTGCTGGCACCTGTTGATGCTAGAGAGGACACCTCCCAAACGACAGGTTCTACCATCAGCAATCACTGGTGCTAGAGACGACGACCGGCAATGCTGCAACCGTCAATCACCAATGCTGGAGCGTGGTATTTGTAGCACATCGGCAAGTCGAGGTGCTGCAACCGGCACAACACCGAGCTACAACGGGCAAATCATTTTACTACCGACAAGCCATTTTTGTTGGGACTGGTGACATCCAGAATTGAACAACCCACTTTTGTTGCGACTACTGACTACTAGAGATGCAAAGGGCGAGCCTTGTTACTATGACTAGCAACCACTATGACATGTGTTGTGAGCTTGATGAGGGTTGTTGCGGTTGGCAGCCAAGGCTATGTGTGTTGTGAGCTCGCTGCCGGGTGTTGCAAGTTGGGCGAGGTTGATGAAGCGCTACGACGGACTTTGGTGGTGCTACGACTGCGGTCAACCAAGCATTACCTGCTCCGAATGATGGGGTATGCGGCGGAGCCTAAATGTAACGCCCTAGGACCAACACTCTACAGATCTATCATCTCCACTAGAAAATGCATAGTATTGAACCCAGGACGCCAGCCAAACACAACTGCACATTATATCCATACACTCAACATTCTTGCTATGTGGATGGAACGACATGTATCACAACACAACTCTACAAAAGAACTGTAAGGGTCTCACAACCAAGTTGAGGCTCTCACAACGGAACAAAAATATACCTAGACCGGTAAAGTTTAAAAATGCCTTAAGAAGGATAAAGAAAAGCATATGGCGTTCATAACCCTGCACAGACCACTGCTTAGTATAGCCATAGTTAATGTCGTCCTCACAGCTAGAGATCACCTATTCCAGTTGCTACCATATGATTTGCAGCATCTAGGTCAAAAGAATAAATAAAGCAAGACTTGCATCGGATCTATACCAAGTATCCATCATTTTCAAAGATGTGGTATGTGGTTTTAGCGGCAGCAAGCGCTAGAATTCTATAGAGACACACTACAACTTGTGTCTATAGATATTAGGTAAGAGAGCGTATCTGTGCCATTAACATAAACACCATAACATAACACTACCTTGCATCCCCCTCGCATCACAACTCCACAAGGAAGGATCCCCAAGGCACTCACGTAAGTTGGCAGGTTTATTAATTATTAGTTGAAGTTGTTCTATGACCAGGTACAAAATCTCCAAGTCTTACATAACCATAGACATAGCTATTCAAAGAGATTTAACTCTACATGGGTGTACCAATTCACCCTAACACATGGCAAGGGCCCTTTATGCCGATCAATAGCACACATGGGGTATGCCGACAGAGTGAGAATGGCCATGACACTTCCCCTATGATGCAAACAAGTCCAGAGTATCACCCAATTGAATTGCACCCAAGGGCTTCGTTCTTCTTTAGAAATATTTCATTTGTTCTCTTGAGGGTGGAATGTACTTCGCTTGTCTAGACTTCCTGAGGAAGCGCCTAGTAATTTCTTCATTGTAGATTCTTTAAAGGCCACCTTTCGTTCAACATAGTCCACTTCTATAGTTGTGGTACTAAGGAAAGGTCTCCCAAGATTAATAGATAAGTTTTCATCTTCAAACATATCAAGTATAATAAAATTGGTAGGGTTAACATGTTAAGTGAGCCTTAGCAGCACATCCTCGATCATATCTACTAGTTGTTTAGTAAATTTTTCCTCCATTTGCAAATTATAGTAGTGGAGACATACGCTCCCCAATCAAGTTTTTTATAAAGAGAGTGTGGTATATGTTAGGAAACATAGTAGAAAACAAAAAAAATTGTCCTACAATAAAACCAGGAACACTATGATGATGCATTAACGGTTTAGATCGGATCGTTGCCAACTTCGAGTTGCAGCGAAAGAAGAATCTATGTAGATCGTACTTGAAGTCCCTCAAACCATTTATGGACGAACCTCGAATGAAAGACCGAAAGCATGGCCTCTCCACAGTTTGCAAGTGTACGGTCTTCGGGATCCAGCAGCACTTCACCGTCTAGAGCTAATCGTCGCCAGAGAATTAGAGGGAGAAGATTAGAGCCAAACTGGGCTTCTAATTATGAGTACTAGAGAGGATGATATCTAGCTCTAATTGGATTAACTAGAATTAGAGAACTAGAGGAGGCTCCAAAACATGTATATCCAAAAGGGCCCAAAACCTCTCGTATATATAGGTTGTAGGAAGGGGAGGCGGCGCCACAAGAGGGGAGGAGGCCTCCCTCCTTGCGCCGGCCCTAGTGGGGAGGAGGAGTCCTCCCCCACTCCAATTTGGTCTCCCCTTAGCCTCCGAAAAGGCTAAGGGGGCGCCATCTTTGTTATTGGGCCCTAGAGCCGAATAACTCTCCACCACTTAACCTTATTGTATTTTCTTAGGCCCATTGATTTTTAAATAATTATAAAAGCCTTCTAATCGTCCTTGGAGCCGTTTATTATTAGTTTAACATCTCTGTAAATATTTTCCACATATATATCAGTACCCAGTATTACCCGGTAAACCCCGAAAACCTTCCAGTAACCCTGAAAACCTTCCGGTTCCTCTCGAAACTATTTCAAAAATTAATGAATATATTTCATAAATATTTTCTCATGACTCTTGCTCTACTAACACTTAGTAGATCATGATTACCTTAAGCTTGTGACCCAGTAGGTTCGGTAAACCATAGACATGAACAAAAAAAACCTTTCGCTCAATGATTGATAGTGGAACCATGGACATCCATATCAATCCCTATGAATACATGAATGACATTCGAGTGAAAGTTTGGTTATCATGTGCTATTCCCTTTGCTTCACGATACTTTACAAATCCAAGGTGAGATATATCGGTATATTGAGTCATTCTCATGCTCACTGCATGACAAAGGTTTTGCGAAAGCTGAATTTCATTTGAAATATCAGTTTGAACCATGTAACCTTCAAATTTGAGCCTTGTAACTCTGGAATTTGAACCTTGTAATATTTCCGTCATTTATGATACAATCATTGAAATGGCATCGTATGAGACTCGTATATTGGTAGTACTATTTTGATCTTAATATGCAATGGAGATTAATATCTGGACCTTAATATGTAATGAACTTGAGTTTATTTACCACTCGCACATGTGTTTCCCCTGCCGATCTCATAGCAAACAATCTATATTGCGGATTCAACAGCAATCTTCGACATTATTGCACACAATTGGTTTCTTCAACTGCGTGCCCTGTAGAGCGCAGAATTATCGCACATGAGTGTCCCTTAATAAATGGGGGTTTGACTTCATCACACACAAGTAAACTTATTGTTGAATGTGTATGCTACTTTTTGGTCGTTCCACACAGTTCATTTTTGCGAAGTTTTTGTAATAAACGCCCACAATTTGCCCCTCTTCGAGCCGACGTGTGGCCAAACGAGCCTGGCGGGAAGCTTGCACAGTTGCACGCGGTAACCTTCGTCGTTGCGTGGGAACAGGCTCACCAATGATACATTGGCGCCTCTTCAAGCCCACGCGTGGCGAAACAAAATGCGTGTGGGGTGCTCAAGCGTGCACTAGAATTCTCCGCTAGGAACGACGTGACAAGACGTGTCGATTCAAACCGTCCGACCCCCGTTTATTACAAGGGCCATTTAACCCTTATCTCTCTTCAACATTTCGATCATGCGCTAGTATTGCAGGAAGCACACCCACGATGACAAATACAGAGGTTTTATCTTGCGTGGCTCCAATGGCGCTCCCACCGGCTGCGGACGACGAGCGCCAGTTCATCATGCGTGTCGTAGTGGACACCCGTATAAGGTTCATAGAGCTCTCGGTGGTGCACACCAATGGCCCGATCTAGGTGGAGAACTCCATCCACAGTATGGAGTTGTTGCTTGCTGCGGGCAAGTACAAAGTGGTCGGGTTCGACATCGAGTAGACATGTGCTCGTGTCGGGTATGATCAGAAGATCGCCGTCCCCCAGATGTGCATGCAGAATCACGTCCTCGTCTACCATTACTACCTGGCAAGGCCTTGCGAGCGTTTCGTCAGGTTTGTTAACAACCCTGACTACATGTTAGCAATGTTGGACACCACCAATGATGTAAATGTGCTCAAGAATTCGGGCATCGCCTGACAGAATCTTGTCGCCATCAAGGGCCAATACAAGATCTGGGGCAGCAAGAAGCAGGAGAAGGACTCACTGGTTCACCTCGTCGAGGTCATCATCAAACCCTACTACAGAGACATGAAGGATGCATGACAAGAACAGGCTTGCCTAACACTCGGCCTCGATGGAGAAACTGGACAAAGATCACATCGTACGGCGATCAAGGAGGCGTACATGAGCTACGATATGTATAGGAGGATCGTTGAAATGAGGAAGTGCCTCCCCCTCAAGACGGCGAGGGATCCAGCCGGAAGAAAAGCAATGGCAAGCGTCACAACAAGAGTAGATGATTTGATAATCGTTTCTCCTAGTTTATTATGCATGTAATTTTTTACTTAGGTGTGAAAATGTTATTTGTAGCCATTCATTTATTTGGATGTTTATTTTGGTTATGTAATCATGTTGTTATAAGTATATATGTTGTTGTTCAGTAGACAAAGCTTAAATGTTGTGCAGATTGAGCAAATCCCATCGCATCCGAATTAAACTACGGAACTCGTTGGTGATGATTTCATCAATTAACAATTGTTTACCAACAAACGTTTGCCAACAACACACACAGCTTATTAACATGAATCGTCTATGGTATTATCGGTCTTCCCACACAATTATGATTACTGACCTGATTGTCGGGTATCACACACATCTTGTTATGCCGAATCGTTTGTGTTCTTATGAATCACCGGTTCATCCGTGTGACATGTATGCCATTTATCACACACATCTTGTCATTGATAATCGTTTGTGTTATTTTGGCTCATCGCAAACAGTTCACCCGAGTAAACTGTATATCATCTATCGCACACATTTAGGTAACCGTTTATGTTTTTTGCTCGTCGCAGACAATTTATATGGATCAACTGTATGCCACAATTCGCACACACAAGTCTAATCTGCATCGTGCTTGATGGATCAACAATCGCACACAGTTCAATTTATTGTGAGCGATTTTGTTACAGTACCATTTGAGATTGATGTATCGCATACAGTTTGATCGATTGGTCTTTCTATACATGTGTCGTCTTAAGACCTTCCTGCAGTAGTGTTAGATGTGCAATCTTATAGCACATCTAGATGTGCTTTAGCAAAACTGAATTATTATTTTATCAAATCAATTCACTCCCATAATTTCTCACAAAAATATATTTGAATAATGATGGTGACGCTCATTACTATTGATTGTTGAACATAATTCACCTTTAGAGTGTTTCCCGGGTGTTCAACACTAGTAAGCCTGATGTTATTGTTAGTTATATGTATCTTTAGTCATGTACCCGTTTGTATTTTACCTATTCTATAAGAGATTTTCTGCATATTGTACTGCACTTGTCCGTCCATATATACTAGCCTATGGCCATCTAAAAATAAAAGTTGCATATTTTTCAACATGGTATTAGAGTTTATGTTAATCTGATAATTACCAAATGCCAGTTATGAGCACATGACAATTCTGAATGTTTTTGATGCCAAGTTTAGTGACGCGAAGATGACAACATTAGTTGTCAAGCATGGCAACTTTCGTGTTTTAGTTTATTTTTTGACAGAAAATTATCGTGTTTGCCAACTAATTTACCATCCGCGCGGAGTGCGGAAGTTTGGTTCGTCGATGTATATGCACCCAGGGATTGGAAAAAAAACTTTAGAAGAAAAGTCAGAAAAGTTTAAAAGTATTTTTAGAATAAACTTGACTTTCTTTGCATCAGTATGTAACTAGCAAAAGGGTCTGTACGTTGCAACGGGAGAAAAAATATATAATTTGCAATGACCATGATCACATTTTACTGCATCACTGAGATACACTATCACTCTCAATTTCATGAAATCATGAAAAAAATTAAACTCATAAACATATTTGAAATCGTGAACATATTTCATATACATGAACACTTTTACAAATTTTCGAACATTTTCTAGAATCCAGAACATTTTTTGACATGAACATTCTATACCAATTAACATTTTTTTAAATTGTGAATATTTTTTTAACAATTTTCTTGAATCAACGACATTCCTAGGATGGACGAACCTTGTTTTCGAAATTGGTTGAATAATTTTCAAAATTCACGAACATTTTTTTTATTTAAAGAACATTTTTTGAAATGCATAATCATTTTTTTGAATCAACGAACATTTTCTGAATGAATAAACTGTTTTATAAGTCACGAACAGTTTTTGAATTTTTAGGATATTTTTCCATTCATGATCATTTTTTTGAATTGGTGAATGTTTTTTCAATTTCATTAACATTTTTAATAAACGATTTTTTGAAATCATGAATACATTTATTTCCTGAACATTTGTTTTCAAATTTTCAAACATGTTTTGAATAAGCAAACTTTTTTTATAAAATCTTGAACATTTTTTTAATCTAAAACATTTTATTTCGAAATTCTCATATTTTTAATTTTTGGAACTTTATTAAAGTCCAAAATTATTTATAGTAGAAAAACAAAAATGGAAAAGAAAAATTAGAAATAGAATTTAGAAAACAAGCCGTCCGGACATGAACCTGCCCAAAAAGGGCGTGATGCATCTTCTTTCAGCGCTCAGAGTGCAGGAGGTCCCTGCTGAACGGGCCGGACCAGGCAGAGTATTTCCTTATGTGAAACATTTTTTATCACTTATAGATGTAGATGACATTGATGGGTAATTTGCAATTTTAAAGGCAATTTGCATGACATAAAGACAGAAGGACCACCAAAGCCCAGCGTTGGCTTCTGGGAAAAAAATTATTGCTATATAATACTCCATCCGTCTCATAATACATAATATAAGATGTTTTTTGGCACTAGATGTTTTTTAACACTACACTAGTGCCAAAAAAACATCTTACATTATGGAACAGAGGGAGTACAAGACACCATTCACACTATATTGACCAATTTCTTTGTTTTTTCCTTGGAAGTCAACAGATTGGCATGCGGTCAACGCCCACCAAGCTCGCCGAGTGTTGCCACTGGATTGGCTCCCGTCAATGCCCGGCTCGCCCGCCCAGTTTCTGTCCCAATCCGCTCGCGATCCAGCCTCCCATCCATCCATAGTGTTAGAAAGGGAAACGAGAGACAATCGAGAGAGTCTTGAAACAGATGTAAAAGTAAATCCCTTGTTCTCATTGATGATGGGTTACACATATATATATATAACCCCCGAAGGGGTGTCTCCGAAGGGACACGAGGCAACCGCCTCCTTTAGGAAAAGTAGGGATTAACAGGATTAATTAAATCCTAACACTCCCCCTAATCCATGCTTATTAATGTAAGTACCATCATCTTGAGAAGCTCCTCCAAAAACCCTGTGGGAAAAATATGAGGAGATATGTGTTTCATATGTTGCTATAACTCCTTCAAACCCAGTGGGAAAATAAGGAGAAAATGATGCAACATATAATGGTTATTGTCTCTTTTAACTCAATACGAGAAAACCCATAGAGTTTAGAGGACAATAAATATGTCGTATATACTTTCCTAAAAACCCCGGTGGGGAAAACAGAATGTATGACATATGATCTCATGTTGATATTACCTCATTAAAACCCTTAATGAGAACATGTAAAGTAAACTCATGAAGGGGAAAAGAGCATAATATGATGCATTGAACAGGAACAATTCAGGAAGATACTCCCCCTGATTCTTGCAAAAATTCGAAGCCGCCACATACCAAAACATAGAAATTGGTAGAGACCCGCTGAACAAATCAGTCGCATGATTTGACTTGCAAGATATGCAATATAGTGATATTGCTTATTATGTAACTTGTTTGCATCCGGGCAACACAAGAAACATTATCGTTGAGATAATGGTTGGTGAATGTAGCCATGAGGTCTGATTTGAAGACTCTTCATGAGAGGGCTACCACACCAAGTAGGAACACTAAATTTGTCTATGATCCGATAGTGGGGATCCGATCCATGTAACCAATGATATTGGTGTTCAGATTTCTCGAAATCGAAAAACCGTGGACAAGATGTTTCATGCCTTGGAGATATCGAAGATATTCTTGAGTACCAACCAATTGTCTTTGGTGGATCCAATGGCATTATGGAACGTTGAGTCCCAATATCTCATTTCCATCATCTCTTGGTCTAATAGATCTTTCTCACGCCTAGAGAATGAACTACCATGAGAGTTATGGATAGATAAGATTTGTCCACAATGAATTTCTTCAATATATTTTGGATATAGACAACATAGTATACCATAATGCATGAATGAAGGTGCTCAAGTTGTAGTAACGAGCGGTATTTTGGTTTACCAAATCCTCATTTTAAAGTCTCATTACTCAGATGATTACATGTGTCGTCATTGCAGACACACAACACATGGATAATCATCATTGTAGGAGTAATCCTTGTGTATAAGGATCTCACTACGTCGGTTGTACCATATGTACCGACAACAATAAGCAGTATGGTGGCTTACCGATTTTACACAATGTATGTTGCATTTTGTATTTCGATTCAGAATTGAGATTCCATCGGAAATCAATCATATATGTCTGAATCTAGTGATCCACATGGGTATGTGATCGCTACATCTATCAACTGCAGAGATAGATGATTTTGAACTGCCAATGATATAAGTTTATCGAAATGAGATTCCACCTCTGGAGAATAGTTGGATATATGCGTGAACCCTTGTGCTACAATACTTGCTCTTTGTTTCACCACCTCGTTGTTCTCAATTCTGTTTCCAGAAGAAAACTAGTGTAGGTATTGCTTATGAATACCTTCCCATTATTGAGCAAGATCATTTCTACCTAGATTATACCCTTTGCTTGAGTTCAGTCCAGTGTTGATCACACTTTGCCATGGCCATGGTCTTTGGATCCGAATCATTTGTAAGGTTTTTCAATCTAGTTGAGAAATGTATGTCGACATTTGTAGACTTCCGATTATATGATTCTCCATAATATATATATATATATATATATATATATATATATAGTTGATGAAAATATCGTTACCCGTAGTGACTTCTCGCGATTTCCCAATGCGATTGAGTCGGGTATTCCGATATCCCGGTCATTGTGTGCACTATGACCTGGGTTGGTGGAGGTTTCCCGTCCACTGGGTGTATACTACCCATTAGGTGTCTGCCAATGTGAAGTTGACTTGCATTTACTGATTCACAGGCCTTGATATCCTTGCTTGCAGAAGCTGAATCTGATGTACTTCGCCATACATCTCCCCTGTTGCTTTGAACGAGGAGTGGAGTGGATTTTGTTGGTACCTCCACTCTTTCAGCGCATTTTTGCAGGATTGTGTGACACCTTTATATCAAGTAAATGGATCTCGCAGATTATTTGCAATGTGTTGCAAATCTTACGAACGCATGGTTCAGATCTTTGAGTACGTGGATTTGAGGCAGAAATGTGTTGAACATTCCACTAATTTCCTGGCATTCTTTATGGTACCTGAAATCTCCTCCTAATGCCTGGAAATGTTCCTCATTGAATTAGCATACTGGCCTTGAATAACTCCCCATGCGAGGGGCTTGAGGTATTGACGGAAGTACAGTTATTCCTCACATAGATCCCAACTATATGTTGAGGGGCCAATGATGTATGCCGGGTGGTGATATCGGTATGCAACCGAATTACCGCAGATAGGAAATACTTGGTAGATATCCACAAATCAAAGATAGAGGGGAATAATATTGTGCAGTTCTGTCATGAGCGTGTAAAACTGCATGACTCCAACGTAAAGTTGGCGAGTTGCAATTCCAAAGTAAAGATAATGCAATTAGCTTAACTCTTTGGATAGGATTCTACCAAACCATTTTGAGTCTAGACATTAGGATAAATTGCTAAGCTTCAATCCGAGGGCCATAGAAAAAGGCACTCAAGGAGAATTCTGCAAATGCTATCCATTCGATTTGCTTGAAATCGATGTCAAGATAATGAGTCAATGGTTTCGTGTGAATAAAGCACACTTGAGACCATCATGTAGATGTGTCTTTGGAAAACCGTGGAGACCTGAATAGTCTAGTCAATGGTTGGGAAAAACCACTTACCTCGACTTGATGCATTCAAGGAGTCTCGAGTGGTTCAACAGAAACTTTAAGGTGCGCAATCCTTAAAATTAGCTCCCTGTGTCATATGTAGTGCACACAAAATCCAAATATTGTTAGAATTTAACATCATAATAACCATAAACCAATGGAATTGCTGATAGTTTCGGTTTCAACCCAATGTCTCGATGACCAAGGCGAGTATGCCAAGTTTGTCATGTACAAGGCACTGAAAACTATCTCGTACACAACATGTGCTACGGGTTGCGCCATATGTGTAGTACAATCCAGATGATACACATAGAATGTGCTTGCCATATCCGTTGCATATGGTAAAGAGAAGTTATTCCTCTTTGTTGTCATCATAAGTTTCGCTATGGAAACTATTTTGACGGATACCTCCATAGTTTAGTAGGGTACGAGTGAAACCTGAGAAGCATAAAGCATCCCGACGTTACTCGAGTACCCACAGGGATAGTAAATATGACTCGAGTTGAGCCAATAAATACCTCATCGCGTCTAGCGATTTTAAAATATCTCCTTTCTCTCAATGAGAGTGGAAACATTGAACTTCCCTAAGTATAGAGTTTGTGGTGCATATGTCCACAAGGCACATATCATTTTTCATCGGATTGACTCGTGAGAAATCTATATATAGACATGAAGATTCTCAATATGAAAATCACTGTCAGATATATAGACATACAAATGTATTTGTACCAAAGTGCTGATACAATATATTGTGATATACAATATATGACATTAATTATATTGACCACTCAGGAGATTGAAAGAATATTCATAGTCTCCAAACATGTCGGTTGAGGCATATTCAACCATCACATTCTCCATGCTCATAGGGTCCCGTCACAGCTGGTGATGTCGGATTGAAGGTTGAAGTAAGATTCAAACCTTTGCCCTTGAGGTTCATTGTATCCCAGAATTGTCGATATGAATAATCAGATGCCGAGATCTGAATCTAATGCCTTATGATATATAAGACACCATTTTTCTGTTAGCGGAGTGATCCTGACCAGAGGCATTATCCCACGGGACACAAGAGCGGTCATGATGTCCATGGCCCAGATAGGGCAGTGGTGGCCATTGAGAGCGAATGCCTCAAATTCTATAGCCATATTTTACCGCTATGGGTAAACCAGAGATAATTAATTTACAACCAGTAAATTAAGGACCATCATGGTTGATGTTATAATGAACTTAGCAAAATCAATGGGTATTTCAAGAAGTTATTTTGAAACCATTAGCGTGAACCTCAAATTGCTAAATATGACACCTTGAAGATAATCTCCAAAATGGAGTAGATCTACGCAACACTAGAGAGTATAATCTGATGAAATCGGTAGATACTCACCGTAATGTCTTATGTCATGATTTAGTAAAATGTGTGGGAGAGCGCTTTGTAAAGCAATTATAATGTCAAAATGACAAAATATAGGCTTTAACAGTAGTCATTGATAATCTGCGAAGACATTGGATCTATATGACTACCTTGTGATCCCAATACATCAATTTGAAGAAATCACTTTGAATTTTGCATTCTTATTTGCAAGAAATTAAAAATCTCAATTGCAAATAGACGTATTAATCTCGACATGTAGCGAACATGGAGATACATACATTCCGGAATACACCGTACTCAACAGAAATACACCACTATCGTAATGAATAATAATGATGTTGCAAACTTGATGCTCAAGTGTGAAACTTGAATTTTATCGACCTCAGATTAAACGAGATGATCTTGTATCAAGTTGCAAGATAATTCAGCGTGGTGAATTAGTATTTTGCGAGAGAAAATTAATCTCAATCACAAGGAGATTGTTTTGCGAGGAAAAAAAATCTCAATCGCAAATCAATATTGTTGTGCGAGAAAACTTAATCTCAATCGCAAAACAGTGTCATTGTACTAACACAACATGTTAAAGGGATTGCCAAAAAGCAAACACATTGAACATGTCAAGCATCAACAACCACACATTTCTGGAATTTTTGAACTCAGCAGAAAATGGGCTACATGATGATCTGCATATGGCATAACGATAGATCAAGCTGCAATATCCTGAAACTTCCAGGAATTCGCCGTAAAACAATGACAGAGGCAAGTTTTGACCTATTTCGGAAATAGGTAAAGCCACAAGGCTGAAATGCAAAACTTGCGAAGAGATAAGATTCTTATCTCTTTACTCCTGAGCGCTTTCTACCAGGAGAAGTCATGTAACCGCTCGCCGCTGTTTTGGCACACCGGCCAGGGCCGCGACTGTCGGAGCGCCGTCGTCTCCGTTGTGGGAACCACGCCGAAGGGCGCCGCTATCTCCGTGGCCGGAGGGCCAGCCGAGGGCCGTTGCCTCGGGCGCCGCCGCACGGATGCAAGCCGAGGGCTGCGGCGTCGCCTCGATCTTCCGCGGCGTCGCGGTTAGGTGCCGCCGCCAGCGGCGCCGAGGCTGTCATCTGGCGTGCGTAGTGGGAGAGCGTCTCGCCATGCTGCGTGTCTGGCATCGCCGCGGTCACGCTTTAAGCGACCTACGGCCGAGGCCGCCGCCACATAATGGTCTTGGCCGGAGGCCGTTGCCGTTGAATTCGTCGAGTCATGGCGGCTCCTCCAGCGTTGAGAGGTCGAAGGCCACCTGATGCGTGCCCCGGGTTAGAGGCCGGCGGACACCCCGACGCATCGCTGGACAGCCGTGTGTGTGCAAGGTGCATGGACACGGGCGCCGCTGGCGATGCTAATGAAAAGCGACGGCAGTTGTTGCTTGATCCGGTGCAGTGCAGGAAGAATTGAAGAACGCATGGTACCTTTTTCCTTTTTGCATCAATGAATCGATGGGAATCCATTGGCGTTCGTTGTTGAAGCCTTCAATTCTTGAATCGATGGAGATCCACAGTCTCTGTTCTTTCTCATTATGCCCTCACTGCCGCGCAGGACAGAGCCGCCGCTCCAAGCGTTGGCCGTTGGTCGCTCATGTGGACGCGCTGCCGGGAGCCCGCGGTCGCGCGTGGGTGTCGCCTTCCGCCGGGATAATATAAGATGTTTTTTGGCACTAGATGTTTTTTAACACTACACTAGTGCCAAAAAAACATCTTACATTATGGAACAGAGGGAGTACAAGACACCATTCACACTATATTGACCAATTTCTTTGTTTTTTCCTTGAAGTCAACAGATTGGCATGCGGTCAACGCCCACCAAGCTCGCCGAGTGTTGCCACTGGATTGGCTCCCGTCAATGCCCGGCTCGCCCGCCCAGTTTCTGTCCCAATCCGCTCGCGATCCAGCCTCCCATCCATCCATAGTGTTAGAAAGGGAAACGAGAGACAATTGAAAGAGTCTTGAAACAGATGTAAAAGTAAATCCTTTACCGTTGATGATGGGTTCTGGCATATATATATAACCCCCGAAGAGGTGTCTCCGAAGGGACACGAGGCAACCGCCTCCTTTAGAAAAAGTAGGGATTAACAGGATTAATTAAATCCTAACACATAGGACCGCCTCGATCGAGTTGAGCCGCTCGTGCGTGACGCCGTCTTCTAGGTCGTCGCATGCAGCCATCCCGCCGTGAAGGTCGCTCGATCATGCCTCGCTCGCTGCTTTGACCGCTTGGTGCTAGCTCCGCTGACTGCTTCTAATCTTCAAGTAAAAAAAAATTGAAACGGAATAAAAAAATTAAGTACAATGCTTTCGTAGGTACACATCTCCCTTGCTGCCCGCTCTTGGCGGTGTCCCTTACACAGGCCCCGTCTCGCATACACCTTTCTACAGTTCTTGGTGCTCATCTTCTGTTGGCCGTGATGGTCGCACATGATGATTGTCGCATTATATCGACTACTCTCACGACTTGCATCGTTGATTGCCGCTTACATGTCAAATCCTCACTCACATTCTTCATCTCAATCTACTGCATGCCACTCGGTAACAGCTACAGGAAAATAAAACTACAACTTTTGTACCAAAATGTAAGACGTTTTTTGAAACGTCTTACATTTTGTTATGGAGGGAGTGCAAAGCAGTGTTTAAAAAATGAACACCAATGATTACTTGGGAATGCCAAGACTCGACATATCTCTGAACTTTCTTCCAGCGGCATAATTTGCAGGTGTCTTGAGATCCAATAATTTTTAGCTGTACAATAATATGTGCCAAGCTTGAACATTGTCGTCCATCAGCGACAAGTCAAGATTAGGGCACTAAAACATTACAAGTTTTTTGTCCAAAAGGACCACATGCCCAGTAAAATTGCCAGAAAAGACCTCCTTCACATGAAATTAGCAAAAGACCCCCTAATCCGTGGCGGCAGGCGCGGCAGCCGACACGTGGCACCCGCCGCCACGCCCAGAGGCGGCCACACTGTTCACTATACTGGTCACACAGGAGACGAGGCGAGCGAACGGTACCTGCCGCCTCACGCAGAGGCGGCAACACTGTTCATGCATGAGTGAACAGTAATTTCGAAAAGAAACTGAAATTCTGCACCCACTTAGAACACTCTGATTGTTTTTGCTGCTAAAAAATTCCAGATTTTTCCGACTTTTTCTGCTTTTTTTTAATTACTGTTCACTCAAGCATGAACAGTGCTGCCGCCACTGCGTGAGGCGGCAGGTACTGTTTGCTCGCCTCGTCGTTGTTTTTCCCGTCTCCTGTGTGAACGGTACAGTGCACAGTGTTGCCGCCTCCGGGCATGGCGGCAAATGCCACGTGTCGGCTGCCGCGCCTGCCGTCACGTCCAGGGGTTTTTTTTTTTGCCAATTTCATCCGAAAGGGGTCTTTTCTGGCAATTCCGTTGGGCAGATGGTCCTTTTGGACAAAGCTCACCAATCCTGAATTTTGGTACTGATTCATGGCTTGGTCCATAACTGTAGTATAATAAGTTACAAACTGACCTCATAACACAATTGCATCCACCACACAAATAAGGTTCCCCCGCCTTATCTTTACAATTCTTGGACCATCAGTACCAACCATAGCTGCCAGCTAAATAACTTTTCTCCCGCAAAAAAAAAACCCATAGCTGCCAGCTTAACATGATTGCTGAAGTTAACTTGCCAAGGAAACTCAATGATAAGAGCTTGCATATATACAAAGGAAACAACATATAACAATAACCAAAACTACTACATATGTGGAATAGAAGAGTCATACTATTTGTTTTTTTACCTGGAGTACAACCATTATCACGAGAATGGCCACGAAGAAGTGATTCCCGCTAGAAACCTTGAATATGTTCAGCTCATCTGTTTCATTGCATTGAACTCATCAAACACCTTAGAAAAGAAAAGATGACATGATATGTATACCCAACTATGTTAACAACATATACCTCTGATTCACATTCGACGAAACTATTAAATTACACCGGTACCCCTGAACTATAAAATTCAGAATTTAAGCTTCTAATCCTGAATAAATGAATACAGTAAACATGCACAGAAATTTCCAAGTTATGTTCTCTATTGCCCAAACACTCGCCAAGACTACCTTATCAAAGGATCAAGGAGATACTAGTAACTAGCCAAGTTAGGAGGAATGATGACAGACATATCTTGCTTTGTTTCTTCAGATCCAAACGCATGCTAAAGGCCTTTCTTCCGGATAAAAACCGGTCTGTCAAGCCCTGAAATAGTTACGCTGTACATCAGATGTAGAAATACACATGTCACAATTGCAAGGACAAACATAACTGCTCCCTCCTCAGTTTATCGCAAAAGATAAATTCCCTCTCTAATACATAATTAATTAATGGAGGCGGTATCCCAGAATAATCTCATACATAATGAAGATGCACGTGTGATGATTTATAAAATGGATTATGTTAACCTTTGAGTCCTTCATTTTCCATTCATGTGGGATTTCCTACAATATATGCAGGGGCTAAAATATCATACTGTTGAGCACCAGAATCAGCTCTTTCAGTCCTCGGTTTCACAGGAACAAGTCATCTTATGACTGCCGTAAAATTCAGTACATACTACTAACGGAAATTTCACTCTCCAACTAAGATTTTTAATGAGACACTCTTCTCTACTAATATTATCAAGCATAATCAAATACTATCTCACAATATCAGCAGGCAATCAACAAGGTGGACCATCAACATGCATTTTGGAACTAGAATGTGGCACAGAGAAATATGATCAACAACTAGGGAGTGAAAATTATGCTCTTCTATTACAAAGGGATAACAGTTAGTACTTAGTACTCCCTCCGTAAAGAAATATAAGAGGGAGTAGCATCTAAGGCCTAATATAAATAAAGGCTTGTGTGACTGACAGGCAAACAACAACCAATTAAAACAATATTTTTCTGCAGAACCTAAATATTGTACAAGGAACATCTTTACCTCTTGTGTGAAAGAAACCCTATGCACACAAGGTTAGACAATTAAAAATACATAGTTTATATTACCGGAAATAAAAGGAATGCACCTTTAGTTGAAATGGAATATCTGAAAAGCCTACCTTACAGGGAGATTTCAAAAGAATTATCATGGAACCTTGATTTAAAACTTTTCAACTTGCTGATTGCTGGATTATCAAGGAGATCGAGGAGAAGAGGGTTAAGTCCTCTTGGTTTGTGGGTTGAGTCGACCAAAATTTCAGCAAATATTGACAGTCGTTCTCATTGCAATGGAAATAAATCCATCTGGGAACTGCTAGGAGCCAAGCATTGCTCCAGACAACATGAAACACAGAACAAAATTAGTTAAATTACTCATGCCATCAGATGGATAATCACAATAATTTTACTTGTGACATTGGGGTAGAGGTGGGATGCAAATCCTCACAATGGCAAAGTGTTGGTATGGCGCTAGCTAAGCTTGTAATTACTGTTGCTCCCCAGAAGCTCGAGACATTGCCGTTCAAATAAATCCAACTTGAATTCTGTGAAGTTGGCTAATGGCAACTAACAAGAAAATTACGTGATGCACTGTATCTGGACTTCTGGAGTGAGCAGAGATTTGGGAACATTACTGAAGAATATACGCGATTCTAAAGAATACACACGCAATGAAAAAGGGCTGAGAAACTCTGTCCTTGCCAGAATCCGTACCAGCCTTGAGGGGACGCAGGCCTTCCACCGGCAGGAAGATGCGATGCCCCAGGCCCGGATCCTCTGCAGTCGATTTCACACGCTGATGCCCACCCCCGAATCAACCGAGAGCAGAAACACAACAGTAGGGACGCTGTGATGTGTCGCTGCGAAGCCGAGGCCCCGATTCCTCCGCGCTGAAGCCAAGCACCGACGAGGACACCCAACGCAAAACCGCCCGCTCGCGACCGAAACCGACGACCCTTGCCTCCGACCTCGATGCTGCTGGTAGTGGAGCCCACGTTTCCTAGAAACTGCAGGGAGGCTAGCTCGCAATCTTTTCCTCGCTAACATAAAAAAAATCATTGTCTGCCAGCCGTAGTGGGAATTGTTTTTTTCTTTTGGTGGGGCAACCAAGCAGATACGAAGAGAGTCCGGCTCGGTGAGTCGTTCGACTGGGATGAAGAATAAGTTATTCTTCACCCAAGGTAATATTATATATATATATATATATAGAGAGAGAGAGAGAACTGGAACATGGGCTCCAATAGGAGGAAGCAAGTGATGGGAGGAGGCGGCTGCGCCATTTGCTCTTCTCGCTTCTCTGCACTTACGCGGTTGCCGGGGTTCCGGTCCAAGCCAGAGGGGAGCAGCCGCCGTTTGAGACGCCCTAACTTCCCTTCATCTTCTTCAGCAGCATGTGCTGGACAAGGGGAGATAAAGCCCCACAGTTCCACACCTGCTGCTCCTTGAGCCCCACGCCGACCTCTCCTCCACCCGCGATGCATGCACCACCTAGAACTCGGGCCTTGATGCTCCCTGCGCCGCTAGCCTAATGACCGTCCCTACGACCCTGCGTGTCTCCGCCTGGCCTACTTTCTTTTGATAGATGTCTCTTCTACCTCTGATGGCTTTTTTATTTTCCAAGAAAAATATATCCAGAATCTTCTTCCTCATGCTGCTCTTATTGATGAGGGCACTGTTGAGACTCCCATGGAGCTCAATGTTCACCTTCGTGCTAGTAATGGTGACCCTTGTCTAATCCGACGTGTTATCGTCATCTTGTTGGGAGTCTTGTTTATCTAGATGTTACTCATCCAGATATCTCTTATCCCGTCCATAGTTTGAGTCAGTTTGTCTTTGCACCCACATTGGTTCACTATAGTCACCTCCTCCTTCGTGTTCTCTGAAATCTTCGTGGCACGATCTCTCACCGTATGTTCTTTCCCTACTCTAGTTCATTACAACTTCAGTCCTATTCAAATGCTACGTGGACTAGTGATCCTCGGATCGTCGTTCACTTTTTGCTTCCGTGTTTTTCTTGGTGGTTCTCTCACTGCCTCAAAGACAAAGAAACGGACTTTTCTTGGTGGTTCTCTCACTGCCTCGAAGACAAAGAAACGGACTACAGTTTCACGTTTGAGTGCAGAGACTGAGCCTCCAGCTATGGCTCTTTTGATGGCAGAGGTGACTTGGTCACGGTGGTTACTTCAGAAGTTTGGTATTTCTGTCACTACACCTACTTTGCTCTTATTTGACAATATAGGTGCTCACAGTGTTGCGCGCGACCCAGCGAAAAATGAGCTCACCAAGCATATTGGTGTTGATGCTTTTTTGTGTGTGCTGGTGTGCAAAATTCGGGTTATTGCTCCTCAATATGTGCCTTCGGAGTTAAAGTTGGCAGATTTCTTTAGGAAGGCCCAAACTAGAGCACAACACGACTTCTATATCTATCTCTCCAAGCTCGGTGTTGTCGATCAACCATGAGCTTGAGGGAGGGAGTTAAGAGTTATATATTTAGTCGTGTACCCCTTTGTATTTTCCCCGCTCTATAAAGGTTTTTTTTTTGCATATTGTAAAACACTTGTACGTGTATGCAATGGCATATGGCCCCCTGGAAATACAGTTGCATATTTCCTAACAGGTACCTCCCTCCTTGTTAATGGCCAAAGACTTCTTATCACTTTGTCCTTTCATGTTCCTCAACATACCATTCAGCTCATTTCTGGTGGTCAGATTGTTGACTCTGGTTGTCGGGTAATTCTCAACTTTGACTAATGCTCTGTTTTGGACCGTCACACTGGTGCTGGCCCCCGATGTCATAACTCCCAGGGCCTCTGGGAGCTTGACTGGCTTCACTTTCCCGTTGTTGCCACCACCGCCAGTCTCTCCAACTCTTTTCAGCAGTGGGATCATCACCTTGGTTACTTGTGTTACTCTCGTCTCTCTCATCCTTAGTTCGGGCGTGGTCTCTTGAAACGTGTGAGGCCTTAATGCCTTCGACTCGAACCTACGCCTCTGTGTTCGCCTTAGGCACCCCTTGGTGATTGTCAACCGTATGTGGATGCAAATCGCTTTGCTTTCCTCCAAAAGCTGAGTTGCGCTCCTCGCAACTCGGTACTTGGGTCGTTACGGTGACTCCAACTTGATCTAGCAAAGGCGGGTAAGAATAACGCTAACCTAGAAAGAAGATAGATGGGCAGATTTCAACGTTTCCTTGATGACCACGGGCTTCATGAAATCAACCTCATCGAGCAGCATACAGTTTGAGCAACGGCGACGGTCACCAACGTTGGTGCAAATGCACCGCTTGTTACATTTCAACGAATTGGGGTAATGACATCCTAGTTGCTTTTCCGCGCGGATACTCCATGGCATTAGATTTAGCCTGTACACCACGATTTTCAAGCCTAGGGCTCACCAGTCCCACTTCAAGGATATCTGGATGGATTTTGATGGCTTCCGCCAGGTGGTTCTTGATGCCTAGCATGTGTCGTCGCACCTTCGCCAACTCTAGCGTTTGGGTGTCTGCTTTGAAGCATATGGACAACACATTGCGGTTGTGGAAGCGGCGGCATATTGGCGACATCAAGCTACAACAACTCATGGCTAACGAAACCATTTTTCAGCTCAACGCGGTGCAGGAGTCCCGACAGCTGTCCCAAAAGGAGTTTAATCTGCGCAAAGAGTTGAAGCTTAAGTTGCTTGGTTTGGCCTCCCTCAAGTGCATCATCCCCCACCAACCCTCCGCTGCCACTAGCTAGCCGAGGAAGACGCAAACACGTGCTACTTCTACATCCATGCGTGCCACTGCCACTGCAAAAATCACATGGTTGTCATTGCCGTTCTGATGTTGTCGTCTTGACCCATGAGGATAAGGAGTAGACGTTGGCAGACTACTCGTCCATCATGGGTTGCGCCATCCCTCGTAGAGTTGTTTTACCAACTCGCTTTGGAGATCTTCAAAGATGAGCTTGACGTAGTCGTCCACCAGCTCTATTTGCTTATACAGCGTAGCCCCGTCGAGCCTAACGATGCCCTCACCGTCTTGGTGCCAGAGAAGAAAAACTCAAACCAGGTCGCGCACTTCCACCTGATCTGTTTGCCGCATACCATTGGTAGGTTTTTCTCCAAGCTGCTTGCTCTCCACATCATGCCTCGGCTTCCAGAACTGATCAAGGAAAACCAGAGCTCCTTCATGCTCACCACTAAGGGCTTGCACATTAGACACATCGCAACCCTAATGCTCAAGGTTGACACTGTGAAGGCATTCGATTCAGTCTCATGGCCCTTCCTCCTATGGTCTCACGGCACACCAGCACTGGCAGCTGATTCAACAAGTTGGTGTGGATGATTCTACCGTAGACACCCTCAACAGGGTACCCGGGAGGCATATTCTTCACCGTCATGGCCTGTGGCAAGGTGACCCCTTTTGTCTTTGTTGTTTCTTCTTTGTGCTAGAGGTGCTCAACGCCTTGTTTGTGCATGCGAAGAGCATTGTCATCTTAGAGCCATCGTGCTGGCGTGGCGTCAAGCACCTCATGTTAGTGTAAAATGCTGACATGGCCGTCGTTACATCTTCGACGATGCGGCAACCTGATCTTGGTGGCGCGTCGAGCTTATGCACCAACTTCGACAAGTGTTCCTTTGCACCAATCTATTGCAGCATCGCCGAGATCTAAGTGATTAAGCTAAGCTTCGCATGTGCTTTCCCAGCGCTTCCGTGCACCTACCTTAGCCTTCCCTTGTGGAAGATTCTGACGGTCCACATGTAGCCTCTTCTAGACAAAGTTCTCAACTGCATCCCCACTTGGATTGAGAATCTACTAAGCATGGGAGGCTGGCTCATGCTTGTCAAATTAGTACTTCTCTCCATCCCAGTTTATCGAAACATCGCCATGCAACTGCCTCTGTGTTTACTTGCAGCGGTCGAGAAGTACATTCGCGTTTTCCTTTAGGGCGGGACCAACATAGTCGTGACAGGCGATGCATGGTGGCACAGGCGTGTGCTTCATGTCGAACTCAGCGGCTTCAGGATCCTTAGGTACATATCTCATTTGTAGGTGGATTCCTTGTTGAGCAGGGCACACTTCCTCAGTTCTCTTGTCCTGGTGCTCATGCTCAGAAGGGTGTTGCTGAGCGCAAGCAGCGTCACCTTCTTGAGGCGGTTAGTGTGTTGATGATTGTCGCCTCTCTTCCACCTCACTTTTGGGTTGAGGTAGTTTCTACTTCTACCTATCTAATCAACATTAATCCTTCCTCTGCTCTCTGGTGACATTCCTCTCGAGCATCTTTTTGGTTATTCTCTTGACTACTCCACTTCATTTGTTTGGTTGCATTTGCTACATTCTTCTTGCCGCCCATGAATGCTCCAAACTAACTACTCAGTCTGGTGAGTGTGTCTTCTTAGGTTACAATGATGCAAGGGCTATTGTGTTGGGATCTTGTCAGTCGGCGGATGCACATTTCTCGGGATGTGACTTTTGATGAGTCCCGTCCTTTATATCCACGTCCATCCTCTCCTTTGACCTCCCTCATTGAGGATATTTATTTCCTCACTTTTTCAAATACACATATCACTCAAATATTGCCCTCGTCCACCCATCCCACCTTGTCTTCCCATACTGTTGTTGTAGACCCCACACCTCCGTAACTTGTGGCTTCCCCACCTCGTTAATCACCTAAGGCTTCCCCATTGATCCCCCCTCATCATCTTCTTTACTACACTGGTCATCCGCGTGTTGTGAATTCTTCTGATGAGCCGCCTCCCTCGACTACTGTCTTCTTCAGTTGGCAATGCACCACCTACAGCTTAGCCTACTTATGGCTTCCGAGCTCGCCCGCTTCCGCCTACTGACCGCTATGGTTATTCTAGCACCGCTCTTCTCGAGACAATGCTCATCCCGAATGGCAGCATGTGATGGCATCGGAGATTGATGCTCTTTCGCGCATTGGTGCGTGGGATCTCATTTCCCTTCCTACTCGTGCTCGTCTCATCACTTGTATGTGGGTCTACAAGGTTAAGACTGATGGTTCTCTTGAGCATTACAAAGCTCATCTAGTGGTGGGAACATGGTCATGACTACGATGAGACATTTGCCCCTATGGCCCACATGACCACTCTTCGCACACTTTTCGTTGCGGCTTCTCTTCCTGATGACATGGTTTGCCGTCTTTGTCGCTCTCTATATGGCCTTAAGCAAACCCCTCGTGTCTGGTCTGAGCGTTTTATCTCAACAGTGATTGTGGCTGGTTTTTCGGCAAGTGCTCATGATCCTGCACTTTTTGTCTACATTTCAACTCGTGGGCTAACTCTTCTTCTATATGTCGATCATCACCGACAACGATTCTAAGTACATTGCCTTTGTGAAGGCTCGTCATAGTGAGTTTCTTATGTCTGATCTTGGTCCTCTTCGCTACTTTCTTGAGATTGAGGTTTCTTCTACCTTTAATGGCTTCTTTATTTCCAAAGATAAGTATATCCAGGATTTTCTTGCTCTTACTGATGAGCACACTATTAAGACTCCTCTGAAGCTCAAAGTCCACCTTTGTATCCACCTCCGCTCCCTACCAGTCCGGCTGGGCATCCGTTGCCTGGTTGTGGGTTACTATAGTCTAGATGTGCTGCCTCGATCCCACATCTTGTCTTCCCTTGTTAGACGGCCGCATCACCGCACACTTGGGCACCACCATCGGCGAGCAGGAGCATGAGCAAGCGTCCTTTCGACCTTGTTCAGTCTGATGCCTGGGGTCCATCTCCCTTTGCCCTGGAAGGAGGTCATCACTAGTATATTATCTTTATAGATGATTTCTCACGAACACACATGGATATACTTTATTTCTTCGAGGCCTAGGCCCATGGGCGTGCGATCCGTCTTGACGGAACATGGCCAATTTCGAGGCCATGAAATTCTAGCACAAGGCAGCCCATAGCGGCAACGGCAGGCTGCTACTCGATATCCGGCATGGGCGTAAGTCGCCCGCTAGCACTAGCGCTGCCTAGCCGTCCAGCTGCATAGAGTCTCCCATGGAGCCCAAAGGCCGAGCAATCAAGGCATCGAGCCATCGAGGACACCAGTCGAGTGGACGAGTCCTCTTCAACGCCGCCTCGCCCTCATCTTTTGTTTGTTCGTCTCGCCTCCTCTTTTTACCAATACGACGCTTGAAGCTTCGGCGATCCTCCATCGGTCCATCCCCATCCAATTCAAAGACGTGACGCTTCTACCAAATTGCCGGCCATCGATCCCTGAGTTCCGCAGATCGCATTCCATCTAGCAATTTTATTTTATGCCAATAGCTTGTTGTTCATTCTGTTATTTTACATCTTTTCTATACATGTTTCGAGATCCAAGTCATGTCTTCTCAGGATAAAGAACATGAATCCGGTTACCAAAGGCGTTTCAAAAAATAAAAAAAACAGAGAAGTTAGGTCGATTACAGAAAGGAGACATGGATAAGTTTGTTGCAAAAGAACCACACGTGTCCTCTAATAACCAGTCACGGGATCAAGGCCTCACGGTTTATAATAATGTTGACCCTGAAGTTGACAATGATCATAGAGATGAACAAGCAGAGAAAGAAAATAATGATGAGGTTGATGATCTTATTGGTAACACGAACATTGATGGATAATATGACATCGGGACAACTAGTATTGATGTTAACTCAAATACTTCACCTTGCAGATGTCGATGGTTCTTTTCATGTTGATATATTTGATCCAAGAAATTGGGGTTCTCTTGGATCCTAAGCAGATTGACATTTTACCACAAAAGGGCCCTAAAAGAGACTCACAATTTCAGAAAGGTCCTAAGGATAGATACTCTAGCAGGTTTTCTGCACTATTCTATACTAGAATTATGTCAAATGGGGAGCATTGTGATAGAGATCGGCTTGTCTATTCTAAGGACCTCAATAGACTATTTTGCTTTGGTTGTAAATTATTTACAAAAGAGCATAGAAAAGGTCACTTGGCAAACGAGGGGTAAGATGATTGGATACATCTTGGCAGTACACGTAAAGAGCATGAGACAAGTGTAGATCATGTTTTGAATATGACCACTTGGTATGAGCTATGTACTACTAGATTGCAAAAGCATCAAACTATTGATAAAGATGCTCAAGGACAACTTGAGAATGAAAAGAACCTTTGGAGAAAAAATTTGTTCGTAATCGTTTGCATTATTAAATTTCTTGCCAAGCATAATCTAGCCTTTCGTGGTAGTAACAAAGAACCGTATGAAGACAGCAATGGGAATTTCTTGGGTCTAGTAGAGATGTTGGCTGAATTTAACACAGTTATTCAAGAACATGATTGTTGTATTACAAATGAAGAAACTCATGCTCATCGTCTTGATCATAAGATTTAGAATGAGTTGATATAGTTGCTTGCTTCAGCTATTAAGTTCGAGATTGTTAAGAAATTAAAGAGTGCAAAATATTTCTCGGTCATACTTGATTGTACCCTGATGCAAGCCACCAAGAACAGATATCTTCAATTGTTAGGTATGTGGATTCATCTTAAAGTCATGTTTGTGTAGAAGAACCCTTTCTAGGATTTTTAGATGTATAAATGGTACGACTGGGCAAGGACTTTTAGAAGTGCTAGAGAATAAACTTAAGCTTCTTGATCTTGATATAGATAATGTGAGAGGACAAGGGTATGATAATGGGTCAGATATGAAAGGAAAACATCATGGGGTACAAAGGAGAGTTTTGAATGTAAATCCTAGAGCTATCTATTTTGCTTGTGGTTGTCATAGCCTTAATTTAACACTTTGTGATACCATCCAACACATTTATGTAACTTTCGTAATTTTAAGAAGAAATGCAATTTTGAAAGATAACATAGATAGGAGTGACGCTCAAGTTAGTATCAGCTACACATTGGGAGAGTTGTGTCAACTGTGTTAAAGCTATCAGATTTCAATGTGCAGCCATTTGGGAGGCTATACTTTAGGTACCAAAAAAATTTATATTGATTATTATGTAATTCCTTTGGCTATCTCCAACTATAACATATATTTCCTTTCTTTTCATTTTAGGTATCCGAAATTGGTAATGATATAAAACGAGCAACGCGGCAAAAGGTTTGGCAAATACTAAACCTGGGGAGTATGAATTTATAGTGGCAATAGTGCACATGCTTAGAATGGCGTGGCTGAGTGCAAGCACCTTCTTGAGACGGCTCGTCCGTTAATAGTCACTACCTCTCTTCTGCCGCACTTTTGGGTCGAGTCTGTCTCGACTTCCATCTATCACATCAATCTTGACAATCCACCGCTCAAGGGTGGCACCTTTCAGCGCCTATTTGATTGTTTCACGATTATTCAACACTTCAATTGTCCGGTTATGTTTGCTATGTCCTTCTTGCCCACATGAATGCACCAAACCGACCGCTTCGATCGTAGAGTGTCTCTTCTTAGGATACAACGATGAGCACATGGGATATCGTTGTTGGGATCATGTTGGTCCTCAGATGCCTATTTCTCGAGATATGACATTTGATGAGTCTCTTCCTTCTACCTTTGTCCATCTTCCTCGACCTTTCCGGTTTGGCAAAAAAACAAAAAGATAGAGAAAAACAAATAAAATATGAAACTAAAAAACCGGTTGGAATGATCCCCAATCCGCGACCGCTTCTAGAAAATTAAGTGATTCTTCGTCTCGTGATGCTTCTTCGTCGACCTCTTAAATTGAGCCCCTAACTACGCTAGAGATTACAGGACGTCAGTGTCTGGTAGCTGCTTCTTCTGGTTCTCCATCGACAGGTTTTCAAGGTTTTGCTACTTACTCTAATGGTACCAAGAGACCACTTTATAATATCAGGTACACCTCCATGTATCCTTGGTCATACAACTTAGGATTCTTCCAATTTGTCCTCCAATCCACCTCCAAATTCTCCTATTCATGTTCTTCTCGTCGATGGTACTTCCTCCCAAAGAGATAGTAAAGGCACTCTTTGGCACTTTGACTACACTCGTGGTCAGCATGTTGTGGATTCTTTTGATGAGCCATCTCCCTCGACTATTATATCTTCTTTTGTTGGCAACACACTTCCTCCAGCTCAACCTACTTATGGCTTTCCAGCTCGCCCGCTTCTGCCTATTGACCGCTAAGGTTACTGTGCACCTCTTCCCGAGACGACTTCTTACCGTGAGGTCGTTCATATCAAATGGCTGCATGTGATGGCATCGAAGATTGATGCACTTGCCCGCATCGGCATGTGGAATCTCATTTCCCTTCCTCCTCGTGCTTGTCTCATCACTTGTAAGTGGGTCTACAAGGTTAAGATTGGTGATACTCTTGAGTGTTACAAAGCTCGTTTAGTAGTAAGAACATGGTCATGACTACGATGAGACATTTGCTCCTATATATATGGCCCACACAGCCACTCTTCGCACACTTCTCAATATGGCTACTATTGGCCGCTAGTCTGTCTCTCAGCTTGATGTCAAGAATGCCTACAAGTAGCCAATGATCCTCAACTGTCTATATGGCCCTAAGCAAACCCCTCGTGCCTGGTTTGAGCGCTTCGTCTCAATGGTGATTGCGGCTGGTTTTTGGCGAGTGCTCATGGTCGAACACTTCGTCTACATGTCAATCATCACTGGCGACGACTCTTAAGTACATTGCCTTCGTGAAGGCTCGTCATAGTGAATTTCGTATGTCTGATCTTGATCCTCTTCGCTACTTCCTTGTGATTGTTCAATATTGCCTAAGAGAAGTATATCCAGGATCATGCTCGTGATGCACTTACTAATGAGCGCATTGTTGAGACTCCTATCAAGTCAACGTCCACCTTTGTGCCCACCTTCGCTCCATGTCAGTCTGGATGGGCATCCTTTGCCTTGCTGTGGGTTGCTATGAGCATTGTCTCAATCTTACATCCCGTGTTCCCTTGTTGCGCGACACCATAACCACACGGTCGAACACCACCAATGGTGAGCAAGAGCTCGAACAGTTGACGCGTACCTGGATTATGCACAAGACGAGCCGAGGACAAGGCGCTACCTGAAACCAGGACCAAGGGCGCATAGTAGGAGAACCTGGGGTGCTTAATCAAGTGCGTGGCACGCAACCCGCAAACAGGAGAAGAACACCAAGCCGAAGCGACAGGGTACGGAGAGTGCATAGGCACGTGGGATGCTGGATCAAGTCCTTTTGCTGCTATCGCCGCCGGTCTCAGACTTTGTTGCCTTGCCTACCAGCTATTTTCAGCACATGCATCATCGCTTTGGGTCACCTGCATCCATCTTCCTCGACCTTTTCAATGGAGGAAATCTCTTTTTTTTTAAATCCAACACTCCTATCACTCCCTTTATCCATTCGTTGTAATCGCCTCCCGCTTCCCATAATTGCAGATCCAATGCCATCATCTCCTATGATTTCCTCACCTCACTTATCACAGGATTCTACACCTTCCTCAGTTGTGGCTTCCTTGTCTCCATCACCAGAGTTTATCCCGATGATTTCTGCTCGTATTCTTCCATCTTTTCCTCATTTTTATATACATAGTTCGCGTGTTGTGAATGTATCTACTGACGTGCCACTTCCCCTCTTAGCCTACTTGGCTTGCTTCCTTGTCCGCTTCCGCCTGTTAACCGCCTTTGTCTTCCAAGCATTGGTCCTGGTGTTCTTGAGCCTACTTCTTATCGTGATGTTATTCATACCAAATGGCATCTTGCGATGGCAGAGATTGTTGATCTTGAGCGCATCGGCACGTGCGATATTGTTTCTCTTCCCCCTCGTGTTCGTCCCATCACTTGGTGGGAATGTTATGACTCACTTTGACTTTTTATATGTTCCTTCTTTTGCTCATGTTCCTCGACTTTACTACACTCGTGGTCCGCGTGTTGTGGATTCTTCTGATAAGCCATCTCCCTCGACTATTATATCTTCTTTCGTTGGAAACGCACTGCCTCCAGCTTAGCCTAATTATGCTTTTCGAGCTCGCCCGCTTCTGCCTATTGACCGCTATGGTTAGTGCTCAACTCTTCCCGAGACGACTTCTTGCCGTGAGGTTGTTCATCCCAAATGGCTGCATGTGATGGCATCGAAGGTTGATGCTCTTGCCCGCATCGGCACGTGGAAAATCTCATTTCCCTTCCTCCTCGTTCTCGTCTCATCACTTGTAAGTGGGTCTACAAGGCTAAGACTGATGATACTCTTGAGCATAACAAAGCTCGTTTAGTGGTGAGAACATGGTCATGACTACAAAGAGACATTTACTCCTATATATATGGCCCACATGACCAATCTTCACACACTTCTCAATGTGGCTTCTGTTCGCCGCTAGTCTGTCTCTCAGCTTGATGTCAAAAATGCCTACAACTAGCCACCACCTCGGTTCTCTTCCTAATGGCATGGTTTGTCGTCTTCGTCGCTGTCTATATGGCCCTAAGCAAACCCCTCGTGCCTGCTTTGAGCGCTTCGTCTCAGTGGAGATTGCGGCTAGTTTTTGGCGAGTGCTCATTATCCTACACTTTCGGTCCACCATTCAACTCGTAGTCGAACACTTCTTCTACATGTCGATCATCACTAGCAACGACTCTTAAGTACATTGCCTTGGTGAAGGCTCGTGGTCGAACACTTCTACATGCCGATCATCACTAGCAACGTCCACCTTTGTGACCACCTTCGCTCCCTACCAATCTTGATGTGCATCCTTTGCCTTTCTACGGATTGCTACAAGCACTGTCTCAATCCCACATCATGTGTTCCCTTTATGTGTGACACCATAACCGCACGCTCGAGCACCACCAACGGTGAGCCAGAGCTCGTATAAATGACGGCAGACTGGATTATCCACGGGACGAGCCGAGCACAGGGTGCTTAATCAAGCACGTGGCACACAACCCGCAAACAGAAAAGGAACACCTAGCCAAATCGGCGGGGTACGAAGAGTGCACAGGCAAGTGGGATGCCGGATCAAGTCCTCTCATCGCCAAGCCGCTACGCCTCCGTTGCCCTGTCTACCAGATATTTTCAAGAGTGGCATCATCACCTTGGATCACTTGTGATCTCATCCTTGGTCCAACGCGATCTTCTTGGATCCATCTCCGATGATGTCTCTAATACATGGTCCAGTTACCTTATACTCATGGTGAGACAGTGTCCCAGCATCCTTTAGACCTTGTTACTCTGATCTTGAGGGATCATCTCCCTTTGCCTCCGCTAGTGAGTTCTCTCAACACACCCGGATATACTTTATTTCTTCTCATAGTGAGGTCTTATCTATAAGCTTTTTGCTGCCATGGTTCACACTCAATTCTCTCTCGGCCTATTTCTCGGGATATGACTTCTGACGAGTCTCAACCCTTCTACCCGCGTCCGTCTTCCTCGACCTTTTCAATGGAGGAAATCTCCTTATTTTTTTAATCCAACAATCCTATCACTCCTTTATCCATTCATTGTACCGCTCCCGCTTCTTCGATAATTGCAGATCCAATGCCATCATCTCCTATGATTTCCTCACCTCGCTTATCACAGGATTCTACACCTTCATCGATTCCATGGCTTCCTTGTCTCCATCACCGAGTTTATCCCGATGATTTCGGCCGTATTCTTCCATCTTTTCCTCACTTTTATATACATCGCCCGGCGTGTTGTGAATGTGTCTACTAATGTGCCACTTCCTCTTAGCCTACTTGGCTTGCTTCCTCGTCCGCTTCCACATTGCCGACCGCCTTGGTCTTCCAAGCGTTGGCGCTGGTGTTCTTGAGCCGACTTCTTATCGTGATGTTATACATACCAAATGGAATCTTGCGATGGCAGAGAAGATTGTTGATCTTGAGCACATCGGCATGTGGGAAATTGTTTCTCTTCCTCCTCGTGTTCGTCCCATCACTTGGTGGGAATGTTATGACTCACTTTTACTTTTTATATGTTCCTTCTTTTGCTCATGTTACTCATGGTCCGCGTGTTGTGGATTCTTCTAATAAGCCATCTCCCTCGACTATTATATCTTCTTCCCTTGGAAACGCACCGCCTCCAGCTTAGCCTACTTATGCTTTTCGTGCTCGCTTCGCCCGCTTATCGACCGCTATGGTTATCGCTTCTCTTCCCGAGACGACTTCTTGCCGTGAAGTTGTTCATCCCAAATGGATGCATGTGATGGCATCGAAGATTGATGCTCTTGCCAGCAACGGCACATGGAATCTCATTTCCCTTCCTCGTTCTAGTCTCATCACTTGTAAGTGGGTCTACAAGGCTAAGACTGATGATACTCTTGAGCATAACAAAGCTCGTTTAGTGGTGAGAACATGGTCATGACTACGATGAGATATTTACTCCTATATATATGGCCCACATGACCACTCTTCGCGAACTTCTCACTGTGGCTTCTATTCGCCGCTAGTCTGTCTCTCAGCTTGATGTCAAGAATGCCTACATTAGCCACCACCTCGGTTCTCTTCCTAATGGCATGGTTTGTCGTCTTCGTCGTTGTCTATATGGCCCTAAGCAAACCCTCATGCCTGCTTTGAGCGCTTCGTCTCAGTGGTGATTGCGGCTAGGTTTTGGCAGTGCTCATTATCCTACACTTCGGTCCACCATTCAACTCGTGGTCGAACACTTCTTCTACATGTCGATCATCACTGGCAACGACTCTAAGTACATTGCCTTGGTGAAGGCTCGTGGTCGAACACTTCTACATGTCGATCATCACTGGCACCAGGATCATCACTAGCAACGTCAACCTTTGTGACCACCTTCGCTCCCTACCAGTCATGATGGGCATCCTTTGCCTTTCTGCGGGTTGCTACAAGCACTGTCTCAATCCCACATCATGTGTTCCCTTTATGTGTGACACCATAACCGCACGCTCGAGCACCACCAATGGTGAGCAAGAGCTCGACAATGACGCAGACTGGATTATCCACGGATGACCCGAGCACAAAGCGCTACCAAAGTTGAGGCCAAGGGTGCATAGTAGGAGAACCCGGGGTGCTTAATCAAGCACGTGGCACACAACCCGCAAACAGGAAAGGAACACCTTGCCAGATCGACAGGGTACGAAGAGTGCACAGGCAAGTGGGATGCCGGATCAAGTCCCTCTACTGCAAGTGCCGCCAGTCTTTGCCTCTATTGCCGTGCCGCCAGTCTTTGCCTCTATTGCCCTGTCTACCACATATTTTCAAGAGTGGCATCATCACCTTGGATCACTTGTGATCTCTCATCCTTGGTCCGACGCGATCTTCTTGGATCCGTCTCCGTTGATGTCTCTAATACATGGTCCAGTTACCTTATACTCATGGCGAGACAGTGTCTCAGCATCCTTTAGACCTTGTTACTCTAATCTTGAGGGATCATCTCCCTTTGCCTCCGCTAGTGAGTTCTCTCAACACACCCGGATATACTTTATTTCTTCTCGTAGTGAGGTCTTATCTATAAGCCTTATGCTGCCATGGTTCACACTCAATTCTCTCTCGGCCTATTTCTCGGGATATGACTTCTGACAAGTCTCGTCTCTTCTACCCTCGTCCATCTTCCTCGACCTTTTCAATGGAGGAAATCTCCTTATTTTTTTAATCCAACAATCCTATCACTCCCTTATCCATTCGCTGTACCGCCTCCCGCTTCTTCGATAATTGCGCATCCAATGCCATCATATCCTATGATTTCCTCACCTCGCTTATCACAGATTCTACACCTTCATCAGCCAGGCTTCCTTGTCTCCATCACCGAGTTTATCCCGATGATTTCGTTTCGTATTCTTCCATCTTTTCCTCACTTTTATATACATCGCTCAAGTGTTGTGGATGTGTCTACCGATGTGCCACTTCCTCTTAGCCTACTTGGCTTGCTTCCTCGTCCGCTTCCACTGTTGACCGCCTTTGGTCTTCCAAGCGTTGGCGCTGGTATTCTTGAGCCGACTTCTTATCGTGATGTTATTCATACCAAATGGCATCTTGCGATGGCAGAGAAGATTGTTGATCTTGAGCGCATCGGCACGTGGGATATTGTTTCTCTTCCTCCTCATGTTCGTCCCATCACTTGGTGGGAATGTTATGACTCCCTTTTACTTTTTATATGTTCCTTCTTTTGCTCATGTTCCTCGACTTTACTACAATCGTGGTCCGCGTGTTGTGGATTCTTCTAATAAGCCATCTCCCTCGACTATTATATCTTCTTCCCTTGAAACGCACCGCCCAAATTTTTAGCCTACTTATGCTTTTCGAGCTCGCAGCTTACGCCTATCGACCGCTATGGTTCTTGCTTTCGACTCTTCCCGAGACGACTTCTTGCCATGAGGTTGTTCATCCCAAATGGCTGCATGTGATGGCATCGAAGATTGATGCTCTTGCCCGCATCGGCACATGGAATCTCATTTCCCTTCCTTGTTCTCGTCTCATCACTTGTAAGTGGGTCTACAAGGCTAAGACTGATGATACTCTTGAGCATAAGAAAGCTCGTTTAGTGGAGAGAACATGGTCATGACTACGAAGAGACATTTACTCCTATGTATATGGCCCACATAACCACTCTTCGCACACTTCTCAATGTGGCTTCTATTCGCCGCTAGTCTGTCTCTCAGCTTGATGTCAAAAATGCCTACGACTAGCCACCACCTCGGTTCTCTTCCTAATGGCATGGTTTGTCGTCTTCGTCGCTGTCTATATGGCCCTAAGCAACCCCCTCGTGCCTGGTTTGAGCGCTTCGTCTCAGTGGTGATTGCGGCTAGTTTTTGGCGAGTGCTCCTTATCCTACACTTTCGATCCAAAATTCAACTCGTGGTCGAACACTTCTTCTACATGTCGATCATCACCGCAACGACTCTAAGTACATTGCCTTGGTGAAGGCTTGTCATAGTGAATTTTTTATGTCCGATCTTGGTCCTCTTCGGTACTTCCTTGAGATTGAGGTTTCTTCTACCTCTAATGACTTCTTTATTTTCCAGGAGAAGTATGTATTTATTTTCCAAGAGAAGTATGTCCATGATCTTCTTACTCGTGCTACTCTTACTGATGAGCGCACTGTTGAGACTCCTATGGAGTCAACGTCCACCTTTGTGACCACCTCCCCTCCCTACCAAGTCTGGATGGGCATCCTTTGCCTTGTTGCGGGTTGCTACGAGCATTGTCTCAATCCCACATCCCGTGTTCCCTTTATGTGTGACACCATAACCGCACGCTCGAGCACCACCAACGATGAGCAGGAGCTCGGACAGTCGACGTGTACCTGGATTATGCGTGAGACGAGCCGAGGACAGGTGCTACCTAAAGTCGAGGCCAAGGGCGCACAGTAGGAGAACCTGGGGTGCTTAATCAAGCACGTGGCACACAACCCGCAAACAGGAAAGGAGAACCCAGCCAGATCGGTGGTAATGCGAAGAGTGCGAGCAAGTGGGATGCCGATCAAGCCCTCTTGCCAAAGGCCGCCAGTCTTTGCCTCATTGCCTTGTCTACCACATATTTTCAAGAGTGGCATTATCGCCTTGGGTCACGTGTGATCTCTCATCCTTAGTTCGACGTGATCTTCTTGGATCTGTCTCCGATGTTGTCTCTAATAGGTGGTCCAGTTACCTTTTATACTCATGGCGAGACAATGTCTCAGCATCCTTTAGACATTGTTCACTCTGATCTCGAGGGATCATCTCCATTTGCCTCCGCTAGTGACTTCTCTCAACACACCCGAATATATACTTTATTTCTTCTCAGAGTGAGGTCTTATCTATAAGCCTTTTGCTGCCATGGTTCACACTCAATTCTCTACGCCTATTCATGTGTTCTATGGTGACTCTAGTGGAGAGTATCTCCAAGCTGTTGTGTGGAATCCTTGCTGAGCAGACTTTGGTTCTCTTATCCTGGTGCTCATGCTCAAAATGGCGTGGCTAAGCGCAAGCATCGTCACCTTCTTGAGACGGCTCGTCCATTGATGGTTACCACCTCTCTTTCACCGCACTTTTGGGTCGAGTCTGTCTCCACTTCCATCTGTCTCATCAACCTTCAAAGAATCCACTACTCATAGGTGACGCTCCTTTCGAGCGTCTATTTGATCGGTTATTCGGCGCTTCAATTTTTTGGTTGTGTTTGCTATGTCCTTCTTGCCCCTCGAGAGTCTTGTTAGGATGCAAAGATGAGCATAAGGGATATCGTTGTTGGGATCATGTTGGTCGTCGGATGCCTATTTCTTAGGATATGACCCGCGTCCATCTTCTTTGGCCTTTTAAGTGGAGTATATCTCTTCCCACAATTTTCCTGACACTCCTACCACTCCTATTGAGCCCTTATCCAGTAGTCGTACTGCTCATGCTTCTCTGATTATTGTAGAACCAACGGCATCATCTCCTATGATTTCCTCACCTCGCTTATCACATGATTCTACACCTTCATCACCGGTGGCTTCCTTGTCTCCATCACCTTAGTTTATCCCCCGATGATTCCAGCTCGTATTCTTCCATTTTTTTTCCTAACTTTTATATAGGTCGATACGCATGTTGTCGATGCGTCATCGATGTGTCATCTTCCCTGCCTCGACCTACTTATGGCTTGCGCCCTCGTCCGCTTCGAATTGTTGACCGCCTTTGGTCTTCCAAGCGTTGGTGATCTTTGTCCTTGAGTCGACTTCTTGTTGTGATGTTGTTCATACCAAATGGCACGCCAGATGACACAGAGGTTCTTTGCTCTTGAGTGCATCGGCACGTGGGATATTGTTTTTGTTCCTCCTCCTGATCGTCCCATCATTTGGTGGGACTACAAGGTTAGGACTCACTCTGATGGTTCTCTTGAGAATTAGAAAAACTTGTCTTGTGGGTCATGGCTTTCAGCAGGAGCATGGTCCTAATTACAATGAGACTTTTGCTCCTGCAAAACCGTATGCTTGTGGCCTCTGTTCGCCATTGGTTCGTGTATAGGCTTGATGTTAAGAATGCCTTTCTTAATAGTGAGCTACGGAAGGTTTACATACAACCACCACCTGGGTATTCTACTCCTTACGACATGCTTGGTCGTCTTCATCGCTTCTCTATGGCTTTAAGCAAGCCTCTCGCTACCGGTTTGAGCGCTTTTGCCTCTATGGTAGATGTTGCTGATTTTCAGCGAGTGCTCAAGATCCGACGTTGTTTGCCCTCCTTTCTGCTCTTGGTAGGACTCTTCTTCATGTTGATGACATGATCATCACCGACGCAAACCGATTGCCTTTGTGAAGGCATGTTATGCAGTTTCTTATGTCTTATCTTGGCTCTCTCTGCTACTTTCTTGGGATTGAGGTCCCTTCTTGCTCAAAAATAGTAATCCAGGATCTCACTCGTGCTGCTCTTATCGATGAGCGCACTATTGAGACTCCCATGGAACTCAATGTTCACCTCCCTGCTACTGATGTTGAACCATTGTCTAATCTGACGCTTTATCGACATTTTGTTGGGAGTCTTGTCTATCTGCCTGACACTCGCCCGGAAGAAGAAAGCAGGGGAGTGCCCTGCTCGAAAGTGCACCTCTTCTTCTCAAGCGGCGCTCCACTTTCCTACTCTACCCTCCACTAATGTGCTATCGATGTTGATCCATTGTCTAATCGACGCTTTATCGACATTTTGTTGAAGTCTTGTCTATCTCGCCTAACACTCGCCTAAGAAGAAAGCAGCGTAGTGCCCCTGCTCGAAGTTCACCTCTTCCCGCAGTCCTTGCCGCTCCACTTTCCTACTCTACCCTCCACTATATGCTCGCGACATTGTCCTCGTGTGGCCAAGATGGTGGCAAAATCACTAGCGCCGATGCCTCTCACATGATGTTGCTAGAGCCTTCATCCTCTCAAGTGGCATGAACAGCCGAATGGGACAATGCCACCATGGATGTTGGCATTCCCTCTGTTAGATCGTGAAGTGTTTGGGAGTGAGACTAAGAGACATACGGGAAAGGAGATGATGCCTAGCGTATTAGCGGAATGAGGCCTAAACAGAATTGTTGAGATGAGTTATAGGCCCGCTACCAAAATGGTTGGTGTATTCTTCTCCAAAGTGGGACACACGTTTGATGCAAACACGACCGAGTGGGATATAATCATACTCTATCAAGCCCAAATGATAATCTTCTTTTCTTACCCTGCTTCCAAATAATAATGACCCAAACACTAAACACAAAGATTGACCATAATTCTTTATACATCACACCATATCCTTAGAAATTTGAAAAAAAAAAGTGTGAATTAAATAAATGTTCAGAAATTTGAAAAATATGTTTGCGAATTCGAAAAATGTTTGCCAATCCAGAAATGTAGCGTTGACCACAATTATTTATACATCACACCATATGTTTTAGAATCTACTAACATGAAAGCCGATACAAGAAGAATAAATCTACGCATGTAATTTACATGTACCATTATTATAATTATATTGTTTTAGAAATTCTAGGTAGGTTTGTCTAGATGTCTAGACCCATGTCTATACTGTACAGCACCTTCTGTACTCTACAACAATGTACGTTTGGTGTGGGTTAATTTATCACCATCGTCTCGACGGTAATCTCCATTCCCAACCTAGGGGTGTGCATTACACGATGGGGAAAAAATCTCTGAACTTCACCGATAAGTAACTCAAATAAACAGTTATGTATGTGATTTCAAAAGAAAGATATAAATGGCAAGGTGTTTAACAAATCTGCATGCATGTTGTATCGTGTTTATTGAGTGAACAAAAAAAATATCAGGATAGAAACTAAGAAACAGAATGCATACCACCAGGAACACAGCCACCACTAGCTCTGTCACAGAATAGTGCGTGATGAAAGCCCGCCATGCTAACTCAGCAGCTTCCTCAACTGACATGTTGAATTTGTAACTGAAATGTAAAGCACAAACATAAAGGATGCAACTTCAAGATAATATGAACTGTGAGCAAAGCAACATAAAGATGTATAAAAAAACATAACCCTCATCCAAGATACCATAAGCATACAAAGAACTACAGAACCAGCTGCTTCCCTTGAGCCTTGCACCCTCGCTATGAACATAGTACCAAGACCAGACCCTAGAAAAAGAGCGGAATTGTTAGGCATAGACCTAAGTACTGCTTAATGACACTAAAATATGTCAAAAGGCGACTCGCAGTTCCATCAAATCCAACAATCATTGTACCGATTGGAAGTACCATCCCACGGTATGAAAATAAAGGATATTAGCCAACGGTCTTTAAAGAAACAGCAATAGAAATCCTTCGCTTGTTGATGAGCTCATGGAGCTCATCAAGCTCATGAACCTCATGAACCTCTAAAGGAAGAAACTATTGTTATTCCTACTATCTTCACTATTAAAGGGAGCGGTTGTGATGGTAGGTTGTGGTACGTCGATTCGCATGTTCGTGTGTCGCTTCCTCGCCTCCTCTCTCAAACAAATACTGCCGACGAGTGGACCCGCCGACTCTCTTCCCTGCCTCATCGACGACTCACTAGCCCCAATCTGATTTCTTCTTCCTCTCTTGTTAAGAGCGGCGGCCACAGCTAGGGTTACTATCGCGTCCAGCCGTTACCGCCTCACACCGCTGCCCGGGTTGCTATCTGACACACCAATCAAGAACTGCAGTGTCGAACACGAGCCTAGGTCGTCCTCGTTTGTAGATGCAAGATGTAGCTCGCCATCTTCTATGTCACGTACGACCTTCATCTCTACCGCTTCCCAAACAGATTTAACAGAGGCACCATGGCAGGACTCAAGGTGCAGCAGCTACTCCAGTTGTACATGAGCCATGGGTTCAAGAGAGGTTCTTGGAGAGAGTTCATTTGTTAAGGCTTCCCTAGTATTTGTCTTCAATACCAATGTATTATTTTCTCATCACTAAGCTTTTGTCTCGCTCACTACTTGTTTCTTGCACTATATCGTCAGATCTAGCTTCTTCCTTTATCCATGATTTTTCTTTAAAGTCCACCGATGGCAATTCTTTCTGGCTGCAGCTAAAACTTTATATTAAAGTGAACTTTAGTTTTGTTGGTTTCTTGTTCATAGAAACCGGCAGAAAGAAATAAGGCTAGATTAGCCACGGCAACATCAGCCAAGTTTATGAGCATGTACCTGGACCCTCCTGTATGGCAGTTGATCCACCTTACATGAAGATTAAAGTCATCTACATCAATATATTAATTTTGCTCCTGGTATGCATCTCTTGGAGAAATCTTAGGGCAAATATTTTCTTATTTTTGCTTTCTGTAGAAATCTTGGAGAAATTTAGTGTAGGCACCTTCAGTTCTATAACATAGTTGAATGTAAAAATTACTACAATAAGCATTGTATCACAACAGTGGGCTAATTCTGTAAAGAAATGCAATGATGTAATGTTCTTGGTTAAACTTCAGTTATATATTATACTCCCTCCATTCATAAATATAGGGTGTATAGTTTTTGGCACGGAAATTAAAGATAGCACATGGAGGGAAAAATTCACACGTTTTGGGCGAGATTGCACCTGACTAATTGACATGAGAAAATAGAGGAGCTTGACCTATATAAGGAAATGTAATCAAATCCCTTAAAAAATTATTCAAATGAGTGGTGAAACCCAATACACCTTATATTTTGGACATTTTCTCAAAAATCTATACACGTTATATCAAGGAACGGAGGGAGTACTTAGTAATGCAAATTCAAGAATTAAGTTTGCAGGCATGTCGTCATTGTAGGCCTGATAGATATTTTGCTTTTCTGTATTTACGTGCATTAATAGAGTTACTAATATTGTTTCGATATTTCGTTAGTAGAAGACTGGATTGTGTCTACAATTAATGCACATCAATGCGATCCAAAAATAGGCAATTTTTCAAGGTGGATTTCACTTGTGGTAGAGAGAAGCCACACAGTTCAGAGATAGCAACGCGGGACTTTATGGTCACAGATAGATTGTCGTGGAATAACTCAATTGATGGGATGTAGGATTCACATCGGTGCAGATTGCCGAGTACCATGCAAATGAAATGTTGGTTGCAAAATTAATGATCTGCCCCTTTGTCGAGGTAAAATTGATAAGAGTTATAAACTCAAGAAATACTTTTTCCATCGATCTTTTAGTCTAGCAAGTAAATATTTTTTCCGTCATTCTTTTAGCTCGATGTAAACAATATAATTGTTTGTGCAGCCACAAGTATGCTACCTTCCGCTTCATAAACAGATGTCCTACTACCAAATATGCAGTAAAAAAGATAGCTCGATGTAAACAATATAATTTGTGCAGCCACAAGTATGCTACCTTCCGTTTCATAAATAGATGTCCTACTACGAAACATGCAGTAAAAAAGATGTAAGTTTGACTACTACAATATAAAAGATGGTTCACATTTGTAAGATAAATGTTATTTTTGATTTATCATGTTCTGGGTTTATCATGACTGTAAATTACAGAACTATTTCTGACCAAGAGAGAGAGAGAGATGTGAAACTCATGATTTAGCTCATTTAAATATCACAAAATTATTTTAGGAGAGACCATCTACGTACTCAATTGTGGCATTGGCCGTGCTATTATTTTATGAGTTTATTTTGATGTCTACTTATTTATTTTAAAATTAAAATCAATATTATGGGTAGCAGCACATTCACTGGTGATGCAAGAACATTCCAGCTTGCCTGAAGAACAAAAAGTTCCATTATTTTGTGAGTCTATACAATTGTTTGCTTGCATTGTATATTAAACTTCATGTGAATTTGCATCACTTGCACCCTAATCCTTATCGGATAAATACCTATACTAACTGCCAACCCCAAGAAAATTCACACGCTAATTATTAAATAAAAGATCTGAATCATGATTATTTTTTGTCCATACAAGATAGTCAGAGTGTAATCAACTGTAAATAGACCCTACATTATTAATATATGCAGATGAAGAATACAAGACTTGCACTCAGTCCTGCTTGGTTCCTTTTCGCTTGTGCCACATCCATTGGAAGTGAGTTTTTAGCTGTCTTTCTTTGTGATAAAATGTGAAAGATTCAAATCCAACGTTGATATCTTCTTTCCAGAATGATGCTCTGTTGGTCTTTTTCACCTATTGTCTCACATGTTAAATATCTAGAGCATACTTAGATTTGCTATTTCTGTATTTTGTTTTGGTAGACTTAGTACAAGGAGTAAGGACACATAGAAATAATATTTGAAAGGTGCAGGTTGAAATATAATTGACAAGAAACATATAAGGAAAAAGGTCTTACTAGAGATAGTCATTTATGATGTCAAATTCTCTCCCCTCACGATTCTTGGCTTGTTGCCTTAGGCTGATGACCCACCTAATAAAAATATATATCTATATCTATTCTATACCTACTATTAAAGGGAATAGGTATTCTTGGTTTGGTTTAGTCCTTTTCGTTTGGTTTGAGTGCATGCTTTTCGTACTGTTGGCCGTACACATGCTAAGCGATCTAGGTCAGGTACTTGTTTGTTGACGGGCGTTTTATGGGCTTTCATAGAGACCACGAAAAATAATTAGGTCAAAATAAACCAACATTGTGGGAATTGAACAAATGAACTATGCGCAATTCACATTTACTAATCCCAACTTGCTCTAAATATATGAGTGACAGTCCTCATGTTTAGGGCGAGCTAATTAAGCGAATGAGCTAATTAAAGGAAGGATTGTGGGTTTAAATAAAATATTTAAACATATGTGGCTAATTAAAGGATTATGGGTAAACCGGTGAAATAACTAAAAGAAAGATTGTGGTCTTAATAAATAGAATATTCAAATAGATGAGGCTAATTAAAGGAAGGACTTGAGGTAAAAAGGTACGATAATTAAAAGGAGGGATCTGTAGGCTTCAATGTGTTGGGGCTACTAAATTAGAAAAGGAAGAATTTGATTCCCGACTAAAACGGATGAGGACGTCATGGTAATTAAAGGAATGGTTATACTTAAATAGAATCAGTGGGAGATTATGCCCGGCAAAGAAAATATAACACGGCTAAATTGTTTCGTAATTTTTTATGTTCATTTTGTAGAAGGATGTTGCGTTGCAGCATGTTCTTCATAGTGAATCCAGTGCTGTGGCACATTATGCTTGCACAAAATATTAAAAATTTCCCGTTGCAACGCACGGGCATATGTGCTAGTAACTAATAATTTGAATTACAACGCATAATGTGAGTTTTATCTCTCCGTCAAGACATGTATCCTTCAATAGTGTACTAGACCTTATGTAGAGAAAACCTTATGTAGAGAAAGAAAGATAGAGAGGACTAGTTCGGACGGGAACTTGGTGCTCTCGGGTTCTGGCGCACCCTATATGCGCCAAAAAAATTAGTAATTCAAAAAAAGTTCAAAAAAATTATAAATCTTTTTTGGAATCAAACATGATTAGGTATTCTACTCGTATAAAAAGTTTGGACAAGAAATGATTCATTTTGACTTCAGGGCAAAAAGAGAAGTTTATGACAACAATATAGCGTGTATAGTACTTGTATATAGCGTTTTTGCGAATCTTGACCCAGGATACAACAAAAGTCTTTCTCCATTTAATCTTTTATACGACTACAATATTTGATCATATTTGATACCAGAGAAGTTTCGGGATTTTTTGAACTTTTTTAAATTACTATTTATTTATTTTTTGCATATAGGGTGTGCTGGTACCCAGGTTCTCCTTTGTATTTTCCGGACTAGTTCTTGTTAATTTTGTCAGAGAGATGGAGAGACAAACATGGAAAGATGGGAGACACACAAATGGGAGAGATGGAACATCAGGGGGACTTCGGTGCTGCTTCTTGATCTGCTTGGTGCGTGAGGAGGTAAGAAACAGGGGCATAGAGGAACATTGGGCTTAAAATTTACAGAAACTCGAAGATTGACAGCTGGAAGCCATGCTGCTTTCTGTTCCCATCGAATTTTGTGTGCGCAATTCGGTGGCATTACGTCAAACATGTGGAAGGCATAACATACATGTATTATGGTTCACTACTCATACACAGCAACTCCAGCCGCATGCAGCAATCAAGAAATTTAGGGCAATGGCATGCAGTAATCAGAATATTTAGATCAAAAGAGGGAATCAAGTCATGACCAAGAAAACAGAGCAATAATGATGAAACTTACATCTCGCCGTGGCTTCGTGCTTGGAGATGAGGCGTGCAAAGAAACGTAGAGAGGAGAAACGCTGGACGTCGCTGAGCTGATGCAATTGTTTCCCACAGGGCTCAGTTTGTCCATCGCTCTTGTATGAGGAGCCGGCAGATAGCGGCGTAGCGCCCCTACAGCCTGCGCTAGGAGAGAACAAGGAAGAGCACAGAGCCGTGGACGTCGAGGGGAGGCGGCAGACCGGACGCACGACTCGATTGCGGATCTGCGGAAGGGCGGCGCCCCGGCCCACACCGTCGAAGCCGGCGGGCAGCGAGAGCGCACCGCGAACGCAGCTTGTCCCGTGAGGAGGACTGCAGGCCGGCAACCTGTCGTGGCGCCGCCGGCCGCCGCGATCCGGTCTGATCTGGGATTTCGATCGAGGGACTCGAGTCCTTTTTCGGCTTGCGGAACGGGCAAAGAGTCCATGCCGATGACGGGAGCCATGGGAGCGAGCTTGAGCAGAGTTCGTGGCGGCGGTGGGGACTGGGGAGGAAGGAGGGGATCAAGGCTGCCGCCTGCGTTGGGGCTTTTTCCTTTTGAGAATCCTGCGTTCTGGGCTTCGACGGTTTCTTTTACAGAAAATCGACCTAGCGGAAAACCGGGCCGATGTACAGCAGCTAGACACGGGAGAAGGCCCAAGAGGACCGCAGGCCCAGCCAAGCGACAACCGCAGCGGACGACCAATTGTAAGGAATTTCCTATATGACGCTCGTTCGTATTTTCTAAATTTGATCACTTTTTAAAAAAGAGTAATTTTAAAAAATCTTCAATTTTTAATAAAAATTTCAATACTTCTAAATTTAGTTTACAATTGTAAAATTTGTTCACAATTTCAAAATTAAAAAACACAATTAAAAAATGATCACATTTAAAAAAAATGTTCATGCATTTTCAAAATTTGTTCACGTGGTTCAAAATTTTTTTCGAACATTTATTGGAAATCATGAACAATTTCTCAAAAGACAAATAATGTAACCCAAACATTTTTTACCAACATGAACAAAAAATTGAAATTTCAAACTTTGGCTACCGACAGTCCTTGACCAGTGAGAGGTATGTAGTTTGATTCCTCAGCGTGTACTTCTTTTTATGAATTTTCGTTGCGCTACAATACCAGAAGGGCAAACGTCGTGCACGCTAATGGGTTGGCCCAGTCGAGGGGTCAAATAGGAACTCCCTAATTGTAATGCAAGCTTAGTCGAACAACAACGAAAGAAGTAGTCGTTGGTGTCGCCTTTTCCCTCTCTCCAGGGTTTGTCTCTTCTCTCGTTGTTCCACCGATGTTTTAGTTTATCTTTTCTCCTCCCATATGCGGTCTTATTCGGGTTGACCAGGGGTTGCGCTATAGTACTAGCAGGACAAATAGGCGTGCACGCCAATGGGTCGGCCCAGTCAAGGTGTCAACTAGGAGCTCCCCAATTGTTACGCAAGCTCAGTCGTACGATGACGAAATAAGTAGTGGTTGGTGTCGCCTTTTCCCTCTCGCTAGGGTTTGTCTTTTCTCTCATCACTCTGTTGGTGTTTGTGTTTATCTCTTCTCATCTCATTTGCGGCCTTGTTCGGGCTGACCAAGGGGTGGTCTCGCATTTACTTCCCGCCTTTGTGAGCTTTGGTTTGGGTTATGAGGAGGGAAGTCACGGGTTTATTCGATCTTGGGTAAGAATGGATTATGGTAGCTGCTCTCATGGCGTCGGGTGATTGGACTTCATCGTTTGAATTGTCAGAAAAGGAACAACATGAAGCCATGACGCGGCATCTGTATCTTTTTTGGAAAATAGGCCAAACAACGAAGTTCAAACACAATATAGGTACAAATACACAAACATCAAGTCTGCTTTGGGGCACCACTCAATAATAAGCACACACACAAGTTAAAATAGAGGGTACACTAATCTGGATTCGACGAAGGGTGTGGCATCGCTACCGAGCAAGAGTGAGTCTAAGCGATAAGTAAATCGCTAGTGTTGCGCTCATGTTGCTTATTGAGGACCTTCCATTTGATTAGTCCCTTTAGTGATCCCATAAAGGATCATAAAGGATTCTTGGCTTTTTACCCAAAGATGACCCTGAGTTATCGAACCCACGAGAGGACAGTGCCCTTTAAGCAAGGGTTTCTAACAAGCTTTTGCAAAAGAAATACATTCTAGCTTTTGACCAGGTCGTAAATCAAGGTGACACTAAAAACACTTATAATAAAAATAGGCATGAGTATGAGAACTTATGCTTACAACCATATGTTTGTGTTGGGATCATTATGATATTATTTGTGTTGTAAAGTCATCCACCGAGATGTGCTTGCTACATATGGAAGTGGGGAATGTGTGCAAATTACGTCTTGACCGACACGCGTCCTGCATCAAGAGTCAATTGTCCAATCAACGACCTTATTCGTTGCCCGGGGTTGCCCCAGTAATTAAGATAGCAATAATCAGACAAAATCATTGGTCGTTTAAGGACTACACTTCTTGTATCCTCAGAGATAGGATCCGTGTTACCGTACTAAGGGTCGATTCTTTTCGCCTTCTAAAATAAGCTGGAATAAGTCACCCTATCCAAATTTTTATTCAAAAGCCCAACCAATTTTATGTTTTTAAAATCCTACTCATTAAGACTTGACTAGTAGGCTTCTAAAAAATATTTATAGTTGGGCTTATAAAACAAGCTGGATAGGGGAGCTTATTCTAGAAGCCCAAAAAACACCAAAAGAACTAGCCCTAAACCTTTCTGTCACTGGTGTTCAGGATAACATATCACGGTATCCCTGCCCTTAGCCTCTCTGTGATTCGCTCTCCATGATACTGAGTACGTGATGGATGAAGAACGCGAACGACACAAGAGACAACTACGGAACAACTTTATGCTACACATATAGGAAGTTAATTCAAAGTACTTCCATCGATCCCTCCAACAAATGCATCTGGTTGAAAGGCCCTTGCCTCAACCCATGACCTTACCGGACCACTCTCACATGAAGATCAGATCAGATGAAGAACTCATTGAAGAACTGATATGTCTCCAACGTATCTATAATTTTTTATTATTCCATGCTATTATATTATCTGTTTTGGATGTTTTATGTGCATTAATACGTTATTTTATATTATTTTTGGGACTGACCTATTAACCTAGAGCCCAGTACCAGTTTCTGTTTTTTCCTTGTTTTTGAGTTTCACATAAAAGGAATACCAAACGGAGTCCAAATGGAATGAAACCTTCGTGATGATTTTTCTTGGACCAGAAGACAACCAGGAGACTTGGAGATGAAGTCGGAGGAGCCACGAGGCGGCCACAAGGACGGAGGGTGCGCCCAGGGGGTAGGGCGCCCCCCACCCTTGTGGGCCCCTGTGAGCCTCCTGGCCTAATTCTTTCGCCTATATATTCCCAAATATCCCCAAACCACCAGAGGCATCCACGAAAACACTTTTCCATTGCCGCAACCTTCTGTACCCATGAGATCCCATCTAGGGACCTTTTCCGGCACCCTGCCGGAGGGGGATTCGATCACGGAAGGCTTCTACATCAACTCTATTGCCCTTCCGATGAAGCGTGAGTAGTTTACCACATACCTACGGGTCCATAGCTAGTAGCTAGATGGCTTCTTCTCTCTCTTTGATTCTCAATACCATGTTCTCCTCGGTGTTCTTAGGAGATCTATTCGATGTAATACCTTTTTTGCGGTGTGTTTGCCGAGATCTGATGAATTGTGGATTTATGATCAGCTTATCTATGAATATTATTTGAATCTTCTCTGAGTTCTTTTATGCATGATTTGATATTTTTGTAATTCACTTCGAACTATCGGTTGGATTTGGCCAACTAGATTGGTTTTTCGTGCAATGGGAGAAGTGCTTAGCTTTGGGTTCAATCTTGCGGTGTCTTTTCCTAGTGACAGTAGGGGTAGCAAGGCATGTATTGTATTGTTGCCATCGAGGATAAAAGATGGGGTTTTCATCATATTGCTTGAGTTAATTCCTCTACATCATGTCATCTTACTTAATGTGTTACTCCGTTCTTTATGAACTTAATACTCTAGATGCATGCTGGATAGCGGTCGATCTGCGGAGTAATAGTAGTAGATGCAGAATCGTTTTGGTCTACTTGACACGGACGTGATGCCTATATTCATGATCATTGCCTTAGATATCGTCATAACTTTGCGATTTTCTATCAATTGCTCGGCAGTAATTTCTTCACCCACCGTATTATTTGCTTTCTTGAGAGAACCCTCTAGTGAAACATATGGCCCCCAGGTCTATTTTCCATCATATAAGTTTCCGATTTATCATATTAGTTTCCGATCTACTATTTTGCAATCTTTTACTTTCCGATCTATAAACCAAAAATACCAAAATATTTACTTTATTGTTCATCTATCTCTATCATATCTCACTTTTGCAAGTAACTGTGAAGGGATTGATAACCCCTTTATCGCGTTGGGTGCAAGTTCTTTGATTGTTTGTGCAGGTATTCAGGGATTTGTGCGTTGTCTCCTACTGGATTGATACCTTGGTTCTCAAACTGAGGGAAATACTTATCTCTAGTTTGTTGCATCACCCTTTCCTCTTCAAGGGAAAAACCAACGCAAGCTCAAGAAGTAGCAGGGAAGAATTTACGGCGCCATTGTGGGAGATCTACGCCAAGTCAAGACATACCAAGTACCCATCATAAACTCTCATCTCTTGCATTACATTATTCGCCATTTGCCTCTCGTTTTCCTCTCCCCCACTTCTAAAACAATTTTTGAAAAGATTTGCCTTTTTCTTCGCCTCCTTTCGTTCGCCTTTTCGTTTGCCCTTATGTCTTACTTGGCTCGTTTGCTTGTTTGGTTGGAATAATTGTGTATTTATTGAAAATCAGAAACCAAAGAGTTTATGGATCCTCATCCACTTGCTAATCTTTTTAAGAGGCCCAATTATGATGAACCTATTGCTAGTGAGTTGATTGCACTAGATTATCTTTATGAAGTTTTGCTTGAAATTCATGAATATAATTTTTTTGATGAAGTGTTAAAATAAGAAATTTATGAAGTGATTCACGATAGCTCCTTGGATGAAAAGCATGATTGCAATGGTTCTACTATAAATTCTATTAATGTCACTTGTGCTAATAATATGCAAAATCCCAAGCTTGGGGATGCTAATTTTGCTATGTCCGCTACTTGTTGCAATGATCATGATTGGGGTGATTCTTCTTATGATCTTGAAAATTTATTTAAGCCCCATGATGAATGTAAGATTGATAATAATGTTTGCAATAATATTGAAAGTGGGTTTGGAAGAGTGTCAACTTTAGAGCCCACATATTTGAAGAATATTCAATCTTATGAAATTTTTGATAAAAGTGGGTTTGGAAAGGTCATGACTTTAGTTAATGATAATCCCACTATTTCAGAAGAGTGTCAACTTTGCATGCATGTGGATCATGAAGAGAAAATTTTATGTGATAGTTATATTGTTGAATTTGATTATGATCCTACATGTAATTATTATGAGAGAGGAAAATATGGTTGTAGAAATTTTCATGTTACTAAATTACCTCTCGTTATGTTGAGATTGCTATTGTTTCTTTCTTCTTCTTTGCATATGCTAGTTTTTGCTTGCCTTGCTAATTTGTTTGCCTATAAGATACGTATGCATATGAAGTATGTTATACTTAGATGTGTTTTTCACATGTTTGATGATGCTCTCTTTGTGCTTCAATTCTTGTCTTTTCATGTGAGCATCATCGAAATTCCAATGCCTAGCTAAGGGCGTTAAACAATAGCGCTTGTTGGGAGGCAACCCGTTTTCATTTTTGTTTTTTGCTTTTTGTTCCTGTTTTGATTTAAATAATTCATCTAGCCTCTGGTTAGATGTGGTTTTGTGTTTTAGTTAGTGTTTGTGCCAAGTAAGACCTTTGGGATGGCTTACCGTGATTGTTATTTTGATCTTGCTGAAAAACAGAAACGTTTGCGCTCAGGAAAATAATTTTCATTTTTTACAGAAGTGTGATTTTAGTATGATTCTTTTTTCACAAGATTGGTACACAAACTTCCCAGGTCGTCCTAATTTTTCAGAACTTTTGGAGTTACATAAGTATTCGAGAGTTACAGATCACTATAGACTGTTCTGTTTTTGACAGATTCTATTTTCTATGTGTTGTTTGCTTATTTTGATGATTCTATGGGTAGTATCGAGGGGTATGAACCATGGAAAAGTTGGAATACAGTAGATATTACACCAATATAAATAAAGAATGAGTTCACAACAGTACCAAAAGTGGTGATTTATTTTCTTATTCTAACGAAGCTTATGAGATTTTACATTGAGTTTTGTGTTGTGAAATTTTCAAGTTTTGGGTAAGGATTTCATGGACTATGGAATAAGGAGTGGCGAGAGCCTAAGATTGGGGATGCCCAAGGCACCCCAAGGTAATATTCAAGGACAACCAAGAGCTTAAGCTCGGGGATGCCGGAAGGCATCCCTCTTTCATCTTCGCTTCATCGATAACTTTACTTGAGGCTATATTTTTATTCACCACACGATATGTGTTTTGCTTGGAGCGTCTTGTATGATTTGAGTCTTTGCTTTTTAGTTTTCCACAATCATCCTTGCTATACACACCTTTTGAGAGGGACAGGCATGAATCGTGATTTATTAGAATGCTATATGTGCTTCACTTATATCTTTTGAGCTAGACAATTTTGCTCTAGTGCTTCACTTAGATCTTCTTAGAGCACGGCGGTGGTTTTATTTTATAGAAATTAATGAACTCTCATGCTTCACTTATATTATTTTGAGAGTCTTTAAACAGCAAGATAATTTTCTTTGGTTATAAATTTAGTCCTAATATGATAGGCATCCAAGAGGGATATAATAAAAACTTTCATATAAAGTGCATTGAATACTATGAGAAGTTTGATTCCTTATGATTGTTTTGAGATATGAAGATGGTGATATTAGAGTCATGCTAGTGAGTAGTTGTGAATTTGAGAAATACTTGTGTTAAGGTTTGTGAGTCCCGTAGCATGCACGTATGGTGAACCGTTATGTAACGAAGTTGGAGCACGAGATATTTTTTGATTGTCTTCCTTATGAGTGGCGGTCGGGGACGAGCGATGGTCTTTTCCTACCAATCTATCTCCCTAGGAGCATGTGTGTAGTGATGACCCACAAGTATAGGGGATCTATCATAGTCCTTTCGATAAGTAAGAGTGTCGAACCCAACGAGGAGCAGAAGGAAATGACAGGCGCTTTTTAGCAACGTATTCTCTGCAAGCACTAAAATTATCGTTGACAGATAGTTGTGTGATAAGATAATTCGTAATGGGTAACAAGTAGCAAAAGTAAACAAGGTGCAGCAAGGTGGACCAATCCTTTTTGTAGCAAAGGACAAGCCTGGACGAACTCTTATATAAAGCAAAGCGCTCCCGAGGACACATGGGAATTGTTGTCAAGCTAGTTTTCATCATGCTCATATGATTCGCGTTCGTTACTTTTATAATTTGACATGTGGGTGGACCAGTGCTTGGGTGCTGCCCTTCCTTGATTACCGAGAGGGCCCAGAGATACCTCTCCGACAATCGGAGTGACAAATCCTATTCTTGATCTATGCCAACTCAACGAACACCATCGGAGACACCTGTAGAGAACCTTTATAATCACCCAGTTATGTTGTGACGTTTGGTAGCACACAAAGTGTTCCTCTGGTATTCGGGAGTTGCACAATCTCATAGTCATAGGAACATGTATAAGTCATGGAGAAAGCAATAGCAGTAAACTAAACGATCAAGTGCTAAGCTAACGAAATGGGTCAAGTCAATCACATCATTCCTAATGATGTGATCCCGTTAATGAAATGACAACTCATGTCTATGGCTAGGAAACTCAACCATCTTTGATCAACGAGCTAGTCAAGTAGAGGCATACTAGTGACACTATGTTTGTCTATGTATTCACACATGTATTATGTTTCCGGTTAATACAATTCTAGCATGAATAATAAACATTTATCATGAGATAAGGAAATAAATAATAACTTTATTATTGCCTCTAGGGCATATTTCCTTCAGTCTCCCACTTGCACTAGAGTCAATAATCTAGATTACATAGTAATGATTCTAACACCCATGGAGCCTTGGTGCTGATCATGTTTTGCTCGTGAGAGAGGCTTAGTCAACGGGTCTGCAACATTCAGATCCGTATGTATCTTGCAAATCTCTATGTCTCCCACCTGGACTTGATCGCGGATGGAATTGAAGCATCTCTTGATGTGTTTGGTTCTCTTGTGAAATCTGGATTCCTTTGCCAAGGCAATTGCACCAAAGATTGTCACAAAAGATTTTCATTGGACCCGATGCACTAGGTATGACACCTAGATCGGATATGAACTCCTTCATCCAGACTCCTTCATTTGTCGCTCAAGCAGCTATGTACTCCGCTTCACACGTAGATCCCACCACGACACTTTGTTTAGAACTGCTCCAACTGACAGCTCCACCATTCAATATAAACACGTATCCGGTTTGCGATTTAGAATCGTCTGGATCAGTGTCAAAGCTTGCATCGACGTAAAAATTTAAGACGAGCTCTTTGTCACCTCCATAAATGAGAAACATATCCTTAGTCCTTTTCAGGTATTTCAGGATGTTCTTGACCGCTGTCCAGTGATCCACTCCTGGATTACTTTGGTGCCTCACACATCAGGTCTGGTACACAGCATTGCATACATGATAGAGCCTATGGATGAAGCATAGGGAACATTTTCCTTCTCTCTATCTTCTGCATTGGTCGGGCATTGAGTCTTACTCAACTTCACACCTTGTAACACGGGCAAAAACCCTTTCTTTGCTTGATCCATTTTGAATTTTTTTCAAAACTTTGTCAAGGTATGTGCTTTGTGAAAGTCCAATTAAGCGTCTTGATCTATCTCTATAGATCTTGATGCGAATATGTAAGCAGCTTCACCGAGGTCTTTCATTGAAAAACTCTTATTCAAGTATCCTTTTATGCTATCCAGAAATTCTATATCATTTCCAATCAACAATATGTCATCCACATAGAATATTAGAAATGCTATGAGAGCTCCCACTCACTTTCTTGTAAATCTGAGCTTCTCCAAAAGTCTGTATAAAACCATATGCTTTGATCACACTATCAAAACGTTTATTCCAACTCTGAGAGGCTTGCACCAGTCCATAAATGGATCACTAGAGCTTGCACACTTTGTTAGCACCCTTTGGATCGACAAAACCTTCCGGTTGCATCATATACACCTCTTCTTCCAAAAATCCATTCAGGAATGCAGTTTTGACATCCATTTGCCAAATTTCATAATCATAAAATGCGGCAATTGCTAACATGATTCGGACAGACTTAAGCATCGCTACGGGTGAGAAAGTCTCATCGTAGTCAACCCCTTGAACTTGTCGAAAACCTTTCGCAACAAGTCGAGCTTTGTAGACAGTAACATTACCATCAGCGCCAGTCTTCTTCTTGAAAATACACTTATTCTCTATGGCTTGCTGATCATCGGGCAAGTCAACCAAAGTCCACACTTTGTTTTCATACATGGATCTCATCTCATATTTCATGGAATCAAGCCATTTTGCGGAATCTGGGTTCACCATCGCTTCTTCATAGTTCGTAGGTTCGTCATGGTCTAGTAACATGACTTCCAGAACAGGATTACCGTACCACTCTGGTGCGGATCTTACTCTCGTTGACCTACGAGGTTCGGTAGTAACTTGATCTGAAGATTCATGATCAATATCATTAGCTTCCTCGCTAATTGGTGTAGGTGTCACAGGAACTGGTTTCTGTGATGAACTACTTTCCAATAAGGGAGCAGGTATAGTTACCTCATTAAGTTTTACTTTCCTCCCACTCACTTCTTTCGAGAGAAACTCCTTCTCTAGAAAGGATCCATTCTTAGCAACAAATGTCTTGCCTTTGGATCTGTGATAGAAGGTGTACCCAATAGTTTCCTTTGGGTATCCTATGAAGACACATTTCTCCGATTTGGGTTCAAGCTTATCAGGTTGAAGCTTTTTCACATAAGCATCGCAGCCCCAAACTTTAAGAAAGCGACAACTTTGGTTTCTTGCCAAACCACAGTTCATAAGGCGTCGTCTCAACGGATTTTGATGGTGCCCTATTTAACGTGAATGCAGTAGTCTCTAAAGCATAACCCCAAAATGATAGCGGTAAATCAGTAAGAGACATCATAGATCGCACCATATCTAGTAAAGTACGATTACGACGTTCGGACACACCATTACGCTTTGGTGTTCCGGGTGGCGTGAGTTGCGAAACTATTCCGCATTGTTTCAAATGTAGACCAAACTCATAACTCAAATATTCTCCTCGATGATCAGATCGTAGAAACTTTATTTTCTTGTTACGATGATTTTCCACTTCACTCTGAAATTCTTTGAACTTTTCAAATGTTTCAGACTTATGTTTCATTAAGTAGATATACCCATATCTGCTCAAATCATCTCTGAAGGTGAGAAAATTACGACACCCTCCGCGAGCCTCAATATTCATTGGACCACATACATCAGTATGTATGATTTCCAACAAATCTGTTGCTTGCTCCATTGTTCCAAAGAACGGCGTTTTAGTAATCTTGCCCATGAGGCATGGTTCGCAAGTATCAAGTGATTCCAGAAGTCCATCAGTATGGAGTTTCTTCATGCGCTTTATACCAATATGACCCAAACGGCAGTGCCACAAATAAGTTGCACCATCATTATCAACTCTGCATCTTTTGTCTTCAACATTATGAATATGTGTATTACTACTATCGAGATTCAACACAAATAGACCACTCTTCAAGGGTGCATGACCATAAAAGATATTGCTCATATAAATAGAACAACCATTATTCTCAGATTTAAATGAATAACCGTCTCACATCAAACAAGATCCAGATATAATGTTTATGTTCAATGCTGGCACCAAATAACAATTATTCAGGTCTAAAATTAATCCCGAAGGTAGATGTAGAGGTAGCGTGCCGACGGCGATCACATTGACTTTGGAACCATTTCCCACGCGCATCGTCACCTCGTCCTTAGCCAATCTTCGCTCAATCCGTAGTCCCTGTTTCGAGTTGCAAATATTAGCAATAGAACTAGTATCAAATACCCAGGTGCTACTGCGAGCTCTAGTAAGGTACACATCAATAACGTGTATATCACATATACCTTTGTTCACCTTGCCATCCTTCTTATCCGCCAAATACTTGGGGCAGTTCTGCTTCCAGTGACTAGTCTGTTTGCAGTAGAAGCACTCAGTCTCAGGCTTAGGTCCAGACTTGGGTTTCTTCTCCTAAGCAGCAACTTGTTTGCCGTTCTTTTTGAAGTTCCCCTTCTTCTTCCCTTTACCCTTTTTTCTTGAAACTGGTGGTCTTGTTGACCATCAACACTTGATGCTCCTTCTTGATTTCTACCTCCATGACCTTTAGCATTGCGAAGAGCTCGGGAATTGTATTATCCATCCCTTGCATATTATAGTTCATCACGAAGCTCTTGTAGCTTGGTGGCAGTGATTGAAGAATTATGTCAATGACACTATCATCCGGAAGATTAACTCCCAGTTGAATTAAGTGATTGTAGTACCCAGACATTTTGAGTATATGTTCACTGACAGAACTATTCTCCTCCATTTTGCAGCTGTAGAACTTATTGGAGACTTCATATCTCTCAATCCAGGCATTTGCTTGAAATATTAACTTCAACTCCTGGAACATCTCATATGCTCCATGACGTTCAAAACGGCATTGAAGTCCCGGTTCTAAGTTGTAAAGCATGGCACACTGAACTATCGAGTAGTCATCAGCTTTGCTCTGCCAGACGTTCTTAACGCGTCATCGTAGCATCTGCGGCACGGCACCCAGCGGTGCTTCGGGGCGTAATTCTTACGTGCAGCAATGAGGATAATCCTCAAGTTACGGACCCAGTCCGTGTAATTGCTACCATCATCTTTCAACTTTGCTTTCTCAAGGAACGCATTAAAATTCAACGGAACAACAACACGGGTCATCTATCTACAACAACATAGACAAGAAAAACACTATCAGGTACTAAGTTCATGATAAATTTAAGTTCAATTAATCATATTACTTAAGAACTCCCACTTAGATAGACATCTCTCTTATCATCTAAGTGATCACGTGGTCCAAATCAACTAAACCATAACCGATCATCACGTGAAATGGAATAGTTTTCAATGGTGAACATCACTATGTTGATCATATCTACTATATGATTCACGTTCGACCTTTCGGTCTCAGTGTTCCGAGGCCATATCTGCATATGCTAGGCTCGTCAAGTTTAACGTGAGTATTTTGCGTGTGCAAAACTGGCTTGCACCCGTTGTACAAGAACGTTGAACTTATCACACCCGATCATCACGTGGTGTCTCGGCACGACGAACTTGGGCAACGGTGCATACTCAGGGAGAACACTTGTACCTTGAAATTTTTAGTGAGATATCATATTATAATGCTACCGTCAATCAAAGCAGAATAAGATGCATAAAGGATAAACATCACATGCAATCAATATAAGTGATATGATATGGCCATCATCATCTTGTGCCTTTGATCTCCATCTCCAAAGCACCGTCATGATCACCATTGTCACCGACGCGACACCTTGATATCCATCGTAGCATCATTGTCATCTCGCCAACTATTGCTTCTACGACTATCGCTACCGCTTAGTGATAAAGTAAAGCAATTACATGTCGATTGCATTTCATACAATAAAGCGACAAAGATATGGCTCCTGCTAGTTGTCGATAACTAGGTTACAAAACATGATCATCTCATACAATAAAATTTAGCATCATGTCTTGACCATATCACATCACAGCATGCCCTGCAAAAACAAGTTAGACGTCCTCTACTTTGTTGTTGCAAGTTTTACGTGGCTGCTATGGGCTGAGCAAGAACTGTTCTTACCTACGCATCAAAACCACAACAATATTTTGTCAAGTTAGTGTTGTTTTAACCTTCACAAGGACCGGGCGTAGCCACACCCGATTCAACTAAAGTTGGAGAAACTGACACCCGCCACTTGACCACGTAATGCGAAGCACGTCGGTAGAACCAGTCTCGGCGTAAGCGTCTGGCGTAATGTCGGTCCGAGCCGCTTCATCCAACAATCTTGCCGAACCAAAGTATGACATGTCGGTAAGCAAGATGACTTGTATCGCCCACAACTCACTTGTGTTCTACTCGTGCATATAACAGCTACGCATAAACCTGGCTCGGATGCCACTGTTGGGGAATGTAGTAATTTCAAAAAAATTCCTACGCACACGCAAGATCATGGTGATGCATAGCAACGAGAGAGGAGAGTGTCGTCTATGTACCCTCGTAGACTGTAAGCGGAAGCGTTATGACAACGCGGTTGATGTAGTCGTACGTCTTCATGATCGACCGATCCTCAGTACCGAACGTACGGCACCTCCGCGTTCAAAGACACGTTCAGCTTCGGTGGCGTCCCACAAACTCACGATCCAAAGAGAGCCGGGAAGAGCTTCACAAGACTGACGGTGTGGTGACGGTGTTGATGAAGTTACCGACGCAGGGCTTCACCTAAGCACCGCTACGATATGACCGAGGTGGATTATGGTGGAGGGGGGCACCACACACGGCTAAAGAGATCAATGATCAACTTGTGTGTTCTAGGGTGCCCCCTGCCCCTGTATATAAAGGAGCAAGGGTAAGTGGGCGGCCCTTGCATGCGGCGCCAGAGGAGGAGTCCTCCTCCTAGTAGGAGTAGGACTCCCTTTCCTACTCCTACTAGGAGGGAAAGGAAGGAGGAGAGGAGAAGGAAGGGGGGCGCCGCCTTCCCCTAGTCCAATTCGGACTAGAGGGGAGGGGAGCGGCCTGCCTGGGCGGCCCTCTCTCTCCACTAAGGCCCATGTGGCCCATTAGTTCTCCGGGGTTTCGGTAACCCTCAAGACTCCGGTTTTCTCCGAAATCAACCGGAACACTTCCGGTATCCGAATATAGTCGTCCAATATATCAATCTTTATGTCTCGACCATTTCGAGACTCCTCGTCATGTCCGTCATCATATCCGGGACCCCGAACTACCTTCTGTACATCAAAACACAAAACTCATAATACAGATTGTCACAGAACATTAAGCGTGCGGACCCTACGTGTTCGAGAGCTATGTAGACATGACCGAGACACGTCTCCGGCCAATAACCAATAACGGAACCTGGATGCTCATATTGGTTCCTACATATTCTACGAAGATATTTATCGGTCAAACCATGCTACCTCTTGAGCACTGTCACGACCGATTTTCCAATAAAATGATTATTGAGAACCGATCTTTTGAGTCCAGTATGAGGAAAATCCTCCTTACTGGTAGACAAAATCTTGATCTGAAAGCCAAGAGAATTAAAACATATTACGTGGTCGAAATGAGGGTGCTCAACATTTTATTACAAGCACGCCAATAATTATACATAATGGCGGATATGACACAATGGTGTGGGGTGGCATACTCTTGACTCGAGAATAAAGTGGTAGTGGAATAACACGGTGGGGTGGGTAATATGACTTCTAAGCTGGCAGGTCATCGGCGTCGAGGTGAGGCTCGATGAACTTTTGGGTAGCGGAAGCGGATATATCTGATGACCAATCCAGGGTCGCACGAGATCGACCAGGACTCCTCTAGGCGTCGGACTCGCTATCGAATTCTTCATCCATGAGATCGCCTTCGTCAACATCTGGCCAAATCAACAAGCCAGGTGAGTACTTTGAAAGTACTCGCAAGACAGTTCGGACGTAAGATATAACAAATGCATGCATGAATGCGTCATGAGCAATTAGCAATGCACATTCAATTTAGTAAAACATGGTAAGTAAAAAGGGAGTCGGCGGTAGTCTTCCGAAATCCCAAAAAAAATAGCGAAAACCGATCGGTGTCCGGAGCGGCGCCTCGAAGGGTTAGCAAATAAATAATCACGCAGCGATCGAGCGTCTAGCGACACCTCGTAAAGGGCTTATATTGAAAAGTAAAAGACATACGTGCCACAGTCGGACGTCTGAGCGACATCGCAGAAAGGGCTTATATCAAAAGTAAATAACAATTGTGCCACAGTCGGACGTCTGAGCGACATCGCAGAAAGGGCTTATATCCAAAAGTAAATAACAATTGTGCCACAGTCATACGTCTGAGCGACATCGCAGAAAGGGCTTATATTCAAAAGTAAATAACAATTGTGCCACAGTCGGACGTCGATACGGCGACATCGCGAAAGGGCTTATATTTCATCATTCATGTCCGATAAATTCACAAGGATATAATACTCATAAGAAATATTCAACACACAATAATAAGCGGGTTAGTCCATCCACAGGAATAAACATTTAACCGGACTTAACACTCATGTGGTTCACCGGAGTTTTTGTCACTGAGACTGATACTTGACGGAATAAGTTGAACACAGTACTTGGACATGGATAAGATGATTCAAAGGATTTTTGACTCTGCAGAGTTTGTACTAAAATACCCACAGCCAACGGATTTCGTGAGTCACGAGGGACTAGTTCCGTTCTGATATTCGGAAGAAACACATCTAACCAAAGACACACCCATCCCACCTCACGATGCGGGAATCACCCTAGACAACGTTCAAGAAAAACTTTGAGACGGGAGATCACAATCTCGAATAGCATGGGATCAAATTTATATACGCTACGCTCTAAGGGTGCCCCCTCTCGGTCCCAACCGGAAACACCCATGCCCCCGATTTGGATGGTGGCTTTAATCCAGGGCCATGGAACCCTCATCACGGCCTCTCGATTTGGTGTGTACCAGGAAAGCGGTTTGCAACTTACTAAGCCATACCCCTTGCGGAAAACATGTGGTAGTACACGTAGGGAAAATGGACGGAAACTGGACTGATTCATGTTGACACTGGAGTCAAATAGTCTGTCATAAGACTAGCATGCTACAACACTGCCATCTTACCCATCCTCATGCCATCACATGGCCATGCCAACTCACATCCAACAACTTATGGATTATCGAAACTCACTTGCCTCAACTTTGCATGAAATATGACATTCATCGAGATGCTCATAAACATGCCATGAACTACTTAATGCAAACATGCCAAAGACACTCATCATATCAAAAGTTCAAACATGCTTGCCTGGTTCGGAGTAGTCGGAGCCTAGCTCGGTGAAGTTCGCGGTTCCGTCACCTCCTTCGGTATCTATGGTATACAGAAACACATGTACTATCGTAAATACCATGGGGTGCACAAAAGTATTCAGAATATTTTTTTCAAATAAATCTGATAAAAAACTAGACAAAATTTTAAAGAGGACAAAAAAAGAATCAATCAAAAATCCTTTTCTGTTTAAAAGCTGTAAGGGTTTTAATCCAGGGACCTTTACGTAATGAAGCGTAAACTTCTCGGGCTGAGCAGAAAAGACCGTAAAACGCTTGCATGTAAAGCGTATTTGCCCAAATACGTTTTGAAAACGGTTCGTTTAAAAGAAAAGAGAGGTCGACAGCGGTCCCACCCGTCCGGGTTTGAAATTTCAAGCGGGAAGAACAGAGCCAGCGGCGCCGAGAGCTGCGGTGGTGGCCCGGCGGCGATCCACGGCGAGTGGGGATCGGGTGGTACCCACGTGTTCAGCGTGTCCTTCCGTCGGTGGGTGGTGGTGGTGGTCGTCGGCGAGCACTACGTCGTGGCTGACCCTTGCTCGGCCTGGGACGGCGGCTCGGGTGGAGTTGGATCTCGTTGGGAGGGCTGCGAAGGTCAAATTGAAGCTTGGGTCGACTCACTTTGGGTGCTCGAGGAGGCTCTTGACAAGGTTTGGGCGTCGGGATGGCCTCACCGGAGTGGATCGAGCTGGTGGCCGAGGCGGATCGGGCGGCCGGAGTTGGGGAAAGAGACCTCCTCGAGGTCCTCCCTAGTGGCTTGGCGGGTGTTGGTGGGGTGCGGTGGTGGTGCGTGCTCGAGAGCGAGCTCGGGGCCCCTTTTTATAGGCGATCGAGGCGGTGGCCGTGAACGGGATCTCCGGCGATGGTTTCTGGCGGCGCAGTGCTTGGTCGGGGGTTTTAGGGAGTTGAGCGTCAACGTGGAGGTTCACCGGTTCCATTTAGGTGCTAACCAAGTTTGGATTAGGCTCTCTGGGTGGCTTCGACGGAACGGGCAGGCGGCCTTGGCGGTGCAGAGGGCACCTCGTGCTTGCCGGGCCACAACGACGGTCTTTGCGGGTGCTGTTGACATGCATGAGGCCACGCGAGCGCTTAGGGGCGTGGGCGGCGCCGACGGCGTGGCGGCTCGCTCCGTTGGCCGCCACGGTGGCTCTGCCACCGCGGAAGCTGCCGGCGTCGGTGATGCTTCGCCGCCATCGACACACTGCGCAATCAAGAGAGCGTGCGGTGCTATGGTCAAGGAGGAGGCCGTGCGCAGCAGCGCCAGAAGGCCAGTGATCGATGACAACTCTCGATTTAAACGACATCGCAAATCTCGAAACTCTGAACTTTACGAAAGTGTCTGAGAGCAGTCTTAGGCCAAGTGTTCATTTAAATGATTTTGGCATGTGGGGAATTTTCCTTGAGCTGATTTTTGGTGGGGTGGCCTCTCATTTGCATCTGGGGCTGCCTGAATTTTGGTAGAATTTTTGGGGAAGAGGAAATATGAATTTCACCAAATTTGACAAATCTGGTCCAAACTTGCGAGAGGTTGAAACTTGAAAATTTTGAAAAGAGGAAGAGTGGATCTTGATGGATCTAGGTTGGGGGTGCTAAAAACTATCCAGAGGAGTTGGTTTGAGATCAAAACTCAAAGGGAATTAGGTACTTGCTTTGTAAATCACCTAGGCTTAAAATAAATGACAGAATTGTTTTGGGAAATAAAGTAAATGAAATAAAATCCAAAAATGGGTTGGACTTGTTGGAACAGAAAGTTTAGATTGCTCCAAAGAGGAAGGAGGGGTTTTGGGAGGTTTTACCACACGAGGCATGGTAAAACCATGGGTGGTTTCAAAATGAAAGAAGCCCCAAAACTCATAGGGTTTCTTTTTTAAAAGAAAATAATTTCCAAAAAATATATTTGAGGAGGAAACAATCAGAAGGAAGGTTCTCATTTACCAAACACCAGGGTTGAAGAAGATACAAAAATAAAATCCTTGCCAAGGGAAAAAGTTTTGAGAGAGAAGTTTTTGGAAGAATTTAAATGACCTTCTTCAAATCCAACAAAGTTTTTGTTGAAAACCAAAAAACAATATTTGAGTGTCACAACACCTACCCCCTTAGGAAAAATCTCGTCCCCGAGATTTCAGCTGATCCTCAAATAAGTGTGGGTGCTCTGTCCGAAGAAAATCCTCTCTTTCCCAAGTTGCTTCACTCTCGGTGTGATTGCTCCACTAAACTCTGAAAAACCTGATGGTTTTCTGTCGGGTCCTCCTTTCAGACTCCTCCAAGATTTTTATTGGATGCTCCCGATAGGTGAGGTCTGGCTGCACGTCAATGTTTTCATGGGATACCTGCTTCTTTGGGTTGCTTACGCACTTCCTCAACTGCGAGACGTGGAACATGTCGTGGACATCGGATAATTCTTCGGGTAAGTCTAGCTGGTAGGCTACCGTGCCTCTCCGTGCCACTACTCTGAGAATGGTCCGATGAATCTTGGTGCTAGCTTTCCCTTAATCTTGAATCGTTGCAGGCCCCTCATAGGAGATACTCGCAGGTACACAAACTTCATGGGCTCAAAGCCCGACTCCACGATGTTTACGATCGTAATAACTCTTTTGTCGGCTTTGAGCGGTCTTGAGTCGGTCCTCGATTAGCTTGACCTTTTCCTCGGCTTCTTTGAGCATATGCGGGCGAAGATACGGCTGTCTCCGGTTTCGACCAATTTAGCGGGTCACGACATCTTCGCCTGCAGGGCTTCAAATGGTGCCATTTGCGATTTGTCACAATAGCTTGTTGTTGTATCACGAACTTCTGCGTAAGGCAAGCTTTCTTCCCAACTGGTTCCATAGGTGAGGACACATGCTCTCAGCATGTCCTCTAGAATTTGGTTTACTCGTTCAGTTTGTCCATCCGTCTGGGGATGGTATGTTGTACTGAAAGCTTGTTGGGTTCCTAGAGCCTGTTGTAATTGATCCCAAAATCGGGAGACGAATTGAGTGCCTCTGTCTGATATTATAGTCTTTGGAACTCCATGTAAGCAGACGATACGGGAGAGATAAAGCCTGGCAAGCTTCTGAGCGGTGTGGGTTGTCTTCACGGGGATGAAGTGTGCCACCTTAGTCAGCCTATCTGTGATAACCCATATGGCATCATTTCCGTGCGACCGAGGTAGCCCAACAATAAAATCCATTCCAATCTCGTCCCATTTCCACTCGGGTATCTTATTTGGTTGTAATAGTCCGGCCGGTTTCTGGTGCTCGGCCTTGATGCGTTGACATGAGTCACAACACGCAATGAACGTGGCTATGTCCCTTTTTATACCGTGCCACGAAAAAATTTCCTGAATATCCTTGTACATTTTTGTTCCTCCAGGATGGATTGAATACGGAGCGGTGTGGCCTTCAGCTAAGATTTGTTGTTTAAGGTCCTCGATATTTGGTACGCAAAGTCTATCTCCATACCACAATATTCCCTGCTCATCGATAACGAATTCTGAGGCCTTGCCCAAACTCACTTTCCGCTTTTATGCCTTCAATCTTTGGGGTGCCCATCTTTGAGCCTCTTTAATCTTTTCTATCGGGGTAAGCTGCATTTCTAAATTCGACACATCGCCTTGGTGACCACCAGCAAGTTGAGTTTAGCAAACTCTGCCGAAATTCAGGTCTCGTGTTTGGTAGGTTGTCGTTGTTCGGGCTAGGGTTCCGACTTAGAGCATCTGCCACTACATTTGCTTTTCACGGATGGTAGTGGATTCCAACATCATAATCCTTCACTAATTCCAACCAGCGTCGTTGCCGTAAATTGAGTTTCGGTTGTGTGAAAATATACTTGAGGCTTTTATGGTCCGTGTATATTTCTAACGATTTCCAAGTAAAAGTGTCTCCATTCCTTGAGTGCATGAATGGCTGCGCCAACTCTAGGTCATGAGTAGGATAATTTTCTTCATGCTTATGAAGTTATGCGGAAACATCTGTGACTACCTTGCCTTCTTGCATCAATACGCATCCGAGGCCTTTCCGGGATGCGTCACAATACACCTCAAAATTCTTGTGTATGTCCGCACAATTAATCTTGGTCTTGTCGTTAATTTCTTTTTAGTTCTTGGAAACTTTTCTCGCAAGCTTCCGTCCATTCAAACTTCTTGTCTTTCTTGAGTAAGCTGCGTCATTGGCTTTGCTATGGTGGAGAATCTTTCAATAAATCTTCGGTAGTATCCTGCCATTCCCAAGAAACTTCAGACGTCTGCTACCGGTTGGTGGTTTCCGACCAAGCACGGCCTTGACTTTTTCCGGGTTCACTGCAATACCTTCTTGGGTCAAGATCGTGGCCCGAAAACCTACCCGTCTTAGCCAAAATTCACACTTGCTAAACTTGGCGTACAATTGATGTTTCTGAGTTCTCCTAGTACAATTACGAGATGTTCAAATGCTCTTCTGGTATCTTGGAGTATATCAGAATATCGTCGATGAATACCACCACAAACTTGTCCATAAACTTCATAAATACTTTGTTCATGAGATGAACAACATATGTGGGGGCGTTCGTTAGTCCACATGGCATTACTGTGAAATCATACGGTCCGTGTCACGGAGGTGAAGGCTGTCTTGGGGATATCTTCCGTTTGTACCTTTAATTGATGGTATCCCGACCTTAAGTCAATTTTTGAGAATACTTTGGCCTGAGCGAGCTGATCAAATAAATCATTTATCCGTGGCATCGGGTATTTGTTCTTGATTGTGACCATGTTAAGTGCTCGATAGTCTATACACAATCTCGGTGTCCCATCCTTCTTCTTGGCAAATAAAATTGGTGAACCCCAAGGTGAGGAGCTGGCTCGAATATATCCTTTGTCCAAGAATTCTTTTATTTGCTTCTTCAATTCTACCAATTCGGATGGTGCCATTACGTATGGTTTCTTGTATATGGGGGCGGTTCCGGTGCTAGCTCAATGCTGAATTCTATCTCTCGGTCACCGGTGGCATGCCCGGTAGTTCTTCAGAAATACGATGCGGAAATTCACACACTCTGGAACCTTGCTTAATTCAAAGCGTCCACCTTGTTCAATCTCGGTTCTTAGGGATATTTTTCTTTCTTTGGCTGAAACTCTTATTGTCTTCCCGTGGTGGTGGGTGAGAATTATGGTCCGGTTGAAGCAGTCAATAAAACCTTTGTTGGTGGTTAACCAATCCATCCCTAAGATGACATCCAGTCCTTTATTTTCCAACACAATAAGGTTGGCGTGGAACTTCAATCCTTTAAACTCAATAACCACACCTTGGCAAGGTAATTACGAGTAACTTGCTTAATCCTGTGGGGACTTGATGATCATGGATTTTCCAAGGGAAGCATCGAAAAATTATTTTGCAAAGCAAAACTCTTGAAATGAATGAGTGAGAAGCTCGAATCAAACAAAACCGTGGCGGTATTGTGTTGATAGGGAACGCACGAGTCACGATATCCGGGGCATTCTCAGGCTTCCTCTTTGGTCACGTGGTTTAGATGACCCTTCTGTGGTTGTTATTGGGGTTGAAATTGTTTTGCTTGGGTGCTGAATTATTGCCACCGTTGTTCGGCTTTGGGGTCGAAGTTCCTTGGCTTGGGGCTTTGCTTGGCATAGTGCCCTTCCTCTCCACAAGCGTAGCAAGTAACGCCTGGGCGATATGTGAACTCCTTGTCCCTTGCATGGAAATTCTTGATTGGGCGTGAAACGTTTGTCGTGGGTTTGTGTGTCCCACCTTTCTGAAAATCCGTCTTGCTTCGGTGGTTGCGAGCAAGAGTAGTCTGGTCCCTTTTTTGCTTGCGGAAATCCTCCAAGTTGCGTCTCTCATTTTCCAAGGTAATAGCCTTATCCACCAGCGTCTTGAAATCTGGAAAGGTGTGCACAACCAGCTGGCATTTAAGTGCGGGTGCCAGACCGTCTAGGAATTTTCCGTCTTCTTGCTTTCAGTCATACGCTCCTCGTGGGCGTAGCGAGACAACAGAGTAAACTGACTGTTCTATTCTGACACCGTCATGGTCCTTTGTTTGAGGTCATCAAACTCTCTCTTCTTGATTTTCATAACACTTTTAGGAATGTGCGCCCCACGAAAACCTTCTTTGAACTCCTCCCAGGTTATATCATTTTCGTTGGGGTGCATGTGTAGAAAATTTTCCCACTATGATGCAGCTGCTCCAGTGAGATAGTGCGGTGCATATAGTACTTTCTCAGGGTCTGAACATTGTGCAATGATTAATTTTTGTTCCATGTCTCGAAGCCAGTCCTCGGCCTCAAGAGGTTTGTCAGTATGAGAAAATGTTTGGGGACGCGTCTTCTGTAGCTCAGATAACTTGGATTGCTACTGATACTGTCCACAGTGATTTCCCATATTGATGACTTGGTTCATCATTTCCTGATGTTGTTGCTGACTTTGCTCATAAAGGCGGCACATTTGGAAAAATGTTGTTTCACTGCCATGTTGACTCGACTGTCCCTGTGTGAAATTGTTGCTTGGTTGAGTGCCATAATTTTCCTCTGGCGGAGTTGGCATGGAGCGCGTCCAAGGACGTGACATTTTTCACTCTGGGGATATATTTTGTAAAACTCATAAGAAAGGGAAAAGAGTCGCAAAAAAAAACAATAAATGCATAAAGACGGGAAATTTTAAATGCTCCAGGATTTTCAAAATAAAAAATCGATTGCGCACGGAGAAGGACTGCTCATTACATATCTTACACGCAGGCGGTAATTATACAATACATCACTCAGGATATGCGTACATATTCCTGACATGTTATTTAGGCTAGTGCACTTCTCCCAGTTCCTACACGATGCGCAAACAAGCTACTTCTCACAACTTATGTACATATAAACATATCATACAAGTCGGTACATCGCATGGCGGCTAAGAGTACTCAGTCGGAGATGGTGAGGATCTCCCTTGCCCTGCCGAGGGTGAGGCGCAGTGAGGCTGGGGACTCAACATCCTCCTCGCTAATAGGCTCCAGATGTGAAGTGCTGCGCGGAGCTGATTGAGCGGGCGCCATAGGCGGAGCAACACGAACAGGAGTGGGCGCAATGGGTGGTGCAGTGCGGGCTGGAGTGGGCGCAATGACTTGGTTGAACTCCTTGGTGGTAGGCAGGCGACGAGCAGTGGCGAGAGTGGTAGGTGCATAAGATGCCGAGGACAGACGAAAGTCAGTGGCGGTGCGGTGTGCAGGAGCTCCTTCCTGTTGGCGGCACAGCCATGGACTGAGTTCATGCGGGCATCCACAAGGTCGTCCACCAGGTTGTCGAAGGCTGCCTCCAGAGCCCGGAGGTACTCGATAAGCATCTCAAAAGCCTCGTCTCGTTCTCCTCTGGGGCAAGAGAACGCGTAGTAACAGGTGTATGGCACGTGGCATGGAAGGTAGCGGTAACGACGAGTCTTCATCGAAGGAAGGACATCCCTGAGACGAGCTATCGCCTCACGGGCTGCCATCTGCATAGCATGCTTCTCCGTAGGCATGGCTCTTCCCAAGTACCGGAAGCGGCGTAACTCAACACGCCCTCCCTTGAATTGCACATGACTTTGGTGCATGGTCGACTGTCGTTGACCTTGTGCTGATAGAGTGTGAAGGCTGGCGCATAGATGGCCCCATCGCGACACGGACGATGAAGGAGAGGAGCTTAGCGAACCCATCGTGCACGTTGGCGAACATCTGTGACTCGCCGATTGTTGTCGACCATCTACAAAAGTAGGCAAAAATTACGAGTGGTGGTCACAAAACTATCTTGTTGCCGAGAAAATGACTACATTTGCAAAAATATGAAATAGCTCTATTGTGCTAATAACCGATTAGCGATCGCACCTAGTGGCTTCCTATAGTCAGCCTGGCTCTGGTACCAAGCTTGTCACGCCCGATTTTCCAATAAAATGATTATTGAGAACCGATCTTTTGAGTCTAGTATGAGGAAAATCCTCCTTACTGGTAGACAAAATCTTGATACAGAAAGCCAGTAGAATTAAAACATATTACAGGGTCGAGCTAAGGGTGCTCAACATTTTATTACAAGCACGCCAATAATTATACATAATGGCGGATATGACACAATGGTGTGGGGTGGCATACTACTGACTCGAGAATAAAGTGGTAGTGGAATAACACAGTGGGGTGGGTAATATGACTTCTAAACTAGCAGCTCATCGAGCGTCGAGGTGAGGCTCGATGAACTTTTTTGGGTAGCGGAAGCGGATATAATCTGATGACCAATCCAGGTCGCACGAGGTGGCCCAGGACTCCTCTAGGCGTCGGACTCGCTATCGAATTCTTCATCCATGAGATCGCCTTTCACAACATCTGGCCAAATCAACAAGCCAGGTGAGTACTTTGAAAGTACTCGCAAGACAGTTCGGACGTAAGATATAACAAATGCATGCATGAATGCGTCATGAGCAATTAGCAATGCACACTCAATTTAGTAAAACATGGTAAGTAAAAAGGGAGTCGGGCGGTAGTCTTCCCGAAATCCCAAAAAAAAAACTGAAAACCGATCGGGTGTCTGTAGCGACGCCCCGAAGGGTGAGCAAATAAATAATCATGCCGCAGTCAGGCGTCTAAGTGACACCTCGTAAAGGGCTTATATTGAAAAGTAAAAGACATACGTGCCACAGTCGAACGTCTGAGCGACATCGCAAAAAGGGCTTATATCAAAAGTAAATAACAATTGTGCCACAGTCGGACGTCTGAGCGACATCGCAGAAAAGGCTTATATCTAAAAGTAAATAACAATTGTGCCACAGTCGGACGTCTGAGCGACATCGCAGAAAGGGCTTATATTCAAAAGTAAATAACAATTGTGCCCACGATCGGACGTCTGGCGACATCGTAGAAAGGGCTTATATTTCATCATTCATGTCTGATAAATTCACAAGGATATAATACTCATAAGAAATATTCAACACACAATAATAAACGGGTTAGTCCATCCACAGGAATAAACATTTAACCGGACTTAACACTCATGTGGTTCACCGGAGTTTTTGTCACTGAGACTGATACTTGACGGAATAAGTTGAACACAATACTTGGACATGGATAAGATGATTCAAAGGATTTTTGACTCTGCAGAGTTTGTACTAAAATACCCACAGCCAACGGATTTCCGTAGTCACGAGGGACTAGTTCCGCTTACGGTATTTTGGAAGAAACACATCTAACCAGTACACACCCATCCCACCTCACGATGCGGGAATCACCCTAGACAACGTTCAAGAAAAACTTTGAGGCGGGAGATCACAATCTCGAATAGCATGGGATCGAATTTATATCACGCGCTCTAAGGGGTGCCCCCTCTCGGTCCCAACCGGAAACACCCATGCCCCCTGACCGGATGACTGGCTTTAATCCAGGGCCATGGAACCCTCTTCACGGCCTCTCGATTTGGTGTGTACCAGGAAAGCGGTTTGCAACTTACTAAGCCATACCCCTTGCGGAAAACATGTGGTAGTACAGGTAGGGAAAACGGACGGAAATCGGATGATTCATGTTGACATCGGAGTCAAATAGTTTGGCATAAGACTAGCATGCTACAACACTGCCATCTTACCCATCCTCATGCCATCACATGGCCATGCCAACTCACATCCAACAACTTATGGATTATCGAAACTCACTTGCCTCAACTTTGCATGAAATATGACATTCATCGAGATGCTCATAAACATGCCATGAACTACTTAATGCAAACATGCCAAAGACACTCATCATATCAAAAGTTCAAACATGCTTGCCTGGTTCGGAGTAGTCGGAGCCTAGCTTGGTGAAGTTCATGGTTCCGTCACCTCCTTCGGTATCTATGGTATCTGTAAACACACGTACTATCGTAAATACCGTGGGGTGCACAAAAGTATTCCAAATATTTTGTTCAAATAAATCTGATAAAAACTAGACAAAATTTTAAAGAGGACAGAAAAAGAATCAATCAAAAATCCTTTTACGCTTTAAAAGTTGTAAGGGTTTTAATCCGAGGACCTTTACGTAATGAAACGAAACTTCTCGGGGCTGAACAGAAAGACCGTAAAACGCTTCAGACCGAAAGCGTATTTGCCCGAATACGTTTTCAGAAAACGGTTCGTTTAAAAGAAAAGAGAGGTCGACAGCGGGTCCCACCCGTCGGGTTTGAAATTTCAAGCGGGAAGAACAGAGCCGGCCGGGCGCCGAGAGCTGCGGTGGTCGGCCGTGGCGATCCACGCAGGTGGGGATCGGGTGGTACCTACGTGTTCAGCGTGTCCTTCCGCGTCGGTGGGTGGTGGTGGTGGTCGTCGGCGAGCACTACGTCGATGGCGGCCCTTGCTCCGGCGGACGGCGGGTCGGGTGGAGTTGGATCTCATCGGGGAGGGCTGCGAAGGTCAAATTGAAGCTTGGGTCAGCTCACTGGGTGCTCGAGGAGGCTACTGACGAGGTTTGGGCGTCGAGGATGGCCTCACCGGAGTGGATCGAGCTGGTGGCCGAGGCGGATCGGGCGGCCGGAGTTGGGGGAGGAGACCTCCTCAAGTCCTCCTAGTGTCTTGGCGGGGTGTTGGTGGGGTGCAGTGGTGGTGCGTGCTCGAGAGCGAGCTCGGTGCCCCTTTTTATAGGCGATCTGAGGCGGTGGCCGTGAACGGGGATCTCCGGCGATGGTTACGGCGGCGCAGTGCTTGGTCGGGGGTTTTAGGGAGTTGGGCGTCAACGTGGAGGTTCACCGGTTCCATTTAGGTGCTAACCAAGTTTGGATGAGGCTCTCTGGGTGGCTTCGACGGAACGGGGCGGCGCGGGCCCGTCGGCGGCAGAGGGTGCGTCCTGTGCTTGCCGAACCACGGTGACGGTGCTGCTTGAAGTGCTTGTTGGCATGCATGAGGCCACGCGGAGGGCTAGGGGCGTTAGGCGGCGCGACGGGCGTGTGGTAGCTCTGGCTCCCGTTGGCCGCCACGGGTGGCTCTGCCACCGCAGAAGCTGCCGGCATCGGTGATGCTCGCCGCCACCGACACCTGCGCCCGTCCAAGAGAGCGTGCGGTGCTCTGGTCAAGGAGGAGAGGCCGTGCACAATGCGCCAGAGCGCTCAGGTGATTGATGACAACTCTCTGACGAAAAAGGACACTGCAAATCTCTGAAACTCTGAACTTTCTGAAAGTGTAAAGGAACAGTGCCGACCAAGTGTTCTACGAAATGATTTTGGCAGTTGTGGAATTTTCCTTGAGTTGATTTTTGGTGGGGTGGCCTCTCATTGCATCTGGGGGCTGCCTGAATTTTGGTAGAATTTTTGGGGAAGAGGAAATATGAATTTCACCAAATTTGACAAATCTGGTCCAAACTTGCAGAGGTTGAAACTTGAAAATTTTGAAAAGAGGAAGAGTGGATCTGGATGGATCTAGGTATGGGGTGCTAAAGACTATCCAGAGGAGTTTGTTTGAGATCAAAACTCAAAGGGAATTATGTACTTGCTTTGTAAATCACCTAGGCTTAAAATAAATGACAGAATTGTTTTGGGAAATAAAATAAATGAAATAAAATCCAAAAATGGGTTGGACTTGTTGGAACAGAAAGTTTAGATTGCTCCAAAGTGGAAGGAGGGTTTTGGGAGGTTTTACCACATGAGGCATGGTAAAACCATGGGTGGTTTCAAAATGAAAGAAGCCCCCAAAACTCATAGGGTTTCTTTTTTAAAAGAAAATAATTTCCAAGAAAATATATTTGAGGAGGAACAATCAGAAGGAAGGTTCTCATTAACCAAACACCAGGGTTGAAGAAGATACAAAAATAAAATCCTTGCCCAGGGAAAAAGTTTTGAGAGAGAAGTTTTTGGAAGAATTTAAATGACCTTCTTCAAATCCAACAAAGTTTTCGTTGAAAACCAAAAAAAAAAATTTAGTGTCACAAGCACTGCGTTGGTTTTCCCTTGAAGAGGAAAGGGTGATGCAGCAAAGTAGCATAAGTATTTCCCTCAGTTTTTGAGAACCAAGGTATCAATCCAGTAGGAGGCTACGCGCTAGTCCCTCGCACCTACACAAACAAATAAATCCTCGCAACCAACGCGATAAGGGGTTGTCAATCCCTACACGGTCACTTACGAGAGTGAGATCTGATAGATATGATAAGATAATATTTTTGGTATTTTTATGATAAAGATGCAAAGTAAAACAAAAGCAACGGAAATAACTAAGTGTTGGAAGATTAATATGATGGAAAATAGACCCGGGGGCGATAGGTTTCACTAGTGGCTTCTCTCAAGAGCATAAGTATTTTACGATTGGGTGAACAAATTCATCGAGCAATTGACAGAATTGAGCATAGTTATGAGAATATCTAGGTATGATCATGTATATAGGCATCACGTGCGAGACAAGTAGACCGACTCACACTGCATCTAATACTATTACTCCACACATCGACCGCTATCAAGCATGCATCTAGAGTATTAAGTTCATAAGAACAGAGTAACGCTTTAAGCTAGATGACATGATGTAGAGGGATAAATTCATAAAATATGATAAAAAACCCATCTTGTTATCCTCGATGGCAACAATACAATCGTGTCTTCTTTGCCGCTCATCCTTTGGGAAAGGACACCTCAAGATTGAACCCAAAGCTAAGCACTTCTCCCATTGCAAGAAAGATCAATCTAGTAGGCCAGACCAAACTGAAAATTCGAAGAGACTTACAAAGATAACCAATCATACATAAAAGAATTCAGAAGATTCAAATATTGTTCATAGATAAACTTGATCATAAACCCACAATTCATCGATCTCGACAAACACACCGCAAAAGAAGATTACATCGAATAGATCTCCACAAGAGAGGGGGAGAACATTGTATTGAGATCCAAAAAGAGAGAGGAAGCCATCTAGCTAATAACTATGGACCTGAAGGTCTGAAGTAAACTAATCACACTTCATCGGAGAGGCTATGGTGTTGATATAGAAGCCCTCCATGATCGATGCCCCCTCCGGCGGAACTCCAGAAAAGGCCCCAAGATGGGATCTCGTGGGTATAGAAGGTTGCGGTGGTGGAATGAGGTTTTTGGCTCCGTATCTGATCGTTTGGGGGTACGTAGGTATATATAGGAGGAAGGAGTACGTCGGTGGAGCAACATGGGGCCCACAAGCGTGGAGGGCGCGCCTTGGGGGGTAGGCGCGCCCCCTACCTCGTGTGGCTTCTGGTAGCTTTCTTGACGTAGGGTCCAAGTCTCTGGATCATGTTAGATTCACGAAAATCATGTTCCCGAAGGTTTCATTCCGTTTGGACTCCATTTGATATTCTTTTTCTGCGAAACTCTGAAATAGGCAAAAAACAACAATTCCGGGCTGGGCCTCCGGTTAATAGGTTAGTCCCAAAAATAATATAAAATTGAATAATAAAGCCCAATAATGTCCAAAACAGAAGATAATATAGCATGGAGCAATAAAAAATTATAGATACGTTGGAGACGTATCAAACCGCATAACCACATACGTTGTTCCCTTTGTCACTGGTATGTTACTTGCCCGAGATTCGATCGTCAGTATCTCAATACCTAGTTCCATCTCGTTACCGGCAAGTCTCTTTACTCGTTCCGTAATGCATCATCCCACAACTAACTCATTAGTCACATTGCTTGCAAGGCTTATAGTGATGTGCATTACCGAGAGGGCCCAGAGATACCTCTCCGACAATCGGAGTGAAAAATCCTATTCTCGATCTATGCCAACTCAACGAACACCATCGGAGACACCTGTAGAGCACCTTTATAATCACCCAATTACGTTGGGACGTTTGGTAGCACACAAAGTGTTCCTCACGGTATTTGGGAGTTGCACAATCTCATAGTCATAGGAACATGTATAAGTCATGGAGAAAGCAATAGCAGTAAACTAAACGATCAAGTGCTAAGCTAACGAAATGGGTCAAGTCAATCACATCATTCCTAATGATGTGATCCTGTTAATCAAATGACAACTCATGTCTATATCTAGGAAACTCAACCATCTTTGATCAACGAGCTAGTCAAGTAGAGGCATACTAGTGACATTATGTTTGTCTATGTATTCACACATGTATTATGTTTCCGGTTAATACAATTCTAGCATGAATAATAAACATTTATGATGAAATAAGGAAATGAATAATAACTTTATTATTGCCTCTACGGCATATTTCCTTCACAAACAACTACTCACACATCATCGAAGAGGCACCAATGGAGTGGTGAACCCCTCTGTGATGGTGTCTAGATTGGATCAGGTGGTTCTGGACTCTGCGGCAGCTGGAATTGATTTTCTTCGACTCCGCTAGGGTTTCTAGAATATTGGGGTATTTATAGAGTAAAGAGGCGGTTCGGGAGGCACCCGAGATGGGCACAACCCACCAGGGCGCGCCTGGGCCTCCTGGCGCGCCTTGGTGGGTTGTGCTCCTGAGCACCCCAGTGTGCTTCTCCGCCCTTGGATGTCTTCTGGTCCAAAAAAATCCACAAAAAGTTTTGTTGCATTTGGACTCCGTTTGGTATTGATTTCCTGCGATGTAAAAAACATGCAGAAATAGCAACTGGCACTTGACACTATGTCAATGGTTAGTACCAAAAAATTATATAGACTGACTATAAAATGATTATAGAACATCCAAGAATGATAATATAACAACATGGAACAATAAAAAATTCTAGATACGTTGGAGACGTGTCAGCATCCCCAAGCTTAATTCCTGCTCGTCCTCGAGTAGGTAAATGGTAAAAACAGAATTTTTGATGTGGAATGCTGCCTAACATGTCATCTCATATTATTTTCTTTGTAGCATGGATATTTGGACTTTTATATTGTTCAAAGCAATAGTCTAGTTCTGACATGATAACTTAAATAATCAAGCATACCAACAAGCAACCATGTCTTTCAAAATATCAACGCTAAAATAAGTTATCCCTAGCCCATCATGCTCAATCATTGATCAATTCAAGAAACACACTCGCATATTAGCTACACCCAATGCTCAAGTACGATCATAGTGCCCCCTAGTTGGTGCTTTGTAAAATAAGATGGAGACTCAAATTAAAAATAAAAATTGCATAAAGTAAAAGAAAGGCCCTTCACGAAGGGAAGTAGGGATTTGTAGAGGTGCCGTGAGCTCAAAGCGAAAATTGAGAGATAAAAACATTTTGAGATGCATACTTTTCCCACCAACGAAAAAACGATTTAGAGTTCCCAACACTTTCCATGCTAGATATATCATAGGTGGTTCCCAAACAGAAATTAAAGTTTATTCCTTTTTCCACCATACTTTCACTTTCCATGGCTAGCCGTATCCACGAGTGCCTTCCATACCAACACTTCCAAAGGAATTTATTATTTGACAACATAAAGTAAATTCATTTTTCATTTCGGTATTGGGCATCCCTTTGCCTTACTCTCGTGCAATGACAAGTGAATAAACACTCATCGTGAGAATAACACATCTAGCATGGAAAATATTAGCCACCCCTCACCACCTCGCGAGCGGTACAAGCACACAAAAGAGAAATTTATTTTGAATATTAGAGATGGAACATACAAATTTGCTTAGAATGGCAAAATAATACCGCATATAGGTAGGTATAGTGGACTCATGTGGCAAAACTAGTTTAAAGGATTTTGGATGCACAAGTAGTGATCAGACTTAGTGCAAAATGAAGGCTAGCAAAAGATTGAGAAGCGACCAACCAAGAAACGAATAATATCATAAGCGAGCATTAAGCATAATTAACACCGAATAATGCACCACAAGTATGCATAACTATTGACTTTCGTGCTTGCATAGGGAATCACAAACCTTAACACCAATATTCTTACTAAAGCATTATTACTCATCAACATGACTCACATATCACATCATCATATCTCAAAACTATTACTAAGAATCAAGTTTATTTTGCCCAATGATCTTAATGAAAGTTTTTATTATACCCTTCTTGGATATCTATCACTTTGGAACTAATTTTCATGTGTTGCTTTTGATAAGCTCAAACAAATATAAGTGAAGATCATAAGCATAATATTTCTTTCTCTCAAATTAATTTAAGTGAAGCAAGAGAGAATTTCTTCAAAAAAATGACTAACTCTCAAATAAATTTAAGGGAAGCAAGAGATAATTTCTTCAAAAATACTAAAGCACACCGTGCTAAAAAAGATATAAGTGAAGCACTAGAGCCAAGTCCATAGCTCATAAAAATTTAAGTGAAGCATAGAGAGCAATTCTAGCAAGTCATGACATAATATTGGCTCTCTCAAATAGGTGTGTCCAGCAAGGAATCAAGACTAAAAACACAAAGCAAAACAATCAAAGACTCATATCATACAAGACACTCCAAGCAAAACACATAGTATGTGACGAATAAAAATATAGCTTCGAGTAAAATACCGATGGTCGTTAGAAGAAAGAGGGGATGCCACTCGGGGCATCCCAAAGCTTAGTTTCTTGCTTCTCTTTGGATAATAACTTTGGGTGCCATGGGCATCCCCAAGCTTAGGCTCTTCTTACTCCTTATTCCTTCATCCATCGTAAGATAACCCAAAACTTGAAAACTTCAATCACACAAAACTCAACAAAACCTTCATGAGATCTGTTAGTATAAGAAAGCAAATCACTACTATAAGTACTGTAGAAAACCAATTCATATTTTATTCTTGCGTTATATCTACTGTATTCCAACTTTTATATGGCAAAAACTCACCAAAGAAAATCATAGAATCATCAAAACAAGCACACAACACAAAGAAAACATAATCTGTCAAAAACAGAACAATCTATAGTAATCTGGATATTTCGAATACTTCTAAAACTCCAAAAATTATGAACAAATTAGGACCACGTGAGAAATTTATATATTAATCTTTGGCAAAAATAATTGGCATTTTATCACGCTCTTTTTAAAAATGAAAATAGTTTTTGTGAGCGCAAAAGTTTCTGTTTTTCAGCAAGATCAAACAACTATCACCCAAGAAGATCCTAAAGGCTTTACTTGGCACAAACACTAACTAAAACACAAAAAACACAATCATATCAGCAGAATAATTGTGCTAACACTCAAGAACAGAAAGAAAAAAGCAAAAATAAATTTTATTCATCGGGTTGCCTCCCAACGAGCACTGTCGTTTTACGCCCTTAGCTAGGCATACAACAAAAGATCTAAGTTTTGTCATCTTTGTTTAGAGATCCATAAGATTCTCTCATGATTGATTCATATGGTGGCCTAATTCTTGTTCTAGGGAAGTGTTCCATACCCTTCCTTAGTGGAAATTGGAACTTAATATTGCCTTCTTTCATATCAATCACGACACCGATAATGCGTAAAACAGGTCTACCAAGAATAAGTGGACAAGACCGATTGCAATAAATATCAAGAACAATAAAATCTATGGGCACATAATTCCTATTTCTAAGAATAAGAACATCATTAATTCTTCCCATAGGCTTTTTAATAGTAGAATCCGCCAAGTGCAAATTTAAAGAACATTCTTCAATATCGGTAAGACCAATGCAAGCACATCACATAAAGATTTCGGAATTGTAGAAACACTAGAACCCAAGTCACACAAAGCAAAACACTCATAATTTTTAATCTTGACTTTGATAGTAGGTTCCCACTCATCATGTAATTTTTTAGGAATTGAAACTTCTAATTCCAACTTTTCTTCTAAAGCTTTCATCATAGCATCAACAATATGTTTAGTAAAAGCTTTATTTTGTTCATAAGCATGGGGTGAATTTATCATGGATTGCAACAAAGAAATACAATCAATCAAAGAGAAACTATCATAAATAAAGTCTTTGTAATCCAAAAGAGTGGGCACATCACTAGTTAAAGTTTTGACCTCTTCAAACCCACTTTCATCAATTTTCTCAACAAGATTTTCACCCTCTGAATTATCGGGACGCCTTCTAACTAAAGTTGAATCTTCTCCAGTCCATTTTTCATCAATCTTGGCTTTACTAAACAAGGAATCAATAGAAGAAGCACCAATCATTTTAAGATCTTCATCACTTTTACGAAAGTAATCACTAGAAAACGCTTTTTCTAAAAATTCTCTTTTAGCTCTAAGCATAGTGGTTCTTTTCTTACTTTCATTCATAGAAACATAGAGAGCTTTAATTGATTCCTCAACCTTAGGCACATAAATTTTCATCTTGAGATTTTCTACATCATGAGAAATTCTATCAACACTTCTAGACAAATCATCAATCTTACTCAACTTTTCTTCTATGGTAGTGTTGAAATTTTTTTGTGTGTTGATAAATTCTTTAATATTATTCTCAAGATCAAAGGTGTTTATATTATTATTGTAAGAATGATTTCCATAGGAATTACCATAATTATTATAGGAATTACTAGGAAAAGGCCTAGGATTAAAATTATCTCTATAAGCATTGTTATTGAAATTGTTTCGCGAGATAAAATTCACATCTACGGCATCACTATTTTGCTCAATCAAAGTAGACAAAGGCATATCAATGAAATCAATAGGAGCACCAATAAATGTGTCGCTAGAGCCGTGCCCGTGCCATGCCCAGCCACTGTCCTCCATTAGTGCCTGGCGTGAGATCGCCCGTGATGCTCCAGAGCCTTCCTCGTGGCTATATAAGGAGTGCCCGACCGCCCCCTCACCTCACTCATCTCTCCCTCGCCTCAATTGGTCACCAGGATCACCACATCTCGCCGGAGTTCGCCTCTGTCCTCCATGGGCGCCTCAGCCTCGGCGTGATTCCGGCCAACCCGAGCCTGCTCTCCTCCTCCTCCCACGTCCACTAAGTCCTCCTCGTCCCACTGAGCCGCCCCACCCCCTTTCCCCCTCGCCGGAGTGGCTGCATCGCTGGAGGCCATCACCATTGCCCGCGTCTGCCTCCTCCCTGTTCTCCTCCGCCCCCGCGTCGACACTCCTCCCCGGAGCCACCCAAACCCCTGAATGGAGGCGCCACGGTCCCGCGCACCCCTCGGTGCCCTTGGTTTGGCCGGGGATCGTCGGAGCCGGCCGGCCCCTTGGCCGCTCCCTCACCTGCTCCCCTCTCTGTTCACGTAAGAACAGGAGCGGGAGGAGGAGGAAGATGACGTGCACTCATGCCCCCTCCCCCTGCGCCTGAGCCTCGCCTAGAAGTGGCTCCAGCCACGGGTCCACGTGGATAAGTGGGGACGGGTTTGCCCAGGGTACGCTTTCCTGTTCTGAAAACGTATTTTCAATCAGCTTCGGTTCGGAATACGCTTTCTCTTTCAGAAAACATATTTCCGCTTATGCGCTTTCAGTTTTTCCTCCAAGGGACCCGTTGGTGATGAAAATATTTACAGATAGGTCCCTGATCTTCTACACCCCATAACTCCGCAAATGTAACTCCGATTGAGGTGAAACCAATGCTCACTTCTTCATCTTGTCGAGCCCGTTTTGTTGGTGCCACTTTCATTATGTTTTGGCGTACTGAAAATGACCATTTTCCCCTTGCCCCTAATCAGCCCCTTCGGGAGAGAAACCTTTCCGGCGATTCCGTTCGCGATCGTTCCGCACTTCTTCCCGGAACCTTCTTCATCCCCAGGCAAGCCACAATACCCACTTGCATGATAGTCATGCAGTAGCCATGGTTTTTTAACTTGAATATTTAATCAATGTTTGCTCGTTTAAAAATACTGATTACCGTTGTTCCGGTGATGCTTAGAGTTTCATGTTCCCTCTTGTGCTATGTTGTCTTGCACTTGGTTATCATGTATTCCTGCTAGTATTCCTTTCATATGCTTATGCTTGCTAGTAGTGCATGTTGATGTCGGTGATTGTCTTCAGTGCATGACTGTTGTCTGTTCCGAGTGCCGTCGTTATGCATGTTCCATTGCATCCAGTTGGTTAAATGCTTGCATGGTAGCATTGTTGATATGTTCTGGTATGATATTTATTGTTGATGCTAGTAGTCTTGCTATGTTTCTGAGAAGTGTATACTTGTAATGTTCATGCTAGTCAGTATGCCATGCACAGTTGGATAATATTCATTGTTGATATGGTTGTCGCACCCGATGCTTATATCATGCTCATCCATTGTAATTGCATCATGTTATTTTTATCATGGCTCAACATATTGCATTCAACTTTAACCGGATTAAATTGAACTTGAACAACTGTTGGCTGAGTCATGGTGCCACCATATCGGGCTGACAAGTGCAACCACATTTGCCTTTTTGGGGAGGCCGTTGGTCCTCTGTTGTCATTCCTTTTGTCGGTGCCTCCAACGAGGGAAGGTTATGGGCGTGCGTTACCCTGGCTCGGTAAGCAGACATAACCTTGTGAACCCGTGTTGTTATGGTACCGAGTCCCCGATTCAGACTGTTTTGTTTGCTACGACGGTGGTAGTTTTGCCTTTGGTAGGCTGGGTCACCCAGGACTAAGCCCGGTGGGGAGTTGGTCGGAGTGGCCGTAAGAGTGTCATGGCAATGGGAGAGTTCTGTCAGAATGTCGTTGGTCCACCCGAATGGGAGTGCGAGGCCATGGGTTCCGTGGTTTGGGTAAAGTGCGCTACCTCTGCATAGTGTATTAACCTATCGATAGCCACGCCCGCGGATAAGGGCCCAGTTTGTACTTGGTCACACTATGGGTCAACAGTAAGAGTAATAATGTGCTTAATAACAACCCTGGTTCGATGATGAGAAAGAGATTGGTTGTGATCATGAGATGATCACCGTGGTATCAAGGATACCGAGTTGATGGATATTTGGTTGTGATCGTGAGATGATCACCGTGGCATCGAGGATACCGAGTTGTTGGATATTTGTGGTATTATGCGAGAGTCAAGGGTAAAGATCAAGCTCCTTGTGGTCACTTAATTATTACTACGGTATTGTTTATACCAAGCTTGATTTGATCCTGAGATGATCGTGTGATGTCCGAGGCTGGTAAGTGATGCATGTGATGGTTACGAGGTAACCCGAGCGTAATAAGTGGTGCGTATAGTGTCATCATGTTGCATGCTAGTATCGTCAGATTTATATGTTCATGCCATGCTCATCTTGTTCTAGTTGTATCATGTTCATGTTGTTCATGCCATGTTATTCTGATGATCTCATGATAATTCCTGCTTAACCTGTAATTGCCATGCTGTTGTCTGTCTTGATTGCTTTGGATGTTGTGAGCTTGCAAGTACATTCAATGTACTGGCCAGGAATGTCATGCCAGTTTTCAAGTCATGCCGGACTTGATTGCTTGTTTGCCGTAGATTCCTTGTTTGCGAGCTAGGATAAGCGTTCCAGCTAGAGCCCCTGCGGAGTGGAGTTCACCACTGTCGTCGTCGTTCCGCTGCTTCGAGTTGTTCTGCTGCTTGCATACAGCAACAGTGGTAGGCGTAGTGTCACCGTGCCGATGTAATTCCTCGTTATATCAGAACCCCTTGTACCCGATATAGATTGTAATAAAGAGCTGATTTGTTCAATGCTAAGCAGTGCCATATTCCAGAAGACTTCTCCTTGATCTACTGGCTGGAATACAGGCGTTCGGTTTATTTGAGCCGGGTGCCAAAGGCTTGGTATTAGAGAAGGTCTGGCTTTAGGATGCCCTAGCCCGCGCAAATGTTACAAAGCGGTAGTATGGAGTCTAGTTGGTGTGTTGCACTTGTTTGCTGCATTTGTTTGTTGCATAGCATGCATATAGATTATTATTTAGTCGCTAACGGTTAATCTTGTGAGTGTAGGTGGCATCGGTTTCGATCCACTACCTGCACCCTCTTTCTTAGCATGCCTGCTCTTTGGTGTTAAGGCCATCTCTGTCCCCAAAGCAGAGTGATGCCACAGTGCCAGTGTTCCACACACCATTCGCAGGAGTTATGCTCAGGTATCGCATCGATATCTTTCCGCCATCCACCCATATTATTTCGGTGATAGACTTGTCTCTATTCCGAATCGTGCCATCCATCTCGTCCCTTCGGCAACCCTTACTGCTATTTGTTATCAGAAAAGGGCAATGCCAGCAAGCCTTGCTTTTTCTCCCCTATATTGCCCCGTCAATCCATTCTTTGGACATGTACGATTCCCTTTCATACGTTTGATGATAATGTGGTCGTGACCTTGTATCTCGCTACTTGATCACCAAGTCTGTCCTCGTCTCCGTATCTATCCAGATCCAGCCGGTGTTCAGCCAGCGCTTGGTGTAGCCTTGGTTACACCAATTCCTTCCACACGTGGATTCACTTTCGCGCACACCGCCACAACATATTAGACTGTAATACCGGAGTTTCCGCGAGATTTGTGTGCTTAGGTGTGCATGCATATTATTGTTGTGAGTAGCAGTAATATGTGACATTGCTTGATTCATATTATTTGTATGCTCTGTGTGTTTTTGTTTTCGTCGTTTCTTTTGTTTATTTCTTTGGGCCCTCGGTGTTACAAATTTTCCCCTCATTAAATTTGCTCGTCAACTGACGTTGGACCCAAAGAGTTAGCAAGGAATGCATATATTTGGAAACTCAACTAAACAGAATGGAATTATCAGCAGACTGCAGTGAAATTTGGAATATCTTGTCTGAATACAAAACAAATACCGGATGGACCGTCAGTATCAAGTTTGCATTAGTGTGTCCTCACAACAGTATGGAATTCTCCGCCGACTGCATTGAGATTGGGGATATCTGATCATGATTCTGAATAATCAAGTTTGTCTCAGTGTGCACTCTTCATAGCAGAAATGATCAAATCAGCAAGAAGATAAATTGTGTGCAAGATTGACAGAATATTATCAGTCAAAGGTATGGCTCAGATACAAGTTTGATTCTTTGTTGAGGATGATTTTGAAACACGATATGCCTGGAAGCAAGCAAAAACATGGCATGTATTCAATACTCAGAAGGAAGGATAGTCCTGCAAAACCCCGTTTCATACAAGAAATCAACATCAGAAATATTAAGATGGTATGGATAGGTGGTAATCGGCCCGCATATCACAATGAGAAGCTTCTAGTGTAAGCAACCCACTTTTCCCTCGCAAGCAACTAGAGAAGCTTCCAAGGCAAGAATCATCTATCTTCCTCATTATGATACATGAATGATTTTCCCGTGCAAGGTACCCTGCCTTCTTCAGTAAGCAACCGCAAAAGCTTCCGGCATAAGGTACCAAGTCTTTCCCCAGCAAAGTCTTTAAGGGGGTAAGCTTCTGAAGCACGATACTCGGTCTTCCTCAGCAAGATACTCTTGATGGTTTTCCGCATAAGTCATCCAATTTTCCTCAGTACAGCATGGGTACAAGATATGACATGGCGAATTGACGGCATATGACCGTGAACCCCAATAATCAGGTTCGCAACAGTTTGGTTAGAAGCAAGCGTCAGTCAGAAAACAAATTTGCTTCAGGAATTAAATTCTCATTTATATTATGCGCCTGCTGCCATGCTCTTGCAAGTCAGTGGTCCGATGGTGAAGTCAAGGTGAGAATCTGGAAATCTCACGAGTCATGCCAGAATAAGAAAGTCCGTTATACACCTTAGTTGGTGATGCAAGAACCGACAAGTTTTGGAGAAAGACAACATGGGACAATAAATTTTGTCAGTACTCAGTCAGGCCAGATTCCTCATACCCGACAAGCTGATATCATTCGTCACCACTTGGTATGCTTTACAACAAAAACGAGTTAGATGCAAGCACATGTGAACCTGATATAGTTCCCATGGTATATGAACAAGGATAAGTTATGTTTGCGGAAATATCGCACCCGATAGTCCCTATGGCCACATGAAGAATGCGATATGATCAAGCTATTTCAACAAATAATCTAGAATAAGAGCACAATAATGAAGGAGCAAGACCAGCAATGAAGGTATGAAAAAAATGGTTGCATGACGCACATGGTGAAGATACCCTGGATAGTCTAAGTCAGTATCGATAACCATGAATATTCATCTGCGGGGTCTACTCAATTTTGGTAAGGACCTCATATCAAGGAAAGACCCGCTCAGTTAATAGTATATGCTCAGATTTGTCGATATCGAATATCTGGGTCTGTCAAGTCAGACCAAAGGTCAACTCAACGGCTTGATTCCAGCGAATATGGTAACGCATCACACAACCTACTATCCTCATGGATATACAGATGGAATGAATGATCCATATAAGGAATAATAGTCTCGAAGCATGTGTCCTCACTTATGTGAATCACCAAAGGATAGCCCGTGTGGAACAAAATTCTTCTGCCAGAACCACCGTCAGTTAGGACCGCGGATACTATCATATAAGGCCGTACCCCTTTTATGCTGGTCACATCAGGCGACAATCAAATATTTGGTATGAATTTGAGACTCAAAAGCGTGGAGCCAACAGATGATTCAGAATTTCCTGCGATAAGTCGTAATCGGTCGAAAAATGGTTATGCCTCAACTCACTATTTGGAACCCGAAGTTCCTGCATTTACTGGAAGAACCCAATGCAAGGAGTAAGAGCTTGGGGGTTCATCAGGAAAAATCTGATCACCAATTCATGGAAGTTTGCCAGTACAACCACAACAATCGAATATCACTCTTGGATTTGTGAGAAGGACATATATTTCAGCCATGATAACAAATCACACTCCGCTAAGTCAGCAGATATGAAAAGAATTGGAGCCAGTATAAGCATGAAAATGGGAGGTAAGGTACGTCGGGATATGGATACGAAAGAAAACCACCCCGAACCCGGTCGAGTAAGTCGATGAAGAATTTAATGGGAACAATCAATAAAGGAAAAAGGATACCCGAGTTGGAAACGGTCTCCTTAAGTCAGTATATGCATACTTGTTCCTTGAGCAACCAAATCTCGAGGATGAGATTTCTTTAAGGGGGAAAGAGTTGTCACAGCCTGATTTTTGGCCCTTTCTTTTTCTTTTGTTCCTGTGAGATTTTTCCTTGAGTTTTCTTTTTCCGTGGCTGTGTGGTCTGGAAATTAAAAATATGCCCTCTTCTTTCTTTCCAGAGTGGCTTGTCATCCTCAAAACCATCCCTAGACATTGCCATTTTCATCCTAGCCCAACCCCAATATCCTTTTGCTAGGGGATATTCCTTTTTTCTATTAAAGGAATAACCTTGTTTGCCCTAGGTTGTGAAGCAACCTATATTTCTATCACTCCCAGAATTCCCAAATAATTCTCATAAATTGTTTGGGTCATATATTCCTCAAATATGGCAAAATATTTCATTTGCCATGTTTCCCATCATGCTCAATTAATTATTTTCCCATTCTGTCCTGAGTGGCAGATTGTGAAGCAAGTGCCATTTATGTTTTCCCAATTGACCCCAAACTTCTTGGACACCTTTTCATGTCCATATTATTGCCTCATGCCAAAATTCAACTTAATTTTCCTAGTCAATATTCCTGAGCAATTTTTTCAAAGTTCCTGTCTGAGGGAATTGATTGTGAAGGAAGTACAAGCTAGGCATATCCAAATGAGTTGAAACTTTTCAAGGCCCTTCATACGATCAAATCATGACTCTCCACCAAATATGAGCTCATGAACTCATATGTGGGCCCAGCCCCAAATCTTAGTTTCTGGTTAGATTTTCAGTTTGTGAAGCAACCATATTTTATCTTGCTTCATTTAAGCTAAAAATTGTCCAGAGCATTATCCTATCAAGATAAACACTCACCACCAAAATTTGGCTCAATACATTACATCATTTGCCCTGTGCAATTTTTCCAAGTTTACATCCGAGCAAAGTTATATGAAGCAAGTGCTATTTTGGTTCATCCAAATGGCATGAAACTTTTTGGAAATCTTCATATCTTAAAATCATTGGGCCATGCCCAATTTCAGCTCAACTTGCCTCTCCATAAAAGTGCATCATCCAAATCTCTAATTCTGGCCATTATGGTGTTTTCTACAGCAAGTACCCTCTAAACCTCTCCTGTTAGTCCGATTTTTGGTAATAAGCATCGCCTTAGTGACTAATTATGCTGTGCCAAATCTCAGAGTCTAACCATTCTCATGTGAACCACGGACGGCAACAAACACCTTGCTGCTGCAAACTTTTGGAGCTAGGTATGAATCAGTTCTTTGTCCCTGGACCTATTTATTTCCTTATTTTGACTAAGTGCACGACGATCTATATAGTAGACATGGTCGGAATGGCCAAAACCCGGAGTTTTCTCCAGTGCGCGTGGCGATCACGCTGATGTCATGCAAATTGCAAACTCTGGCCCGTTCTCGACCCTGTTCCCGTCGTTTCCCTCGTCGTCTCGACGTCAAACCATGTCCTGGAGCTTCCCCGTGATCGACCTAGTCACACCATGCTCGGGGCCCCTCCTTCGCCATAAATGCATCGCTAGAGCCGTGTCATGCCATGCCCAGCCACTTTCCTCCATTAGAGCTTGGCGTGAGCTCGCCCGTGATGCTCCAGAGCCTTCCCCGCGGATATATAAGGAGTGCCCGACCGCCCCCTCACCTCACTCATCTCTCCCTCGCCTCATTTGGTCACCAGGATCACCACATCTCGCCGGAGTTCGCCTCTGTCCTCCATGGCCGCCTCGGCCTCGGCGTGATTCCGACCAACTCGAGCCTGCTCTCCTCCTCCTACCACGCCCACCGAGTCCCCTCGTCCCCACCGAGCCGCCCCACCCCTTTCCTCCTCGGCCGAGTGGCTGCATTGCCGAGGCCATCACCATTGCCCGTCTGCCTCCTCCCCTGCTCTCCTCCGCCTGCCCCTCCACTCCTCCGGCGCCACCCAAACCCTCGAATGGAGGCACCATGGTCCCAGCAAGCACCCGCCGGGTGCCCTTGGCTCGGCCGGGGATCGTCGAGCTGGCCGCCCTTGGCCGCCTCCTCCCGCCTCCCTCTCTGTTCATGTAAGAACAGGAGCGGGAGGAGGAGGAAGATGACGTGCGCTCGTGCCCCCTCCCCCTGCGCCTGGGCCCCGCCTGGAAGTGGCTCCAGCCACGGGTCCACGTGGATAAGTGGGGACGGGTTTCCCTAGGGTATGCTTTCCTGTTCTGTAAACGTATTTTCAATCTACTTCTGTTCAGAATACGCTTTCTCTTTCAAAAAACGTATTTCTGCTTATGCGCTTTCAGTTTTTCCTCCCAGGGACCCGTTGGTGATGAAAATATTCATAGATAGGTCCCTGATCTTCTACACCCCATAACTCCATAGAATCAGAACTCCGATTGAGGTGAAACCAATGCTCACTTCTTCGTCTCGTCGAGCCCGTTTTGTTGGTGTCACTTTCATTATGTTTTGGCGTACTGAAAATGACCATTTCCCCTTGCCCCTAATCAGCCCCTTCGGGAGAGAAACCTTTCCGACGATTCCGTCCGCGATCGTTCCGCACTTCTTACCGGAGCCTTCTTCATCCCGAGGCAAGCCACAATACCCACTTGCATGATAGTCACGCAGTAGCCATGGTTTTTTTAACTTGAATATTTAATCAATGTTTGCTCGTTTAAAATATGGTTACCGTTGTTCCGGTGATGCTTAGAGTTTCATGTTCCCTCTTGTGCTATGTTGTCTTGTACTTGGTTATCATGTATTCCTGCTAGTATTCCTTTCATATGCTTATGCTTGCTAGTAGTGCATGTCGATGTCGGTGATGGTCTTCGATGCATGACTGTCGTCTGTTCCGAGTGCCATTGTTATGCATGTTCCATTGCATCCAGTTGGTTAAATGCTTGCATGGTAGCATTGTTGATATGTTCTGGTATGATATTTATTGTTGATGCTAGTAGTCTTGCTATGTTTCTGAGAAGTGTATACTTGTAATGTTCATGCTAGTCAGTATGCCATGCTCAGTTGGATAATATTCATTGTTGATATGGTTGTCGCACCCGATGCTTATATCATGCTCATGCATTGTAATTGCTCATGTTATTTTTATCATGGCTCTACATATTGCATTCAAGTTTAACCGGATTAAACTGAACTTGAACAACTGTTGGCTGAGTAATGGTGCCACCATATCGGGCTGACAAGTGCAACCACATTTGCCTTTATGGGGAGGCCGTTAGTCCTCCGTTGTCATGCCTTTTGTCGGTGCCTCCAACGAGGGAAGGTTATGGGCGTGCGTTACCCTGGCCCGGTAAGTAGACATAACCTTGTGAACCCGTGTTGTTATGGTACCGAGTCCCCGATTCAGACTGTTTTGTTTGCCACGACAGTGGTAGTTTTGCCTTTGGTAGGCTGGGTCACCCAGGACTAAGCCCGGTGGGGAGTTGTTCGGAGTGGACGTAAGAGTGTCATGGCAATGTTAGAGTTCTGTTCGGAATGCTGTTGGTCCACCCGAATGGGAGTGCGAGGCCATGGGTTCCGTGGTGTGGGTAAAGTGCGCTACCTCTGCAGAGTGTATTAATCTATCGATAGCTGCACCCACGGATAAGGGCCCAGTTCGTACTTGGTATCACTATGGGTCAACAATAATAATAATAATGTGCTTAATAACAACCCTAGTTCGATGATGAGAAAGAGATTGGTTGTGATCGTGAGATGATCACCATGGTATCAAGGATACCGAGTTGATGGATATTTGGTTGTGATCATGAGATGATCACCGTGGTATCGAGGATACCGAGTTGTTGGATATTTGTGGTATTATGCGAGAGTCAAGAGTAAAGGTCAAGCTCCTTGTGGTCATTTAATGATTACTATGGTATTGTTTATACCAAGCTTGATTTGATCCTGAGATGATCATGTGATGTCTGAGGCTGGTAAGTGATGCATGTGATGGTTACGAGGTAACCCGAGCAGAATAAGTGGTGCGTATAGTGTCATCATGTTGCATGCTAGTATCCTCAGATTTATATGTTCAAGCCATGCTCATCTTGTTCTAATTGTATCATGTTCATGTTGTTCATGCCATGTTATTCTGATGATCTCATGATAATTCCTGCTTAACGTGTAATTGCCATGTTGTTGTCTTTCTTGATTGCTTTGGATGCTGTGAGCTTGCAAGTACATTCAATGTACTGACCTGGCGTGTCATGCCAGTTTGCAGTTCATGCCGGACTTGATTGCTTGTTTGCAGTGGATTCCTTGTTTGCGAGCTAGGATAAGCGTTGCCCACCAGAGTCCTCATGGAGTGGAGTTCACCACCGTGCCGTTGTTCCGCTGCTTCGAGTTGTTCTGCTGCTTGCATAGAGCAACAGTGGCAGGCGTAGTGTCACCGTGCCGATGTAATTCCTCGTTATATCGGAACCCCTTGTACCCAATATAGATTTTAATAAAGAGCTGATTTGTTCTATCCTAAACAGTGCCGTATTCCAGAAGACGTCTCCTCGATCTCTAGGCTGGAATACGGGGCGTTCCGGTTTCTCTGAGCCGGGGTGCCACATTGGGCCTCCAAGTGCAGAGGTTTGTAGGACAGTAGAAAATTTCCCTCAAGTGGATGACCTAAGGTTTATCAATCCGTGGGAGGCGTAGAATGAAGATGGTCTCTCTCAGACAACCCTGCAACCAAATAACAAAGAGTCTCTTGTGTCCCTAACACACCCAATACAATGGTAAATTGTATAGGTGCACTAGTTCGGCGAAGAGATGGTGATACAAGTGCAATATGGATGGTAGATATAGGTTTTTGTAATCTGAAAATATAAAAAATAGCAAGGTAACTAGTAACAAAAGTGAGCACAAACGGTATTGCAATGCTTCGAAACAAGGCCTAGGGTTCATACTTTCACTAGTGCAAGTTCTCTCAACAAGGATAACATGATTAGATCATATAACAATCCCTCAACATGCAACAAAGAGTCACTCCAAAGTCACTAACAACGGAGAACAAAAGAAGAGATAATTGTAGGGTATGAAACCACCTCAAAGTTATTCTTTCCATCAATCCATTGGGCTATTCCTATAAGTGTCACAAACAGCCCTAGAGTTCGTAGTAAAATAACACCGTAAGACACAAATCAACCAAAACCCTAATGTCACCTAGATACTCCAATGTCACCTCAAGTATCCGTGGGTATGATTATACAATATGCATCACACAATCTCAGATTCATCTATTCAACTAACACAAAGAACTTCAAAGAGTGCCCCAAAGTTTCTACGGGAGAGTCAAGACGAAAACGTGTGCCAACCACTATGTTGGGGAACGTAGTAATTTCAAAAAAATTTCTACGCACACGCAAGATCATGGTTATGCATAGCAACGAGAGGGGAGAGTGTAGTCCACGTACCCTCGTAGACCGTAAGCGGAAGCATTAGGACAACGCGGTTGATGTAGTCATACGTCTTCACGATCGACTGATCCTAGCACCGAAAGTACGGCACCTCCGCGATCTGCACACGTTCGGCTCGGTGACATCCCACGAACTCACAATCCAGCAGAGTGTCGAGGGAGAGCTTCGTTAGCACGACGGCGTGATGACGGTGATGATGAAGCTACCGGCGCAGGGCATCAGCTAAGCACTGGAACTATATGACCGAGGTGGATTATGGTAGAGGGGGGCACCGCACACGGCTAAGAGATCAATGTCTGTTTTGTGTTCTAGGGTGCCCCCTGCCCCCGTAAATAAATGAGCAAGGGGGAGGCCGGCAGGCCCTTGGGGCGCGCCAAGGAGGGGGAGGAGTCCTCTTCCTAGTAGGAGTAGGACTCCCCCTTTCCTAGTCCAACTAGGAGGAGGAAGGGGGAAGGAAGGAGAGGGAGAGAGGGAGGGAAAGAGGGGGCGCCGCCCCCCTCCTTGTCCAATTAGGACTCCTCAAAGGGGGGGGGGTGGCCAGCCCTAGGCCTTCTCCTCTCTCTCTCACAAGGCCCATGTAGGCCCATTAGTTCCCCCGTGGGTTCCGATAACCCCCAGCACTCTGATAATTATCCGGTGACCCCCGGAACTCATCCGGTGTCCGAATATAGTCATCCAATATATCAATCTTTATGTCTCGACCATTTTGAGACTCCTCTTCATGTCCGTGATAACATCCGGGACTCCGAACTACCTTCGGTACATCAAAACACATAAACTCATAATACCGATCGTCACCGAATTTTAAGCGTGCGGACCCTACGGGTTCGAGAACTATATAGACATGACCGAGAGACGTCTTCGATCAATAACCAATAGCGGAACCTGGATGTTCATATTGGCTCCCACATATTCTACGAAGATCTTTATCGGTCAAACCGCATAACAACATACATTGTTCCCTTTGTCATTGGTATGTTACTTGCCCGAGATTCGATCGTCTTATCTCAATACCTAGTTCAATCTTGTTACCGGCAAGTCTCTTTAATCGTTCCGTAATGCATCATCCCGCAACTAACTCATTAGTCACATTGCTTGCAAGGCTTATAGTGATGTGCATTACCGAGAGGGCCCAGAGATACCTCTCCGACAATCAGAGTGAAAAATCCTAATCTTGATCTATGCCAACTCAACAAGTACCATCGGAGACACCTGTAGAGCACTTTTATAATCACCCAGATTGCCAGACGCTTTGGTAGCACACAAAGTGTTCCTCCGGTATTTGGGAGTTGCATAATCTCATAGTCATAGGAACATGTATAAGTCATGAAGAAAAAAATAGCAATAAACTAAAATATCATAGTGGTAAGCTAACGGATGGGTCAAGTCAATCACATCATTCTCTAATGATGTGATCCCGTTCATCAAATAAAAACTCTTTGTCCATGGCTAGGAAACTTAACCATCTTTGATTAACAAGCTAGTCAAGTAGAGGCATACTAGTGACACTCTGTTTGTCTATGTATTCACACATGTACTAAGTTTCCGGTTAATACAATTCTAGCATGAATAATAAACATTTATCATGATATAAGGAAATATAAATAACAACTTTATTATTGCCTCTAGGGCATATTTCCTTCACCCTATGCATAAGTTTAGAAGGTCACTGAACCCGCAAGTTGATCACCAAAACATACATCAACTAGATCACGTGAATATCCCATTGTCACCACAGATAAGCACATGCAAGACATACATAAAGTGTTCTCAAATCCTTAAAGACTCAATCTGATAAGATAACTTCAAAGGGAAAACTCAATCCATTACAAGAAAGTAGAGGGGGGGGGGAGCATCATAAGATCCAACTATAGTAGCAATGCTCGCGGTACATCAAGATCGTGCCAAATCAAGAACACGAGAGAGAGAGATCAAACACATAGCTATTGGTACATACCCTCAGCCCCGAGGGTGAACTACTCCCTCCTCGTCATGGAGAGCGTCGGGATGATGAAGATGGCCATCGGTGATGATTCCCCCCTTCGGTAGGGTGCCGGAATAGGGCCCTAATTGGTTTTTGGTGGCTAAAGAGGCTTACTACGGCGGAACTCCCGATCTAGGTTATGTTCTGGAAGTTTGGGGGTACATAAGAGGTGTTGGCGTCGGGAATAAGTCAGGGGGGGTCCATGAGGCAGCCACGAGGTAGGGGGCGTGCTCAGGGGGGTAGGGCGCGCCCTCCACCCTCGTGTTGCCCTTGAGACTCTTCTGGCCCATCTCCGATGCTCCGTGGGCTTCTTCTGGTCCAAAAACAATGTTCGTGAATTTTCAGGTCAATTGGACTCTGTTTGGTATTCCATTTCTGTGGTACTCAAAAATAAGGAAAAAACGGAAACCGACACTGGGCTCTAGGTTAATAGGTTAGTCCCAAAAATCATATAAAATAGCATATAAATGCATATGAAACAACCAAGATGGGTAATATAATAGCATGGAACAATCAAAAATTATAGATACGTTGGAGACGTATCATGCATCAACCCCTATGCATAGATTACCCCAATATCACCACGGGAATCCGTGAGTTGAATGCCATAGTATATATCAAGTGAATCAATAGTATACCCCAATTGTCACCTCAAGTATTCATACCGCAAGACATATATCATTTGTTCTCATCTCTGAACATTCAATCCGGCATGACAAAAATTCAAAGGGTAAAGATTCAATTCATCACAACAAGAGTATAGAGGGGAGAAACACCATATGATCCGACTATATTAACAAAGCCCACGATATTGATCACGAGAGAGAGAGATTAAACACATAGCTATTGGTACAAACCCTCAGCCCCGAGGGTGGACTACTCCCTCCTTATCGTGGCGGTCGCCGGGATGATGAAGATGACCACCGGAGATGATTCCCCCCTCCGGCAGGGTGTCGAAATGGGTCTAGATTGGTTTTCGGTGGCTACGGAGCCCTGCGGTGGCGAAACTTCTGATCTAGGTTAACCCCGAAGGGTTTCGGAATATTTGGGAATTTATAGTGCCAAGAGGGGGTGCGGGAGGCCACCAAGGTGGGGACAACCCACTTGGGCGCGCTAGGGGGGCTGGTGGGTTGTGCCCCATCGGGCACCCCTGTGCCGCCTCCGCCCATCGGGAGTCTTCGGCCCATAAAAATCCACAAAAAGTTTTATGTGTTTGGACTCCGTTTGATATTGATTTTCATGCGATGTAAAAAACATGCAAAAACAAAGAATCGGCACTTGGCACTACGTCAATAGGTTAGTCCCAAAAAAGATATAAAATGACTATAAAATGATTATAAAACATCCAAGAATGATAATATATTAGCATGAATACTTCATAAATTATAGATACGTTGAAGACGTATCAGAGGGCCAGATACCCGAGAATGGCGTTGTACGGCAGACGAATGTGGGCGTAGTCGAAGTCGATGAGCTCGGTGCGGTAGTTATCATGCTTGCCAAAGGTGACAGGGTGGCGAATGTGTCCCAGGGGAATGGTGGAGCCATCGGTCACTCCTGTGAAGGGATTGCTGGGGGAGGAGATGGTCGTAGGCACCTGGAGCATCTCGAACGTCCCGGCGAACAGATTGTTGAGCCCTGCGCCATCGTCGATGAGTGTTTTGGTGATGAGGACGTTGCCGATGGTGGGCGAGCAGAGCATCAGGAGTGTGCCAGCGGTGACTGAGCACTTGAGCTGGTTTGTAGAGTCGAAGGTGACGGCGTACTTGGACCACCTGAGGGGACGCGACGCCCAATCTTGGGAAGGGCCGCATTCACCTCATGAGCGAACTGCTTGAAGATGCGATGAGAGGCAGGAGCCTGAGTGCCACCCAGGATGCAGGCAATGGCACAAAGCTCTTGGAAGACCGCAACCCCATCGTCTTGGTGGTGGTCGTCGTTCCTCCTTGGCGGCGGCAGCAACAGAGGGAGGCCGACATTACCCTGAGGACGGTCCTCACGAGGCTAGTCTCTCCGGGAGCCATCGCGAGGCTGGCCTTGCCAGTGGTCCTCACGGGGCTGATCACGCCAGTCCTGGCAGGGGTCACGGTTGTCCCAGCAGCATCCACCGCGGCCTCCTCCACGGCCGTAGCCACGGTCGTTGCGCTAGGGATGGCATCCAAGGCGCCCGACACGGATTACCCTGAGCTCCTGGCAGTCGTTTGTGTTGTGGCTGTGGACATCGTGGAAGACACAGAACGGGCGGCTGCCCTTGGAGGATTCGGCATGGTCGCAACCGCGCTTCATCTCAGGTTCAACCGCGAGCACATCAGGGCCCTTGCGCTTCATGTCCTTAGCCTTGGCCTTCTTGTCTTCAAGATCGGTCTCCGGGAGCTCCAGGAGGAGAGGCGACCTTCCTCTGCCCTCGCGCACCTGGTGGCCATGTTGAACATCTCCAGAGCCGAGCACAAGTCCTTGCTGGGGATCGTAGCAGAAATTAAAATTTTCTATGCATCACCAAGAACAATCTATGGAGTCATCTAGCAACAAGAGAGAGAGAGGAGTGCATCTACATACCCTTGTAGATCGTGAGCGGAAGCGTTCGAGAACGGGGTTGATGGAGTCGTACTCGTCGTGATCCAAATCACCGATGACCAAGCGCCGAACGGACGACACCTCCACATTCAACACACGTATGGTTGGGGAAGAAGTATCCTCCTTCTTGATCCAGCAAGGAGGAAGGAGAGGTTGATGGAGATCCAGCAGCACGACGGCGTGGTGGTGGAAGCAGCGGGGATCTCGGCAGGGCTTCTCCAAGCTCAGTGAGAGGGAGAGGTGTTACGGGGGGAAGGTAGGCGCCAGGGCTTGGAGTGCGCAGCCCTCCCTCCCCTCTATATATAGGGGTCCCGGAGGGGGGCGCCGCCCCTAGAGATCCAATCTCAAGGGGGGGACTTGCCCCCAAGTCAGGGGCGCCCCACCCCTGTGGTTTCCAACCCTAGGCGCAGGGGAGGCCCATGGGGTGCACCAGCCCACCAGGGGCTGGTTCCTCCCACTTCAGCCCATGGGGCCCTCCGGATAGGTGGCCCCACCAGGTGGACCCCGGGACCCTTCTCGTGGTCCTTAACAATACCGTGACCCCGAAACTTTCCGGTGGTCAAACCGGACTTCCTATATACAAATCTTTACCTCGGACCGTTCCGGAACTCCTCGTGACGTCCGGGATCTCATCCGGACTCCAAACAACTTTCGGGTTACCGTGATACTAATATCTCTACAACCCTAGCGTCACCGAACCTTAAGTGTGTAGACCCTACGGGTTCGGGAGACACGCAGACATGACCGAGACGACTCTCTGGTCAATAACCAACAGCGGGATCTGGATACCCATGTTGGCTCCCACATTTTCCTCGATGATCTCATCGGATGAACCATGCTGTCGAGGATTCAATCAATCCCGTATGCAATTCCCTTTGTCAATCGGTAGGTTACTTGCCCGAGATTCGATCGTCGGTATCCCAATACCTCATTCAATCTCGTTACCGGCAAGTCACTTTACTTGTATCATAATGCATGATCCCGTGACCAACCACTTGGTCACATTGAGCTCATTATGATGATGCATTACCGAGTGGGCCCAGAGATACCTCTCCGTCATACAGAGTGACAAATCCCAGTCTCGATCCGTGCCAACCCAATGCAGACACTTTCGGAGATACCGTAGTGTACCTTTATAGCCACCCGATTACGTTAGGACGCTTTGAGCACTCCTACGGTATCCGGAGTTGCACGATCTCATGGTCTAAGGAAATGATACTTGACATTAGAAAAGCTCTAGCGCATTTAACTACACGATCTTGTGCTATGATTAGGATTGGGTCTTGTCCATCACATCATTCTCCCAATGATGTGATCCCATTATCAATGACATCAAATGTCCATGATTAGGAAACCGTAACCATCCATTGATCAACGAGCTAGTCAACTAGAGGCTCGCTAGGGACATGTTGTGGTCTATGTATTCACACATGTATTACGATTTCCGGATAACACAATTATAGCACGAACAATAGACAATTATCATGAACAAGGAAATATAATAATCATTTTATTATTGCCTCTAGGGCATATTTCCAACAGTCTCCCACTTGCACTAGAGTCAATAATCTAGTTACATTGTGATGAATCAAACACCCATAGAGTTCTGGTGTTGATCATGTTTTGCTCGCGGAAGAGGTTTAGTCAACGGATCTGCGACATTCAGATCCATATGCACTTTGCAAATATCTATGTCTCCATCTTGAAAATTTTCACGTATGGAGTTGAAGCGACGCTTGATGTGCCTGGTCTTGTTATGAAACCTGGGCTCTTTGGCAAGGGCAATGGCTCCAGTGTTGTCACAGAAAAGAGTCATCGACCCCGACGCTTTGGGAATAACTCCTAGATCGGTAATGAACTCCTTCATCCAGATTGCTTCATGCGCTGCCTCCGAGGCTTCCATGTACTCCGCTTCACATGTAGATCCCGCCACGACGCTTTGCTTGCAAATCGCACTACCATGCCCCACCATTCAAAATAAACACGTATCAGGTTTGTGACTTGGAGTCATCCAGATCTGTGTCGAAGCTAGCATCGACGTAACCCTTTACGACGAGCTCTTCGTCACCTCCATAAACAAGAAACATATCCTTAGTCCTTTTCAAGTACTTCAGGATGTTCTTAACCGCTGTCCAGTGTTCCATGTCGGGATTACTTTGGTACCTTCCTACCAAACTTACGGCAATGTTTACATCAGGTCTGGTACATAGCATGGCATACATGATAGACCCTATGGCCGAGGCATAGGGGACGACACTCATCTTTTCTCTATCTTACGCCAGGTCGGACATTGAGCCGAGCTCAATTTCACACCTTGTAGCAAAGGCAAGAACCCCTTCTTGGACTGAACCATATTGAACTTCTTCAATATCTTATCAAGGTATGTGCTTTGTGAAAGATCTATGAGGTGTCTCGATCTATCTCTATAGATCTTGATGCCTAATATGTAAGCAGCTTCTCCAAGGTCCTTCATTGAAAAACACTTATTCAAGTAGGCCTTTATGCTCTCCAAGAGTTCTATATCTTTTCCCATCAACAAAGATGTCATCCACATATAATATGAGAAATGCTACAGAGCTCCCACTCACTTTCTTGTAAACGCAGCTTCTCCATAAGTCTCAAGATAAACCCAAACGCTTTGATCATTTCATCAAAGCGTAATGTTCCAACTCCGAGATGCTTGCACCAGCCCATAGATGGAGCTACCTGGAGCTTGCATACCTTGTTAGCATTCTTAGGATCGACAAAACCTTCCGCTGAATCATATACAATTCTTCCTTAAGAAAGCCGTTAAGGAATGCCGTTTTGACGTCCATTTGCCATATCTCATAATCATAGAATGCGGCAATTGCTAACATGATTCAGACGGACTTAAGCTTCGCTACGGGTGAGAACGTCTCATCGTAGTCAACCCCTTGAACTTGTCGATAACCCTTAGCGACAAGTCGAGCTTTGTAGATGGTAACATTACCATCCGCGTCCGTCTTCTTCTTAAAGATCCATTTATTTTCTATCGCTCGCCGATCATCGGGCAAGTCTCACAAAGTCCATACTTTGTTTTCATACATGGATCCTATCTTGGATTGCATGGCTTCAAGCCATTTGTTGGAATCTAGGCCCGCCATCGCTTCTTCATAGTTCAAGGTTCACCATTGTCTAACAACATGATTTCCGGGGAGGGGTTGCCATACTATTCTCAGTGCGGAACGTGTCCTCGTAGACCCTCTGAAGTTCAAGAGCAACTTGATCCGAAGTACCTTGATCATCATCATTAACCTCCTTCTAGCGGTGCGAGCACCGCGGGAACATCTTCCGAGCTGCGCTACTTTCCGCTTCAAGAGGCAAGATTTCATCAAGTTCTACTTTCCTCCCACTTACTTCCTTCGAGAGAAACTCTTTCTCCGTAAAGGACCCTTTCTTGGCAACAAAGATCTTGCCTTCGGATCTCAGGTAGAAGGTATACCCAATGGTTTCCTTAGGGTATCCTATGAAGACGCATTTTTCCGACTTGGGTTCAAGCTTTTCAGGTTGAAGTTTCTTGACATAAGCATCGCATCCCCAAACTTTTAGAAACGACAGCTTAGGTTTCTTCCCAAACCATAATTCATACGATGTCGTCTCAACGGATTTCGACGAAGCCCTATTTAAAGAATGCGACAATCTCTAAAGCATAGCCCCAAAATGAGAGCGGTAGATAGGTAAGAGACATCATCGATCGCACCATATCCAATAGAGTGCGATTACGACGTTCGGACACACCATTACGCTGAGGTGTTCTAGGCGGCGTGAGTTGTGAAACGATTCCACATTTCCTTAAGTATGTGCCAAATTCGTGACTTAAATATTCCCTCCACGATCCGATCAGAAGAACTTTATTTTTCTCATCACGTTGATTTTCAACCTCACTCTGAAATTCCTTGAACTTTTCAAAGGTCTCAGACTTGTGTTTCATTAAGTAGACATACCCATATCTACTCAAGTCATCAGTGAGGGTGAGAACATAACGATAGCCACCGCGTGCCTCAACGCTCATTGGACCGCACACATCAGTATGTATGATTTCCAATAAGTTGGTTGCTCGCTCCATTGTTCCGGAGAACGGAGTCTTGGTCATTTTACCCATGAGGCATGGTTCGCATGTGTCAAATGATTCGTAATAAAGAGACACCAAAACTCCAAGTGCATTGAGCTTCTACATGCTATTGACACCAATGTGACCAACGCGGCAGAGCCACAAGTATGTGGGACAATCATTATCAACCTTACATCTTTTGGTATTCACACTATGAATATGTGTAACATCACGCTCGAGATTCATTAAGAATAAACCATTGACCAGCGGGGCATGACCATAAAACATATCTCTCATATAAATAGAACAACCATTATTCTCGGATTTAAATGAGTAGCCATCTCGTATTAAACGAGATCCAGATACAATGTTCATGCTCAAAGCTGACACTAAATAACAATTATTGAGGTTTAAAACTAATCCCGTAGGTAAATGTAGAGGTAGCGCACCGACGGCGATCACATCGACCTTGGAACCATTCCCGACGCGCATCGTCACCTCGTCCTTCGCCAGTCTCCGCTTATTCCGCAGCTCCTGTTTTGAGTTACAAATATGAGCAACCGCACCGGTATCAAATACCCAGGAGCTACCACGAATACTAGTAAGGTACACATCAATTACATGTATATCACATATACCTTTGGTGTTTCCGGCCTTCTTGTCCGCTAAGTACTTGGGGCAGTTCCGCTTCCAGTGACCACTTCCCTTGCAATAAAGGCACTCAGTCTTAGGCTTGGGTCCATTCTTTGGTTTCTTCTCGGCAACTTGCTTGCCGGGCGCGGCACCTCCCTTGCCGTCTTTCTTGAAACCCTTTTTACCCTTGCCCTTCTTGAACTTAGTGGTTTTATTCACCATCAACACTTGATGTTCCTTTTTGATTTCCACCTCCGCTGATTTCAAAGCATCGAATATACTTCGGAAGGTTTTCTCCATCCTCGCATATTGAAGTTCATCACAAAGCTCTTGTATCTTGGTGGAAGCGATCAAGGATTCTGTCAACAACCAAGCGCCATCCGGAGATTAACTCCTAGCTAAGATAAGCGGTTGTGCAACCTGCACATTTTGAGTATGTGCTCACGACGTAACTATTCTCCTCCATCTTACAATCAGAGAACTTGTCGGAGACTTCATATCTCTCGACCCGCATGAGCTTGGAAAACCATTCTCAGCTCTTGGAACATCTCATATGCCCCGTGCTGCTCGAAAAGTTTTTGGAGCCCGGTTCTAAGTCGTAAAGCATGCCGACCGAACTGTGGAGTAATCATCAACACGCCGATCGCCAAGCCGTTCATAACGCCTTGGTTCACGGGTGGTGCTTCACCTAACGGTGCTTCTAGGACATATGCTTTCTTGGCAGCTATGAGGATGATCCTCAAGTTCCGGACACAGTCCGTATAGTTGCTACCATCGTCTTTCAGCTTGGTTTTCTCTAGGAACGCGTTGAAGTTGAGGTTGACATGAGCGTTGGCCATTTGATCTACAAGATATATTTGGAAAAGTTTTAGACTAAGTTCATCTAATCAAATTACTTAATGAACTCCCACTCAGACAGACATCCCTCTAGTCATCTAAGTGATACATGATCCGAGTCAACTAGGCCGTGTCCGATCATCACGTGAGAAGAACTAGTCATCATCGGTGAACATCTTCATGTTGATCGTATCTTCTATACGACTCATGTTAGACCTTCCGGTCTCTTGTGTTCCGAGGCCATGTCTGTACATGCTAGGCTCGTCAAGTCGACCTAAGTGTTTTGCATGTGTAAATCTGGCTTACACCCGTTGTATGTGAACGTTAGAATCTATCACACCCGATCATCACGTGGTGCTCCGAGACAACGAACTTTCACAACGGCGCACAGTTAGGGGAAACACTTTCTTGAAATTATTATGAGGGATCATCTTATTTATGCTACCGTCGTTCTAAGCAAATAAGATGCAAAAACATGATAAACATCACATGCAATCAAATAGTGACATGATATGGCCAATATCATTTTGCTCCTTTTGATCTCCATCTTTGGGACGCCATGATCATCATCGTCACCGGCATGAAACCATGATCTCCATCATCATGATCTCCATCATCGTGTCTTCATCAAGTTGTCTCGCCAACTATTACTTCTACTACTATGGCTAACGGTTTAGCAACAAAGTAAAGTAATTACATGGAGTTATTCATTGACACGCAGGTCATACAATAAATTAAGACAACTCCTATGGCTCATGCCGGTTGTCATACTCATCGACATGCAAGTCGTGATTCCTATTACAAGAACATGATCCATCTCATACATCACATATATATCATTCATCACATCCTTTTGGCCATATCACATCACCACGGCATATGCTGCAAAAACAAGTTAGACGTCCTCTAATTGTTGTTGCAAATTTTACGTGGCTGCTATAGGTTTCTAGAAAGAATGTTTCTTACCTACGCCAAAACCACAACGTGATATGCCAATTTCTATTTACCCTTCATAAGGACCCTTTTCATCGAATCCGATCCGACTAAAGTGGGAGAGACAGACACCCGCTAGCCACCTTATGCAACTAGTGCATGTCAGTCGGTGGAACCTGTCTCACGTAAGTGTACGTGTAAGGTCGGTCCGGGCCGCTTCATCCCATGATGCCGCCCAATCAAGATAAGACTAGTAACGACAAGTAAATTGACAATATCGACGCCCACAACAAACGTGTGTTCTACTCGTGCAAAGAAACTACGCATAGACCTAGATCATGATGCCACTATTGGGGATCGTAGCAGAAACTAAAATTTTCTACGCATCACCAAGAACAATCTATGGAGTCATCTAGCAACGAGAGAGAGAGGAGTGCATCTACATACCCTTGTAGATCGCGAGCGGAAGCGTTCAAGAGAACGGGGTTGATGGAGTCGTACTCGTCGTGATCCAAATCACCGATGACCAAGCGCCGAACGGACGGCACCTCCGCGTTCAACACACGTATGGTTGGGGAAGACGTCTCCTCCTTCTTGATCCAGCAAGGGGGAAGGAGAGGTTGATGGAGATCCAGCAGCACGACGGCGTGGTGGTGGAAGCGTGAGGATCTCGGAGGCTTCGCCAAGCTCAGCAAGAGGGAGAGGTGTTACGGGGGGAAGGGAGGCGCCAGGGGCTTGGGTGCGCAGCCCTCCCTCCCCCCTCTATATATAGGGGTCCTGGGGGGGGGGGGCGCCGGCCCCCTAGAGATCCAATCTCAAGGGGGGGGGGAAGGGGGGCCTTGCCCCCCAAGTCAGGTGGGGCGCCCCCCACCCCCACGGTTTCCAACCCTAGGCGCATGGGAAGGCCATGGGGGGTGCACCAGCCCACCAGGGGCTGGTTCCCTTCCCACTTCAGCCCATGGGGCCCTCCGGGATAGGTGGCCCCACCCGGTGGACCCCTCGGGACCCTTCCGGTGGTCCAGGTACAATACCGGTGTCCCCCGAAACTTTCCCGGTGGCCGAAACTGGACTTCCTATATACAAATCTTTACCTTCGGACCATTCTGGAACTCCTCGTGACGTCCGAGATCTCATCCGGGACTCCGAACAACTTTTGGGTTACCGCATACTAATATCTCTACAACCCTAGCGTCACCGAACCTTAAGTGTGTAGACCCTACGGGTTCGGGAGACACGCAGACATGACCGAGACGACTCTCCGGTCAATAACCAACAGCGGGATCTGGATACCCATGTTGGATCCCACATGCTCCTCGATGATCTCATCGGATGAACCATGATGTTGATGATTCAATCAATCCCGTATGCAATTCCCTTTGTCAATCGGTACGTTACTTGCCCGAGATTCGATCGTCGGTATCCCAATACCTCATTCAATCTCGTTATCGGCAAGTCACTTTACTCGCATCAGTAATGCATGATGATCCCGTGACCAACCACTTGGTCACATTGAGCTCATTATGATGATGCATTACCGAGTGGGCCCAGAGATACCTCTCCGTCATACGGAGTGACAAATCCGCCTCGATCCGTGCAACCCAATGCAGACACTTTCGGAGATACCGTAGTGTACCTTTATAGCCACCCGATTACGTTGTGACGTTTGGTACACCCAAAGCACTCCTACGATATCCGGGAGTTGCACGATCTCATGGTCTAAGGAAATGATACTTGACATTAGAAAAGCTCTAGCAGACGAACTACACGATCTTGTGCTATGCTTAGGATTGGTTCTTGTCCATCACCCATTCTCCCAATGATGTGATCCCATTATCAATGATATCAAATGTCCATGGTCAGGAAACCGTAACCATCCATTGATCAACGAGCTAGTCAACTAGAGGCTCACTAGGGACATGTTGTGGTCTATGTATTCACACATGTATTATGATTTCCGGATAACACAATTATAGCATGAACAATAGACAATTATCATGAACAAGGAAATATAATAATCATTTTATTATTGCCTCTAGGGCATATTTCCAACAGTCCTCATGTATGGCAAGCTCCTCCTTCATTTGGACATCCCAGATGCCCTCAGAGAACGCCGAAATGATGGCTTCGTCCGACACCTTTGGGATCTTGAGGCGAACATTTGTGAAACGTTGAATGTACTTGTGCAAGATTTCGCCCGGCTACTGCTTGATGCGCCGCAGGTCACCTACAACATGGGTGCCATCGCGAGTGCCCTGAAAGTTGGCAATTAAGCGCTCGTGCAACTTTTCCCAGGAGGAGATCGACCCCACCGGGAGGTTTAGGAGCCAAGAACGCACACCATCCTTGAAGGCCATGGGGAACCAGTTCGCCATGACTTTGTCGTTGCCGTTTGCCGCCTCGATACTCAGCTCGTAGAGCTGGAGAAACTCAGTGGGGGTCAGGAGTACTGTCGTAGTGTGGACGCAGATCCGACTAGAACTTGCCGGGCCAGACGACACAACACAACTCTGGGGTGAATGCACGGCAACCTGCCGCACTCATAGGGGCCAGCCACAGAGGAGGAGCCTGATCTTGATGCCCGTGCGCCGCCGCCTCTGGCGGCACGCGGTCTTGACGTGGCGGTGCTGGAAGCACGCGCGCTTCTCCTTTGGGGCTGCTGCACCACCTGGCAGCTTTATTCATCGCGCACCGGCGCCCTGCATGGCGGGTCACGCTGGGGTGCCTCACGCCTCGGCTCGGGGTCCGCACCGTGCAGAGGAGGAGGAGGCATGCCGTGAGCCACGTCGCCCGCCAGGGACGGCAGAGGATGAGGTCGAACGGGACGGCGCAGGGGCCACACCAGCTGCGTTGACGAGCTCGGCTATGCGGGCGACTTAGTCGTCGTAGAGGTCATTGGCCGGACGATAGCGCAGAAGCTCATGCACCATGAGCAGCGCAGCCTGCGCGTTCGCCGGCTCGCGACAGCGTGAAACGACGATGCTGTGACCGGAGTGGGTGATGGAGTCACGGTGTGGCCGTCGCGCCGCACGAACGGTGGCAGCGACGAGTCTTGCTGTTTGCGGGCAGCAGGGTCGGTGGCGGCGTTGGCCACCGGGAAGGCAGAGCGGCGAGGTGTGCTGTTGCCCATGGGTGTCGACTGAGCGACATGAGCGGCCCGACGCTCGACACAGTCACGGCGAGTGTCGGCCATGGGAACAATGGAACGATTGCAGAGCGAATGGTGGAAGAGAGGCTTCGACACACCCCTACGTGGCGCGCCAAATGTCCGATTCAGGGCTCCACGGACCCAAGAAAGGTTCGAACTCTGGGGCATGTGTGAAGAACTCAACCTCTCCAGCCAACCAGCTCGTCACCTCCACGGCCTAGCTCGATGAACAAGGAAGAAGTTGGACACGATTGTTTTACCCAGGTTCGGGCCACCTTGCGGTGTAAGACCCTACTCCTGCTTTGTGGTGGATTTGCCTCACGAGGGGCTGAGGATGAACTAGTACAAGGGAAGAACAACCTCGCGAGGTCTGCTCTAGTGAGGGTGGAAAGGATCTGATCCCTCTCTCGGTGGTGGCCAACCTATACTTATAGTGGCCTCGGTCCTCTTCCTCCAAAACGAAGGCGGGAAGGGATTCCACAGTGGCCAATTTGAAAGGGGACAAGTAGTACATCTTATCCTGATGAAAGGTGGTCTTCGCCTGCAAAGATTCTGGTCGTGACGCTGCCGTGGGCTCGGTGATGACATTCATCCTGCCGTCCTAGCAGTCTCGGTCTTGTTGCGCGGGAATGGAAACCTTTGCCTGATTCCTCGGGACCCGGCGCCTACGCTTGCCTTCATAGCACCAAAGAGGAAACTGGCTCCTCTGCGCCCGCTGGCAGCCGCCTGGCCTTGGTCTTCATGGCTTGCGTCACCCCAACCTCATGAGGTTGGGCACCTGCATAGAAATCTCTGCTCCTCAGGAGGCATCCTAGGGAGGCCACTCCCTCTGGAGGTCTTGGTGTCGGCCGCCTCGCGAGGCTTGGCCCCTCGCGAGGGTTTTGTCTTGATGGTCTCGCATATGGGTCGTACCAGGCCATCGGTGGAGCCACGCCGTGGGCCGCAGGCAGGCAAGTTTGGGACCCTTGTTCCCAGAACACCGACAGTTGCTGGTGAAAACCGAGTCGATGGCAGGCAATGGCGGTGTTCTACATCATTACCTTGATGAAGGTATCATCGTGTAACTACTGTCGACCCACTTGTGCTGCTCCAGGTGAAACCCTAGGATCTGGTCTTCCAGATCGGATGATGGCGGTATCGCGGTGTCGTTCTCTCTTGTGAGCATCATTTGTGGAGGAGAGCTGGAAGACAGAGGCAGGAGGTGGAGCGGCTTCGTCTTGCACGCCAAGTCATGCCTAGCCGACAGGTGCTACGCTGTGTCATGCCTGGTCAGCAAGTGCTATGCACGACAGATCTTCCAAAATCTTCGCGTCTGGACGGACGAGCGCAGGGTGGTGGCGCCGTTAGGCGCTGTGGTGGCATCGATAGATGGACGGACTGGCAAGGATGATGCAGATCTCTCTCCTGAAGATGGGTCAGCGGTTCGATGATGACGACGACGTCTAAAATGTGTGCATGTGGTGTATGCTTTAGGTCTGCTGCACCGGCTGTGGGTTCAGATACATTATGTGGATGGATCAACGATGGCACCAGTTCTAGATATGGGGAGTGAGAGCACTCCACATTATTGAGTTTTGTAGTGTGAGTGATGGCATCAGGTGATTTTATGTGTGTTCTTATTAGACCTATGTTTTGAATAATAAATAAAGATGGATGTATGCATCGATTGATGCAGAGGCTGGGGGTCTTAACCTCCTTTTATAAAAAAAGGAAAAGCTGGGCAGGGCAATCTCGGGTTTATTAGTGGGCAGGGGCAAATCTTCCAAGTCCCAACTAAGGAGTGGCAAAAATGCAATTACGAAATAAGAAGTGGCAAATCGTCAAACTCCAAAGTAAATCATGGCAAGGAATCAAATTGCCCGTTGTTTGGGGTTTCCCCCCACCTCTCGTCTCCCTCGAAACCTAGATCGATGGCTGCGCCGCCGGAGGCACCGACGCCGGTGTCCGCGAGGGGGTGAACCAATGGCGTTCGAGATGGAGACGTGGTGAGGCGCCGAAGATGTTGACCTCGGTAAGGGTTAGGCGCGACGACAACGGTGGCTCGCTCCTGACCTCGACGGGAACTCTCTCGCGATGGTGACACCGACCAGAAGTCCTGACCCCAACGGCGACTCCCTCCTCCTCTTCCAAGCGTCCTCCTCTGCTCCATCAAGTTATCTTCCTTCACTACTGCAGGATGGTCCAAACGTGACACTACGATCAGACACCCTTCGACGAAACTGTGTGCGATGCCATAATTGCAAACGGTGGTGTAAAAAAACGTAAAAAAAGGTGCAAAACATTTGCGATGATAGATGCATCAAACATAGTTCAAAATTTAGTTGCGTGTGCGATGCAGCGCATACGGTTCAGCTCAATTAACTGTTTGGGATGAGGAGGCACAAAAGAAATGGGCAGCCAGATGAAGGCGTGTGCGATATACAACATACGGTTCACTGGGATGAACTGTGTGTGATTAGGCAACACAATGGAAACGGTTCAACTGAACAAGATGTGTGTGATACGCGGAAAACATGTCCGTAATCAGAAATGTGTGCACACAGGCGATTGGCGCTAATAAATCGTGTGAATTGCTCTGTCTACAGTAGAATAACATGTATATATATAACTGAAATAAACATCCAATTACATAAGTGACTATACAGATCATTCGCACACACCTCAATAAACAATTGCATGCATTCTAAAGTAGGAGAAATGATCGTGTAGTCATCTACTTCTTGTGACGCTCCCGCCACTGCTATGTGGCTCGATCCCTCGCCTGGGTCAGGAAGAAGACAGTTCCTCATGTCAATGGTCCGCCTGTACATCTCATAGCTTGTGTACGCGTCCATGGCCGCGTACTTGACATGTTGTTCATCCAGTCTCTCATGCCACACACTGTGCCAGGCGTTCTTGTCCTTATTGCTCTCTACCTTCATCTTCGCGTAGTAGGGGTCGATGATGGCTGAGGCGAGGTCAACTAGGGAGTTTAGTTTGTTTTTGTTGCTGCCCCAGACCTTGTAGTGGTGCTGGATGTTGACAAGATTCGGGCATTTCAAGTCCGAAACCTTGAGCACTTTTAGATCGTCGGTGGTGTCCACGTAGCGAAACTGTAGTCAGAACTGTTGATAAACCTGGAGAAATGCTTGCAAGGCCTTGTGGCAAGGTGGAAGTGGTAGACGAGGACGTCATGTCGCACGCACAACTGGGCGACGCAGAACCTTCTCGATCGCGTTCGCACGACCGATGGTGTACTCGAGGTCGAAGCCGACCACTCGGTACTTGTCCTCGGCAAGGAACTGCTCCATAGTTTGGATGGAGCTCTCCATCGAGACCGGATCATTCGTGTACACCACCGAGAGGGCTTTCCCCCTCACGTGGGTGTCCACTACGTGATGCGTGGTGAACTGCCCGCCGTTGTTGTCGGCGGCCGCTGGGAGCGCCATTGGAGCCACGGGGAGTGCCATTGAAATCGCTGGATGTCCTCTCTGTATGTGTCCTCGTGGGTGTGCTTATTGTGTCATGTGAGACGAGAGATGAAGGTAAATGGCCGCAGGAATAAAAGGGGGCCGGGCGGCGTGGATTCTTGGCGCGTCCGCATGGTAGTTTTTGCAGCGGGTAACTGCATCATCGCGCCGCGCCTGGCGCAACTGCTTGCACATGAACATGCATGATCGTGTGCCGGCCACAAACACTGTTAGCGCGCGTGGAGGAACGAGGGCAGAGCACCCGGAGGGACGCGAGCAGAGCGCGCCGCGGACGCTTGAACCGCAGGCAACCACACGTGTAGAGCAGTTGAACACACAGGAAATGGTTGCCTACAAGCCGGCCGACAGTTGCGTCGCTGCGTAGAGAGCGGCTGTGTGCTACCACCTCCGTCTAGTCTATAATCTCGTTTATATTCTGTGCCATACTTTGCCCTCAAATTTAACCAACAAAATGTTAATGAATGTTTTAAAAATTATATAATTGGAAACTTTGTTCAAATACAAATCCAACTATATAATCTTTGGCGACATGCATTCGTATTTTATTAGTTAAATCATACTTATAAACTAGGACGATGGTATAGTAGGTACTTAAATCGCAAATGTTTTTTTATTAACCATATGTGTATGTGGCCTTTCGTCCTCCTCTCGCACGTCTTGTCACCCTCGCTGCCAAGAACGGCTTTATAAAGCTTGCAGTGTGGCTGAAGCGTTCTTTTGGCCAAACGGTGGCGCCAATGAATCGTGGGTGAGCCCGTTCCCGCGCAACCTCGCAGGTTCCCGCGCAAGCTTCCCGCCCGACTCAGTGAAATCCCCCAAAATCCCAATGCTTACCGGCCTGGTATAAAAACCCTCACGACCGGCGAGTCCTGCGTCGCATTTCCCCTCCATCCCTGTAGCTTATCTCGTCTGCTTCTCCCACAATCGCCAATGGCACCGGTCCATCATCGTCACTCGGCCACTAGGCCGTCATCAGAGGACAACTCCAGCTGGGAGGCTACATCGCAGCGGCGGTGCAGTCCCCGGCGTAGTGCAGTGCACGTGGCATCCCTGTTGGGTGTGTGCGGAACACCCACCACACGCTCCGCCGCCGGTGCCCGTCGGCAGCTGTTGCCGGCCGCCGTTGCCACCACACCACCGTCGAAAGCCAGGGCCATCGCCCGCTCCGCCTCCGCGGCCCGAAGGCGGGAGGTGGCCGTCTTGGCCACCACCCTACCGCTGGCCACTGTGGGCATCACCCGCTCCGCCACTGCGGCCTGAAGCCGGGAGGTGGTGGTCGTGGCCACCACCCCGTCGTCAGCCGCCATGGTAGCCAGCCCACCGTCGACCACCGGGGTCATCACTTGCTCCGCCACCGCATCCCGAAGGCGGAAGGCGGAGGTGGATGCCCGCACGTGCGTCAGCGACCTTGCGCGCTACACTGAGTTCCTGCAGGAGGAGGAGGAGCGCCTCGTCGAGCATGCAAAGAGCCTTACCGCCACCGTGGCCGCGGCACATGCTGCCTCAGAGGCAACGAATTAGGAGATTTATGAGGAAAACCACTGCTTCGAGAGGGGCCGTCTGGAGCGGCAGAGGGCATTCGAGGTGAGCGTCACTGAAGCTGCAACATCGGCAGGCACCGTATTGCGGTTGCCTAGCTCGTCGGTAGGCTCCTCCTCCTCCGCCTCTTACTGAGCGCGCTCGGCAGAGGAGAGGTAGCCGGAAGTAGTACAAAGCCCCTCCGCAGTAGTAGTAGTATTTAGGGTCTATTTTGTTCAGTTCATCTGACTATAGATGTGGTGGAACTGTACAACGTACTTAAAATTAGCTAGTATATATAGTTGAACTAGCTATTTCAGTACGTAGTTGGCAACAATTGGGGAAAAGTTTGGTCGGTTCAGCTGTCGAGTTGAACTGTTTGTATAGATTAAGAACAACTGCTTAATCTATGAATGAAATCTATGCTTAATTACTGAATTTTAGTTGCAAAAATTAGATACTGCTAGTGTTTTTTGCTTCATATTTTGACAAATCGCAGTGTTACAAGGATTGATAAATCTTACCAAACTTTTTGTACATGGTTGCACACAGGTCATCCAAAACAACCATTTGCGTTGAAGGGATGCACAAATCCTGCGCTGCTCTCACTTTGCATACGGGGTTCTATCTAAATTTTTTGCAATCAAGAGCTGCAGAAATCCTGCTTGACACATTTTCTCTTGGCTACCTGGGGAAGCTGTCGGTTTGCATACGGGTGTTCTAACTAAAACGTTTGCTATGAGTGATTTATATTTAAAAAGCGAATTAAACTGCGGCTTGGGCGCCATTAATGGAGAGGATGCGAGCAAGGCGGGCGGCCATGGAAGTCAAAAGGCTCGCTTCGTGAGCTCAAGACAACAGACATAACTTCGTGACGCTTCGGTGAGCCTGCACACTCGAGGACAGCTTGCACGCCTCTCAGTCGGCTACTCTTGCCGGACGGCCTTCGCCACGCCTCCCGTTCAGTCAAGGTCAAGCAGCTGTCCGCACGACACCTCCTACAGCCATTAAAACCAAGACACGTGGCGTCACGTGAATGATTAACAGAACACACACGGTTTGAATTATACAAACATTTGAGATATTAAAGTGGCAGCTATTTTTTCAAAATGCCTTTGTTGGCTGTCATTATTCGAGTATGCCTTCTCTCAAAATGGACAGGAAAAATACCATCGGGTGCCATTCCATGATAGCATACCAAGTTCCATGAATTTTAGACGAGTTTTGGATTTACTAGAATTTAAAAACCAGGCATCTCAATGTTTTGCCGGCAATCAACGGTGCCCTGGTGTTTGAAATTCATTCCCATTTCTTGCATGGGACCTAAGCATGCACCCAAGGACACATATTTATTTTTCAACCAATTTATATGCACTGGAGCATGTGCATCTAGTTCAAATTTGAATTATGCACATAAATGCATTGAAAACTCAGTTAATGCATAAAAGTGTCCAAACGAACCCCGAAAAATCACAAAAGTTCACACAACACTCCTGTCGTTCTATGTTAACAAGAGAAATTTTTTGAAAGCAATAAGAGGCAATGGATATTGTTTCGTCCCCAAAGGTGGGACGTTCCCTACTGAAAACCATGATGCTTGTTGTGAGAAGCTCCGGTTTGTGAGAAGCATATACCCAAACCTGCCCCAAATGGGACAAAATTTGTACCACGACATGTTGATGCTGCTCCATGATAGCATGCCAAGTTTCATGAATTTCAGATTTGTTTTGGATTTACTAGAATTTAAAAACCAGGCATCTCAATGTTTTGCGGCAATCAACGGTGCCCTGGTGTTTGAAATTCATTCCAATTTCTTGCATGGGACCTAAGCATGCACCCAAGGACACATATTTGATTTTTCAACGAATTTATATGCACTGGAGCATGTGCATGTAGTTCAAATTTGAATTATGCACATAAATGCATTAAAAACTCAGTTAATGCATAGAAATGTCCAAACGAACCCCAAAAATAAAAAAAAAGTTCACAAAACACTCCTGTCGTTCTTTGTTAACACAAGAAAAAATATGAAAACAATAAGAGGCAATGGATATCGTTTCGTCCCCAAAGGTGGGACGTTCCCTACCGAAAACCATCATGCTTGTTGTGAGAAGCTCCTGTTTGTGAGAAGCATATACCCAAACCTGCCCCAAATGGGAAAAAAATTGTACCACGACATGTTGATGCCGCTCCATGATAGCATGCCAAGTTTTATGAATTTCAGACGAGTTTTGGATTTACTTGAATTTAAAAACCAAGCATCTCAATGTTTTGCCTGCAATCAACGGTGCCCTGGTGTTTGAAATTCATTCCCATTTCTTGCATGAGACCTAAGCATACACCCAAGGACACAAATTTGATTTTTCAACCAATTTATATGCAGTGGAGCATGTGCATGTAGTTCAAATTTGAATTATGCACATAAATACATTGAAAACTCAGTTAATGCATAAAAATTTCTAAACGAACCCCAAAAGTCACAAAAATTCACATAACACTCATGTTGTTCTATTGACACGAGAAAACAAAATTGAAAGCAATAAGAGGCAATGGATACCGTCTCGTCCCCAAAGGTGGGACGTTCCCTACCGAAAACCATCATGCTTGTTGTGAGAATCTCCGGTTTGTGAGAAGCATATATCCGAACCTGCCCCAAATGGGATAAAATTTGTACCACGGAACGTTGATGCCTCTCCATGATAGCATGCCAAGTTTCATGAATTCCAGACGAATTTTGGATTTACTAGAATTTAAAAACCAGGCATCTCAATGTTTTGCCGGTAATCAACGGTGCCCTGTTGTTTGAAATTCATTCCCATTTCTTGCATGTGACCTAAGTATGCACCCAAGGACACATATTTGTTTTTTCAACCAATTTATATGCACTGGAGCATGTGCATGTAGTTCATATTTTAATTATGCACATAAATGCATTGAAAACTCAGTTAATGCATAAAAATGTCCAAACGAACCCCGAAAAATCACAAAAATACACACAACACTCCTGTTGTTCTATGTTGACACGAGAAAATTTTTGAAAGGAATAAGAGGCAATGGATATTGTTTGGTCCCAAAAGGCGGGACGTTCCGTACTAAAAACTATCATGCTTGTTGTGAGAAGCATATACCCAAACCTGCCCCAAATGGAACAAAAATTCTACCACGGCATGTTGATGTCGCTCCATGATAGCATGCCAAGTTTCATGAATTTCAGACGAGTTTTGGATTTACTAGAACTTAAAAACCAGGCATCTCAATGTTTTGCCGGCAATCAACGGTGCCCTGGTGTTTGAATTTCATTCCCATTTCTTGCATGGGACCTAAGCATGCACCCAAGGACACATATTTGATTTTTCAACCAATTTATATGCACTGGAGCATGTGCATGTAGTTTAATTTTGAATTGTTCACCTGAAATGGCTAGAAAACCAATTTAATGTATAAAATGTTCAAACAAACCCTGAATAATTCCAATTCTTTTATGACACACATATAGTTGCATGTTCACTCCAGATAAAAGGTCTAGCAATTCAAACCCCATTGATTGCCGCTGTGACCCCATTATGTAATTCAAAACAAGATGAAAAATCAAGTAGATCGCACACAATTTATTATCAGTAATTGTGTGAGATGCAGCACAAAATATCCTAGAGCACCATCGGTGTATAGTACGCCTATGGCTTACGCGATAAGGTGTGTCGGCTACTGTCCACAGCCGGCGTCTCAAGCACACTAGATCGCTCCCCAAATATTATTTTCACTGTTCAATCGTCGCTGGTGAAAGATGGGCACGTCGACCCGCGTCGTGAGGGCAACTTTGGTGGCCCACTCCAGCGAGAGCGCGGCTGCAGCCGCCATGCACATGCTAACAAGGTGCATGAGCGCGGCCGCAATCTACGAACGAGTGGCTAAGGCAGCCCAAACGACCGCTGTTGCTTCTCAGGTGGCGACAGCAACATCTGCCTCGGGGATAGCAACTGGCGAGAGCGGCAGAACAGCTGTCCATTCCACAGTGGCGGCCTTAGCCCTGATGGAGGCCGCCCACGACCATGTCGAGGCTGCCCATGCCCAGCTCCTGGCTATCACCGCACAAATCGAACGAAGCTTCTCCGACAACGGTCGACAACCCACGACCGAAGAGCTGGCAATCGCCGAGAGCGTTCAAGCAGCCGTCCGTTCCTCCGCAGCATACCTTGCAATGGCGGAGCCCGTCCTAGCCCAGATCGCTTCCGCCCACGCCCAGCTCATGGCAGCCTTATCCAAAGAGATGGCGGACGCAGATGACGAGATGCTTGCCGAGTATGGTGTGATGGATGCCATGGAGCCCCTTCTCCAGGAGACCGTCGGGCGTGAGCTAGACATGGAGGCGGCGGCGGAGATCGACGAGCACCAGCCTTAGTAGTACTCTTTGTTTTGTTTAATTAAGAGCGTCGGTCTTTAATTTGTTAGAGTAATGTTTAGATCAGCTAGCTCTGTTTAATTGCTGAACTTGTTCGATTAAGAAGTGTGGGTGTCTTTGTAGTCTCCTTTGTGTACCCAAATTATGTAATGACGTGGATGACCATCTGTAACCATGGAAATTCGAACCAAAACTTTTGGCGCTCAAACTCATCACACACGGGTTAAGCTTATCTGAATCGTTTGTGATGTCCACATACCGCATACGCTTCTGAATAAGGGACCGTGTCTAATGGTACTTGCTACCAGATTTATTCGACAAGTGATTCCAAATTTTTGGCTTCCGCGGAAATATCTACCTCCCCGCCCCCTCCCCCTTACCAAAAGCCACATTTCCCCTCTTTCCACCTTCCTTTCCAAGATGAAACCTCCACTCCTTGCTTGTAGCGCCGCCTCCTTGTCGGCGACCCTCCTTCACGCCGCTCGGCCTCGTCTATCCAGGCAGGTAATCCACACCCGACCCCCATCCTCCTCCTCCTTCCACATCCCACATGCCTCGACCGCCGGCGCGAGCGCGGCACCTTCAACCCAAATCACCGACCCCTCCACCAAATAAGCGCCACCATTCGTGCCGACCCCCAGATCTTGGAGGAGCACCTTGCAATTTGCTAGCTACGCCAGTTAAGCATGCTCGGTTTACCCGTTGCGTGTGCTGCTCCTGCTTTCCTTCACTAATTCTAGTGAATTGTGCTATCTAATTTTACCATGCAATCTATTGCTCTAGTGTATATGTTCTATATGTCGTGCAGTGTGGTGCTCACTTCTGTTAATTAGTTGTCGTAACTGTTTGGTTCAATTCTGCAAATATGATGTTCAATTCTTCAGGCTGCAATTTTGTATTGTCTTCCATGTGAGAAATAAATCGAATGGTGCATTCTGTTATTGTATACCATGTGAGGAATAAATTGAATTTGGCTGTAGTAAATACATGAGAAACAAATACAATTGCTACAATCAGCTGTAATTAACTATTTGGTTAACTGTCTGATCTTCTATTAGGAGTATGTTATATTGTGCAATGTGGTGGTCAGTTAATGTTTGGTTCATTTGTTGTGGTGTTTAGTTAACTGCTTGGTCCAATTCTGCAATGCGATGTCCAATTGTCGTGGGTAGAATTTTGTATTGTTGTGCATGTGAGGAATAAATCGAATTTGGCTGCACTTAATACATGAGAAACATATACAAGTGCTATATTTCCTAGTTCTTAATCATGCTTGGTTTGGGTAAATGGGTTTTCCGTGTGGCTTGAATTAATCTGATGAATCTGCAATGTGCTTATTTTTCATCAACATATTTCTTGATAGCATGCGAACCCTTACTTAACCTGATGACTAACTACCTTATATGTGTTGCAGGGAAACAATGGGAAGCACTGAGGTTTACAATCGATGTTAGCACATGCATGGTCTGTTGTCTAATAGCACATTATTGTGAAATTGCAGGAACCATTCTAATATTTTGGTTTTTAACAATTTGGTCTTGCACATGTAGGTCATCTTTGTCGGAGGTTTTGACCTTTGCTCGACCCTTTTTGCATATGGGGAAATGAGTTGTCCATGAATATCAATCAAATCAAGAAACTTAGGAAGATTGTTAGGATAAAGAAATTAGCGACAAAAAACAAAAAGATCTTTGTTTGCACAATGGAGAAGACATCAGTTCACTACAAGATGGTACTAACTATTATACGTGGCCTTTTTTTATTTCTTTGCCAGATTTCCAATATAGAGAAGATATTTATGCACATCCTTATTTTTAGGCCTTTCCAAAGCAGTTCACTGATGATTACCTCCCAAACCACCTCTATGGTCAGGAGGCGAGGAAGGTTTTCATACAACACCCATGGTTCAATATTGAAGTGTTCCTGAAGAGGACGAAGGACGAAGTCAATCATCCATAGGCACTGGCCTAAAGTTGCAAAGACCTTCAACATGAATGAAGGCTCAATATTCGTCTTCCGCTTTAGCAGTTTTCCAGATGAGATGCATCTGTCTATATACCGTCTATGATGCTAATTTTGAAAGGTTCTACATGTTGCATGTGGAACTTGCTACTGGTGCAGTTGTGTAATGGGGTAGCTGAGTCAAGCTATATCATGTTGTACTACGATGTATTTCAATTATGAAATTCTGCTTCCTTAATATGGAAATGAAATATATTGTGTGCTTAATATGAAACGTCAATTAGATTAATAAATGGATTATGAATAATCAGATAATTAGCCTGCTAATGGCGAATTAGCCCGCTAATTGGGTTTTGCTATTGCAAACGGTTGTTGAAAAAATACCGTGGGCGATGACCTCAGGCAACACATACCGTTCATAATTCTTTCATACATGTCACTCTTGATTCATTCCATATCCCGGTACACCGCCGGAGGCATCCACGTAGAGTCATATTTTGTTCTAAGTATTGAGTTGTAATTCCTGAGTTGTAAGTAAATAAAAGTGTGATGATCATCATTATTAGAGCATTGTCCCAAGTGAGGAAAGGATGATGGAGACTATGATTCCCCCACAAGTCGGGATGAGACTCCGGGCGAAAAAACAGGAAATAAAGGCCATAAAAAAGAGGAGGCCCAAAAAAATGAGAGAAAAAGAGAGAAGGGACAATGCTACCATCCTTTTTCCACACTTGTGCTTCAAAGTAGCACCAATAGAGAGTCTCCTATGATATCACTTTCATATACTAGTGGGAATTTTTCATTATAGAACTTGGCTTGTATATTCCAATGATGGGCTTCCTCAAAATGCCCTAGGTCTTCATGAGCAAGCCCACTTAGTTTCTTTTGTTGAGCTTTAATATACTTATAGCTCTAGTGCATCTGTTGCATGGAAATCCCTACTCACTCACATTGATATCTATTAATGGGCATCTCCATAGCCCGTTGATACGCCTAGTTGATGTGAGACTATCTTCTCCTTTTTTGTCTTCTCGACAACCACCATTCTATTCCACATATAGTGCTATGTCCATGGCTCACGCTGTCAGGACCCCGATCCTAAGTCACACCGATCTAGCATGTAACCCATCATATCACTTTGCGGCCTCACGCACGGTATTCCCACGGGTGTCGCCTTACCATGTCCCGGGACCGTTTGCGTCTTTTGGCTCACGTATATGATAGTGTCGCTAGCATCCATATGACAAAGAAACCCGGGCCGACATGGCTAGTCGTGAACCCAAAGCGGCACTAACCTATGGGGACAGGCATACATGAATCACATCGAGCATGTCGGTCATCAACGTATATATTCGGGCTGTAGCCTGGGCTATGAGGACTCCGGTATCCCGGCTGTAGCAGGCTAGGCAGGACTCGAATAACACCGCTGCGTGACATTTCGAGGGGACGGACATAGGAACGAAATGAAACACATGCCGGCCGATCAAGTGTCCAAGCGGTAGTCTTTGGGCTAGCAGGACTCCGGTGAACCGGGTCATGTAGCGGACTACTATCGCCGTAAGCACGAGACTACATTTCCCCATATGAGAGGCTGCCAAGGATAAACAACTAGTTTGTCGGATCCCACACATACCAAGCATTTCAAACATACACACATTATGCTCAATATGCGTAGATACAACATGGCATCACAACATAACTCTACGACTCAAATATTATTCATTAGGCTCAAGAGCGGTATTACAAACATGGGTCTCATGACCCAACACTCGAAACATACAAGTCAAAGCACAAGCGGAAGCTAATCATGTCTGGGTACAGACAACTATAAATGAAAAAGGCCGAGAAGCCCGACTATCTACCAGATCTGCCGAGGGCACAAGATCGTAGCCGAGGTAACAAGCTAAGCGTCAAGTCCACGTGGAACTACTAAGCGAGACCGGCGTCTCTACGCAAAACATAAAATAAGCAAACGTGAGTACAAATGTACTCACAAGACTTACATCGTAACTAGCTACATATGCATCATTATCAAAGGGGTGGTGGAGTTTGACCGCAAAGCAAGCCGGCTTTGACTCGGTGGCTATCCCGAACTCATTTAACGCAAGTAACTCCTTTGAAGTGGCGCACACGAGTCCACATATTCACCATGTCAATACACCACTATGGACCCGCTCCCGTCTCCCTACGAGAACGCCATCCATAGCACTCACGCTTATCTTGCGCATTTTAGAGGATCCACTTTCACTTGTCTATGAACTGATATAGGCAACCCAGAAGTCCTTTTCCGTGGACACGGCTATTGAATAGATCATATTAAACCTGCAGGGGTGTACTTCTTCACACGCTCTCACCACTTACCGCCGTTTACACGACATGTACTCGGCAACCTTCAAGCGGAAGCCCAACGTGGGTGTCGGCCACGACCTACCTAAACACACAAGTCCCAAGTCCGGGTTTATCGCCTATTCGGGTTCCATCCGCAGGAGTCCGCCGAGGTTTCCCATACAGCCCGAACGATGTGTGCAGGGTTCCCGAGACACCAAGCAGGCGAATCGGTACACCGGGCCACGGTGCCTACCGCAACATAACCCACCCCTATGGTCGGCGTTGCGTGCGGCCCCTGACATACTACAAACACCGTAAACTACTTGCAACTCCTGCATCGAGGACAAGGGTGGTTAAGAAGCCGAGAGGGTCCATTGGTTTCGGGCCCCAATGCGTGGTAGTAACTGCTTTCATGGATCACAAACACAGATCTCAGTTCACGAGGACGGCTGCAATGAGACAACCCACCATGTACTCCTACATGGCCTCTCACCGCTACCTTTACCAAATCGTGTTCACACACTTAGCTCACACACGCAGATGGGACATGTTCACACAACCATTCCAATTCATTCCCGATGAATCGGACTTGACTCAACTCTAAGCGTAGCAGGGCATGACAACAAGCATAAATGGGTAGGCACAACATGGCTCAAACAATTCCTACTCATGCTAGTGGGTTTCATCTAATTCTTGTGGAATGACAGGTCATGCAAAGGATCAAGGGGTTCAACTACATGCAGCAAATAACACATGAGTCGTTGTTGCCCTAATGCAGTAAAATAGAGCAGGAGCGAGAGAGTGGGATTGTATCGGAATGAACAAGGGGTTTTGCTTGCACGGCACTTGAAGATAATATAGTTCTTCATCGGTGTCATCGATTTCATCGTCGATACATCGCTCACCGAGGGACAAACACCGCAACTGAGAAAGAGCACAATCAATGCAATGCACATATATGATGCATGATCATGTTAAGGAACTGAATTCACCTAATGCAACAGTAATCCAAGTTAATTGAAGTGGAATTCAAACAAGGTTGAACTCCAACTCCAAATGCTATTTCATAAATTACCCTAATCATGATTCATCCTATTCAGTGAGGTTAACTTGTTCAAACATGCATGATCATGGCATAAACAGATTCTTCATATTTTTCTGATCATTTTTCATATATAAATTATTTCCATCCGAGTTACGGTTGAATTTATATGATTTTTAGAAGTTTAGAGTATTTTCTGAAATTTACTGAATTAAATTAAATCTAGAAACCTAGTTATTGCGTCAGCCTGACGTCAATGTGACGTCAGCGGGTCAACAGGGCGCCCCAGGTCAAACCTGACGTGTGGGGGCCACACGTCAGTGACTAACTAAACTAACCTAGTCAATTTGCACTAACCTAGGTTAAGTTAAATTAGTTTAAACCTAAACTAAATTAGTTAGCCGGGCGGGGCCCGCATGTCAGTGGGGAGAGGGGGAGGTCAAACCGGGCAGTGGGTCAACCCACGCCGGTCAGTCGTGGCGCCCGGCGTTTAGCCGCCAGGCGAGCCCGGCAAGGCGCAAAGTGCATTCGATGTTCCGCCACCAAAAGGGTCGGGAGGGTACCTCTGAGGCTGGGATGAGTGAGGCTCTTGGTGAAGTGGGTTGAGCTGGGCGGTCGAATCGACGCGGCGGGCGACCTATGCGGGTCACGGAGCCTGGGCGAGCTCGAGCTTCGGCCAAGCCGCTAGAGGGAAACAGAGGGGCGCCACGGGTCCACAGTGCTGCGGTGAGGGCGGTGGTGAGGTTGGCTTGGTCATTGGGGCTCCAGCCACGCGGCGACGGGCACGCGGGCGGGCGAAGCTTGGCCGTAGTGGAGACGGTGGCTAGAGGGGGGGAACGAGTCGGGAAGAGGGGAAATGACCTGGGGCTCACCGGGAGGTCGGCGGCAAGCTCGGCTGGCTCGAACGATCGGAGGCGGCACGACGCCGATGAGGTCCGGCGGGTCCGAGAAGGGGAAAAATGGCGGGGCGGCGCCTCGGGGTGCTCCGGCGTCGGGAGGCCCGGTGAGGAGGGCGAGGATGGAGTGGCGGGGCTTGGGGGCATGTCGGGGAGGTAAGGGGGAGGCGGTGGCCGCGGCGAACGGCGACGGTGGCGACGAGGCCGCTCGGTCCGGGCGGGAGAGGAGCAGAGGAGAGGGAGGGTCGGGAGAGAGTGAGAGAGCCAGGCACGTGGCTCTCCGTGGCGTCGTCTAGGAGGGGCCGGGAAGCAGGAGGTGGCCGGGAAGCGGGAGGTGGCGGCGCTCGGCGCTGATCGCCGTCATCCCTCCTCTCGCCATCTTGGGCAGAGGTAGGCGACGAGCGTTAGGTTGGTGGGCTGGGCCACCAACCGGGCCAGCGAGGGAGGGAAGAAGGTTGGGCCGGGTGGGCTGCTTGAGGTGAGGCCAGATGCAGTTCTCTCCTGTTTTCCCATTTAACTCTGTTTTCCTATTTTCTGTAGTTTGTTTTGATTTAGTTTTAGACACCAAATCATTTTTATAACTCCACGAGATAAATTGGGGCATTATTTGGATTATTCCAAAAGCCCACAATTGAAACCAGAATTTTTGGAGCATTCAAAATATTTATAGTATTTAAATGCCCCAATTCAAATACAATATGGTTTATTCAAAAATCCAAAAATGCCTTGGAAAAATATCCATCACCTCTGGATATGGTTTTCACCTTTTTCCATTAATCATGAACATTTTGCAAACCACTTTGGGTTTTTGAAAATATTTTTGAATTTAAACCTATTTGAATTGCTTTAGTGCTAGGGCTTGAATCAAACCCCCATTTCAAGTTTAACTGAAATTTAAATATGATGACATGGATGAAGATGCAACTAATTACCAACAGAGATCTGGGGCTGTGACACACGCTCATGTATTGCGTGAAGATTCAAAAGTTTGAGAACACCAAAAGTATGAAACAATTGCTTGGCTTGTCATCGGGGTTGTGCATGATTTAAATATTTTGTGTGGTGAAGATAGAGCATAGCCAGACTATATGATTTTGTAGGGATAACTTTCTTTGGCCATGTTATTTTGAATAGACATAATTGCTTAGTTAGTATACTTGAAGTATTATTATTTTATGTCAATATTAAACTTTTGTCTTGAATCTTTTGGATCTGAATATTCATACCACAAATAAGAGAATTACATTGAAAATGATGCTAAGTAGCATTCCACATAAAAAATTCTGTTTTTATCATTTACCTACTCGAGGACGAGCAGGAATTAAGCTTGGGGATGCTTGATACATCTCCAACGTATCTATAATTTTTTATTGTTCCATGCTATATTATATTCTGTTTTGGATGTTTAATGGGCTTTATTATACACTTTTATATTATTTTTGGGACTAACCTATTAACCGGAGGCCCAAATTTCAAATTGTCGCTTTCTTTGCCTATTTCAGTGTTTCGAAGGAAAAGAATATCAAACGGAGTCCAAAAGGAATGAAACCTTCGGGAACGTGATTTTCGGAACAAAAGTGATCCAGAGGACTTGGAGTCTACGTAAAGCAATCAACGAGGAAGGCACGAGGCAGGGGGCGCGCCCTCCACCCTCGTGGGCCCCTCGTTGCTCCACTGACGTACTTCTTCCTCCTATATATATAGCCATATACCCTGGAAACATCAGATATGGAGCCAAAACCCTATTTCCACCGCCGCAACCTTCTGTACCCGTGAGATCCCATCTTGGGGCCTTTTCCGGCGCTCTGTCGGAGGGGGCATTGATCACGAAGGGCTTCTACATCAACACCATAGCCTCTCTGATGATGTGTGAGTAGTTTACCTCAGACCTTCGGGTCCATAGTTATTAGCTAGATGGTTTCTTCTCTCTCTTTGGATCTCAATACAAAGTTCTCCACAATTCTCTTGGAGATCTATTCGATGTAATCTTCTTTTGCAATGTGTTTGTCGAGATCCAATGAATTGTGGGTTTATGATCAAGTTTATCTCTGAACAATATTTGAATCTCCTCTGAATTCTTTTATGTATGATTGGTTATCTTTGCAAGTCTCTTCGAATTATCAGTTTGGTTTGGCCTACTATATTGATCTTTTCTTGCAATGGGAGAAGTGCTTAGCTTTGGGTTCAATCTTGCGGTGTCCTTTCCCAAAGGATGTGAGGGGGGTAGCAAGGCACGTATTGTATTGTTTCCATCAAGGATAAAAAGATGGGGTTTATATCATACTGCATGAGTTTATCCCTCTACATCATGTCATCTTACTTAAAGCATTACTCTGTTCTTATGAATTTAATACTCTAGATGCATGCTGGATAGCAGTCGATGTGTGGAGTAATAGTAGTAGATGCAGAATCGTTTCGGTCTAGTTGTCACGGACGTGATGCCTATATACATGATCATACCTAGATATTCTCATACTATGCTCAATTCTATCAATTGCTCGATAGTAATTCGTTTGCCCATCGTAATACTTATGCTCTTGAGAGAAGCCACTAGTGAACCTATGGCCCCCAGGTCTATTTTCCATCATATTAATCTTCCAACACTTAGCTATTTTTATTGCCGTTTATTTTACTTTGCATCTTTATTTCTCTTTATCATAAAAATACCAAAAATATTATCTTATCATATCTATCAGATCTCACTCTCGTAAGTGACCGTGAAGGGATTGACAACCCCTTTATCGCGTTGGTTGCGAGGTTCTTATTTGTTTGTGTAGGTGCGTGGGACTCGAGCATGATCTCCCTCTTGGATTGATACCTTGGTTCTCAAAAACTGAGGGAAATACTTACGCTACTTTACTGCATCACCCTTTCCTCTTCAAGGGAAAACCAACGCAGTGCTCAAGAGGTAGCAATGATCATTAAAACTACAGAGTGAACGCCTGACCATTGCCATTCAGAGTGACTTTAGGTCTTCTTATACTCCGAGTGGTTTCTGATATGGTCGAGTGAGCATACTCTTTTCAAATGGAATTGGGTTGTCCGAGTGGAACTCTTAGTCGAGTGGGTTAGACCATGTAGTGATTTCAGTCGGTAGAATCCATTGCCTCTTGAATGTTCTTGACCGTACGGCAATGTCCTTGGGTAGGGTACTTAGATCAGGTCTATTGTCTTACCCTAGGTACATGTCATCGTCATTAGCCCCCGAATGGTTCTGGGTCTGAGTGGAATTGAAGCTGAAGGTGGTTCTGATTCAAATTTTCTGATTCAGAAGTACTTTACTTGGATTGATGGACCACGCGAAAAGTTGCAACTTCATTTTCAGTCGCCTTGAGCCATTCATAAGTTGTCGAGTGAACATTCGTTGATAAGCTTCTAGTGTTTCAATATGGTATAAAATATTCGGCCTGACAGATTGATCTGCCGTCCCCGGATCTTGCGGGATTCAAAATTTTGGGAAGCGCGCGGGGCGGAGGAGGTTGCAGTAATCGGAGTGGATTAGGCAGGGGCGCCTCGATCTTCATGCCACCTTTTTCGCCACGTACTGCGTGCGTGACTGTTGCGGGATTTGACAGGATTACCTGGGCCCACGGGTCAGCCACTCGGGAGAAGGCCTTATATAAAGCGCCATGGCTGGGGTTTTCTGCACAGTGCGCCCCATTCTCTCCCTTCCTCCTCTGTTTCTCTATCGCATCCACCTCCTTCCTCGGCGCCGCTGCTCTGCTCGAGCTCCACCCTCCACAATGGGGAAGGAGAAGATGGTGGCTCTGGAGCACGCGAAGAAGGCGACAGCGAAGGCGAAGGGGAAGAAGACGAGCCGGGGAGGGTCTTCGTCGAGATCCGGCTTGCTGCCCGGCTGGATCCAGGGCGACTGGATTCGGTCGACGATCCAGCAGGAGGACGTGGAGGATTTGGCCGAGGGGGGAGTGATTCCCCACGGGTCTTGGCGGCTTCCGGAGGACGAAACCGAGCCGCGGCCGCAGGAGGGTGAGTGAGTCCTTCTTGCCACTCATGTCGACCGCGGTTTTTCTTTGCCTCCCCATCCTTTCTTTTGAGGCTTTCTGAACTTCTTTGGAGCCCAACTTCACCACTTTTCCCGAACACCATCACGTACCTTGCCGCATTCGTGTCCATGTGTGAGAATTTTCCGGGGTGTCGACCGCACTGGGGTCTCTTCAAACATATTTTCACCTGTCGTTCTCAGTCGGTCAAAAAGGCCAACCCGAGTGATGAGAGGACGCACGTGATCCAGATGTGCGGAGGTCTTGGGATCCAAATGAGGGGTAAGAGCACCTTCCCAGCCATGATTCTGCCCGAATCCGTCAGAGGGTGGCAGTCGACCTGGTTCTACTGCAAAGACCAGCCGACTCCAGGTCAGTTGACTGGTCTTCCCCCCTTTTCCATGGCTCGAGTCGATAATCCCTCTACCTTGAGAGTGACTCCGGCGGAGAAAGCGGAGGTGAAGGCGTTGGTCGAGCGAGTGGTCCAGCTTGCCCGCGACGGCGTGACTGGCATGGATCTGTTAGAGGTCTTTCTCAGTCGACGCATTCAGCCACTTCAAGCTCGTGATCATCCGATGTGGCTGTATTCGGGCATTGACAACACCACTCGGATCCACCCGGAGGAAGTTGACGGGGATACGGTGGCGCACTGGCTACAGGGCATCACCGGAAACAAGGATAATCCTATAGGGTCTAGGAGGATTCCTCCACTCGACAACTCTTATGAACCAGACAAGGTCCGACTCCAAATTTCCAAGTGTCTTCTTGATTTATCGTGTAACTGTTCTTGTCAACCGACTGCCATTTGTTCAACTTGTTGTCTTGCAGGTCTTCACCGAGATGTACTCGATGCCTAATGGAGAACAGGAGCAGGAGCCCGAAGGGGAGGCAAGCGGAGGAAAAAGCGACGAGTGGCACTCTGATGGAGGAGAATATGATGAAAGCAACGACTCATGTGACAGTGAAGAAGTTGACTCACCACCTCACACCGAAAGGCGAACCAAGCACGACCATGACCTAGCAAGTATCCGTGGCAAAGCGATTGCGCAGACTGGTCAGTCTTTGAAGTGCCCTCGGACGTCCTCTCCTGTACCGACTGAGAAGGCCCCGAAGCAATCCAAAGTTACACCGTCAAAACCACGGAAGGCCTTGCCCAAGATCAAAGTGGCTGTTCCCATTGCTTCCGGATAATATTTGGACTCGATTTCTTAGTTTGGCATGAATTGATCTTTGGTCGACTCACTTTGGAAGATCTGACCGACTGAAATTTGAGATTTGCAGTGATGCCACCTCTGGGACTTCTGCTTACAGAGATGGTGACGAGGAAATGGAAGACGCGGTCACTTCTAACCCGGGTATGAATTTTGCAATTTTGTCTTTGCTTTCTCAGCCATTTTGTTGGTCGACTGAATTCTGGTGATTGATTCTTTTGCAGCTTGTAACACCCCAAAATTTAACCAGGTTTTTATTATTAAATTTTTTCCAGGAGTTTAAATTTTTTTGCTTTCTGGATTTTCTGTTGATTTCAGAACCCTTATTTTTAATATTGAGTTTTACCCAAGTGGAAACTTTCCAAAATATATTGGACTTCTATGCTCTCTCAATATAACATTTCTTAATCAGTAGATTTATTTATTTAATTATTTCTCTCTGAGCTTTATTCCTTAAAAATGATTTCCATTTAGTTTTGGAGCTCTTTTTGTACTACAACCACTTAATAATTTAACTAATATTCCACCCAAAATTTGAAGATGTCATGTGATGTTTCTAAATCACTTTTATGCAAAAATATATTACATTCATTGAATATTTTGAGTTCTACACCTAATTTTCAAATCTGGTCCAAAGGGATGCTTTTTGCCTACCTTATTAAATATTTCTTTAGAGCCTCCACCAAAATTATGGGATGTCAGTGGTAGCATGCCACCCAACTTTATGCAAAAACCTAGTGTTGTTCTTTGGAAAAATTGAGTGGATCAACCTCTTTTTCATTCTGGTCCAGCCTTGCGATTTCTACTGCAACCCTATTTATTTTTGCTCTAGTGCCCTTGTGCTTTCTCACCTTGTAGTCAACCACCCAAAACCCCTAAGTCCAGGAGCATGCACCCTTTGGGACATTTTTGGTTCATGTAATGATGCCATTTACCACCTGTCCAGAATTGAAGTTTTGCAAAACTTGCACAAACAAGTTTCTTCATTTGGCAAACTAACCTCACCACCCTCTCTTGCATCTAAAGAGACCCCACTCTGGGAGATTTGACCACCCCAAGTGATGCCTAGATGCCTCTGGCATTTTGTCAAATACCCTGTGTGCATAGATAGTTTTGGCATGGTTGAAGGTTTTGTATGGTGAACTTTCCCCTTGCCCCAAACCAAGTTGTCTAGTAGCCTTCTATATGTCTCTAACCTAGGCCTGTGGATTTGCAGCGGCTCTTTAGCATCTTTGGTCGCATACGGCATTTCGTCGAACGAGTGCCGTGCACGCCAGGCCTTGAGCGGAAAGCAGCACGTTGCTTTGCACGTGCTTTCCCGAGCCAGCACCCCCCTGGATAAGTTTCCCTGAGCTCATCCAAATCCTTTCCCTCTCGCCACATCACGCTAGAAGCCCTGACCACCCCCTCGCCCCCTGCAGCGTCGCCAGCAAGCTGCTTGGCGGCACGCCCGCGGCCGCATCTGCCACAGCCATGGGCAGCACCACCCAAACCACCACAACGCGCCATCTCGCCTCCTTCGACAGTGGAGTGGTCGTCGTTAGCCCCTGGAGCTAGCCAGCCACGTCGCCCTGCAGCACAGTAGGGCGGTCCGCCGACGAGCTCATTCACGGCCGCCGCGAACCGACTTGAAAGCGCTATAAAAGGGAGCCCCCAAGCCTCCCCGATCACTCAAGCAGCCTCACACCGTCCTCCTAGTGCCCCGTTGCCATCAATTGAAGAGGGGAAGGCCGTCTTCAACCTCTCCGGCCAGCTCAGCTGCCGCCTCGTTCCGGTTCACCCCGGCGCCACCAGAGCCTCCCCCACCCTTTCATCACCACCACTCTGCTCCACATCGTCTTGCGGAGCCGCCCAGACCCCAAACGACGACGGAGCATCACCGTAGCCCGAGTCCCCAAATCCACCGAAGCTCTCCTCCGCCGCAGAGCTCACCGCCGGCGATTTCCTCCACCTCCGACGACCATACGACCACCGGAAGGACCGCCCCTGATCCGTGGATCCATCCCCGCCTTCAGCTCCCCGCGAGGAACCGCCGTTCACCGGCGACGGTCACCGGGGTCCCGCCTCTGCTCGGGCAGAAGAAGAAGAGGGAGGGGAGACCAGTCAAACATGACTAGTGGGCCCCCTGGACCCACTGTCAGCGACTCCCCGCACGGTCCATGCTGGATAAGTGGAGGCGTCAAACACCAAGTACGCCTCCTCTGACCGAAAACGTAATCTCGTTTGAAATGTTTTCTTTTTCTGTTTTTATTAAAAACAAATTCTTACCAAAACTTTGACTAGCTATAACTTTTTAAATATAACTCAAAATGAGTTGATTCTTTTTCCTGCCTCTTTCAAATATTGTCTAGTTTATTTTAAGATTTATTTCAAAAAAATTCAGACAATTTTTTAGTACTGTTTTTGAACTATATATTGATTCAAAAATATTTTAAATAGGATTTGTGGAGAGAGGAGAAAACTTTCAAGAGTTTTGGAATGCACCCAGCCTCCCCACAACTTGAAGGCAAGCATTCTGAACCCCGGCATATTATTGTGTGTGTTATTTGACGCGGTGACAACACCACCTCGACACGGGGTATACGTCATTTTATTTGATGATATGTTCCTACTCATGAGTGCATTTTTAATGTTTTCATGCTATTGGAGTTTGATATGGTTGTGATGGTAATCACCGTCATGTGCCTTTCATGCATACCTAAAGAGCAACCGGGAAAGCCTCTGTCTTGGGTAGACACGGTCTTGTCCCTAGCCTTCCGTCAAGACGGTCGTGTCCGGTATGGCATGAGGGGGTACGTCGCGTGACGATTCTGTCTGTTGGTTGATGTATATATATATTGTTATGCTAATCATGTAGTGTCGGGGAGGCTGATCGTACCCACGGACACATATGGGGCCTGCGGAGCAGGCCCCTTGTGGTTCGGAGGGGGGCGGAGATCGCACGAAGAGCGGATCGAGGCGAGGCACACGAGCAGTTTACCCAGCTTCGGAGCTCTCCGGAGAGATAAAACCCCTACATGGCGCGCCAAAGATGTCGGGGAGGCTGATCGTACCCACGGACACCTATGGGGCCGGCGGAGCAGGCCCCTTGTGGTTCGGAGGGGGGCGGAGATCGCACGAAGAGCGGATCGAGGCAAGGCACACGAGCAGTTTACCCAGCTTCGGAGCTCTCTGGAGAGATAAAACTCCTACTGCTGCTTGTTTGATGTATTGTGTTCTTGCTAGGGAGCAATGAGAGCTACAAAACCTAGCGTGAGTGTCTCTGGTCTCTGGTGAGTCGAATGAACCGAACCAGCCGAACCCCTTCTACGTTGCGCATGGGCCTCCTTTTATATGCTCAAGGGGTCTCCGGCGGTGGCAACATAGGCGGGGTACAAATGTAAAACAGGAGTTGGTACACCTACCGAGCGATTATCTGATGCAAAATACCTAACTCGGACGGCAAGGGACAAAAGCAATAAATGCCCGTCGGTGTCGCCGAAACGATTACAGAGGCCGTCAGTGCGCCTCCGCCGCCACGATGGCAAGCTTGTCGCGCCGCTCATCGCTGCTCTCCGCTGGCTGCCTGACCCGCCGACTTTCGACAGCGCATGGAACTGTCCCATGGCAACACGTCATTTGGATGAGCTGGAGCGGAGATGGAGAGAAGTTGCATGCCGCGGCAAGCGCCTTGCCGTGGCTGAATCCTTGTCGCGCCCGGAGGCTTGTCGCGCCCCGAGCCTTCCCGGCAAGCTCCTTTTGCCGGGGCCTTGTCTTCTGCGTGCCTGGAGTGGCCTTCCCGACAAGCTCCTCTTGTCGGGGCCTTGTCTTCTTAATCAAATACTTTGTTCTTGAATGGTTCCAAAGGAAGCCACAGAGGATCTTGGCGGTGTGAGGCAAGCCTTGCCGCTGGTGTCTTTGCAACTGTGTCCGTGCAATCACGGGATACTAGGGTACCCTACTCTAGTACACCGACAGGAGCCCCCGGCTGGGCGTATCACGGTGCCGAGTGCTTGTCGGGCCAGGCCCAGGCGTACCGCACGGACACGCTGTGGCCTCGACCACGTCGCAACTTCGCCCGGACCCACCACGATCCCCACTAACGGCACGCACGGGACGTGGCGTCGTCTGCGAAGATCGTGGGCGCGGTCGTGGGGGTTCTTTATTAGTATAAGCGAACGTCGCCCCTCCTCCCCTTTATAAGCGGAGGAAAGCAGGCAGGCCGACCACCCTCGCCATTGCTTTGTCTTGTCAAGAAAACCACCGCCGCTCCCCTCTTCTTGTCCGGTGCGAAGAGAGCAGCGCCAGCCTTTCGCCAAGCACACTCACCGCCGTCGGCCTCCTCCGCCTCGCCATGGCTCAAAGCCGATAAGGAGAAGAGGCGTCAAGTCGGCCGGCGCGGCTGACTCGCGGCATTGCGCAAAGGAGCGAGCCATCTTCCCCCGCAGCTGGCGCCAAAGGGAGCTGCGGACGTCTTCTACCTCTTACGTCGACGGAGACTCGTGCGCATCCGCACGAGGGTGCTCCCGCCTCCGCCTCCGATTTGGCCCCAACAGGTACCCTTTCTTCGCCCTTTTCTTCTATTGCGGGCTCTGCCGCCCCCTTTTCAGTTCTTTATGCGACATAATGAACACCTTTAGCCTCCGCCTCCTTGATTTCACCCCCAACGCCATCTTGACCATGGCAGTTTTCGGCGCATTGTGCGAAAACTTTGTCGAAATCCACCCGACGTGGCACTCTTCCGCCATTTCTTTGTTCCCAGCGTCGAGAGAGGAGAGCCACTTGCCGGAGGGATAGCTTGGTCTCTAGAATCGGCAAGAAAGAGGCCTACCTAGAGGAGAGTTCCGCAACAAGTGGGAGGAGTGGAGAGCCAAGCTGGTCTTTGGGTCGTGAGGAGAATCTGCAACCCTTCACTGGCCGTCATAAACCCCAATAGTGCGCGGGCAGGATTGGAGTAACTTGGCACGGAGGAATGCGGCTGAAGATAGCGATGACCGAATCCTGCGCCTCGGGCTTGCCGGGTTGACCAGAGGCTAGCTTGGCGCGGACTTCCTCCGCCGCCGCATCGCTCCCTTGCAGGAAAGGAGGAGGCCTGCTTGGGAGTTCCAAAATGTGGCGGACATCATGAGGCTGCGCCCGGGTCTGAATTGGAACTTTACTGTCTTGGAGCTGGACTCGTCTTGCCGAGCTGTTCAAGAACGACCCGACCACCCAGTGGTTTAGGTTGCCGCGGGGTCGTCCCATTGCGCAACAACTCGGTGCTCGACCGCATCCAGCGCCATGATGCCTTGTCGACTCCCAGGATCGTCCCAACCTGGCGAGAGCCCCCGACGAGGTCGTGCAGCAATTCTTCGATGATTTGCAAGAGGTGCCGATCCGCTCCGACGAGCAGAAAAGGCTCACCCGCGACACCACCGACCAGGAGATGGCGCGGATTGCCACCAGGTGGAGGCGGCGGCTGGCCGCCACTGGAGCCTTCGGGTTCACCGTGGAGGAGGCGGACGGCCGAAGGCGGCAAGCCTTGCCGAGCGAGGGGAGGTCACCGGGCGAGGACGAGCTTGTCGAGCCCGAGGCCGGGTCGAGTGGACCCGCCGAGGGCGCTTCTTCCCACCGGCCAAGCGACTTGCCGCCAGCTGAGCCCCGGCCCGCCGAGGAGGCGCCTCCGCAAGGCCGGAGACGAGCCGGGCGACAGACTGCCCACAAGAATTAGCTGGGCTGACGCTGGCTCCACCGCGGCAAGCGAGGTTGCCGCGGGAGCGCCCCACACTGCAGCGACAACCGGGGCGGAGTCTTCTCAGGCCACCACCGACGCCTCCGCCTCGTCGCACCGGAGGCAAGCCGGAGTTTGACTTCTCCGCGCTCAGCTCCGAGGAGGAAGGCGAAGAGTAAGCTTCTCGAGATTGTGCTTGTATTTCTTCAATTTTTATTGTTTCATCTTGAATCTGATTTGCTTTGTTACGGGCTCTTTCCTTTCGTGACGCCGGCCAGAGAGCGCGAAGAGGGCTAAGATCCCGACGGTCGTCGTTGAGGACGATTCTCCGTGGCTGACGGGGACGCGTCCGAGACCGCCTTTGCCGACCAGCAACCCTTCCCAGAGCAGCCCAAAGACAGCCCCTGCAGTAAGTGTGCAGTTTTCTTCTTACTATTAGGTGTGCAGGGGTGCTCCTTCTTTGTTGATATCATTTGTGTGCTTGTGTAGGAGCAGAGCAGCCTCATCGGGAGGGCTCGGAAGCCGCCTCCGAGATCTTGCCCGCTGCCACTCGCCGCCAAGGGAGAACTTCCCGGCAAGGGCGCCCTCGACAAGGGAGGCCACCCCGGCAAGGGAGGCCACTCCGGCAAGGGAGGCTACCCGGCAAGGGGCGGCGCCAGTGACCCTCCAGTGGTCGAGGCCATGGCTGCGGACCTCGTTGCAGGTAATTCCCTTACGCGAAAGTCTCCCTTGGGTTTGCTTTCTTTTGTTTCTCTTTTTGAACATCTGCTTGATTGCCCCTTCTTCGTCTGACGCAGAGCCGATGGAGGTCGAGGCCGCCGGCGAGGAGGAAGCGCGCGGCAACACCGACGAGGCCGCCGTCGAGGAAGAAGAGGTCATTGTCGTGGAAGAAGAGGTTGCCGCCGACGAGCCTGTTGGGCGAGGAGGCCACCGAGGCTGCCGACGCAGAGGCCGGTGAGGGGTCGTGGCAACAGACTAACGGACTGAGGCCGCAGGAGCGTGCAAGCGCTACACCGACAATGACTTCCCCGCCGCCACAAGGCCAGTTCGAGGAGCCCCAGCCCGTGCCTACACGAAGGCCGTGGCGTCTTCATCAAGCTCCCTCGAGCCGAGCTCTAGGGCGCCCGGTCGAGGGAGAAACCTTCGACGTCGAGCTACTTCGCCTCCGCTGGCGGACGCTGGTGGACGCCCAAGCAGCAGCGGAAGTCGAGGAGGAGCAGGCTTGAAGAAGCTCATTGTCGCTCTACCGCACCCGGCAGGCCAAGTTAGAGACCTGGGAAGCCCTTGTCGCGAGGGCGGGGGCGGATATGGAGAAACGCGCCGAGGAGCTCCGGAGCGCCAACAAAGAAGCCCTCCGTGACGTGGCGGAAGCGCTGGGCAACTTCATGAAGAGCGCACGGCCTTCATCCTTGAGAAGGCCGCTTGAGAGGAGGAGCAATGGCTGGCTGCCGAGAAGCTTCGCCGCAGGAAAGCGAAGCGCAGCGGAAGGTCAACCTAGACAGCCACGAAGAAGACCTTGCCGCAGCGAGGAGTCGCTGGCGGGCGCCAGAAGCGAAGCGACGCTGCCGCAGCCGCCGAGGCCGCCAAGGAAGAGCTGAAGGCGAAGGTGGCATAGCTGGAGGCCACCCTCAAGAAGAGTGGCGAAAGAGCTTGCCGTGCTCAAGCGTGAGCGTGAAGGACGCCTACACTGGGTGAGCTGCAGTCGTCTCGTTGATAGAGGCAAGGAGCTCGGCCGCCAAGGATTCAAAGGCGGATCTGGAGCTGTTGACCACCCCGACGCAGACGTTGGACAGCGCCCGAGAGCGGGAGGTGGGCTTGTTGGAGGCGATCAAGGCCAAGGAGGAGCTCTTTGGCGAATGCCGTCTCCGTCCAGAACACTTTGAGGGAGAGCGTGGAGCACTGGACCGAAGGTCTTGTGGACACCGCCGCCGACATCCACAACGAGCTGATGAAGCTGGAGATGGCGGACCTTGCGTACTCCTCCGACGAGCATCTCCAACCCAGCGTCAAGCTCAGCTTATTCTTCAAGGGCGTGGCGGCGGGCCTCCGGCGACTCGGGAAGAGGTCCCAAAGCAGCTGGCCGAGGAATCACGCCAGGTCTGCGGCAGGAGCCCTCGAGAAGGTGTTGATCAAGGTGGCCTTCCGCAATCCGGGCCTCAACCTTAAGGGCGTCCTCAGATCCCTGCCGCCTGATGCCAACGTGGAGGAGCTCAAAGCCCTTGTCGCACCCATTGTGGACAAGGTGAACAAGATTAAGCGGATTGAGGGCGACCGCGTAGACTAGGCCGCCAACTTTATCTTTCCCTTGTCGCTGCTGATCATGTTTAGAACACTTTGTTAGATCAGCGACAAGTTATTTTGTAATATACTCTATCTTAGGTGAACGATCAATGCAACGTTATTTCCTCTACTTGATTCCTTCCTTTGTACATTTCTGCCTTACGCATTTGGGGGACTTGTCGGTGCGGGCACTTTTTCCGCGAGCGCTGAGTGCGGAACGTCAGCAGCCTGCTGGCAGTGCCGCCTCCGACAAGCAACCTTGTCGCGACTAGCTGCAGCTCACTTAAGTTGTTGAGCGGACTCGAAACAAAGTAAGGGCGCGACTAGCCGGCGAGTTGGTTCCTCTTCGCATACAGTGTTCTCCATACAAAGTACTATCGTTCGAGGAAGATAACTTAAAAATTTAAAAATTGATTGCTCAAACTTTGGCAACTTAGCTTTTACATCTCTTGCTTCCCGATGAGGTGAAACTTCCTCGGCGGTGCACAGTCCGTAATATTATCTCCTCCTTCCCCCCTGGTTAACTTGTGCGCGAGGGAGCCTTCCTTTCTTTGAGAAAGAAAAATAAGAGGAAATAACGTTATGGAGCCCAGTGGCTCGATTCTCGCCATCGGGTGTGGTTGCTGCACAAAGTGTTAGCTAAAACATGCAATAAAATGATGAAAGCATGGATTTGGCAAGTTGTGCGCAACACATGAGCTTCTTGATGCACGGGGTCTGCGCCCGGCTTTGTACAAAGGATTACATGCAACAGCGGCAAGACTTGTACAAAAGGTGGTTGCCAGAACGGGTTCCGACAACCGCGCCCTATGGGTAAAACTTACGAAGATGTTCAATGTTCCAGGAGTTGCTCACCGGAATGCCATCTTCGGTCTCAAGGCGGACAGCGCCAGGCCTAGTGACTTCGCTTTCACCCGATAAGGGCCTTCCCACTTCAAGGCGTCAACTTGTTTGAATTCTTGGCGGATCGAACGCTGGCGAAGAACAAGGTCGCCTTCCTCGAGACTTCGGCACTAACTTTGCGGCTATGGTAGCGACGCAAAAAGCTTGCTGGTAGCGGCGGCTCGCATAACGGCTCGAAGGCGATCCTCCTCAAGGAGCAGCGCGTCATCTTGTCGCAGCTGCTCTTGCTCAAGCTCATCATAAGCGAGCACTCGAGGCGATCCGTATAAGAGTTCCGTGGGAGAACCGCCTCGCTCCATAGACTAGAGCAAAGGGTGTGCGGCGGTGGCTCGATTTGGCGTCGTCTGATCGACCAAAGAACCACCGGCAGCTCCTCGATCCAGTTTCTTCCGCGACTTGTGCAGCCCGCCGAAAGTTACGGTCTTGAGCCCGCGCAGCACTTCCAGCATTTGCCCTCTCGCTTGACCGTTGCTTCTCGGGTGAGCAGCGAAGCAAAGCAGACCTTGGCGCCAAGGTCTTGGACGTCTTGCATGAAGGTGCGACTCAGAATTGTGTGCCGTTGTCGGTGATGATCCGGTTAGGGATTCGAAGCGGCAAACAATTGACCTAAAGAACTTGATGCTTGGCTGTGCGTCACCTTCCTCACTGCTTCCACTTCCGGCCACTTTGTGAACTTGTCGATGGCGGCGTACAAGTACTCAAAGCCCCGACGGCTTCGGGGAAGGGGCCGAGGATGTCGAGCCCCGGACCGAAAATGGCAAGGATAAAGGGATCATCTGGAGAGCTTGAGCTGGCTGGTGTATCTGTTTGGAATGGAACCGCACGCTTCACACTTGGTTACTTGTGCGATTGCATCTGGAGGCTGTCGGCAGAACAAACCTTGCCGGAAAGCTTTGCCGGGCAAGTGCTCTTGCGCCCAATGTGGTGACCACATATGCCTCCGTGTATCTCTCGCCAATAGCTTCGCTATCTTCCACAGGAATACACTTCAATTTCACACCGTTGAGTCTTCTTACATGCGGTATCTTTGTCGACAAACTGGTACATACTTGATCGCCGGGCTACTCTTTCCGCTTCTTCTTGCTCTTCGGGAAGTTCTCACATGCGGAGGAAATGGACAATCTGCTGCGCCCATGCCGGAGCTTGTGGCTCGACAACAAGGACTAAAGGCATATCTGTTGCTGCGGGAACATCAGCTTCCACGTCGGGAACACGTGGCCTGCTGGAGCTTGATGCTCCCGACAAGCTTGCCGGAGCAAGACTTGTCGGAGGCGTCTCGCTTCAACGAAACAAACCACGGGGCCTGTCGGAGCAGACTGCTCCTCGGCCTGCTGGTGTTGATCTTGGGGACCTTTGCACCGACGGTTGAAGCTCTGGCCGGAAAGTAGTCACCAGGGGCCAACTTCCTCTTCTTGCTTTGTACATTTGATGGTGTTACGGTTATTGAGTCAGCTTGAGCACGAAAATCCCTGGGTTCCACAGGCAACTTAAGTGCGGCGCAGACTTGACAGCCGTCGCCAAGAATATCATTCGAGCTCTTGGAACATGTTCCATTTGCAGGCCGTCAAAGTGCTCTTCCAGCTTCCTCACTTCATCGACGTAGGCTTCCATCAACGGACTCTGGTAATCTTTGTTCACTTGGCGGACGACGAGTTGTGAGTCTCCTCTGACAATAAGCTTTTTGATCCCAAGGTCCACGGCGATCCTGAGACCGACAAGCAAACCTTCATACTCTGCAGTATTGTTTGTCGCTTGCTCCTTGGGAAAGTGCATCTGGAAGACGTACTTGAGGTGCTCTCCGGTGAGTGCGATAAGCAAGACGCCGGCACAAATACTTGCAGCGAGAAGGCACCATCAAAGTACATCAGCCACTCTTTGCTTGCTTCTTTGACGGGAATGCTCGTCTCCGGAATCTCTTCATCCGGTGTTGGCGTCCATTACGCTATGAATTACGCCAACGCTCGCTGGATAGTTGATGTGCTTTCAAACTTGAGACCAAAGCTTGACAGCTCCGATGCCCACTCGACAATCCCGCCTGCCGCTTCACGGATTCTCGCAGTATCCTCTTCAGCCGGAAAGCGAGTGACAATTGTGATCTCATGTGCTTGGAAGTAATGGCGAGCTTTCTTGAGGCCATGAGGAGGCCGAAAGCAATTTCGTGACACCAGAGTACCTTGACCTAGCCCCCTGCAGGAGGGAATCGACAAAGTAGGTAGGCTGCACCATCCTTTTCTCATGATCTCGTTCATGTGCTCGCTGCGGATTCATCCTTGTCGGGACCAGAGCTTGTCGTGAAGCCCCACCTTGTCATTTGGATGTGCTTGCCGTGGTTCTTTGGCTCGTCATCCGCCTCCCTCTCCGCTATTAACGCAGCACTAACCACTTGATTGGTTGCCGCTATATATAGCAGCAACTTCTCTTGTGGCTTAGGTGCGACAAGTGTTGGAGTGGAGGACAGGTATCTCTTCAAGTCCTGCAGAGCAGCCTCGCTTCGAGTCCATTTCATTGGACCCGCCTTTTCAAAATCTTGAAAAATGGCGAGCGCGTTCAGCAGAACCTAGAAATAAACCTGCCGAGAGCAGCCACGCAACCGCAAGCCTTCGTACATCCTTGACGGCGCTTTGGTGCTTCAATCTGCTCAATGGCCTTGATCTTGTCGGGATTAGCTTCGATCCCTCATTTGAGACACGAAGAACCCGAGAAGCTTGCGGAAGGAACTCCAAACACGCACTTCTCGGGGTTGAGCTTAAGGTTGATCTTGCGCAGATTTGCAAAGGTCTCGTCCAAATCTTGAACCAGAGTTGCTTTGTCCTTGCTTTTGACCACTATGTCATCCATGTAGGCTTCTACATTTCTGTGCATTTGCGGCTCAAAAGCGTCATGGACTACCCTTGAAAATGTTGAACCAGCATTCTTCAAACCGAAAGGCATCCGTATGAAACAGTATGTGCCACATGGTGTGATGAATGCGGTCTTCTCCTCATCTTCTTCAGCCATGAAGATCTGATGGTATCTCGAGTATGCATCAAGAAGCGAAAGCAAATCACATCCGGCCGTGGAGTCAACAATCTGGTCAATGCGGCGGCAAGGGAAATGGATCTTTGGGACAAGCTTTATTAACATCCGTGAAGTCAATACAAAGTCTCCATTTCCCATTTGCTTCTTATACGACTACGAGGATTGGCCAACCACGAGGGATGGAGCACTCCTCGACAAGGCCTGCCGCTTCCGGTTTCTTGATCTCTTACGCTATGAATTCTTGGCGCCCACCGCTTGCTTCCTCGACTTTTTGCTTGACGGGCGCGATGAGGACAAACGGCCATGCGGTGCTCAATCACTTTCACAGGAACACGGGGATATCGACGGTTGCCATGCAAACACGCCGACATTCGCCCGCAGAAAGCAACGAAGGCCGCCTTCCTATTTAGGGTCGAGAGAGGCAGCGATGGTGAAGGTACCACCGGTGCCGTCCTCCTTGGCGAGCACCTTCTTGGTCTTGGCGGAGCCACCATCTTCTTGCACTTGCGGTGGAGCTCGATGGTGCGTCCTCGACGGTAGCGCGGCACTCAAGAGGTGCGCTTGCGGAGTGAGCATCGAGTCCTTGCCGGACTTGGACTTGGTCTTCTTCCCCAGGAGCTTCGGTGCAAGTGTCTCGGCAATCCGTCGCGCTGCTGCATCCCAAAGAGATCTTGTCGGGACAGATAAGGGCATCCTTCTTGTCGCCGTGGGCGATGAGATGATTATCGGGCCTGGCATCTTGAGTAGATTGTAAGCGTAGTGAGAGGCTGCCATGAACTTGGCGAGTGCTAGACGGCCAAGTATCCCATTGTAAGGCAATGGGAAATCGGCAACGTCGAATGTAACCCTCTCAGTCCTGAAGTTCAGCTCGCTGCCAAATGTGACCGGCAACGTAATCTTCCCTTCGGCTTGCTCCTTCCCGGATTGATTCCTTGGAAGGTACCGGTCTCTTCGAGCTCGGCTGTCGAGGATTTGAAGCATCTGGAGCACCGCGGAGGAGATCAGATTCAAGCGGCCCGCCGTCAACTAACATTTTGTGACCTTGAGGTTGCGGATGGTTGGAGAGACCAACATCGGCAAGCACCCGACCGCTTGATTATGCGATCGGTGGTCCTCAATATCAAAATGATAGGCATGCTGGACCACTTGAGAGGCTTGCGTGACTCTACGGATGGTTCCGCTGTATTGACCTCTCGCATCCATTGCTTGAGTTGGCGGTGGGAGGTATGCAGGGAAGCACCTCCGTCAACGCAAAGGACCTCTATGGCTTTCTGAAACTCCTGCTCATCGGTGTCGTCATCTTCCATATCTTCGTCGTCGTCCTCATCTTCATCCTTGTCGCGGCCGCGGGGAGGTCGATCTCCTTGTCGCTGCTTGGCCTTGCCGCGGCGTCCTCCCCGGCCGAGACGTTTCTTGCTTGCTCCCCCAGCACCTTCCTGGGCCTTCTCCTTGTCGCGCCGCTCGTACCCAGCTCTGGCTGTTCGACAAGCTGCTCGACCTTCTTGCAGCTCACGGAGGTCGTGGCCCTTAGTGCGGTGGATCTTGCAAGATTGCTTGCCGGAGCTGTCTCGCTTGTCGGGCGGCCGCCACCGACCGGTGGTTGGCGTCGTGGCAACCTCCTTGCCGGAGCCACCAGCCTTGGCGTTCTTGTCGCCACCTCCATTGCCGGACTGCTTTCATCGCTAGCACTTCTCGGCTTTCTTCTTCCTGTTGCCTCGCCGCGGCCCTTCTTTGCCGGGCGGTGTCCTCCTTGCCGATCCACCTTACGCATTCTCTCACAGGAGTCTCCTCCTTCCTCGGTAAGATGCACACTTGTCGGCCAAGGCGTACAGCTCATCGACGTCCTTGAATTTGCACATCGCCATCTCCTCCCTCATCCTGCGGTTCCGCACATTACGATGAAATGCGCTGATCACCGCGGGGGTGGACGTCACGGGATGTTGTAGTGCACTGGCTGAATCTACGAATGAACTTGCGCAGGACTCTCCTTCCTTACAGGCGAGCAAGTGAAGGTCACTCTCTTGTCCATGAGGTTTGTGGCCACACTGTGAAGGCGCCAACAAGCGATGGCACAGAATCTGCCCAAGAGGATATGGAGCTGTCCGCAAGTGCATGAGCCAAGATCGGCGTTGGGCTTGAGCATGAGCGGGAAGTAGTTGGCGAGGATCTTGTCGTCCCGTTCCCCCGCAGCCTGCCCCGCGATGGTGTAGATGCTAAGGAACTCCGACGGATGTGTCCTGCCATCATACTTCTCCGGCACGTCTGGTTTGAAGTTTTTCTGACTGGGCCACAGGACTTGCCGCAGCTCACGAGTGAACGCAGGGCAACCTACCGCGTACGGAAAGTCGCCTGGCTCCTCCGACGCGCGCATGTCAACAGAAGGCCCAGCACGCTTGTCGGACTGACGTCGCGCTTCTCTTCGGCGCTCGATGCGAGTTCGAGCGTCCTCTTGTTGTCGCTCATGAAGAACTTGGCGTTGATCGCGGCGAAGCTCTCGGATCCGGACGGCAGCGGTGGAGTCGGCTGCCGAGGTGGATCCGGTGAGTCGGCGATCTTGGCCTTCTTGGCGGAGAGTGCACGGTGGTTGCACCTCCGACAGTCTCGTCGCCACCGGCTCGTGCCTTGTCGTCTCGCCGCGGCAATGATGGCGTTGGTTGCCGCGGGGCGTCGCCGTTGGCAAAGCCGATGAGGCTCGGGATCGTGGCCCTCCACTCGTCGACCTTGTCGGCCCGTTGGAGGGTAGTCGAGGAAACAGCTGAGCTCTCGCCAGAGCTTCTGCCGAGTAGTGGGTGGCATTGGAGAACGGTGCGAGGCGGGACACGCTCGGACTTCTAACCACGTTAGAAGGAGCAGCACCCGTCCGGCGACCGTATCTCGCTTGTGCGGCATGTTGGCGCGCATGCTGGTCTTGAGGGTCTCGATCCAGCGAGCGTATGGCGTTGTGAACGCCATGGCGTTGTTGGTCCCGTCTCTGAGATGGGCGCGGGGATGCTTGTGACGCCGAGGTTTGCGGGGCCTTGTCCTTGGACTTGGCAATGTCGCGGACACCTTCGTCGCGCCCGTTCCTCCGCCAGCGTCTGCCCCACCACCCGTTTGCTGCGGTGAGGGTGGGTACGACGCGGACGGGCTGCTGCCGCCGAAGCCTTCTTCTTCGGTGGCATGTTGAGGAAGATGTTGATGACGCCCGCTTCGTGTGACGCCGGATCAGATTCACACGGCCTCGGCGCCCCCTACAGCGCCAAAGATGTCGGGGAGGCTGATCGTACCCACGGACACCTATGGGGCCGGCGGAGCAGGACCCTTGTGGTTCGGAGGGGGGCGGAGATCGCACGAAGAGCGGATCGAGGCGAGGCACACGAGAAGTTTACCCAGCTTCGGAGCTCTCCGGAGAGATAAAACCCCTACCTGGCGCGCCAAAGATGTCGGGGAGGCTGATCGTACCCACGGACACCTATGGGCCCGGCGGAGCAGGCCCCTTGTGGTTCGGAGGGGGGCGGAGATCGCACGAAGAGCGGATCGAGGCGAGGCACACGAGCAGTTTACCCAGCTTCGGAGCTCTCCGGAGAGATAAAACTCCTACTGCTCCTTGTTTGATGTATTGTGTTCTTGCTAGGGAGCAATGAGAGCTACAAAACCTAGCGTGAGTGTCTCTGGTCTCTGGTGAGTCGAATGAACCGAACCAGCCGAACCCCTTCTACGTTGCGCATGAGCCTCCTTTTATATGCTCAAGGGGTCTCCGACAGGTGGCAACATAGGCGGGGTACAAATGTAAAACATGAGTTGGTACACCTACCGAGCAGTGTCTGATGCAAAATACCTAACTCGACGGCAAGGGACAAAAGCAATAAATGCCCGTCGATTGTCGCCGAACAAAGGCAACAGAGGCCGTCAGGTGCGCCTCCGCTCGCCACGATGGCAAGCTTGTCAGTGCCGCTCATCGCTGCTCTCCGCTGGCTGCACAGCCGCTCGACACGCGCGCATGGAACTGTCCCATGGCGACACGTCGCTGGATGAGCTGGAGCGGAGACGGAGAGAAGTTGCATGCCGCGGCAAGCACCTTGCCGAGGCCGAATCCTTGTCGCGCCCGGAGGCTTGTCGCGCCCCGAGCCTTCCCGGCAAGCTCCTTTTGCCAGGGCCTTGTCTTCTGCGTGCCTGGAGTGGCCTTCCCGACAAGCTCCTCTTGTTGGGGCCTTGTCTTCTTAATCAAATACTTTGTTCTTGAATGATTCCAAAGGAAGCCACGGAGGATCTTGGCGATGACGAGGCAAGCCTTGCCGCGGGGTGCTGCAACTGTCCGTGCACGAGTACGGGATACTAGGGTACCCCTACTCTAGTAAACCGACATGTAGGGAATATTTAAACCTCCTGAGTCGACCGTAGATCTAGTCTTGTCCCGGTAACCCCCATACTTGTTTTGTGCTGCCACTTGCCCCTGCCATAGGTAGGGTACGGTTCAGTAAGTTGTCAACCCCTTTCCAAGCACCCACCGTACAGAGAGGCCTTGGTGGAAGATACCGGAGGCATCCGGTAGGCATGCCACCTGGTCCGGGAGCATGGGTGTTTCGGTTGTAGCCGAAGGGGTGGCTCCCCTAGTTTGTGCGCGGTATAAATTTTTGATCCCATGTTACGTCGAGGTTGTAGCCTCCCCACTTAAAGTTTCGCTTAACGGGTGTCATGGGTGATTCCAGACACCGGTAAGTTAGGCTGATGTGTGCAGATAGGTGTGTTTACAATTAAAAGGCCGTAGACGGAATTAGCCCCGATGGACTAAAGGAATCCATTGTTCGTGGGTAAAGAGTACACCCTCTGCAAAGATTAAGCCTATTCGAATAGCCGTGTCCATGGTTAAGGATTACAGACTGGGATGGGTCGAGTGTCGGTCTTAGTGTCGGTCTTCGGAGGAGAAACTGTTAAACCAAACTTGGATACTGACTTGTGAGGACCATGATTATTATTTTGTTATGGACTAAACGTTATATTATTTGAATTATCGAGTATCCCTGGGATGGTCCTACCTCCTGGATATTCAATGTGTTTATTTTTAAGCCCTTTATGTGGTGTCGCTGAGACGCCCGACTGTGGCATGCTTGTATTTATTTCCTGTATAAGCCCTTTATGTGGTGTCGCTAAGACGCCCGACTGTGGCATGCTTGTATTTATTTCCTGTATAAGCCCTTTATGTGGTGTCGCTGAGACGCCCGACTGTGGCATGTTTGTTATTTATTCATTTTAATAGCCCTTTATGTGGTGTCGCTCAGATGCCCGACTGAGGCATTTCTCTTTGTTCACTAACCTTTCGAGGTGTCGCTTCAGACACCCGATCGGTGTATTTTATTACTATTACATTATTGCATATCCATAAATAACCTGCTTGCCTGCATTAGAGATTTTACTTTTGTGACTGGCATCATGATCTTAAAATATTTTCAGAGCAAACTTTTATCGTTGTTATATTATACCCGTGTTCATAATGTTTGCGAGTACATTCAAAAGTACTCACTGGCTTGTCCCTGGCTATTGTCTTGGCCAGATTTCTTGCGCGGAGAGGAGCGACCGTGATGACAGCCGGAACCTAAGCAATGGTGATAGCAACCTCGCGAAGATAGGAGTTATCCTGGTCATTTGTTCACTGGGAAATGGAGTCCCATAAACACTGATGTACCACAAACCGCTTCCGCCATCAACCACTAGAAACCATTTGTTGTACTCACAGGCCAGAATGGTCTTGTACTACATATTTTGTATTTTTCTTGGAATTTCTGTACCAAGTTGGTGCCCCATCAGCTAACAGTAATCACAGGGGCTGGTGAGCACAAGGGCCATTTTCTGAAATTAATACCGGAAAACCGGTCGTCACAAACTTGGTATCGAGCCAGTGACCATTGGCTAATCCTATCTTAGCCAGATCGATAAACCTAGGTAAACCAACCCTTGGACCTTAACCAAACCCCGCCAAGCTTCTCATGCAAGATAGCCACACAGTGACCCCGACACCTTTTTGGCAGTCGGTGCCCAACCTATCATCTTAGCCTGTCGATCACGCGCCAGTGACCGACGCCCATTTTGTCCCATCCGCAAGCGTGCGAAGGAAGACTCCGTCCCCTTTTCTATAAAAAGGGCACGCTAGCCTCAACCCAGCACAGCACAGCCTCTTCCCCGAACCTAGCCATAATGCCTGGCCCCGTAGTGCACAATGAGACCACAGCAACCAACCTTGGAGGTTTTGTGACCATACTCGCAAACCTCACCCGTCGTGCCTATGCGTTAGAAGAGCCCCCAGAATATGTTGTGTACCAAGGAACCATGAGCGGTGAGAGCCGTCAATTCTGGGCCACTGTGCACATCTACGGTAGGGGTCTGTCGCCAGAACGCCCCTACAGTTCACCGGAAGGACCACTTCCTTCGAGCCACAAGCCATCCAGCTAGCTGCTCGAGAGGCTATAGTTCAACTCCGGCAGTTGTCGCCCAGAGTTAACTGTCGCTCGTTCTACTACTACCCCAGGCGTGAAGGGTATGGTAGACCACCCCAAGTTGCCAACGGGGATCACGAGACGGACCCTGTGCTGTTGCACCTAGTACGCTATGTAGGTGCACTAGAGGCACTGTTTGATCAAATCACCATTGATTTGATCGCAGCTCGTGGAGAGCTGGTTCGCCGAGCCCCGGCAAGCAGGGAAGCCGAGCCCGACGCCGACAACCCAGTCGTGCTGTTCGGACACCCGATCGAGACCCTGAGGTCAGCCCCAGCCAGCAGCCAAGGTACTTTGATGACCCCAGAAGTGTTTCGTCGCCTTTTGGGAGCACACTCCAACGGGATTGTGGCCAACAATCCCCGCGATGGTCATCATCACCACCCCGACCCTGAAGCCCCTCAACCACCTCCGGCTAATCCCGACGATGAGACCCGTGGAGAAGCCTCGACATCCACAAGGCACGCCCGTTTGGATATAAACGAGGTGGACTAAGTCACCCGAGTAGTGCCGAATTCTAGTGTATCCTCGCTTTGTAATCGTGTGACCTTGTAAATAAACGCAGCATGTTGTTGTGCCTCTGCTTTAATAGTAACCTTGCATATTTGTGTCAGCCTACAGTTGTTTTATTTTTCAGGCACAGCTACCGAAACCAACCCCGACGACACCCACAGTAACACGGCCCTTTTGTGAGATATGTGTATCTGTGACTCTGACCCCGACCCTTGGAGCTAATCTGGCAAATTTATTACCTTTCACCACGGTAAATAACCAGCCCGGTTGCTATATAAGAAGGCCACCTCGTGACCTTACCCAGCACCCCTCACCTCGTGCACCACTCTCACAACCATTTCTTGCCATGCCGAGCCCTAGTATCTATCTGAGAGCCCCAGATGCAACCCCGGGTAGTTTTGTCAAAATATTGTGGGACTTTACCTGCAGTACCATGGGTTCTACCCAGCCACCCTAGTACGAGCTATTCAAATCGAGAATCACCCCTTCCACCTCGAAATATTGGGCAGCAGTACACATCCCTCCCGCAGACTCCAACCAAGACCCTACGGAGGTTTCCTTCGTGGGGAAATCTAGGCCAACCCCACATATGGCCATAGAACCTGCTGCGTACGAAGCAATTGCTCATCTTCAATTCACGGTACCCTATGCCAGCGAACGAGGGTATTATTACTTTCCGAGCCGTGCAGCACCCGAAGAAGTAATATCTTTTCCCGGTGGACGATTTGAGAGAGACCCAGTGCTGGCCAACCTTGTCCAAAGACGTCATCGCCAAGAACGTTTGAACCAACGAGTAATGGGTTATCTCCAGAGTCTCGCTGATTTGAATCCTCGGATTGCCATCGGCAGACCACTGAGGCCCGACCAGGAGAGACACATACATCGGCTGGTCAATCCACTCCCTCCGATAGAAGAGGAGTGTGTCCTAGTACCAGAGACATTTTTGCGAGACCCCGTCCAATTACCGTCATCATTTTAGACGTCAATGTTGTGTTTATTATTGCAACATTTATTATTGCATTGTAACTTATGCATGGTACCCTAAGTTTGTGCGACGAGTCAATTATTTGGTTTCTACTAATATGAGTAGTTTTCTTTGTGATTTATTTTCCTCAAGTTAACCTTTGTCCCCGCGAAAAATCCTGGAGTGAGATTTCTTTTCCCTGAGTTGCTGCACCATGTATTTTCTCACGACATGGATTATTTTATTCATGCAACACCACGTCAGCAGACCCCCAACCACTCGGACTCACACACTGCTTGCAAAGACACGTAACCATGTTGCGTCTCACCGACACCTCCCTAAGCACATCATAGCCTCCAAAGGAGAGATTAGCGGATAATCATCCGGATACAAATCAACCCCGACACACCGACAACAGTTAACACCCGGCATCACACCTAGTCCTCATGATCACCGCCACCACGGAGAGCCAGCACCCGAGCGGCAGCATCACGGCGATCATCGAGGATCATCGCCAGACAGAGCACGCGGAGAGCCCCAAAGATCGCCGGGCCAGCCCTCCGCACACCAGGATCACGTACCAGTCCGGCACCGCCTCCGCCATTAGAGCCTCGTCTTGAGCTCCGGTAAGCAGCAATGGAGGAGGAGGAGGAGCGAGGCCAGGTGTGAGGAAGAAGAAAGAGCAGCGCGATCGTTTTATAGCTCGAGATTGGTGTACGGTGGGCAAGGTCCACCAGCGCCGCTCGTCGCCTGATCGCCGGTGTTCGGAGGCGAATCCATGGCAAAGGCCGACAGCCAAGATCGCTGCATGAGGTGAGTGCACGCTGCGCCGGCAGCAAGCACGCCGCGCACTACCACAGTACGGCCTAGATTCCCTACGAGCTAGGCGTCGCCGATGGAGAAAGCACGGGAAAGCGCGCGAGAGAGAGGAAGAAGAGAGAGCCAGAGGAAGAAGGAGAGACTAACAGTGGGCCCTGGGTCCACCTGTCAGCCAGAGGGAGCACTGTGCTCTCGGGTACGACCAGCGTATTTTTGAATTTAGAAATTATTCTAAATTCACTACATCCATCATAGAGATCGCTCGTTTTTCCCTAACACGTGGTTTTCTTCACACAGCACCAGTGTCCCACACTGTGTTTCACCCCACTTATTGCCCTCTCACTATAGCCGCATTTTACCGTTTAAGTAAAGTAATTGTTTTGATTTGGTAGGAGTTTTATTTAAAAAAAAAAGCAATTCTTAGCAAATCTCGAGGACGAGATTTTTTCTTAAGGGGGGTAGTATTGTAACACCCCAAAATTTAACCAGGTTTTAATTATTAAAAATTTTCCAGGAGTTTAATTTTTTTGCTTTCTGGATTTTCTGTTGATTTCAGAACCCTTCTTTTTAATATTGAGGAGTTTTACCCAAGTGGAAACTTACCAAAATATATTGGACTTCTATGATCTCTCTCAATATAACAATTTTTAATTAGTAGATTTATTTATTTAATTATTTCTCTCTGAGCTTTATTCCTTAAAAATGATTTCCATTTAGTTTTGGAGCTCTTTTTGTACTACAACCACTTGATAATTTAACTAATATTCCACCCAAAATTTGGAGATGTCATGTGCTGTTTTTAAATCACTTTTATGCAAAAATATATTACATTCATTGAATATTTGAGTTCTACACCTAATTTTCAAATCTGGTCCAGTGGACAGTTTTGCACTGCAGCCTTATTAAATATTTCTTTAGAGCCTCCACCAAAATTATGGGATGTCAGTGGTAGCATGCCACCCAACTTTATGCAAAAACCTAGTGTTGTTCTTTGGAAAAATTGAGTGAATCAACCTCTTTTTCATTCTGGTCCAGCCTTGTGATTTCTACTGCAACCCTATTTATTTTTGCTCTAGTGCCCTTGTGCTTTCTCCTCGCTTGTAGTCAACCTGCAAAACCCCTAAGTCCAGGAGCATGCACCCTTTGGGACATTTTTGGTTCATGTAATGATGCCATTTACCACCTGTCCAGAATTGAAGTTTTGCAAAACTTGCACTAACAAGTTTCTTCATTTGGCAAACTAACCTCACCACCCTCTCTTGCATCTAAAGAGACCCCACTCTGGGAGATTTGACCACCCCAAGTGATGCCTAGATGCCTCTGGCATTTTGTCAAACACCCTGTGTGCATATACAGTTTTGGCATGGTTGAAGGTTTTGTATGGTGAACTTTCCCCTTGCCCCAAACCAAGTTGTCTAGTAGCCTTCTATATGTCTCTAACCTAGGCCTGTGGATTTGCAGCGGCTCTCTAGCATCTTTGGTCGCCCTGGCATTTCGTCGAACGAGTGCCGTGCACGCCCAGAGCGCGAGCAGAGCACGCGTTTTGCACGTGCTCGCGCCCGAGCCAGCACCCCCCTGGATAAGTTTCCTCGAGCTCATCCAAATCCTCTCCCTCTCGCCACGTCACGGTAGAAGCCCCGACCGCCCCCTCGCCCCCTGCAACGTCGCCAGCAAGCCGCTTGGCGGCACGCCCACGGCCGCATCCGCCACATCCATGGGCATCACCGCCCAAACCACCACAGCGCGCCAGCTCGCCTCCTTTGACAGTGGAGTGGTCGTCGTAAGCCCCTGGAGCTAGCCAGCCACCGCCACGTCGCCCTGCAGCATAGTAGGGCGGTCCGCCGACGAGCTCATTCACGGCCGCCGCGAACCGACTTGAAAGCGCTATAAAAGGGAGCCCCCAAGCCTCCCCGATCACTCAAGCAGCCTCACGCCGTCCTCCTAGTGCCCCGTTGCCATCAATTGAAGAGGGGAAGGCCGTCTTCAACCTCTCCGGCCAGCTCGGCCGCCGCCTTGTTCCGGTTCACCTCGGCGCCACCAGAGCCTCCCCCACCCTTTCATCACCACCACTCTGCTCCACATCGTCTTGCGGAGCCGCCCAGACCCCAAACAACGACGGAGCATCACCGTAGCCCGAGTCCCCAAATCCACCGAAGCTCTCCTCCGCCGCAGAGCTCACCGCCTTGCGATTTCCTCCACCTCCGACGACCCTACGACCACCAGAAGGACCGCCCCTGATCCGCGGATCCATCCCCGCCCTCAGCTCCCCACGAGGAACCGCCGTTCGCCGGCGACGGTCGCCGGAGTCCCGCCTCTGCTCGGGCAGAAGAAGAAGAGGGAGGGGAGACCAGTCAAACATGACTAGTGGGCCCCCTGGACCCACTGTCAGCGACTCCCCGCGCGGTCCACGCTGGATAAGTGGAGGCGTAAAACCCCCAAGTACGCCTCCTCTGACCGAAAACGTAATCTCGTTTGAAACGTTTTCTTTTTCTGTTTTTATTAAAAACAGATTCTTACCAAAACTTTGATTACCTATAACTTTTTAAATATAACTCAAAATGAGTTGATTCTTTTTCCTGCCTCTTTCAAATATTGTCTAGTTTATTTTAAGATTTATTTCATAAAATTTCAGACAAATTTTTGGTACTATTTTTGAACTATATATTGATTCAAAAATATTTTAAATAGGATTTGTGGAGAGAGGAGAAAACTTTCAAGAGTTTTGGAATGCACCCAGCCTCCCCACAACTTGAAGGCAAGCATTCTGAACCCCGGCATATTATTGTGTGTGTTATTTGACGCGGTGACAACACCACCTCGACACGGGGTATACGTCATTTTATGTGATGATATGTTCCTACTCATGAGTGACTTTTTGATGTTTTCATGCTATTGGAGTTTGATATGGTTGTGATGGTAATCACCGTCATGTGCCTTTCATGCATACCGGAAGAGAAACCGGGAAAGCCTCTGTCTTGGGTAGACACGGTTTTGTCCCTAGCCTTCCGTCGAGACGGTCGTGTCCGGTATGACATGAGGGGGTACGCCGCGTGACGATTCTGTCTGTTGGTTGATGTATATATATATTGTTATGCTAATCATGCAGGGAATATTTAAACCTCCTGAGTCGACCGTAGATCGAGTCTTGTCCCGGGAACCCCCATACTTGTTTCGTGCTGCCACTTGCCCCTCGCCATAGGTAGGGTACGGTTCAAGAAGTTGTCAACCCCTTTCCAAGCACACACCGCATGTAGAGGCCTTGGTGGAAGATACTGGAGGCATCCGGTAGGCATGCCACAGTGCAGGAGCATGGGTGTTTCGGTTGTAGCCGAAGGGGTAGCTCCCCTAGTTTGCGCGCGGTATAAATTTTTGATCCCATGTTACGTCGAGGTTGTAGCCTCCCCACTTAAAGTTTCGATTAACGGGTGTCATGGATGATTACAGACACCGGTAAGTTAGGCTGGTGTGTGCAGATAGGTGTGTTTACAATTAAAAGGCCGTAGACGGAATTAGCCCCGATGGACTAAAGGGATCCGTTGTTCGTGGGTAAAGAGTACACCCTCTGCAGAGATTAAGCCTATTCGAATAGCCGTGTCCATGGTTAAGGATTACAGTCTGGGATGGGTCGAGTGTCGGTCTTAGTGTCGGTCTTCGGAGGAGAAACTGTTAAACCAAACTTGGATACTGACTTGTGAGGACCATGATTATTATTTTGTTATGGACTAACCATTATATTATTTGAATTATCGAGTACCCCTGGGATGGTCCTACCTCCTGGATATTCACTGTGTTTATTTTTAAGCCCTTTATGTGGTGTCGCTGAGACGCCCGACTGTGGCATGCTTGTATTTATTTCCTATATAAGCCCTTTATGTGGTGTCGCTAAGACGCCCGACTGTGGCATGCTTGTATTTATTTCCTGTATAAGCCCTTTATGTGGTGTCGCTGAGACGCCCGACTATGGCATGCTTGTTATTTATTCATTTTAATAGCCCTTTATGTGGTGTCGCTCAGATGCCCGACTGAGGCATTTCTCTTTGTTCACTAACCTTTCGAGGTGTCGCTTCAGACACCCGATCGGTGTATTTTATTACTATTACATTATTGCATATCCATAAATAACCTGCTTGCCTGCATTAGAGATTTTACTTTTGTGACTGGCATCATGATCTTAAAATATTTTCAGAGCAAAATTTTATCATTGTTATATTATACCCGTGTTCATAATGTTTGCGAGTACATTCAAAAGTACTCACTGGCTTGTCCCTGGCTATTGTCTTGGCCAGATTTCTTGCGCGGAGAGGAGCGACCGTGATGACAGCCCCGGAACCTAAGCAATGGTGATAGCAGCCTCGCGAAGATAGGAGTTATCCTGGTCAGTTGTTCCTGTGGGAAATGGAGTCCCATAAACACAGATGTACCACAAACCGCTTCCGCCATCAACCACTAGAAACCATTTGTTGTACTCACAGGCTAGAATGGTCTTGTACTACATATTTTGTATTTTTCTTGGAATTTCTGTACCAAGTTGGTGCCTCATCAGCTAACAGTAATCTTGGGGCTGGTGAGCACGAGGGCCATTTTCTGGAAATTAATACCCGGGAAACCGGTCGTCACACAGCTCCTCCCAATGTCATTAATCTTCTAGATGATGACGAGGATGTGCCGCTGAGGCCCATGGGAAGGAGAAGCAGGAAGACATCAACTGGCAAGGCGCCTCAGTCGACGCTAGTGACGGAACCGGTGATCCAGGAGACCGGCAATGCCAACCGGGCTTCTGTGACTTTTACCGTACCATTGTCAAGTGCCCAGCCTTCAGCGTCGACTGTATAGATTCCATCCGATCCACCATCTTTACTCTTCACTGTGCCTCATGTCCCAGAGGACCAAGTGGGTGCTGCCAAGGAAGCTATACGCCAGGAAGGCATCATGATGGAGCAGATGAAGGTGGTTCGGGAGGCCAGTCAAGCTGCTTATGATGCCAGCTCAGCTCTCCAGAGCAACGTCCAGGTTGGTTGATTACCGACTGATCCTTTAGCTTGTCGCTTGTTCTATTAGGATATGCTACCTGAAAACTTTCCTTGTGCATCTTTTTGTCAGTCTGCATTTTGCATTTGTACACCCACCGGGTGTTTAAACTACTGCTGAATAGTTTTGCTTCTTGAGTCGACTAGGTTATGTCGATTGAGTCTTTGAACTAGTGGGGGCACGCTGAGTGCACCCAGTGGGTGTAGTCCTCGAGACCATAGTTGACTGCGGGCAGTCGGCTATGGTCTGAGAATCAGAACTTTCTCACTCGGTCTGAATGGATCACGTCGAGTGGAACCTGAACCAGTGGGGGCACGCTGAGTGCACCCACTGGGTGTAGTCCCCGAGACCGTAATCGACTGGGTGGACCAAGTCAATGAAAAAGTCGAACCAGTGGGTGTCGTGGTTCTAAGTCTGACAGTAGAATGGGGGGTAGGAATGGAGAGGCAAGATCCTAGCTATGGAGTAGTTGTATACGCAAGGGATTTACGAGTTCAGGCCCTTCTCGGAAGAAGTAACAGCCCCACGCCTCGGAGCCCGGAGGCGGTCGATTGAATTATATGCGTATGTGTTACAGGGTGCGAACCCTTCTACCGTGGAGGGGTGGCTTATATAGAGTGCGCCAGACCCCAGTCAGCCCACGAGCGGAGGGTTTAAGGTATTTTAAGGCTAGGCGTTCATCGTAACGCCTTACATAAAGTGTCATCATGACCATAAAGACTATTTAACTACAAACCGCTTTGGACACCGAGTGGCCCTTGGACTCTGGTGGTCGAGTGGGTCTTCATGGTCGCAGTGTCTTTGAATCTGTCGAGTGGAAGCCTACCAGGTCGACTGGTAGGCAGCTTCTTTCATGAGTGTCCTTGGGGAGGGTACCTTTGGGCAGGTCTATGACCCTACCCTAGGTACATGACTTCATCATTAGCCCCCGAATGGATCGAGGTTTGAGTGGGGAAGGAGTTGATAATCTTTCCGACCTGTTCTTTGTGTTGCGAGCGTGTCCTACTCTGGATCAACGACCTTTTAGTGATGGTATCAACTTCTCTTTCAGTCGCCTTGATCCATTCTTCACATTTGTCGAGTGAACTTTGCGAACTTGAGGATTTCCGAGCGACGGATCGGAGGAAATCTGGCGTTCTGACAAAGTTGCTCTGCGGTTAAGCGGATTTCGCGGATCTGAATTTTGGGAAGCGAAAGCGGAGAAAACTGCGGCACTTTCGGATGGGATAAGACGATGACGCCTCGATCTTCACGCCGCCTTTTTCGCCCGCGTATCAGCGTGCGCTTTTATTCTTGGATTTGACGGGATTACTGGCCTACCAATTGACCACTCGAAGCGGCCTCATATAAAGCATCGGACGGGTATTTTGAATAGTGCGACCTCAATCTTCCCCTCCCTCCGCCTCCAAACCTTCCCGCTGGCGCCCTTAGCCTGCTCAGCCAAGAGCTCAAGACTGCTTCGCCGGCGACCATGGTGAAGGAGAAGACCGCAGCCTTGGAACCGGTGAAGAAGGCGGCGGCGAAGGCGAAGGGGAGAGCGCCCTGTCGGGGCAGATCTTCTTCGCGGTCCAAGCTGCCACAAGGTTGGGTCCATGGAGATTGGATCCGCTCGACCATCACCGAGAAGGACCTCAATGATCTGGCCAACGAGGGACTGATCCTCCATGGGTCGGCGAGGCTTCCGGGAACGGAGTGGCAGCCGCAACCTGAAGAGGGTGAGTGCGTTCTCCTAGCCACTCACGTAGATCGGGATTTTCTCGCCACGATTCCTTTCTTCCGGGGTTTCGAACTTTTTGAGCGCAACTCCATCATTTCACTCCCAAGTCCATTGTCTATCTTGCCGCTGTGTTGTTATGCGAAAACTTCTTGGGCTGTCGGCCTTTGGGGCCTCTTCAAGCATATATTCACTTGTCGCTCTTAGACGGTGAAGAAAAGCGAACCGAATGACGAGAGAACCCAAGTAATCCAGATGTGTGGGGACTCGGGGTCCAGATGAGGGGAAGAGCGCCTTTCGGCTATGACTCTCCCCGACTTCGGTTAGAGGGTGGCAGTCGACCTGGTTCTCTTGCCAAGACCAGCCGGCAGCCGGGCGATCATTGAACTCCCTCCTTTCTCCATGAGTCGAGTGGAACAAGCCATCTTCCACGAAGGTGCTACCAGAGGAGAAGGCCCAAGTAAAATTGTTGATGGAACGCGTAGTCCAGCTCATTCGCTGACAGGGGTGACCGGCATGGATCTTCTGGAAGTTTTCCTCCGACGGCGTATTCAGCCACTCCAATACCGAGGCCATCCGATGTGGATGTACTCCGGTACGGATGATACCACTCGGGTCCATCCAGAGGAGGTCGACGTCGCCACGCTGGAGAAGTGAATGACTGCCATCACAGGAAACAAAGATAACCCTCACGGAGCTAGGAGGATTCCACCACTCGACCAGACTTACAAAGCAGACAAGGTATAACCACTTATCTCCGACTGTGATTCGGCTGCATTCATTCTGTTTAGATGCCAATTCGTTGACTGACTTTTGCCTTGTTTTGTTGTCTTCTAAGTCACCACTGAGATGTACTCGATGCCCAACGGGGCGCAGGAACCAGTTGAAGAAGAAGAAGGAAGCGGAGGTGAAAGCCAGGAGGAATGGGAGTCCAACGGCGAGGAGGATGAGGGGGACGACAGCTCGATGAAGAGGAGGAGGAGGAGGAAGAGGAGGAAGACGCCGATCCTCCCGCTCGGAGGGAAGGTCCAAGTTGACGCATGACCCGGCGGCCGGGCGCGGTAAAGCTGTTGCGCCCACTGGGCAGTCGACGAAGCGACCTCGGACAACTTCTCCTGCGTCGACTGAGAAACCGCCGAAGCAACCTCGAGCAACATCGTCGAAGCCGGCGAAAGCCCTGCCCAAGATGCGGATGGTCATTCCCACCATCTCCGGGTAATCAGCAGAACTTGTATTTCCCTATTCAACATGAGTGTACTTTTGGTCGACTTGATGACTGATCAGCCGATTCTTGAAATCTGTAGTGCTACTACCTCCGAGACCTCAGCCAAGCACGAAGATCAGGAAATGGAAGATGCCGTCACCTCCAACCTTGGTACGATCTCTTTAGTTTCGCTTTTAGTCGATTGGATTTCCATATTTACTTTTGAATCTTTCTTGTAGTTCCGCCTCATGTCATTGATCTCCCCGATGATGACGAGGAAACACCGTTGAGGAAGAGGAAGAACAAGAGGGTGCCTACTGGCAAGGCAGCTCCAGTTTTGACGATACCTGAGACGCTAGTTTCCGAGGGAGGCAACCCCACTCGGGCTTCTGTGTCTTTTGCTGTACCGCTGACAAGTGCCCGACCCACTTCGTCGACTGCTGATCCACCATCCCTTTTTGCTATACACCACGTCCCGAAAGCCCAAGTGAGTTACGCTAAGGAGGTCAGTACGCCAGGCAGGGATCATGATGGAGCAAGTGAAGGCAGTCCGAGAGGCCAGCCAGGTGGCCTATGATGCTAGTTCAGCTCTCCAGAGCAATGTCCAAGTAAGTCGATCGTTGCTTGCTCTGTTAGGATATGCTACCTGAAACTGCTTGCTCTGTTAGGACATGCTACCTGAAACTGCTTCTTTCTGAAGATTTCCATATCTGTACACCCACTGGGTGGGTGTGTCGATTGAGTTTTTGTGGGGGCACGCTGAGTGCACCCACTGGGTGTAGTCTCCGAGACTATGGTGGACTGCGTGCAGTCGACTATAGTCTTTATACTTTGAACTTCTTCACTCGGCCTGGTCGGACCAAGTCGAATGGAACCGTAAAACCGGTGGGGGCACGCTGAGTGCACCCACTGAGTGTAGTCCCCGAGACTATGGTGGACTGCGTAGTCGACTATAGTCTAAAGAACTGTTTTTTTACCGCGGCTGACCGCTAACAATTAGCCATGGTTTTAGAATCATAACCTTTTTGCCTCTTTTGGTCGACTGGTCGAACCAAATTGGTAAAACCAGTGGGGCACGCTGAGTGCACCCGCTGGGTGTAGTCCCCGAGACTACTGTCGAATGTTTTGATTCGACTGTAGTCTTAGAAATGCTACAATTTTTCCTTAGTCACTCGGAAGTGATCTGTCTTTGATGCCTTTTGTTGATTGACTCTTTGTAGAAATCTTGCGAGCTTGTGGCTCGCTATCTTGAGATTAGAGAACAAACAGATCCAGCTCAACCTCGACTTGAAGCTTGCTCGGGAGAATTTGCAAAAGGCGAAGGATGAAGCAAAAGGTATGGCTGGTGAGAACTTTGATGACTGTCTTTGTTTTTCTGTTCATTCTCAACTCTATTCTCATTGTTGCTTTGCAGATAAACTGGAAGAGACTCTGAAGAAGAAAGACCTTGACCTTGCAGAGGCACAGAAGGCGGCTTTGGAGAAAACAAAGCTCGCTGAAGAGAAACTTGCCTCAGTCGACAAACTTGAAGATGAAAATGCCAAGCTGAAAGCCGCTCTTGACGCGGCCAACAAGGAAGTTAGTCGACTGAAGAACGACAAGATTGCTCTGTCTGACAAGGCTGGCCAACTGGCGGGGAAGCGAAACGACCTGAAGGTTTATCTTGGAGGGCTCGCCAAGAAGCTGTTCCTCATGCTTGAAGGTAATCTCTTTATCCGACTGTCTTGCTATCACCGGCTCATCGCATAATTGTTGTTTTGAGTCTGAGCTGTGTTTTCAGAATTCTGTCAAAACTTCGAAGAAGAAACCAGTTGAGTGGAAACCAGCCTGGACCCCATCAACTCTCCTGTGAAGGACGAAGCTTCTATGAATGTGCTCCGACTGGATTCTCGTGTTGCTAGCGTGGTGGACTATCTTGCTCGACTGAAAGCTGCGGTGTCGCGGATCGACTCAACTCTCTGGCCAGATCAGACGCTTCAGAATGACCTTGAATCCTTAATGGCTCGACTGAATGAGATTCCAAGTCGAGTGCAAGAATGGAAAAAGTCTTCTGCCAGGTGTGGTGCTGATGTTGCTCTGTCTCTGGTTCGTGTACACTGCAAGGAAGCGCAAGAGGACAAGTCAAGGCGTCCCTCAAAGTTGCCAACACCGGGAAGTACGACTTAGATCTTTCATGGAGACCTTCATCGCTGCTGCTACCCGCATTGCCGACGGAATCGACCTCGACCATTTTGTTGCACCTTCCAGTCCTCCACCGGAGGAGTAAAAAACTTCTAAGTCCCACCTTAAATTTGCCTTGGAATGCCGAGTGGTTTTTGTAACCGACAAACTTTAACAGGCTTAACGCCTGAGCACTTTTGGATCCGTAGGACATTTATCCGAACTTGATCTATCCTTGAACATGCTTTATTTGCCTTCGAGAGAACTTTGCTCTTCATTCGGAATATATTTCATTGTTGTAAGTAGTATCCTTAAGGTGAAACTCCAGTTGAGTTGTACTTCATCTATCTTGCAGGTAGAGATGGAGCACAGACTGCGATTGACCTCGTCGTTCTTGCGGATTGGGATGGACCGCACGTTGTACTTGTGGCGAAGCTCCGAAGGAGAAGGTAGCAGTCGACCTGCACCTCGTCGTCCTTGCGGATTGGGATGGACCGTACGTTGTACTTGTGGCGAAGCTCCGAAGGAGAAGGTAGCAGTCGACCTGCACCTTGTCGTCCTTGCGGATTGGGATGAATTCCTTACTTAGGCGAGCGCTGGGCTGCAGCTAAGCCCCCGAGTGGGAGGTTTGCTCTCCACTCGGTAGGATTTCTATTACTTAGGCGAGCACTGGACTGTAGCTAAGCCCCCGAGTGGGAGGTTTGCTCTCCACTCGGTAGGATTTTTATTACTTAGGCGAGCACTGGGCTGCAGCTAAGCCCCCGAGTGGGAGGTTAGCTCGCCACTCGGTGGGATTTCTATTACTTAAGCGAGCACCGGGCTGCAGCTAAGCCCCCGAGTGGGAGGTTTGCTCTCCACTCGGTAGGATTTCTATTACTTAGGCGAGCACTGGGCTGCAGCTAAGCCCCCAAGTGGGAGGTTTGCTCTCCACTCGGTAGGATTTCTATTACTTAGGCGAGCACTGGGCTGCAGCTAAGCCCCCGAGTGGGAGGTTTGCTCTCCACTCGGTAGGATTTTTATGGTGTAGCTTTGAAGGAGAAGGTAGCAGTCGACCTGCACCTCGTCGTCCTTGCGAAGCGTTCATTATTTTGGATGTTAAGGCGAATCCTTGGGCTGTTGCTAATCCCCCGAGTGAGAGGCTGACTCTCCACCCGGTAGGATTTAAATACTTGGAGAGTACTTGGACTGTAGCTAAGCCCCCGAGCGGGAGGCTGGATCACCACTCGGTAGGATTTTGAATACTTAGGCGAGTACTTGGACTGCAGCTAAGCCCCCGAGTGGGAGGCTGGCTCACCACTCGGTAGGATTTTGAATACTTAGGCGAGTACTTGAGTGCAGCTAAGCCCCGAGTGGGAGGCTGGCTCACCACTCGGTAGGATTTTGAATACTTAGGCGAGTACTTGACTGCAGCTAAGCCCCACAGGTGGGAGGCTGGCTCACCACTCGGTAGGATTTTGAATACTTAGGCGAAGCGGATTCGCAGCTAAGCCCCCGAGTGGGAGGCGGCTGCGCCACTCGGAAAGGATTTTTACAAACTTAGGCGAACCGGATTCGCAGCTAAGCCACCCATCGGGGAAATTTCAACAAAAAGTAATAACAATCACTGGGAAAATTATAACCTTCTTGTCTTAGATAAACAAACTACAAAAGTACTTTTATTACATCTCAACCGAGTGAGTATTTAAGTATAAAAGGGGCGGAGTAGCTCCGCATTCCAAGCTCGAGGCTCGTCGATCTGGCGATCAACGTTGTAGAGATGATACGCTCCGTTTTGGAGAACTCTTGTGACGATTAAGGGACCTTCCCAAGTGGGAGCGAGCTTGTGTGGTTTCTGTTGATCCACTCGGAGGACCAAATCTCCCTCTTGGAAGGCTCGACTCTTCACATTTCAGGCATGGAATCGACGCAAGTCTTGCTGATAGATAGTCGAACGGATCAGGGCCAACTCCCTCTCCTCTTCAAAGAGGTCGACAGCATCTTGCCGGGCTTGTTCCGCTTCTTCTTGAGTATAGCTCGACTCGAGGCGCATTGTGAAGGTGTCACTCGGCAGAACTGCTTGACTCCATAGACAAGAAGAATGGAGTTCTCGGTCGACCAATTAGGAGTGGTCCTCAATCCCCGTGAGAACTGATGGAAGTTCGTCGACCCAAGATCCCGGCTGCGTGCTTGAGATCACGCATCGGCCGTGGTTTCAGCCCTTTGAGAATGAGGCCGTTTACACTCTGCTTGTCCATTCGACCGAGGATGAGCGATCAAGCATAGTCGACCCGCTGCAATCGAGAGCGCGTAAGGCTTTGAACTTGTCATTATCGAAGTTTGACCCATTGTCGGTGATGATGCTATGCGGAACTCCATATCTGAATATCAACTCTCCGATGAAATTGATAGCGATTGCATGCATCAAGGTTCTTGATGGGCTTGGCTTCGATCCACTTGGTGAACTTGTCGACTGCTACTAGCAAATGAGTGAAGCCGCTTCTGCCAGTTCTCAGCGGTCCAATCATGTCTAATCCCCAAACAGCGAAGGGCCAGACGAGTGGAATGGTCTTCAAGGATGAGGCGGGCTTGTGTGACATGTTGGAATAGAACTGACACCCTTCACACTTGTCGACTATTTCTTTTGCCATTTTATTTGCTTTCGGCCAGTAAAATCCCGCTCGGTATGCTTTAGCCATGATGGTCCGAGAGGACGCATGATGGCCATAGGTCCCCGAGTGGATATCCTCAAGAATTATCTGACCTTCTTCTGGCGTGATACACTTCTGGCCGACTCGATCGGCGCTTTCTCTGCATAACTGTCCCTTGATCACTTTGTAAAGGCCTTGGATCGACCAGACGATCTGTCGAGCCTCTTCTTCATTCTCTGGGAGTTCTTTCCTTAGGATATATGCGATGTACGGCCTTTGTCGATCGGGAGTGATGACCACAACTTCCATAATCAGGTCGACCACGGCTGGGACCTCAACTTGGTCGGATCATTGGCACTCTTTTGCTGCGGGGTTTCTTACGTGAAAGGATCCTCCTGCACCGATGGTGCATGAATGTGCTCCAAAAATACATTCTCGGGAATGGCTTCCTCTTGGACCCTATCTTCGCCAAATCATCCGCAGCTTGATTTTTAGTCGGGTATATGATGAAGTTCTAACCCCTCGAATTTCTTCTCCAGCTTTCTCATTGCATTACAGTAACCAGTCATAGCCGGGCTTCTGACATCCCACTCCTTCATCACTTGATTAACAACCAGATCCGAGTCGCCGTAGACCATAAGGCGACAGACGCCGAAAGTGAAATGGCCATACGCAACCCATACAGAGTGCTTCATATTACGCTTCGTTGTTGGAAGAATCAAAGTGAATCTGGAGAACATATTTGAGCTTATCTCCTCGGGGGGAAACCAAAACAACCCCCGCACCAGAACCGTTCAGCATCTTGGAACCATCGAAAAACATAGTCCAGTGCTCCGAGTGAACTTGAGTCGGAAGCTGCTGTTCAGTCCACTCGGCGAGGAAGTCTGCTATTGCTTGGGACTTGATGGCTTTCTTTGCCTCAAATTTGATATCAAGGGGAAGGAGTTCAATCGCCCATTTAGCCACTCGACCAGTTGCATCTCTGTTATGAAGAATTTCCGACAATGGGGCGTCATTTAATCGTAATGGAATGATCAGGAGAAATATGAGCAACCTTCTTTGTGGTCATATAAATCCCATAAACAAGCTTCGATAGTGAGGGTATCTTTGCTTTGATGGGGTCAGCACTTGAAAGATAATAAAGCTGGGCGTTGAACTTTGAAGGCTTTTCCTTCTTCTTCCCGGCTCGACCAAGTAAATGCAGTCTTGACGACTTGTCCAAAGGCTGCAATGTAAAGCAACAAAGGCTCTTTGCCGATAGGAGCAGCAAGCACCGGCTGGGTGGAGAGCAGAGCTTTTAGCTCGCAAACGCTACATCGACTTCGAGTTCACTCGAACTTGTGTGACTTCTTCATCAGTCGGTAAAGAGGCAATGCCTTTTCACCGAGGCGAGAGATGAATCGACTTAAGGTGGCCAAGCATCTAGTAAGCTTCTGGACATCGTGCACACGCACAGGGCGCTTCATTCGGAGTATAGTGCCAACCTTTTCGGGGTTAGCATCGATTCCTCGCTCGGAAATGAGAAAACCGAGTAACTTTCCACCAGGAACTCCAAATGTGCACTTTGATGGGTTAAGCTTGATATCATACCTCCTGAGATTGGCAAATGTTTCAGCAAGGTCAGTCAACAGGTCAGAACCCTTTCATGACTTGACCACTATATCATCCATGTACGCTTCCACATTCCGACTGATTTGAGTGAGCAAACACTTCTGAATCATCCTCATGAATTTGGCTCCGGCATTCTTAAGACTGAATGGCATGGTGACATAACAGAAGAACCCGAATGGAGTGATGAACGATGTTTTAATCTCATCGGGTCCATACAGACGGATCTGATGGTACCCGGAATAGGCGTCTAAAAAAGACAACCTCTCACATCCCGCAGTTGAGTCGACTATTTGGTCAATGCGAGGAAGAGGGAAATGATCTTTCGGGCAGGCTCGATTGATATGCTTGAAATCGATGCACATGCGCAACGACTTGTCCTTGTTGGGGACCATGACGACATTGGCGAGCCACTCGGAGTGGTAGATCTCTCGGATGAACTCTGCCGCTAAGAGCCGAGCCACCTCTTCACCAATGGCCTTTCTCTTATGGACGGTGGGCCGTCGAAGATATTCTTTAATCGGTTTGACTTTTGGGTCAACTCGTAGGCGGTGCTCAGCCAGCCCCCTGGGAACACCCGGCATGTCAGCAGGCTTCCATGCAAAGATGTCCCAGTTCTCACGGAGGAACTGGATGAGCGCTTCTTCCTATTTTGAGTCGAGTGTTGTTGAGATGTTGGTCGGAGCAGCATTGGGATCAGCTGGGTGAATGTGAACCTGTTTCGTCTCACGGGACCGGAATCTTGACTCGTGGCGGGCTTCTTAGCTCGCAACAAATCACTCGGATCTGCAGTTTTCGATACTCTTGTAGCTCTACCATCGCCAATCGAGCATCGGCGATCTTAGATCCCTTCGAAGCACTCTTCCGCCTTCTTCCGATTGCCCGTAAAGGTGATCACGCCCTTGGGACCAGGCATCTTCAGTTTAAGATACACGTAACATGGTCGGGCCATGAAAGCGTGCATATCGGCCTTCGAGAATAGCGTGATAAGCGCTCAGGAAATCCACGACCTCAAAGGTCAACTTTTCTTTCCGGAAATGCTTCGAATCACCAAAAACTGCGTCAAGAGCAATTTGGCCGAGTGACTCAACCTTCTTTCCAGGAATGACTCCGTGGAAGCTCATGTTACTGGTGCTGAGTCTGGACATCGTAATGCCCATCCCTTTCGACGTCTCTGCGTACAATATGTTCAAGCCACTACCACCATCCATCAGAACTTTGGTCAGTCGAGTGCCTTCGACGACTGGGTTGACCACCAACGCCTGCCTCCCAAGGGTGGCAATGTGCGTCGGGTGATTGGACTGGTCGAATGTGATGGGGGTCTGGGACCATTTCAGATAGCTGGGCGTCGCCGGAGCGACCATGTTCACTTCCCGATTGATAACCTTCAATCGACTTTTGCTTTCGACATCAGCAAAAATCATCAGGGTGGAATTGACCTGGGGATATCCATCATCGCTGTCATCTTTGTCCTCAACTTTGTGCATCTCCTTATCCTTATCCTTGGGCTGTTTCCCTTGGAACTGCTGAATCAAGAGACGACACTGTCGAGTGGTATGTTTCGGGTAGATGAGTTTACCCTCTTCATCTTTCTTCGTGTGAATGTGACAAGGCAAATCCAACACGTCATTTCCATCCTGGTCTTTTACCTTCTTGGGGTTCCAAGGACCCTTGGGTTTCCCCTTGAACTTTCACAGGGTCACTGACCAAGGCCTCTCCGGAGCAGCGGTGGCTCGGCTTTGCGCTTACCTTCCATTGGAATTTCCTCCGCCGGCCTCATTAGCGGCCGATTTGTATTTACCACTCCGGAGCCGATCCTCTTCTTCACCATTTGCATATTTGGTGGCAATCTCCATCATCCGACTCAGGGTCATATCTCCGGTTCGACAGAATTTAAAACTCAACTCTCTGTCCTTGACACCTTCTTTGAAGGCACAGACTGCCTGGTGATCAGATACATTCTCAACTGTGTGGTGCAAAGTGATCCACCTCTGGATATAATCTCTCAAAGTTTCACTCGACTTTTGCACACACGCATCGCAACTCAAATCAACCCCGCTGGTCGTTTGTAAGTCCCTTCAAATGTCCTGACAAACACTCGGGCAAGATCTTCCCAAGTGTAAATACTGCTGGGTGCTAACTGATTCAACCATGCTTTGGCTGAACCCTCCAACATAAGAGGCAAATGCTTCATGGCTACCTCATCGTTGCCGCCGCCGATCTGAACAGCCACTCGGTAATCTTCAAGCCGAGTGTCAGGCTTAGATTCACCAGTGAACTTACTGACTCCAGTCGCCAACTTGAAGTTGGGAGGAATCACCGCGGCTCTGATGACTCTGCTGAAACACTCTGGCCCTGAGACATGAACTCTGCTGCTGGAGGGAACATCTCTGTCATGGCCGTCTCGGTGAGCTCTGTTCCTGTCGACCAGACCTTGAACGATAATAGATCTCACATCAAAGCCTGGTTCCCTGGGGTCGACTAGAACTCTTCGCCCAACACTGTGCTGGCGTCTGTCATCCTGCTGCCAAGGAGCGCATGATCCACCCCTTGGGGGAGGAGTGGGCACTCGACGTCGATCATTGCGATCGAATCAGTGCTCATACTGCTCGCGGCTCTTGTACTGATCATCACGCCGGCCCCTACGTTCCTCACGCCTCGGGGGCGATCTCGGACTATGGGCCGACTGGACTGAATTCGCAGCGACGGATCGGCTGTGAATCCTGTTCCGCGACTGTGATACGACTGAGTTTTGATCTCCTGCCGCCCGGAGCAGATCTCTGATTTGTAGCAAACCTCTACCCGCCTCCGTCTGGGAAGGCTGAATTGACTCTGCTATACGGTCGACAACTGCTAACTTCTGAATCGGAGTTCGATATACCTGAGTTGGTGGCTGGAAGAGCTGACGTCGACTGGATTCTGGAACCCTTGGTCGCGCGCGCTCGTCTAGTACTTGCTGAAGGTTCTCGGTCGAGTGCGCTCAGCCAGGTTGTTGCCAGCGCATCCTCCAAGGCATGAGCCTCGGGGTTTCTCCAACGATAGGAGTGTGAAGCGCATCCATGTTCCGACGGCGAAGCTCCTCCCTCTGAAGCAAAGTGAGGGGCTCGGGCAGGTACTCTTCATGGGCTTGCTCCGGATCGCCTCCACCGTCATCTCCGTTGGTGCGGGTGAATCCGGGGGGACTGCATGGTCCATCGACCATCAGAACCTCTGCCGCCGGGTCACTGCTATCGCATTCGGACCTTGATCTCTGCGGAGCCCGGTCGAACAGGCCGTAGAGATTCGTCGGGCTCGATCGCCACGACTTGGGGATGGCCATTGGCGGGCCACCGCATGCCTCACCCACCGCTGAAGCCTTGACCGGCCGAACGCTTGCTCCGGCGGAGGCGGGGCGAGGATAGCAGAGCCGACCCATCTTTGGGTCGGCCGGTTGCCTTGAGGAGGACGCCAGCGGACACCTGCAGCAGTCGTCACCCAGCAGACGAGGCGCGTCCATGTCGAGTGGAGCCTCCACGAAGCCAAGCGGAGTCATCGGCTGACGAACGTGAGCGCACCGAGACGGATCTCATGACCCTCGACCAGAACTCCACTGAAACCATGATGTAGGAGATCAAAGAATCCCAACTTCTCCAACAAATCGCTAGGACACACCTGCCCACGGTGGGCGCCAACTGTCGTGGTTCTAAGTCCGACAAGAGAATGGGGGTAGGAATGGAGAGGCAAGATCCTAGCTATGGAGTAGTTGTATACGCAAGGGATTTACGAGTTAAGGCCCTTCTCGGAAGAAGTAACAGCCCTACGTCTCGGAGCCCGGAGGCGGTCGACTGAATTATATGCGTATGTGTTACAGGGGTGCGAACCCTTCTACCTGTGGAGGGGGGTGGCTTATATAGAGTGCGCCAGGACCCCAGTCAGCCCACGTAGCGGAGGGTTTAAGGTACATTAAGGCTAGGAGTTACTGGTAATGCCTTACATAAAGTGTCATCATGACCATAAAGACTATTTAACTACAAACCGTTTGGACACCGAGTGGCTCTTGGACTCCTGGTGGTCAAGTGGGTCTTCATGGTCGAGTGTCTTTGAATCTGTCGAGTGGAAACCTACCAGGTCGACTGGTAGGCAGCTTCTTTCGCGAGTGTCCTTGGGGAGGGTACCTTTGGGCAGGTCTATGACCCTACCCTAGGTACATGACTTCATCAGTGGGGGCACGCTGAGTGCACCCACTGGGTGTAGTCCCCGAGACTGCTGTTGAATGTTTGATTCGACAGTAGTCTTAGAACTCTTAGAACTTGTTATTTTATTGCTCAGAAGTAGCCAATCTCCGTGTCTGTCGACTGACTATCTCCTGACCACAGAAATCTTGTGAACTTGGAGCTCGGTTTGCTGACTTGGAACAGAAGCAGATTCAACTCAATCTTGATCTGGAGCTGGCCAACACAAACTTGCAGAAGGCCAAGGATGAAGCCGTTGGTGTTAAAAACTTGTCGACTAATTCGTTCCTGACCCGAGTGTTATCTCCTTCTTCTGAACCGAGCGTTATTTCCTTCAGAAACAATGAACCAGGCTCTAGCGCAGAAGGATCTGGACCTTGCAGCCGCGCAGAAAGAAGCAGAAGAGAAAATTGCACTCGCCGACTAGAAGCTGACTTCAGTCGGTAAACTGGAGGAAGAGAACATCAAGCTGAAGGCTGCCCTTGATGAAGCCAACAAGGAGGCGACTCGTCTGAAGAAGGACAAGAGGGCCCTGACGGACAAAGTAGAAGACATCGCCCGCAAGAGAGATGAGCTGGAGAATTATCTGGGAGGACTTGCCAAGAAGTTATTCGTTATGCTTGAAGGTGTTTTCCTTTGTCCGACTGACTTGTTGCTGTCGACTCGATATATAGCTATTGACTCATCATTGTATTGCGTGTGCAGAATTCTACCAGAACTTCGAGGAAGAGACTGGGCGAATTGAGACAAGCTTGGACCCCATCCTCTCTCCTGTTAAGGACGAAGCTGCCATGAATGTGCTCCGACTGGAATCTCGTGTCGCTGGTGTTGTCGACTACCTTGCTCGGCTGAAAGTCGCAGTGTCACGAATCGACACAACACTCTGGCCAAGGGCGATGCCGTAGAATGACCTCGAGTCTTTGATGACTCGACTCAATGAAGTCCCCGGCCGAGTGCAGGAATGGAAGAAGTCTTCTGTGCGGTGTGGTGCTGATGTGGCTCTGTCTTTGGTTCGAGTCCACTGCAAGGAAGCCAAAGAACAGAAGCTGGCAGCGATCAAGGTTGCTAACACCAAGAGGCTTGACTTCCAGTCCTTCAGGGAGACTTTCAGTGCTGCCGCCACTCAAATTGCAGATGGAATCGACTTGGATGAATTCGTTGAGCCTGCCAGTCCTCCTCCTGCGGAGTGAACGAACTCTTATAATCCGATTAAATTTGCCTCGATATGCTGAGTGGTTTTTGTAATAGTTAAACTCCTTCGGGTCTGATGCCCGAGTACTTTAATCCGTCGTCTGGAACCTCGTGGGATTTATCTTAAACTTAGCCTTTCTCTGAATACGCATGTGTTTGCCTTCGAGTGGAACTTGTTTCTTCACTCGGAACAACCTTTATATTTGTGATGCAGCTCTGAGGAGAAGGTCGCAGTCGACCTGCACCTCGTCGTCCTTGCGGATCAGGATGGAGCATACATTGTATTTATGGTGCAACTCTGAGGAGAAGGTCGCAGTCGACCTGCACCTCGTCGTCCTTGCGGATCAGGATGGAGCGTGTAGCCTAGTCCCCGAGCGAGAAGATCGTTCTTTACTCGGAACGTGTTTCAAACTTAGGCGAGTACTGGACTGCAGCTAACCCCCCGAGTGAGAGGCTTGCTCTTCACTCGGTGGGATTTTTTTTAAACTTAAGTAGTCTTGGACTCTGACTAAGCCCCCGAGTGAGAGGGTTGCTCTTCACTCGGTGGGATTTCGAACTTAGGCGTAGTCTTGGATTGCAGCTATGCCCCGAGTGAGAGGGTTGCTCTTCACTCGGTGGGATTTTTTTTCAAACTTAGGCGTAGTCTTGGATGCGGCTAAGCCCCCGAGTGAGAGGGTTGCTCTTCACTCGGTGGGATTTTTTCAAACTTAGGCGAGTACTAGACCGCAGCTAAGCTCCCGAGTGAGAGGCTTGCTCTTCACTCGGTGGGATTTTTTTCAAACTTAAGTAGCATCGGATCAGTAGCTAAGCCCCGAGAGAGAGGCTTGCTCTTCACTCGGTAGGATTTTTTCAAACTTAGGCGAGTACTGGACTGCAGCTAAGCCCCCAAGTGAGAGGCTTGCTCTTCACTCGGTAGGATTTTTTCAATCTTAGGTGAAACGGATTCGCAGCTAACTCCCCGTGTGAGAGGCTTGCTCTTCACTCGGTAGGATTTTTTCAAACTTAGGCGAGTACTGGACTGCAACTAAGCCCCCGAGTGAGAGGGTTGCTCTTCACTCGGTGGGATTTTTTCAATCTTAGGTGAAACAGATTCGCATATAAGCCCCCGAGTGGGAGGCTTGCTCTTCACTCGGTCTCCCTCTTGAAATGCTCGACCTCTCACGTTTCTAGCGTGGAATCGACGAAGGTCTTGCTTATAAATGGTCGAGCGGATCAGGGCCATCTCTCTTTCTTCTTCCAGAAGATCAACAACATCTTGTCGAGCTTGTTCTGCTTCGGCTTCTGAGAAAAGTTCCACTCAGGGAGCATTGTGAAGCAAGTCACTCAGGAGAACAACTTCAGCCCCGTAGACTAGGAAGAACGGAGTGCGACCAGTCGACCGATTTGGAGTTGTCCTCAATCCCCAAAGTACTGATGGCAGCTCATCAACCCAAGCGCCTGCCGCATGCTTGAGATCACGCATCAATTGAGGCTTCAGCCCTTTGAGGATCAAAGCATTTGCTCTTTCCGCTTGCCCATTCGACTGTGGGTGGGCGACTGAAGCATAATCGACCCGAGTGCCTTGGGAAGCGCAGAAAGCTCTGAATTCATCTGAATCAAAGTTTGACCCATTATCTGTGATGATGCTATGCAGAACTCCATATCTGAATGTTAACTCTCTGATGAAGCTGGCAGCAATGCTTGCTTCGAGGTTCTTGATAGGTTTAGCTTCAATCCATTTAGTGAACTTGTCGACTGCTACGAGCACATGGGTGAAACCACTCCTGCCAGTCCTCAAAGGTCCGACCATATCTAATCCCAAAACTGCAAATGGCCAGACGAGTGGAGTGGTCTTCAAAGCTGAAGCAGGTTTGTGGGACATGTTGGAGTACAACTGGCATCCCTCACACTTGTCGACTATTTATTTCGCCATCTCGTTGGCGTGTGGCCAGTAAAACTCGGCTCGGTATGCTTTGGCCACGATGGTCCCAGAGAACGCATGGTGACCACAGGTCCCCGAGTGGATATCATTGAGGATCATTCGGCCTTCTTCTGGCATGATGCATTTCTAACTGACTCCAGTGACACTCTCTCTATAAAGCTGTCCACCCATCACAATAAAGGCTTTGGATCGACGGACGATCTGACGGGCCTCTTCTTCATCCTCTGGGAGTTCTTTCCTAAGAATATATCCAATGTACATCACTGTCCAATCAGGAGTGACGACCAAAACCTCCATGACCAAGTCGACCACGGCTGGGATGTCAACTTTAGTCAGATCAGTGGAGCTCTTAGGCTGTGGGGGTTCTTCGGTGAAAGGATCTTCTTGAACTGAAGGTGTGTTTATATGCTCCAAAAACACATTGCTGGGAATGGGCTCCCTCTTGGAACCTATCTTTGCCAAGTCATCGGCTGTTTGAATTTTCAGTCGGGGTATATGGTGAAGCTCTAACCCCTCAAACTTCTTTTCCAATTTTCTCACTTCATTGCAATAACCAGTCATAGCTGGACTCCTAACATCCCATTCCTTCATCACTTGATTGACTACCAAATCTGAGTCGCCGTAAACCATTAGGCGCTGGACGCCGAGTGAAATGGCCATACGCAACCCGTAAAGAAGTGCCTCATATTCAGCTCCACTGTTAGAGGAGTCAAAGTGAATCTGGAGAACATAACTGAGCTTGTCGCCTCGCGGAGATACCAGGACTACCCCAACACCTGAACCATTCAACATCTTGGACCCGTCGAAGAACATAGTCCAATATTGCGACTGGATTTGAGTCGGCAGTTGTTGTTCAATCCATTCGACGAGAAAATCTGCTATTGACTGGGATTTGATTGCTTTCTTTGCCTCAAACTTGATATCCAGTGGAAGGAGTTCAATGCCCATTTAGCCACTCGACCAGTTGCATACCTGTTATTCAATATGAGTGTCGCTGATGACTGTAATTGAATGATCTGAGAAGTAATGTGCAACCTTCTTTGTGGTCAAGTAAATCCCATAGACAAGCTTCTGATAATGCGGGTATCTTTGCTTGGATGGGGTTAAAACTTCAGAAATGTAGTATCTTTGGTATTTGAACCTTGTAGGCCTTGCCTTCTTCTTCCCGCTCGACCGTGAGTACTATACTGACAACCTGTCCAGTGGCTGCAATATAAAGCAGTAAAGGCTCTTTGCTAATTGGGGCAGCAAGCACAGGCTGGGTGGAAAGCAGGGTTTTCAGCTCTGCAAACGCTGCTTCAGCTTCAGGAGTCCACTCGAACTTGTCAGATTTTTTCATCAGTCGGTAAAGAGGTAATGCCTTTTCACCAAGACGAGAGATGAATCGACTCAACGTGGCCAAACAACCAGTAAGCTTCTGAATGTCGTGTACACGCACGGGGCGTTTCATTCGGAGGATTGCACTAACCTTCTCTGGGTTTGCATCGATCCCACGTTCAGAAATGAGGAAACCGAGTAACTTGCCACCTGGAACTCCAAACGTACACTTCGACGGATTGAGATTGATATCATATCTCCTTAGATTGGCAAAGGTTTTGATGAGATCACCAGGTCGGAACCTTTGCGTGACTTAACCATGATGTCATCCATATATGCCTCCACATTCCGATTGATTTGAGTGAGCAGGCACTTTTGTATCATGCGCATGAATGTGGCACCAACATTCTTGAGTCCAAAGGGCATGGTGACATAACAAAAGCACCCGAATGGGGTGATGAAAGCTGTTTTTATTTCATCGGGTCCATACAGTCGGATCTGATGGTACCCGAAATATGCATCCAGAAAAGACAACCGCTCACATCCCGCAGTCGAGTCGACTATTTGATCGATGCGAGGAAGAGGGAAGTGATCCTTCGGGCAGGCCCGATTGATATGCTTGAAGTCGAAACACATGCGGAGTGAATCATCTTTCTTAGGCACCATGACAACATTGGCGAGCCACTCGGAGTGGTAAATCTCTCGGATGAACTCAGCTGCCAAAAGTCGAGCCACTTCTTCACGAATTGCTTTTCTCTTTTGTACGGAGGACCGTCGAAGATGCTCTTTGACTAGTTTTACCTTTGGGTCAACTCGCAAATGGTGCTCAGCCAATTCCCTGGGCACACCTGGCATGTCAGAAGGTTTCCATGCGAAGATGTCCCAGTTCTCACGGAGGAACTAGATGAGCGCTTCTTCTTATTTGCTGTCGAGCATTGTTGAGATGTGAGTCAGAGCAGCATTGGGGTCAGTCGGGTGAATATGGACTGCCTTTGTTTCACCAGTCGACTTAAATGCAGAATCTGAATCAGGCTTCTTAGCTCTCAACAAATCACTCGGATCTGCGTTCTTCTTGTACTCTTCCATTTCTACTGCTGCCATTTGCTCATCAGCGATTTTTGAGCCCTTCTGGAGGCACTCTTCTGCTCGCTGCCGATTGCCGGTGACTGTGATCACGCCCCTAGGGCCAGGCATCTTCAGCTTGAGGTACACCTAACATGGTCGAGCCATGAAACGAGCATATGAGGTCCTGCCCAGGATAGCATGATAGGCACTATGAAAATCCACAACTTAAAATGTCAACTTTTCCTTACGGTAATTGGTCGAATCACCGAAAAACACGTCAAGAGTTATCTGGCCGAGTGAATCGGCTTTCTTCCTAGGAATGACTCCATGGAATCGCATGTTGCTTTCGCTGAGTTTGGACATCGGAATGCCCATCCCTCGGAGGGTCTCAGCGTACAGAATATTGAGGCCACTACCTCCATCCATCAAGACTTTAGTCAATCGGGTACCCCCAACGACCGGGTGGCAACGCGCGGAGGATGGTCGGACTGGTCGAATGTGATGGGAGTCTTGGACCACTTCAAATATGTTCGTTTTGCCGGAGCAACCATGTTTACCTCTCTGTTGATGACCTTTCATCGAATTTTTCTTTCAACGTCAGAAATAATCACCAAAGTGGAGTTGACATTGGGGAAACCATCATCGTCTTCTTCCTTATCCTCATCTTTCTCTGACTCCTTTTCCTTCTCACTGGGCTGTTTCCCTCGGAACTGCTGGATCAGGAGCCGACACTGTCGAGTGGTGTGTTTAGGATAAATCAGATTACCCTCTTCATCCTTCTTGGCGTGAATGTGACATGGAAAATCCAACACATCATTTCCTACTTGATCTTTCACCTTTTTGGGGATCCAAGGCCCTTTGGGCTTCCCCTTAAACTTTCCTTGGGTCACAACTGCTGCAGTTTCACCAGGACCTGCTGGCTTGGCTTTGCGTTTTTGTTTCCGACCTCCTCCGGTGTCTTGGGCGACTGGTTTTCCCTTTCCACTGCGGAGTCGATCCTCTTCTTCTTCGTTGGCATACCGAGTGGCTATCTCCATCATTTGGGTCAGAGTCATGTCTCCCGTCCGACCAAATTTCAGATTAAGCTCTCGATACCAAACGCCCTCCTTGAAGGCGCAAACCGCTTGATGCTGGGATACATTTTCCACTATGTGATGCAAAGTGGTCCACCTCTGAATGTAATCTCTCAAGGTATCATTCGGCTTCTGTACACAATGTTGCAAGCCAACCCCGCTGGTCGTTTGCAAGTACCCTCGAAAGTTCTGACAAACACTTGGGCCAGCTCTTCCCAGCTGAATATACTGCCAGGAGCCAACTGATTCAGCCATGCCCTGGCTGAACCCTCTAACATCAGAGGAAGATGTTTCATAGCTACTTCATCATTTCCACCACCGATCTGTACAACCACCCGGTAATCTTCGAGCCAAGTGTCAGGCTTCGACTCACCGGTAAACTTACTAACTCCAGTCGCCAACCTGAAGTTGGGAGGGATCTCAGCGGCTCTGATGGCTCTACTAAAGCACTCAAGGCCTGAAACGTGAACTCTGCTTCCACTCGGGTGATCTCTGTCTTGCCTTTCTCTGTGTGCCCGGTTCCTATCGACCAGACCTTGCACCAAAATTGACCTGTCATCAAACCCAGGCTCCCTTGGGTCGACTGGCAATCTCCGCTCATCGCTGTACGGGTGCCGTCATCATGATGACGGGGCACATATGACCCGCCCCTCGGAGGCGGCGTAGGCACTCGACGGCGATCATCGCGAATGAAACGATTATCAAATTGCTCATGATTCCGACCCAAGTATTGCTCTTGACGATGCCCACATCCCTCACGCCTCTGAGGAGATCTTGGGCTATGAGCCGACTGGACTGTATCAGCCATCACGGATCTGCTATGGATTCTTTCCCGCGACTGAGACACCACTGTGTTCTGCTCTCCTGCTGCCCGGAGCAAAGCCCGGATCTGCATCAAACCTCTTCTAGCCTCCGACTGGGAGGGCTAAATGGACTCTGCTATACGGGCTGCAGCTGTAAGATTCTGAGTCGGAGTGCGGTATACCTGAGGTTGCGGCGGGAAAAGTTGTCGCGGCCGTCGACTGGACTCAGGGATCCACTGCGGAGCATGCTCGTCGAGTGCATGCTGAAGGTTCTACAGTCGGGTGCGCTCAGCCAAATTGGCCAGGCGCGCCTCCTCCAAGGCCCGAGCCTCAGAGGTCTCTCCAACGATGGGTGTGTGGAGCCCCTCCATGTTGCGGCGGTGAAGCTCCTCCCTCTGCTGTGAAGAGAGAGTTTCGGGGTGGTACTCTTCGTGACTGCGCGATGGATCGCTGCTGCCATCGCCGCCACCGTTGCAACGGAAACCAGGCGGGCTGCACGGCGTGTCGACCATCAGGACTTCTGCCGCAGGATTGCTGCTGTCGCACTCGAATAAGGTCTCGATGGAGCAAGTCGACAGATCGAACAAGCCGTAGAGTGATTCGTCGGGCCTGATTGCCGCGACTTGGGGGTGGCCGACTGGTGTGCCACCGTGTGTTTCACCCATCGCTGGAGCCGCGAGCGACCAGATCGCTTACGACAGCGAATAGCGGGAAGCAAAGAAACTGCGGGAGGCGACCGATACTGAGTCGATGGCTGCCGCAGAAGAACGCCGCGAACGCACGCGCGAAAGTGCGTCGCCCTGCGGAAGGGGAGTGTCTCGACGTCGAGGGGGGCCTCCTGGAGCCACGCGGAGTCGTCGGCGACAAAGACGAGCACGCCGAGACGGATCTCGCGGCCCTCCTCTAACCCACCGCCCGAAACCATGATGATGGGAATCGGGAAAACTGCAACTTCACCAGAAAGTCGCTAAGACACTTGCCCCACGGTGGGCGCCAACTGTCGTGGTTCTAAGCCTGACAGTAGAATGAGAGGTAGGTATGAGGAGGCAAGATCCTAGCTATGATGAAGTTGTGCACGCAAGATTTACGAGTTCAGGCCCTTCTCGGTGGAAGTAACAGCCCTACGTCTCGGTGCTCGGGAGCTCGGTCGATTGGATTATGCATGAAGTTACAGGGGATGCGAACCCTTGTGCCTGAGGAGGGGGGGTGGTGGCTTACATAGAGTTTGCCAGACCCCTCCGGCCCTCAGTTACACAGGGTTCAATGTACATAAAGATAGGACATTAGTGGTAACGCCAGCATTAAAGTCATATAAATGATCATTAAAACTGCAGAGTGAACGCCTGACTGTTGCCATTCAGAGTGACTTTAGGTCTTCTTATACTCCGAGTGGTTTCTGATATGGTCGAGTGAGCATACTATTGTCGAATGGAATTGGGTTGTCCGAGTGGAACTCTCAGTCGAGTGGGTTGGACCATGTAGTGATTTCAGTCGGTAGAATCCATTGCCTCTTGAATGTTCTTGACCGTAGGGCAGTGTCCTTGGGTAGGGTACTTAGATCAGGTCTATTGTCCTACCCTAGGTACATGTCATCGTCACCCCCCAAAAAAAACACTCACGAATGCACACGCCATCTGTCTAGGTTTGTATCTCTTTACACACACCCACGTAGGTGGGGGACGTGCACGAAGAGAAGAGGTGCACGCACGGCGCACGTACTCCCGTCTCTTTCCCAACCACACCCGCGCGGGTACATGGTGGAGCTCATTTCTGTATGAAAAGGCAGCCCACGTGGTAATTTGACACGTGTACTGGTTGTCCACTTGATGGAGGATCGTCTACCACGGGTGAACAAACAAATTGTGACTTAACACATTATGTTAAAAAAGAGGCAAACCATGTGGGGCCTACCTTAGAGGCAAGGCTCTATACACTGGAGTACTTTTGGTGTGTCCCGTCAACTCACGAGCGAGGAGAAGCTTGCTTAGTACACCGTCTCCCCATGCAGGCGCGGTGGCTCGCAGGATGAGGTGAAGCTTGCTTACTACTTACTAGTACGCCTTACATGGCTCCCTCGCCCACGTCTTGTGTGGCTCGCATGAGACGAGGAGAAAATTTTACTACTCCCTCCGTTTACTCCTCGTCCCTACCTTGGTTAGAGAGATTATCATATTGTTTGGAATATATGCCCTTTAGTAGATTTCAATATGAACTACTAGTACATACTCCAAACACTGATGTATATAGACGTATTTTAGAGTGTAGATTCACTCATTTTGCTCCGTATGTAGTCCATATTGAAACAGACGTAATAGTATGCACTCTCCCTCACCCCTCTACCCTCACCCACGTGGTGGACGTGCATCAATTCATTCGGTTTCATATAGCTAGAACGGTATATACTGCAGTACCATTATTGCTCAACCTCCCGAAGAGGCGAAGAGCCAATCGCGAGGTTAATATTTTGGATGCCAAGCATAAGGTTTATAGGAGAACGAGTAGCAGGTGCCGCGTCATTTATAAATAAATTTTTTTTTTCTTGATGTACGTCGCATAATATAAATAGGTTCATATGGAGAGAAAAGGAAACCGCTCCCCTATATACATAGGCAGGACGAGCCTACACGGTTGCTTGCTGGGGTTGCTCTCTTCAGTCTTCACACTCTCTGCACAAAAAAACTGTGGCCACATCTCTAACATCCCGGCGGATTACGTCCGCCGGGGGAAGGGGTGCATGCTTAGTGTAGATGCGGTCGCCGTCGCCGACGGCGAAAACCCACTGTTGGCACGTCCCGATTAGGGGTCCCCGCAGTTCTCTCTCACAAAACTGGTGAGGTTGCCTTCGTCCATTGCTCACCGCCGCGACATGGGCAGTTGCCTCCTCCCGCCGCCCTCCTCTAGGTTGAGCTACGTCCCAACATCCCTCAGGTACAACTCCCTTTATAGACGGCTTGCACCACTGCTCCAGCTGCCCACATCACTCCATGTGGATATTTCTCTACTTCTTTGCCCCGCACATACCTCTAATGGCTTCTACGTACTGTATTTGTGATGAGTTTATATCTCATCAACTAGTCCTAGTAATCTTATTCTAATCATGCTTCTTCAATTTCTTTGCCACAGGGATGCTCATCTCGATTTTCGTGAAACTGCACAAAATGATCTGATGGTCAAAGGGTTGCAAACTTCATTTCTTTGAAAGCTCCAACGTTGCTAGCAAATTAAAGCCTAGTTAGGGTTTACGGTTCAAGGGATAGAGACTACATGGATCATTTTTTTCTTTAGCTGTCTCTGTTCCAAAATAAGTGTCAACTTTAGTAGTAGTACAACTTTGTACTAAAGTTTGGATAAAGTTGAGACACTTATTTTGGAACGGAGGGAGTACATATTGGGTATGATCTGTCAATCATTCAGATGCAATAGCATGCATGTTAGTCTCCTTTGTATTTGATGAAATATTGCAACGGGCAACGTTGGACGCAAGATACATGAAACAGAAGCTGGAAGCTTCATAGCATTGTACAAATTTATCTCGCTGATAAATTACAGTACATACTATACTAGTACTATGTAAAGACTTATGTGTCGCACGGTGTCCAAAAAAATATGGTGATAGTGTGAGGTGGACCATGTAATCACTGAGCCTACGTGTTTTCACTGCTCTCGCACTCCTCCGCTGAGAATGGAGAAAATTGTAATCTAGTAGTACCTCCTTTCGCCGAAAGCGTGGGACATCCATCAGTTCTACCACCTTAGAAATAATGACCAATGAGCCGTCAAATCACATAGACCCAGCAGTAAGTTGGACGGACGAAGCAACCATCACTCTTGAATCCGCTTGTCCCTTCAACGCAAGCGCCAGTGAGAGGTCGCGTCCGCTCTGCCTGGGCATGAATGCGGCACGAATTCTTTGGAGCGGCGCTGACCGTTTCGGGCGGGAAGCGCGCGGGCAATGGAGGGGCTTTGGGTGGGCCAGGCTGGTCAGGAGCGGGCATGGCAGCTGTCCCGCCTGTCCCGACTGGATGCCCGAAAACGAGAGGATGCACCGACTCTCGCGGCTAAATCGTAAACTACACACCATCTCTCTGTAGGAGTAGGTCGATGTGTCGCTCTCTCTAACACACACATGCTATTAAACACACACACACGCCGAGGTAAAATGAGTCTATATCTCAATTAATGAAGACTTGCATGTTACCATCCATATGTTTCTACCTACTATGAAAGTGGTAGCATAGACTAGTAACATATGCATGTTACTAGTCCAAATTACTCACCACTATGACCAGCCTAGCAATGTAACCAAACGCTCCTTACTCTGCCTTGTTATCTCCCCCGGAAACCCAATGCATGGAGCGCAACTATGCGTTGATGCATGCGAGTTAATACATGGCCCTGCATGGTAGCTAAAACGACATCTCTTAGTTCTTGTGATTAATTGTTGCGTTTAGAGACAGAAATCAGGGCTTTGATTGGAGGAAGGACCGGTCAAGTTTCTCCTTCTCCTCCAATCTGCTTGCACCTTGTTTCAAAAAAAATCTGCTTGCACCTTGGTCCCGCTGCACCTTCTAACGTGACTTATTACACCTAGACGGAGGGAGTAGTACAAGATACAGTGGCACACTGACTTAGTTCGAATACAAGTGCCAAAATTGTGTGCATGTTATAATATAGATTCACTTAAAATAGTACGTGAGCGAACAAAGGTATCAATTGGACAGTGTTCACGAGCAGTAGCGAGATGTGTGAGGTAAGATACACCGCTGGCGCTTTTAATTTTTCTTATTAATTTGTTTGTTTCACCCTCTGAGTGGTGGGACCCAACGTACTACTGGAGAAAACTAAGGTGACTAAGGCTGCATTAATTCTATACTACCAACACTGCTTTAAATCCCAAAAGACCTTACCACCAAAGCCACATGACACGATTATGATTTAAATCCCAATGACTCCCACGCAAAAAAAACATGGCATGCTTGTCAAACGAATGCAGGAATGTATTAAAGGTTATTTTCCTCTCGTTAAACATAACGTGGGGGTGGTGTAGCTGGTTAGCCTGTTCGCTCATCAAACTTGAGGTATCGGGTTCGATAACTACACTTGAGCATAATTTTGTTTTGTTTGACTTGTTTCTTCCACCCAATGATAGGTAGGCCCTGCATGACAGAGAGAGAGAAAGTGATCTGGGGCGGTGCCAGGAGGATTCTTTGACTGGTCAAAATGGATGGATACAGAGCTATACGATTTCGTAGTGACCATATAATCACCTCATCACGTATACGCTACAGCCTCGGCGCTTGTTTTCTAGGGTTTGCACTCTTCACACTCTCTCTCCAGTATATATACACGCTGGAGCCTCAACGCTTGTATGTCAGGACCCCGATTCCAAGTCACATCGATCTAGCTGGTAACACCTCATATCGCTTTGCGGCCTCACGCACGGTATTCCCACGGGTGTCGCCTTACCATGGCCAGGGACCGTTTGCGCCTTTTGGCTCACGTATATGATAGTGTCGCTAGCATCCATATGACAGAGAACACGGGCCGACATGGCTAGTCGTGAACCCAAAGCGGCGCTTAACCCATGGGGACGAGCATACATGAATCACATCGAGCATGTCGGTCATCAACGTATGAATTCGGGCTGTACCTTTGGGCTAACAGGACTCGGTATCCCGGGCTGTAGCAGGCTAGGCAGGACTCCGAATATCACCGCGTGACATTTCCCGAAGGAGACATATAGGAACGGCGTGAAACACATGCCCGGCCGATCAAGTGTCCAAAGCGGTAGTCTTTGGGCTAGCAGGACTCCGGTGAACCGGGCTGTAGCGGACTACTATCGCTCAGGAAGCACTAGACTACATTTCCCCATATGAGAGGCTGCCAAGGATAAACAACTAGATTGTCGGATCCCACACATACCGAGCATTTCAAACATACACACAATATGCTCAATATGTGTAGATACAACATGGCATCACAACATAACTCTACGACTCAAATATTTATTCATTAGGCTCGAGGAGCGAGATATTACAAACATGGGTCTCATGACCCAACACTCGAAAGCATACAAGTCAAAGCACAAGCGGAAGCTTAACAAGTCTGAGTACAAACATCTACAAATGAAAAAGAGGCTGAGAAGCCTGACTATCTACCAGATCCTGCCGAGGGCACAAGATCGTAGCTGAGGTAACAAGCTAAACGTCGAAGTCCACACGGAACTACTAGCAAGACTGACATCTCTCTGCAAAACATAAAATAAGAAAACGTGAGTACAAATGTACTCAGCAAGACTTACATCAGATCTAACTACATACGCATCATTATCAAAAGGGGGTGGTGGAGTTTAAGCGCAACAAGCCAGCTTTGACTCGGTGGCTATCTGAACTACATTTGCAAGTAACTCTTTTGAGGTGGCGCTACGAGTCCACATATTCACCATATCAATACACCACTATGGACCCGCTCCCGTCTCCCTACGAGAACGCCATCCATAGCACTCACGCTTATCTTGCGCATTTTAGAGTATCCACTTTCACTTGTCTATGAACTGTTATAGGCAACCCAGAAGTCCTTTTCCACGGACACGGCTATTCGAATAGATCATATTAACCTGCGGGGTGTACTTCTTCACACACGCTCTCACCACTTACCGCCGTTTACACGACATGTACTCGGCAACCTTCAAGCGGAAGCCCAGTGAGGGTGTCGGCCACGACCTACCTAAAGATTCAAGTCTCTAGTCCAGGTTTATCGCCTATTCGGGTTCCATCCGCAGGGAGTCCGGCCGAGGTTTCCACTAACGGCCCCGAACGATGTGTGCAGGGTTCCCGAGACACCAAATGGGCGAATCGGTACACCGGGCCATGGTGTATCTATCGCAACATAGCCCACCCCTAGGGTCAGCGCTATGCACGGCCTCCAACACATATCCTACAAACACCAGAAACTAGTTGCAACTCCTGGACAGAGAACAAGGATGATTAAGAAGTTGAGAGGGGCACTTAAGCATTCCAATGCGTGGTAGTAACTGGTCATGGATCACAAACAAAGATCTCAGTTCCTGAGGACGGCTGCAATGAGACAACCCACCATGTACTCCTACATGGCCTCTCACCGCTACCTTTACCAAATCGTGTTCACACACTTAGCTCTTATGATGGGACATGTTTACACACCATTCCAATTCATTCCCGATGAATCGGACTGACTCAACTCTAAGCGATGGCAGGCATGACAAACAAGCATGAATGAGTAGGCACAACAGGCTCAAACAACTCCTACTCATGCTAGTGGGTTTCATCTAATTCTTGTGGAATGACAGGTCATGCAGAGAGGATAAAGGGGTTCGACTACATGACAAGTAACACATGAGTCGTTGTTGTCCTAATGCACGGTAAAATAGAGCAGGAGCGAGAGAGTGGGATTATGTCGGAGCGAACAAGGGTTTTTTTGCACAGCACTTGAAGATAATATAGTTCTTCATCGGTGTCATCGAACTCATCGTCGATGCGTCGCCTCTTGAGAGGGACAAACACCGGCAAACAAGAAAGAACACAATCAATGCAATGCAACAATATGATGCATGGATGTGACATGGCAATATGCTTTGTGGTTTGGGCTAATGCAACTAGCAACAGATTAAATGAAGTTGGTTTGAATACAAGATTCAAATTCAAACTCCATATGTGATTATTCAAATGCCATTTAGTTGATTTGACCTAAACAGTGAACAAAAGTTGTTCTAACATGCATGAAAATGGTACAGATGGATAGATTGGATTTTTCTGATCATTTTTCATATATAAATTATTTCATTTGGAGTTACGGTTGAATTTCTATGAATTTTAGAAGTTTTGGATATTTTCTGAAATAAATAAATCATTTCTGATTTATTTAAAATCCCAGAAAACATTTACTGCGTAAGCATGACGTCGGTGTGACATCAGCAAGTCAACAGAGGCGGTCCAGGTCAAACCTGACCAGTGGGACCCGCACGCGTCGATTAATAACGAGGCGGGGACAGAGGTCGACTAGTGGGTCCGGGTCAACGATGACGTGGCTTGGTCAAACTGACATGTGGGCCGACTATATTAATCTAAACTAAACATGGAATATATCCCGGGGTTAATTAAGGCATGGGGCCCATAGTCAGTGAGGGAGGGGGTTAGTTAGCCCCGTCATTAGTGTTAATGACGGGTCCACGTCAGCGGCCGCCGGGGTTAGTCGCCGGTGACCTCGGGCGGCTCGCCGGACGGCGATTCGCCACGAGAGCTCGTGCTCTTAGGCTCTGGAACCAAGCCGACGAGGCGCTTTCAGATCATGGCCGTGCTGGCCGTGGGTGGTCCGTGGCGGCAGGCAACCACGATGACGGGCGGGCCGGAGCTACGGGCGCGTTCCGGTGGGGCTGAAGTGCGAAATCGAGCACGAGGAAGGAGAGAAGCAGAGGAGCTCACGGCGGGTCGACAGGCGTGCTCCATGGGCTCATGAGGAAGACGGACGGCGATGGGCGTTGCCGGCGATCTCAGACGGCCGGGTGGAAGAAACGGCGTCGATGGCGGCGATTTGAAGCGCCAGGTTGCGTGGCTCGGCGAGGATGATGCAAAGGTCGAGGCGGAGCACTAGAGCACAACCGTTTGGGCGGGGGAGGGCTGGTGGCCGCGGTGGACGGTGTCGGCGGCGATGAGCTCCGCTCGGTCGCGAGAAAGAGAGAGAGAGAGAGAGAGAGCAGAGAGGGGAGTGAGGTCCAGGGAGAGGAGGGGAAAGCGAGAGGGAGCGCTGGACGTCTCCGTGGCACGTCTGGAGGGGTCGGGGTCGTGCGGCTGAAGCAGGAGGTGGCAAGGCGTCGTCGGGCCACGCACACTGTCTGTCCTCCGGCGGAGGAAGAAGACCACTCAGCCTGGTGGCTGGGCCTCTTCTGCCAGGTAAGGCCCAGGTGAGGTTTCTGTCTTTCTGTTTCTAGTTTAGTTTTTGTTTTCTATTTTTCTGCAATTGTGAGGCTTTATTAAAATACTTAGGCATCTTTAAAAATCCTGAAAATAATCAGGGGCTCTGTTTGGATTATTCCTAACAGCCCGCACTTAAGTTCAGAATTAATTGAACACTTAAAATAATATATAGCATTTTAAATGCCCAATTGCAAATAGCATATGATTTAATTCAGTGACCTTAATGTCCTGGAAAAATATGCATCATCTCTGGTAGAGGCTTTCACCCTTTTCCATAAATCATGAACATTTTAAAAGGATATTTTGAGGTCATTGAAAATATTTTTGGTTGAACCTATTTGAATTGCATTTGTGCTAGGGTTTAGGCAATCCCCATTTCAAGTTTCCATGAAGGTTAACATGATGCAAGCAAGATTGCAAACACTAGGCAGCACCAGAAGCTATGGATGTGACAACTCGCCCCCACTAAACAAGAATCTCGTCCCGAGATTCAAGCGTAGGGTAGGATGAAGGGGGAACGCAAACTAACATAATCTTCACGATCTAGGTGGCACTCCATAAAAACGTTGAATCGATCACCATCTTTGTCTCGATGTGTTGCTCTGAGAACTCCAACCCACATGACAATGAGAGGAAAGGAAAAACTCTAGAAGGGTCGATCTTCTCGGAGATCGAATCAACTCAGGATCAACTCTCGGAGGGAGACATGGAAACATCTCTGGAGCTGTGAGACAAACATGCATCGGGAAGGACGGAGGAAACAGTTTGACAAGGGTTTTCAACTAGCGAGGGGAAATTGCCATGATCCCATAACGGGGCACCTTAGAAAAGGTGACTCGTAGAATTATTCCCTTAAGTGGCAAAAAGAATTACTTTTGATACATAGATCATTGAAATTCTCTAAACCAGCCTAAGGCAAATCACAATCGATTGTTTCAAAGAGTTCGAAGAAATGGCATACTCATACTAGAATGGATGATGAGGACTACCTTGTTGAAGACAACGCAATGGATGATTTTTGCTTATCATCGGAAATGAATGGGACCCATGGCAGACTGACACAATGACGGTGCAAGCTGGGAACAAAATGCAAATACTGGAAATGACCCAACCATCATATCTGCCTGAGATTCAGATTTGGTTGGTGTCAGGACATTCCAGACTCATCAAGTCTAGAAAGAGAAATGAAAGTTTGCAACACAAATCGACGAGATGACGTTGCAAGATTCTCGGGAAATGAACCAAGGTAGCAAGCTCCAAAACTTGAGCTGGTTCTGCTAAACACATGTGAACACGTTGTCCCAGACAAGCATGACCACATGGTAGTCTCACAACAAAACACTACCGAGTTCAGGTGGGGAACCATCATCGAGGATAACGAAGTCTTGTGCATGACCTAGGATTTGCACAACAACTCCTTTTCCTTGAACAAATCAATCAGTGGCTTGGGGTGCTAGGGATACATATGGAATGAAGGTTGCGAGCCTGTCAAACCATAGCATACTTCGCACGTGCATGACTGACTTGGGATGGTACCAGGGGGAACAAAAACAATCTTTCTCGAACTCACGGCGGCAACTTGCACCAAATGCACGTGAATCAGAGAAAGTCAATTCTTTCATCCAACTTATTCTTCATGAATGGGACATGAAGATAATGCTTATAAAATTTTCCAACACTAGGTTGATGTTCAACATGGGTCATGGGGGAGACAAAAATGCTGCTGATGGGCTTAACAGCAACTCAGCGGAATTTCCATATCACTGGACTTCCACCATCATGTGAACACGGTGATAGTATTGGTCAGACCAAAAGATGTAATGGTGTATGCTCGAGGGATCAACCACGAGTAAGACAACATTACGAGCATCGTTAATCTTGATTTGACTTGACAATAGCCCATACTCAAGTCAAAGTTACGACAAGGCAATAGATCCAACAAGCGATCACGAGGACCAATCACTTTGGAGATATCATCTTTCTTCAACACACACACGCGGAAGATATCCCTTAGAGATGAACTAAGTTAAGCAAAGCTTTATCTTCCAACTCTCCAAGTTGTTGTCTAGCTCAACCAACTAGTTCAGGGATATCCAACACAGAGTCTTGGAGAAGGGGTGGTTTACAAGAAACCAACTTGATCACGAACTAACATAGCGGTCAGGTGACAACCTGGTAGCACTTCCAAGAAGATATTTGGAAAGTCACGAACAACCGATATGTTACTAAGCTCGAGAACAATCTTGCTTTTGAGGGCAAGACGATATGATCAAAAGAGTGAGGGGTTGACACAATCCTAACTCATAGATCGAAGAGTGCACCAGAACTAAGGACTAGGTAGCACGATCAATCTTTGAATGATGATTTAATAACCAACACGCTAAGAATGAGAATATTGTCCATTTACTAACAAGCAACACGGTTGCTAGGAGTATTGATTTCACACATCATGGTTCACTTGTCGGCATTCCGGTTACCAACAACACGGGACCGAGGAATGAATAATGATAGCGAGAAGTATCACTGCGTCAAGAATCCATAAGAGGTGGTGCAATTCTCATGACATTCTTGACATAAAGATGGTAACACTCTAGGTGGAACTGAATCAAAAGCTGGATTGGCATTTTGATCTGCGGAATACAACTGCTTTGACCCAATCCTAGATATGGATGAGGCACTGGAGTTTGTTTCTCCTAGTCATTCCAGAATGGAATGGCTTAACAGACCACAGCGATAATAGGGCATCGATGAACATGAATGCACAATTACTCCTGGCTATCAACTGATAGATGAAGGTCAGAAGACAACTAAGAGAACAACTCAAAGGAACATATAACTTTTCGAGTTGTGGAGGCATGGATTAGTATATCGAGCAAAGCTCAACATTTCTCCCGGATAACCCATGCAGAGAAGGTAGAACTGGCAGAGTCACAATATGAATGGAGTACTCCTCAAGAGCACTCTGGTTGTGATCTTTTGGTTCAAAAGAACTTCTGCCATAAGCAGTTCATGGTATTTGGAAGAAGGAAATACCACAGACCTCGAGGATTATCACAAAGGTTGCTAATATCCTAAAGGAACTAGCAAACACTACCAACATGAAGTAGAGTGAATCTCAGGTTCAAGAACCCAGGAATAGAATGCCTACTAACTAATAACATCACGGGATGCTTTCAAGAATAATGGCCAGAATCATCACACTGGGGATACAAAAGCATTGCTAAATTACTAGGTGACTTCCTAAACACCTAGGGTCATAATAATAGCTCCAACATCTACGCCGAGGCAACAAAGTACCTCAACTTACCGATTAGTGTGCGTATTCTGACCAAAAAGGACATTGGGAACGGAAGGAAAGGATTTGCAAATGCATCAGACTATTAGAGACACAGGATGACTCGAGACTGACATAATTTGTAAATGCTCAAAATGATTTGAGACATCCTGCAAAAATGGTGGCATAACCACTCCAACATCACAATATCAAGGTTCCGAGATCAACAATTATCATCTGAAATAGTAGGAACTGAATCGGGCTTAAATCCAACAATCTTAAAGGTCTATGGATTAGTAACACGTCATCATGAAAGAAAGATGAGAAGGCCTAGTTCTTAACCCAGTAGAAGAGAAGAGGATGACTCAGATCAGAAGGCCATGAGGTATAAGGAGTAAAAAGAGCCTTACGTTCCTTCCACAATCAATTCCCTTACATAACTAAAGCATTTCTAGACACAACTTCGACCGGTTTGGCTTGGTAATCCTCTGACCGGTCGGGCTCACGATACCAAAGTCGTCAGACCCCGATTCCAAGTCACATGGATCTAGCTGGTAACACCTCATATCGCTGCGGCCTCACGCACGGTATTCCCACGGGTGTCGCCTTACCATGGCCGGGACCGTTTAGCCTTTTGGCTCACGTATATGATAGTGTCGCTAGCATCGATATGACAGAGAACCCGGGCCGACATTGCTAGTCGTGAACCCAAAGCGGCGCTAACCCATGGGGACAGGCATACATGAATCACATCGAGCATGTCGGTCATCAAAGTATGAATTCGGCTGTAACGCTTGGGCTAACAGGACTCCGGTATCCCGGGCTGTAGCAGGCTAAGCAGGACTCCGAATATCACCGCGTGACATTTCCCGAAGGAACGGACATAGGAACGAAGTGAAACACATGCCGGCCGATCAAGTGTCCAAAGCGGTAGTCTTTGGGCTAGCAGGACTCGGTGAACCGGGCAGTAGCGGACTACTATCGCTCGGGAAGCACTAGACTACATTTCCCCATATGAGAGGCTGCCAAGGATAAACAACTAGATTGTCGGATCCCACACATACCGAGCATTTCAAACATACACACAATATGCTCAATATGTGTAGATACAACATGGCATCACAACATAACTCTCTGACTCAAATATTTATTCATTAGGCTCAGGAGCGAGATATTACAAACATGGGTCTCATGACCCAACACTTTCGAAACATACAAGTCAAAGCACAAGCGGAAGCTTAACATGTCTCGAGTACAGACATCTACAAATGAAAAAGAGGTCGAGAAGCCTGACTATCTACCAGATCTGCCGAGGGCACAAGATCGTAAATGAGGTAACAAGCTAAGCGTCAAGTCCACGGAACTACTAGCGAGGCCGACATCTCTCGCAAAACATAAAATAAGCAAGCGTGAGTACAAATGTACTCAGCAAGACTTACATCGAGATCTAACTACATATGCATCATTATCAAAAGGGGTGGTGGAGTTTAAGCTGCGGCAAGCCAGCTTTGACTCGGTGGCTATCTGAACGAACTACATTGCAAGTAACTCTTTTGAGGTGGCGCACACGAGTCCACATATTCACCATATCAATACACCACTATGGACCCGCTCCCGTCTCCCTACGAGAACGCCATCCATAGCACTCACGCTTATCTTGCGCATTTTAGAGTATCCACTTTCACTTGTCTATGAACTGTTATAGGCAACCCAGAAGTCCTTTTCCATGGACACGGCTATTCGAGTAGATCATATTAACCTGCAGGGGTGTACTTCTTCACACTGCGCTCTCACCACTTACCGCCGTTTACCACGACATGTACTCGGCAACCTTCAGCGGAAGCCCAGCGAGGGTGTCGGCCACGACCTACCTAAACATTCAAGTCTCTAGTCTAGGTTTATCGCCTATTCAGGTTCCATCCATGAGGAGTCCGGCCGAGGTTTCCACTAACGGCCCCGAACGATGTGTGCGGGGTTCCCGAGACACCAAACAGTGAATCGGTACACCGCCACGGTGTATCTACCGCAACATAGCCCACCCCTAGGGTCAGCGCCACGCACGGCCTCCAACACATATCCTACAAACACGAGAAACTAGTTGCAACTCACAGACGGAGAGAACAAGGATGGTTAAGAAGTCGAGAGGGGCACTTAAGCATACCAATGCGTGGTAGTAACTGGTCATGGATCACAAACACAGATCTTAGTTCCTGAGGACGGCTGCAATGAGACAACCCACCATGTACTCCTACATGGCCTCTCACCGCTACCTTTACGAAATCGTGTTCACACACTTAGCTCTCAACAGTAGGACATGTTTACACACCATTCCAATTCATTCCCGATGAATCAGACCTGACTCAACACCGGCAAACAAGAAAGAACACAATCAATGCAATGCAACAATATGATGCATGGATGTGACATGGCAATATGCTGTGGTTTGGGCTAATGCAACTAGCAACAGATTAAATGAAGTTGGTTTGAATACAAGATTCAAATTCAAACTCCATATGTGATTATTCAAATGCCATTTAGTTGATTTGACCTAAACAGTGAACAAAAGTTGTTCTAACATGCATGAAAATGGTACAGATGGATAGATTGGATTTTTCTGATCATTTTTCATATATAAATTATTTCATTTGGAGTTACGGTTGAATTTCTATGAATTTTAGAAGTTTTGGATATTTTACGAAATAAATAAATCATTTACGATTTATTTAAAATCGAAAAACATTCTTCTGCGTAAGCATGACGTCGGTGTGACATCAGCAAGTCAAGAGAGGCGGTCCAGGTCAAAGCGACCAGTGGGACCGCTGCGTCGATGTAACAGGCGAGGGCGAGAGGCTGACTAGTGGGTCCGGGTCAACGATAGCGTGGCTTGGTCAAACCGACATGTGGGCCGACTATATTAATCTAAACTAAACAGGAATATATCCGGGGTTAATTAAGGCATGGGGCCCATAGTCGATTGAGGGGGTTAGTTAGCCCCGTCATTAGTGTTAATGACGGGTCCACGTCAGCGGCCGCCGGGGTTAGTCGCCGGTGACCTCACAGCGCGGCGGCGGCTCGCCGGACGGGCGATTTCGGCCACGAGAGCTCGCGCTCTTAGGCTCTACGGAACCAGCGCGACGAGGCGCTTCAGATCATGGCCGTGCTGCGGTGGGGTGGTACGTGGCGGCAGCAACCACGACGACGGCGGGGCCGGAGCTCTGGCAGCGCTGCTCCGGCATGGGGCTGAAGTCCGAGCACGAGGAAGGAGAGAAACAGAGGGGAGCTCACGGCGGGTCGGCAGGCGTGCTCATGGGCTCAAGGGAAGACAGACGGCGATGGGCGTTTGGCGATCTCGACGGCCGGGTGGAAGACGGCGTCGATGGCGGCGATTGAAGCGCCGGGTTGCGTGGCTCGGCGAGGATGATGCAGGCGTTGAGGCGGAGCACTAGAGCACAACCGTTGGGCGGGGGAGGGCTGGTGGCCGCGGTGGACGGTGTCGGCGGCGACGAGCTCCGCTCGGTCGCGAGAGAGAGAGAGAGCAGAGAGGGAGTGAGGTCCGAGGAGAGGAGGGGAAAGCGAGAGGGAGGCTGGGCGTCTCCGTGGCACGTCTGGAGGGGTCGGGTCGTGCGGTGAAGCGAGGAGGTGGCAAGGCGTCGTCGGGCGCGGCCGCCACGCACTGCCTGTCCTCTGGCAGGAGAAAGAAGACCACTCAGCCCCTGGTGGGCTGGGCCTCTTCTGCCGAGTAAGTCCTGTGAGGTTTACATCTTTACATTTCTAGTTTAGTTTTTGTTTTCTATTTTTACGCAATTGTGAGGCTTTATTAAAAATACTTAGGCATCTTTAAAAATCCTGAAAATAATCAGGGGCTCTGTTTGGATTATTCCTAACAGCCCGCACTTAAGTTCAGAATTAATTGAACACTTAAAATAATATATAGCATTTTAAATGCCCAATTGCAAATAGCATATGATTTAATTCAGTGACCTTAATGTCCTGGAAAAATATGCATCATCTCTGGTAGAGGCTTTCACCTTTTTCCATAAATCATGAACATTTTAAAAGGATATTTTGAGGTCATTGAAAATATTTTTGGTTGAACCTATTTGAATTGCATTTGTGCTAGGGTTTAGGCAATCCCCATTTCAAGTTTCCATGAAGGTTAACATGATGCAAGCAAGATTGCAAACACTAGGCAGCACCAGAAGCTAGGGATGTGACATTGTAGTTTCTCTCTTCACACTCTCTCACCCTCTCCAGATCTAAACAAGACTTCGTTGGCCTCTCTTTCTCCCCTCACTGCTGGTCAAAGAGCCGGTAGGATCCGTCCGCCGCGAAGGGAAGGAGGCTTAACACTGTCGCCGTCGGCGAGGAAGGGAATCCACTACCGGCGCAGCTGTTCTCTTTCACCCAGCGGCGGCGCGGGAGGGCCTCCGACCCCTTCTTCCTCGCCGCCGTACATAGTGTGGGCCGAACAGCCTCCGGTCGCCCACCGAACCCCACCTCAAGAACCTTAAGGTATAATTTACTTATTCCACATGCATTGCTCTAGCTGCATGTGGGCTTTTTCCGCTTCTGCACTCGAATCTAGGCGTTGGATCAAACAGGAAAGTAGTGGGGAAAGTTGTAGCATGAATCTAGGACGTGGTTCAAAGAGGAAAGGAAGGGGAGAAAGTACTAGTTCAAACGGGCTATCCAGCACCTACGTTGGTCGAAAAGGGGAAACAATGACAAACAAAGTACGCACATCTGTAACGAACTGATCTTTTGTTTTGGGGGACAAGGTTGTAGAGTTTGAGCAGGACTAGATTTGTTGCGCTCACATAGGGAAAGGTGTCTAAAGATAACAAAACTGGGACCAACACAAATATGCTCCTTGGTTGTTTTTGTTCTTTGTTGCAACAGACTGTGCATCACCCCTTCATACATCGGTAGATGCACATGGTGCTGGTGCGTCCACTGTCCCGTGCAACTCTTTAGCTGTTGTTAATCTAAGGCCCTGTTTGGTTAAAAACTCCCTAGTCCCTACCTGCTTGGTTCCAGGGACTAAACATGGACTAGTGGTTATTAAATGACATGCTAAAAGACCATGTTACTCCTAGTAATGAACTAATAGAGACAAGCTGCGATGCAAGGCAGGGGCAACTGTTGGAAAAAGTCCCAAAAAGACTCCCTCGGTGTCTTGTTTCTTTAGTCCCTAAAAGTCCCTCCTGTTTGGTTTAGATGGGACTGATACGGACTTTTTTTAGTCCCTACACCAAACTTTCCCTGTAAACAAACACCCTCTAATAATGCCGCTGGAAAATTGATGCAATGCCACAGTTAAAAGCAAATTACATGTTTAACGATTGTTAATATAATCTCTCTATTAATATTAATCAGTGCCACCGTTTGAGAAATGCTACTATCTTGCTTTCTTTCCCATTTAGATAAGTTAGATGCTTCTTTCCGTTGGCTTCTTTGTCATCCACCGTTGTTGACCACTAGTTGTTTCCCTTGCACCTCTGTGTAAACAAGGTTATCTACTTCACCTTGTTGCTATTGTGACCTTTTGTTGCACTGCACAAAACACTTTTGTTTTAAGAGTGTTTTGTGCAGTTCAACCAAAATGTCACACCGACAATGTTGCTTGGTTGTTTGATCTTAGTGGAACTGCACAAGAGTAGATCTTACTTCCTATTCGTGTTGGCAAATTTGGTTCAGATCTTCTTCTTGTGAGTTGTTTGAATTCCGCGTCATGAGAGGTTAGTACTAGCCTTATTTCACATGATTGTGCAGCGTGCTTTCATATGTTGTGCTACTTGTACGCTAATGTTGCTTGATTTTAGGGAAATACACAAATGGAGACAAGACTTCCAATCTGTATGTGCACCGTAATATTTCACTGAGGTAAGATATGGATATTTCACAACTGTTGGCCTGTATTTTGCCACTTTTATCTGAAAATTAACATCGTTGTTTAGTGCTATACTTGTGCTCCCTAATTGACATGCCAAATCATACATTGAAGGTGAAGCTTGTCTGTTATTGAACCAAGTGATGAAGGGGAAGAACAAGCGGAAGAAAAACAAAAATCAACTCCCGGTGCACTGGAATTGTGATGACATAAGTAATTGTCGGATGTGGGGTTTCGGCAAACCCTTAAGGTTCGAACACTGGGGTGCGCGCGAAGTCTATCCCTCCTACCGATCTACGCTCTAGCTTGCTAAGATCTTGCGGACGAACTCGACGAACTCACAACACAAAGAGACACGAGGTTTATACTGGTTCGGGCCACCATTGTGGTGTAATACCCTACTCCAGTGTGGTGGTGGTGGATTGCCTCTTGGGCTGATGATGAACAGTACAAGGGAAGAACAACCTCCTGAGGTTGAGGTGTTCTTGTGGGAGTGTTGGCTTCTCGATCTGTTCGAGTCCTCTGTTCTCCTCCTCCTGCTGCTACTGTGGTGGCTAGACCTATTTATAGAGGCCCTGGTCCTCTTCCCAAATATCGAGCAGGAAGGGAGCCAACAACGGCGGGCAAATTTGAAGGGGAACAGCTAGTACAAGCTCTCCTGACAAAAGCAGTCTTCGCCTGCGAAAAGCTCTGGGGTGACGCCGTCTTGGGCTCAACGATAACCTCCGCCTTGCCGTCCTCCTGGTCTTGGTCTCGTTGCACCAATATGGCACCCTTTGCCTGATGCCTCGGTACTCTTCATCTGCACTTGCCTCCTTAGCACCAAAGAGGAAATGAGGACACTGCACGCACCGGCGCCCGCCTGGCACCCGCCTAGCACCGTTCGTCATGGCTCACGTCACGAGAGCCTCGTGAGGTTTTACCCTCCTTGATATCTCCACTCCTCGTGAGCCTGCCTAGCTAGGCCACTCCAGAGGAGGTCTTGCATCGTCCGCCTCGCGAGGCTTGGACCCTTGCGAGGGTCTTGGATGCCTTGTGTGATGAAGATGGGCCGTACGGCCCGCTGCCTAGCCACACTGTGGGCCGCAGGCAGGCAAGTCTGGGGACCCCCGTTCCCAGAACACCGACAGTAGCCCCCGGGCCCAAGGTGCGCTCGGGCTTGGCTTCACGGTGAAGCCAAGGGTCAAGTTCGGAGCATCGCGGGCCCCAAAAGCCTGCAGCCTCGGTCGACGCGTGGCGGTTGATTGGACATGGGCGTCTCCGCTTCTCCACGCTGCCTCGGCAACTGCACGACTTGACAAGTCCCTACGACATGCAAGGAAAACCATCATTACCTGCGATCATGGGTGACGTCGGTTGGCCTTCTCTTGCTATAAATGGGGAGGGGGGTGGAGCCTTCGTTGCCCATCTCTTCCTTCACTACAAGAAATATATCAACTTGTGACCACCACTATTGGTCACTGAAAGGTCATGGTTTTTCATTTGTGACCTTTTTGTGACCAAAAAGAGAAGGTCAAAAGTTGGCGGTCGTAAACTGACTATAGCGACCTTTCTTCTGGAATGGTCGAAGACGCGTTTATGACCAAAATATGTCCACTGTGGCGTTTTGGTCACTAGCAACCTCCCCAGGCCACGTAGGCATCCAGCGTGGCAAGCTGATGTGGCACAAGATTAAGCCCGGTCCAATTCGATTTTCTACATGGGCCTAGCCCAACAATTCGACCTATTTCTGTTTTTTTCTCATATTAATTTTGGCTAGGTAGATGGGCCAAGCCCAACAATTAAGCCTTCTCATTTTGGGGCCGTGGCCTTTTCTGCTAGAAAGTTTTAGTTTTTTTGTAATATAAAAAAGTCCACTAGTCAAATGGGTCCCAGATGTCAGGTTCAGGTACGTGGGTCCCAGCTAGCAAGTTCATATTCTTCATATTTCAATTTAACAGTAAATAAATAACCAGTATTTAAATTGGCACAAACAAAACACACACATAATACTACAAATATTATCGGCCGATTCAGTCTGAGCTCCTATTGCACAAATAACATATACTATACAAGCTCTACACATAAAAAGCTCTAACATATACAAGCACTACAAGCTCTACACGTGATACATTTACAAGCTCTATACATATACAAGCTCTACAAGCTCTACAAGCTCTACAAGCTGCCACAGTGTTAACCACGGTGCTCTTCAATCTTCTTCAACATGGAGCTCCTTCGGTAGCGAGCACAAACTAGGCACCTGCATCATCACAGGAAGGCAATTTTAGATCATAAAAACGAATGTTCCAAGCACAGTTTAGAGAAAAGAACCAAGTAAATTTGCCCTCAATCATACCAACAAAGTTTAGAGAAAACCAAACATGAACAAGCACTTATTATGCAGTTTTTAAAGTTTTTAATACATTTAATTCTATTAGCAAAACTGAATATGCTACTTCCTGATTCATGGCTGCATAGTCCAGCTAGCTACACCAGTTTGCTCTCATGCAAAAATTAGAAAGAAATAAAAAGAACAACAAATAAATCAACACTGATTTCTCTAACGCATGCTGATAACTAGCGATATCACAGAGGAATATAGCAATGCGACATTACTACTAATGCTCCACTTTCAGCCAGCAAGCAATCAAATGCGACACTAGATTATACAAATCGATCTCACCGCTAATGGGATCTCACAGCAACAAGAACGTGTATCTACAACTATTGGTTAGCACGAGAATCGCTCAAATTATAATCATTTCTAGTGCGCTGCATAAATTTAGTTTTCCTTGCACATCATGAAGCTTCCACATAGTTTTTTTGTTATGCAAGTTTGTTCAGATATCAGTTTCCCCCCTAGTCATGTTTCTTATACTTGTTCAGAGAATTCAAAACAACAGCAGATGCAAGGCAGCTGATTCAGAACTATATTGGAGTATAACAGTTTACTTTAAATAGGTTCTACCACTAAAACCCATGAAATCACTTCACATCCTGATTCAGCGTTTTGTGTTGAAATATTGGCCATCAAGTAATTTTGTGCAAGTCTCAAAACAAGGCAGTAATGATATAATTACTGAAGCAGCTGATATGGTTTGATTATTTGCAAGTGACTTCAAACAGAACATATGGCATGCCTTAGTCATGCCCTAAGGCTAAATAGAACATATTTAAGCACCTCCATGAATACAACCAAGTCTCTTAACATGCTTCTACACAGAAATCATAACAATAGCAGGGTCAAGTTGAGTTAGCTGCAGACCTAGTTGAGTTATCCCCTTTGCTTGGAGAGGACGACGATCTGGTCATTGCCCATGTCCCCGCCTTGTCGACTCTGCTTCTCCACGATGCGGAGGGTCAGCAGAAATCATACTACCACAGTGTGCCTGGTTAACCCGAATCGGCAGCTCGCCATCCTACTCCAACAGATGAACCTCTTGCTTGCTATCTCGCCTAACCGCCTACATGCGAGAAGGCAAAAAACATTTACTTAAAGCATCTTACAATTCACAACAAATTCGAGATTGACCCAATTAATTTTACTGACATATAGAGATTTCATAATCAAAGTTCATCGTGCTAGGCTGCTAGCTATCAAGATGAAAACAACATGTAGAAGATACAAGCATACCAGGCAAGGTGGGCTAGGTGTTTAGTAAGATCATCTACTGTTCAGCAGGAAATCGATTTTTACCTATTATACCAATCAACCACTACAACAACTAGCATTTGACCTTATAACCCGCTGCTAGATGTATTAAATCACGGTTGACTGCAAATACTAGATGCACTGATGCAGAACTCTTTCAGGATCCGCTATAAGTCTACAACAACAAGCATTTAAATAACAGAGTACTACTAGTTGCAGCAGCTCCTAAATGAGTCTACAGTGACAAGGCAGCAGCAAGCATTTAAATAACAGAGTACTACTAGTTGCAGCAGCTACCAACTAACTCACAGGTTTGGCGTGACAAACCATAGTATGGTAGCATAGCAGAGGAGAAATAATGGGTTGACCTGAGATGAAGAAACATGAAGAGAGTGCGGGCCTTGCTTCCATGGCGATGAGCTGCACCTGCACTCACACCCGCCATGGTGCTCCTCCTCCATCAATCACAGGTCACAGCCGCAGGTAGCAACTTCCATGGTGATGTCCTGCTGCACAAACCAAGCCTTGAGGAATCGGATGGACAGATCCGGAAGAATAAGATGAGGGAAGGGGAGGGTAGGGGAGGGAGGAGAAGAAGATGAGAAGGATAGGGGAGGAGGGCGTGAGTACCATGGGCGTCGTCGGAGATGTTGCAGACTCGTCGGAGCGGCGCCGGTGTGGGAGGCGACCGAAACCCTAGCCAGCCACCGGGGAGGGGTCATCTGCCGCTGCGCTGCATGGTGGTTGGGGAGAAGGGCTCTATCTCCGTCTCCATGGCGGAGGTGCTGGCGCTGGCCCCAACCAACCACCCGCACGGACGGACGGAGGGAGACCGATGACGGCGTGGTGGTGGCGTCCCTCCCGTCCCACTCTCCGTCTCCCCCAATGCTGGCGAATCTGGCCACAAGGAGGCTCGATCTGCAGCCTTGGGTGAGAAAGAGAGGGATGGAGACCGCCGGCGGCGGGAGATTTGGGGTCGGGGCGGCAGCGGTGCTGGGCCGCGGCAGCTCCCCTGCCCTGCTTTGCTTATCCCCTGCCCTGCAGCTGCCGCGCGCTCTGGTACATCTCCGACAGCGTCATGCCACCGCCAGCCCCGCTGGAGAGGTCCATCGCCGCCGCGGCCGGTCGGGATCGACTGATCGGGGGGGGGGAGGGGGTGGGGAGGATTTTTTCCATGTCTTGGATCGGTTTTGGTGGAGAAGGAAGCGAGGGGCTGGCGGGGAGGGTGCAGCGTCGCGAGAGAGAAAACGACGGATGCATCGCGAGAGGAAGGGGAGGGGGGCGGGGTGGCGATGCAGTGAGGAAGGGCGCGATGGAGAGGAGGAAGAGCTCCGCCGGATCCGGAAGGGGAGAGGAGGAGAGGGAAAGAAAGGAGGCGGGGAGGTGGATGGAAAATGACCACGAGGACATAGCTAGGGTTCCGGGGTTTGTCTGGAAGGCTCGAGGACGGCCGTTGGATCTGCGAGCATCCGACGGTGTATGATGCACGATCCGCGTGATACGTCCACAGACCAATCAGAATGCAGTATGATCTTATGACCATCTAAGTAGGTCATAGTTGCCTAAAAATAATGTGTTAAAATCATGTTAGCAATTTTATGACCTGAGAAATTCAAAAAGAAAATGGAAACCTTCTCATTGTGTCGTGAGATATGAGTTTTTTGGCCAATAAAAACAATTTTCATTTTTCGAGTGTCCAAAATGAGTTCTTTTGTGAAGGACCTATAATATATTTGTTGCAAAAATGGACCAAATCAATTTTCTAAAATACTAGGACATATTTAATATACAATTGACCAAATGGTTGGGTGTCAAAAGATTCGATCCACCTCTGGTGAAAAAGACAAATTTTCGCCGATTCAGCTGGAAACGGGTCAAATTTGAACTGCAGCTACCTCATAGATTGCTCTTTATTTTTTCTAAAAATCATTTATAGTTAAATAAGTATCTATTTAATCAGAGAAACACCAAAAAAATTCCAAGATTCAACCACTAGCTAGGAACGGTCAAGCCCGCCGTTTTGACCGCATTTTGAAACGGGCATAAAAATCCAAAAAAAAATCAAAAAATTGGAAAACCTTCGCATTGTGTCATTATATGTGACCAAGTTTCCAGGAAAAATAATAAACTTGTGTCTGAAATTATTTTAAAAAGTGTTCTCGAAATGAGCTATCATGCGTGAAGATTCATGGCTTTCGGGCCAAATGATCAATCTCATGGCCACATTCATGGCATAGTTTGTTCAAATGATCTCATATTGTGCACAAGGGTGCATCTTGGAATTCCAAACAATGTTGATTTGGGGAGTTTTCACTTTCATTGCACAAAAGAGCCATTTTCCATTTTTCGAGTGCGCCAAATGAGGTTTTTTGTGAAGAACCTACCAAATAATTATTGCAAAATTGGACCAAATCAATTTTATAAAATACTAGGCCATATTTAATGCACAATTGACCAAATGGTTGGGTGTAAAAAGTTTTGATCCACCTCTGGTGAAAAAGACAAATTTCATGGATTCGGTTGGAAGCAGGTCAAATTTGAGCTGCAGTGCCTCATAGTTTGCTATTTATTTTTTCCAAAAATCATTTCTAGGTACATAAGTACCTATTTAATCCGAGAAACACCAAAAAAATTCCAAGATTCAACCACTAGATAGGAACGGTCATTCCCGCCGTTTTGATCGCATTTTGAAACGGGCATAAAACATTCAAAAAAATTCAAAAAACTGGGAAACCTTCGCATTGTGTCATTATATGTGGCCAAGTTCCCGGGAAAAATAACAAACTTGTAATACGGCAATTATTTTAAAAAAGTGTTCTCAGAAACGAGCTATCACGTGTGGAGATCAATGGCTTTCAAGCCAAATGATCAATCTTATGGCCACATTCATGGCATAGTTTGTTCAAATGATCTCATATTGTGCACAAGGGTGCATCTTGGAATGGCAAACAATGTTGCCTAAGGAAGTTTTCATTTTCTTTGGACAAAAAAACCATTTTCCATTTTGAGTGCCCAAAAGGAGGTTTTTGTGAAGGACCTCCCAAATAATTGTTGCAAAATTGGACCAAATCATTTTCTAAAATACTAGGCCATATTTAATGCACAATTGACAAAATGGTTGGGTGTAAAAAGTTTTGATCCACCTCTGGTGAAAAAGACAAATTTCCGCCGATTTAGTTGGAAGCGGGTCAAATTTGAACTGCAGCTGTCTCATAGTTTGCTATTTATTTTTCCAAAAATCATTTATAGGTACATAAGTATCTATTTAATCATAAATACATGGTTTGGTGGCGATATGTCGAGGTTTGGGCGGTGGCCGAGGGCCCCAACTCTAGAGCGCGTAAACTCGCATGCCCGCCGCGTGGTCACCGCGTGATCGTGGCGTTGCCATGTGTTCTGGGCGGCCTAGGCATGTCTAGTGGGTTGGGCACTCCCCAGGTAGGTGCTAGGAAGAAAATCACAACATAAGGTTCTCACGAGGAGACCGATCGATGCTCAAACATGAATAAGCAGCCAAGTGTTTGATTTGCAGTGCAGGGAAATGCACATGGCTAATGGGCGTGAGTTTGTTGAGGATGATCGATTACTAAGAAGACCCGTCTTCAGAAATTTTTAGCTCAAATGGAGGAGCCTAGGTGGTAATTTATTTGCAAAGTACCACACTGGACATAAATACGAATGTTGAAGCTGAGCTCAAAATAATGAATGGATTGAGCTGGCATTTGGTGGAGGATGGTTATTTGGGCATAGGAAAGCACTGTAGAAAATGGATACCATTTGGACATGCCAAAGTGGTACTTCCTTCACAAAGTGTTGCTTTGAACAGGATAGGAAAATGAATATTGTTGAGTTATTTTTGAACTAGGCAAGGAAGGTTTTTGACATATTTGATGAACATATGATCCAAACAATTTATGAGAATTTTTTGGGATTTTTTGGAATAACAGAAATATAGGTTGCTTCACAACCTAGGGCAAAAATTGACACATGGACATGCCACATAGGCAAAACTGATGAGATGGCGCCTAGTCATCACAAACCACCACAATCTACAAGGCTATGACCAACTATATTGGTCATTAACAACTAGAAATAAGGCAGCGACCTGCACTGTTTGCTTTGTGATCATTTCGTGTAAGGAAATTACGACCTTTCTGACCAAAATGGTCGCAATGGTTTAGGGTTTGGAGCCCCCCGAACAGCTTTTGACCAATTGGTCTCAAATGGTCATAGATCTATGACCAATTCTTCCAGGGTCACTGACAGAAGGTCACTAGTTGACATATTTCTTGTAGTGCTTGCTTTCTCATTTCTCTGTTCCATTGCTTGCGGTGCCATCGATGGCGCCACGAAAGAAGTTCTCTGCCGCCGAGAAAGGGAAGGCCCCTCACGAGGGCCCCGGCTTCCCGGCGCCCAAGCACGGCCGTGGCCATCCGCGCAAGCACGCCGCGACCCCCGCCGTGGCCCACCGTCGAGGTGGCGCCGTGGTACGTGGTGGGGATCATCCCATCCATGGTGGTTCAGCCAATGAGGGGAGGCGCGCGATGGTGGCGCGGCCTCCCCGCCCGCGCTTCCATTTGGCTAAGGTGTTCTTTGTAGTTCGTTATGCAGTCGAGAGAGCACGGCGGCAGCTGGCTCCAGCTTCGCGCTTCGCCCAATGACTGCCGGCCTCTAGTCCGGGCGGGCTCTGGCTGCCAGGCGGACGGCTAACTGTGAGGCCTCTTAGGTTCTGGTCGAGACTTCCGCCATGAGCAACATAGCCTGGCCAGCGGTTGGCGAGCGTTACGCCCGCCTTGACACAGGAAAGGCGGTGCACCCTCCACTTCAGGTACGATGGTGAATCGACCCTTTACGTGAGGGTATTTGGGGAAGATGGTCGCTGCGCCGGGTGCTGCCCCGAGAAGAACGACGGCGAGGAGGTGCTCGGCCTTGGTGATGGTCGTGATGAGGACGACGGCGAGCTTGCCCTCGGTGGCGACCGCGCCTCCTCCAGCTACGGCGGCTGCTCCTCCAATGACAGCTCCAGCAACGGTGGCTACGACCAGCCGCCGCGTCGCCGCGCCCGCTTCGAAGGAGGCAGTGGATTATCTCGTCGTCGCGCCTCCGTGAAGCGCGAGGAGGGGTGTGGCTAGGCTTTGGGCGTCGCCAAGGGCCTGCCTCCACGGATTGCTGCAACGCTGCTTTGCTTAGCTTTTCCTTTCTTTCCTGCATCAAAAAACGAAACCAGTATGGGCCTAGAGGGGCGTGTATCGAACTGTGGTTCTTTGGTTAATGCATTGTGCAAGTCGTTCCCATGCCGTGTTGTTATTTAGCGCAAAGATAAATAACCTGGCGTGTTTAGGAAACCCTTTCCCTCGCGTGGTGTCTGGGTTGCTCGGAAACTGCAAAAAATTCATTAGGGGGTGTACCAAAAGATTTGCCGTCCACCCAAGCCTTGACTTGGCGCCTTGTATCGCGGTACCCGAGGGGCACGGATTTAGGAGGGGCGTGCCAGCTTCCAGGCTCGAACGAGGGTGGCTCACGAGAATGCAAAGAGAAGAGAAATGCTTGCGAGGGCACCTGCCTAGCCCCCTCGCGAGGTATGCGAGAGAGAGAACAAGAGAAAACTAGAGCCGAGAAAAGCGATAAAAGGCTGGGGAACCAAATCAGCAACGAACACCAAGAGCTACTCTGATTAAGGAAAAGCGAGCCAACTTCGGAAAGCAAATGAAAAAGCCGCGTCCGGCACCTAATCTAGTCTTCAAGTCTTCTCACCAGCGCGGAGCTAAGTGCTGTCCACTAGGCGTGGGAGGGAGCCCCAGGGTCTGAGGCTGGCGCTCCTGAGACTCCGGGGCGTGTACAGCCCCAACTCATTGTTACGTGAGAGTGTCACAGGCGGTGATTCTTCACAGGCACTGGGCCTTCTTCACAGGCTCTGGGCCTTTCTTCTCACGCTCGGGGCCTTGCTTCTCAGGCTCTGGGCCTTGCTTCTCAGGCTCTGGGCCTTGCTTCATGGATAAAACTTCCGGACGTGTTGGATGTTCCAGGCATTCTGGATGGGTGTCCCATCCTGCGTCTCTAGGCGTGCTGCACCCGGCCTGGAGACATGAACGACCCTGAACGGGCCCTCCCACATGGGCGAAAGTTTGTGCAGCCCTTCCCTGGAGATAACCCGCCTCAGGACGAGGTCGCCTTCCTCGAGCATCCTGGAGCGGATGTTGCGGCAATGGTACCGCCGCAGAGCTTGTTGGTACCTTGCCGCCCTCAACGCGGCTTCGCGACGGCGCTCCTCCCCCAGCACGAGATCCATCCCCCGCGTGGCGTCCTGCTGCGCTTTGTCGAACGCCAGGACCCGCGCGGAGCGATGCTTGACCTCGTGAGGAAGGACTGCCTCAGCTCCATAGACGAGGAAGAATGGAGTCCCGCCCGTCGGCTTGGTGGCCGTGGTACGAATGGACAACAGCACGGACTGGAGTTCTTCGTGCCAGCCCCTGCCGCATGCCTCTAGCTTCTTCTTGAAGGTCCTGGTCTTGAGGCCCCTCAGGACCTCAGCGTTGGCGCGTCCGGCCTGACCATTGCTCCTGGGGTGGGCCACCGAAGCGTAGCAGATCTACGTTCCAAGGTTAGCACAGTAGGTTTTGAAGAGGTTACTAGTAAACTGCGAGCCGTTATCTGTGATGATGCGGTTGGGAACCCCGAGTCGGCTCACGAGGCCCTTGATGAACTTGACAGCGGAGCCGGCTGGAATGGTACGGACGGCTTCCACTTCCGCCCACTTGGTGAACTTGTCGATGGCGACGTAGAGATAGCGGTAGCCCCCTGGCGCTCGTGGGAACGGGCCTAAGATGTCCAGCCCCCAGACCGTGAACGACCACGTGAGCGGAATGGTTTGGAGGCCCTGTGCAGGCTGATGGATCTACTTGGCATGGAATTGGCAACCTTCACAAGACTTCACCAGCTCGGCCGCGTTGTTGAGTGCTGTAGGCTAATAGAACCCACTGCGGAACACCTTGCCAACAAGGGCTCGTGACGACGAGTGGTCCCCGCAATCGCCGCCATGTATGTCAATCAGCAACTCCCTTCCTTGATCGTTGGAGATGCAGCGCAGCGTTACCTCGTCCGGCCGCTTCCTGTACAACTCACCGTCTTGAATGCAATATGCCGTGGCCTGTCGGGCCATGCGCTCCGCATCTTCTTCCTTCTCCGGCAGCGTCCCGTGCATCAGGTACTCCTTGAATTCACAGGTCGGCACTCCTCCACAGGGCTCGGCGCGGGAGCAGCCGAGCTCCTGTGGTTGGGCCACGGGCCGGGGCTCCCGTGGCCGGGGGCTGTGGGAGCTCCTCCCGAGGCTGGGTTGTGCTTGAAAGAGGTGGCTTAGCCGACGGCTTGAAGAGCCGCTCTTCGAAGACGCCGGGCTCTTGCAATTTCCGCTTGGATGCTCTCTTGGCGATGTCGTCGGCTTCCTTGTTGGTTCCCCGGGGCACGTGCTGCAGCTCCAGGCCCGAGAACTGCTTTTCCAACTTGCGCACTCCGCAAGGTAGGCCTCCATGTGCTCGTCCTTCCGCTCGTACACTTTGTTGGAGAAGTTGATGAGGAGCTGCAAGTCGCCTTTAAGGCGCTTCACCCCCAAAGCTGCCGCGGCCTTCAGGCCGGCTATGAGGCCTTCGTACTCCACGATATTGTTGGAGACCTTCTCGCCATGCTGGAAGCAGAGTTGCACGGCTTAGTAAAGCTTTTCCCAAGTGGGCAAGATGAGCACTGCTCCAGCCCCCGCGCCCTGGTGCGCGAAGGCGCCATCGAAATACATGACCCAGGCGTCTGGTGCCTCACTTCCTAGGGAGGTGGACCGGTCTTCTCCTTCCTCAAGAGTCGGGGCGTCGGTCCATTCTGCTACAAAATCGGCGAGCACGGCTCCTTTGATGACCCTGGTAGTGCTGAACTCCAGCTAAAACGCCTGCAGCTCGATGTTCCATTCAGCGACCCTTTCGGTCGAGTTCGGGCTCCTGGGTACCCTCTCCAATGGGTAAGATGAGACGACCTTGATGGGGTGGCCCTGGAAGTAGTGTCGCAGCTTGCGCGAGGCCACCAAGAGTGTGAGCAGGAGCTTTTGCGGCATGGGGTAACATGCCCTCGCGTCCCACGGTACGGTGCTGACAAAGTACACCGGGTGCTCGACGAGGGCTGGCACACTGTTAGGGCTCGGGTCCTGCGGAGATTGTGGCGTATCCCGAGGTGGAGGATTCCTTGAGACCTGACCGTCCTCGGGAGCTTCTGTGATGCCCTGCTGAGCTTGGTATGCCGCTGACGGCTCTGCCGCGCCTTCCTGACCCTGCACCGTATCAGCCCTGGCTTGGCGCGACGCACCCTTGTCTTGGCGCTCCTCCCGAATCGCTACCAGCGCCGCGCTGGCGGAGTACGGGGTGGCGGTAAGGTAAAGTACCAGAGGCTCGAGAGGCCGTGGTGCCACCTTCACCGGGGGGCTGGTGAGGTATTTCTTGAGGTCTTGGAAGGCCCGGTCGGCCTCCGGGGTCCACTCGAAGGGGTCCTTCTTCTTCATGAGCTTAAAGAAGGGCAAGGCGCGCTCGCGTAGCTTGGAGATGAAACGCCCTAACGCGGTCACCCGTCCTGCCAGCTTTTGCATCTCCCTGAGGGTTTGTGGTGGGCTCATGTCTTCGATGGCCTTGATCTTCTTTGGGTTCGCCTCGATCCCTTTGTGGGATACGAGGAATCCTAGCAGCTTACCGGAGGGGACGCCAAAAACACACTTCTCCGAGTTAAGCCTCAAGTTCACCCGGCGCAAGCTCTCAAAGGTCTCTCCAAGTCTTGAATCAACGTCTTCGCCTCGCGAGATTTGACCACTATGTCATCAACGTAGGCCTCTGTGTTCCTGCCGAGCTGCCGCCCCAAGGCGATGTGCATCAGCCGCTGAAAGGTTACGCCTGCGTTGCGTAGCCCGAAGGGCATGCAGGTGTAGCAGTACACCCCACATGGTGTCAGGAAGGCCGTCTTCTCCACATTCTCCACCACCATCTTGATTTGATGGTATCCAGAGAACGCATCCAGGAAACATAACAAGTCGCACTCGGTGGTGGAGTCGATGATTAGATCGATGCGCGGAAGGGGTAACGGATCTTGGGAGCAAGCTTTGTTAAGGTTGGTGAAGTCAACGCACATCCGTTCCTTCCCACCTTTCTTCGGTACCACGACAGGGTTCGCTAGCTATTCCGGGTATCGAACCTCTCGGATGGTACCTGCTGCCTCCAGCTTGTGCGTCTCTTGGACAATGAATGCCTGCTTCTTAGTGGACTGCCATCTTGCCCGCTGCTTCACGGGGCGCATGTTGGGGCACACCCTTAGATGATGCTGGATCACCTCTCTCGGGACCCCTACCAGCTGGTTGGGCTCCCACGCGAATATCTCCTTGTTTGCATGCAAAAACTTCACCAATGCTTCTTCTTGTCCTGGGTCAAGGCTGGCTCCTATGGTAAAGGTGGCTCCTGAAGACCCGTCCTCGTCGACCAGCACCTGCTTGGTCTCTGCCTTGTCTTGGGTGAACAACTGCTTCTTCTTGGCTGGCGCGATCCCCCTGGCCTCGGCCGCACTGGCGCCGGCTGGCTGTGCTACTGCCACGGCCTTGAAGGCGAGCCTGAGTGCCGTCACTGCATCCTTAGTGTCCCCCTTGATGGTGAGGACGCCCTTGCTCCCCGGCATCTTCATGAGGTTGTAGGCCGGGTGAGTCGCCGCCATGAACTGAGCAAGAGCTGGGTACCCGAGTATGGCATTGTATGAGAGATCGATGCGGGCGATGTCGAAGTCCACCAGCTTAGTGCGGTAGTTGTCGCGTGTGCCGAAGGTGACAGGGAGGCGGATCTGCCCCAGAGAACGGGCAGTTCCACCACCCACTCCTGAAAAAGGCTTGCTGAGGCTGAGCCGCTCGGGCGGCACATGGAGGAGGCTGAAGGCTTCTATGGAGAGCAAGTTGAGGCTGGCGCCGCCGTCGATGAGGGTCTTGGTGACGGCCATGTTGTAGACGGTAGGTGTGCAGAGCATTGGGAGCATGCCAGAGCCGACGGTGGAGCCGGGGTGGTCTTCTGAGTTGAAGGTGAGGTCGGCCTCAAAGTAGCCCAACCCAGCCGGAGCCAGGCGCTAGGCTGCCCCAATCTGATGGAAGAAAGGCTTGACATGGCGACCTGAAGGTGGTGCTTGAGAGCCACCAAACAGCGCCGCGACTGCGTGGTGCGCCGACACCTCCTAGCGCGCGGTGAAGAGGTTGCGGAGTTCCTCCCAGGACGCCACCGTGGACCCCAGGAGGTTGAGCAGCCAGACGCGCGGCTCGCTGGCGAGGGCAATGGGGAACCAGTTGGCCATGATCTTGTCGTTGCCTCCGGCTTCAAGGACGGCCTCCTCGTATGCCAGCAGGAATGGCGCTGGATCTGCCACGCCGTCGTAACGCGGCTGCATCTCCGGCTTGAACTTGGTTGGCCACTGCACCTGCCGTAGGGCGAGGGCCGGGGCCCGGTACCCAGATTCCCTGCTGTTGGTGCCGGTCGTAGAGGCGGATGGCGGCACGCCTGCCATGGGAGCGAAAGCCTTGTGGCGAAGCCTTGATTAGTGGAAGGGCAGCCGCACCCCTACGTGGTGCGCCAAATGTCGGATGTGGGGTTCCGGCCAACCCTTAAGAGTTCGAACAACTTTGGGGTGTTGTGAGAAGTCTATCCGTCCTACCGATCTACGCTCTAGCTCGCTAAGATCTTGCGGACGAACTCGACGAACTCACAACACAAAGAGACACGAGGTTTATACTGGGTTCGGGCCACAGTTGTGGTGTAATACCCTACTCCAGTGTGGTGGTGGTGGATTGCCTCTTGGGCTGATGATGAATAGTACAAGGGAAGAACAACCTCCTGAGGTTGAGGTGTTCTTGTGGGAGTGTTGGCTTCTCGATCTGTTCGAGTCCTCTGTTCCCCCCTCCTGCTGCTACTATGGTGGCTAGACCTATTTATAGAGGCCCCGACCCTCTTCCCAAATATCGAGAGGGAAGGGAGCCAACAACGGCAGGCAAATTTGAAGGGGAACAGCTAGTACAAGCTATCCTGACAAAAGCGGTCTTCGCCTGCGAAAAGCTCTGGGGTAACGCTGTCTTGGGCTCCATGATGACCTCCGCCTTGCCGTCCTCCTGGTCTTGGTCTTGTTGCACCAATATGGCAACCTTTGCCTGATGCCTCGGTACTCTTAAATGCGCTTGCCTCCTTAGCACCAAAGAGGAAATGAGGGGCCTGCGCACTGGCGCCCTCCACAGCACCCGCTTGGCACCGTTCGTCATGGCTCACGTCACGAGAGCCTCGTGAGGTTTGCCACGCCTTGATATCTCCGCTCCTCTTGAGCCTGCCTAGCTAGGCCACTCCAGAGGAGGTCTTGCATCGTCCGCCTCGCGAGGCTTGGACCCTCACGAGGGTCTCGGATGCCTTGTTTGATGAAGATGGGCCGTACGACCAGCTGCCTAGCCACACTGTGGGCCGCAGGCAGGCAAGTCTGGGGACCCCCGTTCCCAGAACACCGACAGTAATGGTATAGTTTTGCATCTTAATTTATTGCTATGGCTGGAACGAGCAATTGTTTTTCCACTGATTTGATGCTACTCTTAATGTAATATGTAATTAGCTCTACTTGTGCAAACAGGGATCTTCTTTGAAGATACCATATATTTTACTGGAACTGCACAAGAAGATGCTGGAAACATTAAACTAATCGAGGAGTATATAGTAAGCATGGCAACCACAGTAGATAACAACAAATGGTTCCAGAGAAGTGCTTGATCTGTATGCTCTACACAATAAGCCTCCTGACAAAGGTTGGTACTCGCCCACGGATTTCAACCATATGATTGAGCTTTGTCATCTCTATTGGTGTTGTGCTCTTTGTTGAATCTTGTCATGAGAAAGTGGTATTGTCCTTGAGAAGTGCTTCATCTGTGTTGTTTTAAATATTACTTTCATTTTTTTCGAGCAAACAAGGATGCTAGCATTTAGTTGTCCTCTTGTCTTCGCACAACAGGATCATCCTCCTCTGAAGAAGAATATGGAGTATGTGAAGTGCCTAGTTCCGATTATGCCAGGATAAAGAAGCCAAACCTCTCTTCTTAAGAAGGGAGCAGTTGAAGGATGGTTACATTATTGCCCACAAGAACAAACTAACTTCAGCTCAGAAGGACTCACAGATCTGCATCTTTATTGCTGTGATGGCCAGTACAATGTTGTTTTACGATTCCTTCGGGTGAGTTCCATTTTTTTAAATGTTGCTCTGCATGGATCATGTAGGTTGACTGTTTAAAATGTCAATTCATAGTAAAGTTTTCTTTATACTAATCACTTTTTTGTATTTATGCAAACAGGGGTGCTCAGCTTGATTTCAATGGGAACTGCACAAAATGTTCACGAATACATCGAATATCAACGAATCATTCATTTCCACCACAAGAAAGGAGGTGCCGATATGTTCAAGGCGTTGCAACATATGAAGGCGAAATCAAACAAGCTATGCATGAATTTGGTTGATTTTGGTGGAACTTCACAAAAATAACAGCTGGTTTATTTAGCACGAGGTGCCATGTCAATGTCCAAACTGATGACAATCGTAGGCATTTGATATTTTGGAATGGGAAAACCTTGTCAAAGTTTGCTCATTGATGTACGCAAAACAACACGCATTTGACATTTTGGAATGGGACAACCTTGTCAAATTTAGCTCATTGATGTTAGCAAGAAGACATGCGTTTGATATTTTTGAATGGGACGCCCTTTGTCATTAGCAGCATCTATCAATTTTTCTTTATTCTTTAGTTGTGAAGTAAATATTGGCTCTGACATGTGAATCACTGAGATGCATAATCATCGATTGTTTTGAATGTTCTCTATGGATTGCCAGGCATGTGTGTTGATTGCAATGTACAGGAACGCTAAATATTGTACTCCCTCTGTGCCTTTTTACTTCGCATATTAGATTTCTTTGAAGTCAGTTGATTTTACATTGTGAATGTTGATACTTTTTTCTGTAAGATTGGTCAAAGTTGAGATACTTTGACTTCAGACAAAACTTATATGCAGACAAAAAAGGACCGGAGGGAGTACATGTGAAAGCTAACTGCAAACGAGGTGATCTCCCTGGGAATAATGCTAGTACGTATTGTTTTGCATGTTCATCCAATGCCAGTGATACAAGAATTCAAACAAATCAAACTAAATTCATTCATTCACTGCCGGATTTCATATAAAGATGCCTGATTTCATTACATTTCATACATTCTTCAACTAAAAAGGGGTGCGCTGGAGGTATAATTAATTAACCGTAGCACGTGTAATAAAATGAGCCGAGCGAAGCTTCTTCTCCAGTGGACTGAGCTTGAGTGACATAACGAAGGTGCAGTTCGTCACTTACATGTGGGCAGATGCCTCTTGGGCCCACATGCGATGACAACTGCACCTGCAGATAATAATGGCAAGCGGCGTCCTTCTCCAACATAGCTCTCCGACTCCATGTCGCCGCCAAGAAGCTAATCGGCCATCAATGGTCAACCCGCCTAGCTTGGCTTCAACCGGAGGGTAGCAGCGGTGGCCTTACTTGGAGCCGAGCGGGGGCGACCTACCGTGTTCTACTCTTCCTTGTTTTCTGTGTGGCGCGACCTCGTTGGCAGTGGGGCGGGGCCCCGACGGAGCCGGCGATGTCCTCTGTCTCGTTGCTGGCGGGCCGGCGCCTCGGCGGAGCGGGGGAAATCCTCCCCATCGTTGTTGTTGGGGGGGCCTCGGCTGAGCCAGCGATGTCCTCTGCCTCGTTGTTGGCGAGGCGGGGCCTCGGCAGAGCCGGCGGTGTCCTCTGCCTCGTTGTTGGCACCGCGGGGCCTCGTCGATGCCAGCGGAGCGGGCACTCGTCGGAGCCGGCATTTTCCTGTGCCTTGTCCTCGGTCTCGCCAAACAGCGCCTCGCCCGCTTCATCGCCCTCTTTATAGGCAACCGCAGCTTCCGCCACCCGCATGAGGTACCGCCAGCGCTAGAGGCGGCCCTCGCGGCGGAGGCAATCTGAAATCGAGCAGCGCCTCTGCCCGCCCACTCCAGCGGTGATCTGCTCCTCCACTGCAGGTGCTCACGGAGGCTGGAGGAGATGGTGGTGTAGGCGGCGTCGGCTGCACCTCCTGAATCGCCTCCGACGCTTACGCCTCACCGTGTCCATGTATTGAGCACGGGCCTCCTATGGTCATGGTGCAATGCACCGGCGAGGATGGCGCGCAAGAGGGGTTGGCGCCTGATAAATGCGACTACCATGTTCTCCATTGGGGCGTCGTCGTCCTCCGGCTGCTGCCCGGCCAGCGATGGCGGTGAACGGCTGCCATCTCCTTGTGGTCCGTCGTCCGCCCGTCCCGAAGAGCGCTAGAGCGCAAGGAAGTCATGGTGGGAGTAGTGGTGTAGACTGGAGAAAGGGAACGGAGGCGGATGACTGCGGCTATGGACGGCACAACTGTTTATATAGCAATGTTGGGCAGCGGAGGGACGGACGTGTGGCGCCGGAGTAGCCGCCTCGGCAATTGTGTATCATTAATGTGGGCAGCAGACGGACGGACAGATGGCACTTGTGTCGTTTGAAGGCGAACAATCGCTTTGCACCGGAAGCGAAGCGGGCGGTATTCGTTCGGCGGAAAAGCGCCTGCAGCGAGGAGAAAGCGATGCAGGTGGGCGAGGCGGTCGGACTTCGTGCTTAGCAGTGAGGTCGGTCCGGCCGGGACATCTTTGGCTCGCCAACCAAAGCTCATCGAGTTGAGCGAAGACAATCAGACGATGGACGTAGCTTCCGACTATGAGCCGGCGCCACTGTCCAAGCCGGTTCATGCCGTGTTCACCATAGAGCAGGTGTAGCCCACTTCGACGCCCTAATGGCGGAAGAGCTACCAGCGGTAGCGGGGAGGACTGTCAGGCTTTGCAACCTCCGTCTCCTCAACGAGCACTGGTGAACAAGCGAATGACAATGCCGTCGTGGACATGTGGCCCTATGATCCTGGCTTCCCGAATGAGTAGCGGGCGCTGTATCAGATCATCCGTAGGGCCCGCGAGGCCCTCTCCGTCATCCTTCGAGTTGTTGCGCTTGCCGTGCCGCCGCCGTCTCGCGTTGTCAACATGGTCAATGACATGAGGAATGAGGAGATGACTTTACTTGGAGAGGATGACAGTGGGGACCCACCAGGGCCATAGCCACACGTACGCAAGTGCCTCCTTATTATACGCAATTGTAATATTTTTTGCTTCCTCCTGGTTTCCTAACATCACATTCCCACACCATTGTCAACCTATGTAGTCAATAAACGAGAGAATTGCAGCTCGAGCAGTATTTGTCTTTTTGAGGTGTGAGCACTGCAGAGTTTTTCTTGAGCGATGTTTTCATTGTTGTTCAGAGGATAGCAGGGCATTAACTGGGCGGGCTGTGGCCCGTCTAGCCCGGGCCAGATATCCAGCCCAGATATTAATTTTTTTCAAGCTAAAAATGGCTAGCCCAGCTATACTTTTTCTGAGGAATACCCAGGCAAGGTCAACTTGTTATTCTCCGCCCAGCTGGGCTGCAAATCTTTCCTAGGAGGGATGCAAATCTTTCAAGAAAATGGGATTTAAGAAATAATAAATGGGACGTAATTATAAAAACTGGGCAGTAACTATAAAAAATGCACCAAACACGTAATTACTTTATAAAATAATATTTCTGGATTTTGAAAATTTTAATTTCATTAGTTGTTGCCTGCACAATGTTTTGTTGGATTTTTATGTAATACAAATTTATATTGAAATTGTATTTAATCTGACTAGAAATTTCGGGATAAAAATATTTTGGATCCCATCAAAATGTGGGGAATTTTATTGAATTCTATTTTGAATGGTTGGTTGAAATTATTAATCGTTGTCCTAGCTAGAAAATGGGCTGTACTTTTAACAAACTGTAATGGGCTGTAGTAGATTCCATTGGAATTCAAAAATCGGGTTGTACATTCTTACAAATCGCAAATGGGCTATAAGTTCTCTGGCACACACTTGTGGGCCTACTATGTTGACGCGTATGCAAGGCTTTGTCAACTTATAGTCAACACACGGTTCTAGCGATGAGTGTACATTGGATGTCCATCCAACGGATGTCGTGCTTCTTCTTCAATCTCGGATATTCTAGCTTTAGCCGCCCAAAAAATGATTCCTCCCCCTAACATCTGGGGCGCACCGCTTCGGAGGCTGACCGTGGGCCTACTAAGTTGACACGTACCAAGGGCATTGTCATCTTAGTCAATATAAACGATTCTAGCTGCAGTGACTGTACGATGTCCATCCAACGGCCCTTGTGATTCTTCAACCTCTGGTCTTCTTGCTCCAGCCGCCCAAAGCAGTCGCGGAGGCCTCACCTCCCCCTACCACTCCCACCGCTGGCCAGGCCCTGCGGCGACGGCATCCTCACACCGCAGCCAAACCAGTGAAACCTCGTACTCCTCTCCGCGTGGGCATCCACTATCGCGTCTTCCCCGGCTCCGCGTCGTCCCCTTCCTAGGCCTCGCTGTTGTCCACCACCTTGGTGCTCTCGGCGCGGCGTGGTCAATGTGGTCAACGACCGACTTCCATCGGAAGAAGTCTTGTGCGTGGAGAGGTGACGGTTGGTCCTGACGCGCAGCAAGGAAGTGCCTCCTTATTACGCGGAAAATAATTATTCCTCCACCTGACAGCAGGGACCCACCGGACGGGCCACCGCATTTTGTGAAAAAACGTTCCCCCCTGACTGCTGGGACCCACCAGCTACATCTTCGCACGCAAGGAAGTGCGTCCATATTACGGGCAAAAAAGGATTCGCCCCCTGATTGCTGGGACCCACCAGCTACATCTTCGCACGCAAGGAACTGCGTCCATATTACGAGGAAAAAAACGATTTGGCCCCTGATAGCTGGGACCCACCAGCTACATCTTCGCATGCAAGGAAGTGCCTGACAGTCGGGACCCACCCGGTCGAAGCGTATGTAGCGTTGTCATTCTGGACGCGAACATGTATGTACATACTGGTCGATCGGTCTGTCTGCAGGCTGCAGAGATTAACCGTGGCCATGCAAGGAAGGGCACGTATCGTAGTGGAGGCGCACACGTGTGGTAGTAGAGGCGCACACGTAGCATGTACACGTACGTACAGCGGCCAAGGTGCAAGAAAGAAAATACGGCCATGTAGTAAATACGGGCGGGGTCTCGAACGCCTACTCGTGCAAACGTACGGCCAGGGCTCGTGTACATGGCTGGGTCGGAACGGAGAAACTGCATCGTCGTCATGTTCATGGGGAGCCAACCGGCTGGGTCGGAATGGAATGCGTCGTTGTGTTCATCGGGAGCCAACCGGCTTGGATGGAATAACCGATGGAAACGAGGCCTGGCGTACCGTAGAATGGAGGAAACGACCTTGTGTTCGACCGGCCACGATGGAAACGGGATCCTGTTCATCGGGAGGGGTCTGGCGTACCGCAAAATGGAGGAAATGGACCTCCAACGGTCGAAACGGGGTCCTGTTGATCGGGAGGGGTGTGGCGTACCGCAAAACGGAGGAAACAGACTTGTATTGGAGCGCTACGGTAGAAACAGGGGTCCTGTTCATTGGGAGGGGTGTGGCGTACTGCAAAATGGGACTCCACGGGATACTGTTCATCTCCACCGTCGACCTCCTCCAGCGTCCACGGGCTCCTGTTCATCCACCGTCGACCTCCTCCAGCCTCCACCTGCGACTGTTCATCCACGGGCTCCTATTCATCCAGCCTCCACCGCGCGCTCCTCCACTGGCTACTGTTCAACCAGCCCTCTCCATGGGGGTCCTGTTCAACCACCCCTCCACGGGCTACTATTCATCCAGCCCTCCACCAGCTACTGTTCAACCAGCCCTCCACTGGCAACTGTTCAATCAGCCCTCCACAGGGTCCTGTTCATCTACCGGCTTGATCGATTGGGGTACTGTTCATCCAGCGGCAACGGCCTCTACTACCACGGGGTCCTGTTCATCCAACCCCCACCGGGAATTGTTCATCCAAACCCCCCAACAACGCTCATTGTTCATCCAGAGGCAGCATCAATCGGCTTCAGTTAGCAGCAGTAGCGAAGGAATCGCTCGATCGGGTTCAATTAACAGCAAGGGATCGATCAATCGCTCGGGTTCGATGTAGCGTAACTGCGGTGCAATCGCTTGGGTTGATTAGAGCCCAACGCCTCGCTTCGAGTTCAATTAAGCGCATAACGCCTCACCTGCAGCGCGTATGTATGAGAAAGCACATCGCTCGACCCCGACCACCCACCGTGAATCGGGAACTCCCGATATTTTCCTCGCTTCGCTTCTACCACGGTTTTCTCCGTCATGGGCGGCCCAAAGAATGTCATGCAGCTGCGTCTCCGGCCCGCCCAGGACGAAAAGCCCATTTTCTGTCATGATTTTTTGTCATAGAAGTAGGAGCCCACCACATCTATGATGATACCGGGTTTTGTCACAATTATTGTCATAGAAGTGTCATAAGTATGACAGAGAAAATTTCCGTCCGGCCCAAAATGTCACGGATGTGTCTTTTTTTTGTAGTGCAGGTGGCGGTACTGTAGCCATGCCTCCCCGACAAAGCACACATCATCAGTGGCATTGCCACAGTACTAAGCAGTCGGCAGGACCCGCCCGGTGGCACGGCTTTGTCGGCTAAATCTGAGACAACATGGGGCCCACCAGCGGCGTGCCCGGCCCGGTGGAGAAAGCAGCGACCGCCGACGGCAATGGGTCCTACACCCGGCCGGATTACCATTGTACCCCTGGGGGGTAGGCCTATATAAACCCCCAGGGCACCCATGCAATGGGTTCAGCCTCGTTCAGACCTTAGTCCACCCACATCCACATATAGAGAGAGGAAGCTAGGGCTAGCCTGGTTCTTCTTCCCCCTCTAGAGAAACAACTCAAGGAACAAGCTTGTAGCTACCATTGTTGCTTGAGTGATCATGCGGAGACCCCGCAGAGCAGGAGTAGGGGTGTTATCTCCTTGGAGAGCCCCGAACCTGGGTAAGATACGCCGACGGGCATGTTTGCGCCTTATCCCGTTTCGAGGCACCGGCGACGTATTATTAGCCCCCTCCATGATAAGCCATCCTTTGGCATATGTCGCATGACGCCCCCAACATTTGGCGCCCACCATGGGGCTAGGTGCACCGTCGTCGAGAGATCTGTTTTGGGCGGCAACCTTGTTCCTCCCTAGCAAGCGCAGCCAGCCCGGCACGCCTGATGGCATTTGCACCGACGCGCTGCATGGCGCTGAGCTCGCCGTGCCTCGCTGACCTCATCGGCGAGATCCGCCTCCCCGATGATCCCGTGCCCGACACAGGAGCGGCCAGCTCCGAGAGCTGCCTTGTCGACCTCCTTGGCAAGCTCGACATCGCCAACGAGCCGGCCTCCGACCTGGAGTCGATCGGCTCCACCGACCCGATGCTTGTCGTCTCCGACAATGCATCACTTGACGCCTTCCCCACCAATGTGGTGATCATCGATGACCCACTCCCTTGCTCCGACAATGGCGGCAGCACCGTCACGGAGGTGCTCGTCATCAGCCACGACGGAGCCTCTGGTGGGGGTGGCCAAGACCCGCTCCAGGCGGTGCTACGAGATCTGTCTGGACCCATTGCAGAAGATGCCGACGCCGAGACGTTGGAAGCCCGCCGTGTCTCACTCGTCAAAAGAGCCAAGAAGTTGGCCGCCATGAGGCGCCTCTCAGAGGCCTACCAGCGCGAGATCAATCACGCTGTTGGCGTCACGCCGGCTACTGGTGGGCCTAGCCGCATTGGCACGTTCCGGCAGCGCGGTGCTGCCATCGCCAGCATGTTCGGGGCAGACCGCCCTGTCTATGTCGCGCCCATGGAGAACATGCGAACTGCCTAGGCGGCAGCAGACGAGCTGGACCACCTCGAGGGCGACGAGTGTTGCTACATGACGGAGCACGTTCAGCAGCTCATGGACGCGGCTGCCAGGCAACAAGAAGCCGGCTGTCACGCAGAAGAACCCGGCCAGCGGGTTGAGAACCCGCCCCCTCGCCGAGATCAAGGCACAACCTCCCGGACACCGACAGGTGGCATCCGTGACAGACAAGACAAAGAGCCGGCTGCTAGCCGCAGCCGCACACGCCTCACCATCGAGCGCGACCAAGAAGGCCACTCATGAGCAGTGGAACGACGGGATGACTATCTGCCTCCTCCTCCTTGCAGGGAGAGGCGCGCTTCCCCGCCGCCTGTAGAGCACCCAACACTCGAAGACCGGCTGGGCCGCCGAGAAGGAGTCAAAGAGAACGACGCGCGCCACCGGATCGACCGCCTTGCTCGACCCAGGCGCTAGAAGAAGAAGACGCAATGGGCCCACCTTGTTTTGGCCCCTACATCCGCGACGAGCCCTTCCCCAAAGGGTTCTCGCTCCCGCGAGATACGCCCAAGTACAAAGGCTGCGTGAAGCCGGAAGATTGGCTGGTCGACTACTCCACGGCCGTCAACATAGCAAATGGCAACAAGCGCGTTCACGTTCCGCTCATGCCCCAGGGCACGGCCCGGACATGGATGAACAGCCTGAAGCCCCACAACATCAACAGCTGGGTAGATTTCACTAAAGTCTTCATCCGCAACTTCACCAGCACCTACAAGCGGCCGCCCAAGCACCTCCAGCTCTCGCTGTGCGTTCAAGGCCCTGATGAGTCCACCCGCGACTACCTGACGTGGTGGGCTGAACTGCGCAATTCCTGTGAAAGGTTGCATGAGGTCCAAGCGATCGAGTACTTCACCGCCGGGTACTGAGAGGGCACCTTACTCAAGCATCGGCTCCTCTACAACGAGCCGGCTACACTCGACGAACTGCTGATCATAGCAGACAAGTACGCCACTGCTGACTCCTCCATGAAGTCGGAGCTCTGAGTGGATGCTTATGGGAAGGTGCTCCCTCCGGCCCCTCGAACGCCGGCTGGAGACAACAGCCGGCGCCAGCAGCCGAACGAAAACAAGCGCAAAGCCCCCAAGCCGGCTTCCACCAGCCGGCAGGTGGTGACAGTTGAGGACCAGTAGCCTGAAGGACAACCACTCCCCAAGAGCCAGAAGGGTGGCAAGCCGGCTTGGTTGCCCGCTTTCTCCTTTGAGCAGACCCTTGATGCTCCCTGCAAGTTCCATAGTGGCGCGAAGCCATCCAACCATATGACCCAGAAATGCCACTGGCTCGTCCGCATCGCCAAGGGAGAAGGACTGCCTCCTCACTTCTTGGCCGCGGCTCGCCTCCTCGGCTGACCGGCCGAATCCAATGATCGGTGCGGTCCAAGATGAATTCCCAGAAGAACATGGCGCCTACGTTGTCTTCACCAGCATGGCCAATGACAGGCACAGCCGACGTCAGGAGAACCGTGAAGTGAATGCAGTTCAACTGCCCCAGAGTTCATGCACTAGTCTGAGAAGCCTCTCAGCTGGAGCCGTGCTGACTACCCGGAAGTGATGCCTTCTCATCCTATGCCTTGGTGTTGGATGCCACCCTTGCAACGGAGAGGCGAGCTGCTCACTTGTCCCGAATCCTGATAGATGGCGGCAGCAGCATCAACATCCTCTACCGTGATACCATGGAGAAATTGTGCATCAAACAGAAGCAGCTCCAGCCTAGTCGGCCGGTGTTCCACGGCATTGTGCCCGGCCTTTCCTGCTCACCAATCGGCAAGATCAAGATAGATATCCTCTTTGGAGACAAGAATCATTTCCACCGTGAGGCAATTTGGTTTGAGGTAGTCGACCTGGAGAGCCCTTATCATGCACTACTTGGCCGACCTGCTCTGGCCAAGTTCATGGTTGTACCACATTACGCCTACCTCAAGATGAAGATGCCATGAACCAAGGGCATTATCATGATAAATGGAGACTATGAGAAGTCGGTAGCCTGTGCTACAGCCAGCAGTCGGCTGGTCGAGTCCCTTTTGATTGCCATTGAGAAGAAGCTCCTGGACCGGGTGGTGGCCATGGCCAGCAAGCAGCCGGACCTGTCACCAGAACCCAAAGTGTCAGAGACCCAGGGCTCCTTCCAGCCAGCCAAAGAGACAAAGAATATTCCCTTGGACCCTGAGCACCCGGAGAGGCACGCTATCATAGGTTCCAACCTTGATAGCAATTAGGAAAGCGAGCTCGTCGATTTCCTCTGTGAGAATCGGAACATCTTTGCATGGTCTCCCAAAGACATGCTGGGTGTTTCGACGGATTTCGCCGAGCACAAGCTACATGTAAGAGCAGGTGCCAAGCCAGTCAAGCAACCCCTCCGCCGACTGTTGGAAGAGAAGAGAAGAATTGTTGGAGAAGAGATCGCCCGCCTGTTGGCAGCCGGCTTCATCATGGAAGTTTTCTTCCCATAATCGCTCGCCAACCCAGTCCTTGCACTGAAGAAGAATAACAAGTGGCGCATGTGCATTGATTACACCAATATCAACAAAGCCTGCCCCAAGGATCCGTTTGCTTTTCCTTGGATTGACCAAGTGATAGACACCACAGCCGAATGTGAGCTGTTGAATTTCTTGGATGCCTACTCAGGTTACCACCAGATCAAGTTGAACCCGGCAGACCGCCTAAAGACCGCCTTCATCACACCATTCAGAGCCTTCTGTTACCTGACCATGACATTCGGCTTGAGAAATGCTGGTGCCATGTTTCAGCGTTGCATACAGAAGTGCCTCCCCAAGCAACTCGGTAGGAATGCCCACGTCTATGTAGACGATACTGTGGTGAAGACTGAGAAGTGCAGTACCCTCTTGGAAGATTTGAATGAAACTTTTGAAAATCTGCGCCGGTTTCAGATCAAGCTCAACCCAGAGAAGTGTGTCTTCGGAGAACTAGCCGGCCAACTCCTTGGCTTCCTGGTATCAGAACGCGACATAGAGTGCAACCCTGTGAAAATCAAGGCCATCGAGAGGATGGAGAAACCCACCCGACTGAGAGACATCTAGAAATTCACCGGCTGCTTAGCATCCATCAGCTGTTTCATCAGTCGGCTGGGCGAAAAGGCACTTCCCCTGTACCAGCTCATGAAGAAGACCACTCATTTCGAGTGTGTCGGTGTACTAGAGTAGGGGTACCCTAGTATCCCGTACTCGTGCACGGACAGTTGCAGCACCCCGCGGCAGGGTTTGCCTCTTCACCACCAAGATCCTCCGTGGCTCCTTTGGAGCCATTCAAGGACAAAGTATTTGATTAAGAAGACAAGGCCCCGGCAAGAGGAGCTTCCCGGGAAGGCCACTCGGGCATCACGAGAAGACAAGGCCCGGCAAGAGGAGCTTCCGGGGAAGGCTCGAGCGCGACAAGCCTCCGGACGCGACAAGGATTCGGCAGCGGCAAAGGCGCTTGCAGCGGCGGACAACCTCTCTCCGTCTCCGCTCCAGCTCATCCGACAACGATGTCGCCATGGGACCATTCCATGCTGGCGGCGTGTCGAGAGGCTGTGCAGCCCGGTGGAGAGCAGCGATAAGCGGCGCCGACAAGCTTACCATCGTGGCGGCGGTGGCGCTTTGACGGTCTCTGTTGCACTTTGTTTAGGCGACAGCGGCGGGCATTTATTGCTTTTGTCCCTTGCCGTCGAGTTAGGTATTTTGCCTTTGTACCTTTGTTAGAGTAGGTGTACCAACTCCTGTTTTTACATTTGTACCCTCGCCTATGTTGCCACCTGTCGGAGACCCCTTGAGCATATAAAAGGAGGCCCATGCGCAACATAGGAGGGGTTCGAGGTTCGGTTCATTCGACTCACTAGAGACCAGATGCACTCACGCTAGGTTTTGTAGCTCGCATCGCTCCCTAGCAAGAACACAATACATCAAACAAGCAGCAGTAGGAGTTTTATCTCTCCGGAGAGCTCCGAAGCTGGGTAAATTGCTCGTGTGCCTCGCCTCGATCCGCTCTTCGTGCGATCTCCCCCCCCCCCCGAACCACAAAGGGGCCTGGTCCGCCGGCCCCATAGGTGTTCGCGGGTACGATCAGCCTCCCCGACAGAGTGGAATGACAAGGACGAAGCTTTTCTCCAGTTGAAGAAGATATTGACCACGCCGCCTGTCCTGGCGGCTCCGACTGCTAAAGAGCCCATGTACCTCTACATCGCCGCCACCAGTGGGTGGTCAGCACTGTCATGGTAGTAGAGCGCCCAGAAGATGGCAGAGCACAGCCGATCCAGAGGCCCGTGTACTATTTGAGCGAGGTGCTGTCAACCTCGAAGCAGAACTATCCTCACTACCAGAAGATGTGCTATGTCGTGCACTTTGCCGCCAAGAAGCTGAAGCCATACTTTCAAGAGCACCCCATCACAGTTGTATGCACTGCCCCACTTGCTGAGATCATCGGCAACAGAGATGCATCAGGCCGAGTGGCCAAATGGGCAATCGGGTTGGCCCCCTACACCATCTTCTACCAGCCGCGCAACGCCATCAAGTCCCAAGCACTGGCCCATTTCCTGCCGCCAGCTCCGGACTCCACTCTTTGGCGGATGCACTTAGATGGCTCGAAGATGCGCACCGGTTTGGGAGCCGGCATGGTCCATACCTCTCCCAAAGGTGACAAGCTCAGATACACATTGCACATCCACTTTGCCGCCTCCAACAATGTGGCCGAGTACGAAGCATTAATACACGGCCTCCGGCTGGCCAACGAGATCGGCATCCGCCGGATCCTGTGCTATGGTGACTCCGACTTGGTGGTCCAACAGTCATATGGTGACTGGGACGCCAAGGACGCAAACATGGCAAGTTACCGCTTCCTCGTTCAGCAGCTCAACGGATATTTCGAGGGGTGCGAGTTCCTTCACGTGCCACGGAATGAAAACGAGCCAGCTGATGCCCTTGCACGGATCGGCTCCACCCGTCAAGCAATACCAGCCGGCGTTTCCCTTCAGTGCCTCCGCAGGCCATGAATCAAGCCTTCTCCGGAATCTGAGTCCATCTTCGTGCCGGATCCTCCCAAAGTAGTCGGATCCGACTCGGGGGCTGCAGCAGCCGGCCCGGGAACTTCGGCAGGTGGCATGGGGACTGCAGCAGTCGCACCCATCCCGGGGACTTCAAAACTTGGCCTTGGGGTTGCAGCAGTCGGCCCAGGGACTTCAAAACTTGGCCCTGGGGCTGAAGCAGTCAGCCCGGGGACCTCACCAAGCGGCTCGGGGACTGCAGCGATCACACCTGGCCTGGGGACTTCACAACCCGGCCTGAGGGCTGCAGCAGTCGGCCCGAAAACTTCAATGATGCAGCAAGAGGCAACCAACTCCAACCCGCCGCCTCCCAACCCTACCGCCCTAGTACAAGTGGTCGTAGTGGCAGTAGAAGAAATTCAAGCACCATCATGGGCACAACCCATCCTCAAGTTTCTGGTGAACAGAGAGCTGCCGGCCGATGAGATCTCGGCTCGGCAAGTACAGCGCCGAGCAGGAGCCTACATGATAGTAAACAGAGTGCTTGTCAGACGCAGCGTGACTGGAGTCTTCCAGCGCTGCGTACAACCAGAGAAGGCCAAGAAATCCTCAAAGATATCCACCAAGGTGAGTGCGGCCACCACCCGGCCTCCATATCCCTTGTCGCCAAAGCTTTCCGCCATGGTTTCTTCTGGCCGACTGCTTTGGAAGACGCCAAAGAGTTGGCCATGCATTGCAAAGGGTGCCAGAAGTTCAGCTCCAAGCAACATCTACCGGGTTCTGCACTCAAGACCACCCCCCTCACGTGGCCTTTTGCTGTGTGGGGGCTGGACATGGTGGGACCATTCAAGATAGCACGCGGCGGCATGACCCATCTGCTTGTTGCCGTGGACAAATTCACCAAGTGGATTGAAGCAAAGCCAATCAAGAAGTTGAAAAGTCCGACTGTTGTGACCTTCATCGCAGATATCACCGTCCGATACGGTGTGCCACACAGCATCATCATTAACAATGGCACGAACTTTGCCAGCCCATTTCCGCGCGATGCAGGGCATCCACTGGACTTAGCGTCCATTTCCCATCCGCAGTCAAACGACTAAGTCGAGCGAGCAAACGGCCTCATCCTCTCCGGCATCAAGCCCGGTAGAGTCGAGCCCTTTGGAGCGGTCGGCCGGCTGCTGGATTGATGAGCTGCCGGCCGTCCTCTGGAGCCTCCACACCACTCTAAACAAATCAACCGGCTTCACTCCATTCTTTCTCGTGTACGGTGCCGAGGCCGTCATCCCAACTGACATTGAGTTTGAATCACCTCGTGTCACCATATACACGGAAGCGGACGCAAAGGAAGCATGAGAAGACGGTGTCGATCTGCTGGAAGAGGGCCGATTGTTGGCACTCAGCCGGTCCGCCATCTACCAGTAGAGTCTGGCCGCTACCACAGTCAGAAGGTCAAGCCAAGATCCTTCCAAGAGGAAGACCTTGTGCTCCGGCTGATCCAGCGAACAGCCAGCCAGCACAAGCTCTCGGCCCCTTGGGAAGGCCCCTTCATCATTAGCAAAGCATTGGGCAACGACTCCTACTACCTCATCGATGCGTCGAAGCCTAGAGCACGCAAGAGAGATGATTCAGGCAAGGAATCTCAGCGCCCATGGAACGGAAATCTCCTTCGAAGATTTTACAGTTGATTCAGTATGTACCACACTACCTTTTGTATTAAGCACTAAGACATCGGGTCCCTCGAGGAGCACTTGGGGGATGCCCGTTTTATCTATATGATAAGTTCTATGCCTATGAATGTGTTATTTCATTATTCTGCCTGGCACTGGGTTCGACCAATCGGCCCGGGGGCTTGCCGCCTTGTACTATGTCAATGCTACCTGCAGTCGGACAAGTAGTGTGTCGGCACCTAAGCCCTCTCTTGCCACAAGCCGCAGCTCGCAGAGCGACTGTTCGGCTGGCAAGAGCTAAAGGCAGGACACGGTGCCCACATGAAAAATGTCTAAGGACCAAAGCATTTGCATAGGCCGAGCCGGCTCCTCGCCCCGCCGACCGGCTGTTGAGCAGTCGGCCAGCCGGTTTCTAACTTAATTTGCTACGCTCTACCAACGGCTAAAGTACCTGCCGTCCCAAAACGACCAAGTACTTGACCCAGCCACAGACCGCAGAGCGGCTGTCCGGCTGGCAAGACGCCAGCCAAGGGAAGGCGGCAAGGGAAAAAGGCAAAGGAGCAGAAAAGCAAGACAAGCCGGAAATCGACAAAGACAATTTACATAGCAAAAGGCCCTCGGCTAGCATTCAACAGAGTTTGAATACACCCCCAGCGGGTGGAACTGCGCAAACTTAATAATTTTGTTCAAGCGATTACAAAACAGGAAAAGAAAAGATAACTTGGCCACCTAGGCCAGAGGAACAGCAGCTAGATCGGAGGGGTCGGTGGAGGTCGAGGCTCCGGGTGGTGGAACGGCCGCCTGGTTGGTCTTGGCCTGGTCAGCACCAGCAGTAGTTGGCTCGCCGGCGCGCTGTCCGTTGGTCGAGACTTGGTCAGGCTGAGGCTGGCTGTCGTCTCCATCATCCAGCGAATCTTCTTCGCCGTCCTCGTCCTCCTCCTCCTCCTCGCCTTCACCGCTGGAGGCGATCTCCTCCATCGAGTCCTCACCGCCTTCTGGGTTCAGCCCGAACCAGTTGGGCGGCACCTCAGCGCCCGCCTCATCTAGATCGGGGAGGAAGACACTGGTGTCCGTGTACTCGGCGATCACCGCGGCATGATAATAGAGCTCAGGCACCAGCACCTCCAGCTCTTTGCCGGCTTCAGCACGGAGAGTGGCCAGCTGGTCCAGGTTCAGCCAGGGTACCACCCCTTGACGAACTTCAAGGCCCGCCATGCACCCGCCCGGGTGGAGGAGCCCTTCCATGCCTCGATGCGATAGATGGCCACCTCCAACCAGTCGGAGGTCCGATTGAGAGTGCGTAGAACCGGAGCACCCGGCCAGAGGGCGGAGGCCACCTGGGCTCCGACGCGTTACAGACGGCGGAGAGCCCGATGCGTCGGCTGGAGACGAGCTTGGATGGAAAGCAGCTACTCAGCGAGGGTCCGTGGGGTGTTGGGCGCGATCGTGGCACCAGCCAGCCTCCGCTCATCACGGTGACCCTCGACGGTTTCGCTGGCGGTGACGGAGTAACCAGGGAAATACACTACACAAGGAGAAAAAAGAAGTATGAAGCCGGAGGCCGGCTTATATGACAATTCGGCAGGTAGAAGAAAGAGAAGGGCAACTCACCATCGAGCAGGTCCTCGATCTCGCCGTAGCCGTCCGACAAGGCCTTCTCTTTCTCGACCCAGTTAGAGCGCCGAGTCTCGAACTCGGCCTGGATGGCCTCCTCCGTGTCCTTAAGCTTCTGCAGCTCCGCCTTATGCTGGTCCACCTGGTCAGCCAGCTACTTGGCCAGGCGGTCGCGCTCTTGCTCCATTTTGTTGCGCTCCTCCTCCTTGGCATGCAGCACGGTTTGAGCCTCGCCCAGCTGCTGTCATGAGGTGGCATTGGCTCCTGCAGAAGACAAGAAAGAAAAGACGATCAGCAAATCAACAAAGAAAGAAGTAGTTGCCGGAAGATTCGACCCAACTGCTCAGCAGCCGGCCCGAATCTTGGGGGCTACACCCCGCGGGTGCGGTGCGCCCCCGAGACTAAGGATTGAGCAATTCAATGAAATAAAAATGAAAAGTGGTCGCCGGAAGATCGGCCCGACTGCTTAGCAGTCGGCCCGAATCTCGGGGGCTACACCCGGCGGGTGCGCTGGCGCACCCCCGCGAGAACAACGAGCGGAGTGCTTACTCCGGCTGTCGGCCAAGTCAGTTGTCCGCTTGGCCAGCTCCTGGACCTGGGAATTGAAGGCGGACGCACAGATGTTGTGGTAATCCTGCAACAAAGACAAGAGAAGAAAAGAAAGGGTTAGCACTCGGAACTTACCTTTAAGTTCCGAGCCACCTGTGCAGCAGCCGGTCTGGAACTCGAGGGCTACACCCAGTGGGTGCGCTGGCACGCCCCCATAGAAGAATTCAAGAAAACTACAAGAATCAGAAACAAGCGCTCAAGGAACATACCTGGACGGCGACTTGCGACGCCAGGAACGCCTTCGTGTGGTTCTAGAGGGCGGTGCCTTGGGCCTGAAATAGAGAATGGACTTCATGCACAACCTTGTTCAGGACACTCGTCCCACCCCCAGACGTCCACTCTGGTGGAACGACACTAGTGGCCTTCGCCTCTAGGGCCGACGAGCTCGAGGCCCCGATCTCCTGAGGCGACGGCGCCGAAGTCGCCTTCGCAACGCGCCGGCGCGCCGGAGTGCGAACAACGGGGGTCGCCCCCACCACCAGCTCGCCGCTGAGTTGAGGCATAGGCGGCACGACAGGCCGACTGCCCTAGACCTCGGCAGTCAGCGCTTGCTGGAGCACCTCCGTCCTCAAGATGGCGGTGTCGCCCCCTTCCCTCTCCATGAACGGCTGCTCATTACCGGCTCCTCCAGTCGGTGTCGGCATATCTGGTGCCGGCGGCACGAAGCGCAGGGGGACGACAAGCTGCGGCATCTGGTCGCACATGGCCTTCTCCACCCGCGCTCTGGCGACCCCGTCCGCCCGCTCCTTAGCCACAGCGTCGGCCTGGGCCTTGGCGACCGTGTAGGCTTCTTCCTACGCCTCCTTGGCCGCCGCCGCCTTCTGCCGCCCCGCCTTCTCCAGCTCCTCACGCGCCTCCCGTGCGTTCTGCTCCGTTGCCGCCTGGAGCTCGGCGCGCGGGTCCACGCGGCGGGTGTTGGTGGAGCCCTCCGTCCCCCCAATGATGGAAGTGGAGGTCGGCCGCTCAAGGGAGAGCGGGGCCCAATTCAAGCAAGACAAGAAGAACTCAAAGGGAGTTTGCAAGAAAGACAAAGGAAAACATAAGGAAAGACAAGCTCTTACACGGAGAGCATCGGCGGCTGCTTCGGGTCCCTCTGGAACCGGGCCGCCTTCACGGCGGCCTTCTCCTGCCTGGTCACTGCGGCCGTGCTCTTGGGCTTCTTCGGCCGGCCGCTTTGCAGCTGCGAGCCGGTCAGCGCTTTGGTGCACCACCTGGTACAGTCGATGCTGTTGAGGAGCTCGCCCCCGCCCTGTTGAGGACCGGCGGGTAGCGCAGCGCATGCTCCTCCCCATCATCGTCTGGCCAGTCCTCGAGGCTGCCTCCTCCTCCGGAGCCGCTTGCTCCATCACCACCGCCTGTGATGTTATCTACCTCCTTGGTGGCCGCCCCCAAATCAGGGTCGTCCGCGTCACTCACAGATCGGTCCGGCAGGTACTCCTGGCCTTGCGCCAGGACGTTGGCTGCCGGTTGGGTCATGAGGAGCTGCATCATAACTGACTAATCAGTCAGCAAAGCAGAACACGATAGACAAAGAAAAGACCAAGAGTTAAGAAGCTTACCGCAGGAGGCGGGTGTGCACGGGAATACGGCCGCTTGCTGAACTGCCACTCCGATTCCAAGAGTTTGCAGTTTGCAATCTCATTCACTAAGTGGGCCACCTGTGTGGCTGGCATCTCCCTGGTGCTCATCCGACACGGGTCTTGATGCCCGCTCATCCGGCTGATCAGATGAGGCCGGCCTTGAAGAGGGAGAACCTGGCGCTCCACAAAGGCGGTCAGCAAGTCCGAGGCTTGGAGGCCCTCCGACTCCATCATCACCCTGAGCCGGGTGATGGCGGCGATGGAGGCGGCAGACAGCGTCTTCGGCTTGAAGGTCCAGTTGGTGCGGGGCTCAGTCGGCGGGTCGGCTTCATAGGCCGGTAGGTTGACGAAGTCGATCGCCGGGTTGACGTTCTTGACGTAGAAGTATGATTTTTGCCACAGCTTGACCGACCGCGTCAAGCTGATGGCCGGGAAGCAATTCCCAGCACCCGGGCGCCGCACCGTGATGAAGGCTCTGCACTGAGCCGCCTCGTTCTTGGCGGCGGTGCCGAGCTTGGTGTAGAAGAACTCTCCCCAGAGCTCGAGAGTGGGGAAAACGCCAAGGTAGCCTTCGCAGATCGTGACGAAGTCCGGCAGCAGCACCATTGTGTTCAGCGTGAGGTGGTGCGCCTAGAGTCGGTAGAATTGAAGGAAGGATCAGAGAAAGCCGCCCGCCGGCAGGCCGAAGCCACGGAGGAAGTGCGACCAAAAGATGACGCGCTCACCTTCCTCTGGCGCCGGCGAGATCTCCTTCGCAGGCGGAACGCGCGCCTGGACATAGCCCTCGCCGGGCAGCCGCCGCGTGTTCCGGAGGAAGGTGATGTGGTCTTCGATGATGTTCGAGCCGTCCCAGTCACCGGCCCGCTCGCACGCCATGGAGGCTCGAGTCCGACGAGGCGACAGCGCGGCCAAGACGCTGGGATCGGTGACGACGGGCTGCGGCAGCAAAGAAAAAGAAGAGGAAGAAAATGGCGAAGGGAGAGGAGGGGCGCGTGCTAGTGCCGCTCCCCTCCTCCCCCTACTTATAGCCCCTGGCTGTGAAGCCGAGGGGACGGGTCGTGCGACTCGTGGGATTAATTGTGCCCATGACCCCGCATTTACCGCGCGGTAATGGCGCGAAGTAATTGTGCCATGAAACCCCAACCATTCGCCTCAGCTACCGCGGATCCGCGCGTGTGCCGTGGCCCGGTAGTGGTGAGCCCCGGCCTGCGGCGACGTACCGTCACGTGGGTGGGTTGGCAGGCGGTTTGGCCGGCTGGTGCCACATGGCATACAGATAGCTGGCGGCGGGCCTGACGTCTGGCTGGCACGCTACTCGGCTCCCGCCGAGACGTTTTCAAAAACCAGCAGACGGCATGCCTGGTCATATCCGACTCCTAACAGTCGACGCTCCATAAGACGGACAAAGCAAGATTGATCAAACAACTCGGAGTAGGAAGCCGCTGAGGCCCCTCGCCTCTTTCAGCCATGGCGCTCCACCAGCTTCGGGGACTACTGTCGGAGTAAATGACCACGGGTAGCCTCATCAGCCTCCCATGGTACTTCAAGACATCGGGGCCAGCTACGCCCCTCAAGAATCAAAGACCGAAGGACGCCTTCTTGGAGCCGGCTGGTCCATACGGCCGGCTGCCAGAAGGCGGCAAAGCCTAGCAGACGATCGCCGAGTGGGCCGACTCCAAGCAGGCGGCCCCCAAAGAGGCCGACTCATAGCAGGCGACCCCTCCGCCGCCTTGAAGTTTGCACCACATTATGATTTATTCTACAATGGAAGGAATAGTCCCGAGCCACTGCAGGCTTACGACCCGACACTTGGGGGCTACATTGTTCAAGTTGAGATTACATCAAATATGCAAGTCCCATGTCACTGCCAGCATGCACCATGGCACTTGGGGCCTAATGCAAGGTTATTTTTTACTCGCCTTATTGAAGACCCGACTCATCACATCGTAATGAGCCGGCCCTTGGAGGCTAATGATTGCTCCTTTCAAAAATTCAAAGTACACAAGCCTTAATCCATTATATTGAAGGGTCCATTGCTCAGTTGGTAGAGCACAAGGCTCTTAACCTTGTGGACGTGGGTTCAAGCCCCATGGTGGGAGTTACATCATATGATGTTATTTTCAACGAAGTATATATAAAGTCCCTACTCATTATTCCATAATGACCCAACCCTTGGGGGCTAAACTGGTTGAAGTTTTATGAGCATAAGGCAATTATATGTCCCAGGTTGCTGCAAGCATGACAACCCGGCACTTGGGGGCTACATATATGGATTATTCAATTTGACTAGTAACTGATATGAAAAAACCGGATTTCTCCAAAGTTGCAGCATTTATATTGAAGCAAGTCTTAATCTGTCATTTTATTCTATTCTTAAGACTTGGGGGCTACAAGTGATATGCATATAAAGGAGGAACGTCTTCAAATTCCCAGTTTTGAGTAAATTAGGAAGATCAATTGCGTGACCCGGCGTTTGCAACAATCTTGACCCGGAGTCTATAATAGTCATGACCCGGAATCATCAGTTTTTATAACCCGGCGATTTTTGGAAATCATAGCTTGGCAAGTTCTACATTTCCAAGCTGGCTAAATATCAGTTGAATATCTGAAGACCAATATTTTTGTCAAATCAGAGCATTGAAGACCGACTCAAATGGATTCTTTATTTACAATATTTCTTCTACAAGCAAGTTGATTATGAAGCCGACCTATTGACCCGGATTTTCTAGAAGGAGGAAATGGCAAGGACTTAAGGATGATCAGGTGCCGTCTTACAAGAATATTTAACCAGGAGCACAACCTGTCAAATTTGTTCTTGTGTTTATGTTGCAGATCAGTTTAACATGGATAAATCCAAATTAAACTAGGGGCTAATGTCGGGGATATACCCCGCGGTGTAACCCGGCTGGATGTATGACTCGGCTGGATCTACATTGACAATGCAAGCTAGGGTCCCGAGGCCGGCTCAATCGGGTACGGGTACCGGGTCCCCTTCAGCGGAATCCATGTCTTCATCGGCAAGATCGGCGAACCGGACCCTAAGCTGGACATCTGCACCGACATCATCGAGACGGCTCAGCGTGCACGACCCACCCGAGTTCAGCCCTATCCATGGGGCAGAATTTGAAGGATCTGTGTCTGGCGGTGAGACGGCTATCTACTCCGATGGTGAATCGTCCACATGAGAGACTAACTCGATGTATTAGGTGCAAGACGGCAAGCTTGGGGGTTGTTCCGATGGTGACAGTATTCCGGATCCCTATGAGCCACCGAATAGGGTCGCAATTTTCATGGCTGGTACACAGCCGGTGCATAATTCTACGACAGCAACAGCAATGATTTCCGGGTCAGCAACGACAATGACGGCCGGGGCAGGAGGCCATGTGCGCCCACCGGCCCAGGTCTTGTCCGACTTGTTGGACTCTCTAACAACATTGTTAACAGCAGAGGTTAACCCGGCAAATCAAGCTCAGCATAACGCGGAAGTTGCAAAGATGCGAGGTGAAATAGCTCAAGCCAAGGAAGATCTAGCGGCTGAGAACGCTAGGATGACTGCAGAGCGCGCAGCTCTGGATGTCCAGGCGCAACGGATTCAGGCAGAGTCCTACCGTCTCACGTTGGATGCAAATGCTTCGAATGAGGTCATGAGGAGGAGACACCTGATACGTCTCCAACGTATCTATAATTTTTGATTGTTCCATGCTGTTTTATTATCAATCTGGGATGTTTTATAATCATTTTATAGTCATTTTATATCATTTTTTGGCACTAACCTATTAACATAGTGCCAAGTGCCAGTTGCTGTTTTTTCCATGTTTTTTTACATCACAGGAAATCAATATCAAATGGAGTCCAAATGCCACGAACCTCCACGATGATTTTTTATGGGCCAGAAGGAAGGCAATGGGCCCTTGTTGCACCTAGGGGGTGCCCCGAGGGGCCACAACCCACCAGTATGCATCGGTGGGTTGTGCCCCTCAGTGCCCGGACCACCTCTTTGCTCTATAAATACCACAATGTTCGGAAACCACGAAGAGGCGTGAAATATTCATCCAGCCGCCACGAGTCCAGAACCACCAGATCCAATCTAGACACCATCACGGAGGGTTCACCACTTCCATTGGTGCCTCTCCGATGATGTGTGAGTAGTTCTTTGTAGACCTTGAATTACGTAGTTAGTAGCTAGATGGCTTTCTCTCTCTCTCTCTCTCTCTCTCTCTCTCTCGCTGAATTCTCGATACAATGGTCTCTTGGAGATCCATATGATGTAACTCTTTTGCGGTGTGTTTGTTGGTATCTGATGAACTTTGAGTTTATGATCAGTCATACCTTTTTATATCCATGAAAGTTATTTGAGTTTCTTTGATCTCTTATATGCATGATCTCTTATAGCCTTATATTTTTTCTCCGATATTTGGGTTTTGTTTGGCCAACTTGATCTACTTGTCTTGCAATGGGAAGAGGTGCCTGATAGTGGGTTCGATCTTACGGTGCTCGATCCCAATGACAGAAGGGGAAACGACACGTATGTATCGTTGCTACTAAGGATAAAAACACGCGATCTCTATCTACCGCCATATAGATAAACGGATCTTGTCTACATCATGTCATCATTCTTATTGCATTACTCCGTTTTTCCATGAACTTAAAATACTAGATGCATACTGGATAGCGGTCGATGTGTGGAGTAATAGTAGTAGATGCCGGTAGGAGTCGGTTTACTAATCTTGGACGTGATGCCTATGTAATGACCATTTCCTGGATATCGTCATAATTATTTGAAGTTCTATCAATTGCCCAACAGTAATTTTTTTACCCACCGTTGTTATTTTTCTCGAGAGAAGACACTAGTGAAACCTACGGCCCCCGGGTCTTTCTTCTCATATATTTTCCTTACGATCTACTATTCCTTTGCATTTTTATTCAGATCTATTAAACAAAAAATACAAAAATACCTCGCTGTGTTTTATCTTTATTTATTTTATTTGGCATTCGATCTATCAATCTATTACAACTTTCTCCCTTCAACTTGCCAATTTCTGGCGCCGTTACCCGGAAGGGATTGACAACCCCTTTAACACGTCTGTAACAGCCTGGATTTTGGCCCTTTTCTTTTTCTTTTAATTTATTTGGTTTTTGCTCTGTTTTTCTTTTTGGAGTGGTTCTGTGGCCTTGTCACCTGGGAAATCATCCTCATTTCCCCTCCCAAGTGGCTCATCATTCTCAAAACCTTGCCAAGATCATGTCACTCCACTGCTTGACCAAACCCTAATTTCTTTTTCTCAGGAATATTCCTTTTTCTATTAAAGGAATAACCCTGTCTACCCTAGGTTGTGAAGCAACCTCTATTTCCATCACTCCTAAAATTCCCAAATAATTCTCATAAATTTTTTGGGTCATATCTTTCTCAAACATGGCAAAATATTTCATTTGTCATGTTTATCATCATGCTAAAATAATTAATTTCCTATTCTGCCCTAAATGGCACATTGTGAAGCAGGTGCTATTTTCCTTTTCCCATTTGACCTCAAACTCCTCGGACACCTTTTCCTGTCCATATCATTGCCACATGCCAAAATGAAACCTCATTTTCCTAGTAATTATTTGATTATGATTTTCCAAAGTTTCTATCCAGAAAGAAGATTTGTGAAGGAGGTGCAAGCTAGGCATATCCAAATGAGTTGCCATTTTGCATGATCCCTCATATCATCATATCATACCCCTCCACCAAAGTAGAGCTCATGTCATGCCTCCATGTGAGCTCATCTGCAATTCTTTGATTCTGCCCAAAATTTCAGTTTGTGAAGCAATTATATTTTATCTTGCTCCATTATGGCTGCCAATTTTTCTAGGCCTTCTATTATCCATATAACCTTGCTTCACCCATTTTGGGCATGGCTAATCAAGCAAATATTCCTCTAGAATTTTTGCAAGTTTCTGTCCAGAGGAGATGTTTGTGAAGCAAGTACCAGTTTGGCTTGGCCAATTGGTATGAGACTTTTTGAGCATCCTCATAGGATCAAATGACTCTGCCTTGCCCAATTTGAGCTCAATTTGACACTCCATCTGAGTACACCATCCTGATCAAGTTTCTGGACCATTTTGGTCAGTTGCAAAGCAACTATGCTTTATCTTGGTCCAAACCTTCTCAAAGTTACCAGGATGAAAGTTCTTCTTACCCTAAACCTCGCAGACAAACTCTATGGCTCCAGAACCCTTCCTGTTGATCACTAGTGCTCACCCAAGTTTACTGCAGTAAACTTCAGAGACTGCTTACCGTTTAACCAGATCACTTATAACCGAGCTACCACTGTAGATGAGACCTACCATGGAAGAACTTACCACTAGACAACATGTTCAAGCCCATCTCCCCAACTACATGCCAGTGCACGCGGTGACCGCGTTAATGGCATTGCTATGCACGCGCTCTGTGTGCAGTGGCCACGTCCACTGGCTGTTTGTGCTTCGGCCCCTCTTCCCCTCGTCGGTTTTGCGCGCGTGAGCGTGTCCAGCAGCTGGCCCGCGTCATCGCCGATCACCTGGACCCCTCTCCCCCTCCGTACACTTCCTCACCGACGCTCACCGACGCTCGCCGCCGAACGCCCACGAGAGCACAGTGGCGTTTTGGCTCGGTTCGTCGCCGTCTTCTTCCTCCCTGCGCTCCCTTGGCTTTCTCCTCCCCATGAGCTCTCCACTGTGTCTCCCTCGTCGCTTGCCTCTAAGTTCATGCGAGTGGGCACGCGTCCGCGGCGACGCCAGCTCAGCCTCCTCGCCCCACGGCTATATATGGCCACCCCGAGACCCCCCGAGCTCACCAGCCTCCTCTACTCCCTCCTAGCTACCTCCCCGACCAGTCAACCGAGCTATAGAGTCCCTCATTCCTCCTCCATGGCCGCCATGTCCGCCTCGGGTTCGGCCTAAATTGGCTCAAGCCCGACCTTCTCCCTCCACTCTACCACCACCAGAGGATTCCCCGTAGTCTGGCGCCCCTTCCCCACCCCTCAATTCGGCGCCGAAGTGCTTGTAGCCGCGAGTTCCCTAGTCCAGCTGCCACCATGGGTTCTCTGCCACCACACGGTGCCACGGCCACACCCCTCCCCGGCGCCTGCTTCTGCTCCAGGCGGGAGCAATGTTGGAAATATGCCCTAGAGGCAATAATAAAAGCATTATTATTATATTTCCTTGTTCATGATAATTGTCTTTTATTCATGCTATAATTGTATTATCCGGAAATCGTAATACACGTGTGAATACATAGACCACAATATGTCCCTAGTGAGCCTCTAGTTGACTAGCTCGTTGATCAATAGATAGTCATGGTTTCACGACTATGGACATTGGATGTCATTGATAACGGGATCACATCATTAGGAGAATGATGTGATGGACAAGACCCAATCCTAAGCATAGCACAAGATTGTGTAATTCATTTTGCTAGAGCTTTTCCAATGTCAAGTATCTCTTCCTTAGACCATGAGATCGTGTAACTCCCGGATACCGTAGGAGTGCTTTGGGTGTACCAAACGTCACAACGTAATCGGGTGACTATAAAGGTGCACTACGGTATCTCCGAAAGTGTCTGTTGGGTTGACACGGATCGAGGCTGGATTTGTCACTCCGTGTTACGGAGAGGTATCACTGGGCCCACTTTCGGTAGTGCATCATCATAATGAGCTCAAAATGACCAAGTGTCCGGTCACGGGATCATGCATTATGGTATGCAGTAAAGTGACTTGCGATAGCGAGATTGAACGAGGTATTGGGATATCGACGATCGAATCTCGGGCAAGTAACATACCGTCTGACAAAGGGAATAGTTTATGGGGTTGCTTGAATCCTCGACATCGTGGTTCATCCGATGAAATCATCGAGGAGTATGTAGGAGCCAACATGGGTATCCAGATCCCGCTGTTGGTTATTGACCGAAGAGCCGTCTCGGTCATGTCTGCATGTCTCCCGAACCCGTAGGGTCTACACACTTAAGGTTCGGTGATGCTAGGGTTATTAGGAAGACTTGTATGTGATTACGAATGTTTTGAGTCCCAGATGAGATCCGGACGTCACGAGGAGTTCCGGAATGGTCCGGAGGTAAAGATTTATATATGGGAAGTTGTCAAGCGGACACCGGAAAGTTTGGGGTCATATCGGTATTGTACAGGGGCCACCGGAGAGGTTAGGGGTCCACAGGAGGCCACCTCTCGGAGGGCCTCATGGGCCACAAGGGGCAGGGAACCAGCCTGGAGGGCTGGGGCCCCCTTGGGCCCATGCGCCTAGGGTTGGGGAACCCTAGTGGGGCGCCCCCTTTGCTTGGGGGCAAGCCCCCTCCACGCCGCCCCCCTCTAGATCTCATCTGAGGGGCCGACCCCTTGCCCTTCCCTATAAATATAGGGGTGAGGGAGGATGCAACACACATCCAAGGCGCAGCCCTCCCTCCCCAACACCTCTCCTCCTCCGCGTGTGCTTGGCGAAGCCCTGCCGGAGAACTGTCACTCCATCACCACCACGCCATTGTGCTGCTGTTGGAGCCTTCTTCCTCAACCTCTCCTTCCCCCTTGCTGGATCAAGAAGGAGGATATGTCGTCCGTTCCGTACGTGTGTTGAACACGGAGGTGCTGTCCGTTCAGCACTTAGTCATCGGTGATCTGAATCACGGCGAGTACGACTCCATCATCACCGTTCCCTTGAACGCTTCTGCACGCGATCTACAAGTGGTATGTAGATGCAATCTCTCTCCCATGACTCGTTGCTTAGATGAACTCATAGATGGATCTTGGTGAAACCGTAGGAAAAATTTTAATTTTCGGAAATGTTCCCCAACAGTGGCATCAGAGCTAGGTCTATGCGTAGTTCTCTATTGCACGAGTAGAACACAATTTTGTTGTGGGTGTAGATCTTGTCAACTTGCTTGCCGCTACTAGTCTTTTCTTTCTTCAGCGGTATTGTGGGATGAAGCGGCCCGGACCGACCTTACACGTACGCTTACGTGAGACAGGTTCCATCGACTGACATGCACTAGTTGCATAAGGTGGCTAGCGGGCGTCTGTCTCTCCTACTTTAGTTGGAGCGGATTAGATGAAAAGGGTCCTTATGAAGGGTAAATAGAAGTTGACAAAATCACGCTGTGGTTATTCGTAGGTAAGAAAACGTTCTTGCTAGAACCCAATTGCAGCCACGTAAAAGATGCAACAACAATTAGAGGACGTATAACTTGTTTTTGCAGCAATTGTCATGTGATGTGATATGGCCAGAAGTTGTGATGAATGATGAATTATATATTGTGATGTATGAGATCATGTTCTTGTAATAGGAATCACGACTTGCATGTCGATGAGTATGACAACCGGCAGGAGCCATAGGAGTTGTCTTAATTATTGTATGACCTGCGCGTCATTGAATTCAACGCCATGTAAATCACTTTACTTTATTGCTAAACGTGTTAGCCATAGTAGTAGAAGTAATAGTTGGCGAGCAACTTCATGGAGACACGATGATGGAGATCATGATGATGGAGATCATGGTGTCATGCCGGTGACAAGATGATCATGGAGCCCGAAGATGAAGATCAAAGGAGCTATATGATATTGGCCATATCATGTCACTACTTTATATAATTGCATGTGATGTTTATTATGTTTATGCATCTTGTTTACTTAGAGCAGCGGTAGTAAATAAGATGATCCCTTAGAATAATTTCAAGAAAGTGTTCCCCTAGCGTGCACCGTTGCTAAAGTTAAATGCGTTTTGAAGCACCACGTGATGATCGGGTGTGATAGATCCTTACGTTCACATACAACGGGTGTATGACAGTTTTACACATGCATAAACACTTCGGGTTAACTTGACGAGCCGAGCATGTACTGACAGGGCCTCGGAACACAAGAGACCGAAAGGTCGAACATGAGTCGTATGGAAGATACGATCAACATGGAGATGTTCACCGACGATGACTAGTCCGTCTCACGTGATGATCGGACACGGCCTAGTCGACTCGGATCATGTAACACTTAGATGACTAGAGGGATGTCAAATCTGAGTGGGAGTTCATAAAATAATCTGATTAGATGAACTTAATTATCATGAACTTAGTCTAAAGTCTTTGCAAAATATGTCTTGTAGATCAAATGGCCAACGCTCATGTCAACATGAACTTCAACGTGTTCCTAGAGAAAACAAAGCTGAAAGATGATGGCAGCAACTATTCGGACTGGGTCCTAACACGAGATCATCCTCATAGCAGCCAAGAAACAATATGTCCTAGAAGAACTGCTAGGTGATGCACCCATCGAGAGAACCAAGACATTATGAATGTTTGGCAGTCTCGTCTTGATGATTACTCCCTTGTTCAAGGCGGCATGCTTCTGACTTAGAACCGGGGCTCCAAAAGCGTTTTGAGCAACACGGAGCATATGAAATGTTCGAGGAGCTGAAAATGGTTTTCCAAGCTCATGCCCGGTCGAGAGATATGAAGTCTCCGACAAGTTCTATAGTTGTAAGATGGAGGAAAACAGTTACATCGGTGAGCACATACTCAAAATATCTGGGTTGCACAACCGCTTTGTCCCACTGGACATTAACCTCCCGAGACGAGGCGGTCATTGATGAGAATCCTTGATCGCTCCCACCAAGCTACAAGAGCTTTGTGATTAACTACAATATCAGGGGATGGTGAAGACCATTCTGAAGTATTCTCAATCTTTGAAGTCGTGAGAGGTTGAAATCAAGAAAGAACATCAAGTGTTGATGGTCAATAAAACCACTAAGTTCAAAAGGGGCAAGGGTAAGAAGAACTTCAAGAAGGACGGCAAATATGTTGCCGCGCGCGGTAAGCAAGTTGCCGGGAAGAAGTCAAAGAATGGACCCAAGCCTGAGACAGAGTGCTTTTATTGCAAAGGGAAGGGCCCTTTGGGCGGAACTACCCCAAATACTTAGCGGACAAGAAGGCCGGCAACACTAAAGGTATATTTGATATACATGTAATTGATGTGTACCTTACCGATTACTCGTAGTAACTCACGGGTATTTGATACGGTGCCGTTGCTCATATTTGTAACTCACGGCGGAGCTGCGGAATAAGCGGAGGCGGCAAAGGACGAGGTGACGATGCTGGCGTCGGGAATGGTTCCAAGGTCGATGTGATCGCCGTTGACACGCTACCTCTACATTTACCTACGGGATTAGTTTTAAACCTCAATAATTGTTATTTAGTGCCAAGTTTGAGCATGAACATTGTATCAGGATCTCGTTTAATGCGAGATGGCTGCTCATTTAAATCCAAGAATAATGGTTGTTCTATTTATATGAGAGATATGTTTTATGGTCATGCTCCGATGATCAATGGTTTATTCTTAATGAATCTCGAGCGTAATGTTACACATATTCATAGTGTGAATACCAAAAGATGTAAAGTTGATAACGATAGTCCCACATACTTGTGGTAATCGCCGCCTATGGTCACATTGGTGTCAAGCGCATGAAGAAGCTCCATTACGATGGACTTTTAGAGTCTCTCGATTATGAATCATTTGACACATGCGAACCATGCCTCATGGGCAAAATGACCAAGACTCCGTTCTCGGAACAATGGAGCGAGCAACCAACTTATTGGAAATCATACATACCGATGTATGCGGTCCAATGAGCATTGAGGCTCATGGAGGATATCGTTATGTTCTCACTCTCACCGATGACTTGAGTAGATATGGGTATGTCTACTTGATGAAACACAAGTGCGAGACCTTTGAAAAGTTCAAGGAATTTCAGAATGAGGTAGAGAATCAACGTGACCGAAAAATAAAGTTCTCACGATCGATCGTGGAGGAGAATATTTAAGTCACGAATTTGGTACACACTTAAGGAAATGTGGAATCGTTTCACAACTCACGCCGCTGGAACACCTCAGCGTAATGGTGTGTCCGAGCGTCGTGTCGCACTCTATTGGATATGGTGCGATCTATGATGTCTCTTATAGATTTACCACTATCATTTTGGGGATACGCTCTAGAGACAGCTACATTCACTTTAAATAGGGCACCGTCTAAATCCGTTGAGACGACACCGTATGAATTATGGTTTGGGAAGAAACCTAAGCTGTCGTTTCTAAAATTTTGGGGATGCGATGCTTATGTCAAGAAACTTCAACCTGAAAAGCTCGAATCCAAGTCGAAAAAATGCGTCTTCATAGGATACCCTAAGGAAACCATTGGGTATACCTTCTACCTTAGATCCGAAGGCAAGATCTTTGTTGCCAAGAATGGATCCTTTACGGAAAAGAGTTTCTCTCGAAAGGAGTAAGTGGGAGGAAAGTAGAACTCGATGAAGTACTACCTCTTGAACCGGAAAGTAGTGCAGCTCGGGAAAATGTTCTGTGGTGCCTACGCCTCTTGGAGAGGAAATTAATGATGATCAAGGTACTTCGGATCAAGTTGCTCTTGAACTTCGTGGGTCCAAAGGACACGTTCCACACAGTGGTATGGCAACCTGTCACGGAAATCATGTTGTTAGACAACGGTGAACCTTGAACTATGAAGAAGCGATGGCGGGCCGGATTCCAACAAATGGCTTGAAGCCATGCAATCCGAGATAGGATCCATGTATGAAAACAAAGTATGGACTTTGACAGACTTGCCCGATGATCGGCGAGCGATAGAAAACAAATGGATCTTTAAGAAGAAGACGGACGCGGATGGTAATGTCACCATCTATAAAGCTCGACTTGTCGCTAAGGGTTATCGGCAAGTTCAAGGGATTGACTATGATGAGACTTTCTCTCCCGTAGCGAAGCTTAAGTCCGTCCGAATCATGTTAGCAATTGCCGCATACTATGATTATGAGATATGGCAGATGGACGTCAAAACGGCATTCCTTAACGGTTATCTTAAGGAAGAGCTGTATATGATGCAGCCGGAAGGTTTTGTCGACCCTAAGAATGCTAACAAGGTATGCAAGCTCCAGCGATCCATTTATGGACTAGTGCAAGCATCTCGGAGTTGGAACATTCGCTTTGATGAGATGATCAAAGCGTTTGGGTTTATCTTGAGACTTATGGAGAAGCCTGCGTTTACAAGAAAGTGAGTGGGAGCTCTGTAGCATTTCTCATATTATATGTAGATGACATACTTTTGATGGGAAATGATATAGAACTCTTGGACAGCATTAAGGCCTACTTGAATAAAAGTTTTTCAATGAAGGACCTTGGAGAAGCTGCTTATATATTAGGCATCAAGATCTATAGAGATAGATCGAGACGCCTCATAGGTCTTTCACAAAGCACATACCTTGATAAGATTTTGAAGAAGTTCAAAATGGATCAGTCCAAGAAAGGGTTCTTGCCTGTCTTTGCAAGGTGTGAGATTGAGCTCGGCTCAATGCCCGACCACGGCAAAAGATAAAGAAGAGATGAGCGTCATCCCCTATGCCTCGGCCATAGGATCTATTATGTATGACATCTTGTGTACGGACACTGATGTAAACCTTGCCGTAAGTTTGGTTGGAAGGTACCAAAGTAATCCCGGCAAGGAACACTTGGACAATGATCAAGAATATCTGAAGTACGAAAAGGACAAAGGACATGTTTCTCGTTTATGGAGGTGACGAAGAGCTCGTCGTAAAGGGTTACGTCGGCGCTAAGCTTCGACACAGATCTGGATGACTCTAAGTCACAAACCGGATACGTGTATATGTTGAATGGTGGAGCGATGGCTGGTGCATTTGCAAGCAGAGCGTCGTGGCGGGATCTACATGTGAAGCGGAGTACATGGCAGCCTCGGAGGCAGCGCATGAAGCAATTTGGGTGAAGGAGTTCATCAGCGACCTAGGAGTCATACCCAATGCGTCGGGGCCGATCAAACTCTTCTGTGACAACACTGGAGCTATTGCACTTGCCAAGGAGCCCAGGTTTCACAAGAAGACCAGGCACATCACGCGTCCGCTTCAACTCCATCCGTGAAAATGTTCAAGATGGAGACATAGAAATTTGCAAAGTGCATACGGATCTGAATGTCGCAGATCCGTTGACTAAACTTTCTCTTCCAGCGGGCAAAACATGATCAACACAAGAACTCTATGGGTGTTCGATTCATCACAATGTAACTAGATTATTGACTCTAGTGCAGAGTGGGAGACTGTTGGAAATATGCCCTAGAGGCAATAATAAAAGCATTATTATTATATTTCCTTGTTCATGATAATTGTCTTTTATTCATGCTATAATTGTATTATCCGGAAATCGTAATACACGTGTGAATACATAGACCACAATATGTCCCTAGTGAGCCTCTAGTTGACTAGCTCGTTGATCAATAGATAGTCATGGTTTCACGACTATGGACATTGGATGTCATTGATAACGGGATCACATCATTAGGAGAATGCTGTGATGGACAAGACCCAATCCTAAGCATAGCACAAGATCGTGTAGTTCGTTTTGCTAGAGCTTTTCCAATGTCAAGTATCTCTTCCTTAGACCATGAGATCGTGTAACTCCGGATATCGTAGGAGTGCTTTGGGTGTACCAAGCGTCACAACGTAATCGGGTGACTATAAAGGTGCACTCTGGTATCTCCGAAAGTGTACATTGGGTTGACACGGATCGAGACTGGGATTTGTCACTCCGTGTTATGGAGAGGTATCACTTGGGCCCACTCGGTAGTGCATCATCATAATGAGCTCAAAGTGACCAAGTGTCCGGTCACGGGATCATGCATTACTGATGCGAGTAAAGTGACTTGCCGCAGAATCTTGAGATTGAGCGAGGTATTGGGATACCGACGATCGAATCTCGGGCAAGTAACATACCGTCTGACAAAGGGAATAGTTTACGGGGTTGCTTGAATCCTCGACATCATGGTTCATCCGATGAAATCATCGAGGAGTATGTAGGAGCCAACATGGGTATCCAGATCCATTGTTGGTTATTGACCGGAGAGCCGTCTCGGTCATGTTCGCATGTCTCCCGAACCCGTAGGGTCTACACTTAAGGTTCGGTGGCGCTAGGGTTATTAGGAAGACTTGTATGTGATTACCGAATGTTGTTGAGTCCGGATGAGATCCGGACGTCACGAGGAGTTCGGAATGGTCCAAGGTAAAGATTTATATATGGGAAGTTGTCAAGCGGACACGAAAAGTTTCGGGGTCATATCGGTATTGTATCTGGGGCCACCGGAGAGGTTCCGGGGTCCACCGGGAGGGCCACCTCTCGGAGGGCCTCATGGGCCACAAGGGGCAGGAACCAGCCTGGAGGGCTGGGCGCCCCTTTTCTTGGGGGCAAGCCCCCTCCACGCCGCCCCCTCTAGATCTCATCTAGAGGGCCTTCTTGCCCTTCCCTATAAATAGAGGGGTGAGTGGAGGCTGCAGCACACATCCAAGGCGCAGCCCTCCCTCCCAACACCTCTCCTCCTCCGCGTGTGCTTGGCGAAGCCTCACGGAGAATCATCACTCCATCACCACCACACCGTTGTGCTGCTGTTGGAGCCTTCTTCCTCAACCTCTCCTTCCCCCTTGCTGGATCAAGAAGGAGGAGACGTCGTCCGTTCCGTACGTGTGTTGAACACGGAGGTGCTGTCCGTTCGGCACTTAGTCATCAGTGCTCTGAATCACGGCGAGTACGACTCCATCATCACCGTTCCCTTGAACGCTTCCGCACGCGATCTACAAGTGGTATGTAGATGCAATCTCTCTCCCATGACTCGTTGCTTAGATGAACTCATAGATGGATCTTGGTGAAACCATAGGAAAAATTTTAATTTTCTGCAACGTTCCCCAACAAGCAACTCATCGTCCCGATCTCGCCGGTGTCTTTGGGCCTCGCGGATCGTCCCAGTGTCGCGGAGCAGGCGGCGGCCTTGATCGTCCTCTGCCTTCGCGGGCGAGCGGGAGGTAGGGGAAGGAGACGAGGCCAGGCTGGCCCCCTCCTTTCTCTGACCCCACCTGCCAGCTACTCCGGCGCTGACCCCGCTCTATCCACGTGGATAAGTGACGGGCCCCGCATGTAAGTCCCCGCGTTGACCCGAACTGCTGAGGTGGATAAGTGAAAGCGTATTCTGGCGAATACGTTTTCCTCCACCGAAAGCGCATTATGTTTCTTCTTCAGCCCAGATTACGTTTTCAGTTCAGTGAAAGCGTATTTCTCTAATTGCGCTTTCTGTTTTTCTGTCCAGGCCCTGTTTGAAAATATTTTCTTTACAGATAGGCCCCTGGCAGAAAAACCTTCATATCTTTTTGCCCACAACTCCAAATGAGGTGATTCTAAAGCCCACTTCTTCGTTTCGTCGAGCCCGTTCTGATGGAATCATTTTCACCATGTTTTGAAATTCTGAAAATGACCATATTGCCCTTGCGCTTAATCATCCCCTTCAAGAGAGAACGTTTTCCGGTGATTCGTTCCGCGAGCTTCTCAAATTTTCTCCTGGTGATTTCTTCCACCCCAGGCAAGCCACACCCTCCATTTTCATGATTGCAATGCAGTGACATGGTTTATTTATTTGAACTTGTTTAAAATATTGCTTTAGCTATGTGTGATCTGTTCATGGCATTTCCCGAAGTATTGATTTGATCTCTATATTGCCATAATATTGCTTGGAGTTCTAGGATTATATTTTTGATGAGTATGTGGATGACATGTGCCTTTGGATTCTCAGTGGCTATTATGATTATTTTCATGATGGTATCTGTTATTATACTTTGGAGTATTACTTTGGATATCATGCTGCCGTTCGATGACTAGTGGTTAGTATGATTATTTTCATGATGCTAGTTAATGTTCTGTTGCTTGGAGTATTATTTTCGGAGATGATGTTTACATGTGGATCTTAGCCGAATAGTTTTATTCTTGTTATTGGAGTAGTAGGATTATGGTTTCGGATTCATCATGACAGTAGTGTTGTGCTCCCCCTGGAGTATTTTGAGATGATGATATTATGCTTGCATTATTTGTTGGATATTGCTATGACTTGGGTTATAGTTTGGTAGTTGATATCGGAGTATCAGTTATGACAGTTATATTTTTGGGGATAAATTCCGTCATTAAGTTGGTCAGGTGCCACCGAACCGGGCTTTTCCAATGCAACCACATTTGCCTTTGTGGGAAAGGCCCTAATGCGGTCTATTGCCATGCCTCTCGCCGGTGCCTCCAAGGGAAGGTTATGGGCGCGCGCTACCCTGATCAGGTAGGCGGACATAACCTTGTGTCCCCGTATTTATTAGGCGCCTTTTTTCCCCGTTTGGGACGTTTATTTTTTTACCACGATGGTGGTCGTTGTGTCTTTGGTAGACACGGGGCCACCCATTACTAGCCCTAAGGGGAGTGAGTCAGAGTGGCCGAGAGAGTGTCATGGCAGTAGATCGGTTTTGTCGGAACACCGTTGGTCCACCCGAATGGGAGTGCGAGGCCATGGGTTCTGTGGTGTGGGTAAAGTGCGCTACCTCTGCAGAGTGTGTAATTAGAACTATCGATAGCCGCGTCCTCGGTCATGGGCATGGGTTCGTACTAGGTCCCACCGTTCGATCAACACTCACATGACTGAATGACTTATAGATGATTTATATGTTGATATGTTGAGCAGTACAGATTGGCAGGGTGTTGATGATGAGGTTGGAGACCAAGTGTTGGTCATGGTAGTGATCGCCGGAAAGATCACCATTTGAGACCAAGTATTGGTCATGGTTGTGATCTCCGGAATGATCACCGTTTGGTTTTGATCACGAGGTGATCGAGATGGTATATGGTTTGGCCGGTTAGCCAAGAGAGATATGGTTATGGAGATATGAGATGTTGGTTTATCAGTATTGTATTAGTTTCATACCAGGCTTAGTAGTTGCTTCATCAGGGTAGTTGTAAATTAATTAACCTGCTAATGCTATGTTATTGTCTTGCCTTGATGTTTATGGTTGTTGTGAGCTTGCAAGTACATTCAATGTAATGACCTGGCGTGTCATGCCAGATTGCAGGTGATGCCATGATTGCTTTATTGTTTGTCAAGGTTGCCGTGCGTGCGAGCTAGATCGTGTCCCAACCAGAGTCCCTGCAGAGTGCAGTTCACCACCTTCGTCGTTGTTCCGCTGCTAGAAGTATTCCGCTGCTACGAGTTGTTCTGCTGCTAGCATAGAGCAAGTATAGTATCTCAGGCGTAGTGTCGCCGTGCTGATGTGCTTCTTTGTAACATCATACCTATGTAATTATTATTCTTGTAATAAGAGCTGATTTGTTCTATATCAAGCAGTGTCGTATTCCAGAGACTTCTCCTCGATCTCTGGGCTGGAATACGGGGCATTCCGGTTTCTCTGAGTCGGGGTGCCACAAGCTTGGTATCAGAGCAGGTTTGGCTGTTGGACGCCCTAGTCAGCGCGAGCGGTAGAAATCGGTAGTATAGAGTCTGATGTGTTTATTGCATTTGGTTGCTGGATTTGGTTGCTGCATAGAATGCATATAGCCTTATTTTGTTACTAACGGTTTAATCTGGTGAGTGCAGATGGCATCGGTTCAGATCCACTACAGCTCAGCAATTGCATTTCTCTGCTTGTTCTTCGGTGTTTTGTGTCATCTCTGTCCCAGCAGAGTGATGCCAAGTGATCCCGACACTGTTTGCAAAAATGGTGCTCGGTGTATCGTGAATTATTTCCTTCACCCCACCTTTTTTTGGTGGTAGACATGCTTCTACCCGCGCCGTCCTTTTTCTTGTCATGTTGGCAACCCTTAATGATCGTAGTTACCAAGAAAGGGCAATGTCAGCAGCCTCAGTTTCCCTGCTATCCTATTTCTTGGACGAGTACGGATCTTTTTCCGTCCGCTTGATAATAATGTGGTTGCGACCTTCTGTAACATCCCAAATTTTCAATTTGGAATGTTATACATAGATCATCATTGCATATCATATTTTTGTTGCATTGTTGGCTTGATCCTAGAAATTCTACGCAACTCAAGGACCCACGGAGAGAGTTGGGGATTTCGTTATTTTCATATTTGAGTTTTCTCGAATTTTGAAAATAGGATCATTTGACTTTAATTATTTTATGTTCAATTATTTCTATTACAAAAATATGAGAGAGGGAATAAAATGACTTTCCCAAAATAAAGAAATAATGAGGATTTAATAATAAACTCAAATAAGATTTTATTTTGGAGTTTTTCGCCATTTTATTTGAATTTAGGAAAAATCTTGGCGTTTCTCAAAATTGCATTTAGGCCCCAAATAAATGTTCATCTTGTCCGCTTGATTTTAGAAGCCGGGAAATTTTATTCGGGATTTTTGGAGTCCGTTTAGTATTTCTTTCGTTTGTTTTTCTCGGCGTAATGATTAAAAAACTAACCGACCTACGGTCGTGCACAGCGGGACTCCGCCCGGGGACAACCTATATAAAGCGCCGCCCGAGCCTGACCAGCCACTTGACCAGCCCACCGCCGCCAAACCCTAGCCCCGCCTCGAACCCGCGCCGCCGCCGCCGCCGTCAAAGCCGCCCGCCGGGCCGCCGACCTCGCCGGAGCCACCGCCCGCAGGAGCCGCCGACCCCGCCGCCCGAGGTGCCTCGAAATCCGTGCCGCCGTTTTTTTTTAGAAAGACCGTTCGGTTTTCCGTCGGTTTTCGTCGGGTTTTTTTAGTTTCCGTTTTTTTATTAGATCGGTTTATTTATTTTCGCTTCGGTTAAGTAGCGAGCGTTCGCTCGTTTGTTCATTTTTACTTACGTGTTCGTCAGATTAGATCTAGTTAACGAACGTTCGTTCGTTAACCTGTTCGTCGTTTTTCTTTTTCTCGGATTTAATCCGCGATTTTTCTGATCGCGATTTCCGATCCGATTTTCGTTTTAGTATAACTTTTCGCTCGTTTATCAGAATCAAGCGATTCAAGCGCCTGGAGTTTCGTCTCAAAACCCTCTTTCCGAATAACCAACTTAAAAAAGTTTTTGCCTCTGTAAAATTTGACTTAGATCCAGATTAGTAAAACGGAGCTGTTTTCTTTCGCCGTTTGACTTCCGTTGCTTCGTTTGATTTGATTCTCTTTGCAAACCGGAGTTCTTAAGTTGAATTTTCTGGTTAGATCTTTTGTTTGAGTTTTACCCATGCATTAGATGAGTACTTATTGTATGCTTGTTTGTTTGTCTGCGATAGAATACCTGGAGTGTGCCGCCTGTTACTTCGAGTCTCTAGGTTTCGCGGATCATCAGCAAGGCAAGTAACACTTTGACCATACCTTTCCTACTACCCAGTTTTATTGCATTAGATCAATCCTAAAACATTGCATGATTAGGATCTAATTAAATTGGGGGATGGGAAGTAGATGAGGTAGTACCTATTACCTGTTATTATCAAACCTTTGGGAGTTACTTCTACGTTTGCTTATTATGCCATGCTATGCTAGTAGACGTGGATTGGGTGAGTGTATCCATGACAGATGTGAGATTTCTAATTAATGGTTTACTTAAGGTGGCAACTTAAACACACATCTGGGTGGATTGAGGTACCTAGTTTCCAGGATTTGCCTGTTTTTCTTCGGACCGCCACCCAGGCTCAAAGGGATCATGATATTATTCATGCTACAAACTTCCGTGTGCAGCCACATGCTACTATGGGCTCTAGCATAGTTGACTAAGTTGTGCGAACTCTTACGGGTAGACTAGCAGATGTAGGGGTTGTAGGTTGGTATGGTCTACCCATACGTAAGGTGCAAGCGCTTCTGAAAAACTATGTCTCGGTTATCCGCTTCTCAAACACCATGTAGTGCGAGAAACCAAACGGAGGAGATCGAGTCTTGTGGGGAAAAGTGCACAAACCTCTGCAGAGTGTATAAACTAATCATGGTTAGCCGTGTCCCCGTTATGGACATCTTGAGTATCTAGTGTTTGGATATCACGTAAATCTCGTCATGTTACTCTAATTAATATTGTTGGGTTGATAATGATTACTTTAATTGGGATTGAAGATGCTGTCAACCATTCTCAATGTTTAACAACCACCATGATAGTTAAATAAAATTTATTCCTTTGCAGTAGAGAAAAATTGGCTTTACGCAAAACTGTAACCATAGAGCTTTCCACCAGCCATATATGCATGTAGTATAGGCTTACTCTTTTATTATTCTCTATGTGTTACTTTGCCAGCATATTCCATGTGCTGACCCGTTCTCGGGCTGCAACGTTTCATGTTGCAGACTTTTCAGACGACGAGTAAGGTGCTTAGGTCGTGGTTCTATACTCAGTGATGTCGTTGGAGTTGATGGACTCGCTTGTTCTTCCAAACCTTCCGCTGTTATCGTTTTTAGATGGTCTTAAGCCATATTTATTTTGTTAAGTTCTCCCTTGAGATATTCGATGTAATAAGTGTGTGATTGCTACTCTGTTATAAATCCTTCAAGTACAGTGTGGTGTCGACATTCTTGATCCGAGGATGACACTTTGAGCACGGAGATCGACTGTTTGAGGTCTGGTTGCTACAAAGATGGTATCGAGTACCATGTGAGGACACGACCACTAAGCTAAAAGCCCTAGATCACTACTCTCTTCTCATTTCGACTCCTCATCTTTTCTACTCTTTTAGGATGGCGGAAGCAAGGATCAAGTTCACTGACCGGATGAAGATACACCCTTTGGACGACACACGAAGGAAGTCACTAAGTACTGAACATCGAATACCAAGCTTCACGGGACCTACAATTCCACTTTACCCGAAGAGGAGCTGGAAGATTCAAGCTCAAGTTCCGGAAGGACGTTCGCATGATCCACAGAGCCCATAGAGTGTGTTTTAATGCACCAACACAGGAGTGCAGGAAAGAGCATGGCAGCTCACATAACCATGGGACGCATTGGGGAAGTTTACCAAGATGACCTCAAGGATACTATCTACCAGATTTGCGGACGCCGAGATGAACAATGGGAGATAGATTAGCACTAAGAAGGATCGATCCATTGCAGCTTTCATCCAAGAGTTAAATCAACACATTCGACGCCTTGAGAGAACGGATGTCTTGCGCAGACATGATGGAGTTGAAGAAAGCAAAAGCCAAGATTATCAAACTAGAAGGAGAAATGAAGGCCACTCGCAAGGACTACATGGAGGAGATTGTAGCTCTAGTGAGACAAAACGGCGATCTTAAGGAGAAGATTGAAGAACTCATGGGGAATTCAGCACCCCGAGGAGAAGATGAAGATTGCACCTGTCTAGAGAACTACATCATCATCGATGACACCGATTTCGATCCTAATAATGATGATTTCGAAGACGAAGCTGGAGCAGATATCATGGAGTCTTCATCGGAGCAGTTTTTCTAGTTGACCACCATAACAGTAGTAGAAATCCCCCCATTAAAAATTAGTTTTAGTCTCAGCACTTTGTAATGATAGTTAGACCATTGTATGCCCTTGTTTGATTTGATTGGAGTGCTATTGTGTGTCTTTGTCTCATGTGCATATGGGTAGTGTTTTCTCCCTAGACCTCATTCTATTCTTAACTCTCGTCTTTTCTATAAACCCCTCAGATGCCTCCGAGACGCGACCCTGGATTTGTTTTCCCGCCGGAGATCACTCAATTGATTCAGTAGCAGAATGCCTTGATTCAAACATTGGTACAGAACCAAGGCAACAACAACAACAACCCACCACCACCACCTGTTGACCATTTGACCCGTTTCTTAAGGCTGAATCCGCCGGTGTTTTCCAGTAGCACCGAGCCGATAGTAGCAGATGATTGGCTCTGCAAGATAGGGAGGGAGTTGACCACTTCAGGATGTACAGATGGGGAAAAGGTGAAATTTGCCGCACATCAGCTTGAAGGACCCGCAGCAGCATGGTGGGAGAATTTTCTGACCACTTATCCTGCAGACAACTGTCACATGGGATCGATTAGCCAAGCTTTCCGTCTTGCCCATGTTTCAAAGCAGGAGCTATGGCCATGAAGAAGCGTGAGTTTCACAACTTGTGCCAAGGAGGACGGACAGTTGGCCAGTATGTGGATGACTTCAGTAAGTTAGCACGTTATGCCCCAGATGACGTTGCCACAGATGCAGCTAAGCAGGGGAAGTTTCTAGAAGGACTGAATGAAGAGCTGAGCATGCAGTTGATGGTAGCCACCTTCAATAACTACCAAGAGTTAGTAGACCGTGCTCTTATTATTGAAGAGAAGCAGCAGCAGATTGACAATCGCAAGAGAAAGTATGGACAGGGGAAGTATAACTCTGGAGCTCAGCAGAGACTACGCTTTACCCCGAAGCCAGGAGGGAAATTTTAGCATACTCACGGAGGAGGTAGCTCGCACAATCATAATGGCACAAAGAATGGAAACGGGAATGGAGGAAGCAATGGACAAAACCGCACCAACCCATCAACACCATCCAAGGTAGACCTGAGCCATATCACTTGTTTTAAGTGCCGTGGGCGGGCATTATGCAAATGAATGTCGAAGCCCAAAATGGTAACGGCAATGGAAGCTCGGAAAGAAGCGAACCCTTTCAACAGGGGGACGGTGAACCACGTTCTTGTGGAGGAGGTTGAAGCTCACCAGACGCGATAATAGGTAAGTTTTTGTTTAAGACATTTACTGCAGTTGTTCTTTTTGATCTTTGGTGCATCGCATTCATACATATCAAGGGATTTGTGGATAAGTATAAATTACCAACCCAAGCCCTTAGGTCACCCATGCTAGTAACCTCACCCGGAGCGGAATATATGGCAAGTATATGGTGCGATCGACTGCCATTAAGGATTGGAAACTACTTACTTTCCCTCGGACCTAATAGTTTTGGAATCTCAAGGATTGGATGTGATATTAGGCATGGATTGGTTATCAAAGTATGGAGGGAATATTGATTCCGCCAGTAAGTCGATTTTGCTTACCACCCCAGAAGGAAGGAGAATCAAGTATGTATCACGGCATGAGCCGAGGAGGGCACATGTAAATTCCTTATCAGGAGTTGTGCAGGAGGAAGTACCAGTGGTAAGGGATTATCCGGACGTGTTTCCGGAAGAGTTGTCAGGCATGCCTCCGGACAGAGACATTTAGTTTCTAATTGAACTCTTGCCGAACCTTTGGGCCGATATCTAAGAGACCGTATAGGATGCCGGCCAAAGATTTGGAGGAAATTAAGAAGCAGATTATGGAGTTCTTGGATAAAGGTTTTATTCGCCCAAGTTCTTCGCCTTGGGGATCGCTTGATACTTCTAGTGGAGAAGAAGGATGGATCATTAAGAATGGTTGTTGATTATCGAGGATTGAATGAAGTGACCATTAAGAACAAATACCCGTTGCCGATGATCAACGACTTGTTTGACCAATTGCAAGGAGCTAAGGTATTTTCCAAGATCGATTTGCGATCAGGATACCATCAGTTGAAGATTCGGGAGCAGGATATACCTAAGACGGCTTTTACCACTAGGTACGGGCTGTATGAGTATACCGTTATGTCATTTGGTCTGACTAACGCTTGACCTAGTTTATGAACATGATGAACAAGGTGTTTATGGAGTTTTTGGATAAGTTCGTCGTGGTATTCATTGACGATATTTTGGTCTACTCAAAGAATGAAGAAGAACATAAGGAGCACTTGCGTTTGGTACTCGAGAAGCTCGAGAGAACATCGGTTGTATGCCAAGTTCAGCAAGTGTGAGTTTTGGTTGAAGGAAGTTGGATTTCTCGGACATGTAATATCAGGAGAAGGTATAGCGATGAGACCTCACTAAAGTTGCCACGGTGACAAACTGGGAAGCGCCAACAACAGTTGGAGAGATCCGGAGTTTCCTTGGACTCGCAGGATACTACCGGAGATTCATTGAGAATTTCTCGAAGATTGCGAAGCCTATGACAGAATTATTGAAGAAGGATACCAAGTTTATATGGACTGAAGAGTGTGAGGCTAGTTTCCAAGAGTTGAAGAAACGTTTGGTTACCTCACCAGTGTTGATTTTGCCAGACCAGACTAAAGATTATGAGGTGTATTGCGACGCTTCACGTCGAGGACTTGGAGCCGTGCTCATGCAGGAGGGAAGAGTTGTTTCGTATGCTTCACGACAACTGAAACCTCACGAATTAAACTATGCCACGCATGATTGTTAGCAGCCGTAGTGCATGCATTGAAAACATGGAGGCATTTCCTCATTGGAAATCATTGTGAGGTGTATACGGATCACAAGAGTTTGAAGTACATCTTCACGTAGAAGGAGTTAAATCTAAGGCAAAGGAGATGGTTGGAGCTCATCAAGGATTATGATATGAGATTGCATTATCACCCCGGAGAGGCTAACGTGGTAGCAGACGCGTTGAGCCGTAAGAGTCATGTCAACATCCTAATGACCGGAGGTTTACCAAAAGAATTAGCCGAGGAATTCCGGGAGCTATGTTTGGAAATAGTTCCGAGAGGCTATGTAGCAGCGTTGGAGATTCAGTCTACTTTGATGGATAAAATCTGAGAATCTCCAAGGACAGATAAGGAAGTTGCTTCTATTAAGGAGAAGATGAGCAAGGGAAAAGCAAAGGGATTTCGTGAGGATGAGCACGATACCTTATGGTTTGAGGATCGCGTTTACGTACCAAGTGATCCGGAGATTCGGAAGTTGATTTTGCAAGAGGCACATGATTCGCCGTATTCGATCCACCCCGAAAATACTAAGATGTATTTGGATTTGAAGGATACTTTCTGGTGGACCGGAATGAAGAAGGATATTGCAGAGTATGTAGCAGTTGTGATGTGTGTCAGAAAGTGAAGGCAGAACATCAGAAGCCAGCAGGATTGTTACGGCCATTACCTATACCCGAATGGAAGTGGGATAAACTAGGCATGGATTTCATCACGGGATTGCCCAGGACCCATTCAGGCTATGACTCGATTTGGGTTGTAGTCGATCGTTTGACGAAGGTAGCTCATTTCATTCGGTAAAGACTACCTATAGCGATTGCCAAATTGGCTAAGATATACATGACCGAGGATTGTATGCTTGCATGGAGTTCCGAGGAGTATCGTGTCGGATAGAGGAACCCAATTCACCTCAAAGTTCGGAAGGCGGTTGCACGAAACTTTGGGAACCATCTGGAGTTTAGTACAACTTTTCATCCACAGACGGATGGACAAACCGAGAGAGTCAACCAGATTTTGGAGGATATCTTTGAGAGCATGTGCCTTGGATTATGGATCAAGTTGGGATGACAACTTGCCATATGCGGAGTTTTCTTATAACAACAGCTACCAAACCAGTTTGAAGATGGCACCTTCGAAGCCTTATGCGGAAGGAGGTGCAGAACCCGCTATTGTGGGATGAGGTTGGAGACCGCCGATTGTTTGGACGGATTTGATTAAGGAGTGCGAGCGGAAAGTAAAGTTGATTCGCGATAGGCTCAAGGTAGCCCGATCAAGGCGGAAAGAGCTATCACGGATACAAAACGCAAGGAGACAGAATATGAAGTCGGAGACAGGGTTTATCTTCGAGTATCTCCGCTTCGAGGAGTTAAGCGTTTTGGTGTTAAATGAAAATTAGCGCCACGTTTTGTGGGACCATACAAAGGTTTGGAGCGCATGGGAGAAGTTGCGTACAAGTTGGAATTACCCGAGGGTTTGTCAGGTGTTCACGATGTGTTCCATGTTTCTCAGTTGAAGAAGTGTCACGCAGAGATGGCGGATATACCGAGAGATCTTGTGCCACTAGAGGCGATTCGGTTGAATAACGATTTGAACTATGAGGAGAAACCGGTTAAGATTACGGAGTATGCCACCCGAGTCACCCGCAAAGAAGGTCATTATGTTTTGCAAAGTTCGGTGGAGCCACCACACCGAGGATGAAGCCACACGGGAGGCGAGAGGAAGATCTGCTTGAGGACCACCCTCACCTATTTTCTAGCCAACCCGAATCTCGAGGGTGAGATTCATCTTAAGGGGGTAGGTTTGTAACATCCCAAATTTTCAATTTGGAATGTTATACATAGATCATCATTGCATATCATATTTTTGTTGCATTGTTGGCTTGATCCTAGAAATTCTACGCAACTCAAGGACCCACGGAGAGAGTTGGGGATTTCGTTATTTTCATATTTGAGTTTTCTCGAATTTTGAAAATAGGATCATTTGACTTTAGTTATTTTATCTTCAATTATTTCTATTACAAAAATATGAGAGAGGGAATAAAATGACTTTCCCAAAATAAAGAAACAATGAGGATTTAATAATAAAATCAAATAAGATTTTATTTTGGAGTTTTTCGCCATTTTATTTGAATTTAGGAAAAATGCGCTTTTTTCAAAATTGCATTTAGGCCCCAAATAAATGTTCATCTTGTCCGGCTTGATTTTAGAAGCCGGAGAAAATTTATTTCGGGATTTTTGGAGACCGTTTAGTATTTCTTTCGTTTGTTTTTCTGCGCGTGATGATTTAAAAGAAACGAACCGACCTACGGTTGCATTCGAAGTGGACTCCGCCTGGGCAGTTTATATAAAGCGCCGCCCGAGCCCCGCACCAAATTTCGCCAAATTTCAAATTGGCCGCCGCATTAAACCCTAGCCGCCGCCTTGAACCTCACGCGCCACGTGAGCCGCCGACCTCACCGGAGCCGCCGCCCGCCGGAGCCGCCGACCCCGCCGCCCGAGGTGCCTCGAAATCCGTGCCACCGTTTTTTTAGAAAAACCGTTCTGTTTTCGTCGGTTTTTTTAGTTTCCGTTTTTTTATTAGATAGGTTTATTTATTTTCGGTTCGGTTAAGTAGCGAGCGTTCGCTCGTTCGTTCGTTTTTACGAACGTGTTCGTCAGATTAGATATAGTTAACGAACATTCTTTCGTTAACCTGTTCGTCGTTTTTCTTTTTCTCGGATTTAATCCGTGATTTTTCTGATCTCGATTTCCGATCCGATTTTCGTTTTAGTATAACTTTTCGCTCGTTTATCGGAATCAGGCAATTCAAGCGCCTGGAGTTTCGTCTCGAAACCCTCTTTCCGAATAACCAACTTAAACAAGTTTTTGCCTCTGTAAAATTTGACTTAGATCTAGATTAGTAAAACGGAGCTGTTTACTTTTGTCGTTTGACTTCCGTTGCTTCGTTTGATTTGATTCTTTTTGCAAACCGGAGTTCTTAAGTTGAACCTTCTGGTTAGATCTTTTATTTGAGTTTTACCTATGCATTAGATGAGTACTTATTGTATGCTTGTTTGTTTGTCTGCGATAGAATACCCGGAGTGCGCCGCCTGTTACTTCGAGTCTCTAGGTTTCGCGGATCATCAGCAAGGTAAGTAACACTTTGACCATACCTTTCCTACTACCCAGTTTTATTGCATTAGATCAATCCTCAAACATTGCATGATTAGGATCTAATTAAATTGTGGGATGGGAAGTAGATGAGGTAGTACCTATTACCTATTATTATCAAACCTTTGGGAGTTACTTCTACGTTTGCTTATTATGCCATGCTATGCTAGTAGACGTGGATTGGGTGAGTGTATCCATGACAGATGTGAGATTGTTAATTAATGGTTTACTTAAGGTGGCAACTTAAACGCACATCTGGGTGGATTGAGGTACCTGGTTTCCGGATTTGCCTGTTTTCTTGGACCGCCACCCGGGCTCAAAGGGATCATGAGATTCTTCATGCTAGAAACTTCTGTGTGCAGCCACATGCTACTATGGGCTCTAGCATAGTTGACTAAGTTGTGCGAACTCTTACGGGTAGACTAGCAGATGTAGGGGTTGTAGGTTGGTACGGTCTACCCACGTAAGGTGCAAGCGCTTCTGAAAAACTATGTCTCAGTCATCCGTTTCTCAAACACCATGTAGTGCGAGAAACCAAATGGAGGAGATCGAGTCTTGTGGGGAAAAGTGCACAAACCTCTGCAGAGTGTATAAACTAATCATGGTTAGCCGTGTCCCCGGCTATGGACATCTTGAGTATCTAGTGTTTGGATATCATGTGAATCTCGTCATGTTACTCTAATTAATATTGTTGGGTTGATAATGATTACTTTAATTGGGATTGAAGATGCTCTCAATCATTCTCAATGTTTAACAACCACCATGATAGTTAAATAAAATTTATTCCTTTGCAGTAGGGAAAAATTGGCTTTACGCAAAACTGTAACCATAGAGCTTTCCACCAGCCATATATGCATGTAGTATAGGCTTACTCTTTTATTATTCTCTATGTGTTACTTTGCCAGCATATTCCATGTGCTGACCCGTTTTCGGGCTGCAACGTTTCATGTTGCAGACTTTTCAGACGACGAGTAAGGTGCTTAGGTCGTGGTTTTATACTCAGTGATGCCGTTGGAGTTGATGGACTCGCTTGTTCTTCCAAACCTTCCGATGTTATTGTTTTTAGATGGCCTTAAGCCATATTTATTTTGTTAAGTTCTCTCTTGAGATATTCGATGTAATAAGTGTGTGATTGCTACTCTGTTATAAATCCTTCGAGTACTGTGTGGTGTCAGCATTACTGATCCATGGATGACACTGAGCACAGAGATCAGACTGTTTGAGGTCTGGTCGCTACACCTTCGTGTCCCGCTACATGATTACCGAGTGCGTCCTCACCTCCGAGCTAGTCCAGGTTGCTACCTGGATAAGCTAGCACTTGGTGCAGCGCTGTTTACACCAATTCTTCCACACATTGATTTGTCCTCGTGCACAACGTCACAGCATGCTAGATCGTAGAGCCGGAGATCCCGCGAGATTTGTGTGCTTAAGTAGGCATGCATATTGTGTGACTAGCAGTAGTATGTGACATTGATTGTGTGTAAATTGATTGTTGTTGTGTGCTTTTGTTTAGTTGAGTTTTCTTTCGCTTCTTTCTTTTTGGGCCCCGGTGTTACATTATTTTTCCCCTATAAAGAGTTGCTCATCAACTGACACCGGACTCGAAGAAGTAATGAGTATTTCAAATATTTGGAAGAAGCTCAGCTAAACATTATGGACTTCTCAGTCAACCGCATGTAATAAGGAATATATGCTCAGAATGCCAATTGTGTCTTGGATTGATTATCCACATCAATTCTACAGTAGTAATGATCCAGCCAGCAGAAAGACAAGTCAGATGCAAGACCAACGGTATATTTTTCAGTCAAAGGTATGGATCATAGGCAAAGTTTTGGCTCAGCAATAAATGGTACTTGAAATATGTTATACTCCAAGAGAAAGTCGGGATGTGATATGCTCAAGGAAGACAAATAAACAAATTTTCTCATGCAAATAATCAGCCGCAAAATATTATGGGCGTGTGCATGGATTTGATCGCATATCGAGATGAAGCTTTGGATATAAGAAACCCAGCATTATTCCACACGCTATCGGAAGAAATTTATGAGGCAGGGCTCCTCAAATTTTTTCCTCAGCATGATATGTGAACAATTTCTGGCCCACGGTACCCGGTCTTTCTCAACAAGATACCTCGGTAAAAGCTTCTGACCGACGGAAATGAATTTTTCTCAACAAGCAAACCCGAGGAGAAGCTTCTCGAGTACGGAACTCAAGATTCTCCAGCACAAGAATCCAACCAAGCTTCGTGTGTAAGCTATCGAGATTTCTTCTGCACGCTACCCAGACAAAAGCCTCGAGCAGAATCTAAGAGCCTTCCTCAGCAAGCTACTCGGATGGCTTCCCTCGTAAGCCACCCAGTCCGCGTCAGTACCACACTATGCACCGTCCTCAGAGATTATATGATGAGTTGGCAGTATATGGCAGTACATCTCAAGGATCAGATTCGCAATAATTTTGTCAGAGGAACAATTTAGTCAAAACATATGCCTGCTGCAATAATAGGGTATTCAGTTGCATATGATTATTATACATATGGTATGCATGTATCCCGGGTCAGATCGGTCACTCATACGGGATACGACACTGATCCAGCAGATATACCTAAGAAAGGTACGGACCCAACAACCTCATAAGTCATGCAAATGAAGATAAGCAGAGATACACACCTTATGTAAGGCAAGGATCAACAAGATCTGAATATGGCATCGCAGAAGCAACAGTCTTGACAATGGCCACCAAGACCAATATTCCGCACCTACAAGGGGATCTCATGAACTCTTGTCACCTTTTTGTATGATTGGCCTCAGCAATGAGCTCCGTACAGCTACAAACCACGAGTATATGTCATATATGTGCGGTCACAGGTCAGAAAATAAGCAGAAGGAATAATGCCAACAATATTGCACTAGCCACAGTCATAGTCATACGAAGAATCAAGGACATGTGTGGCCAAGTTATTTCAGTAAGGTATCCTGACAAAGAAAATCATGACCGTTAAAGGGTGAGGCCCGACAACAAAGGTATGATGATTTTGCACGACCATCAGGGTCCGGATACCCCAAGTAAGTTGGAGGCCATAATTCCATATGGATCCACAAAGACATACATCTTCAGCGGCCTACTCTATTTACAAGGATTTTCATATCCCGCTGACCCGCTTGATATGCGTATTACCAAAAATGGGTATACCGACAAAATGAGAAAGTCAAAAGCCGAATAATCAGCTCAGACCCGGTATACTCACCTACGGAATCAACTACACAGTTTGTCTGTCAGGAAAAGCATTTGTCCGTCAGCCCCTGTTGGGCAAAGTCTCAAGATATAAATATTTGAGGTATGGCATAGCTATAACTCCAAGCACCGTTATATTGCTCACGACAGAAGGCAGTCAAATCTCTGGTGTATGCCACATGCTCGAGCCAAAGGAAATAAATCAAGATAAATCAGTGCACCTATGAGCGATCGAGATCCCGTCAGAAGATGGCCATGATTAATTCTAAGCATTTATTGAACCCAGAAGGCTTGCAACAACCCCATGACAGAAATAAAAAGGTTTTCATGACCAAAAGGAAATTTATGATCAGATCCATCGGACATCAGCGCAGATATGCGAAAATCAACGTCAGCAAAAGGATTTGGTATATGAGCAAAGACCCATCAAAATTCGGGGAAAAGCCACCCCAGAGCAAGGTAAGTTGATCATGTGAAATTCTTGGGGGAACAATAAATAAAGGAAAAAGGATGCCCGAGTTGGAAACGGTATCCTCAAGTCATACTTGTTCCCAGAGCAAGTAAATATTGAGGACGAGATTTCTTAAAGGGGGTAAGAGTTGTAACAGCCTGGATTTTGGCCCTTTCTTTTTCTTTTAATTTATTTGGTTTTTGCTCTGTTTTTCTTTTTGGAGTTGTTTTGTGGCCTTGTCACCTGGGAAATCATCCTCATTTCCCCTCCCAAGTGGCTCATCATTATCAAAACCTTGCCAAGATCATGTCACTCCACTGCTTGACCAAACCCTAATTTCTTTTTCTCAGGAATATTCCTTTTTCTATTAAAGGAATAACCACCATACGCCCTAGGTTGTGAAGCAACCTTTATTTCCGTCACTCCTAAAATTCCCAAATAATTCTTATAATTTTTTTGGGTCATATCTTTCTCAAATATGGCAAAATATTTCATTTGTCATATTTATCATCATGCTCAAATAATTCATTTCCTATTCTGCCATAAATGGCACATTGTGAAGCAAGTGCTATTTTCCTTTTCGCAATTGACCTCAAACTCCTTGGACACCTTTTCATGTCCATATCATTGCCACATGCCAAAATGAAACCTCATTTGCCTAGTAATTATTTAATTATGATTTTCCGAAGTTTCTATCCAGAAAGAAACTTTGTGAAGAAGGTGCAAGCTAGGCATATACAAATGAGTTGCCATTTTGCTTGATCCTCATATGATCGTATCATAGCCCTCCGCCAAAGTAGAGCTCATGTCATGCCTCCATGTGAGCTCATCTTCAATTATTTGATTCTTCCCAAAATTTTAGTTTGTGAAGCAAGCATATTTTATCTTGCTCCATTATGGCTGCAAATTTTTCTAGGCCTTCTATTATCCATATAACCTACCTCAACCCATTTTGGTCATGGCTCATCAAGCCATTATTCCTCTAGAATTTTTGCAAGTTTCTGTCCAAAGGAGATGTTTGTGAAGCAAGTACCAGTTTGGCTTGGCCAATTGGTATGAGACTTTTTGAGCACCTTCATAGGATCAAATTACTCCGACTTGCCCAATTTGAGCTCAAATTGACACTCCATGTGAGTACACCATCCCGATCAAGTTTCTGGACCATTTTGGTCAGTTGCAAAGAAACTATGATTTATCTTGGTCCAAACCTTCTCAAAGTTACCAGGATGAAAGTTTTTATTACCCTAAACCTCGCAGACAAACTCTATGGCTCCAAAACCCTTCCTCTTGATCACTAGTGCTCACCCAAGTTTACTGCAGTAAACTTAAGAGACTGCTTACCGTTTAACCAGATCACTTTTAACCGAGCTACCACCGTAGATGATACCTACCCTGGAAGAACTTACCACTAGACAGCATGTTCAAGCCCATCTCCCCCCCTACATGCCAGTGCATGCGGTGACCATGTTAATGGCATTGCTATGCACGCAGCGCTACGTGTGCGATGGCGCGTCCGATGGCTGTTTGTGCTTCGGCCCCTCTTCCTCTCGTCGGTTTCGCGCGCGTGAGCATGTCCAGTAGTTGGCCCGCGTCATCGCCGATCACCTAGACCCCTCTCCCCCTCCGTCCGCTTCCTCACCGACACTCACTGACGCTCGCTGCCGAACGCCCATGAGAGCACAGTGGCGTTTTGGCTCGGTTCGTCGCCGTCTTCTTCCTCCCTGCGCTCCCTTGGCTTTCTCCTCCCCGTGAGCTCTCCACTATGTCTCCCTCGTTGCCTGCCTCCGAGTTCATGCGAGTGGGCACGCGTCCGTAGCGACGCCAGCTCGGCCTCCTCGCCCCACGGCTATATAAGGCCACCCCGAGACCCCCAGAGCTCACTAGCCTCCTCTACTCCCTCCTAGCTACCTCCCCGACCAGTTAACTGAGCTACAGAGTCCCTCATTCCTCCTCCATGGCCGCCATGTCCGCCTCGGGTTCGGCCTAAATTGGCTCAAGCCCGACCTTCTCCCTCCACTCTACCACCACCAGAGGATTCCCCGTAGTTCGGCGCCCCTCCCCGCCCCTCATTTCGGCCCGGAGTGCTCGTAGTCATGAAGTTCCCTAGTCCGGCCGCCGCCATGGGTACTCTGCCACCACGCAGCGGTGCCACGGGCTACCCCTCCGGCGCTGCCACTCCGGTGGGAGCAGCTCATCGTCCCGATCTCGCCGGTGTCTTGGGCCTCGCCGGGAGAGCGTCCCAGTCGCCGGGCAGGCAGGCCCGGGCGGCCATGTAAATCCTCGCCAGCGGGTGGCGGGAGGTGGCGAAGGAGCGAGGCAGGCGGGCCCCCTCCTTTCCCCGACCCCACGGCAGCCACTCCGTGGCCGACCCGCTCTATCCACGTGGATAAGTGACGGGCCCCGCCTGTAAGTCCCCGCGTTGACCCGAACTGCTGAGGTGGATAAGTGAAAGCGTATTCTGGCTTATACGTTTTCCTCCACCGAAAGCGCATTCTGTTTATTCTTCAGCCTAGATTACGTTTTCAGTTTAGCGAAAGCGTATTTCTCTAATTGCGCTTTCTGTTTTTCTGTCCAGGCCCTGTTTGAAAATATTTTCATTACAGATAGGCCCCTGGCAGAAAAACCTTCATATCTTTTTGCCCACAACTCCAAATGAGGTGATTCCAAAGCCCACTTCTTCGTTTCGTCGAGCCCGTTCTGATGGAATCATTTTCACCATGTTTTGACATTCTGAAAATTACCATATTGCCCTTGCGCTTAATCATCCCCTTCAAGAGAGAACGTTTTTCGGTGATTCGTTCCGCGAGCTTCTCACATTTTCTCCTGGTGATTTCTTCCAGCCCAGACAAGACACACCCTCCATTTGCATGATTGCAATGCAGTGACATGGTTTATTTATTTGAACTTGTTTAAAATATTGCTTTAGCTATGTGTGATTTGTTCATGGCATTTCCCAGAGTATTGATTTGATCTTGATATTGCCATGATATTGCTTGGAGTTCTAGGATTATATTTTTGATGAGTATGTGGATGACATGTGCCTTTGGATTCTTAGTGGCTATTATGATTATTTTCATGAGGGTATCTGTTATTATATTTTGGAGTATTACTTTGGATATCATGCCGCCGTTGGAGTACTAGTGGTTAGTATGATTATTTTCATGATGCTAGTTAATGTTCTGTTGCTTGGAGTATTATTTTCGGAGATGATGTTTACATGTGGATCTTAGCCGAATAGTTTTATTCTTGTTATTGGAGTAGTAGGATTATGGTTTCAGATTCATCATGATAGTAGTGTTGTGCTACCCACAGGTATTTTGAGATGATGATATTATGCTTGGATTATTTGTTGGATATTGCTATGACTTGGATTATAGTTTGGTAGTTGATATCGGAGTATCAGTTATCACAGTTATATTTTTGGGGATAAATTCCGTCATTAAGTTGGTCAGGTGCCACCGAACCGGGCTTTTCCAGTGCAACCACATTTGCCTTTATGGGAAAGGCCCTAATGCGGTCTATTGCCGTGCCTCTTGCCGGTGGCTCCAACGAGGGAAGGTTATGGGCGCGCACTACCCTGATCAGGTAGGCGGACATAACCTTGTGTGCCCGTAGTTGTTAGGCGCCTTTTTGTCCCCGTTCGGGACGTTTATGTTTTGACCACGATGGTGGTCGTTGTGTCTTTGGTAGACACGGGGCCACCCAGGACTAGCCCTAAGGGGAGTGAGTCGGAGTGGCCGGGAGAGTGTCATGGCAGTAGATCGGTTTTGTTGGAATGTCGTTGGTCTACCCGAATGGGAGTGCGAGGCCATGGGTTCTATGGTGTGGGTAAAGTGCGCTACCTCTGCAGAGTGTGTAATTAAAACTATTGATAGCCGCGTCCCACCGTTCGATCAACACTCACATGAGGGAATGACTTATAGATGATTTATATGTTGATATGTTGAGCAGTACAGATTGGCAGGGTGTTGATGATGAGGTTGGAGACCAAGTGTTGGTCATGGTAGTGATCGCCGGAAAGATCACCGTTTGAGACCAAGTGTTGGTCATGGTTGTGATCGCCGGAATGATCACCGTTTGGTTTTGATCACGAGGTGATCGAGATGGTATATGGTTTGGCCGGTTAGCCAAGAGAGATATGGTTATGGAGATATGAGATGTTGGTTTATCAGTATTGTATTAGTTTCATACCAGGCTTAGTAGTTGCTTCATCAGGGTAGTTGTAAATTAATTAACCTGCTAATGTTATGTTATTGTCTTGCCTTGATGTTTATGGTTGTTGTGAGCTTGCAAGTACATTCAATGTACTGACCTGGCGTGTCATGCCAGATTGCAGGTGATGCCATGATTGCTTTATTGCTTGTCAAGGTTGCCGTGCGTGCGAGCTAGATCGTGTCCCAGCCAGAGTCTCTGCGGAGTGGAGTTCTCCACCTTCGTCGTTCTTCCGCTGCTACGAGTTGTTCTGCTGCTAGCATAGAGCAAGTATAGTATCGCAGGCGTAGTGTCGCCGTGCTGATGTGCTTCTTTGTAACATCAGACCCGTGTAATTATTATTCTTGTAATAAGAGCTGATTTGTTCTATGTCAAGCAGTGTCGTATTCCAGAGACTTCTCCTCGATCTCTGGGCTGGAATACGGGGCGTTCCGGTTTCTCTGAGCCGGGGTGCCACAACATCGGGTTGCGAGGTTTTGTTATTTGTGTGCAGATGTTGTTTACGTTGTGTTGCTTGGTTCTCCTACTGTTTCGATACCTTGGTTTCATAACTGAGGGAAATACTCTACCGTCGTTGTGCTACATCATCCCTCCCTCTCCGGGGAAATACCGACATAGTTCCAGCTACCATCAGGAAGAATTTCTGGCGCCATTGCCGGGGAGGATCTTCAACATAACCAGGTTCTTAATCACAAATCTCATCTCGTTGCAATTTACATTATTTTCCTTTTGCCTCTCGTTTTCCTCTCCCCCACTTCACAAAAATTTGCCGTTCTATTCGCCTCTCTTTTTCCGTTTGCCGTTTTCTTGCCGGATCTGTTTTTTGAGTGCAATCTTGTTGTGTGGTCATCATTACTCAAGGGAACACCAAATTATGTGATTTCTCAAATACCAAGAACAATGATTTTATTGGCACTCCGCTTGCTCCTCCCGCCACTAGTGCGGAGACTTGTGATATTAATACTTGTTTGCTGAATCTTGTTATGAAAGACCAATTTTCCGATACTTCTAATGAGGATGTCGTGTCCCATCTTAATACCTTCATGGAATTATGCGATATGCAAAAGAAAAAAGATGTGGACAATGATGTGGTCAAGATGAAATTATTTCCGTTTTCTTTGCGTGATTCTGCAAAATTTTGGTTCTCTTCTTTGCCTCGCAATAGTATCGATTCTTGGAATAAGTGCAAAGATGCTTTTATCACTAAGTATTTTCCTCCCGCAAAAATTGTTTCATTTAGAACCCAGATCATGAATTTCAAGCAACTTGAACATGAGCATGTTGCACAATCTTGGGAAAGGATGACAATGATGCTAAGGAATTGCCCAACTCATGGTGGATGATTATACAAAAAAATTGTGCGGGGTTGAATTTTGTTTCTCGTAATCTTTTAGATTCCGCCACGGGTGGAACTTTTATGGAAATTACTTTGGGTGAATCCACCAAATTTCTTGATAATATCATGGCAAATTATTCACAATGGCATACCGAAAGAGCTCCTACTAGTAAAAAAGTTAATTCGGTTGAAGAAATTTCTTCTTTGAGTGATAAAGTTGATGCTTTTATGAAATTGGTTTCTAGTAAAATTTCTCCTGTTGATCTTAATGATATGCCTTTGTCTACTTTTATTGAGCAAAATAGTGATGTCATTGATGTGAATTTTATTTCTCGCAATAATTTCAACAACAATGCTTATAGAGGAATTTTTAATCCTAGGCCTTTTCCTAGTAATTCCTCTAAAAATTATGGTAATTCCTATGGAAATCAATCTTATAATAATAATAGGAATACCTTTGATCTTGAGAATAATATTAAATAATTTATCAACACACAAAAAGTTTTCAACACTTCCATAGAAGAAAAGTTGAATAAGATTGATGATTTGTCTAAAAGTGTTGATATAATTGCTCATGATGTGGAAAATCTCAATATGAAAATTTTTGTGCCTAAAGTAGATGAATCAATTGAAGCTCTTTATTTTTCTATGGATGAAAGTAAGAAAAGAACTGCTATGCTTAGATCTAAAAGAGAATTTTTAGAATAAGCTTTTTCTAGTGATTATTCTTGCAAAGATGATAAAGATCTTAAAATGATTGGTGTTTCTTCTATTGATTCCTTGTTTAGTAAATTTAAGAATGATGAAAAAGGGACTGGAGAAGAGTCAACTTTAGGTAGAAGGCGTCTCAATATTTCGGAGGGTGAAAATCTTGTTGAGAAAATTGATAAAAGAGGGTTTGGAGAGGTCAAAACTTTAGTTAGTGATGCACCCACTCTTTTGGATTAAAAAGATTTAATTATGATAGTTTTTCTTTGATTGATTGTATTTCTTTGTTGCAATACATGATAAATTCACCCCATGCTTATGAACAAAACAAAGCTTTCACTAAACATATTATTGATGCTATGATGAAAGCTTTGGAAGAAAAGTTTGAATTAGAAGTTTCAATTCCTAGCAAATTGCATGATGAATGGGAACCTACTATCAAAGTCAAGATTAAAAATTATGAGTGTTTTGCTTTGTGTGACTTGGGTGCTAGTGTTTCTACAATTCCGAAATCTTTATGTGATGTGGTCTTACCAATCTTAAAGAATGTTCTTTGAATTTGCACTTGGTCGATTCTACTATTAAAAATCCTATGGGAAGAATTAATGATGTTCTTATTCTTGCAAATAGGTATTGTGTTCCCATAGATTTTATTGTTCTTGATATTGATTGCAATCCGTCTTGTCCAACTATTCTTGGTAGACCATTTTTACGCACTATCGGTGCCGTGATTGATATGAAAGAAGGCAATATTAAGTTCCAATTTACTTTGAGGAAAGGGATGGAAAACTTCCCTAGAACAAAAATCAGGCCACCTTATGAATCAATCATGAGGGCAACTTATGGATCTCGAACCAAAGATGACAACACTTAGATCCTTCCCTTGTGCCTAGCTAAGGGCGTAAAACTATAGCGCTTGTTGGGAGGCAACCCAATGAATAAATTTTATTTTTACGTTTTTCTTTCTGTTCTTGTGTGTTAGCACAATTTTCTACTATTATGATTGTGTTTTTTGTGTTTAATTAGTGTTTGTGCCAAGTAAAGCCTTTAGGATCTTCTTGGGTGATAGTTGTTGATCTTGTTGAAAAAGACAGAAACTTTGGGCTCAAGAAAATAATTTTCATAAATCACAGAAAATAGATTTTGCTCTGATTATTTTTGCACAAGATTAATATACAAATTTCCCTGGTCTTCCTAATTTGGTAGAATATTTGGAGTTCCAAAAGTATTTGCAAAAGTCAGATTGCCACAGACTGTTCTGTTTTGACGGATTCTGTTTTCTTTGTGTTGTGTGCTTATTTTGATAACTCTATGGTTTTCTTTGATGAGTTTTTGCCATAGAAAAGTCGGAATACAGTAGATATAATACAAAAAAAATTAATTGGTTTGATACAGCACTTATAGTAGTAGTTTGCTTTCTTATACTAACAGATCTCACGAAGGTTTTGTTGAGTTTTGTATGATTGAAGTTTTCAAGTTTTGAGTTATCTTACGATGGGTGAAGGAAGGATGTAAGAGCCTAAGCTTGGGGATGCCCGGGCATCCCAAGCTATTATCCAGGAATGAGCAACCAACTAAGCTTGGGGATGCCCCCGAGTGGCATCCCCACTTTCTTCCAACAACTATCGGTATTTTACTCGAGGCTATATTTTTATTCGTCACATGATATGTGTTTTGCTTGGAGCGTCTTGTATGATATGTGTCTTTGCTTGTTTTATTTTGTGTTTTAAGTCATCAATCCTTGCTGGACACACCTATTTGAGAGAGCCAAAATTATATCATAACTAGTTAGAACGGTTCTCTGTGCTTCACTTAAATCTTTTATGAGCTAGGACTTGCTCTAGTGCTTCACTTATATCTTTTTGAGCACGGTGTGCTTTGTTATTTTTGAAGAAATACTCTCTTGATTCACTTAGATTTATTTGAGAGTTAGTAAAATTTTGAAAAAGTTCTCTCTTGCTTCACTTAAATTATTTTGAGAAAAAAAAATTGTTATACTCATGATCTTCACTTATATCTGTTTGAGCTTATGAAAATCAACACATAAAAATTAGTCCCAAAGTGATAGATATCCAAGAAGGATAAAGAAAAAAATGTCATGAAGATCATTGGACAAAATAAACTTGATTCTTAGTAATAGTTTTGAGATATGATGATGTGATGTGTGAGTTATGTTGATGAGTAATTGTGCTCTAGTAGGAATATTGGTGTTAAGGTTTGCGATTCGCTATGCATGAATGAAAGTCAATAATCATGCAATGAAAATTATATCCTACTTGTCGTGCATTATTCGGTGTTAATTATGCTTAATGCTTGCTTATGAGATTATTCGTTTCTTGGTTGGTCGCTTCCCAATCTTTTGCTAGCCTTCATTTTGCACTAAGTATGACCTCTACTTGCGCATCCAAAATCCTTTAAACCAGTTTTGCCACATTAGTCCACTATAGCTACCTATATGCGGTATTGTTTTGCCGTTCTAAGCAAATTTTCATGTGCCATCTCTAATTTTCAAAATAAACTTCTCTTTTGTGTGTTTGTTTCGCTTGCGGAACGGTAATGGGTGGCTAATATTTTCCATGCTAGATGTGTTATTCTCAAGACGAGTGTTTATTCACTTGTCATTGCACGAGAGTAAGGCAAAGGTCTTAGGGATGCCCAGTCCTGAAATGCAAAAAAATATTTACTTTATGTTTTCAAATAATAAATTCCTTGGAAAGTGTTGGTATGGAGGGCACCCGTGGATACGGCTAGCCATGGAAAGTGAAAGAATGGTGGAAAAAGGAATAACCTTTATTTTCTGTTTGGGAACCGCCTATGGCATATCTAGCGTGGAAAGTGTTCGTAGCTCTAAGTCGTTTTCGTTGGTGGGATGGATACACCTACCAAAATGTTTTTATCTCATTTTTTTGCTTTGAGCTCTGGCACCTCTATAAATCCCTACTCCCCTCGGCGAAGGGCCTTTCTTTTACTTTATGCAATTTTTATTTTTTATTTTGAGTGTCCATCTTCTCTTACAAAAAGCACCAACTAGGAGGCAATATGATCGTGCTTAAGTATTGGGTGTAGTTAATATTCGAGTGTGTTTCATGAATGGATCAATGTTTGAGCATGATGGGCTAGGGATAACTTATTTTGGCATTGATATTTTGAAAGACATGGTTGCTTGTTGATATGCTTGAGTATCCAAATTATTATGTCAAAACTAGACTATTTCTTTGAACCACATAAATGTCCAAATGTCCATGCCATAAAGAAAAGAATATGATATGGCTTGATGAACAGCACTCTACATCAAAAATTATGTTTTTATCACTTACCTACTCGAGGACGAGTAGGAGTTAAGCTTAGGGATCTTGTCGTCTCCAATGTATCTATAATTTTTATTGTTCCATGCTGTTTTATTATCAATCTAGGATGTTTTATAATCATTTTATAGTCATTTATATCATTTTGGTACTAACCTATTGACATAGTGCCAAGTGCGATTCTTTATTTTTCCATGTTTTTTTACATCGCAGGAAATCAATATCAAACGGAGTCCAAATGCCACGAAACTCTACGATGATTTTTTATGGGCCAAAAGGAAGGAAATGGGCCCTGCTTTCACCTGGGGGGTGCCCCGAGGGGGCCACAACCCACCAGGGCGCGCCCTAGTGGGTTGTGCCCACCTCGGGTGCCCCCGGACCGCCACTTTGCTCTATAAATACCACAATATTCCAGAAACCCTAGAAAAGGCGTCGAAATATTCATCTAGCCGCCGTAGAGTCCAGAACCACCAGATCTAATCTAGACACCATCACGGAGGGGTTCACCACTTCCATTGGTGCCTCTCCGATGATGCGTGAGTAGTTCTTTGTAGACCTTTGGGTCCATAGTTAGTAGCTAGATAGCTTTCTCTCTCTCTCTCGCTGAATTCTCAATACAATGGTCTCTTGGAGATCCATATGATGTAACTCTTTTGCGGTGTGTTTCTTGGGATCTGATGAACTTTGAGTTTATGATCATTCATATCTTTTTATATCCATGAAAGTTATTAGAGTTTCTTTGATCTCTTATATGCATGATCTCTTATAGCCTCGTATTTCTTCTCCGATATTTGGGTTTTGTTTGGCCAACTTGATCTATTTGTCTTGCAATGGGAAGAGGTGCCCGGTAGTGGGTTCGATCTTACGGTGCTCGATCCCAATGACAGAAGGGGAAAGGACACGTATGTATCGTTGCTACTAAGGATAACAAGACGGGGTCTATATCTACCGCCATATAGATAAATGGATCTTGTCTACATCATGTCATCGTTCTTATTGCATTACTTCGTTTTTCCATGAACTTAATACACTAGATGCATGCTGATAGCGATCGTTGTGTGGAGTAATAGTAGTAGATGCCAGCAGGAGTCGGTCTACTAATCTTGGACGTGATGCCTATGTAATGATCATTTCTTGGATATCGTCATAATTATTTGAAGTTCTATCAATTGCCCAACAGTAATTTGTTTACCCACCGTTGCTATTTTTCTCGAGAGAAGCCACTAGTGAAACCTACGCCCCCCGGGTCTTTCTTCTCACATATTTTCCTTGCGATCTACTTTTCCTTTGCATTTTTATTCAGATCTATTAGACCAAAAATACAAAATAACTTGCTGCATTTTATCTTTATTTATTTTGTTTGGCGTTCGATCTATCAATCTATTACAACTTTCTCCCTTCAACTTCCCAATTTCTGGCGCCGTTACCCGAAAGGGATTGACAACCCCTTTAACACGTCGGGTTGCGAGGTGTTGTTATTTGTTTGCAGGTGCTGCTTACGTTATGTTGCTTGGTTCTCCTACTGGTTCGATACCTTGGTTTCATAACTGAGGGAAATACTCTACCGTCGCTGTGCTACATCATCCCACCCTCTCCGGGGAAATACCGACGTAGTTCCAGCTACCATCAACATCGGAGTAGTCTACCCCCGGTTTATGAGCCGAGGAACCTCTTCAACACACCTGGAGCAGGGACCAGTGACCTGCCGGTGGTAAACCGGGCGGCTGAAGCGCCTGGGGGTGGAGTGTCGGTTCATCCACGAGTGATGGGTTCTCCACATGTGAATAATACCCCTCCTCAGCATGTTTTGACGCCGCCGGGTCATTATTCCAACCCCTTGGACAATATGATTGCTGCGGCGACACGATTGGCGGCTCTGCCAGTCGAAGGCGAGTCTCCGACGGCGGTTGAAACACGGAGGGCTAGAGGACTTCTTCAGACGGCATTAGAGCAGCAAGCAGCTTATTCTTATAGTCGTGAGCGGATTCACTCAACCCCTTGACCAAGCCGGAGTTACAGCAGGCACATTGACTCGCTAGCGGTTTCAAGTACGGAACAACACCATAACCAGCCCCGTGGACATGACCCGGCGTGCAATGGTGCCGATGCCCATGCTTTGGTGGATCAGGGCAGAGCACGTCTAGAGGCCGAGCTGGCGGCTCAGCTAGCGGCTCATCAACACGCGTCGGCTTACCAGACGACTTCGGTGGAGGCAGGCATGACCTCTAGAACCTTGGGGTGTGCCATGTTTAGCACCGGTTCTGTGTAGAGCGTTTGCCCAAGGATTTCAAGGGTCCTCGTAAGGTGCCTAACTACACAGCAGATCAGCCCCCTGAAGCTTGGGTTGAGAGTTATGAGATGGCTATGGAGATGTTGGACGTTAGTGATGCTGCGTGCGCTAAGTATTTCACCATGATGTTGGAAGCACTGGCTCGTACTTGGTTGAAGGGGCTGCCCGCCAACTCCGTCAGGTCATGGGTAGAGCAGAAGGCCCACTTTATTCAAAATTTCAAAGATACATGCAAACAGCCAATGTCAATCGTGGATTTGGTTTCTTGTGTTCAAGCTGAGGGGGAGTCAACAACCAACTAGGTGCGTCGGGTCTCGACTATCATACACTCGTAAGATAATATCAACGTCGGCTCAGCAGTTTTAATGTTGGAGAAAAAATGGCATTTCCTCCCTCTCAAACAGAAGCTTGGGCGGCTTAAGCCCCATCATGGCGGCCCTTGTCAAGTATGCCGATTCTGATAGTACCAAGGACCCCGAATCTGACGATGACAGGTCGGGAAAGGGAAAGAAGAGTAGCGGCATGAAGGGGCAGCAGCACAACGCGGCCAGTCAGGGTGGCAACGGTAAGTGCAAAGGTGATGGGAATTTAGACTTCATGGCCAACACTAGTGTATGGAATAATAACCAGCGGCGTAAGGGGAGGCCGGCTCAGTCTGGAGCGGCAAAATTTGACCTCGAGGCAATAATGAATCAGCCATGTCCGAAGCACGGAACACATGAAAGGCCATCTTCCCATTTGTGGAAGGATTGTTTTATCATGAAACAGTTCAGGGATTCTCATCTTTTCCAGCACAACCACGGCCCGAATGGCGGTTCAGGGTCCGGCCCTCATGGTCCGGGTCATGGAGGTGGCAGTTCAAATTCCGGTTTTCAAGGCCAAGGCAATCAAGATGGGTACAACCAACAGAATAATCTGGGGAATCAGCAGCAGTAGACCGGTTATCAGAGTAACCCAAAGCAATTGAATAGTGGGTAGTACCACGTCTTCACCACGAGTTTGTGTAAGCTGGATCAGAAGCTCCATAAAAGGGCAGTGAACACCGTTGAACCGGCGGTACCCCGCTACTTGCAGTGGTCTGAACACCCTATTCTCTGGAGCCGTGAGGATCACCCGCCCCGGGTTCATAATCCGGGTCACTTGGCGTTGGTAGTAGCGCCTCAGGTTGGGGGATAAAAATTCACTAAAGTACTCATGGATGGAGGCAGCAGCATCAATATCCTTTACTATGAAACTTTTCATCGCATGGGGTTGACCGATAAATATCTTAAGCCGTCAAACACTGTTTTTCATGGTGTGGTGCCTAGAAAGTCGGCATATCCAGTGGGTAAAATATCTTTGGAGGTTGCCTTTGGAGATGAGTATGATTCCAGATCTGAGACGTTGACATTTGAAGTGGTTAAAATCAAGAGCCCATATCATGCTCTATTCGGGCGACCGACTTATGCTAAGTTCATGGCAAGGCCTTGTTATGTTTATTAGCAGCTGAAGATGCCAGGTCACATGGGCACTGTCATGGTGCATGCGAGTCGCAAGGTAGCCTTGGAGTGTGAAGAAGGCGATGCTGCTTATGCTGAGTCTGTTTGTGCAACAGAGGAGCTGAAGTTTTATAAGGGTAATGTTGACCCGGCAGACATGACATCTTTGAAGAAGCCAACCACAGAGCATGACCCCTTGTTGAAGTTTAAATCAGCAGATGACACTAAGTTGGTTGATTTGGTTCCTGGCGACTCATCCAAGCAGTTCGGCATCAGTGCCAATCTGGATCCAAAATAGGAAAGCACGCTCATCGAGTTCATCCGTGAGAACCGGGACATCTTTGCATGGAAGCCTTCAGACATGCCAGGTGTACCGAGGGAACTCGCTGAGCACACTCTCAATATTGATCCTAAGTTTAAACCGGTCAAGCAATTCCTTCGCCGTTTCAATGAAGAGGGGCGTAAGACTATTGGTGAAGAGGTACCCCGGCTCTTGGCGGCTGGGTTCATTGTTGAAGTCTTTCATCCTGAATGGTTGGCTAACCCGGTCCTGGTACTTAAGAAGAATGGCACTTGGCGCATGTGTGTGGATTATACGGACTTAAACAAGGCTTGTCCGGCGGATCCCTTTGCTCTCCCCCGTATTGATCAGATTATTGATGCTATGGCGGGTTGTGAGCATTTGAGTTTTTTGGATGCTTATTTTGGTTATCATCAGATCAAGATGGCAGTTAAGGACCAGGAGAAAACAGCCTTCATCACTCCTTTTGGAGCCTTCCATTATGTATCTATGCCTTTCGGGCTCAAGAGTGCCCAGGCGACTTACCAGGGGTGTGTGCAGAATTGTCTTCATGATCAGATTGGGCACAATGTTCATGCCTATGTGGATGATATTGTGATGAAATCCAGCAAGAAGGAAACCCCGATAGATGATTTAAAGGAGACCTTTGACAATCTTCGGGTCTACAAGATGATGCTTAACCCGGTCAAATGTGTTTTTGGTGTACCAGCAGGCAAGCTCTTGGGCTTTCTGGTTTCAGAACGGGGTATTGAAGTTAACCCGGAGAAGATAAAGGCTATCACCTCTCTGGCTAAGCCGGCGTGTATCAATGATGTTCATTGTTTGGCGGATCATGTTGCGGCCTGAAGTCGGTTCATAAGCCAGTTGGGTGAGAAGGCTATCCCTCTGTATCAGATGATGAAGAAGACAGATCACTTTATGCGGGTGATCTTTCTTGATCGAGCATTTGAGGCCTTGAAGAAACAATTGGCTGAGCCGCCGGTTCTTGCTGCTCCAATTGATAAGGAGCCTTTGTTGTTATATGTGGCTGCTAATAGCCGAGCTGTTAGTATAGCCATTCTGGTGGAAAGGAAGGAATCAAGCAAGGAGCATCCGGTTCAGCGGCCGGTTTACTACATCAGTGAGGTGCTTATTGAGTCCAAGCAGAGGTATCCGCATTCGCAGAAGCTAGTATATGGGGTGTTCATGGCTAGTCGAAAGCTCAAGCAATATTTTCTGGGTCATCCCATCACTGTGGTTAGTTCTGCTCCTTTAGGCGGATATTATTCAGAACAGAGAAGCCACAGGTCGGGTAGCCAAGTGGGCTATTGAGCTTGGACCTCATGGTTTGAAGTATATGCCTCGAACAGCCTTTAAGTCTCAAGCACTTGTGGATTTCATAAATGATTGGAAAGAGCTGCAGATGCCTGAGGAGAAGCCGGATAACACATATTGGACTATTCATTTTGATGGATCCAGGCAATTGGAGGGCTCGATTTGGAGTTGTCTTGACTTCCCACGAGGTGATAAATTTTTTTATGTTCTCCGGTTGAAGTTCCCTTGTACTAACAATGCAGCTGAGTATGAGGCCTTGCTCCATGGTCTTCGGATGGCTAAGGAGATGAACTTAAGCTTGGTGAGGTGTTTCGGCGACTCAGATCTGGTAGCTCAGCAAGTTTCTGGCACCTGGGATTCTAAGGATCCACTCATGGCGGCTTATTGTCGAGAGGTTGATGCTATCGCGGGTCACTTCAAAGGTTATCAAGTTGAACATGTTGATCAAAGGAAGAATGAGGTGGCTGATGCTTTAAGCCGGTTAGGGTCTCGGCGTAAGCCGGTACCGCCTAACATTTTCCTGGATATTATGCATAACCCTTCTGTCAAATTGCCTACAAAGGAGGATCTTGCTATTCCTGACCCAGAAGCACAATTGGTGGCGGCTCTTCATGCTATTCCTGACTGGACAGTTCCGTATTTGGCTTATATGACCCGGGGTGAGTAACCTGAGGATGAAACTTTGGCCAGGCAGATAACCAGGCGGTCTAAGTCAATGGGGAGTTGCATCATCGCAGTGTCACAGGGGCGTTTCAACGTTGTGTTTCTCCTGAAGAAGGCTGTAAAATTTTATGAGAGATTCGTGAAGGAGATTGTGGTCATCATGCCGGTTCTAAGTCTCTCGTAGCCAAGGCTTTTCGTCATGGGTTTTATTGGCTGACAGCTCACGCTGATGCTGAGGATCTAGTCAGTAAATGTGATGGTTGTCAGAAGTTTTCACGACGAGCTCATGTGCCGGCTCAAGAATTGAGGATGATTCCAATTACTTGGCCATTTGCGACCTGGGGGCTTGATATGGTTGGGCCTTTCAAAAGGTCCAAGGATAAGAAGACCCAACTTTTGGTGGCGGTTGACAAATTTACAAAGTGGGTTGAAGCGGAGCCGGTTAATAAGTGTGACGCGGCGACGGCTGTTCAATTCATCAAAAAGGTGATTTTCCGGTTTGCCTTTGGCACATCATTATAACTGATAATGGCACTAATCTGTCCAAGGGTGTTATGAAAGAATTTTGTCAACGAGAGCATATTCGACTTGATGTATCCTCAGTGGCTCACCCCCACTCCAATGGTCAAGCTGAGCGAGCTAAGCAAGAAATTCTGCGAGGCATCAAGCCCCGGCTTATGGTCCCTTTGCAAAGGACGCCGGGTTGTTGGGTGGAGGAATTACCCTCAGTGTAATGGAGTATCAATACTACCCCCAACAGATCTACGGGTTACACACCTTTATTCATGGTTTATGGAGCAGAGGCGGTTCTCCCTAGTGACATCTGTCACGATTTGCCCCGTGTGGTGGCTTATGTGGAAGCTGATAATGAAAAAGCACGTCAGGATACACTTGACCTGTTGGATGAGGAGCGTGACCTTGCGGCGGCTCGTTCGGCGATTTACCAGCAAGATCTGCGCCGTTATCACACCTGCCGGGTCAAAACCAGAACCTTCCAAGAAGGCGACTTGGTGCTCCGACTTATCCAGGATCAGACTGATATGCATTAACTATCGCCACCTTGGGAAGGGCCTTTTGTGGTCAGCAAGAATCTGAACAATGGGTCATACTATCTTATCGATGTTCGAGACCACAACGACTCACGCACATCGGAGGAGGAGACCCGTCGGCCGTGGAATATTGCTCATCTTCGGCCTTACTATATTTGAGCCACCGGCTCTTGTGATGTACATATTTTGACGATGTATATATTGTAATAAATATAATAAAGCCGGCATCCCTGATAATTCGGGGCCTCTGTCGTTTTACTTCTTCAAAGCTGAGTCTTTATTGTCATATCACATGATCACCTAAGAGGCTTGATGCCCGAAATACAGGGACCAAGAGAGTTGGATGCACAGCACAGCTAAAACATAGGTACCCATTGAGCACAGCTTAGAAATATATCACTTGGGGGTTCCTGTTCAATGAACACAACTATATTTCACCCTTTTGATTGGCATGGATGCCAGGTGTATTCACCAAAAACCCGGGTTATCCTACCTGTATGCAAGATGCTTCTCCACCAGGTAATCCTGGATGACCAGCCATGTTCTTAACAGTCAAATCTTTTAAATAAGACATTGAACTTGTTAATGTTAAAACATTGCTTGGATCATGAGAGAGTGGCTTATGGAAAGCAAGGATACACTCAGGCTATTAAGCCACCTTCCCTGAAACTTGGTTAAACTGGCCTATTTGCACGATGCTACTCCAACCCCGCATACTCTGGATAAATCAATCTTTTAACAAAGACCCTGAATTTATCTGGGTTAAAATGTCGATTGGGTCATGAGAGAGCCGGCTCACAGAAAGCATGGATACTCCAGTGGCTATCATGCTAGTTTCATTGAAGAAGAGATTTTGGCTTGGCAGCCTATGAAAGCCTCGTGTTTTTTGAATTTTTTATTTTTCTTGGATTTATTTCACCCCTTTTTCTTACCGTATGGTTTTTACAAGTCGGGCCAAACAGCCCTGATTATGTCTCATATTTGGGATATTACCTCCTACCCTGGTTATGGACTTCTATGGTCATCAGTGGACTTATACTAGGGGATCAAGACCCGCCCTGCAGTAAACCGCCAGCGCACTTATGATTTGGTTGTGTGTAGGAAAAAGGGATAAACAACAGATTCAACTTGATGATATTATAAGCATAAATGACAGATCTTAAATTGGCGGATCAACAGTGTCATGCAAAACAAAACATGCAGGATGGCATGGAAGATCATAAGTTTAAGTAGCCTATTACAAGGCATCTGATGGCCCAATGAGAATAAGAGTTTTCGAGCGGTCAAACTTAGCAAAGCATTCTTCCTAGTACACCGGTTTATGACTGATGACGGGTTGAAGCCTCCGGGTCTTCCTGCACCTCTTCTGCATCTTCAGCTCCTTTCTTATCCATTAGCTGGAAGTTAGGCGTAGCCCAGTTGATACCGGCCAACGCTCTAAACATAGCTTCATCATCAATAAGATTGGATGGATCAATGTCAGGAGCGAAGGTGTGCTTACGAATCGGCGGGATGAGATTTTCTAGCTCGTGAACCGGCGCGCTAACTTTCTTGTTGTCGGCATCATAAGTTGCTTGGTATGAAGATAGACTGGTTTCGTCAGCCAGCTTACTGGCTAAGGGACGCATGGCTCTGGCTATCTCTGTGAAATCGTCAGCACTAAAGGCAGATCCATCTTCTTTGACACTGGGTAGCCATTGGCCAAATCTTCCGGGTCAAGATGAGCTTGCCACGCCTTTGCTCGGCTCAAGGCAGTTAAGGCACCGGCTCTAGCAGCTCCCCGTTTAGGTCGTCAATTCTTTTGGGCAGCACGGACAACTGCTTCAAGGTATCTTGGATAAGTGTTGAAGGAGTTTTCTTATGCAGTGTAGCGGCAATGGTTCGTTGGGCACCAGTATATAACTGTTCTACAAGAGTGTAGACAGCCTTAAGCTGGACGCGCATGTCTGAGCCCAATTTCGTGCTTCGTGAACCTACAACAATGAAATCATGAGTAAGCCGGCAGATATTGGCAAGATGATTCTTGAGTTACAAGGGAGACATGATTTTTCTACTTACCAAAGATGGCTGACGACATGATATTAATCTGTTGCTTTAAGCCGGATAACTCATTAGTCACCAGTTTAACCGCGGCTTCAGCATCTTCGGCTCTCTTCAATAGAGCTGCTTTTTCAGTTTCCCAGCTCTCTTTATCAGAGTTCCGGTTCAGTTTCAGCTGCTCAATATTCTCCAAAGCAGATTTCAGCTCTGACTTGGCCTTGGTTGTCTCTGACTGCTGAGTTTTGATATTGGCTTTAGGATCATTAAGCTGAGAGTCTTTTTTAGTCAACTCAGCCTGTGACATAAGCATACACAAACAAGATAACAATCAGGATTACTCTTTGAAAAGTCCCAAGCATAATACAAGTATTACTCTAGGCACTTGGGTGCTAATGCATATTGCTCTTTTTTAAGACAAAATTTTGGAAGTCCCAAGCACAATATAAATATTATCCTTGGCACTTGGGGCTAATGCCTATTGCTCTGTTCCAAGACAAATTCCTGACCCGGACAAATGATGTGATCCGGCATATAAAGATGACACATTGGGTTGTTGATTTTAAAATAGGATGATTAGTCCCGACTTGTTCATCACTGAGTAAGCTGGCCCTCGGGGGCTATGGAGGCAAAGTTGGTTTTTACTACTGCAAAGTCCTGGCTTAACATATTTATTAACCCGGCCCTTGGGGGCTACGGAGGAAAAGTTGAAGTACTCATATTATAAGTCTCGGTTCATGTCGGAAAGTATAAACTGGCCCTTGGGGGCTACTGGATTTGATCTATGCAACTATTGAAGTTTACAGTGCATTCTAGCCTATCATGTCCAATAAACTTGGCGGCTAAGGGAAGTATATTCATATAAAATGGAGTTACAGTGTTTACCTCATAGCGCTCTTTCATCAGATTTACTAAGCCGGCTTCAAAGTCGCGGCTGGTGTACAGACGGTTCAAGTAACCAGAGTGGATGTCTTGGGCACTGAAATGGGTGTAGCTCTCCAAGTCTACCTTCCATTTGCCTTTATCTTCAGCGGAAATTTCTTCCTTAGCGCTGTGCTTGGACAAGACAGTAGGTTGACCGGAGCTGTGAATCCAAATCCAGTGACAACAACATCATCAGTCTTCTCCTCAGCGGGCTTCATCGGGCTTGGCGGCTTAGAGATAGCCGGTTCAACATCAATATCATCTGGGGAGACTCCATTGTCTTGTGGTGGTGGATCGTCAAGGGTGTCCTCGACAATCGGGTTAGACGGTTCTGGTTGTTGTTTTTACGGTTCAGACGGGTTGGCGTCGTCGACCGGCTTATTCAGCTTGGCCTTCTTGCTGGGTTTCGCCTGGCCCCTGGAAATAAGAAGTGTAAAGAGGTCAGTGCAACGATCAGGTATAAGGTCTAAATAATTGAACATATTCTTACCCAGGTACAGTCTTGAAAGCGAGGAATTGAGAAGTTTACTCGCCAGAAGAGGAATGAGAAGTCCCCTGATAGTTTGAATTAGACGGGTTAAGAGGGTGTCGGAAATAACCCGCCTTGGGATAAAGTATATCAGAAATAGGTAAGACCTCTAGGCGGTGTTTGCGAACTGGTGTGTTTGGTAAGCTGGACGAAGTGATTACACCACCGCTATGCCAGGTGGTACGGCGAGCTTCGTGTTGCTGTTTCTTCAAAAGAAAGTTGGGATCCAAGTGAGCTAGAGGGTGAGAAAAGCTTACTTTCCGGCTTGCTTGTCGGGTTTTCTGTGTTGGCAGAGGTTCTGAGCCGGAGGAAAGAATAGTTACCTCTGCGTCGCCTGCACGGCTGGCCTCTGTGTCATCCTGATAACAATCATTGTCAATGAGATGTATAAAAAAAGGAGCCAAGAGAGTCAAGTTCTACCTCTGACTCATTATCATCATCGTCATCATCAATGTTTACACCGACGGGTTCGGTGGTCTTCTTCTTGGCAGGTTTCTTGATGACCTTGGTTTTGGTACGAGCCGTTTTAGCCGGCTTATCTTGCGGTTTCTTCTTCCAAAATGGAGAATCGGCCTGTTAAGGTCAAAAAGATCATGAGTGGGCATAATTATTGAAAATACTGATGGAGCAGAAGGTGTGCAAACTTACGGCTGGTGGCTTGTTGAAGGTGTTAAAAGTACTAAGTCTTGTTTTGCTACATTCTTTTAAAGGTTCATTCAGCAGTTTCTTGGTGGCTTCATTGATTTCCGCATCAGACAGTTGGATGTCATAGTGGCATTGGGGATTGAGGGAGTCCTGGATTAGGGGGTGTCCGGATGGCCGGACTATGACCTTTGGCCGGACTCCTGGACTATGAAGATACAAGATTGAAGACTTCGTCCCGTGTCCGGATGGGACTTTCCTTGGCGTGGAAGGCAAGCTTGGCGATATGGATATGTAGATCTCCTCCCATTGTAACCGACTCTATGTAACCCTAACCCTCTCCGGTGTCTATATAAACCGGAGGGTTTTAGTCCGTGGGGACGAACAATAATCATACCATAGGCTAGCTTCTAGGGTTTAGCCTCTACGATCTCGTGGTAGATCTACTCTTGTACTACCCATATCATCAATATTAATCAAGCAGGAGTAGGGTTTTACCTCCATCGAGAGGGCCCGAACCTGGGTAAAAATATCATGTCCCTTGTCTCCTGTTACCATCCGCCTAGACGCACAGTTCGGGACCCCCTACCCGAGATCCGCCGGTTTTGACACCGACAGGGATCTTTCACATTGCCAGTGTATTCACACATTAAGCCAGGCGACAGCTTAATGGCAAGATACTCCAGGACACCCAGCACCGTACAAGGTTGACGCTGGTTAAACCATTGGCCATAAGGGCTCTGAGCTTTGAAAAATATGGGGCATATTTGGCCCAATCCTTTGCGCTGAGCAGTCAGGGGAGTGGATGTGTGCTGCTAAGTCGATGATCACGGTAACCCGGTAAGGGATTTTCGTCGGCTGGAGATGTGCCTTGACAACAGAACCAATTCTGGTTCCAGTCTTTGGGGTGATCGACTTGGCGGCTTAGCATAGGGAAAGTTGTCGTCTTTCCTCTTTTGAATTGAAACCCTGCCGAGTACGGTGTTGGGCCCATCAACAAACTCAGTCTGGCGGTTCAAATAGTAGAACTCTCTGAATAAGTCAATTGTGGGCTCCTCTTGAAAATAAGCTTCACAGAACACTTGGAAATTGCAAATGTTGGACACGGAGTTGGGTCCAATATCTTGAGGGTGAAGTTGGAGAAAATGAAGCACATCACGGAAGAACTTTGAGCCAGGTGGGTTGCACCCCTGACTCAAGTGATCAGCAAAAACAATTACTTCTCCGTCCTTGGGTTTAGGAGGAAATTCTTCACCAGGGACCCTCCAGTGAATGACTTCTTTTTTGGTTAAAGCACCGGTTGCAACATAGTTGTTCAAGTCCTCCTCAGTAACCCGGGATTGGACCCTGTTGCAAGTAGAGTATGTCTTGCCATTTTTGATGAGCTGAAAGAAAGATTGTGCCAGTTCAAGATTATATGGTTAAGCGGGCTAACGAGTTAGCTGGTGAATAATAATGAAGCATGTGTAAGTGTTAAGCTGGGGGACAACATTGAAGTTATAACATGAGCTATTGGTGGCTTAAGAGGGGACTAATGATACCTGGCGGGTTACGGTTTCTAAGTTAAGCCGCCCTCACAATTATTGAAGTATAGATCTAAGAAAAGGAAAAAATGCTAGTGTTGAGAAAACAGGTTTCGCAGATTGATGCTATGATTCGGATCTGCGGTACTTCAGATAATAGAAAAATATTTAGACCTAAATTACGGTGCTTGAGCGGTTCATATGTCCAGATTGGTTTTTCTTACGCAAAGGAGATGGTCTAATAACAAAAATAGGTACCACGACTACTGCCATGCAGGAGGGGTGCTAAGTTTGAATCAAAAGTTCCAAGCTACAGCGAAGAACAAGGATGAACTCCGACAAACTTGTAGGAAACCCTAATGGTATCTAGAGGAAAGGGAAGGAGCAAAACTTACCGGAGCTGTTGAGTGGCGGAGGCGCGGGACCAAACTCTGGACAAATCAGGTTGATGCAGCGGCCGTTGTCGAGGTAGTAGCTGAGGTCGAGGATGGTGGCGGAGCTTGGGTGCTGGAGCAGCGCGAGGTGGAAGACAGACGAAGAGGCAATGGGGGAAAGTGGAAAGGGACCCCTGGCCCTATTTATAAGGTCGAAAGGATAAGTGGCATGCGCGTGAATCGAGGAGGCCAAAAAATGGATATGCGACAACGCAGACGCCTCGATTTTCGGAGGATCGTTAAAAGAGAAGGTATATTAAGATTTGGGCGTTGTGTAATATTAATGACAAGTGACGTCATGGAGGGTTACCACAATCTTAAGAGATGACGTCACGGCAAGTTACAGGGCTTCGCAAGGATAAATGAAGGAGTTTTTTCTAAGTGTTGAAGATTGATATGAACAAGTTCAAATCAACCTGGGGCCTAATGTTGGGGATATAACTATTTGGTATGACCCGCCCAGAAGGGGTCGGGTTATACCTATGGCGGTTCATTAGACAAAGCCCATGAAGATGTTGAAGATGGCGGTTCATGAGGCAGACTTGCTAAGGGCCCGAAGCCCAAAGGCGACTTAAGGCCCATAAATGTAAACCGCCATATATGTATGACTTGTATTGTAGGGCAAGTATAATTAGTCACCGAGCCGGACACGTTGTCTATGAGCCGACCGGGACTTCGTGAGCCACTGGGCGTCAACCTATATATATATAAAGGGACGACCTGACGGCGGTTTAGGGCAAGAGACAACAGATCGAAAGCTAGGTCAAGCGTATTTGCTCCCTGGTAATCGAAACATAAGCAATACCACCTAAAACTGGATTAGGCCTTTACCTTCACCGCAAGGGGCCGAACCACTATAAACTCCTTGTGTCCTTTGTCCCGTTTAACCCCTTTAATCTAACCTAGTTGTGATGGCTCCACGACTAAGTCCTTCTACTAGGACATCTGTCGTGACAATTCCACGACAGCTTTGGTCCAAGCTCAATGTACCCATTAGTCCCGGTTGCAGTACGAACCAGGACTAATGTGAGCATTAGTCCCGGTTCGAGCGGCTAGGGCGTCGGGAAGGCATTAGTCCCGGTTCAAATGGGACCTTTAGTCCCGGTTTGAGACACGAACCGGGACAAAAGGGTGCGATGCCCTTTAGTCCCGGTTTGAGACACCAGCCGGGACTAAAGGGTGTGATGCCCTTTAGTCCCGGTTCGTGTCTCAAACCGGGACTAAAGGTCGAAACCAACCGGGACTAAAGGGTGCGATGCCCTTTAGTCTCGGTTCATGTCTCAAACGGGGACTAAAGGGTGCGATGCCCTTTAGTCTCGGTTCATGTCTCAAACCGGGACTAAAGGGGTTCTGAAATTTGTTTTTTGTTTTTCCATTTGTTTTTGTTTTTAGTTTATGTTTTAAATTGCTTATATCTTTTAGGATATTTGATGTTTTTGAGTGATTCTTTTTGCATTAGATTCAAAATTTTGTATAGTTTCTGTTTGTGCCATTAGTTATCAAATTTGAATGATTTAAATATGAATTTGTTCAAATTTGCTTCAAACCAAGATTATGAATAATTTGAGTTTAAAAATAATTTTTAATTTAATTCTTTTTGCCCCTAGTCACAAGTCAGATTGTTGTCACAATAAGATTTATTTGGTTATTTTTATAATAATTTAAATTATATTTTAACTAAAACAGTACTGCTTTGCTTATATAGTTATTTTAGTCTTTTAATTGTTGTTTTCAATTATTTTTAGTTAGTTCTTTCTGTAGATTTTAACATGTTGTATGCTTCTGTTAGACCACATTAGATAAATTTTTATAATTAATTATTATTAATTTTGCTACTATTGTGTATTAATAGTTGTTTAGCCTTTAATATAGTTGATAGAATTAGTTTTGCTATATTAAAAAGTAATTCTTTTTGCCACTTTAATAGAACGTGACTCTGGCTTGGTTAACCTTATTGTGACTCTGACTGGGACGGTGCTACCAGATGTAGTTGACGGTAGGATTGGATGGACACCATGCCGGACTAAAGGGGTTCAAACTCTACCCCCCCCCCCCCCTTGTATCGCCATTTCAGTTCTGAAAAAAACAAAAGAAAATGATAAAAACTTCAAAAATTAAAATCCTTCTGTCGAAATGATAACTACATCTATTAGTTAGGAAAATTTAAAAATTGTTCAGCACGAAAATGATAACTACATCTATTAGTTAGGAAAATTACAAAAATTAAATTTGGACATGTTTTGCAAAAAGTGTTATGGAAGAGTAAAACGGCTATAACTTTTGCATACGATGTCGAAAAAACGTATAATATATCAAAATGTTCAGCACGAACATTCGGTTCCGACTTCGACGGCCATAGGTCGTTTTCCAAATTTTTAGAATCATCAAATTCTTAAAGGAAAAAATTTTATCCTCAAATTTATGTCTGTTTTGAATTTTTTATCAAACTCTGGTGAAACTGTGGTCAAACTACTTATTCAAGAAATAGTAGTGTTACTAAATAATTATTGGTTTTAACAATAATAGTTTCAAACTCAAACGGTGAAACGTGTGACTTAATGCTCAAGTTCCACTCCTAAGGGTTAATAGGATTGACAGCTTACTATTGTCGGAAAACAACAAGTGCAGACTTGGAAACGAGGGGGAATAGAACTTGGAAGTTAAGCATGCTCAGGCTGGAGTAGTGAGAGGATGGGTGACCGGCCGGGAAGTTAGACGATTTGGAATGAGTGGTCCATACTTGAGCAGTGATGAGGGGTGATTAGAGATTAAGTTGTCAAATAATTCAGAAATTTGAAAATCGAAAAAAATCAATTTTTTCAAAAAAAATTCAGAAAACCCAAATTTCAAAAAAAATTCTTTAGTCCCGGTTGGTGTTACCAACTGGGATTAAAGGTGCAGCTCCAGACAGCAGCCACGTGGAGCTCCTTTAGTCCCGGTTCATAAGCCAACCGGGACTAAAGGTTTTGGGCTTTAGTCCTGACCCTTTAGTCCCGGTTCCAGAACTGGGACTAAAGGCCCGTTTTCTACTAGTGCACCCCGCACCAAGGAGGACGCCTCGTCGTCCCTCGCCGAGGAGGACGTCGCGCCTGATCCCTCGTACCTCACCATTGAGGAGCTCTATGATACACCTCATTGTCGTAGTTGTTGTCTCCGGAGGAGGGTGCTAGGAGTGAGTCGCACATAAAGGAAGAGGAGGAGTGCATCAAGAGATAGGCCGCCTGATGGGCCTATGTGTTGGATCAATGGAGAGAGGCTCATGAGAACAACTATAGGGTGGAGATAGTGGCTTGGGAGGTAGCCGTGGAGGCCATTGGTTCCTCACACTCGTGTCTTGCCTAGCGGTACGTCGGTCGATGGCCGACATTGTAAACTCGAGTAACGGTGGGCACTGGATGATGAGAGCATTGCCGCGGTGGTTGCCCGCAATGAACGTGAAACATCAACTCATAATGGTCTTAGCTGAGTAGACTGAGGTATCTTGCCATCGCGCTGGGGTGCGGCCGCCCAGGGACCATGCACGCCCGAGCTCCAGTGGCCCATGTTATATACTCCCTCTGTTCCTAAATATAAGTCTTTTTAGAGATTCCAATTGGGGCTACATACGGAGCAAAATGAGTGAATGTACACTGATACATCCATTTTGCATCATCTTTTATATCAATATTTATTGCACTATGGGCTGTTATTACACTTTATATCGCAATACTTATGCCTTTCCTCTCTTATTTTATAAGGTTTACATGAAGAGGGAGAATGCCGGCAGCTGGAATTCTGGGTTAGAAAAGGAGCAAATATTATAGACCTATTCTGCACAACTCCAAAAGTCCTGAAACTTCACAGAGCATGTTTTTGAAATATATAAAACATATTGGGCGAAGAAAGTACCAGAGGGGGGTCACCAGCCAGCCACAAGGGTGGAGGGTGCGACCTACCCCCCTGGGCACGCACCCCGACCTTGTGGGCCCCCTGGCAAGCCTCCGATGCCCATTTCTGCTATATGGTGTCTTTTACCCTAGAAAAAAATCAGAAGGAAGCTTTTGGGACGAAGCGCCGCAGTCTCGAGGCGGAACCTGGGCAGAACCAATCTAGGGCTCCGGCGGAGCTGTTTTGCCGGGGGAAAATCCCTCCGGGAGGGGGAAATTATCGCCATCGTCATCACCATCGATCCTCTCATCGAGAGGGGGTCAATCTCCATCAACATCTTCACCAGCACCATCTCCTCTCAAACCCTAGTTCATCTCTTGTATCCGATGTTTGTCTCAAAACCTCATATTGGTACCTGTGGGTTGCTAGTACTGTTGATTACTCCTTGTAGTTGATGCTAGTTGGTTTATTCGGTGGAAGATCATATGTTAAGATCCTTAATGATAATTAATACTCCTCTGATTATGAACGTGAATATGCTTTGTGAGTAGTTACATTTGTTCCCGAGGACATGGGAGAAGTCTTGTTATAAGTAATCATGTGAATTTGGTATTCATTCGATATTTTGATGAGATGTATGTTGTGTTTACTCTGGTGGTGTTATGTGAACATCGACTACGTGACACTTCACCATGATTTGGGCCTAGGGGACGGCATTGGGAAGTAATAAGTAGATGATGGGTTGCTAGAGTGACAGAAGCTTAAACCCTAGTTTATGCGTTGCTTCTTAAGGGGCTGATTTGGATCCATATGTTTCATGCTATGGTTAGGTTTACCTTAATTCTTCTTTCGTAGTTGCGGATGCTTGAGAGAGGGGTTAATCATAAGTGGGAGGCTTGTCCAAGGAAGGGCAGCACCCAAGCACCGGTCCACCCATATATCAAATTGTCAAAGTAACGAACGCGAATCATATGAGCATGATGAAAACTAACTTGACAACAATTCCCATGTGTCCTCGGGAGCGCTTTGCTTTATATAAGAGTTCGTCTAGGCTTGTCCTTTGCTGCAAAAAGGATTGGGCCACCTTGCTGCACCTTATTTACTTTTGTTACTTGTTACCCGTTATGAATTATCTTATCACAAAACTATCTGTTACAGATAATTTCAGTGCTGGCAGAGAATACCTTGCTGAAAACCGCTTGTCATTTTCTTGTGCTCCTCGTTGGGTTCGACACTCTTACTTATAGAAAGGACTATGATAGATCCCCTATACTTGTGGGTCATCAAGACTCTTTTCTGGCGCCGTTGCCGGGGAGTGCGCCTTTGGTAAGGAAACATTTATATAGTGTGCTGAAATTTACTGTCAGTTGTTACTATGGAAAATAATCCTTTGAGGGGCTTGTTCGGGGTATCTTCACCTCAACCGGAAGAGCAAAGAGTTGCTCCTCAACCTACTGCACCTACTGAAAATATTTATTATGAAATTCCTTCGGGTATGACAGATAAACTGCTAGCTAATCCTTATGCAGGAGATGGAACATTACATCCTGATATGCACCTAATCTATGTGGATGAAGTTTGTGGATAATTTTAGCTTGCAGGTATGCCCGAGGATGTTGTCAAGAGAAGGTCTTCCCTTTATGTTTTAAGGGAAAGGCATTGACATGGTATAGGCTATTGGATGGTATTGGATCATGGAACTACAACCGACTGAAATTGGAATTTCATTAGAAGTTTCATCCTATGCATCTGGTTCATCGTGATCAGAATTATATATATAATTTTTGGCCTCGTGAAGGAGAAAGTATCGCTCAAGCTTGGGGGAGGCTTAAGTCAATGTTATATTCATGCCCCAATCATGAACTCTCAAGAGAAATTATTATTAAAAAAATTATGCTCAACTTTCTCATAATGATCGATCCATGCTCGATACTTCTTGTATTGGTTCCTATATGAAGAATGATATTGAATTCAAATGGGATTTATTGGAAAGAATTAAACGCAACTCTTAAGATTGGGATCTCGATGAAGGTAAGGAGTCAGGTATAAACCTTAAGTTTAATTGTGTTAAATCTTTTCTGGATACCGATTTTTTCGTGATTTTAGCACTAAATATGGACTTGACTCTGAGATAGTAGCTTCTTTCTGTGAATGTTTTGCTACTCATGTTGATCTCCCTAATGAGAAGTGGTTTAAATATCATCCTCCCATTGAAGTTAAATTAGTTGAACCTAGGAAGGTTGAAGAAGAAACTATTACTTATAATGTTGATCCTATTGTTCCTACTACTTATATTGAGAAACCACCTTTCCCTTTTAGAATAAAGGATCACGCTAAAGCTTCAACTGTGGTTCGTAAGAGTTATACTAGAACACCTACACCCCCTGAGAAAATTAAAGTTGAACCTAGTATTGCTATGGTTAAAGATCTCTTGGTTTATAATATTGATGGGCATGTTATTTATTTCTGTGATGAAGCTGCTAGAATTGCTAAACCTGATACTAAAGATAAACATAGACCTGTTGTGGGCATGCCCGTTTTATCTGTTAAAATATGAGATCATTGTTATCATGGCTTATGTGATTTGGGTGCTAGTGTGAGTGCAATTCCTTACACCTTATATAAAGAAATTATGGAAGACATTGCACCAGCTGAGATAGAAGATATTGATGTTACTATTAAGCTTGCTAATTGAGATACTATATCACCAATTGGGACTGTTAGAGATGTTGAAGTCTTGTGTGGGAAGATAAAATACACTACTGATTTTCTTGTTCTTGGTTCCCCACAAGATAATTTTTGTCCCGTTATATTTGGTAGGCCTTTCTTGAATACTGTTAATGCTAAGATAGACTGCCAGAAAGATATTGTTACTGTTGGTCTAGGAGATATGTCTCATGATTTTAATTTCTCTAAATTTCGTAGACAACCTCATGATAAAGAATTGCCTAGTAAGGATGAAATTGTTGGTCTTGCTTCTATTGTCGTGCCTCCTGCTGATCCTTTAGAACAATATTTGCTAGACCATGAAAATGATATGTTTATGAATGAAGAAGAGAAATAGATGAAGTATTCTTTAATCAAGGGCCTATTTTGAAACACAATTTGCCTATTCAAATCCTCAGGGATCCTCCTCCACCTAAGGGTGATCCCAAGTTTGAGCTTAAACAATTGCCTTATACTCTGAAATATGCTTATCTAGATGAAAAGAAGATATACCCTATTATTATCAGTGCTCACCTTTCAGAGCATGAAGAAAAGAAATTATTGAAAACTCTGAAGAAGCACCATGCTGCTATTGGATATACTCTTGATGATCTTAAGGGCATTAGTCCCACTCTATGTTAGCACAAAATAAAATTAGAGAAAGATGCTAAACCAGTTGTTGATCATCAACGACGGTTAAATCCTAAGATGAAAGAAGTGGTAAGAAATGAAATACTAAAGCTTCTGGAGGTAGGTATAATTTATCCTATTGCTGATATTCAATGGGTAAGCCCTGTTCATTGTGTCCCTTAGAAGGGAGGTATTATTGTTGTTCCTAATGATAAGAATGAATTGATTCCACAAAGAATTGTTACAGGTTATAGAATGGTAATTGATTTTCGCAAATTTAATAAAGCTACTAGAAAAAATCATTACCCTCTACGTTTTATTGATCAAATGCTAGAAATACTATCCAAACATACTCAATTTTGCTTTCAAGATGGTTATTCTGGTTTCTCTCAAATACCTATGTCAAAAGAAGATCAAGATAAAACCACTTTTACTTGCCCTTTCAATACCTTTGCTTATAGACGTATGCTTTTTGGTTTATGCAATGCACCTGCTACCTATCAAAGATGTATGACTACTATATTCTCTGACTTTTGTGAAAAGATTGTTGAGGTTTTCATGGATGATTTCTTCGTTTACGGAACTTCTTTTGATGATTGCTTAAGCAACCTTGATCGAGTTTCGCAGATATGTGAAGAAACTAATCTTGTCTTGAATTGGGAGAAGTGTCACTTTATGGTTAATGAAGGTATTGTCTTGTGGCATAAAATTTCTGAAAGAGGTATTGAAGTTGATAAAGCTAAAGTAGATGCTATTGAAAAGATGTCGTGTCCTAAAGATATCAAAGGTATAAGAAGTTTCTGTCGGTGTCAAAACCAGCGGATCTCGGGTAGGGGGTCCCGAACTGTGCGTCTAGGCGGATGGTAATGGGAGACAAGGGACACGATGTTTTTACGAGTTCGCCCTCTCGATGGAGGTAATACCCTACTCCTACTTGATTAATATTGATGATATGGGTAGTACAAGAGTAGATCTACCATGAGATCAGAGAGGCTAAACCCTAGAAGCTAGCCTATGGTATGATAGTTGTTCGTCCTACGGACTAAAACCCTCCGGTTTATATAGACACCGGATAGGTTAGGGTTACCCAGAGTCGGTTACAATGGTAGGAGATCTACATATCCGTATTGCCAAGCTTGCCTTCCACGCCAAGGAAAGTCCCATCCGGACACGGGACGAAGTCTTCAATCTTGTATCTTCATAGTCCAGGTGTCGGCCAACGGTGATAGTTCGGCTATCCGGACACCCCCTAATCCGGGACTCCTCAAGAGCCCCGAACCAGGCTTCAATGACGATGAGTCCGCGCGTAGTTTGTCTTGACATTGCGAGGCGGGTTCTTCTCCAAATTCCATATACTTGTCGAATAGTGTCCGGCTCGATAAATGCTGCGCTCCTTGGCTTCTACGCCCAATAATGGCCATCTTCCACGTGTTTGAATGAATGCGAAAAGCCAGGTATTTTACACTTACCCCCTAGCTGCGCAAAATGAGTCGCCTATAAAAGGGACGAGGATCTAGATCTGAGTCACACCATCCCCCTCATGAGCTTTCATCGAGCGCCTCGACAAAGACCCATTCCATCATGGACAGTCGGCGTCTCCTCCTCTCGCGCTCCCGGCTCTCGGCACTGAAATTGGGAGAGATGCTCGATCCCGCATAGCAAGCTAGTTATACTCCAAACCAAGGGATTTCTTCCCCCGGCCTTCATGGTTCCGGTTCGAGCCGGACTTGCCACCTACAAGGGCGAAAAGCAAGCGGAGAGTGTCCCCGATCCCTCTAAAGGAGAGCGGGTATGCTTTGTCTCTTATCTAGTAAGAGGACTCGGATTTCAATCCATCCGTTTCTCCGGGGCTCTTGGAGTTCTACGGCCTCAGTTGCACCACCCACGCCTTTGCCTCCATTTTGCACATCGCGGGCTTCGTGGCCTGTCTGAACTGTTCTTGGGCATCGAGGCTCATTTTGCGTTGTGGAAGAGATTATTCTGCCTAGTACCCCGTTCTCATGAGGGTCAATATATCAAGTGGGCGGAGCGAACTATGGCGCATCGCGGGACCGGATATCTATCCGGAACCCGAAGAAGGCGTCCAAGACCGCCTTGAAATGGTTTTACATGGAGGACGTCCCGCTGCGGATCCTGTTCGGATCGGCCTTCCGGAGTTATAGCAACTCCTCTAAAGAAGCGCCTAAGCTGGCGCCATGAGCCCAGAGGGAAAATGACCAGGACGTCCTTTACTTGATGAGCCGGATAAGATTACTGGCTCATGCTGGATTGACCATGATTGAAGTCATGGCAATCTGCATTATGAGGGGAGTGCAGCCTCTCCAATATAGGGGCCACCCCATGTGGGATTTCAACGGGGAGGACGATGCCACCCGCCATGGCCGCAAAGGGCCGGGATCGGTCACCGAACTGGTGAAGACCTTGTCCGCCATGTACAAAGGGAAGAGGAGGATTTTCTCGCGTCAATCCATCGAGCGGGTTTTCTTTGAATAATCCTCGAAGTTGGGTAAGCAAATATCTTTGTGGCCTGTCCGATCCATGTTCCCGTGGTTAAACATCTCATTTCATGGTTTCTCTGTGAGGAAGCTGCGCGGGCCGTGGAGAAGATACACAGCCGCCCCCACAACCCGAGGATCCGAAGCGGTCCCTCGATCCGGCCTCCGAAGAGGATCCGGATATAAAGGTGGAGTTGATCAGCAGGGTGTTCCACCAACTTAGCATCGACAATGCTTTGAGTCGCCATTACGGCCGATTACCGGAATACTTCCACCTCACAGTAATCGAGACCGAGGTCCCAATACTTTGATAATGACCCATCCGTGCTTATTTTTGAACATCGTATACCAATGGTGTTTAGCAGGGGTGCCTTGAGGCAGGAGGCCGAGTCCGCATGACTAGCCAACAAGGCGTCTGACCCCGCAGGCTGAAAAAGAAGTGCGGTCCGGATCGAAACTCCGCCACAAAGGTATGGCGTGTCACCATATTCCCGTGGATTGATTCACGGAAGGCGATTAACGCTGGTGCTCTTTTCGGAAAAAGAGTCTTGGCCGGACCGAGTCCGGAGAGGTTATAATCGAACCTCCGCCAGCCAGGCTCCAAAGCCGGGTCCGGGAAGCGGAGGCGAGCCTGGCGTCGTCGGATGCTCCTCCGACGAGAGGATGCCGACAGATTGTCCGCCACCAACTCCGAGGTGGAGCGCCATGAATCACAGGCGCCGCCGGACAGTTCTTCGTGACGCATGTTTCTCCCAAGAGGCCTTGAATGCCTTCAATTTGGGAGATGCGCACCTCCGTGCCGCTCAAGATGGTCTAGCCAGAGCCACGGAGCAGTATGTAAAGGACATACGGGTGAGGAAATTTGACAGTTATATATGCCAGTAGCCCCCGAGACTTAAAATAGTTAGAATAGCTGATTTAAGGATAATTTGTTATGCATGATCTTACAAAAAAGAATACCCGACTGTCCCAGGAGCTTGAAGAGTGCAAGGACCAACTTGAGGCCGCACTAGCCGATACAGGGGGAGCCACAGAGACCCCCTCTGGTAATATATGCTTCAAGAGATAAATAGTTTATGAAGTGCAGCGGGTGTGTAAATCTGACAATAATATTGCAGATGGCGCGGACTAGATCCGGACAAGCAACAGCTCTGCGCCAGCTAAAGGCTGGCGAGGCGTGCTACGAGTGCGGCAGGAGAAAAATAACCTCCAAGATGCCAATACCCAACTGGGTGAGGAACTAAAGGATGTTCGTGCCCGGTTATGCGACTCCGTAAAGGAGAATCGGCAACCGTCGCGGCATTTTCGATAAGTGCTTGAACGAACTTTGAAAGAGTTCGGCGAGGAAGGCGACTAACATAAACATGTATGTAGGTTTGCTCACAGGTCGTCCTGAGGAGGAGATGCCCAGTTCTTCGGGAGATCTTCTTTCCGAACTGCGTCAGCTGCACGAACGAGTTCGGCAGGTGATGAAAGGCATCGGTCAGGCCTTGTGGCCATCTATCTCCCTGCCCGAAGGCATTGGGGAGCTGGCAGAGCGGCTTCAAGGAGCACGGCGGCGCTTCCGACTATGGAAGATATCGGCCTGCCGTCAAGGCACCAGGGAGGCCTGGGCCATGGTAAAGACGCGGTACGAAGGTGACCCAAACCACATGGCGAGGTCGGACCTGTGGGGCACTGATGGGAAGGAGATCCTGTAAGCTTAGTGTATGCGGCCAAGTAGAATTGGCCGCCAAGTATTCCCAGCAAGATTGTAAATTAGATAGCCTATTAGATGGCATTGAGGAGGAATACAATGAGTCGAGTTGACTATGTAATTGAATATGACATGAAAAATGTCTTCTAGCCGGATTGTAGATCGTTTGTCATAGCGGACCTTTTCGCTTCGACCTCGGGACCCAATCGTCCGGAGTGTGTCCGAATACCCTCGCGGTTACATAAGAACCGGGGCATGCATGGAGACAAGGCGTAGGGGTCATTATTGTTGTATCAGACAAGTGCCCAACTAGTTATGTTATATTACATGGATAGTAAGAAACATCTTCCAGGGAGAATAGTTCTGTTAAGGGTTCCTTTCATTTGGGAGGCATGCCCTAAAGTGCATGTCCAAACTGCTAAGAAAGCGAAAAATCATCTGGGGCAGATGGATAAATAGTTAAAAATCATCTTTCAGTTCACCGACCGAATATTCCCTTAAGAACGCTAGCTTCGGCTTCACCCGGTCTGAGGTACACATCCGTGACGGCAAGAATAATCGCAGAGGTGCTCCCTTCACCACCTAGCCGAACAATCGGGAGCGTAGGGGTAAGCACAGAGCCGAGCAACCCAGCTTGGCCAAAACTTAAGTCATATCGATGCATATAATGGTGAGTAAAAGGTACATGCAGAAGTTTGACACATGTGTTGGGCATGAAGCCCGTATAAATAAGCTTCATTAAAGAAGCCCCAGGTATAATGAGCGGACAGCGCGTCAAGTATCTTGAACAAAGCGCAAGCGAACCTCTAAAGGCTTCAAGAAGAAGGAGGAGGAAGGAGAGACATAAAAGACAGCAAAAATAGAAAATGTGGGCGGAGGAAGGAGGCGAACTTGGAGTCCGGGCGCTTAGGCGTAGAATCTTCGTGAGCGGGCTGCGTTCCATGGGTTTGGCTCGAGTCGGTTATCCGATCGTTTCACAGACGGTATGCTCCGCGGTCGGGACCTGGTCGATGATGAAGGGACCTTCCATTTGGGCTTGAGTTTTTCCTTTTTCTTGTCCGTGAGCGTAGAACTAGTTCACCAACGTTGTAAGCTTTGGCCCGTACTTCCCTGCTTTGATATCTTGAGCCTGCTTTGTTGATAAAATGCGAGCGAGCTTTTGCCACGCCGCTCCTCCTCCAATGCATCAAACTGTCCCGCCGATCGAGCTCGGCTTCTCTTTCTTCATACATGCGCACGCGAGGTGAGTCATGAATTATGTCGCAGGCAAGGCGCCTCGCACCGTACACCATAAAAATGGTGTGAATCCGGTAGTCTGATTCGGCATGGTTCGCAGCCCCGAATCACGGAGTTGAGCTCCTCAACCCAAAGGCGTGTTAGATTCCTTGAGGACCGCACTAGTCTGGGTTTAATGCCGCTCATGATTAGACCGTTTGCTCGCTCGACTTGGCCGTTGGTTTGAGGGTGATAGACTGAGGCGTAATCGAGCTTAATGCCCATGTTTTTGCACCATAATTTGACCTCATCGGTCGTGAAGTTGGTGTCGTTATCATTGATGATACTGTGGGGGACACCGTAACGGTGCACTACCCCTGATATGAGTCTATCACCGGTCCGGATTCGGCCGTTTTAACAGGCTTGGCCTCTATCCATTTGGTGAATTTATCCACCATGACCAATAGGTATTTTTGCTTGTGGGTTCCTCCCTTAAGGGGTCCAGCCATGTCAAGCCCCGGACCCATGACGGCGGTGATGGGTATAGTTTTGAGGCGGTGGGTGGCATGTGGCTTTGGTTAGCAAAAGATGGCAACCGACGCATCGTTGGACTAAATCTTGCGCATCTGGCGGGCCGTCGGCCAATAAAATCCTGTCTGAAGGCCTTTCCTACAAGGGCCGGGCTGCGGCGTGGTGCCCACCGGTCCGGCATGAATTTCAACGGAGGTTTCGCCCTTCCTCTTGGAGATAAACCTTTGAAGGACTCTGTTGTGCTTTTCTTATAAAGCTCTCCCTCATGGACTTTATAGGCTTTAGATCGCTGCGTACTATGCAGTGAGCCTCATTTTGGTCTTCGGGAGTTCCTGCCTAGTTAGGTAGGCTAGGAATGGTTCCGATCCACGGGCGATAACTGCCATTATTTCATGGGCGGAGGGTGTTATCTCGGTGGCGAGCCTCCAATTGTGTCGAGTGTTCGGCGTCAGGCGATGCGGTTGGGTCGGATTGTTATTTCCGGACTCCCTTCCCATAGTACGGATGGCTTGAACAGCCGTTCGGGAAGATGTTGGGCGGGGCGACGACATCGGCGTTTTCGCGCCGATGGCGTAATATGTCCGCCGCTGGTTGTTATCCGGGCTATATGATGAAATTCGAGCCCTTGAACCGTGACATTTTTAGGACCGCATTGCGCGCTGCCATTTTCGGATCTTTGGCATCAAAGTCTCTGTTTATTTGAGATATCACGAGGTTCGAGTCCCCGCGCACCTCTAGGCGTTTAATGCCCATGGAGACTGCCATCCGGAGGCCTGCAGAAGGGCCTCGTATTCGGCTGCGTTGTTGGAGTCCGTATACATTATCGAAGGGCGTATTGGACTGTGTCCCGGTTGGGGACGTCGGACGATTAGCCCCCAGGCCGGCCAACATTTTGGAGCCGTCAAAGTGCATGATCCAATTGGAGTATGCGCCGTACTCTTTAGGGAGTTCCGCTTTGGTCCATTCGGCCACGAAGTCCGCCAAAACCTGCGACTTAATAGCTCGTCGTGGCTTATAGGTTATGTCAAATGGAAGGAGCTCTATGGCCCATTTAGCAATCCGGCCCGTCGCGTCGCGGTTGTTTATAATGTCGTTAAGAGGTACTTTGGAGGCTACCGTTATCGAACACTCTTGAAAGTAGTGTCGCAGCTTCCGGGATGCCATGAACACCGCGTATGCTATCTTTTGATAATGTGGGTACCGGGACTTGCATGGAGTGAGGACAGTGGACAAGTAATAAACCGGTCTTTGAAGAGGGAACCGGTGTCCGTCCGTTTCTCGTTTGACGACGAGCACCGCGCTGACAATTTGATGTGTTGCGGCGATATATAATAGCATTGATTCGCCCATGTTGGGCGCGGCCAGGACCGGATTTGTTGCCAATATGGCTTTTATTTCTTCGAGTCCGGCCGTGGCGGCATCCGTCCACTCGAAGTGTTGATTGCACGGAGGAGGCGGTAAAGGGTAACGCCTTTTCTCCCAAGCGGAAATAAAGCGGCTTAGAGCCGCTACGCATCCAATCAATTTTTGTATTTGTTTGAGGTCTTTTGGAATATCCAATTGTGACAGAGCTCGGATCTTGGCTGGGTTTGCTTCAATTCCTCTACCGGACACAATGAAGCCCAGGAGCTTTCCGGCTGGAACGCCGAAGACGCATTTTTCCGGATTGAGCTTAATGTCATATGTTCGGAGATTGTTGAATGTGAGCCTCAAGTCGTCTACTAATTTTTCGACATGCTTGGATTTGACGACCACGTCATCTACATATGCTTCCACTGTTTCGCCGATCTGGTGTGCGGACATATACGAATCATGCTTGATATATTTGCAATCGGCGTTTTTGAGCCGAAGGGCATTGTGTTGAAGCTGATATGGAGTGATGAATGTTGTTGCTGCTTGATGCAGCTCCGCCATCTTGATTTGGTGATAGCCGAATGCAGCGTCGAGGAAGCACAATGATTCGTGTCCTGCTGTGGCGTCGATAATTTGATCAATGCGAGGGAGGGGGAAGGGATCCTTTGGGCAAGCCTTATTAAGGTCTTTGAAATCAACACATAGGCGCCAGGATTTGTCCTTCTTTGGTACCATCACCAGATTTGCTAGCGATCCGGATGTTTTATATCTACGATGAATCCGGTTTCGAAGTTTGGCTAGCTCCTCTCCCATGGCTTTGTCTCTTGGGTTCGGAAAAGCGAAAGAGCCTGTTTGACGGCTTGAATCCTTTTAGGATATTTAGGCTGCTCGGCCAATAGCGTGGGATTCTGGCATGTCTGAAGGGTGCCACGCTAAAAAATGTCCCAGTTTTTTTTTGTAGAAATTCTCGTGGTCTGGCGTCTACATCAGGGTTTAATTGTGCCCCAATGGAGGCCGTCTTTGCAGGGTCCGTTGGCTGGACTTGGAATTTGACTATTTCATCCGCTGGTTTAAAAGAGGTGGACTTGGATCTTTTATCAAGTATCACATCGTCCCTGTTCACCGTGGAGTGCATCGCAGTGAGTTCCTCGGCCGCTAGGGCTTCGGATAGTGCCTCGAGGGCTAGTGCGCTTGTCTTGTTTTCGTAGCGAGTGCTATGTTCGGATCACTAGCGAGAGTGATGATTCCGTTAGGTCCGGGCATTTTAAGCCTCATGTACCCATAGTGGGGTATAGCTTGAAAAATTGTGAATGCCTCTCGCCCTAATAAAGCGTGATATCCGCTGCTGAACGGGGCCACTTGAAATGTGACCTCCTCGGACTGTAATTGTCCGTGAGCGAACACTACGTCCGATGTGATTTTTCTGTGCAGCATGCTTCCCGGCAAGGATTATTCCTCTAAAGGTTGTGCTTGCTTAGCTCAATGCGGTTCGATCTATCTCCATTTTGGAGGGTTTCCTCGTAGATGAGGTTCCTTGCCGCCATCCATGAGTACCTTAGTAAGGCGAAAGCCGTCCACTATTGGACCGAGGACCAATGCGGTGGTGCTTGGGCTGTTCGAATTTGGGTTAAATCATGGCATTAAAGGTAATAGCCGTGTCCTCCATGGATTTATTGTTGCTACTTGGTAGACTTGACAAGGTTGCGGAGTGTTCGTTTCGCATGTTATTTGATGCAAAAGTCTCAAGACATTAACACCGTCTTGGTATTGCTGGGCTGGGATTACGAACCTAGAAGCTCTTCGCCACTTTTGGCCACCCGTAGTATCCAACATGCTCGAAGGCTATGAGTTGGAGTGGCGCCCTCTGTGCTATGAATTTTGCAGGGTCCGTTTAGCCAACCCTCCAGTACGGTTCCGTACCCTTTAGTGGGTTTTTGTTTTTTGATGTTTAATCCAGGTGCTTGGTAATGATGCACCCTTTTATTTCGGACTAGGGATGTATTCGGGGCCGGATTATCCCAAAATTTACTTTCGGTTTTCCAAGCACTCTCCATCGCACAGTACTTTTGTACTATGGTCACCAAGTCAGCAAAGCGTGTAATTTCGCGACGACTTGTGGCGTTTAGGATCCCCTTGTCCGTGCAATTATTGCAAAAAAGTGAGATTGCGTCCTCCTCACGGCAGTCCTTTATCCTGTCCATAACCAGGAGGAATCTGGCCCGATAATGATGTCTTTGTTTGGCGGGCTCTTGCCGAATTCGGGATAGATCGCTAATGTTTGGGTGGGCGGGTGGAACTAGATCCGAACCCGTCAAAATTAAGACTCAGGGGCCGAGAAGTTTCCGAACTTGGAAGTTTGGATTTTTGAATACTATCCAGTGAATCCAACCCGCCGCCTGACTTTAAGTTCAGGGCATGATCGACATCCGTCCCTCCGCGGGAATCCGGCATGGAGGGATCGGGAATCCAGACGTAGCTAGTCCTTAAGATAGAAGAAGAATCGCCGTATTGCTCCTCTATCACAGCAACATGATGGGTAGCACAGGGAGAGTTGATCTCTCTCAGATCGGTTTTAGGCCCGATCTGGTCAAGTCTATGGCGACTCGAGCGGCGTCACGATCCAAGAGCTTCGTTTACGGAGGAGAGCTCGATCGGATCTAACTGTTTGGCAAGTTCGAATTAACGTGAAGATTGGTTTCGATGACTCGACAAGTCATCGTCGGTAGCAACGGCGGCTGGCGGTCATAAGAAAACCACCTAGCGAAGAGTCGACCCGATGGCCAAGGCTCCTTTGGCGATAGTATCGTCTTTAAAAGATGGAATGAGGCATCCTTCTGACGGCAATGACAGAGGAATTCTCAATGAAAGCACCAATGTCGGTGTCAAAACCGGCGGATCTCGGGTAGGGGGTCCCGAACTGTGCGTCTAGGCGGATGGTAACGGAGACAAGGGACACGATGTTTTTACCCAGGTTGGGCCCTCTCGATGGAGGTAATACCCTACTCTGCTTGATTAATATTGATGATATGGGTAGTACAAGAGTAGATCTACCACGAGATCAGAGAGGCTAAACCCTAGAAGCTAGCCTATGGTATGATTGTTGTTCGTCCTACGGACTAAAACCCTCCGGTTTATATAGACACCGGATAGGTTAGGGTTACACAGAGTCGGTTACAATGGTAGGAGATCTACATATCCGTGTTGCCAAGCTTGCCTTCCACGCCAAGGAAAGTCCCATCCGGACATGGGACGAAGTCTTCAATCTTGTATCTTCATAGTCCAGGAGTCCGGCCAACGGTGATAGTTCGGCTATCCGGACACCCCCTAATCCGGGACTCCCTCAGTTTCCTTGGTCATGTTGGTTTATATAGGAGGTTTATTAAAGACTTCTCTAAAATTTCTAGGCCTCTCACCAATCTCTTGCAAAAAGATGTTCCTTTTGTTTTTGATGATGATTGTGTAGAAGCATTTGAAATACTTAGAAAGCCTTGATTCTGCGCCTATTGTTCGACCACTGATTGGAATTTACCCTTTGAAATTATGTGTGATGCTAGTGATTATGCTTTGGTGGTGTTGTTCTAGGACAAAGAGTTGATAAGAAATTAAATGTTATTCAGTATGCTAGTAAAACTCTAGGCGATTGCCGGAGAAATTATGCTACCACTGAAAAAGAATTTTTAGCAGTTGTTTTTGCTTGTGATAAGTTCAGACCTTATATTGTTGATTCCAAGGTAACTGTTTACACTGATCATGCTTCTATTAAACATCTTATGGAAAAGAAAGATGCCAAACCTAGACTTATTAGATGGGTTCTCTTACTACAAGAATTTGATTTGCATATTATTGATAGAAAGGGAGCTGAGAACCCCGTTGCAAACAACTTGTCTAGGTTAGAAAATGTTCTTGATGACCCACTACCTATTGATGATAGCTTTCCTGGTGAGCAATTAAATGTCATAAATGCTTCTCGTAATACCACATGGTATGTTGATTATGCTAATTATATTGTTGCTAAATTTGTACCACCTAGTTTCACATACCAGCAAAAGAAAAAGTTCTTCTATGATTTAAGACATTACTTTTGGGATGATACACACCTTTATAAAGAAGGAGTAGATGGTGTTATTAGACGTTGTGTACCTGAGCATGAACAGGAAAAGATCCTACGCAAGTGCCACTCCGAATCTTACGTAGGGCACCACGTACGCTGGAGATAGAACTGCACATAAGCTATTGCAATCCGGGTTCTATTGGCCCTCTCTCTTTAAGGATGCCCGTAAGTTTGTCTTATCTTGTGATGAGTGCCAGAGAATTGGCAATATTAGTAGACGTCGGGAGATGCCTATGAACTATTCACTTGTTATTGAACCATTTGATGTTTGGGGCTTTGATTATATGGGACCATTTCCTTCCTCTAACCGGTATATACATATTTTAGTTGTTGTTGATTACTTTAATGCGCGGGTAGAAGCTATTCCAACTAGTAGTGCTGATCATAACACCTCTATTAAGATGCTTAAAGAAGTTATTTTTCCGAGGTTTTGGAGTCCCTAGATATTTAATGACTGATGGTGGTTCACATTTTATTCATGGTGCTTTCCGTAAAATGCTGGCTAAATATGATGTCAACCATAGAATTGCATCCTTATCATCCTCAGTCTAGTGGTCAAGTAGAATTGAGCAATAGAGAGATTAAATTAATATCGCAAAAGACTGTTAATAGATCTAGAAAGAATTGGTCTAAGAAACTTGAGGATGCATTGTGGGCTTATAGAACTGCTTATAAGAATCCTATGGGTATGTCTCCGTATAAAATGGTTTATGGAAAAGCATGTCATTTACCTCTTGAACTAGAACATAAGGCATATTGGGCTATTAAAGAGATCAACTATGATTTCAAACTTGCCGGTGAGAAGAGGTTATTTGACATTAGCTCACTTGATGAATGGAGAACCCAAGCCTATGAGAATTCCAAGTTGTTTAAAGAAAAAGTTAAAAGATGGAATTGTAAAAGGATACAAAAGCGTGGGTTTAATGTAGGTGATTATGTTTTGCTATAAAACTCTCTTTTAAGATTTTTTGCAGGAAAGCTTCTCTCTAAATGGAAAGGTCCATACATTATCAAGGAGGTCTACTGTTCCAGTGCCATAAAAATCAACAACGCTGAAGGCACAAATCCGAAGGTGGTAAACGGTCAAAGAATTAAACATTATATCTCAGGTACTCCCATAAATTTTGAGACTAATATAATTAATACCGTAACACCGGAGGAGTACATAAGGGACACTTTCCAGAACGTTTCAGACTCCAAAAAGGTATAGGTATGTGGTACGATAAGTAAACCGACTCCAAAACATTTCCAATGATAAATTTTCTCCTTTTGGAATATTTAAAAAATTAGGAAAATTAAAAGTAGTCCGAAAGAGACACGAGGCGTCCACAAGGGTGGAGGGCGCGCCCCACCCCCTGGGCTTGCCCCCGACCTTGTGGCCACCTCGTGTGCCCTCCGGACTCCGTTTTCTTGCATGATACTTCTTATGGTCGGTAAAAATTCATTATAATCTCCCGAAGGTTTTGACCACCGTACCACGGCAAAATCCCCTGTTTTCGTTTTGAGCTATTTTCTGCCAGAGTTTTCAGGGCCAGGCATCATGTCGTCCTCCTCCTCCAACGATGTGGGCGACGATGCGTGTTCAATGAAGACAGGGATGAAGTGAGAAGAACTCGGGAAAATCAATGAGGATGATAAAATCAAGAAGGCCAAGGAAGATCAAGCTCCGGCAGCCGAAGAAGAAGACATCCTTCAACCTCACTACGATTATTTTACTCCTACTGAAATTGAAGCTTTCAAGATCATTGAAATAGTTCATGTGCAAAACAAGTATCTCACTCCTGAAAATATTATGTTGCAAGAGTACATCACCGCACTCAAGGGCATTATTCACAAATTGGAGAATCTCCTACGCTCGATGTGTGACACGACTTCATCAACAACTCCTTCATCACCACCTCCGAAGAAAGAGATCTAATTACATGGGTATGGGCACTCCCCTTGGCAACTGCCAAGCTTGGGGGAGATCACCATCACATATTTATCTTTATCTTTATCATTTTTCTTAGTTTGATCCTTTTGGTTATATCTTGATCTAGTAGAATAAAGTTTATAGTATGATCTAGCTTTGAGTTTTGCTTCGATCTCTATCTATGTAATTGAGTCCTTGAGATATATAATAAAGAGTAGTTTTGATTTGAGGGCCTTGCTTTCTTGCTACGATCTTGAGGGAATTTAATAAAAGAAAGAATAGAAAGAAATAAAAAAAGATCATATATTGATCTTATGGGGAGTAATGACTTCACATATAAAGAGTATGATGAATAAAAGTTACTGAGAGTTGACAAACATAGTTTTGGTCATTGTTGCAATTAATAGGAAGTAATAAAGAAAGAGATGCTTCACATATAAATATACTATCTTGGACATCTTTTGTAATTGTGAAGCACTCACTAAAATATGACATGCTAAAAAGTTGATGTTGGACAAGGAAGACAACATAATAGGTTATGTTTACTTATATCCGAATAGAAGTTATAGTGTCATGGATCATCCAACATGTTGAGCTTGCCTTTCCCTCTCATGCTAGCCAAATTCTTTGCACCAAGTAGAGATACTACTTGTGCTTCCAAACATCCCTAAACCCAGTTTTGCCATGAGAGTCCACCATACCTACCTATGGATTGAGTAAGATCCTTCAAGTAAGTTGTCATCGGTGCAAGCAATAAAAATTGCTCTCTAAATATGTATGATCTATTAGTGTGAAGAAAATAAGCTTTATACGAACTTGTGATATGGAAGAAATAAAAGCGACGGACTGCATAATAAAGGTCCTTATCGCAAGCGGCAATATAAAGTGATGTTCTTTTGCATTAAGATTTTGTGCATCCAACCATAAAAGCGCATGACAATCTCTGCTTCCCTCTGCGAAGGGGATATCTTTTATTTTTACCTTCTACCCTCATACAAGAGTCATGGTGATCTTCACCTTTCCTTTTTACACTTTTTCCTTTGGCAAGAACTATATGTTGGAGAGATCCGGATCTATATATCCACTCGGATGTAGGTTTTCATAAAGTATTATTGTTGACATTATCCTTGAGGTAAGAAGTTGGGAGGCGAAACTATAAGCCCCTATCTTTCTTTGTGTCCGATTGAAACTTTGTACCCATAAGTATCGCGTGAGTGTTAACAATTGTGAAATATTAGATGACAGTTGAGTATGTGGACTTGCTGAAAAGCTCTTATATTGACTCTTTCTGATGTTATGACAAATTGCAATTGCTTCAATGACTGAGATCATAGTTTGTTAGTTTTCAATGAAGTTTCCAATTCATACTTTATCTTGTGAATGAATTGTTACTTTAGCATAAGAAATTATATGACAATATATGTTGTTGTTCTAAAGATGATCATGATGCCCTCATGTCCGTATTTTATTTTATCGACACCTCTATCTCTAAACATGTGGACATACTTTTCGATATCGGCTTTCGCTTGAGGACAAGCAAGGTCTAAGCTTGGGGGAGTTGATACATTTGCATCATGATTTTATATCAATATTATTGCATTATGGGCTGTTATTACACTTTATATCACAATACTTATGCCTTTTCTCTCTTAATAAGTTTTACATGAAGAGGGAGAGTGCCAGTAGCTGGAATTCTGGGCTGGAAAAGGAGCAAATATCAGAGACCTATTCTGCACAACTCCAAAAGTCCTGAAACTTCACGGAGCATGTTTTTGGAATATATAAAACATATTTGGCGAAGAAAGTACGGAGGGGCCACCATGACCACAAGGGTGGAGGCGCGCCTACCCCGGCACCCCGACCTTGTGGGCCCCCTAGCAAGCCTCCAGTGCCCATCTTCTGCTATATGGTGTCTTTTACCCTGGAAAAAATCAGAAGGAAGCTTCCGGGACGAAGCGCCGCCGTCTCGAGGCAGAACATGGGCAGAACCAATGTAGGGCTCCGGCGGAGCTGTTCTGCCGGGGAAACATCCCTCCGATAGGGGGAAATCATCGCCAACATCATCACCATCAATCCTCTCATCATGAGGGGGTCAATCTCCATCAACATCTTCACCAGCACCATCTCCTCCCAAACCCTAGTTCATATCTTGTATTCGGTCTGTGTCTCAAAACCTTAGATTGGTACATGTGGGTTGCTAGTAGTGTTGATTGCTCCTTGTAGTTGATGCTAGTTGGTTTATTCGATGGAAGATCATATGTTCAGATCCTTAATGATAATTAATACTCCTCTGATTATGAACATGAATATGCTTTGTGAGTAGTTACGTTTGTTCCTGAAGACATGGGAGAAGTCTTGTTATAAGTAATCATGTGAATTTGGTATTCGTTCAATATTTTATGAGATCTATGTTGTCTTTCCTGTAGTGGTGTTATGTGAACGTCGACTACATGACACTTCACCATGACTTGGGCCTAGGGGAAGGCATTGGGAAGTAATAAGTAGATGATGGGTTGCTAGAGTGATAGAAGCTTAAACCCTAGTTTATCGTTGCTTTGTAAGGGCTGATTTGGATCCATATGTTTCATGCTATGGTTAGGTTTACCTTAATTCTTCTTCGTAGTTGCGGATGCTTGCGAGAGGGTTAATCATAAGTGGGAGGCTTGTCCAAGGAAGGGCAACACCCAAGAACCGGTCCACCCACATATCAAATTATCAAAATGTGAACGCTTGAATCATATGAGCATGATGAAAACTAACTTGACAACAATTCCCATGTGTCCTTGGGAGCGCTTTGCTTTATAGAAGAGTTCGTCCAGGCTTGTCCTTTGCTACAAAAAGGATTTGGCCACCTTGCTGCACCTTAGTTACTTGTTACCCGTTACGAATTATCTTATCACAAAACTATTTGTTACCGATAATTACAGTGCTTGCAGAGAATACCTTGCTGAAAATCGCTTGTCATTTCCTTCTGCTCCTCGTTGGGTTTGACACTCTTACTTATCGAAAGGACTACGATAGTTCCCCTATACTTGTGGGTCATCATACACTCTAAAATATGTCTATATACATTCGTATGTACTTCTTATTCAAATCTCTAAAAATACTTATATTTAGGAATGGAGGAAGTAGTTGTAGTTTAGTTGTGGATCCCATTAATAGGTAGTTTAGTACAGGATACCCTTTTTCGTTAAGTATGTAATAAAACAAGCTTGAAATCCTTCACAATTATCAAAGTTGCATCACTTGCTCGGTCAATACCCTTCGCCACCCGTGACCCTCATACCAATAAAGTGATGGGCTAGTGGCAACCAAAGTAGCCCACAAAGTTAATTCACAGATGGATAGTTAAAAAATCTTCAAGATTTCATAAGTACCGTGGAAAGTAGTGGCTAAACCCCCGCTCGGTGCACCGCCGCTACACCCACATAAGAAAACATATCAAAACATTTCGAAAAAATCTGAAACTTTGTGAGAATGATCATCAACAAATGTTAGAGAGGCTTGCAAAGTTTGGTGGTCAAATGACATCCGAGGAGATCTATACAAAAACAACTAAACGAAACTTTGTGAGTAATTTTGTTTCTTTTTTATAGAGCTCCACGGATGTCATTTGACCACCAAAATTTGCAAGCCTTTCTAACATTCGTTAATGATCATTCACACAAAGTTTCAGATTTTTTTCAAATTTTTTGCTGTTTTTTTGCGTGGGTGTAGCGGGTGTGCACCGAGCTGGGGTGCGGGAAAACCACTCTCTATGTACTAAGCTAAAACTTTCCCATCTCTTTCAATATGTACATGTAGAATTATTGTAATTTTCTATGATTTTGTTTGGAGAAATTTTATTCTTTGTTCAGTTGATACGGGACAATCCGTTGGATGGCCCTGTCTTTATGATTTGTTGGTGGATTTGAGGTGAAACGCGACAAACATGAAGAACAACGGAGGAAAAACTCAAGAGAAACACTCACAAGGACAAGATTCACCACCAATCCAACTCAAATTACAAGCCAAACCTCAAGATCTAACATGAAAAAGAAATAACTAGGGTAGTTCATGTTGAGTAAATAGGCAATTTTTCGACTAATTTAATCCATGAGTAAATCAATAGCATGGCATTGACAGAATTAACGACATGCTGATATTGAATCACGCAAGCACATACTACGCTAATGGCAGACACATCTGTTTATAACGCTAGCATGGCTATAACAAAAAACAATAGGAGCGGCATAAACATGGTATACCCTCCAGTATGCCATCCAAAGGCCACGACGGCGGTGGGAGCGGCAGCGTCCTCGGCTGCCGTCTTGTCGGCCTCAAGCTTCTCGGCGGCGATACGGTCGGCTTCGGTTTGAGACATGGCGTTGGCGAAGACGACTCGGACATAGAGCAAGTAGCGGATCGGAGGTGAGCAGTCGTGTAGTCGCTTCCCAAAAACCTATTCGCCCGTCTCCCGTACAGGATCCGGAGAGGCAAGGTTTCGGAGACCTGCTCTCCCGTCGACCGCGTACGCGGCGGACGGGATGGAGTCACCTGCGGCAGGAGCAGCAAAGGAACGACGGTGGGCGTAGCGCGTGGAGCAGATGTGATCTGTTCGTGGCGGCTAGGGTTAGGAGAGACATCACACTTATATAGGCGCTGCCGCGTGGAGAGGCATGGGCTTGACCCACGTCCGAGTCTGTGTCAGCCCACGATCCAATGTCTCATATCGTGGCCTAGCTGTCAGAAAACTCTCCATTACTAACTGGCAAAAATAAGCGCGCGCTCGCCTCATTCCCGTAACCCGCGGCGCGTCGTGGTGAGGCGTGGCGAGGTGGGCGGAGGAGGAGGAGTGCACGAGGGCCTCTTCTCTTCCCAAGCTCCAATAGCATGTGGAAGAGAAACCCTTATAAGGAGGTCCAACTCCCCTCCAACTTCCGGGTGGGACTAAACTTCCCAATACACCTAGTGCCACTAAACCCACATGGGCCCTTAGAGATTTTCAGAAATTGTTAGATCGGCCCTAGGCCCACCCTAATATTTCAACAATCCCTCACCAGATCTCGAGGGCCCATTATGTCCTCTGTTCCAATTGTTGTTTCGATATACCAGTGTTTCAGTGAAGACCTGTTAAGGTTGAACTTCACCTAGAGCAAGTCACTACACTCCTTCTGGCTGAACAATGGACTAAGCCTTGAATTGTCAGTTTGGCGTAAAGAAGGTTCACCACATGTCTTACTAGTACTAGGCTGTTGAAAGCTGGCCCCTCGGGTGGAGCATATAAGTCACACTCCTGGCCTATTCATGAGCTTACTAGAGATCGCCCCAATCTCATAGACTGTGACCAGCAGTCGGGATCACATAGGTGTGTTCCTCCAAAGATCGCTCTGTAGGATAGCATCTTGCTTTCATAAGCTTTGGAACACATTGATACGTCTCCAACGTATCTATAATTTTTGATTGCTCCATGCTATATTATCTACTGTTTTGGACTATATTGGGCTTTATTTTCCACTTTTATATTACTTTTGGGACTAACCTATTAACCGGAGGCCCGGCCAATTGCTGTTTTTGCCTATTTGGTGTTTTGAAGAAAGCGGAATATCAAGCGGAGTCCAAACGGAATGAAATCTTCGGGAACGTGATTTTCTCATCAGATAAGACCCAGGAGACTTGGACCCTCTGTCAAGAAAGCCACGAGGCGGTCACGAGGGTGGAGGGCGCGCCCCCCTGCCTCGTGGGCCCCTCGAAGCTCCACCGACGTACTCCTTCCTCCTATATATACCTACGTACCCCCAAACGATCAGATACGGAGCCAAAAACCTAATTCCATCGCCGCAACTTTCTGTATCCACGAGATCCCATCTTGGGGCCTGTTCCGGAGCTCCGCCGGAAGGGGAATCGATCACGGAAGGCTTCTACATCAACATCATAGCCTCTCCGATGAAGTGTGAGTAGTTTACCTTAGACCTTCGGCTCCATAGTTAGTAGCTAGATGGCTTCTTCTCTCTTTTTGGATCTCAATACTATGTTCTCCCCCTCTCTCGTGGAGATCTATTCGATGTAATCTTCTTTTTGCGGTGTGTTTGTTGAGAACGATGAATTGTGGGTTTATGATCAAGATTATCTATGAACAATATTTGAATCTTCTCTGAATTCTTTTACGTATGATTGGTTATCTTTGCAAGTCTCTTCGAATTATAAGTTTAGTTTTGCCTACTAGATTGGTTTTTCTTGCAACGGGAGAAGTGCTTAGCTTTGGGTTCAATCTTGCGGTGTCCTTTCCCAGTGACAGAAGGGGCAGCAAGGCACGTATTGTATTGTTGCCATCGAGGATAACAAGATGGGGTATTTATCATATTGCATGAATTTATTCCTCTACATCATGTCATCTTGCTTAAGGCGTTACTCTGTTTTTGTTAACTTAATACTCTAGATGCACGCTGGATAGCGGTCGATGAGTGGAGTAATAGTAGTAGATGCGGGCAGGAGTCGGTCTACTTGTCTCGGACGTGATGCCTATATACATGATCATACCTAGATATTCTCATAACTATGCTCAATTACATCAATTGCTCAACAGTAATTTGTTCACCCACCGTAGAAATACTTATACTCTTGAGAGAAGCCACTAGTGAAACCTATGGCCCCCGGGTCTATTCTCATCATATCAATCTCCAATCACTTTATTTTTGCTTTGCATTTACTTTTGCCTTTTATTTTACCTTGCATCTTTATACCAAAAATACCAAAATATTATCTATCGTCTCTATCAGATCTCACTCTCGTAAGTGACCGTGAAGCTATTGACAACCCCTAATCGTGTTGGTTGCGTTGAGCTATCATTTTGTGTAGGTAGGAGGGACTCGCGCATGGCCTCCTACTGGATTGATACCTTGGTTCTCAAAAACTGAGGGAAATACTTACGCTACTTTGCTGCATCATCCTCTCCTCTTCGGGGAAATCCAACGCGATTGCTCAAGAGGTAGCAAGAAGAATTTCTGGCGACGTTCTTGGGGAGTCTACATAAAAGTCAACATACCAAGTACCAATCACAATCCCTATCTCCCTTTTACATTATTTGCCATTTGCCTCTCGTTTTCCTCTCCCCCACTTCACCCTTGCCGTTTTATTCGCCCTCTCTTTTCCGTTTGCCTTTTTCTCGCTTGCCTTTTGTTTGCTCGTGTGTTGGATTGCTTGCTTGTCGCGATGGCTCAAGATAATACCAAATTGTGTGACTATACCAATACCAACAATAATGATTTCCTTAGCACTCCGATTGCTCCTCTTGCCAATACTGAATCTTGTGAAATCAATACTGCTTTGTTGAATCTTGTTATGAAAGATCAATTTACCGGCCTTCCTAGTGAAGATGCCGCCACTCATCTAAATAGCTTCGTTGATTTATGTGATATGCAAAAGAAGAAAGATGTCGATAATGATATTGTTAAATTGAAGCTATTTCCTTTTTTGTTTAGAGATCGTGCTAAAGCTTGGTTTTCGTCTTTGCCTAAAAATAGTATTGATTCTTGGAACAAGTGCAAACATGCTTTTATCTCTAAGTATTTTCCTCCTGCTAAGATCATCTCTCATAGAAACGATATTATGAATTTTAAGCAACTTGATCATGAACATGCTGCACAAGCTTGGGAGAGAATGAAACTAATGATACGCAATTGCCCTACTCATGGTTTGAATTTGTGGATGATTATACAAAAATTTTATGACGGATTGAATTTTGCTTCTAGAAATCTTTTAGATTCGGACGTGGGAGGCACTTTTATGGAAATCACTTTAGGAGATGCTACTAAACTCCTAGATAATATTATGATTAATTATTCTCAATGGCACACTGAAAGATCTACTAATAAAAAAGTGCATGCAATAGAAGAAATCAATGTTTTGAGTGCAAAGATGGATGAACTTATGAAATTATTTGCTACTAAGAGTGTTTCTTCTGATCCTAATGATATGCCTTTATCTACTTTGATTGAGAATAATAATGAATCTATGGATGTGAATTTTGTTGGTAGGAATAATTTTTGGTAACAACGCGTATAGAGGGAATTTTAATCCTAGGCCTTATCCTAGTAATCCTTCTAATAATTATGGAAATTCCTACAACAACTCTGATGGAAACTTTAATAAGATGCCCTCTGAATTTGAGACTATTGTTAAAGATTTTATGAATTCGCAAAAGAATTTTAATGCTTTGCTTGAAGAGAAATTACTTAAAGTTGATGAATTGGCTAGGAACATTGATGAAATTTCTCTTGATGTTGATTCTATAAAACTTAGATCTACTCCTCCTAAGCATGATATCGATGAGTCTCTCAAAGCCATGAGAATTTCCATTGATGAGTGCAAGAAAAGAACCGCTAGGATGCGTGCTACGAATGATGCCTTTATTAAAGCGTGTTCTTCCAATTCCTATGAAAATCAAGATGAAGATCTAAAAGTTATTGATGTGTCCCCTATTAAATCTTTGTTTTGCAATATGAATCTTGATAAAACTGAATATGATCCACCTTTACCTAGAAGACGTTCCAAAAATTCGGAGTATTTAGATCTTGATGATGAAATTGATAAAAGTGGGATTGAAAAGAATAAAACCCTAGATGTTGCTAAACCCACTATATTGGATTTCAAGGAATTTAATTATGAAAGTTGCTCTTTAATTGAATGTATTTCCTTGTTGCAATCCGTGCTAAATTCTCCTCATGCTTATAGTCAAAATAAAGCATTTACTAAACATATCGTTGATGCCTTGATGCAATCTTACGAAGAAAAACTTGAGATGGAAGTTTCTATCCCTAGAAAACTCTATGATGAGTGGGAACCAACTATTAAAATTAAGATTAAGGATCATGAATTTTATGCTTTATGTGATTTGGGTGCTAGCGTCTCCACTATTCCCAAAACTTTGTGTGATTTGCTAGATTTCCGTGATTTTGATGATTGCTCTCTAAACTTGCATCTTGCGGATTCCACTATTAAGAAACCTATGGGAAGAATTAATGATGTTCTTGTCCTATTATTCTTGGTAGACCTTTCCTTAGAACGATTGGTGCAATTATTGATATGAAGGAAGGGAATATTAGATTCCAATTCCCATTAAAGAAAGGCATGTAACACTTCCCTAGAAAGAAAATGAAATTACCATATGGATCTATCATGAGAGCCACTTATGGATTGCCTACCAAAGATGGCAATACCTACATCTATCCTTGCTTTTATGCCTAGCTAGGGGCGTTAAACGATAGAGCTTGTTGGGAGGCAACCCAATTTTATTTTTAGTTTTTTTTGTTTTTTCTTATGCTTAGGAATAAATAATCCATCTACCTTCTGTTTAGATGTGGTTTTATCTTTTAATTAGTGTTTGTGCCAAGTTAAACCTATAGGATCTTCTTGGATGATAGTTATTTGATCTTGCTGTAATTTCCAGAAACTTTCGGTTCACGAAAACAATTATTGAAATTCACCAGAACGTGATAAAATAGTGATTCCAATTGCTGATGATCAATAAACAAATTTCATAGGTCTTCCTATTTTGGCTGAATTTTTGGAGTTTCAGAAGTTTGCATTAGTTACAGATTACTACAGACTGTTCTGTTTTTGACAGATTCTGTTTTTCGTGTGTTGTTTGCTTATTTTGATGATTCTATGGCTAGTAAAATAGTTTATAATCCATAGAGAAGTTGGAATACGGTAGGTTTAAAACCAATATAAATAAAAAATGATTTCATTACAGTACCTTGAATTGGTCTTTTGTTTTCTTTCGCTAACGGAGCTCACGAGATTTCTGTTGAGTTTTGTGTTGTGAAGTTTTCAAGTTTTGGGTAAAATCTTTTGATGGAATATGGAACAAGGAGTGGCAAGAGCCTAAGCTTGGGGATGCCCATGGCACCCCCAAGATAATCCAAGGACACCAAAAAGTTGAAGCTTGGGGATGCCCCGGAAGGCATCCCCTCTTTTGTCTACTTCCATCGGTAAATTTACTTGGAGCTATATTTTTATTCACCACATGATATGTGTTTTGCTTGGAGCGTCTTGTATTATTTGAGTCTTTGCTTTTTAGTTTACCACAATCATCCTTGCTATACACACCTTTTGAGAGAGCCATACATGAATTGGAATTTGTTAGAATACTCTATGTGCTTCACTTATATCTTTTGAGCTTTATAGTTTTGCTCTATGTGCTTCACTTATATCTTTTGAGCTTTATAGTTTTGCTCTAGTGCTTCACTTATATCTTTTAGAGCACGGTGGCGGATTTGTTTTAAAGAAACTATTGATTTCTCATGCTTCACTTAGATTATTTTGAGAGTCTTAATAGCATGGTAAATTGCTTAATAATAATATGCTTGGTATTCAAGATTTGTAAAACTTTCTTTTGAGTCGTTGAATACTAAGAAAAGTTTGATGCTTGATAATTGTTTTGAGATATGAAGATGGTGATATTAGAGTCATGCTAGTTGAGTAGTTGTGAATTTGAGAAATACTTGTGTTAAAGTTTGTGATTCCCGTAGCATGCATTATGGTGAACCGTTATGTGATGAAGTCGAGCATGATTTATTTATTGATTGTCTTCCTTATGAGTGGCGGTCGGGGAATGACGATGGTATTTTCCTACCAATCTACCCCCCTAGGAGCATGCGCGTAATACTTTGCTTTGATAACTTCTAGATTTTTGCAATAAGTATATGAGTTCTTTATGACTAATGTTAAGTCCATGGATTATACGCACTTTTCCCATCCTTCCACCATTGCTAGACTCTCTAATACCGCACACTTTTCGCCGGTATCATACACCCACCATATAGCTTCCTCAAAACAGACACCATACCTACCTATCATGGCATTTCCATAGCCATTCCGAGATATATTGCCATGCAACTTTCCACCTTTCCGTTTATTATGATACGCTCCACCATTGTCATATTGCTAGCATGATCATGTAGTTGACATCGTATTTGTGGCAAAGCCACCATTCATAATTCTTTCATACATGTCACTCTTGATTCATTGCATATCGATTACATCACGGAGGCATTCACATAGAGTCATATTTTGTTCTAAGTATTGAGTTGTAATTGTCGAGTTGTAAGAAAAATAAAAGTGTGATGATCATCATTTTTAGAGCATTGTTCCAAGTGAGGAAAGGATGATGGAGACTATGATTCCCCCACAAGTCGGGATGAGACTCCGGACGAAAAAAAGAGAGAAAAGAGGCCATAAAAAAGAGAGAAAAGGCCCAAACAAAAAAATGAGAGAAAAAGAGAGAAGGGAAAATGTTACTATCCTTTTACCACACTTGTGCTTCAAAGTAGCACCATGATCTTCATGATAGAGAGTCTCTCATTTTGTCACTTTCATATACTAGTGGGAATTTTCATTATAGAACTTGGCTTGTATATTCCAATGATGGGCTTCCTCAAATTGCCCTAGGTCTTCGTGAGCAAGCGAGTTGGATGCACACCCACTTAATTTCTTTTGTTGAGCTTTCATATACTTATAGCTCTAGTGCATCCGTTGCATGGCAATCCCTACTCACTCACATTGATATCTATTGATGGGCATCTCCATATCCCGTTGATACGCCTAGTTGATGTGAGACTATCTTCCCCTCTTTTTGTCTTATCCACAACCACCATTCTATTCCACATATAGTGCTATATCCATGGCTCACGCTCATGTATTGCGTGAAGATCGAAAAAGTTTTGAAAATGTTAAAGTACAAAACAATTGCTTGGCTTGTCATCAGGGTTGTGCATGATTTAAATACTTTGTGTGGTGAAGATAGAGCATAGCCAGACTATATGATTTTGTAGGGATAACTTTCTTTGGCCATGTTATTTTGAGAAGACATAATTGCTTTGTTAGTATGCTTGAAGTATTATTATTTTTATGTCAATATGAACTTTGGTCTTGAATCTTTCGGATCTGAATATTCATACCACAACTAAGAAGATTTACATTGAAGTTATGCCCAGTAGCACTCCGCATCAAAAATTCTCTTTTTATCATTTACCTACTCGAGGACGAGCAGGAATTAAGCTTGGGGATGCCTGATACGTCTCCAACGTATCTATAATTTTTGATTGCTCCATGCTATATTATCTACTGTTTTGGACTATACTGGGCTTTATTTTCCACTTTTATATTACTTTTGGGACTAACCTATTAACCGGAGGCCTAGCCCAGAATTGCTGTTTTTTGCCTATTTCAGTGTTTCAAAGAAACGGAGTTCAAACGGAATGAAACCTTCGGGAATGTGATTTTCTCATCAGATAAGACCCAGGAGACTTGGACCCTCCGTCAACAAAGCCACGAGGCGGTCACGAGGGTGGAGGGCGCCCCCCCCTAGGGCGCGCCCACCCTGCCTCGTGGGCCCCTCGAAGCTCCACCGACGTACTCCTTCCTCCTATATATACCTACGTACCCCCAAACGATCAGATACGGAGCCAAAAACCTAATTCCACCGCCGCATCTTTATGTATCCACGATATCCCATCTTGGGGCCTGTTCCGGAGCTCCGCCAGAAGGGGAATCGATCACGGAAGGCTTCTACATCAACATCATAGCCTCTCCAATGAAGTGTGAGTAGTTTACCTCAGACCTTCAGGTCCATAGTTAGTAGCTAGATGGCTTCTTCTCTCTTTTTGGATCTCAATACAATGTTCTCCCCCTCTCTCGTGGAGATCTATTCGATGTAATCTTCTTTTTGCGGTGTGTTTGTTGAGACCGATGAATTGCGGGTTTATGATCAAGATTATCTATGAACAATATTTGAATCTTCTCTGAATTCTTTTATGTATGATTGGTTATCTTTGCAAGTCTCTTCGAATTATCAGTTTAGTTTGGCCTACTAGATTGGTTTTTCTTGCAATGGGAGAAGTGCTTAGCTTTGGGTTCAATCTTGCGGTGTCCTTTCCCAGTGACAGAAGGGGCAGCAAGGCACGTATTGTATTGTTGCCATTGAGGATAAGAAGATGGGGTATTTATCATATTGCATGAATTTATTCCTCTACATCATGTCATCTTACTTAAGGCGTTACTCTGTTTTCATCAACTTAATACTCTAGATGCATGCTGGATAGCGGTCGATGAGTGGAGTAATAGTAGTAGATGCGAGTGAGTCGGTCTATTTGTCTCGGACGTGATGCCTATATACATGATCATACCTAGATATTCTCATAACTATGCTCAATTCTCATCAATTGCTCAACAAGAATTTGTTCACCCACCGTAGAAATACTTATGCTCTTGAGAGAAGCCACTAGTGAAACCTATGGCCCCCGGGTCTATTCTCATCATATCAATCTCCAATCACTTTATTTTTGCTTTGCTTTTACTTTTGCCTTTTATTTTACCTTGCATCTTTATACCAAAAATACCAAATATATTATCTATCATCTCTATCAGATCTCACTCTCATAAGTGATCGTGAAGGGATTGACAACCCCTAATCGTGTTGGTTGCGTTGAGCTATCGGTTTGTGTAGGTACGAGGGACACGCGCATGCCTCCTACTGGATTGATACCTTGGTTCTCAAAAACTGAGGGAAATACTTACGCTACTTTGCTGCATCATCCTCTCCTCTTCGGGGAAATCCAACCAGTGCTCAAGAGGTAGCACACATTAAGACAATAGTCATCTTACCATATAGTATCGAGAGTATTGCATCTCCAACGGAGTGGGTTAGTATGGTTACTCTCCTCAGTTCACCACTGGCTTGTTTTCCCAGGTCCTACTTCACGGGATCTCCGATCACATAGGTTGGGTTACCACCATGGCAACTCATGTGGGTCTCATACCCATCTCCCTCGATGCATTATCTATCACAACATGTGATAGCCCTTTTGTAAAGGGATCTGCCAGTTTCTTAGCCGTTTGGACATACTCCAACGCTATCACTCCAGAGTTTCTTAATTTGCTGATAGCTTTTAACCTCATTCTTATGTGTTTGTTGGAATTCATGTTGTCCTTTGAACTCTTCACCTTGGTGATGACAGTCTGATTGTCACGGTTCATAAGGATAGCCGGAACCGGTTTATCAACCAATGGCAAGTCCATCAAAAGATCTTGAAGCCATCCTGCTTCGACACCAGATGTGTCTAATGCTGTTAATTCTGCTTCCATTGTCGATCTCGTTAAGAACGTTTGCTTCCAAGACTTCCAGGAAATAGCACCACCTCCAAGAGCAAACATATACCCAGTCGTGGCCTTCATCTCATCAGCATCAGAGATCCAATTCGCATCACTATACCCTTCAAGTACTGACGGGTATCTGGTATAGTGAAGTCCATAGTTCATAGTACCTTTCAGATAGCGCATAACTCTTTCAATAGCATGTCAATGTACAACACCCGGCTTGGAAACAAACTGACTCAGTTTGCTCACAGCAAATGCGATGTCAGGCCTCGTTGTGCTCGCTAGGTACATCAGTGAACCAATAATTGAGAGTATCTCAGCTGATCTTTAGCCGTGCCTTTGAACTTTCGAATCAACACGCTTGGATCATATGGTGTTTGAGATGGTGTGTAGTCCGAACATCCAAAGTGACTCAACACCTTCTCAACATAATGGATTACAGAAGTGTAATCCCACCCTCATTATCTCTCAGTAGCTTGATGTTCAAGATAACATCAGTCACCAAGGTCTTTCATCTCAAAGTTTTGAGATAGAAACGACTTGACCTCCTCAATGACTTTGAGGTTGGTTCCAAATATCAGTATGTCATCAACATACAAGCACAATATAACTCCTTCGCTCCCACCATGGTGATAGTATACAGAATTGTCAGCTTCATTAACAACGAAGCCAATAGATGTAAGAGTTGTATTAAACTTGTCATGCCATTGCTTAGGTGCTTGTTTCAGGCCATATAAAGATTTCAGCAACCTACACACCTTTCTTTCCTGACCATCTATCACAAAGCCATCTGGCTGTTGCATGTAGATTTCCTCGTTTAGCTCTCCATTCAGAAAAGTCGTCTTAACATCCATCTGGTGGACGAGAAGACCATGTGAGGCCACCAACGAGAGTAATACTCGAATGGTGGTCAGTCTGGCCACAGGTGAATAAGTATCGAAGTAATCTTCCTCTTCTTTCTGGTCATAGCCCTTGGCCACAAGCCTAGCCTTGTACTTTTCAATCGTACTATCGGTCCTAAGCTTCTTCTTGAACACCCACTTACATCCCAATGGTTTGCAACCATAGGGAAGGTCAGTGATCTCCCATGTCCTGTTAGCCATGATGGAATCCATCTCGCTACAGACCGCATCCTTCCAAAGAGTCACCGGAGAGGCATACGCTTCTGAAATAGAAGTGGGAGTATCATCCACGAGGTACATGAAGAAATCATCACCAAAGGTGTTTGCAGTCCTTTGTCTCTTGCCCCTACCAAGGGTTTCCTCATCATCCTCCTCAGGATTATCATCATGTGTCCATTCATAGTATTCCATAGGAATGGCAGGCTCAGGAGTCTCCTCAGATTCCTGTCTAGAAGTGCTTTGCATATCTCTCATAGGAAAAATATCCTCGAAGAATGGCATCCTTGGAGTCCATAATTGTACCGACCTTCTGGTCATGTACCTCAGGTTTCACTACTAGAAATCTATAGCCAACATTGTTCTTAGCGTAGCCCAAATTAACGCAGTCCACAATTTTTGGTCCAAGCTTACACTTTTTGGGGATCGGCACATTGACTTCCGCCAAACAGCCCCAAGTACGCAAGTACGAGAGTGTTGTCCTTCTCTTTGCCCATTTCTCATAGGGAGTGATCTCATTACCTTTGTTGGAACTTTATTCAGGACATGACATGCCGTCAATATAGCCTTCCCCACCATGCCTTGGACAAACCCGATGTATCTAACATGGCGTTAACCAAATCAGTTAGAGTATGGTTTTTCCGCTCGGCAACCCCGTTTGACTGGGTGAATAGGGAGGCGGCCTTTCATGAATAATGTCGTGTTCCATACAAAAGGAATCAAACTCACTCAAGAAGTACTCCCCACCATGATCTGATCGGGCTCATTTTCTTTTCAAGTTGATTCTCAACTTCTGCCTTATACTAGATTTTAAAGTAGTGTAGAGCCTCATCTTTAGTATTTAACAGATACACATAACAAAATCTAGTGGAATCATCTATCAATGTCATGAAGTATTTCTTACCACCTTTAGTCAACACACCATTCATCTCACAAAGATCAGAATAGTTCTAATGGTGCCAAGTGTCTCTCCTCCGCGGCCTTGTGAGGCATGCGAGGTTGCTTAGCTTGCACGCATGAAAGGAACTTAGAACCTTTGGCTAAAGTGAAACTCGTGATTAAATCCAACTTAGCTAGCTGCATCATAACACCGAAACTAATGTTACAAAGACGTGAATGCCAAACTCCAGATTCATTAACACTCGAATGAATATGGTTCACGACTTTATTACAAAAATCTGAGAGGGAAAGGCGGAACATCCCTCCGCTCTCATAACCTTTTCCAACAAATAGTCCATATTTAGTAACAACTAATTTATTAGAATCGCAGACCAACTTAAACCCCTCTCTACATAGAAGGGAGCCACTAACGAGGTTCTTCTTGATGGCAGGGACATGTCCACGTTCTCTTCACCAGACGATCCTTCCCGAAGTAAACTTCAGATCGACCATGCCAACACCATGAACAGAAGCACTCGCACCATTCCCCATCAATACGGACCCGTGGCCTGTGACCTGGTAAGAAGTGAACAATGAAATGTCATCACACACATGAACACCTGCACCCGTGTCCACCCACCAATCGGTGGGCTGAAACACAGAAAAAACAGTAAATAAATTACCGTACCCAGATGCACCATTCTCATTGTTGCCCATAATCATGTTGACAGACTTGGAGTCCTGTCCTGACTTCTTAAACTTGTTTGGGCACTTGTTGGCCAATTGTTCAACCGAACCACAAGTAAAGCAGCCATCATCCTTCTTGTTCTTCTTGAAGGTCTTCTTACCCTTTTTCTTAAAGTCGGTATTGTGTTGGACACCGTTCTTTCCCTTAGACTTGTGGGAGTTGAAGTTCCTCTAGTTCACCATGTTGGCGACATAAGTTCCTTCGACCGCTTTCCCGTTCGAGTCCTTTGCTCTCGAGTTCTGCTCAACACTCAGATGGTCAATGATATCCTCCACTAAGAATTCACGCCTCTGATGTTTTAGAGTGGTAGCAAAGTTCCTCCGGGAATTAGGGAGCTTAGGGATTATGCAGCTCGCGACAAATTTGCCCGGTACCTTGCACTTAAGATGCATATTATCTCATGTGCCTGCTTCAATACATGACGATTCTCGACCATCTGGTAATCGTGGAACTGCTCTATAATGTACATCTCGCTCCCAACATCGGTGGCCCCGAATTTAGATTCGAGCGCCTCTCACAAGTCCTTGGCAACATGCACATGTAAATATGCGTCAACCAGTTTTTCTCCAATCACGCTAAGAACTGCTTCGAGAAATACGACGGTGGCCTCCCTGAACGCCATCTCCTATTTAGGAGCAATCGTTCCCATGGATACACCGACGGCCCAGAACACGTTCATGGCCGTGAGCCATAAAGTGGTCTTAGTCTACCAACGCTTAAAGTATGTACCAGTAAACTTATCTGGTTTCAGTGCAGTGGCAAAACCACTTGCGAAAAATTTCTACACAGAACAGGTTTTTGGATTGTTGAGTAAATAGGCAATTTTTCGACTAATTTAATCCACGAGTAAATCACTAGCATGGCATTGACAAAATTAATGATATGCTAATATTGAATCACGCAAGCACATATTATGCTAATGGCACACACATCTACGTATAATGCTAGCATGGCTATAATAGAAAACAATAGGAGCGAGATAAACGTGTTATACCCTCCAGTAGGCCATGCAGAGGCCGTGGCGGTGGTGGCAGCAGCGGCGTCCTCGGCTGCCTTCTTGTCGGCCTCGAGCTTCTCAGCGGCGAGACGGTCGTCTTCGGTCTGAGACATGGCGTTGGCGAAGACGACTCGAACGTAGAGGAAGTAGCGGATCGGAGGCAAGCAGTCGCATAGTTCCTTCCCAAAAACCTATTCGCCCCTCTCTCGTACAGGATTCGGAGAGGCGGGGTTTCGGAGACCTGCTCTCCCGTCGACCGTGTACACGGCGGACAGGATGGAGTCACCGGCGGCAGCAGCAGCAAAGGAACGACAGTGGGCGTAGCGCGTGGAGCAAATGTGATCTGTTCGTGGCGGCTAGGGTTAGAAGACACCTCACACTTATACAGGCGCAGCAGCGTGGAGAGACATGGGATCGACCCACATCCGAGTCCGTGACAGCCCACGATCCGACGTCTCAGATCATGGGCCAGCTGTCAGAAAACTCTTCGTTACTGACTGGCATAAGTGCGAGCTCGGCTCATTCCCACAAACCGTGGCGAGGCGGGCGGCGGAGGAGGAGTGCGCGAGGGTCTCTTCTCTTCTAAAACTCCAATAGCATGGGGAAGAGAAACCCTTATAAGGAGGTCCAACTCCTCTCCAACTTCCGGGTGGGATTAAACTTCCCACTACACCTAGTTCCACTAAACCCAAATGGGCCCTTAGAGATTTTCAGAAATTGTTAGATCGTCCCTAGGCCCACCCTAATATTTTCAACAGTTCATCCCCAAATCTCTAGGTGACATTGAGGTGTTGAGAGATAGTTCCTCTCCAAATTCTAGGAATCAGAGGTCTTGTACTCCTAAAGGAACCTTCAACTGGTAAGTGGTCTTGAACTCCATGGAGTCTTCACCCTGTAGGTGGAAATCCCCAGGATATACATTGAGCAAAGCTCTATCAAGGTTTTGGCTTATGCTTTACTAAGCCTAGAAAATGGAAGAGATAAGAAATATATAGGTTCTAGGGAAAGAGGGGAAAGTGAACGGTAGTCCCAGATATCAACCGGACAGAGCTCAAGAACTGCTGCCGCCATGCTGGGCGATCGGCTGGCCCCCGGCACCTCGTCCCCGAGCTCTCCCTTCTCCCTCCTTGCCGCTGCCGCTGGCGTCCGGCGCTGGCCCGCCCGGCGACGCTGGCGGCGGCGGCTTCGCCTTTTCCTCTCGAGTCGTGACCGACGCTGGGCGGTGCGGTGCTGCTGGGTGCTCCTAGGCGGTGACGGTCCGGCGCGGAGGCGGGGCTCTCCGGCATGGTGGCGGGCGATCTACTGGACGGCTGCGTTGCCGTTGGCGGCGGGGCGGCGAGGCGGCGTGATCTGGCGGCGCCCGCTTGGCCTAGATTTGGGCCCTCCGGGCCCCATCTGGGCCTAGGCGGGCCGGCGGCGGGGAGGGTCGTCGGCGTGGCTTCCGGGAGGCAAGGGAGCGACGATGGGTGGGTGGTGACTGGCGACACTGGCGCCGCCCTGCTGCAGCGTGGCCGGCGGGGCTTTACGGGCCCAATTTGGTCTGCCGGGCAGGTGGCTGGTATGGCGGCTCGCTGTGTCCGAACGGCGATCGCGACGGTGTCGGAGACTCGGGCCTCACGATCAAGGCTGGAGGTAGTTCCTCCCGCGTGGCTCGGTCTTTGCTGTCGCCTCGTCGTCTCTCCATCCTCTTGGTCTCGTGGTGGTGATCTCAGTGAGGCGGCGTGGGTGGCGTCAAGACCGCGGTGGCGCATGCTGGTGGGCGGCGAGGTGGCTGGTTGGCTCCGGCCTGGTTGGGCGGTGGGGTTTGGAGTACGGGAGAAATCCCTTGTCGGCTTTTCCGGCTCCGATGCGTTGACACCTGCGGGTGCCACCATTCCTTCCTGGAGGGTGTCGGAGGTATCCATCCCCCACTCCCTTCCGCGTGCCGAGGGAAACCCTAGGACACGTCCGGGCAGCAGCGTCGTTGACGTCGCATCCCTTCTTGGAGGTGCTGCTTGGTACGCGGCGGATTGGAGCCTTGGTATGTGGTGGATCAAGTCCGAAGGGCGCGGCGGTGGCGGGTCATCCGCGCTTGGTCGAGCTGCCGCTGTTGGCATTTCTTTCTTCTTTGTTCTTTCTTTTTTCTTTTGGGCTTGTTGTGCTTCTCGCCCGAGCATCGCTATGTGATCGATGTTGGTGCTTTGTAATACAAAGCGCGGGAAACCCTTTTTCGGTAAGGGTAGTCCCAATCACGATTCTAATGTACTCCCTTGTCGAAATATAAGGCGTGGGTTGACTTTTCTAATCTTTGTTGCACAACTTTAACTATGATTTTCATGTATTGTATGTCTATAAAATTAGTATACATATATATGAAATAAAATTATTTTGCAAGACAAATACAACGATGCCATTTATACATGTTCAATCCATATACTTTGGTATATATTAGTGGTCAAAGTCGTGCATCAAAGACCATAAAAAAGTCAATTGCACCTTATATTTTGGAAAGAATATTTTGGGAAGAAGGGAGTACGACCTTACCAATCAAACTAACCCCTATGATTGTACTATTTTGGTTAGTAGAATCTGTGATTCCACAAGTGAAGATTCTACGATTTACGATCCTACCATCATAGCTCTTGCCTGTTTCAGGATCACTATTCTGAAATTCTGACTACCTTGGAAGGGCAATGGAACATTTTCCAACAGTTGCACGCAAAGTCCAGAGGCGGGGGGTTACTTTCTGGAGCCCGGGGACCCAGGGTATACAAAGAGTTGGGCGGCTGGAGCCCAGGGACCCGAGGACCCAGGGTGTCTCATCAACAGTATGTATGCATCCTGTTGCAGCAGATTACTCGATTAGTGGACAACATATCTTGAATATAATCACTTTTGCTTTGCCTGGATTTAATCGAGGTTGCTGGGAAGAAAGAAAAAGGCCTAGGAGACAGAATCATCTCTTGTTCTGATCAGAAAATTTACATGAACTTGTGGAAGAACCATAAACTGCAAAACAAAACATAAAGGCTCTAGGGCCTGTGACGGCGCAAAATTGGCACTAGGCCTCGTTCTGATTTATGTGTTGGCTAAACTTCAGATCCAAATGGACTTCCATGATTAATGGATTCATCGTCGAAAGCTCTCCTCGTGGCTTCCCACAGCTGAGACTCGATCCCCAGTTTCTTCAGCTCATGAAGTCCTCTATCGACTTTTAACATAGTTTGACAAAACAAGAAAAAAAATGATTACGGCTTTCAACAACACATTTAGCACAATTATTGGTGTTTAGCGAGGTGATGGATAAAGTTAAAGGAAAAAGATTGCGAGGTCAGGATACTTATCACTATAGTTTCTCTGTCATAATTTTGAACAAAACAAAATAGTTGTGGTTTATTTTGTTTAGAACATACAAACTGTAAAGAATTGTGGATTGTGCAAAAGATGATCTCAATAGTAATGTAAGGGAGGCTACCTTCAACTACATCACTTGTAGTAACTGGATGGTTGCCTTGCTCTATCCAAAATTGTAGCCGGTCGTCAGCTATATCTTCCTCTACATCATGGTTTTTGGCCCGCCTCCAAAAGTAGGTCAACCATGCCTGTTGTATCGTTAGTTCCTCGACGTAAAATTTATGGTAAGTAAAAAATGGAACACTCACAAGAAAGAAACAAGAACAGAATATATGAATTTCCATAAAATGTTTAAGCTGACATTTTACTATGATCAACTTAGTTTATCATGTTTTAACTTTGACACATAGCGGGACAAAAAATAATACTAATTTGCAGAGAATTGTCTCAACACATCAAATGGATGACAGATTGTTATTTTACCTGCTTGAAGCGTACATCTTCTCGCTCATCCTCACTTAACTCTAGGACAAATAGCAAGCCCCCGCAGATAGTTAGTAAAGAAATTTGATGTACTAGTGTTTTTCACAGGCCATAGATGCCAAAGGAATTAGTGAAGAGAAGAACTAACCAGTTGACTCCGGAGAACTATGACTATCAGCAGGAAAAACTGGACCTACAATAGGAAGCTTACTCATCATAAAAAGGGTTAAACGTATTTGTCCAATGCCATCAAGTCAATTTAGCAACATGAATGTTCAGAAGGACAGATGTGCTGGCACAGTTGGCTAGGAAGCAGCTCTAATCACACAAACGAAGTGATAAACTTCCTGCAATTCTCCAATACAAACTAGAATTACTGAACCAAAAATCTACATGGTTTTGTCCAGTATTTTCCTGAAGTGATTCTGGTATATATCAATTATATTAAGCGAGTGTAATCGTTCCTTTTTGCCCTGGTGTTATATGCATTATCAACTTGCTGTACCATTCGGAGTCTGCAAAAAGTGGCTCTTGGATGCCCAAGAGATGCTATGTGTTGCCAAATTGTAACAGCACCACATACAGTCTCAAGTCTTTTTGGAACTCTTATGACTTTATCGTAGTAGACAGAGAAAAATTGTTGTATATCTGTCGGAAGTTCTGAGATATATCATATAGTAACATATTAAAGATAAAAGTATAAGAAATGAGTACATTTTGGAGAAGCCACCTGAGAGAGGTCTGTATCGTCGATGTTCTGCTAAAGTCAGCATGATTGCATCTTCTACCTTCAAAGGGAATATTAGATTATTGCTTCGGCAATTGAAACTAGAAACATAAATATCATTTTCTTCCTTTATGAGAATATGTGAAAGCAAATTCAGTGACACATACTGCATCTACAATATACTTCACAATGACACAAACTTGTAACCCTAACTAGTTACAGGAGTCTGAAGTAGTGAAGTTTGACGATCCACTTTCTATTTTCATCAAGTGGAACCAATATGACGCATCAATTACTTTCTGTATCACTCGATGTGATTGACAGAAAAACGAAATTGTCAAAACAATGAACTAGACGAGCATGAGAACTGCTAGAAGATAACTATCATCTAGGAAATTGCCACACCAACACTATGAGACATAATTTTCGTTTATTGTGAGTACTATGGATCTCATCAAACTTGATCAATTGGGACTTGCCTCTGAAAGAAACTCATAGATTGGGACAAGCATAAAATACTAAGAAAATATTGAGAAAAACCTTGAGCGAAGCTAATTCACGAAGTCCTTTCTCAACTAAAAGCATGCTCTCAATATTTCCATCTCCAGCCGTATCATTTACATCATTATCTGCTACCAAATGAACAGTACAAGAAAATAAGTAATATAACTGAAATCATGATATTATATACCATCTCTGGTACACTTAAAATGATGATACATCCTTTGACATTATATTACTTTAAAAAATAACAGAAATATATCAATCCTCCACATGACAGAAATATATTAACCCTCCACTTGGCATCTTTTTGCACCTATGGGCAAAATGTAAGTACTTCACTAAGGGAAATGTATTTGGAATTCATTTTCTATGCACGTACGAAATATAAAGCAAAAATCCATATCACAACAAAGGTGAAATCCAACTCAAAGCAACTCAAGTACATTCTGCAGATTCATTTATGTCATTTCCAGTTTCATTTTTATCTTGACATCAGAATCCTTGCAGGGATTTTCAATTGATGTAGGTTATATCATTTCATGGAAATCTGGCCTTCATCTACATGTATCACGGCATAAGCTACTTGTAGAGTAACCTAAATGTGAGATGCTTGTATCAACAGCTTCATGGTAGTAACATAATCATAATTAGGAGACCAAAAGATGGATTTTGAAAGGGAATCTGACCTGATAAAGTTCCATCTCTAGCTTTTTGCCCAATTGATAGGACGACTTCAAGTGCAAGTGGTGCAACTGAGGACCAGTGTTCTAGTTTTTGTGCAGCGATATCAGAATGTATCCCTAAAATAGACACCTTTGCATTAGCCAACCATTCTGACAATCTACATATTTTTTAAAAATTGACTGCTCAGTTGTGGGTAAGTCTTTTTCTCATGAAGAATAACAATTTTTCCCTGACAATAATTGACAATAAATTTTACAGGCTTCAGAGAAAATTATGACAGACAAGTAAGGACTGAATCTCTCCACGAATAACTTAACGAAATAAATTTGAAACAGGACATATTATTAAAGTGTACACTCCTTAAAAGGCAAACTATGCGAAATGTTTATGGCAACATTAGCTTGTGAATTTTATAATGAACAAATAGGGAAGGGTAATAATGCATCCCTTAGCCCTTATTTTTAGCCAGCACCCGAGCCCTTAATTTGTCAATGCTAACAATTACTCCCTCCATTCCAAAATACTTGACTTCCATTTCTCCAAAAATGGATGTGCCTATATATTAAAACATGTCTAGATACATCTATATTTTGACAAATGGAAGTCATGTATTGTGGAACGGAGGGAGTACAATGGAGGAGAGTTGCTGTTTAGGGTTCCACAAATTTACTTGCTTCCGTGCACCTTTTTGTGCTGTAGTAGAATGCTAGAGAATTTTGAGAAATTAATTAGACTACATTAGAGGAAGATCCCGGAAAAACAATACAGGAAGATAATCTCAGTACCAAGTCTAACAGATAGTTTCCAGTAGCGGGCGAGCCAACACCTCTTTAGCACCACCTCCTCCTGATAAATGATTTTCGTGAAATGTAATGGATCCAAAAACAAGAAAGTGCCAGAATATGAATAGGCCAGCAAGCCTACACACCATTTCTTCTTGTGACAGGATCGTTCTGTTGGATGTTGCATGAAGAGATCTCAGTTCTGATCCAATACCTACACGCCGAGATACAGATGTGGCCATCTCACCAGCAACCTACCCAACAGAGTAAATAAAAGTTTAGGATTGCAAAACATGACTGAGGAAAACTCATTCAGCAATAAGTAATCATATTTGGTGAACTATTCACCTTCGCTTCTGATCGAAGGGCTGTAATCTCATCGCAGCTTGCACTGTTACCCCTTCTTGAAGCAATTCTCATTGAAGCCTAAGAGAAAACAGAACTCGACGTTGGACAGAGTTAGTAAGCAGAATCTTAGAATTGCTTTTATTTTTCCCATAATTTCTAACTTGGATTTATGAAATGAAGAAAATTCATTATACTCTAGTAGGTCAACAACCAAGGGCTCGGGTGTGGGGTGGGGTGCAATCTTCTATCCAAGGGTGTTCATGGGGCAATGAGGCGATGGGGCCCAGTTGCCTCCAATAGACCATACAAGGGTTGTCCGTCCCATGTGACACGTGGGGTTGGGCATCATTTGCCTCCAGTCTAACATGGCCCGCCAGCAAGCGGACCTCCCATAGGCCTATATCTCCTTCATACAGCTCTCGATTGGCCAATTACCAGTCAGCCCTTGGTTGGGCTAGAGAGCTACTGTTTAGATATTTCCCCATTTGGTAGAAGCAAGTTGCAAATTGTGGGGGAAATATATTTATTTCGAAATATCGACCATCGAAAAGAAGAACTCAGGAGAATCTAACACCTAAAGCACCACATCAAAGCACAAAAGGGGACTCAAATCAATATAAGCTTTCACATTTCGACAAAATGTTGAGCAGGAGAAGCTTTGTATAGAAACATACCCTTCTCTGTTCTAGTGCTGCAGCCTTTCTGAGAGTCAAGGCAGAAACATGGTTTAAAATATGGTCAACATGTAAATAAGAAGAAATGATACGTTTTCATAAATCACATACCTGCTAATCAAATTGACCTCCGGTTCTATGGCATCACCCATACCAGCAGCCTGAAATTCAAATAGTGAAGATCGATTAGCACAAAACATGGATATGACACAAAGTGAATGCAGACATATTCATGCAAATGGCTTTCAGAATTTAGAAACTAAGCCAATAAGTTTGCATATTTGGTCTTTAGTGGCTCAACGAGTAGGACTGAAACTTGGTCTGCTGCCGTTGTACAGCTATTGATCCAGTAGGTCTGCTGAATAGCAATTAAAGTCCCACCTATCCATTTGAAGCATCTAATATTTTACATTATTTATTTATTTATTTATTAGGAGCACAGTTCAGTAAAAGAGACAAATGTCACAGTTACTTTCTAGCAACTGAAGGCAAACCTGAACGTTTTGGCTTTCTTAGGCCTTAACTTTTTTTCCTGAGTTGCTATGTAAAAGATAAAGCCAAATGTAACACGAAGGCATGTAAATTCAATGTAGAGAAATTAATCTATGACTATTAACATAAGAGCATATTAACAAGGAGCCTAGAACAGATGTTGCATTGATCCAAACATATTATGCAGTTGTAGCACCAGCCTCCAAGGTAAGAACTAAAATAGAAGTACACTAGGATTAAACCAGCTACTCAAGTATCAGAACTTGCTATCATAAATTCAGCAGTTTTTAGCACAGAAATAAACCTGTCTGACATCTGCTTCATCGCATCTATCCTCTTCAAGCTGAAGCTCGGAAGATGCATGCCAGCATAACAAGGATGTTGAGTGCTTCCAACAAGTAGAAGTAGAAGTAAAATTCATAATCGTAATTTTATCTCACCTTTTCGTACATGCTATCATTTTCCATTTGAAGTGTGTTAATCTGCAAGGGAGGCATCCAAGAACCACAAGAGTGTTCCAAATAAGATAATAATCGATCCTAAGGTGAAGGAATGACATCTGAAGAATAACATATATACAGCATCCATATCATATTGGTTGGAGGAGTATTTTAATCTAAAGAAGAGCAAAAATAATTGTTTGGCAACCTAAAGTAGCAAATCATATATTTTTGCTTTGTCAATGCACCAATACGCTCAGCTTTTCTCAGGGAAAAACATAGAATTTTCAGAATATCCAGTCATTATTATTTCACACAAAAGTATTTCTGATGAAATGATTTACCTCATCATTAAGAGAAGAAGAGGAGCGTCGTCCTCTCATCGAGCTTCCAAGATCAACTGATCTCCTAAGGATGATGTAGCCTATATTACTTACCATGTGATTATAAATAAATAATGTTCAAAAGGCAATAAATACTTAATGAGGTGCCTTCTGTTAATTAACAAATTCTCTGTAAGTAAACTGGGAGATACTAGATAGATAGTACTACCTCCATTACAAATTATAAGATGTTTTGGATATTTCAATATGGACTACATACAGACTAAAATGAGTGAACAACGGCGCTGATCCGTACTTGGTCCTTACTCACTCCGACGGAGGCCAGGGAGCGTTTGGTTACTGGATCTGTCCGGTGGGAGACGGTTGCGCGGGATATCTTCAACCGGTTTGGATGGCGATCATGTAATAGGATAGGCATCTAGTTTACCTACCTCATATTATGCCAGCCGGTTTGTGGCTTATCCTGTTTGTGTCTTTCAGTCGTTGCTCTGTGTGAGCTACGCGCTACCTTTTTTTTCAGTTGTTTGTAAGACTTATGTTCTGAACCTCTTTATTTCTTTAATAAGAGAGGCCGTATGCATCGATCTGATGCAGAGGCCGGGGAAAACCCCCTTTTCCAAAAAAACACACTGAAACGCGTCTATATACATCCGGTTCAGAAAAACGTTAGAACATCTTATAATTCGGAACAGAGAGAGTAGTTCACACATAAACTGTACCCTCGATAAACTAACAAAGTAACAAGCATGAGTCACGAGATAAATAACTTATTCCATTTGAATTAACAGAACTCGTACACAGGTGAGAACCCCTTATAGCACTACTAACAACATCATACCATAACCAATTCACTGCTTATAAATTGTACGGAACATGCGGTGTACAATGCGTGACAATACTGACCTTTGCTCCCTTCGGTTAGGGACGGAGACGGATGACTCCGAACCTGTTCCGCTTGTCGCTGGCCGGTTTGATTGCTTGATGGATGGTATCATCGGAACCGACTTCCCGGGCACATACCGGTTCGTCAGCGAGGGTGGCCGGCTAATGACCGGCGCCTGATCCGCAAGGTAACGACCTATCTAAAATGCACACACATTTACATGCAACCACTTAGTACATCCATCAAACACAATGACACAATGTGTAATGTAGCAACTAACAAATTGCAAAATTGCGTGAGGGGCGCATGGACGTGTGACGGAGGGTCGCACATTAGCAGGCCCTCAATTGGACGATGACATTAATCTGGAAATGGCGATCGATTCAGATGGTGTTACCGAGGGGGAAGGGGAGCGGTTGCCGGGCCGGCGCGGGGTGGAGAGCTCGATGGGCGGGCCGGAGAGTTCGCACTCCTCGCCTTCGCTGCCGCTGCCGCCGTCCTCTCCTCCGGGCCCGCCCATGACGCGCGCGAGGCGCTGCGCGGCGGCGCGCGCGGCGGCGGCGGCCCCCGCCCCCCGGCGGCCGGCGGAGGAGGTGGACCCGGCCCCGCCGAGCGACCCCGAGCGCGTGTGGCGGGTGTGCACCGGGGACGCGGACGGGGACCCGCCCGGCGACGTGTGCGCGCTGCTGGAGACGTACGCGCCCCGCCGCACGTAACCACCGCCGCCGCCCGGGCTCGCCGGACGCGACGACATGCGATCCATGGCACCGGGCCGGATCCGATCGGGCGAGGATAGCGGGATTTTCTCTGCCCTTCTTCCTGGAGGCTGCGATTTGATCGGAGAGGTGATGGGAAGAGAGGGGGACGGGAATGGGTCGTTCGTCGTCCGTCCGAAGGCGGGGGCGAGCGTTTTGGCTTCCGGCCATAACGGTCTCCCGGCTCTCCAATCGGCAGGGTGGCGTGCCACGTGGCAGGATCTATGTGGCGTTCTTTTTTTCTTTTCGTTTCTAATTTTTGGGACCTTGCTACATTCAAAAATTTGTAGGATGTATTTTGTTTGGTTATAAAAACAAACTTCAGTAACAAATACTAGTTCTAATTTATTTTTGTTTATGTGATGATATCAAAATCACGATCAAATATATTCTCAAAAAAATAATTACGATCGTAAGTATTTCAATACATGTCATGTGATCCCAATACATTGCCATGCTTGCTATATCAAAAAGTGGATACTTGATTACAATTCTGTCGGTGCTCTGTACGATCCAAGTGGGTAGGTGGACTTGGGATACCGAACCCACGCTTAGCTCACCATCGCTTGCTCTTCAAAGCGCCCTGGCCTTGGCTACAACGAGCTGACAATTCTAGGCCTTGATGCGAGTTTGAGAATGTTGTACCAGCGGAACCAATGGCACTATTCCGGGTAGCAACAAGGGCTACAGTGGGAAACGGCCACGACACCTTGTTCTGAGAGGATCGGTGGCTCGAGGGGTTCCAAATTGAAGAGCTAGCACCGCTGGTCTATGAGAAGGTTCCTAAAAGAATCAGATCGACATGCACGATTTCTGCAGCACTAGGAGATGACACTTGGGCAGGAGATCTTGGTCCTGACCTCACCGCCAACACGCTCCAACAGTGTGAGAGTTTGGCTTAATAGGGATGACAAACTACTCATATCATAAAGAAATTCCTTCTTTTCCAGCAGCCCATTCGAAAAGAACTCCAAAGTTAAGCGTGCTCGGCTTGGAGCAATTTCAGTATACTGACTGAGAAGTTGGTCCTAGGAGCACATGACTGAGGACATGATACGTCTCCAACGTATCTATAATTTTTGATTGTTCCATGCTATTATATTACCCCTTTTGGATGTTTATGGGCTTTATTTTACACATTTATATCATTTTTGGGACTAACCTACTAACCGGAGGCCCAGCCCATATTGCTATTTTTTTTGCCTATTTCAGTACTTCGAAGAAAAGGAATATCAAACGGAGTCCAAACGGAACGAAACCTTCGGGAGCGTGATTTTTGGAACAAACGTGATCCAGAGGACTTGGAGTGCAAGTCAAGAAGCAGCCGAGGCCTCCACGAGAGAGGAGGTCGCCCCCCCTATAGGGCGCGCCCCCCTGTCTCGTGGGCCCCTCGGGCGGCCACCGACGTACTTCTTCCTCCTATATATACCTACGTATCCCGAAAACATCGAGGAGCACCACGAAACACAATTTCCACCGCCGTAACCTTCTCAGATCCATGAGATCTCATCTTGGAGCCCTTGCGGCACTTTCTGAGGGGGAATCAACCACGGAGGGCTTCTACATCAACATGCTTGCCCCTCCGATGAGTTGTGAGTAGTTTACCACAGACCCTCACGGGTCCATAGTTATTAGCTAGATGGCTTCTTCTCTCTTTTTGGATCTCAATACAATGCTCTTCCCCTCTCTTGTGGAGATCTATTCGATGTAAACTCTTTTTGCGGTGTGTTTGTCGAGATCCGATGAATTGTGGGTTTATGGTCAAGTTTATATATGAATAATATTTGAATCTTCTCTGAATTCTTTTATGTATGATAAAGTTATCTTTGCAAGTCTCTTCGAATTATCAGTTTAGTTTGGCCTACTAGATTGTTTTTTCTTGCCATGGGAGAAGTGCTTAGCTTTGGGTTCAATCTTGGGGTGTCCTTACCAAGTGACAGAAAGGGTTGCAAGGCACGTATTGTATTGTTGCCATCGAGGATAACAAGATGGGGTTTATATCATATTGCATGAGTTTATCCCTCTACATCATGTCATCTTGCTTAATGCGTTACTCTGTTCTTATGAACTTAATACTCTAGATGCATGCTGGATAGCGGTCGATGTGTGGAGTAATAGTAGTAGATGCAGGCAGGAGTCGGTCTACTTGTTATGGACGTGATGCCTATATACATGATCATGCCTAGATAATCTCATAACTATGCGTTTTTCTATCAATTGCTCGACAAAGAATTTGTTCACCCACCGTAATACTTATGCTATCTTGAGAGAAGCCACTAGTGAAACCTATGGCCCCCGGGTCTATCTCTTATCATATTTTCTCCCAACCTACTTTTATTTGCATCTTTACTTTTTGCATCTATATTATAAAATACCAAAAATATATTTATCTTATCACACTATCTTTATCAGATCTCACTTTCGCAAGTGGCCGTGAAGGGATTGACAACCCCTTTATTGCGTTGGTTGCGAGTTCTCGCTTGTTTGTGTAGGTGCGTGGGACTTTTGAGAAGCCTCCTACTGGATTGATACCTTGGTTCTCAAAAACTGAGGAAAATACTTACGCTACACGTGCTGCATCACCCTCTCCTCTTCGAGGAAAACCAACGCAAGCTCAAGATGTAGCAAGAAGGATTTCTGGCGCCGTTGCCGGGGAGGTCTTCGCTCAAGTCAAGACATACCAAGTACCCATCTCAAACCCATCTCCCTCGCATTTACATTATTTGCCATTTGCCTCTCGTTTTCCTCTCCCCCACTTCACCCTTGCCGTTTTATTCGCCCTCTCTTTCCCAATCTTCTCCTCTCTTTTTGCTCGCCGTTTTTCTGTTTGCTTGTGTGTTGGATTACTTGTTGCCATGGCGCAAGATAATACCAAATTGTGTGACTTCTCAAATACCAATAATAATGATTTCCTTAGTACTCCGATTGCTCCTCTTAATAATGATGAGTCTTGTGAAATCAATACCGCTTTGCTGAATCTTGTTATGAAAGATCAATTCACGGCCTTCCCAAATAAGATGCCGCTACTCATCTAAACAACTTTGTTGATTTGTGTGATATGCAAAAGAAGAAAGATACGGATAACAATATTGTCAAATTGAAGTTATTTCCGTTTTCACTTAGAGATCGTGCTAAAGTTTGGTTTACGTCTTTGCCTGAGAATAGTATTGATTCTTGGAACAAGTGCAAAGATGCTTTTATCTCTAAGTATTTTTCTCCCGCTAAGATCATCGCTCTTAGGAACGATATTATGAATTTTAAACAACTTGATCATGAGCATGTTGCCCAATCTTGGGAAAGAATGAAATTGATGCTTCGTAATTGCCCAACTCATGGTTTGAATTTATGGACGATCATACAAAAAATTTATGCCGGTTTGAACTTTGCTTCTAGAAATCTCTTAGATTCGGTCGCGGGAGGCACGTTTATGGAAATCACGTTAGGATATGCTACAAAACTTCTTGATAATATTATGGCTAATTATTCTCAATGGCACACGAAAGATCTTCTAGTAAAAAGTGCATGCTATAGAAGAAATCAATGTTTTGAGTGGAAAGATGGATGAACTTATGAAGATGTTTGCTACTAAAATACTCCTCTTGATCCCAATGATATGCCTTTGTCTTCCTTGATTGAGAATAATAATGAATCTATGAATGTGAATTTTGTTGGTAGGAATAGTTTTGGAAACAATGCTTATAGAGGAAATTTTAATGCTAGACCGTTCCCTAGTAACCCCTCTAATAATTATGGAAATTCCTACAATAAAGCTTATGGTAATTTTAATAAGATGCCCTCTGATTTTGAGAATAGTGTGAAAGAATTTATGATCTCTCAAAAGAATTTTAATGCTTTGCTTGAACAAAAATTGCTCAAAGTTGATGAATTGGCTAGAAGCGTTGATAGACTTTCGCTTGATGTTAATTCTCTTAAACTTGGATCTTCTTCTCCTAAGCATGATATCAATGAGTCTCTCAAAGTAATGAGAATTTCCATTGACGAGTGCAAGGAAAGAACCGCTAGATTGCGTGCTAAGAAAGAAAGCTTTATAAAAGCGTGTTCTTCTAGTTTCCGTGAAAATAATGATGAGGATCTTAAAGTTATTGATGCGTCTCGATTAGATCTATGTTTTGCAATATGAACTTTGATGATTATGGGACTGATGATGAATCAACTTTGCCTAAAAGGCGTCCCAAGAATTCGGAATCTTTAGATCTTAATGTAAATTTGGTAAAAGTGAGATTGAAGAATCTTCAACTTCTAATAATGTTGAACTTACTATCTCGGATTTCAAGGAATTTAATTATGATAATTGCTCTATAAAATGTTGTATTTCCTTGTTGCAAGCCGTTGTTAATTCTCCTCATGCTTATAGTCAAAACAAAGCCTTTACCAAACATATTGTTGATGCCTTGATGCAATCTTATGATGAAAAACTTAATTTGGAAGTTTCTATACCTAGAAAACTTAATGATTAGTGGGAACCTACTATAAAGATTAGAATTAAAGATTATGAGTGTTTTGCTTTGTGTGATTTGGGTGCTAGTGTTTCCACGATTCCAAAAACTTTATGTGATATTCTAGGTTTCCATAATCTTGATGATTGTTCTTTAAATTTGCACCTTGCGGATTCCACCATTAAAAAGCCTATGGGAAGGATCAATGATGTTATTATTGTTGCAAATAGAAATTTGGTGCCCGTAGATTTTATCGTTCTTGATATAGATTGCAATCTTTCTTGCCCTATTATTCTTGGTAGACCTTTCCTTAGAACGATTGGTGCGATTATTGATATGAAGGAAGGGAATATTAGATTCCAATTTCCATTAAAGAAAGGCATGGAGTACTTTCCAAGAAATAAAGTTAAATTACCTTATGAATCTATCATGCGTGCTACTTATGAGTTTAGTGCCAAAGATGGCACTCGTTAGATCTATCTTCGCCTTTATGCCTAGCTAGGGGCGTTAAACGATAGCGCTAGTTGGGAGGCAACCCAATTTTATTTATGTTTTGTTTTTGTTTTTGTTTCTGTTTGGGAATAAATAATCCATCTACCTTTTTTTTAGATGTGGTTTTATGTTTTAATTAGTGTTTGTGCCAAGTAGAACCTATAGGATCTTCATGGATGATAGTTATTTGATCTTGCTGTAATTTCCAGAAACTTTCGGCTCACGAAAACAATTGTTAAAAATCACCAGAACGTGATAAAATAGTGATTCCAATTGCTTCTGATCAATAAACAAATTGCCTAGGTCTTCCTATTTTGGCTGAATTTTTTGAGTTCCATAAGTTTGCGTTAGTTACAGATTACTACAGACTGTTCTGTTTTTGACAGATTCTGTTTTTCGTGTGTTGTTTGCTTATTTTGATGAATCTATGGCCAATAAAATAGTTTATAATCCATAGATAAGTTGGAATAAAGTAGGTTTAACACCAAATTAAATAAATAATGAGTTCATTGCAGTACCTTATGTGGTGGTTTTGTTTTCTTTCACTAACGGAGCTTATAAGATTTCTTGTTGAGTTTTGTGTTGTGAAGTTTTCAAGTTTTGGGTAAAGCTTTTATGGACTATGGAATAAAGGGTGGCAAGAGCCTAAGCTTGGGGATGCCCAAGGCACCCCAAGACATTCAAGAATATCCAAAAGCCTAAGCTTGGGGATGCCCCGGGAAGGCTCCCCTCTTTCGTCTTCGTTCATTGGTAACTTTACTTGGAGCTATATTTTTATTCACCACATGATAAGTGTTTTTCTTGGAGCGTCGTGTATTATATTAGTCTTTGCTTTTTAGTTTACCACAATCATCCTTTCTGTACACACCTTTTGGGAGAAGCCTATTTGATTAGAATTTGCTAGAATACTCTATGTGCTTTACTTATATCTTTTGAGCTTGATAGTTTTTGCTCTAGTGCTTCACTTATATCTTTTAGAGCACTGTGGTGTCTTAATTTTGAAGAAATTGATAGTCTCTCATGATTCACTTATATTATTTTGAGAGTCTTTTAGAACAGCATGGTATTTGCTATGGTCATAAAATTGGTCCTAGAATGGTAGGCATCCAAGTTGGGTATAATAAAAACTATCATAGGAAGTGAATTGGATGCTATGATCAATTTGATACTTGATAATTGTTTTGAGATATGGAGGTAGTAATATTAAAGTCATGCTATGATTATGAATTTAAAGAATGCTTGTGTTGAAGTTAGCAAGTCCCATAGCATGCACGCATGGTTAAAGTTGTGTAACAAATTTGAAACATGAAGTGTACCTGGCTTGTGCATCCTTATGAGTGGCGGTCGGGGACGAGCGATGGTATTTTCCTACCAATCTATCCCCCTAGGAGCATGCGCGTAGTACTTGATTTTTGATGAATTCTAAATTTTTGCAATAAGTATATGAGTTCTTTTGACTAATGTTGAGTCCATGGATTATACGCACTTTTGCCTTTCCGCCTTTTCTAGCCTCTTCGGTACCGTGCATTGCCCTTTCTCACCTTGAGAGTTGGTGCAAACTTCGCCGGTGCATACAAACCCCGTGATACGATACGATCTATCACACATAAAACTCCCTATATCTTCCTCAAAACAGCCACCATACCTACCTATTATGGCATTTCCATAGCCATTCCGAGATATATTGCCATGCAACTTTCCACCGTTCCGTTCATCATCATCATGACATACTTTACTTTTGTCATATTGCCATTGCATTGATCATGTAGTTGACATCGTATTTGTGGCAAAGCCACCATGCATTATTTTTCATAGATGTCACTCTTGATTCATTGCACCATCCCGCACATCACCGGAGGCATTCATATAGAGTCATATCTTGTTCTAGTTTCGAGTTGTAATCCTTATGTTGTAATCAATAGAAGTGTGATGATCATCATTATTAGAGCATTGCCCAATCAAAAAAAAGGCCAAAAAGAAAAAAGAAAGGCCCAAAAAAAGGAAAATAAATAAAAAGGGCAATGTTACTATCTCTTTTTCCACACTTGTGCTTCAAAGTAGCACCTTGTTCTTCATGTAGAGAGTCTCATATATTGTGCTTCAAAGTAGCACCATGTTTTTATAGCGAGTCTCATAAGTTGTCTTTTCATACTAGTGGGAATTTTTCATTATAGAACTTGGCTTGTATATTCCTACGATGGGCTTCCTCAAATGCCCTAGGTCTTCGTGAGCAAGCAAGTTGGATGCACACCCACTAGTTTTCTTTTGTTGAGCATTCATAGCTCTAGTGCATCCGTTGCATGGCAATCCCTACTCCTCATGTTGACATCAATTGATGGGCATCTCCATAGCCCATTGATTATCCTCGTCAATGTGAGACTTTCTCCTTTTTGTCTTCTCCACACAATCCCCATCATCATATTCTATTCCACCCATAGTGCTATATCCATGGCTCACGCTCATGTATTGCGTGAAGGTTGAAAAAGTCTGAGATTATTTAAGTATGAAACAATTGCTTGGCTTGTCATCGGGGTATAGAAGTTGGGAACATCTTTGTGTGACGAAAATGAAGCATAGCCTAACTATATGATTTTGTAGGGATGAACTTTCTTTTGCCATGCTATTTTGAGAAGACATGATTACTTTGATTAGTATGCTTGAAGTATTACTATTTCTTTTATCAATATGAACTTTTATTTTGTATTCATTTGGATCTGAACATTCATGCCACAATAAAGAAAATTACATTATGAATTATGCTAGGTAGCATTCCACATCAAAAATTCTCTTTTATCATTTACCTACTCGAGGACGAGCAGGAATTAAGCTTGGGGATGCTTGATACGTCTCCAACATATCTATAATTTTTGATTGTTCCATGCTATTATATTACCCCTTTTGGATGTTTATGGGCTTTATTTTACACATTTATATCATTTTTGGGACTAACCTACTAACCGGAGGCCCAGCCAATATTGCTATTTTTTTTGCCTATTTCAGTATTTCGAAGAAAACAAATATCAAACGGAGTCCAAACGGAATGAAACCTTCGGGAGCGTGATTTTTGGAACAAACGTGATCCAGAGGACGTGGAGTGCAAGTCAAGAAGCAGCCGAGGCCTCCACGAGATAGGAGGGTGCCCCCCTATAGGGCACGCCCCCTGTCTCGTGGGCCCCTCGGGCGGCCATCGACGTACTTCTTCCTCCTATATATACCTACGTACCACGAAAACATTGAGGAGCACCACGAAACACAATTTCCACCGCCGTAACCTTCTGTATCCACGAGATCTCATCTTGGAGCCCTTGCCGGCACTCTGCCGGAGGGGGAATCAACCATGGAGGGCTTCTACATCAACATCCTTGCCCCTCCGATGAGTTGTGAGTAGTTTACCACAGACCTACGGGTCCATAGTTATTAGCTAGATGGCTTCTTCTCTCTTTTTGGATCTCAATACAATGCTCTTCCCCTCTCTTGTGGAGATCTATTCGATGTAAACTCTTTTTGTGGTGTGTTTGTCGAGATCCGATGAATTGTGGGTTCAATCTTGCGGTGTCCTTACCAAGTGACAGAAAGGGTTGCAAGGCACGTATTGTATTGTTGCCATCGAGGATAACAAGATGGGGTTTATATCATATTGCATGAGTTTATCCCTCTACATCATGTCATCTTGCTTAATCGTTACTCTGTTCTTATGAACTTAATACTCTAGATGCATCTGGATAGCGGTCGATGTGTGGAGTAATAGTAGTAGATGCAGCAGAGTCGGTCTACTTGTTATGGAAGTGATGCCTATATACATGATCATGCCTAGATAATCTCATAACTATGCGCTTTTCTATCAATTGCTCGACGATGAATTTGTTCACCCACCGTAATACTTATGCTATCTTGAGAGAAGCCACTAGTGAAACCTATGGCCCCCGGGTCTATCTCTTATCATATTTGCTCCCAACCTAATTTTATTTGCATCTTTACTTTTTGCATCTATATTATAAAATACCAAAAATATATTTATCTTATCATACTATCTTTATCAGATCTCACTTTCGCAAGTGGCCGTGAAGGGATTGACAACCCCTTTATTGCATTAGTTGCGAGTTCTCAGTTTGTTTGTGTAGGTGTGTGGGACTTTTGAGAAGCCTCCTACCGGATTGATACCGTGGTTCTCAAAAATCGAGGGAAATACTTGCGCTACACTTGCTGCATCGCCCTCTCCTCTCTGAGGAAAACCAACGCAAGCTCAAGACGTAGCAGGATAGAGTGTACAAAAAATACTAGTGTTGATCTGTGGGGCCAGTCGAGATACCACCAGGAGTAACGACCAGTAACCAACGGGTGTGTCCGAGGCGTTACAAGTTGGTATCAAAGAAGACCCTTGCGGTTACACGGATGTTTGTGGTTCAGGTGCGCGGTCATGTTGCGCATGACGTTTGTGACACGTCGTGACACACGGCATAACACATGTTCCATACTGGATGCACAGACGTATGTGCCAAAAGGGAACGTTCCTGTGACCCGACAAGGACATCGGTTCCTTTGAGTGGGGTTACGTGAGAGTCTGGCTTAATAAGGATGATAGACTACTCATATTATCAAGGAATTCCTTATTCTCAGGGAGCCCATTTGAAAAGAAATCCAAAGTTAAGTGTGCTCAGTTTGGAGCAATTTCAAGATGGGTGACCGACTGGGAAGTTAGTACCAGGTGCACACGAGCGAGCACAAAGTGCATAGGAAAGACTAGTGTTGATCTGTGGTGCCAGTCTAGATCCCGCCAGGAGTAACGGCCCGATAAGCGGTTATTGTGCAGGGCGTTACAAACAATTTCTGGATCTTTGGCCTAGAGTGGCGGCTATACTCCTGGACGCAAGCACACGAGACTCGATCTCCTAGTTGTGGGAGAAAGATGGTACGCTCCCGGCAAAATTTGCGTATGCACCCAAGTTTACAGTTCTCGAGGTCTCATCCACGACCGCCTTCACGTGGAAATCCAAAGCACCCCTACAATACTGCTTCTTTGTGGGTTAGCATTCAAGAAACTGGTGCTGGCCAGGCGAGGCCTACCTCATCAGGCTGCATGCCCATTTTGCGATCAACCCGATGATACCATAAACCACATTATGGTAAGCTGCGTCTTTGCGAGAGAAGTCTGGAATCGGGTCTGCAATGCGTTCGGGGAGTCGGAGAGAGTGCCTTATGCGGACGATACGTTGGCAGCATGGTCCATCAAACTAGAGCAATAGGAAGAACATTAGAGAATGATTCGGGCGATCTACCTCTTAGGGCATGTGTCAATGCCATCATGTTTGACAGAGCGGCATCGTCTTAGAAGCAGGTGCTACAACGGATTGAGTGAATTTAGGGTTCGGAGACAAGCATGACTCCTAAAAGGGGAGCTCGACGTTTTCTTCGCTGTAATGACAACATGGACAATAAATGAATAGTTGCGTACAAAATAGGGTCTTGAAGAGGGCGGGGTGGAGCATGTAAAATACTATGTAATCTCATGACGTGGAGGGAGTCTTCTCTTTCTCTTCTATAATATATTAAATGCACACTCGTGCGCACTTGAGAAAAGAAAGTAAGTACTTCAGTTTTGAATATAAACCACTTCACATCATATATGTTGGTTTGAGTTTTCAGTTGCAAAATATTAGTTGTTTTGTATATTTAGATAGAGTCTTCCGCAATTTTATTCAATTTTTTCGACTTGAAGCCATGTTGTCCTCATATTGTTCTTTCACATATATGGAAAGTGCAAGTTTAGTACCGCGTATATGCAATTTGTACATTGTTTTTATGTCACAAAAAATTGTACATTGTTTTTGCAAGTTCATTCAATCATGATACATTATGTCTCTTTAGTTTACTTTTTCTTCTATCAAGTTAATCTAGAACAATGCATCTTCTTTCAAACACACATAGAATTATAAAAAAATATTCTTCCTTTTTTTCCTTGTTTTGTTTGGTCATCTTTGAAGCTAAAATCACTATGTCAGCCTAAGAAGGCAGGTCACAGAAGTGCACTATTGGCCCATGTGCAGGAAACAGAACCAAAATAATAGCAGCAGGAAATTACACCTATAAAGAATGCTGGAGTACTCGTCTCTCGGGGCCCTTACCACGTGAGACTTCCCTCCGCGCTGCCCGTTTCACGCCGGCCTCGCACGACTGGCTACCAGGAGCCCCCCATGCCGTCCATTTTGTGTTGGCCTCGCGCGGCTGGCTACTTGGAGCCCTCCGCGCCGCCCGATCTGCGCGGATGCCTCGCACCCAGAAAATTTTCCTCGGGGGTCCATGATCCTTGGTCACGGGCGCGATCGGGGCCACCTTCCTGTGGGGATTTTTGCCGCATCAGAATGCAAATGGTCTCGATTTTGAAGGAAATATGCCCTAGAGGCAATAATAAAGTTGTTATTTTATATTTCCTTATATCATGATAAATGTTTATTATTCATGCTAGAATTGTATTAACCGGAAACTTGATACATGTGTGGATACATAGACAAAACACTGTGTCCCTAGTAAGCCTCTACTAGACTAGCTCGTTAATCAAAGATGGTTAAGTTTCCTAACCATATACATGTATTGTCATTTGATAAATGGGATCACATCATTAGGAGAATGATGTGATGGACAAGACCCATCTGTTAGCTTAGCATTATGATCGTTCAGTTTTATTGCTATTGCTTTCTTCATGACTTATACATATTCCTTTGACTATGAGATTATGCAACTCCCGGATACCGGAGGAATACCTTGTGTGCTATCAAACGTTACAACGTAACTAGGTGATTATAAAGGTGCTCTACAGGTATCTCCGCAGGTGTTTGTTGGGTTGGCATAGATCGAGATTAGGATTTGTCACTCCGAGTATCGGAGAGGTATCTCTGGGCCCTCTCGGTAATGCACATCATGATAAGCCTGGCAAGCAATGTGACTAATGAGTTAGTTGCAGGATGATGCATTACGAAATGAGTAAAGAGACTTGCCGGTAATGAGATTGAACTAGGTATGAAGATACCGACGATCGAATCTCGGGCAAGTAACATACTGTTGACAAAAGGGAATAACGTATGTTGTCATTAAGGTTTGACAGATAAAGATCTTCGTAGAATATGTAGGAACCAATATGAGCATCCAGGTTCCGCTGTTGGTTATTGACAGGAGAGGTGTCTCGGTCATGTCTACATAGTTCTCGAACCCGTAGGGTCCGCACGCTTAACGTTGGATGATGATTTTGTATTATATGAGTTATGTGATTTGGTGACCGAATGTTGTTCGGAGTCTCAGGTAAGGTCACGGACATGACGAGGAGTCTCGAAATGGTCGAGAGGTAAAGATTCATATATAGGACGATAGTATTCGGACACCGGAAGTGTTCTGGGGGTACCGAGTACGTATCGGGTCACCAGAAAGGGGTTTCGGGCAACCCCCGGCAAGCTATATGGGCCTAATGGGCCAAGAGGGAAAACACACCAGCCACTAAGGGGCTGGTGCCCCCCCCAATATGGGCTGGCCAAATTGGAGAAGTAAAGGGGAAGAAGGAAAGGAAAAAGGGAATAGGATTCCCCCTTCCCCCTTGATACGTCTCCGTCGTATCTACTTTTCCAAACACTTTTGCCCTTGTTTTGGACTCTAACTTGGATAATTTGAATGGAACTAACCCGGACTGACGCTGTTTTCAGCAGAATTGCCATGGTGTTATTTATGTGCAGAAACAAAAGTTCTCGGAATGACCTGAAAGTCCACGGAACTTATTTTTGGAAAATATTACAAATACTGGAAGAAGAATCCACGTCAGGGGGCCCACACCCTGTCCACGAGGGCGGGAGGTGCTCCTGCCCCCCTAGGCGCGCCCCTGCCTCATGGGCCCCCTGACGCTCCACGGACCTCAACTCCAACTCCATATATTCATGTTCAGGGAGAAAAAATCAGAGAGAAGGATTCATCACGTTTTACGACACGAGTCAGCCGCCAAGCCCTAAAACCTCTCGGGAGGGCTGACACAGGAGTCCGTTCGGGGCTCGAGAGGGAATCCGTCGCCGTCGTCATCATCAACCATCCTCCATCGCCAATTTCATGATGCTCACCGCCGTGCGTGAGTAATTCCATCATAGGCTTGCTGGACGGTGATGGGTTGGATGAGATTTATTATGTAATCGAGTTAGTTTTGTTAGGGTTTGATCCCTAATATCCACTATGTTCTGAGATTGATGTTGCTATGACTTTGCTATGCTTAATGCTTGTCACTAGGGCCCGAGTGCCATGATTTCAGATCTGAACCTATTAATTTTTTCATGAATATATGTGAGTTCTTGATCCTATCTTGCAAGTCTATAGTCACCTACTATGTGTTATGATCCGGCAACCCCGAAGTGACAATAATCGGGACCACTCCCAGTGATGACCATAGTTTGAGGAGTTCATGTATTCACTATGTGTTAATGCTTTGGTCCGGTACTCTATTAAAAGGAGGCCTTAATATCCGTTAGTTTCCGTTAGGACCCCACTGCCACGGGAGGGTAGGACAAAAGATGTCATGCATGTTCTTTTCCATAAGCACATATGACTATATTCGGAATACATGCCTACATTACATTGATGAATTGGAGCTAGTTTTGTGTCACCCTATGTTATGACTGTTACATGATGAACCGCATCTGGCATAATTCTCCATCACTGATTCAATGCCTACGAGATTTTCACATATTGTTCTTCGCTTATTTACTTTTCCGTTGGTACTGTTACAATCACTACAAAATCCAAAAATATTACTTTTGTTATCGTTACCGTTACTTCCATATTACTTTGCTACTAAATACTTTGCTGCAGATATTAAGTTATCCAGGTATGGTTGAATTGACAACTCAGCTGCTAATACTTGAGAATATTCTTTGGCTCCCCTTGTGCCGAATCAATAAATTTGGGTTGAATACTCTACCCTCGAAAACTGTTGCGATCCCCTATACTTGTGTGCTATCAAGACTATTTTCTGGCGCCATTGCCGGGGATCATAGCTCTATTCTTTGAGTCACTTGGGATTTATATCTGCTGGTCACTATGAGGAACTTGAAAGAAGCAAAAACAACAATTTATCCCTCAACTACGAGGGGAGGTAAGGAACTGCCATCTAGCTCTGCACTTGATTCACCTTTTGTTTTGAGTAAGCTTGCGACACCTAAACCTGCTTCTTCTATTAATTCTGATATGTCGCATGTTATTGATGATGCCACTTCTGCTATGCATGATACTTATGATGAATCTACTTCTATGCTTGATACTACTATGCCACTTGGTAAATTTCTTGATGAACAACTTGCTAGGGTTAGAGAGAATGAAATTATTGAAACTGATAATATTGAAGATAGTGATGATGAAGACTCTCCCCCTAATAAATATGAATTACCTGTTGTTCCTGAGGGTTATGTTATGGATGAAGAAGCTGCTAGAGCTATTTTAGCTTGCAATGATAGATATGATCTAAAGAGGTTATTAGCTAAATGGAAGCAACAATCTCTTAATGCTAGAATTAAACCTGACCCTACTTTTGCTACTTCACCTATCTGTGTTACTGATAAGGATTATGAATTCTCTGTTGATCCTAATATAATTACTTTGGTTGAATCTGATCCTTTTTATGGCTATGAATCTGAAACTGTTGTGGCACATCTTACTAAGGCCCTGTTTGGTTCAGCTTTTATCGACGGATTTCGCTGCCGCGCAGTAGAATCTGAACCAAAGGGCGAACCCAGCAGAATCCGATTTCAGAAATCCGCTGCCAAAATCTGAACCAAAAGCGGAAGCAGCCCATGACGTGCTTTCCAAAATCTGATTCCGCTGCGGGCCAAAATCTGAAAAAGTTGTGTCAGCTGGTTTGCCAAATGACATACATCTTTTTCACATCAGATTTTCCACAGCTGTTTTTCCACAGCAGATTTCTCACAGCTGCTTTTAGAAATCCACAGCCGAACCAAACAGGGCCTAAATTAAATGATATAGCCACCCTGTTCACTAATGATGAGAGAACTCGCTACTTTTATATCCTTCAAATATTTCCGTTCTCATTAAAGGGTGATGCTAAGATATGGTTTAATTCTCTTGATCCTGGTTGTGTGCGTAGTCCCCAGGATATGATTTATTACTTTTCTACTAAATATTTTCCTGCTCATAAGAAATAAGATGCTTTAAGGGATATATAAAATTTTGTGCAAATTGAAGAAGAGAGTCTCCCACAAGCTTGGGGGAGGCTTCTCCAATTACTTAATGCTTTGCCTGGTCATCCTCTTAAGAAAAATGAAATACTTGATATCTTTTATAATGGACTAACCGATGCTTGTAGAGATTACACGGATAGTTGTCTTTGGTTCTGTTTTCAGGGAAAGAACACCGGATGAAGCTGAAGTTCTATTGAATAATATGTTGACAAATGAAAATAATTGGACACTTCCTGAGCCAGCTCCTGAGCCAATTCCTAAGCCTATTCCTAAACCAACTCCGAAGAAAAGGGGTGTTCTATTTCTCAGTCCTGAAGATATGCAAGAGGCAAAGAAATCTATAAAAGAAAAAGGTATTAAAGCTGAAGATGTTAAGAATTTACCTCCTATTGAAGAAATACATGGTCTCAATTTACCGCCTGTTGAAGAAACATGTGATCTTAATCCATTAACTATTGAAGAAACTCATGGTCTTGATAACCCGACACAGGTAGTAAAGGTAAATTCTCTCTATAGATATGATAAAGCTGAAATCCCTCCTACTAAGTTTGCTAGCCAATGTTTGGATGAATTTGATAACTTTATGGTTAAGCAAGAAGATTTCAATGCTTATTTTGGTAGACAATTAAAAAAATGCTTATATGATTGAACACTTGGGTGATTATATGTCTAGAGTTAAAGGTGAACTTAAACTCATTAGCAAACATGCCTCTATGTTTACCACTCAAGTAGAACAAGTACTTAAAGCTCAAAATGATTTGCTCAATGAATTGAATAGTAAGAATAATGACTATGCTGTTAGAGTGGCTACTAGAACCGGTAAAATAACTCAGGAACCTTTGTATCCTGAAGGCCACCCTAGGAGAATTGAACAAGATTCTCAGAGAAATAATATTGATGCACCTAGTCCTTCTAAAAAGAAGAAAAAGAAAAATGATAGGACTTTGCATGCTTCTAGTGAACCTATTGATGAACCACCTGAGAATCCAAATGATATCTCTACTTCTGATGCTGAAACACAATCTGGTAATGAACATGAACCTGATGAAAATGTTAATGTTCATGATGATGCTCAACCTAGTAATGATAATGATATAGAAATTGAACCTGCTGTTGATCTTGATAACCCACAATCAAAGAATCAACGTTATGATAAGAGAGACTTTGTTGCTAGGAAACACGGTAAAGAAAGGGAGCCATGGGTTTAGAAACCCATGCCTTTTCCTCCTAAACCATCCAAGAAAAAGGATGATGAGGATTTTGAGCGCTTTGCTGAAATGATTAGACCTATCTTTTTGCGTATGCGTTTAACTGATATGCTCAAAATGAATCCTTATGCTAAGTACATGAAAGATATTGTTACTAATAAAAGAAAGATACCGGAAGCTGAAATTTCCACCATGCTTGCTAATTACACTTTTAAGGGTGGAATACCTAAGAAACTTGGAGATCCAGGAGTACCAACTATACCATGCTCCATTAAAAGAAACTATGTTAGAACCGCTTTATGTGATCCGGGAGCCGTGTTAGTGTTATGCCTCTCTCTTTATATTGTAGACTTGACTTGAATAAGTTGACACCTACTGAAATATCTTTGCAAATGGCTGATAAATCAACTGCTATACATTGCCGGTATTTGTGAGAATGTGCCTGTTGTGGTTGCAAACGTTACTATTTTAACGGACTTTGTTATTCTTGATATTCCCGAGGGCGATAGTATGTCTATTATTCTTGGAAGACCCTTTTTGAATCTGCGTAGGGCTGTTATTGATTGCAACAAAGGCAATGTCACTTTTCATGTTAATGGTAAGGAGCATATGATACACTTTCCGAGGAAACAACCTCAAGTTCATAGTATCAACTCTATTGGAAAAATTCCATCGATTATTTTTGGAGGTTTTGAATTTCCTCTTTCGACTGTCAAAAAGAGATATGATATTCTTATTATTGGGGATGTGCATAACCCTGTTGAGGTAACATAGTGTTATTCGAAATTTCGCCGGTTCCATGTTAGTCGGAATGAGTTTGTTAACAAGACTTGATCAACCTTGTTAGTGGATTCCTTTTGATGAGCATGAGATGGATGAAATTAGAAGGCACAACCTTCTCGTACTTCTGCCTCTACTTTCTCATTATTAGTTGAAATAAAGTAAAAATAGTATTTTTCTGTCTGTTTCCTGAATTATCCGTGCAATATAAAAATACCCCGAAAATAAAAGTTCTCCAGATGCCCTGAAATTAAAATATGATTTTTTTCTGGAATATTTGAGAATATCTCGCTCGAGAACACAATGGGGAGCAAGCACACAGCCACGAGGGTCCAGAGTGCGCCCACCCCTGCTGTGGCGCCCGCCTCGTGGGCCCATGGTGGCTCCCTCCACTTATTCCTGCACCCACACACTTCTTCTTCCTCCCAAAAAATCACCATCCAGCTCAAGCACGAGTTCTAGCTCATTTTGTCATGATTTTCGATCTCCTTGCTCAAAGCACCTCTCACAAAACTGCTTGGGGGGATTGTTCCTTGGTATGTGACTTCTCCATTGGTCCAATTAGTTTTTGTTCTAGTGCTTTATTCATTGCAAATTTGTGCTGCCTAGGTGACCATGTTCTTGAGCTTGCATGCCAAATTTATATGGTTCCAAGTAGTTCTAATGCATGATCTAGCCTCTAGGCACTTGTAGGAGTAGTTACTATCAATTTTGTTGAGCTTGGTTCACTTTTGTTTGAAGTTACTAAAAATTTCAGAATTTTTCAGAAAATAATGAAGAGATTTTTGAGGGGCTCATCGAGCCGAAGCTCGAAGGAAAAGCAAAGTGAGGAAGCAGAGAGGCCCAAATATAATTTGCCTCGCACCACGGAGGTTCGGCCGTGTGAATGGCCTTCCGATGATTTCTTGAGAGCAGCCGGGATTTATGATGATTTTTATGAATTGGCTAAGAATGCAGGCCTCGCCGACTTCCTCCGCGAACAACGCGAACAGTATCTCTTACTCACCAATACTTTTGTGCAAAACTTCTACTATTATCCTAAGGAATCACCTCCTTTAGTAGAGTTTCATTTATATGATGTGGTTAAGAAGATGTCACTATATGAATTTTGCAGGGTTTGCAAAATACCTTTTGAGGGTAGTTTAGAGGAACCACATCGTAAAGATGTGGACGGGTTTATTGCACTATTACTGTAGGGGAAACTAGGAAGGTTTCCGATGCAAGAATCACTAGCATACATTTTCCTGTTTTACGCTACTTTGCTATATTTTCTAGTCGTTGCTTAATTGGTCACGGAAACTGTGGAAACCTTAGTGTTCCTGATATTATTATTTTGTTCCATGGTTTATTCTGTGATAACTCTGTTAGTATGGGCGGTATTATTGCTAAATGGTTAAGTCTGAACCGTACAAAGGGCCCTATCTTTGGAGGTATTTACGCTTCACGCCTTGCTGCACACTATAACATACCTATTAGGCACTACGAAAAAGAAGAAAAATTGCTGCCCACTGCTTATTTAGATTATAAGAGTATGGTAGCGCATGACTTTATTGTTAAGAATAGGGAAGGGGCGCTTAAATACAAATTGTTCTTTGATAAACATCACCCTAAGACTATTACCTTCCTTGTTTGATTTATCTGCAGGTCCATATCTCGTTCCGCTAGCGGCCATTCACGCCTACCGGAACCCTACATCAGCCATGGAGCCGGAACCATAACTTGAACCTCCACGACAGTCTAATTACCAGTGGGATCCGGAGATGATTGCCAACCAATGGCAATCAGAGTCTTCTTCATATCAGTACGACCCCGGCTACAACTATGGATATCCGCCAGGTCAGCCGTGACAACAGACCAACTTAGGACAAAAGCCTAAACTGGGGGGAGTACGTATTTCCCACCTGCAGTACATTTATGTTCACACACTGATTGCTAGTTGTCGGTGCTCATACTTTTTCACTGTAATATCCATGCTAGTTTATTTTATTTTTCTTGCTTTCTTCTTGTGTGTTTGATAAACCTTAAGAAAACCCCAAAAAATAGTAATAGCTTTTAGCTAGTTTACTTTCTTGCCGTAGTAATAATAATTAAAAAGAAAACCCAAAAATATTTCCCGTTCTTCTTTTGCTTGTTGAGAGCTTTCCCGTGTAAATAGTTTTATTTCTTTTCTTTTCTTTGGGGGTCGATAGGAGAAGACCATGATTAAATTGTTGAAATGGCTCTTATATGCATTATTGTTGATTTAACCAAGAGCCCATATTGCCTTGTCCTCTCCTGTTTATCGAATGCTCGCAGATTCCAGCTTAGTCCAATGCACGTGCACTCTTATTATTATTCACATCGTTCGGTCGTGCAAGTGAAAGGCAATTATGACGATGTATGATGGACTGATTGAGATGAGAGAAGCTGGTATGAACTCGACCTCTCTTGTTTTTGTAAATATGATTAGTTCATCATTCCTGATTCAACCTATTATGAATAAGCATGTTTACAATGACAATTAGAGATCATAGTTGCTTGTGCCATGCTTGATTAGCTATGAGTTATAATGGTTTACCTTGCATGCCAACATGCTATTAAAATGGTTGTGATGTGGTATGATGGGTTGGTATCCTCCTTTGAATGATTTAAGTGACTTGACTTGGCACATGTTCACACATGTAGTTGAAACAAAATCAACATAGCCTTCACGATATTTATGTTCATGGTGGATTATATCCTACTCATGCTTGCACTCAATGTTCATTAAGTTTAATGCATGTTCATGATTGTTGTCGCTCAATAGTTGGTCGCTGGTAACCCACAAGTATAGGGGATCGCAACAGTTTTCGAGGATAGAGTATTCAACCCAAATTTATTGATTCGACACAAGGGGAGCCAAAGAATATTCTCAAGTATTAGCAGCTGAGTTGTCAATTCAACCACACCTGGAAACTTAGTATCTGCAGCAAAGTGTTTAGTAGCAAAGTAATATGATAGTGGTGGTAACGGTAGCAAAAGAGCAATGAAAGTAAAAGCAATATTTTTGGTATTTTGTAGTGATTGTAACAATAGCAACGGGAAAGTAAATAAGCGTAAACCAGTATATGAAAAGCTCGTAGGCATCTGATTGGTGATGGATAATTATGCCGGATGCGGTTCATCATATAACAGTCATAACCTAGGGTGACACAGAACTAGCTCCAATTCATCAATGTAATGTAGGCATGTATTCCGAATATAGTCATATGTGCATATGGAAAAGAACTTGCATGACATATTTTGTCCTACCCTCCCGTGGCAGCGGGGTCCTAATGGAAACTAAGGGATATTAAGTCCTCCTTTTAATAGAGAACCGGAACAAAGAATTAGCACATAGTGAATACATGAACTCCTCAAGCTATGGTCATCACCGGGAGTGGTCCCGATTATTGTCACTTCGGGGTTGCCGGATCATAACACATAGTAGGTGACTATAGACTTGCAAGATAGGATCAAGAACTCACATATATTCATGAAAACATAATAGGTTCAGATCTGAAATCATGGCACTCGGGCCCTAGTGACAAGCATTAAGCGTAGCAAAGTCATAGCAACATCAATCTCAGAACATAGTGGATACTAGGGATCAGACCCTAACAAAACTAACTCGATTACATGATAAATCTCATCCAACCCATCACCGTCCAGCAAGTCTACGATGGACTTACTCACGCACGGCGGTGAGCATCATGAAATTGGCGATGGAGGATGGTTGATGATGACAACGACGACGAATCCCCCTCTCCGGAGCCCCGAACAGACTCGAGATCAGCCCTCCCGAGAGGTTTTAGGGCTTGGCGGCGGCTCCGTATCATAAAACGCAATTCTTGTTCTTTTTTTTCTCCCCGAAAGCAAATATATAGAGTTGGAGTTGGTGTCGGAAGGTCTCCAGGGGGCCCACGAGGTAGGGGGCACGCCCCCACCCTCGTGGACAGGTGTGGGCCCCCTGGTATTCATCTTTGGCGAGAATTTATTATTATTTTTTTATAAGATGTTCCGTGGAGTTTCAGGTCATTCCGAGAAATTTTGTTTTCTGCACATAAAACAACATCATGGCAATTCTGCTAAAAACAGCGTCAGTCCGGTTTAGTTCCATTCAAATCATGCAAGTTAGAGTCCAAAACAAGGGCAACAGTGTTTGGAAAAGTAGATCCAACGGAGACGTATCAACTCCCCCAAGCTTAAACCCTTGCTTGTCCTCAAGCAATTCAGTTGACAAACTGAAAGAGAAAAGAAAAACTTTACAAACTCTGTTTGCTCTTGTTGTTGTAAATATGTCAAGCAGACATTCAAGTTTTCAAAGAAAGATCATGACTAACCACATTTGCAATAATTCTCAGGTCTCATGTTTACTCATATCAATAGCATAATCAACTAGCGAGCGATAATAATAAATCGCGGATGACAACACTTTCTCAAAACAATCATAATATGATATAACAGGATGGTATCTCGCTAGCCCTTTCCGAGCCTGCAAAACATAAATGCAGAGCACCTTTAAAGATCAAGGACTGACTAGACATTGTAATTCATGGTAAAAGAGATCCAGTCATAGTCATACCCAATATAGATTAATAGTGATGCATGCAAATTATGGCTGTGCTTTCCAGCTAGTGCTCTTTAATAAGAGGGTGATGACTCAACATAAAAGTAAATAGATAGGCCCTTCGCAGAGGGAAGAGGGGATTTGTAGAGGTGCCAGAGCTCGGTTTTGAAATAGAGATAAATAATATTTTGAGCGGTATACTTTCATTGTCAACATAACAACTAAGAGATGGCAATATCTTCCATGTCACACACATTATAGGCGGTTCCCAAACAGAATGGTAAAGTTTATACTCCCCCTCCACCAACAAGCATCAATCCATGACTTGCTCGAAACAACGAGTGTCTCCAACTAACATCAGGTCCCAGGGGGAGTTTTGTTTGCAATTATTTTGATTTAGTTTGCATAAAGCATGGGACTGGGCATCCAGGTGACCAGCCATTTTCTCGTGAGTGAGGAGCGGAGTCCACTTCTCTTGAGAATAACCCGCTTAACATGGAAGATAAGGACAGCCATAGTTGATACATGAGCTATTTGAGCATACAAAACAGAATGTTTATTTGAAGGTTTAGAGTTTGGCACATACAAATTTGCTTGGAACGGCAGGTAGATACCGCATATAGGAAGGTATAGTGGACTCATGTGGAATAACTTTGGGGTTTAAGGGATTGGATGCACAAGCAGTATTCCCGCTTAAATGCAGTGAAGGCTAGCAAAAGACTGGGAAGCGACCAACTAGAGAGCGACAACAGCCATGTACATGCATTGAAATTAATAAACATTGGATGCAAGCATGAGTAGGATATAATCCACCATGAACATAAATATCGTGAAGGCTATGTTGATTTGTTTCAACTACATGCGTGAACATGTGCCAAGTCAAGTCACTTAAATCATTCAAAGGAGGATACCACCACATCATAACCATCTTAATAGCATGTTGGCACGCAAGGTAAACCATTATAACTCATAGCTAATCAAGCATGGTACAAGTAACTATGATCTCTAATTGTCATTGCAAACATGTTTACTCATAATAAGCTGAATCAAGAACGATGAACTCATCATATTTACAACAACAAAAGAGGTCGAGTTCATACCAGCTTTTCCCACCTTAGTCAATCCATCCTATATCATCATAATTGCCTTTCACTTGCCCGTCCGAACGATGTGAATAATAATAAGAGTGCACGTGCATTGGACTAAGCTGGAATCTGTGAGCATTCAATAAACAGGAGAAGACAAGGCAATATGGGCTCTTGGTTAAATCTACAATAATGCATATAAGAGCCACTTCAACAATTTAATCATGGTCTTCTCCTATCGACCCCCAAAGAAAAGAAAAGAAGTAAAAATATTTACACGGGAAAGCTCCCAACAAGAAAAAGAAGAACGGGAAATATTTTTGGGTTTTCTTTTTAATTACTTCTACAGCAAGAAAAGTAAACTACTACTATTTTTTTGTTTTTTCTTAAGGTTTATTAAACACACAAGAAGAAAGCAGGAAAAAGAAAATAAACTAGCATGGATATTACAGTGAAAGAGTATGAGCACCGACATCTAGCAATGAGTGTGTGTGAACATAAATGTAATGTCGGTGAGAAATACGTACTCCCCCAAGCTTAGGCTTTTGGCCTAAGTTGGTTTATTGCCAGGGATAGCCTGGCGGATACCCGTAGGTGTAGCTGGGGTCGTACTGCGACGAAGAGTAGTTGGGGTTATACTGTGATGCAGCAGCTATCGCCTCCTGAGCTGCAGCGTGGAGTCGGGCTGCCTCCGCTCTCCTCTCGTACTCATATGCCTCCTCCCTGGTAATAGTATATCTTACATTTGCTGGTAATCAAAGAAGGCAGGAGCAGGGAGAGTAATACGGACAACATGCCGTTTGTTAAAGATTAGTCGATACTGGAGAGGTGATTCAGTCCTCTCGACAAACTGGTGAGAAACCATAGAATCAAAATCTAAATAAGCAGGAGGCAACTCCATGTCTCCTTCACAAACGTCTATCTCAAGAAAATTAGCTAAGCGGGTTGCACAAATTCCTCCAAAGAAATCTCCGTTATATCTATTATGATGCAACCTATGAGCTACAATGGCTCCCATATGATAAGATTGGTCTCCTAACACAGCACTCCTGAGAATGCTAAGGTCAGGGACACACATGTTACATGCTTCATCCTTAGCATTTATGCACCTACCTATGAAGAGAGCAAAATAATGTATAGCAGGAAAGTGAATGCTCCCTATGGTAGCTTGCGTTATATCCCTAGATTCCCCTACAGTTATACTAGCAAGAAAGTTTCTAAATTCAGATTTAGGAGGATCCCTAACACTACCCCATTGTGGAAGTTTGCAAGCAAAAGTGAAATCCTCTAAGTCCATGGTATAAGATTTGTCATAAAGATCAAACATGACTGAAGGAGAATTACGCGAAGATGAAAACTCAAACCTCCTCACAAATGAGCTTGTGAGATCATGATACTGGGGGAATTTGTCTGCCTCAAAGTCCACAAGACCGGCATTACGCAAATATGCGTTAAATTCTTCTTTGATTCCCGCACGATCCATGAAATTTTCCGACGGCCATTCACAAGGCCGCACTAGAGCGTCTCTTGGTGGTTCCTCGTCAGCATCACGCATAGCAAGCCTGGGTCCTTGCTTCTTAGAAGAACCACCTTGGAACATCTTCCTAAGCATATTGTTTTCCTCTGAAAAATTTCTAAAATTTTTAGTAACTTCAAACAAAAGTGAACCAACTTCAATAAAACTGATAGCAACTACTCCTACAAGTGGCTAGAGCCTATATCAAGCATTAGAACTACTTGGAACCATATAAATTTGACATGCAAGCTCAAGAACATGGTCACCTATGCAGCATAAATTTGCAATGAATAAAGCACTAGAACAAAAACTAATTGGACCAATGGAGGAGTCACATACCAAGGAACAATCTCCCCAAGCAGTTTTGCGAGAGGTGCTTTGAGCAAGGAGATTGAAAATCACAGCAAAGAGAGCTAGAACTCGTGCTTGAGCTAGTTTTTCGTGTTTGTGGGAGGAAGAAGAAGAGGATGGGTGCAGGAATAAGTGGAGGAGGGCCACCGTGGGCCCACGAGGCAGGGGGCGCGCCCAGGGGGGTAGGGCGCACCCTCCACCCTCGTGGCAGTGGCAGCTCCCCATGTGATTTTTGCACAGTAAATCCTCAAATATTCCCGAAAAAATCATATTAAATTGGCATGGCATTCTGAGGACTTTTATTTTCGAGATATTTTTATATTGCACGGATAAATCAGGAAACAGACAGAAAAATACTATTTTACTTTATTTCAACTAAATAACAGAAAGTATAAAGAGGGTACATAAGTTTGTTCTTCTAGTTTCATCCATCTCATGCTCATCAAAAGGAATCCACTAACAAGGTTGATCAGGTCTTGTTAACAAACTCATTCCGATTAATATGAAACCAGAGAAATTTCGAATAACACTGTGTTACCTCGACGGGGATATGCACATCCCCAATAATAAGTATGTCATATTTCTTCTTGACACTAGGAAGAGGAAATTCAAAACCTCCAAATATAATCGATGGAATTTTTCCAATAGAGTTGATACTATGAACTTGAGGTTGTTTCCTCGGAAAGTGTACCATATGCTCATTACCATTAACATGAAAAGTGACATTGCTTTTGGTGCAATCAATAACAGCCCCTGCAGTATTCAGAAAAGGTCTTCCAAGAATAATAGATATACTATCATCCTCGGGAATATCAAGAATAACAAAGTCTGTTAAAATAGTAACGTTTGCAACCACAACAGGCACATCCTCACAAATACCGACAGGTATATCAGTTGATTTATCAGCCATTAGCAAATATATTTCAGTAGGTGTCAACTTATTCAAGTCAAGTCTACAATATAAAGAGAGAGGCATAACACTAACACCGGCTCCCAGATCACATAAAGCAGTTTTAACATAGTTTCTTTTAATGGAGCATGGTATAGTAGGTACTCCTGGATCTCCAAGTTTCTTTGGTATTCCAGCCTTAAAAGTATAATTAGCAAGCATGGTGGAAATTTCAGCTTCCGGTATCTTTCTTTTATTAGTAATGATATCCTTCAAATACTTAGCATAAGGATTAGTTTTGAGCATATCAGTCAATCACATACGCATAAAAGATAGGTCTAATCATTTCAAAGAAGCGCTCAAAATCCTCATCATCCTTTTTCTTGGATGGTTTGGGAGGAAAAGGCATGGGTTTACGAACCCAAGGTTTTCTTTCTTTACCATGTTTCTTAGCAACAAAGTCTCTCTTATCATAACGTTGATTCTTTGATTGTGGGTTATCAAGATCAACAAAGAGTTCAATTTCTACATCATTATCATTACTAGGTTGAGCATCATCATGAACATCATCATTAACATTTTCACTAGGTTCATCTTCATTACCAGATTGTGTTTCAGCATCAGACATAGATATATCATTTGGATTCTCAGGTGGTTCAACAATTGGTTCACTAGAAGTTTGCAAAGTCCTATCATTTTTCTTTTTCTTCCTTTTAGAAGAACTAGGTACATCAATATTATTTCTCTGAGAATCTTGCTCAACTCTCTTAGGGTGGCCTTCAGGATACAAAGGTTGTTGAGTCATTCTACCAGTTGTAGTAGCCACTCTAACAGCATAATCATTTTTCTTACTATTCATTTCATCAAGCAATTCTTTTTGAGCTTTAAGTACTTTTTCTACTTGAGTGGTAACCATAGAAGCATGTTTGCTAACGAGTTTAAGTTCACCTCTAATATTAGCCATATAATCACCCAAGTGTTTAGTCATATAAGCATTTTGTTTTAACTGTCTACCAAAATAAGCATTGAAGTCTTCTTGCTTAAACATAAAGTTATCAAACTCATCCAAGCACTGACTAGCAATTTTAGTAGGAGGGATTTCAGCTTTATCATATCTATAGAGAGAATTTACCTTTAGTACCCGTGTCGGGTTATCTAGGTCTGGAGGTTCTTCAATAAATAAAGGATTAAGATCATATGTATCTACAACAGGCGGTAGATTAAGACCATGTATTTCTTCAATAGGAGGTAAATTCTTAACATCTTCAGCTTTAATACCTTTTTCTTTCATAGATTTCTTTGCCTCTTGCATATCTTCAGGACTGAGAAATAGAACACCTCTCTTCTTCGGAGTTGGTTTAGGAATAGGCTCATTAATTGGAGCATGGGCTGGCTCAGGAGCTGGCTCAGGAGATGCCCAATTATTTTCATTTGTCAACATATTGTTCAATAGAATTTCAGCTTCATCCGGTGTTCTTTCTCTAAAAAGAGAACCAGCACAACTATCCAGGTAATCTCTGGAAGCATCGGTTAGTCCATTATAAAAGATATCAAGTATTTCATTTTTCTTAAGAGGATGATCAGGCAAAGCATTAAGTAACTTGAGAAGCCTCCCCAAGCTTGTGGGAGACTCTCTTCTTTAATTTGCACAAAGTTGTATATTTCCTTTAAAGCAGCTTGTTTCTTATGAGCAGGGAAATATTTAGCAGAGAAGTAATAAATCATATCCTGGGGACTACGCACACAACCAGGATCAAGAGAATTAAACCATATATTAGCATCACCCTTTAATGAGAATGTAAATATTTTAAGAATATAAAAGTAGCGAGGTCTCTCATCATTAGTGAACATGGTGGCTATATCATTTAATTTAGTAAGATGTGCCACAACAGTTTCAGATTCATAACCATGAAAAGGATCAGATTCAGCCAAAGTAATTATATCAGGATCAACAGAGAATTCAGAATCCTTATCGGGAAAACAAATAGGTGAAGTAGCAAAAGCAGGATCATGCCTCATTTTATCTCTAAGTGATTCTTTGTTCCATTTAGCTATTAACCTTCTAAGCTCATCATTATCATTGCAAGCTAAAATAGCGGCAGAAGATTCCATATAAAAAAATAACCTTCAGGAATAACAGGCCTATCCTCATCATCATTTTCATCAATATTATCAGATTCAATAATTTCTTTCTCTCTAGCCCTAGCAATTTGTTCATCAAGAAATTCACTAAGGGGCACGGTAGTATCAAGCATAGAAGTAGTTTCATCATAACTATCATGCATAGCAGAAGTGGCATCATCAATAACATGCGACATATCAGAACGAATAGCAGAAGCAGGTTTAGGTGTCGCAAGCTTACTCATAATAGAAGGTGAATCAAGTGCAGAGCTAGATGGCAGTTCCTTACCTCCCCTCGTAGTTGAGGGATAAAATTTTGTTTTCTCGTCTTTCAAGTTCTTCATAGTGTCCAGCAGATATAAATCCCAAGTGACTCAAAGAATAGAGCTATGCTCCCCAGCAACGGCGCCAGAAAAAGGTCTTGATAACCCACAAGTATAGGGGATCACAACAGTTTTCGAGGGTAGATTATTCAACCCAAATTTATTGATTCGACACAAGGGGAGCCAAAGAATATTCTCAAGTATTAGCAGCTGAGTTGTCAATTCAACCACACACCGAAACTTAGTATCTGCAGCAAAGTGTTTAGTAGCAAAGTAATATGATAGTGGTGGTAACGGTAGCAAAAGAGCAATGAAAGTAAAAGCAATATTTTTGGTATTTTGTAGTGATTGTAACAATAGCAACGGGAAAGTAAATAAGCGTAAACCAGTATATGAAAAGCTCGTAGGCATCGGATCGGTGATGGATAATTATGCCGGATGCGGTTCATCATATAACAGTCATAACCTAGGGTGACACAGAACTAGCTCCAATTCATCAAAGTAATGTAGGCATGTATTCCGAATATAGTCATACGTGCTTATGGAAAAGAACTTGCATGACATCTTTTGTCCTACCCTCTCGTGGCAGCGGGGTCCTAATGGAAACTAAGGGATATTAAGGCCTCCTTTTAATAGAGAACTGGAACAAAGCAATAGCACATAGTGAATACATGAACTCCTCAAACTATGGTCATCACCGGGAGTGGTCCCAATTATTGTCACTTCGGGGTTGCCGGATCATAACACATAGTAGGTGACTATAGACTTGCAAGATAGGATCAAGAACTCACATATATTCATGAAAACATAATAGGTTCAGATCTGAAATCATGGCACTTTCGGGCCCTAGTGACAAGCATTAAGCATAGCAAAGTCATAGCAACATCAATCTCGAACATAGTGGATACTAGGGATCAAACCCTAACAAAACTAACTCGATTACATGATAAATCTCATCCAACCCATCACCGTCCAGCAAGCCTATGATGGAATTACTCACGCACGGCGATGAGCATCATGAAATTGGTGATGGAGGATGGTTGACGATGACGACGGCGACGAATCCCCCTCTCCGGAGCCCCGAACGGACTCCAGATCAGCCCTCCCGAGAGGTTTTAGGGCCTGGCGGCGGCTCTGTATCATAAAACGCGATGATTTCTTCTTCTTTATTTTTTTCTCCCCGAAAGCAAATATATAAAGTTGGAGTTGGCGTCGGAAGGTCTCCAGGGGGCCCATGAGGTAGGGTGCGCGCCCTAGGGGGGACGCCCCTACCCTCGTGGACAGGGTGTGGGCCCCCTGGTCTTCATCTTTGGCGAGGATTTTTGTATTATTGTTTATAAGATGTTCCATGGAGTTTCAGGTCATTACGAGAACTTCTGTTTTCTGCACATAAAACAACATCATGGCAATTCTGCTGAATACAGCGTCAGTCCAGGTTAGTTCCATTCAAATCATGCAAGTTAGAGTCCAAAACAAGGGCAAAAGTGTTTGGAAAAGTAGATACGACGGAGACGTATCAATCGCTTCCCAATCTTTTGCTAGCCTTCACTTGTACTAAGTGGGAATACTGCTTGTGCATCCAATTTCTTAAACCCCAAAGTTATGCCATATGAGTCCACTATACCTTGCTATATGCGGTATCTACCTGCCGTTCCAAGTAAATTTGTATGTGCCAAACTCTAAACCTTCAAATGAAATTCTGTTTTGTATGCTCGAATAGCTCATCTATCAACTAGGGCTGTCCGTATCTTCCATGTTAGGCGGGTTATTCTCAAGAGGAGTGGACTCCGCTCCTCACTCACGAGAAAATGGCTGGTCATCGGGATGCCCAGTCCCATGCTTTATGCAAACTAAATCAAAATAATTGCAAACAAAACTAACCTGGGACTGTTGTTAGTTGGAGGCACTCGTTGTTTCGAGCAAGCCATGGATTGATGCTTGTTGGTGGAGGGGGAGTATAAACTTTACCATTCTGTTTGGGAACCGCCTATAATGTGTGTAGCATGGAAGATATTGCCATCTCTTGGTTGTTATGTTGACAATGAAAGTATGCCACTCAAAATGTTATTTATCTCTGCTTTAAAATCGAGCTCTGGCACCTCTACAAATCCCTTCTTCCCTCTGCGAAGGGCCTATCCATTTACTTTTATGTTGAGTCATCACCCTCTTATTAAAAAGCACCAGCTGGAGAGCACCGCTGTCATTTGCATCCATTACTATTAATTTATATTGAGTATGACTATGATTGGATCTCTTTTACCATGAATTACAATGTTCAGTCAGTCCTTGATTTATAAAGGTGCTCTGCATTTATGTTTTGCGGTCTCAGAAAGGGCTAGCGAGATACCATCTTGTTATATCATATTATGATTGTTTTGAGAAAGTGTTGTCATCCGAGATTTATTATATGGCTTGCTAGTTGATTATGTTATTGATATGAGTAAACATGAGACCTAGGAGTTATTGCAAATGTGGTTAGTTATGATCTTTGCTTAAAACCTGAATGCTGGCTTGACATAGGTACAACAACAAGAGCAACCAGAGTTTGTAGAAGTTTTTCTTTATCACTTTCAGTTTATCAACTGAATTGATTGAGGACAAGCAAAGGTTTAAGCTTGGGGGAGTTGATACGTCTCCATCGTATCTACTTTTCCAAACACCTTTGCCCTTGTTTTGGACTCTAACTAGCATGATTTGAATGGAACTAACCAGACTGATGCTGTTTTCAGCAGAATTTCCATGGTGTTATTTATGTGCAGAAACAAAAGTTCTCGGAATGACCTGAAACTCCACGGAACTTATTTTTGGAAAATATTAAAAATACTGGAAGAAGAATCCACGTCAGGGGGCGCACACCCTGTCCACGAGGGTGGGGGGCGCGCCCCCTGCATTGTGGGCCCCCTGACGCTCTACCAACCTCAACTCCAACTCCATATATTCGTGTTCGGAGAGAAAAAAATCAGAGAGAAGGATTCATTGTGTTTTACGATACGGAGCCGCCGCCAAGCCCTAAAACCTGTCGGGAGGGCTGATCTAGAGTCCATTCGGGGCTCCGGAGAGGGGAATCCGTTGCCGTCGTCATCATCAACAATCCTCCATGACCAATTTCATGATGCTCACCGCCGTGCGTGAGTAATTCCATTGTAGGCTTGCTGGACGGTGATGGGTTGGATGAGATTTATCATGTAATCGAGTTAGTTTTGTTAGGGTTTGATCCCTAATATCCACTATATTCGGAGATTGATGTTGCTATGACTTTGCTATGCTTAATGCTTGTCACTAGGGCCCGAGTGCCATGATTTCAGATCTGAACCTATTATGTTTTCATGAATATATGTGAGTTCTTGATCCTATCTTGCAAGTCTATAGTCACCTACTATGTGTTATGATCCGGCAACCTCAAGTGACAATAATCAGGACCACTCATTTGTGATGACCATAGTTTGAGGAGTTCATGTATTCACTATGTGTTAATGCTTTGGTCCGTACTCTATTAAAAGGAGGCCTTAATATCCCTTAGTTTCCGTTAGGACCCCGGCCAGCAACGGGAGGGTAGGACAAAAGATGTCATGCAAGTTCTTTTCCATAAGCACGTATGACTATATTCGGAATACATGCCTACATTACATTGATGAATTGGAGCTAGTTCTGTGTCACCCTATATTATGACTATTACATGATGAACTGCATCCGGCATAATTCTCCATCACTGATCCAATGCCTACGAGCTTTTCACATATTGTTCTTCACTTATTTACTTTTCCGTTGCTACTGTTACAATCACTACAAAACCCAAAAATATTACTTTTGTTATCATTACCGTTACTTCCATATTACTTTGCTACTAAATACTTTGCTGCAGATATTAAGTTATCCAGGTGTGGTTGAATTGACAACTCAGCTGCTAATACTTGAGAATATTCCTTGGCTCCCCTTGTGTCGAATCAATAAATTTGGGTTGAATACTCTACCCCCGAAAACTGTTGCGATCCCCTATACTTGTGGGTTATCACCCCTCTTCCCTTCCTACTCCGAATAGGAATAGGAAAAGGGGGAGGCCGAGGGAGGACCCCAAGTAGGATTCCTCCTACTTGTAGGATTCCTCCTACTTGGGGTGCCCCCTTGGCTGCCTCTCCTCCCCTAACCACTAGAACACACAACAAACATTGTTAGCCATGTGCGGCGCCCCCCTCCACAGTTTACGTCTCCGGTCATATTCACGTTGTGCTTAGGCGAAGCCCTGTGCGGATCACTTCACCATCACCATCACCACGCCATCGTGCTGACGGAACTCTCCCTCGACACTTTGCTAGATCAAGAGTTCAAGGGACATCATCGAGCTGAACGTGTGCAGAACTCGGAGGTGTCGTACGTTCGGTGCTTGATCGGTCGGAACAAGAAGAAGTTCGACTACATCAACCGCGTTGTCAAACGCTTCCGCTTTCGGTCTATGAGGGTACGTGGACACACTCTCCCCCTCTCGTTGCTATGCATCGCCTAGTTAGATCTTGCGTGAGCGTAGGAATTTTTTTAAATTTCATGCTACATTACCCTACAGTGGCATCCGAGCCTGGTCTATGCGTAGATGATATGCACGAGTAGAACACAAAGAGTTGTGGGCGATAATAGTCATACTGTTACCACCAACGTCTTATTTTGATTCGGCTGTATTGTTGGATGAAGCGGCCCGGACCAACCTTACATGACCACGTTCATGAGACCGGTTCCACCGACAGACATGCAACTTGTTTTTCATAAAGGTGGCTGGTGGTTGTCTGTTTCTCCAACTTTAGTTGAATCGAATTTGACTACGGCCGGTCCTTGTTGAAGGTTAAAATAGCAAACTTGACGAAACATCGTTGTGCTTTTGATGCATAGGTAAGAATGGTTCTTACTAGAAGCTCATAGCAGCCACGTAAAACTTGCAACAACAAAGTAGAGGACGTCTAACTTGTTTTTGCAGGGGATGTTGTGATGCGATATGGTCAAGACATGATGTGATATACGTTGTTGTATGAGATGATCATGTTTTGTAAAAGTTATCGGCAACTGGCAGGAGCCTTATGGTTGTTACTTTATTGTATGAAATGCAATCGCCATGTAATTGCTTTATTTTATCACTATGCATTAGCGATAGTTGTAGAAGCAATAGTTGGCGAGACAACAACGACGCTACGATGGAGATCAAGGTGTCAAGCCGGTGACGATGGAGATCATGACGGTGCTTTGGAGATGGAGATCAAAGGCACAACATGATGATGGCCATATCATGTCACATATTTTGATTGCATGTGATGTTTATCTTTTATGCATCTTATTTTGCTTAGTACGGCGATAGCATTATAAGATGACCCATCACTAAAATTTCAAGGTATAAGCATTCTCCCCGAGTATGCACTGTTACGAAAGTTCTTCGTTTGGAGACACCACGTGATGATTGGGTGTGATAGACTCCATGTTCACATACAACAGGTGCAAGACAGTTTTGCACATGCGGAATACTCGGGTTAAACTTGAAGAGCCTAGCATGTACAGACATGGCCTCGGAACACTGGAGACCGAAAGGTCGAACATGAATCATATAGTAGATATGATTAACATAGAGATGTTCACTGTTGAAGACTACTACATCTCACGTGATGATCGGACATGGTTTAGTTGATTTGGATCACGTAATCATTTAGTTGACTCGAGGGATGTCTATCTAAGTGGGAGTTCTTAAGTAATATGATTAATTGAACTTAATTTATTGTGAACTTAGTCCTGATAGTATTAGCATATGTATGTTGTAGATCAATAGCTCGCGTATAGCTCCCCTATTTTATTTTTTGATATGTTCCTAGAGAAAACTAAGTTGAAAGATAATAGTAGCATTGATGCGGACTGGGTCCGTGATCTGAGGATTATCCTCATTGCTGCACAGAAGAATTGTGTCCTTGATGCACCGCTTGGTGACAGACCTATTGCAGGAGCAGATGCAGACGTTATGAACGTCTGGCAAGCTCGGTATAATGACTACTTAATAGTTTATTGCACCATGCTTTACGGCTTAGAACCGGGACTTCAAAAATGTTTTGAACGTCATGGAGCATATGAGATGTTCCAAGAGTTGAAATTGGTATTTCAGACTCATGCCCGTGTCGAGAGGTATGAGACCTCTGACAAGTACTTTGCCTACAAGATGGAGGAGAATAGCTCAACCAGTGAGTATGTGCTCAGAATGTCTGGGTACTACAATCACTTGAATCAAGTTGGAGCTAATCTTCCAGATAAGATAGTGATTGACAGAGTTCTCTAATTACTATCACCAAGCTACTAGAACTTCGTGATGAACTATAATGTGCAAGGGATAACGAAAAGATTCTTGAGCTCTTCACGATGCTGAAATCGGCGAAGGTAGAAATCAAGAAAGAGCATCAAGTGTTGATGGTTAACAAGACCACTAGTTTCGAGAAAAAAGGGCAAGGGAAAAGAAATGGAACTTCAAGAAGAATGACAAGCAAGTTGCCACTCCCGTGAAGAAGCCCAAAGCTAGACCTAAGCCAAACCGAGTGCTTCTACTTCAAAAGGAATGGTCACTGAAAGCAAAACTACCCCAAATACTGGCGAATAAGAAGGATGGCAAAGTGAACAAAGATATATTTGATATACATGTTATTGATGTGTATTTTACTAGTGTTCATACTAACCCCAGGGTATTTGATACCAGTTCAGTTGCTAAGATTAGTAACTCAAAACAGGAGTTACAGAATGAACAGAGACAAGTTAAGGGCGAGGTGACGATGTGTGTTGGAAGTGATTCCACGGTTGATAAGATCACCATCGCACACTCCCTCTACCTTCGAGATTAGTATTGGACCTAAATAAATGTTATTTGGTGTTTGCGTTGGGCATGAATATGATTGGATCATGTTTATTGCAATACGGTTATTCATTCAAGTTAAAGAATAATTGTTGTTCTGTTTACATGAATAAAACCTTCTATGGTCATACACCCAATGTAAATGGTTTATTGAATCTCGATCGTAGTGATACACATATTCATAATATTGATGCCAAAAGATGCAAGGTTGATAATGATAGTGCAACATATTTGGGGCACTGCCATTTAGGTCATATTGGTGTAAAGCGCATGAAGAAACTCCATGCAGATGGGCTTTTGGAATCACTTGATTATGAATCATTTGGTACTTGCAAACCATGCCTCATGGGCAAGATGACTAAAACTCTGTTCTCCGAAACAATGGAGCGAGCCAATGAATTATTTGAAATAATACATACCGATGTATGCAGTCCAATGAGTGTTGAGGCCCGTGGCGAGTATCGTTATTTTCTGACCTTCACAGATGATTTGAGCAGATATGGGTATATCTACTTAATGAAACACAAGTATGAAACATTTGAAAAGTTCAAAGAATTTTAGAGTGAAGTGGAGAATCATCATAATAAGAAAATAAAGTTTCTACGATCTGATCGCGGAAGCGAATATTTGAGTTACGAGTTTGGCCTTCATTTTACACAATGTGGAATAGTTTCACAACTCACGCCACCTGGAACACCACATCGTAATGGTGTGTCCGAACGTCGTAACTGTACTTTATTGGATATGGTGCGATCTATGATGATGTCTCTTACCGATTTACCACTATTATTTTGGGGTTATGCATTAGAGACAGCGCTACATTCACATTAAATAGGGCACCATCTAAATCCGTTGAGACGACACCGTATGAACTGTGGTTTGGCAAGAAACCTAAGTTGTCGTTTCTTAAAGTTTAGGGTTGCGATGCTTATGTGACAAAGCTTCAGCCTGATAAGCTCGAATCTAAATCGGAGAAATATGTCTTCATAGGATACCCAAAAGAAACTGTTGGGTAAACCTTCTATCACAGATCCAAAGGCAAGATTGAGGGAGTCCTGGATTAGGGGGTCTCTGGACAGCCGGTCTATATCCTTTGGCCGGACTGTTGGACTATGAAGATACAAGATTGAAGACTTCGTCCCGTGTCCGGATGGGATTCTCCTTGGCGTGGAAGGCAAGCTTGGCAATCCGGATATGTAGATCTCCTTCCTTGTAACCTACCCTGTGTAACCCTAGCCCCCTCCAGTGTCTATATAAACCGGAGGGTTTAGTCCGTAGGGCAACAACAATCATACCATAGGCTAGCTTCTAGGGTTTAGCCTCTACGATCTCGTGGTAGATCAACTCATGTAATACTCATATCATCAAGATCAATCAAGCAGGAAGTAGGGTATTACCTCCATCGAGAGGGCCCGAACCTGGGTAAACATCGTGTCACCCGCCTCCTGTTACCATCCGCCTTAGACGCACAGTTCGGGACCCCCTACCCGAGATCCGCCGGTTTTGACACCGACATTGGTGCTTTCATTGAGAGTTCCACTATGCTGTCATCATAAGGAGGGATGGCTCGTCTCGTTGTCAAGAACAACGTCACCTCTGGGGGAGCCCTGGCTGTAGGCCAAGCTCTCCGACTAGGCGGCTTCGTCATGACCGCCCGTTCGGCCGCTGCGCCGACGATGACTTCTCGGGTCATTGAAAATAGCCTCCACATCGGCTCAGAATTCACCGAACAGATGGATCCAATGGAGCTCTCCTCTTTGAACGAGCTCTTGGATCGCATCGCCGCTTTGGGAGTCGCTACGGACTATGATCGGATTGGGCTTAAACCCGACCAAAGGGAGATTAACTCTCCGCCGGTCACCCATCAGATAAGCGGTGGTGGAGGAGCAATGCGGCAATTCTTCCTCTATCCCGAGGGCGAACTATGTCCGGATTCGAGCTCTGAGCGGATACTCATCCACGGAGGACATCGCCCAAACCACGAACCTAGAATCAGTGACATGCCAAACCCGCGGGGCAACATCCCGGAGCCCGAACTTCCAAGATTGGAAACTCCCCCGCCCCTGGGTCTTAGATTGGGTCAAGGCCTGGACTTAAATCCACCCACCCACCCAGATATGAATGATCTTTCCCACATTAGGCAAGAGCCCCAATAGACAATACATCACTATTGGGACAGATTCCTCCTTGTAATGAACAAGGTCAAGGACTGTCGCGAGGAAGACGCAATTTCGTTCTTTTGCAACAATTGCACGGACAAGGGAGTCCTCAACAACATAAGTCGCCGTGACATAGCACACTTTGCTGACTTGGCAGCCATAGTACGGAAATATTTTGCGACGGAAAGCGCCTGGAAAACCCAAACAAAATTTTGGGATAATCCGGCTCTGACATAACCCCTAGTCCGAACTAAAAGGGCGCACTCTCATAAGTCGCCCGACTCAACTACAAAGAAGCAAAAGCCCACTACAGGGCGTGGAACCGTACTGGAGGGATGGCTTAACGGGCCCTGCAAAATTCACAGTACAACGGATACTATACCAACACACAACCTTAGGGCATGTTGGGTACTCCGATAGGTGGCCAAGAGTGGTGAGGATCTCCTCATTCAAAACACCGCAGAGCACTATCCCGCGGTTAACAATACAGTATTCACAGTCTTCGAGACCTTCGCCTCAAATAATAGGCATAAGCGAGCACTCCGCAGCCTTGCCGAAGTCTGCCACGTGGCAGCAACAAATCCATGGAGTGATACAGCTATCACCTTCAATGCCAGTGATGAACCTAAATTCCGAACATCCCGAGCACCAGCCGCCTTGGTCGTCAGTCCAATTGTGGACGGCTTTCGTCTTACTAAAGTGCTCATGGACGGCGGCAGCGGATAAAACCTCATTTATGAGGAGACTCTTCAAAAAATGGAAATAAACAGAAACCGCATTGAGCAAAGCAGCACCACCTTCTAAGGAATTATCCCCAGTCGGGAGGCACAATGCGCTGGGAAAATCACACTAGATGTGGTATTCGGCACTTCGGAGAATTACAGGTCCGAAGAAATTACATTCCAAGTGGCCCCGTTCAGTAGCGGATACCACGCCCTTCTAGGGCGGGAGGCATTCACGATCTTCCAAGCCATACCCCATTACGGGTACATGAAGCTTAAAATGCCCGGGCCCAATGGAATCATCACTCTAGCTAGTGATCCGGACATAGCACACTGCGTCGAAAACAAAATAGCCGCATTGGCCCTCGAGGCATTATCCGAAGCCCTTGCGGTGGAGGAATTAACTGCGTTGTGCTCCATAGTGGACAGGGACGGCGTGATACTCGACAAAATATCCAAGTCCACCTCTTTTAAACCAGCAGATGAAATAGTCAAATTCCAAGTCCACCCAACGGACCCTACAAAAACAGCATCCATCGGGGCATAGTTAAACCCCGCTATAGACGCCGCACTACAGGAGTTCCTGCGCGAGAATTGGGACATATTCGCCTGGCACCCTTCGGACATGCCAGGAATCCCACGCAGGCTGGCCGAGCATAGCCTTAACATCCTAAAAGGATTTAAGCCGGTCAAGCAAGCTCTTCGGCGTTTCTCCGAACCTAAGCGACAAGCCATGGGAGAGTAGCTAGCCAAGTTACTGGAGGCTGGATTCATCAGGGAAATAAAACATCCAGACTGGCTAGCAAACCTGGTGATGGTACCAAAAAAGGATAAATCCTGGCGCCTATGTGTCTATTTTAAAGACCTTAACAAGGCTTGCCCCAAGGATCCCTTCCCCCTCCCTCGCATCGATCAAATTATCGATGCTACCGCAGGACATGACTCACTGTGTTTCCTCGATGCATACTCCGGATACCATCAAATTAAGATGGCAGAGTCCGATCAAGCCGCAACGGCATTTATCACTCCATACGACCCCTTCTGTTTCAACACCATGCCCTTCGGGCTCAACCTATCAACGCATGATTCAGACATGCTTGGAAACACAGATCGGCAAAACAGTGGAGGCATACGTAGACGATGTGGTCATTAAAACCAGACACGTCGAATCCTTAATAGACGACTTGAGGATCATGTTCGATAATCTCCGAACATACGACATTAAGCTTAACCCGGAAAAATGCGTCTTCGGCGTGCCGCCAGAAAGCTCTTAGGCTTCATCGTTTCCAACAGAGGAATTGAAGCAAATCCGGCTAAAATATGAGCTCTGTCACAGTTGGCCATCCCAACGGACCTCAAGCAAACCCAGAAACTAACTGGATGCGTGGCTGCTTTAAGCCGCTTCATCTCCCGATTAGGAGAAAAGGCACTACCTCTTTATCGCCTCCTGCGGCGCACCGAACAATTCGAGTGGACTGACGCGGCCACTGTCGGATTAGAAGAAATAAAAGCCGTTTTGGCCACAAACCCAATCTTGGCCGCACCTTACATCGGTGAACCAATGCTGCTATATATAGCGGCAACACACCAAGTTGTAAGCGCAGTGCTCGTCGTCGAATGAGAGATGGACGGACACAAATTCCCGCTTCAAAAGCCGGTATACTATGTATCCACCGTCCTCACCCCGTGCAAATCACGGTACCAAGATTATCAAAAGATAGCATATGCGGTCTTCATGGCATCTCGGAAACTACGACACAACTGTCAAGAGTGTTCAATTACGGTGGCCTCTGAAGTGCCACTCAATGACATAATAAACAATCGCGACGCCACAGGCCGGATTGCTAAATGGGCTATTGAGCTCCTCCCGTTCGACATAATATACAAACCACGACGGGCCATCAAGTCTCAAGTCTTTGGCTGATTTAAATGGCCGAATGGATGAAGCGAACTCCCTAAAGAATACGGCGCGTACTCCAATTGGATCATGCACTTCGACGGCTCTAAAATGCTGGCTGGTCTGGGGGCTTGCGTCGTCTTGACGTCCCCACCAGATATACAGTCCAATACGTACTCCAAATACTATACACAGACTCCAACAATGCAGCCGAATACGAGGCCCTGTTACATGGTCTCCGGATGGCAGTATCCATGAGCATTCAACACCTAGAGGTGCGTGGGGACTCGAACCTCACAATATCTCAAATAAATGGAGACTTCGACGCCAAGGATACGAAAATGGTGGCTTATTGCAACGCTGTCCTCAAAATGTCAGCCCGGTTCGAGTGGCTGGAGTTCCACCATGTGGCTCGGGAAAACAATCAGGCGGCGGATATCCTCGACCATATTGGCGCTAAGCGCGACCCCGTCCCACCTAACATCTTCTTGGAAAGGCTATTTAAGCCATCCGTGGTATGGGAAAGGGATACAGAAGCTTAATATAACTATTCTACGGGCTCTATGCCCCACACATGTGTTATTCTTCCACATGTACCTTTTTTCGCTATTATATGCATCGATCTGACTTAAGTTTTGGCCAAGCTGGGTTGCCTAGCTCTTGTGTTTATGCCCTACGTTCCCGTTAATTTGGCTAGGGCATAAGAGGAGCACCTCTGCGATTGTTACTGCCGGGTCAACCGAATGTGTACCTCAGACTGGGTGAAGTCGAAAGCTAGCATTCTTAAAGGAATACTCGGTCGGTGAACAAAAGATGACTTTTATTTATTTTACTACATTGCCCCCAGAGGTTTATAGCCTGCGTCTCTTCTCGCAGTTCGGACATGCACATTAGGGCATGCATACCCAGGGAAAGGAACACTTAACGGAACTATTCTCCTTGGAAGATGTTTCTTACTATCCATGTAATATAGCATAGCTAGTTGGGTACTTGTCTGTTCAAGCACTTATGACCCCTACGCCTGGTTTCCACGCATACCCCAGTTTTTACATAACAGAGCGGGTATTCGGATACACTCCGGACTGTCGGGTCCAGAGGTTGAAGCGAAAAGTTCCGCCATGACAGATGATTTACAATCCGGCTAGGGACAATACATGTCACTTGAAGTACACAGTCACTTAGACTGACTAAATTCTTCTTCTATACCATCCAACAGGCTGTCTAGCCTACAATCCTGTTGGGAATACTTTGCGGCTAATTCTACTTGGTCATTGAGGACCCACAAGTATAGGGGATCTATCGTAGTCCTTTCGATAAGTAAGAGTGTCGAACCCAACGAGGAGCAGAAGGAAATGATAAGCGGTTTTCAGCAAGGTATTCTCTGCAAATCGAAATAAGTGGTAACATATAGTTTTGTGATAGGATAATTTGTAACGAGCAACAAGTAACAAAAGTAAATAAAGTGTAGCAAGGTGGCCCAATCCTTTTTGTAGCAAAGGACAAGCCTGGACAAACTATTATATAAGGAAAAGCGCTCCCGAGGACACATGGGAATATCGTCAAGCCAGTTTTCATCACGTTCATATGATTCACGTTCGGTACTTTGATAATTTGATATGTGGGTGGACCGGTGCTTGGGTGCTGTTCTTACTTAAACAAACATCCCAGTTATGATTAACCTCTATTGCAAGCATCCGCAACTACAACAAATGTATTAAGGTAAACCTAACCATAGCATGAAACATATGGATCCAAATCAGCCCCTTACGAAGCAACGCATAAACTAGGGTTTAAGCTTACATCACTCTAGCAACCCATCATCTACTTATTACTTCCCAATGCCTTCCTCTAGGCCCAAATAATGGTGAAGTGTTATGTAGTCGACGTTCACATAACACCACTAGAGGCTAGACAACATACATCTCATCAAAATATCGAGCGAATACCAAATTCACATGACTACTAATAGCAAGACTTCTCCCATGTCCTCGGGAACAAACGTAACTACTCACAAAGCATATTCATGTTCATAATCAGAGGGTATTAAGATGCATAAAGGATCTGAACATACGATCTTCCACCAAATAAACCAACTAGCATCAACTACAAGGAGTAATCAACACTACTAGCAACCTACTAGTACCAATCCCGGACTTGGAGACAAGAATTGGATACAAGAGATGAACTAGGGGTTTGAGAGGAGATGGTGCTGGTGAAGATGTTGATGGAGATTGCCCCCTCCCGATGAGAGGAGCGTTGGTGATGACGATGGTGATGATTTCCCCCTCCCGGAGGGAAGTATCCCTGGCAGAACAGCTCTGCCGGAGCCGTAGATTGGTTCCGCCAAGGTTCCGCCTCGTGTCGGCGGAGTCTCGTCCCAAAAGGTTGCTTATGATTTTTTCCTTGACGAAAGACTTGATATAGCAGAAGATGGCCATTGGAGAGCCAACAGGGGGCCCACGAGGTAGGGGGGCGCATACAGGGGTAGGCGTGCCCCCCACCCTCGTGGCCCGGTGGACCCCCTCTGGTGAACTTCTTCCGCTCAATATTTTTTATTATTTCCAAAAATGACTTTCATGGAGTTTTAGGACTTTTGGAGTTGTGCAGAATAGGTCTCCAATATTTTCTCCTTTTCCAAATTGAGAATTCCATTGCCGGCATTCTCCCTCCTTATGTAAACCTTGTAAAATAAGAGAGAATAGGCATAAGTATTGTGACATAATGTGTAATAGAAGCCCATAATGCAATAAATATCGATATAAAGCATGATGCAAAATGGACGTATCAACTCCCCCAAGCCTAGACCTCGCTTGTCCTCAAGCGGAAGCCGATAACGATAAATATGTCCCCATGTTTAGATGTAGAGGTGTCGATAAAAATAAAATACGGACATGAAGGCATCATGATTATTCTCATAACAACAACATAAATAGATATTGTCATATGATTTCTTATGCTCAAGTAATAATCTATTCACAATGCAAAGTAGAATCATAAACTTTATTGAGAACTAACAAACTACAGTCATTGAAGCAATTGCAATTTATCATAACATCAGAAAGAGTCTATGTCAGAGCTCTATAGCAAGTCCACATACTCAACTATCATTTAGTCTTTCATAATTGCTAACACTCACGCAATACTTGTGGTTACGGAGTTTTAATCGGACACAGAGAAAGATAGGGGCTTATAGTTTCGCCTCCCAACCTTTTACCTCAAGGGTAATGCCAACAATAATAACTCATGCTCCCCTACATCCAATTAGATATATCTATCAGGATCTTTCCAACATACTATGCTTGCCAAAGGATAAAGTATAAAAAGGAAAGGTGAAGATCACCATGACTCTTGCATAAGGTAGGAGATAATAATAAAATATAGGCCCTTCACAGAGGGAAGCAGAGGTTGCCATGCGCTTTTATGGTTGGATGCACAAAATCTTAATGCGAAAGAACGTCACTTTATATTGCCCCTTGTGATATGAACCTTTATAATGCAGTCCGTCGCTTTTATTTCTTCCACATCACAAGATCGTATAAAGCTTATTTCCTCCACACCAATCAATCATACATATTTAGAGAGCAATTTTATTGCTTGCACCGATGACAACTTACTTGAAGGATCTTACTCAATCCATAGGTAGGTATAGTGGACTCTCATGGCAAAACTGGTTTAAGGGTTTTTGGAAGCACAAGTAGTATCTCTACTTGGTGCTAAGAATTTGGCTAGCATGAGGGGGAAAGGCAGGCTCAACATGTTGGATGATCCATGACAATATACTTTATCTCAGATATAAGAAAACATAACTCATTACGTTGTCTTCCTTGTCCAACGTCAACTCTTTAGCATGTCATATTTTAATGAGTGCTCCCAATCATAAAAGATGTCCAAGATAGTATATCTATATGTGAAACCTCTCTTTCTTTATTACTTCCTATTAATTGCAATGATGACCAAAGCTATGTTTGCCAACTCTCAACAATTTTTAATCATCATACTCTTTCTATGTGAAGTCATTACTCTCAGTAAGATCAATATGATCTCTTTGTTTCTTTTTATTCTTTTTCTCTTTTATTTTATTCACTCAAGATCATGGCAAAATAATCAAGCCCTTGACTCAACACTAATCTTTATTATATAGCTCACGGACTTGATTACATAGAGGGACCATAAAGCAAAACTCAAAACTAGATCATGCCATAAACTTTATTCTACTAGATCAAGATACTACTAATAGAATAGAACTAAGAAAAAGGGTAAAGATAGGAGTGTGATGGTGATACGATACCGGGGCACCTCCCCCAAGCTTGGCAGTTGCCAAGGGGAGTGCCCATACCCATGTGATTATATCTCCTTTGCTGGTGAAGAGGATGGTGGTGATGATGGATAGTCGCACATCGAGCGTAAGAGGTCCTCGACTTGCGGATAATGCCCTTGAGTGCAACAATATGCTCCTTCAACAAAATATTTTCACTTGTGAGATACTTGTTCTGTATACGAGCTAACTCAATCATCTTGAAAGCTTCGATCTTAGTTGGGGTAAGAAGATTATGATCAAGTTGAAAGATGTCTTCTGCTACCAGAACTTGGTCCTCTATGGCCTTCTTGATCCCTTCATCCTTGTTGATCTCCATGGGTTCTTCCCTCTTCAACTCTATCTTCATCAGCCAAGCATTATTGTCACCATCGTTGGAGGAGGGGGACGACATGATGCCTGGCCTGGACAACCCTGACAGGAGACAGCTAGAAACAAGAAAAGAGGATAATTGCGTGATACGGGAGTCAAAACCTTCGGGAGAATATATAATGAATTTTTACCGACCAAAATACGTATTGTGCAAGAAAACGGAGTCTGGAAGGCACACGAGGTACCCATGAGGTAGGGGGCGCGACCTCCACCCTCGTGGGGCCCTCATGTCCTTCCCAGACTGCTACTTATTTTTCTATTTTTCTAAATATTCGAAAACAGAGAAATATTGCCTTAAAAACTGTTTTGGAGTTGGTTTACTTACCGTACCACATACCTATTCCCTTTCGGAGTATGAAACATTCTGGAAAGTGTCCCTTATGTATTCCTCTGGGGTTACGGTTTCAATAACATTGGTTTCAACATTTATAGGATTACCTGAGATATAATGTTTGGTTCTTTGACCGTTCACCACCTTCGGATTTGTGCCTTTGAAGTTGTCGATTTTTAGGGCACCGGAACAATAGACCTCCTCGATAACGTAAGGACCTTCCCATTTAGAGAGAAGTTTTCCTGCAAAAAATCTTAAACGAGAGTTGTATAGCAATACATAATCACCTACATTAAACTCACGCTTTTGTATCCTTTTATCATGCCATCTTTTAACCTTTTCTTTAAACAACTTGGCATTTTCATAAGCTTGGGTTCTCCATTCATCAAGTGAGCTAATATCAAATAACCTCTTCTCATTGGCAAGTTTGAAATCGTAATTGAGCTCTTTAATAGCCCAATATGTCTTATGTTCTAGTTCGAGAGGTAAGTGACATGCTTTTCCATAAACCATTTTATACGGAGACATACCCATAGGATTTTTATATGCAGTTCTATAGGCCCATAATGCATCATCAAGTTTCTTGGACCAATTCTTTCTAGATCTATTGACAGTCTTTTGCAAAATTAAGTTGAGCTCTCTATTACTCAATTCTACTTGACCACTAGACTGTGGGTGATAAGGAGATGCAATTCTATGATTAACATCATACTTAGCAAGCATTTTATGGAAAGCACCATGAATAAAATGTGAACCACCATAAGTCATTAAATATCTAGGGACTCCAAACCTCGGAAAAATAACTTCCTTAAGCATTTTAATAGAAGTGTTATGATCAGCACTACTAGTTTGAATAGCTTCTACCCACTTAGTAACATAATCAACAGCAACTAAAATATGTGTATACCCATTAGAGGCAGGAAAAGGTCCCATATAATCAAAGCCCCAAACATCAAATGGTTCAATAACAAGTGAATAATTCATAGGCATTTCTTGACGTCTACTAATATTACCAATTCTTTGGCATTTCTTGACAAGACAAACTTACGGGCATCCTTGAAGAGAGTAGGCCAATAAAAACCGGATTGCAATACCTTATGTGCAGTTCTATCTCCAGCGTGGTGTCCTCCATCAGCTTCGGAGTGACACTTGCGTAGGACTTGTTCCTGTTCATGCTTAGGTACACAACGTCTAATAACACCATCTACTCATTCTTTATAAAGATGTGGGTCATCCCAAAAGTAATGTCTCAAATCATAGAAAAACTTTTTCTTTTGCTGATATGTAAAACTAGGTGGTATGAATTTAGCAACAATATAATTAACATAATCAGCATACCATGGAGTACTACGAGAAGTATTTATGACATTTAATTGATCATCAGGAAAGCTATCATAAATAGGTAGTGGGTCATCAAGAACATTTTCTAACCTAGACAAGTTGTCTGCCACAGGGTTCTCAGCTCCCTTTCTATCAACAATATGCAAATCAAATTCTTGTAGCAAGAGAACCCATCTAATAAGTCTAGGTTTAGCATCTTTCTTTTCCATCAGATATTTAATAGCAGCATGATCAGTGTGAATAGTTACTTTAGAATCAACAATATAAGGTCTGAACTTATCACAAGAAAATACAACTGCTGAGAATTCCTTTTCAGTAGTAGCATAATTTCTTTGAGCATTGTCTAGAGTCTTACTAGAATAATGGATAACATTTAATTTCTTATCAACTCTTTGCCCTAGAACAGCACCTACAACATAATCACTAGCATTGCACATAATTTCAAAGAGTAAATTCCAATCAGGTGGCTGAACAATAGGTGCAGAGATCAATGCTTTCCTAAGTATTTCAAATGCTTCTACACAATAATCATCAAAGACAAATGGTATATCTTTTTGTAATAAATTAGTCAGAGGCCGAGAAATTTTTGAGAAGTCCTTAATGAACCTCCTATTAAAACCAGCGTGACTAAGGAAACTTCTTATACCTTTGATGTCCTTGGTACATGGCATCTCTTCTATAGCATCAACCTTGGCTTTATCAACGTCAATACCTCTTTCAGAAACTTTATGCCCCAAGACAATACCTTCATTAACCATAAAGTGGCACTTTTCCCAATTCAAGACAAGATTAGTTTCTTCACATCTCTGCAAAACTCGATCAAGGTTGCTCAAGCAATCATCAAACTAAGATCCATAAACGGAAAAATCGTCCATGAAAACCTCACATATCTTTTCATAAAAGTCAGAGAATATAGCCATCATGCATATTTGAAAGGTAGCAGGTGCATTACATAAACCAAAAGGCATACGTCTATAAGCAAAAGTACCAAAAGGGCATGTAAAAGTGGTATTTGATTGATCATTGGCTGACACATGTATTTGAGAGAAGTCAGAATAACCATCTAGAAAGCAAAAATATGTGTGTTTGGATAATCTTTCTAGCATTTGATTGATAAAAGGTAAGGGGTAATGATCTTTTTTAGTAGCCTTATTTAATTTGCGGAAATCAATTACCATCCTATAACCTGTAATAATTATTTGCGGAATCAATTCATCTATATCATTAGGAACAACAGTAATACCTCCCTTCTTAGGGACACAATGGACCGGACTTACCCACTGACTATCAGCAACAGGATAAATTATACCTCCCTCCAGAAGCTTTAGTATTTCTTTTCTTACCACTTCTTTCATTTTAGGATTCAGCCGTCGTTGATGATCAATAACTGGTTTGGCATCCTTCTCCAAATTTATTTTATGTTGACATAAAGTGGGACTAATGTCCTTAAAATCATCAAGAGTATATCCAATAGCAGCACGGTGCTTCTTCAGAGTTTTCAATAATCTCTCTTCTTCATGTTCTGTAAGGTTAGCACTAATAATAACATGATATATCTTCTTTTCATCAAGATAAGCATATTTAAGATTATCAGGCAACAGTTTAAGCTCAAACACGGGATCACCCTTGGGTGGAGGAGGATCCCCTAGGATTTCAACAGGCAAATTGTGTTTCAGAATAGGTTCCTGTTTAAAGAATACCTCATCTATTTCCCTTCTTTCATTCATAAACATATCATTTTCATGGTCTAGCAAATATTGTTCTAAAGGATCACTAGGAGATATGGCAATAGACGCAAGACCAATAATTTCATCCTTACTAGGTAATTCTTCTTCACGGTGTTGTCTACTAAATTTAGAGAAACTAAACTCATGAGACATATCACCCAAACCAATAGTAAAAACATTCTTTTCTCAATCTATCTTAGCATTAACAGTGTTCAAGAAGGGTCTACCAAATATAATGGGACAAAAGCTATCTTGTGGGGAACCAAGAACAAGAAAATCAACAGGATATTTAGTTTTCCCACACAAGACTTCAACATCTCTAACAATTCCCATTGCTAATATAGTATCTCTATTGGCAAGTTTAGTTATAACATCAATACCTTCTAACTCAGCAGGTGCAATTTCATGCTTAATTTCTTCGTATAAAGTATGCGGTATAACACTAGCACTAGCACCCATATCACATAAGCCATGATAACAATGATCTCCTATTTTAACAGAAATAACAGGCACGCCTACCACAGGTCTATGTTTATCTTTAGCACAAGGTTTGGCAATTCTAGCGGTTTCACTTGAAATGAATAACATGCCCATCAATATTATCAGACAAGAGATCTTTAACAATACCAATATTAGGTTCAACTTTAACTTGCTCAGGAGGTGTATAAGTTTTAATATTGCTTTACAAACCACAGATGAAGCTTTAGTATGATCCTTTATTCTAACAGGGAAAGGTGGTTTCTCAACATAAGAAGTAGGAACAATAGGATCATTATAAGTGAAAGTCTTTTCTTCAACTTTAGTAGGTGCAGCTACTTTTACTTCTATGGGAGGATGATATTTAAACCACTTCTCCTTGGGGAGATCAACATAAGTAGCAAAAGATTCACGAGAAAGAAGCTACTATCTCAGAGTCAAGTCCATATTTAGTGCTAAATTTACGGAAAACATCGGTATCCATAAAAGACTTAACACAATCAAACTTAGGTGTCATACCTGACTCCTTACCTTAAATCGAGATCCAATCTTCAGAGTTGCATTTAATTCTATCCAATAAATTCCATTTGAATTCAATAGTCTTCATCATAAAAGAGCCAGCACAAGAAGTATCGAGCATGGATTGATTATTATGAGAAAGCCGAGCATAATTTTTTTGAAGAATTATTTATCTTGAGAGCTCATGATTGGGGCACGAATACAACATTGATTTAAGCCTCCCCCAAGCTTGAGCGATGCTTTCTCCTTCGCTAGGCCAAAAATTATATATATAATTGCGATCACGATGAACAAGATGCATAGGATAATACTTTTGATGAAATTCCAACTTCATTTGTTTATAGTTCCATGATCCCGTATCATCACATAGCCTATACCATGTTGATGCATATCCCTTCAAAGATAAATGGAAGACCTTCTTCTTAACAACATCATCGGGTATACCTGCAAGATTAAATAATTCACAAACTTCATCCACATATATTAGGTGCTCATCAGGATGCTTTGTTCCATCTCCTGTAAAAGGATTATCTAGCAGTTTTTCTAACATACCCGAAGGAACTTCAAAGGGAACAATTTCATTTTCAATAGGTTCAGTAGGTTGAGGAGCAATTCTTTGCTCCACTGGTCGGGGTGAAGATACCTCGAACAAACCCTCAGAGGATTATTTTCCATAGTAACAAGTGACAGTAAATTTCAGCACACTATATAAATTTTTCCTTACCAAATTCCACCTAGCAAAGGCGCTCTACTCCCCGGCGACGGCGCCAGGAAAGAGTCTTGATTACCCACAACTATAGGGGATCTATCGTAGTCCTTTCGATAAGTAAGAGTGTCGAACCCAACGAGGAGCAGACGGAAACGATAAGCGGTTTTCAAAGAAGGTATTCTCGCAAATCTTGAAATAAGTGGTAATAGATAGTTTTGTGATAGGATAATTTGTAACGAGCAACAAGTAACAAAAGTAAATAAAGTGCAGCAAGGTGGCCCAATCCTTTTTGTAGCAAAGGACAATCCTGGACAAACTCTTATATAAGGAAAAGCGCTCCCGAGGACACATGGGAATATTGTCAAGCCAATTTTCATCACGTTCATATGATTCACGTTCGGTACTTTGATAATTTGATATGTGGGTGGACCGGTGCTTGGGTGTTGTTCTTATTTGAACAAACATCCCACTTATGATTAACCCCTATTGCAAGCATCCGCAACTACAACAAAAGTATTAAGGTAAACCTAACCATAGCATGAAACATATGGATCCAAATCAGCCCCTTACGAAGCAACGCATAAACTAGGGTTTAAGCACATCACTCTAGCAACCCATCATCTACTTATTACTTCCCAATGCCTTCCTCTAGGCCCAAATAATGGTGAAGTGTTATGTAGTCGACGTTCACATAACACCACTAGAGGCTAGACAACATCTGACTCATCAAAATATCGAACGAATACCAAATTCACATGACTACTAATAGCAAGACTTCTCCCATGTCCTCAGGAACAAATGTAACTACTCACAAAGCATATTCATGTTCGTAATCAGAGGGGTATTAATATGCATAAAGGATCTGAACATACCATCTTCCACCAAATAAACCAACTAGCATCAACTACAAGGAGTAATCAACACTACTAGCAACCTACTAGTACCAATCCCAGACTTGGAGACAAGAATTGGATACAAGAGATGAACTAGGGTTTTGAGAGGAGATGGTGCTGGTGAAGATGTTGATGGAGATTGCCCCCGATGAGAGGAGGCGTTGGTGATGACGATGGTGATGATTTCCCCCTCCGGAGAAAGTGTCCCCGTGAGCAGCTCTGCCGGAGCCATAGATTGGTTCCGCCAAGGTTCCGCCTCGTGGCGTGAGTCTCGCCCCGAAAGGTTGCTTATGATTTTTCCTCGATGAAAGACCGCATATAGCGGAAGATGGCCATCGGAGAGCCAGCAGGGGGGCCCACGAGGTAGGGGCCTGGGGTAGGGCGTGCCCCACCCTCGTGGCCCGGTGGGCCCCCTCTGGTGAACTTCTTCCGCTGGATATTTTTTATTATTTCCAAAAATGACTTTCGTGGAGTTTCAGGACTTTTGGAGTTGTGCAGAATAGGTCTCCAATATTTGCTCCTTTTCCAACCCAGAATTCCAGCTGCCAGCATTCTCCCTCCTTATGTAAGCCTTGTAAAATAAGAGAGAATAGGCATAAGTATTGTGACATAATGTGTAATAGCAGCCCATAATGCAATAAATATCGATATAAAAGCATGATGCAAAATGGACGTATCAGTCATATACCAAACTGACGGGGATCTCTTTCCCATCAGGCCCCACAGGTCCGACCTCGGCCATATGGTTTGGGTCCGCCTTGGTATATCGTGTCTTCACCATGGCCCAGGCTTCCCTTGCACCTTGTCAGCAGGCTGATATCTTCCATAATCGGAGCGCCTTGCTCCCTTGAGCTTTTCTATAAGCTCCCCCATGCCTCCTGGCGGGGAGGCGGATGGCCACAAGGCTTGGGCAACACCCTGCATCACCTGTCGAACTTGTTCGTGCAGTTGTGAGAGTTCTGGCAGAAGATCACCCGCAGACCCAGGCATCTCCTCCGCGGGACGACCCGTCAGCATACCTGCAGACATAACTCTGTTACTCGGCTTCTTCACCGAACTCTTTAAAAGTTCGTTCGAGCACTTACTAAAAATTCCGTGTCGAAGCCGCTTATTCTCCTTTACGGAGTCCGCAAGCTGGGCTCGAACATCTTTCAGTTCCACGCCCAGCTAGATATTGGCATCTTGGAGATCGTTTTTCTCCTGCCTAGCCCGCGTAAGCACGCGCTCGTCAGCATTTCACTATCGATTAGCACGTTCCGCATCCCCTGGCACGGCCTCTGGATTCACTCCGGAGTCATCTGCAACATCTATTGTTCGATTTGCATGCATGTCGCCTACTATCTGGTGCCTGTCATTATTTGCAATGGAAACAAGTGTTACCAGAAGGGGCCTTCTCGGACTCCTTCAGCGCGGCAACTACGGCCCATAGCTGGGCTTTGCACTCTTCTAGCTCTTGAGACAATTGGGTATTCTTCTCTATAAGAACCTGCACAAATAATGATCCTTAAATCAGTTGTGTCAACTGTTTCAAGTCTCAGGGGCTACTGATATATATAATCATCAGATTTTCTTACCCGTATATCCTTTACATACTGGTCCGTGGCTCTGGCAAGACCATTTTGAGCAGCACGGATGTAGGCGTCTCCTGAGTTCAAGGCATCAAACGCCTCTGGAGAGAAGCAAGCGTCACGGAGTACGGCCCGACGACGCCTGTGATTCATGGAGCTTTCCACTTCGGAATTTGTAGCGGATAGTCTATCCGCATCGTCTGTAGGAGGAGCATCCGGCGCTCGCCCCGTGTTCGCTTCAGCCTCTATGTCCGGCCTTGGAGCCCGACTGGTGGAGGCATGATCGTCAACCTCCCCGGATATAGTCCGGCGAGCGTTTTTTCTACTAGGAAACATGGACGTTATTATATTTTTTTAAAAGACGACAACCACGGAGCGAGGTTCTGTATCATACCTCTGCACCGGGGTCTCGGTCCTGACCGCCTTCCTTTTTAGCCTGCCCGGTGACGTCTACTACGCAACCTTCTCCTTGTATACGTTGTTGGGCCTCCAAGTGCAAAGGTTTGTAGGACAGTAGCAAATTTCCCTCAAGTGGATGACCTAAGGTTTATTGTAGTGACCTGACCCGAATGGATCAAGTCTCTGTGCTTAGTGTCATCCATGGATCGGTATGCTGACACACACAGTACTCGAAGGATTTATAACAGAGGTAAATCACATGTATAAAGTAGCGTAAATGCTATTACCTCAATCCAAATATAGCGGAAGCAACAAGGTTGTGGATTCCCATCAACAACAACGGCAAAGTTGAGTATAGGAAATCGTAACCCTAACGTATCACTTACTCGTAAATGCGAAAAGTACGCAACATGAAACGTTGCAGCCCAAAAACGGGTGACACATGGATATCTGGCAAAGTAACACATAGAGAATAATGAAGGAATAAGCCTATACTACATGCATATATGGCTGGTGGAAAGCTCTATGGTTACTGATTTTGCATACAGCCAATTTTTCCCTACATCAAAGGAATAAATTTTTAATTTAACTATCATGGTGGTTGAAACATCATTGAGAAGGTATAACCCCAACTCAATCCCAATTAAAGTGATTAACAACCCAACAATATTAAATTTAGAGTGATGAGATACATGTGAATACTCAAGTACTAGATACTCAGAATTGTCCATAACCGGGGACACGGCTAACCATGATTAGATTGTACACTCTGTAGAGGTTTGCGCACTTTTCCCCACAAGACTCGATCGCCTCCGTTGGTTTCTCCTTTGGATGGTGTTTGAGAGACGGATGACCGAGACACGATCTTTCGTAAACACTAACTCTCTACTCGGATAGATCATACCAAACCTATAAAACCCACTACCGCTGATCTACCTCTTGAAAGCTTCACGTAACTTACTCAACTATGCTAGAGCCCATAATAGCTTGTGGCTGCACACGGAAGTTTCTAGCATGAATAATCTCAGTTCCTTTGAGCATGGGTGGCGGTCCATAGGAAGATCACACGGATACCCCGGGATTTCCAAAAATAAAGCAGACAACCTTTGGGTTCCCAGGTGCCTCGATCCACCAGGATGTGTATTTAAGTTGCCACCTTAAAATAAACCATTAATTAACAATCTCACATCTGTCGTGAATATCTCTCAAACCCAAACCACGTCTACGAGCATAGCATGGCAATATAAGCATAACATAGCAGTAACTCCCAAGGGTTTGATAATGTGAGGCAATAGGTTCCTACCTCATCATCTACTTCCCAACCCACAAATTAATGGCATCCTAACCATGCAATGTTTGAGGGTTGAGCTAGTGCATAAAACTGGGTAGGAAAAGGGTATGATCAAGTGTTACTTGCCTGCAAAGTTGATGAAGATGATTCGCACTCAAAACTCTTGATAGATCTACTCGTCACACTCCGGTCAATCTATCGTAAGCAAGCAATAGTAACCACACATAAGCAATCACTCAAAAGATCGGAAAGAACGAAGAAAACAATTCGGAAAACATCAAAACCAATCAAATAACTCTTGCAACATAAACCAATTTCTAACAGTACCAAAATTATGTGAATTTGGCCTTATCAGAAAGTTTAGGTCAAAAGCTTCGATTTGCAAAAAGAATCAACTCAAACGGAGTTGTAAAACTCAAGTTATGATCAAACGAAGTTTGAATTCAAATCTGATCAAATTCAAATTTTAAACATTCAAAAACATGTTTGAGTTTGATTACTGGATAGAGGAGATCGTAACGAAGAAGTGAGCGTTGGTTTCGTTGGATTTGGACTAACGAGTAAAAAGTTATGAGGGTTTGAAAATCAGGGACTACTCTGTAAAGGAAAACATCACAGATAGGTCCCTGGCCGGTAATTAAAAATAAAAAGAAAAATCTATCGAGCGAACGCTCGCTACAGAACCTAAATCGACGCAAACCGTTCGCTAAGGAGATCTAAACAGCGAACGCTCACTATATAACTAGATTAAAACAGAAAACCGGGTTTTTAAAATAAAACCGAGATTAAAAGAAAACCGGATCGGTTTTCGGGGTTGTACCGGTTCGGAGAGGGGAAACCTGCGGCGGCGGTGGCGGTTGACTCCGGGGAGTCCGGCGAGGCGGCGCGGGGCTCCGGCAGGCGGCTCCGGTCGTCGGAGAGACGGCGAGGCGACAGGGGCGGGCCAGGCGGCGGTGCGGTGGCTACGGTGGGCATGGGCGGGGTGGCGGCAGGCGGCAGCAGGTGTATCTCGCCGTGGCGGGCGACTTGGGCGGCGGGGGCTCGGGAGGAGGAGAGGCAGGGCCGAGGCCTCGGGTTTTATGGAGGAGGCGGCGACTTGGCGTGCGGGAGGCGGAGAGGGAGGCAAGGCGGGCACGGCGCCGAGTCGTGTGTGGCGCCCGTGGTGGCGGACTCCGCTCGGGAGGAAGGCGGTGGTGGCTGGGCAGCATGACTGGCCGAAGTCTTGGGCAGCCGGTCGGCGAGAGTCCCTCTTTTTTTTAAGACAAAGACAAAAAAAATAATAAAACCAAATAAAAATTTTATATAGGCATATAATATATCAAAATTTTCAGAAAAAGATTTCCTACAACATGGACATTTCTATAGCATTAAATAAAATTCACACAAATTCAAATAAAGCAAAGAGTGCTTCTGCCCTAATAAATTCCAATTTGAAAATCATTTTAAAAATACCCAAATTAATTCAAATTTATTTCTCTCCAATTTTACGATGTAGGGAATCATGTTACCCTATTTTCCATATATTTTATTTTGGAGAAAAATAATTTGAATAAAACTCAAATAACTCCAAATTGAAAACAAATTCAAAAGAACTTTGAATTTTAATTCTTTGAAACTCCCAACTCATATTTCATATGTTTTCAAGAAGTCATTTTATCTTCGCCGTGAAAATCATTGAGTTGCATAAAGTTTCAGAATTGGAAATATTCTCAAATGAAATTCAAATATTTTCAACACCTTGTCATTTAAATAAATGGAAGAAGTCATGTCATCTTCTCTCCAGGGTTTTGTGATGAAAAGAATTTGAATTACCGAAGATCATAAAAGCAAAAATGAAAGTTTGGGAAAGTCCTTTTATTCCCTCTCATTTAACTTTCAAAAAGTTTCCAACTCACTCACTTTCAGTCATTCAATCAAACAATCAACCAAAACTATCTATTTGTTTATAACATTCCAAAATTTAGAATTTTGGGATGTTACAAACTACCACCCTTAAAATGAATCACGTCCTCTAGATTCGGATAGGCTAGAAAGAAATAGGTTAGGGTTTGGGGTCTTCAAAATCCATCGATCATCACAAAGTGCAGGGTGCTACCACCCTTAGAAGCATGGTTACGGTTCCATCAAAACTCTTATACTCCATCCTTATCGTTGAAAGTGTCGGTCTTCTCAGATCGTAAGGAAAATTCCTTCTCTGGGCTCTTCTGGTAGTGGCATAACCTTTTCCTCAATTCTTTTGTCCTTTACTTCTTTGTAAGGTTGTTCCGAGACTGGGTCTTCATAGCTGACGGGTCTGGCGCCAATACTAATCAGCTATAAATATCTCATGGTGGTCAACAATTTATGGTTTGTCCTGCAGGAAATGGAGTGCAGGTTGAACCTCACCGTATGACCTACGGTTGGCAACAACTGCCGTGTACAAGGGAAAAATACCTATACCATTCTAAGGTTTTGAACAAGGTTTTGATCGTCGTCTCTCTACTATAGGTAAGTCACTCAGATTTACCATCCCACATAGCTAGGCGAATAATAAGAGTAAGTCGGTATGGTGATCAATCCATTCCGCACCCAAATCATTACCTTGTACATGGTTTAGCGAATCTCGCATTCTAACACTCGGTCATCCTCACAAGCATTGCGGAATTTCTCTTGTCGATGAACCAAGTTCGGAAAATCCATTGATTTCTTCAAGCCAAACAAACATCTATCGTTCCTTAACAACTCTCAGGTTTTGCGTAAACTCCTATATGATCGTCTGTTGATAAAATCGTAACTTCTTCCAGGGTTTTTCCTTCAAGAGTGTGCTTGCTTCCTGGCAGGTCACGGAGCACATGGGTTATGGCCCATCTCATCACTTAAAATCCTTGAACACATCATCTGGGCAACTGATCATTATCCCAACATCCAACTTCACAGCATACTTGAAATCCATCCAAATGTCTTGTCTCTTTTCCTTATATTTGCGCCAAAGCAGGGACATGATTACTCAGACTCTTCATGGAATTTCCATTGATCCATACTTCCAACATCATACCTCCTTCATATCCAATAGTAAATTCATCTCTTCATCCTCATGGGATATCCCACCTACCGAGATGAAGACTTATACTTATGAAGTCAATACTCCACTTCGTGGAACGTCATTATCCTTTCCAGGGTCAAGCGTCCTTACAGGGGAATATTGGCCATCTCTGCATGGCACTTCTTCAACTGGGAAATGTGAAACACATCATAAACTCCTGACAGTCCTTCGGGTGACTCCAACTTGTTGGCCACTTCTCCCATACGCTCCAAAACTCGGTATGGTCCTACAATCTTGGGGATAACTTTCCCTTAACCAAAATCGTTTAACTCCTCGCAGAGGGGACACACGAAGATATACTCCGTCTCCAATTTCATAGACTACCTCCTTGCGTTTTTGAGTCTGCATAACTCTTACACTGGGTGAGCTACCTTCAGTCTATCTCGAATCCACTTAACATTCTCTTCTGACTCCTTGATTACATTTGGTCCAAACAACTGACGGTCTCCAACGTCATCCCACACTCTCTTGGGGTATCAAACATATCGAGACAAGACTCATATTCATTTTGTCTGAAATCCATTCAGTGGGTATCCTTATCTTTTCCTGTGGGTCAACGGTTCTTACAGGTACTACCACCCTTAAAATGTTCCAATATTCCATAGACCATATTTCTCATATCCTCGAAATTGGTCAACATCTTTCCTCATAGGGTAACTCATAAAATCCAAAGCAGTACCAACACTGCTAACTTTATTGATTCTTAAATTATTACAATCATCTCGCTTTTCCATTACATGTCTCAACTTAACACCTCAATATAAAAGAAAAAGCTCTCACTTCTACTATTCCATTATTCTGTTACAAATTCAACTATATATCACCAGTCTCCTTCTCCTTCGGACAATCTCTGGCAAAGTTCCCTGCTATATTACAACGGAAACATATTACTTCTGACAGGTTTCGAGGTTTCCTCATGATCACATAGCCTCCTTGGGTCCTCGGCTTCCATTTTGGGCAAGTGTTGATGTAGTGTCCTGACTCCTTGCATTTGTAACAGGTGACATGACTCAGGTCCTTCCTAGAATCCAACCTATTCCTCTTCCTCGACCTTTCTGTTCCAATCAGGGCTTCTATTTCCTGTGGGTCATACTCTACTTCCTCTATCGGGAATTCTACTAGATCTCCATTCAGACAATCTTGGGAGATGTGTCCCTCTTCTCCACATGAATAGCATGACTTGGTGCGGGCTTTAATTTTGTTTCCTTTGTGTGTGTCCTCAACATCTTCCTTCGTCACAGGTTCTTCTAACATCTCCATGAGGGCTCCTTTCATTTCTTCTTTCTTCTTTGGATGGTTCTCTGTACCATAGTGTAAATGTGACCTTGAGCGGGGTAGTGGGTAGTTCCTTCACAAAAGAAACAAGTAATCTGTCTAGTTGGGCATTCTTGGTTGGGTGACTTCCTTCACAATTAGGGCATTCATCCTTGTGTTCCTTATGGGTGTGTCCTATTTCTCCACAGAGCTTGCATGCACAAGGTTTCTTCATATCCTTTCCCGAAGGCTTCAATTTACAGGACACAAACCAAGACATTAGCAAAGTCAACTTAATTTCTCCCCAAGTGGTTACTCCTTGCCAGCCGATGATGGTTTGGTACATCCTCCACCACGTCTCAACACCTCTTTCACAACACTGAAGGGCATCTTTGGGTCATATCCTTTACGGTTATAGGGTTATTCTCCATTTGATTCTTCCATGTTCTCAATCCATCGGTCCGTCTCCAATTGACCCATCGGTCCAGGAAATATGATTTCATCTCCATTCATCCTCTATTGGGTCCATGGGTTTTGGGGTGGGGTAGGAGAGATCGAGAGGGATGCACACATTACAAACAAAAGTTTTTGAAAAGGCAGATTTTATTGTGGCTGTCGGAAAAACATCAAACAAATGACAGCTCACAAACGTCGCATCTAATGTAGGTATATAACTGGGGTTTGGTCTTCTAAAGGTCAATGTCGTCAAACTCTTCAAGTCTTGTTCATGTCTCCGATGGCTTCTTCCGATCATGATTGTCCTTCTCAAGTTCTTTTGTCCTAACGAATCTCCGGTATCTCGAGGTTTTGTTCCTCCAGTTTGGTTACTTCAGCTTCCGGTTCCTGAGTTCTTCACCAATTGCCTTCTTGTCAAATATTGCTTCTTGTAGGTCCATCTTAACTTCCTGATGTAACACTCCGGATCCTCGGTGATACACCGACTAAGATTTAAAAGCGCATCTTTTCTTTGTGATGCTCCATCAGCCTTCTACCATCCATCCTTCCATGTATCTGCATACTTAACTCCGCCCGGTGACAATAGCATAGGCGAACGATAACATCATGAATGTCCATGTTTCTACCCATGTTACTGCCATGATCTTTCATTCCATAATTGATATCTCCTGTCTTAGGGTTTTCTTGACAAAAACTTTGAGTTCTAACTCTCCATGTTCCGGTCTTTCTCCGATACACCTTGATCTCGGGTATTGACAACTTCCTTAGTCTGTTAAATTCCATAAGTGGTGCCTTTATAGGTCATACAAATCTGGGAATTCTTCAGAGCCTTCAAATCTCCTAGTCTTCGGAGTCTTCAACAATTGTAGTTTCCATTTACACGGTAAAACCCTCTTCATTCCAAATGGTCTTAGTTGTCCGATATCTTGCCTCCTTGGAGTGGTCTCATCGGTCAAATCTTCGAGTGGTCAAAAGGGGAAAGGGGTATGGTCTCACTAAAAGGGAATATTTGAATAAGCTCAGAAGAGAAGAGGGGTAAAAGATCTTTTTGAAAATGAAGTAGTAGAGAAAAATCTTTCCTATGGGCTTGTCAGTTTGTAGGGTCACGTCCCTACGGTCAACATGTGCTCTGATACCATCTTGTAGCGACCGACCCGAATGGATCAAGTCTACGTGCTTAGTGTCATCAACCGGATCGGTATCTTTGACACACACAGTACTCGAAGGATTTATAACAGAGGTAAATCACATGTATAAAGTAGCGTAAATGCTATTACCTCAATCCAAATATAGCGGAAGCAACAAGGTTGTGGATTCCCATCAACAACAACGGCAAAGTTGAGTATAGGAAATCGTAACCCTAAAGTATCAATTACTGTCGTAAATGCGAAAAGTGCGCAACATGAAGCGTTGCAGCCCAAAACGGTCAGCACATGGATATGCTGGCAAAGTAACACATAGAGAATAATGAAGGAATAAGCCTATACTACATGCATATATGGCCGGTGGAAAGCTCTATGGTTACATTTTTGCATAAAGCCAATTTTTCCCTACATCAAAGGAATAAATTTTTAATTTAACTATCATGGTGGTTGAAACATCATTGAGAAGGTATAACCCCAACTCAATCCCAATTAAAGTGATTAACAACCCAGCAATATTAAATTTAGAGTGATGAGATACATGTGAATACTCAAGTACTAGATACTCAGAAATTGTCCATAGCAGGGACACGGCTAACCATGATTAGATTGTACACTCTGCAGAGGTTTGCGCACTTTTCCCCACAAGACTCGATCGCCTCCGTTGGTTTCTCGTGACCGCATGGTGTTTGAGAGACGGATGACCGAGACACGATCTTCGTAAACATTAACTCTCTACTCCGGATAGATCATACCAAACCTATAAAACCCACTACCTTTGATCTACCTCTTGAAAGCTTCACGTAACTTACTCAACTATGCTAGAGCCCATAATAGCTTGTGGCTGCACACGGAAGTTTCTAGCATGAATAATCTCAGTTCCCTTTGAGCACAGGTGGCGGTCCATAGGAAGATCACACGGATACCCGGATTTCAAAAATAAAGCAGACAACACTTTGGGTTCCCAGGTGCCTCAATCGACCAGATGTGTATTTAAGTTGCCACCTTAAAATAAACCATTAATTAACAATCTCACATCTGTCGTGAATATCTCTCAAACCCAAACCACGTCTACGAGCATAGCATGGCAATATAAGCATAACGTAGCAGTAACTCCCAAGGGTTTGATAGTAACAGGGCAATAGGTTCCTACCTCATCATCTACTTCCCAACCCACAAATTAATGACATCCTAACCATGCAATGTTTGAGGGTTGAGCTAGTGCATAAAACTGGGTAGGAAAAGGGTATGATCAAGTGTTACTTGCCTGCAAAGTTGATGAAGATGATTCTCACTCAAAACTCTTGATAGATCTACTCGTCACACTCCGGTCAATCTATCGTAAGCAAGCAATAGTAACCGCACATAAGCAATCACTCAAAAGATCGGAAAGAACGAAGAAAACAATTCGGAAAACATCAAAACCAATCAAATAACTCTTGCAACATAAAACAATTTCTAACAGTACCAAAATTATGTGAATTTGGCCTTATCAGAAAGTTTAGGTCAAAAGCTTCGATTTGCAAAAAGAATCAACTCAAACGGAGTTGTAAAACTCAAGTTATGATCAAACGAAGTTTGAATTCAAATCTGATCAAATTCAAATTTTAAACATTCAAAAACATGTTTGAGTTTGATTACTGGATAGAGGAGATAAATAACGAAGAAGTGAGCGTTGGTTTCGTTGGATTTGGACAAACGAGTAAAAAGTTATGAGGGTTTGAAAATCAGGGACTAATCTGTAAAGGAAAACATCACAGATAGGTCCCCGGCCGGTAATTAAAAATAAAAAGAAAAATCTATCGAGCGAACGCTCGCTACAGAACCTAAATCGACGAAAACCGTTCGCTAAGGAGATCTAAACAATGACGCTCACTATATAACTAGATTAAAAGCGAAAACCGGGTTTTAAAATAAAACCGAGATTAAAAGAAACCGGATCGGTTTCGGGGTTGTACCGGTTCGGAGAGGGAAACCGCGGCGGCGGTGGCGGTTGACTCGGCGAGTCCCGGCGGCGCGGGCTCGGCAGAAGCGGCTCGTCGAGAGACGGCGAGGCGACGGGAGGGCGGCTGGGCGGCAGTGCGGTGGTGGCTACTGGTGGGCATGGGCGGCGAGGTGGCGGCTCTGGCGGCCTTGAGGTGGATCTGTTGTGGCGGCGACTTGTCTTGTGGGGCTCGGGAGGAGGAGAGGAACGGGCCGGGCCTCGGGTTTTATGGAGGAGGCGGCGACTTGGCGTGCGGGGAGGGGTTGAGGGAGACCGGGCGGGCACGGACGCCGAGGTCGTGTGATGGCGCCGTGGTGGCGGCGGACTCCGCCGGGAGGAAGGCGGTCTTGGTGGGCTGGGCATGACTGGCGAAGTCTTTGGGCCGGCCCGGTCGTGAGAGTCCCTCTTTTTTTTTAAAGACAGAGACAAAAAAAACCAAATAAAATTTTTATATAGGCATATAATATATCAAAATTTTCAGAAAAAGATTTGCTACAACATGGACATTTCTATAGCATTAAATAAAATTCACACAAATTCAAATAAAGCAAAGAGTGCTTCTGCCCTAATAAATTCCACTGAAAATCATTTTAAAAATACCGAAATTAATTCAAATTTATTTCTCTCCAATTTTCTGATGTAGGGAATCATGTTACACAATTTTCCATATATTTTATTTTTGGAGAAAAATAATTTGAATAAAACTCAAATAACTCCAAATTGAAAACAAATTCAAAAGAACTTTGAATTTTAATTCTTTGAAACTCCCAACTCATATTTCATATGTTTTCAAGAAGTCATTTTATCTTCGCTCGTGAAAATCATTGAGTTGCATAAAGTTTCAGAATTGGAAATATTCTCAAATGAAATTCAAATATTTTCAACACCTTGTCATTTAAATAAATGGAAGAAGTCATGTCATCTTCTCTCCAGGGTTTTGTGATGAAAATAATTTGAATTCCCGAAGATCATAAAAGCAAAAAATGAAAGTTTGGGAAAGTCCTTTTATTCCCTGTCATTTAACTTTCAAAAAGTTTCCAACTCACTCACTTTCAGTCATTCAATCAAACAATCAACCAAAACTATCTATTTGTTTATAACATTCCAAAATTTAGAATTTTGGGATGTTACATTTATCAATCCGTGGGACGCGTAGGATGAAGATGGTCTCCCTCAAGCAACCCTGCAACCAAATAACATAGAGTCTCTTGTGTCCCCAACACACACAATACAATGGTAAATTGTATAGGTGCACTAGTTAATGAAGAGATAGTGATCCAAGTGCAATATGGATGGTAGATATAGGTTTTTGTAATCTGAAATTATAAAAACAACAAGGTAACTAATGATAAAAGTGAGCGTAAACGGTATTGCAATGCTTTGAAACAAGGCCTAGGGTTCATACTTTCACTAGTGCAAGTTCTCTCAGAAATAATAACATAATTGGATCATATAACTATCCCTCAACATGCAACAAAGAGTCACTCCAAAGTCACTAATAGCGGAGAACAAACGAAGAGATTATTGTAGGGTACAAAACCACCTCAAAGTTATTCTTTTGGATCAATCTATTCAAGAGTTCGTACTAGAATAACACCTTAAGACACATATCAACCAAAACCCTAATGTCACCTACATACTCCAATGTCACCTCAAGTATCCGTGGGTATGATTATATGATATGCATCACACAATATCACATTCATCTATTCAACCAACACATAGAACCTCAAAGAGTGCCCCAAAGTTTCTACCGGAGAGTCAAGATGAAAACGTGTGCCAACCCCTATGCATAGGTTCATGGGCGGAACCCGCAAGTTGATCACCAAAACATACATCAAGTGGATCAATAGAATACCCCATTGTCACCACTAGTATCCCACGCAAGACATACATCAAGTGTTCTCAAATCATTAAAGACTCAATCCGATAAGATAACTTCAAAGGGAAAACTCAATCCATTACAAGAGAGTAGAGGGGGAGAAACATTATAAGATCCAACTATAATAGCAAAGCTCGCGATACATCAAGATTGTATCACCTCAAGAACACGAGAGAGAGAGAGAGAGAGATCAAACACATAGCTACTGGTACATACCCTCAGCCCCGAGGGTGAACTACTCCCTCCTCGTCATGGAGAGCGCCAGGATGATGAATATGGCCACCAGTGAGGGTTCCCCCCTCCGGCAGGGTGCCGGAACAGGGTCCCGAGCGGGTTTTCCACCAAGGTTTCAGTATTTATAGGATTTTCTGGCGTAGGTCTCACGTCAAGGGGGTCTCCGGGTTGTCCACGAGGCAGGGGCCCACGCCTAGGGGGGTGGGCGCGCCCCCCACCCTCGTGGGCAGCTCGGGACTCTCCTGGCCCAACTCTTTTACTCCGGGGGCTTCTTTTGGTCCAGAAAAAATCATCCAAAAGTGGCACGGCGATTGGCCTCCGTTTGGTTTTCCTTTTCCGCAAAACTCAAAAACAAGGAAAAACAGAAGCGCCTTTGGGCTCTAGGTTAATAGGTTAGCCCAAAAATCATATAAAATAGCATATAAATGCATATAAAACATCCTAGAAGGATAATGTAATAGCATGAATACTTCATAAATTATAGATATGTTGGAGACGTATCAGCATCCCCAAGCTTAATTCCTGCTCGTCCTCGAGTATGTAAATGATAAAAGAAATAATTTATGAAGTGTGAATGCTAGCAGGTGCACAAGTTTGATCAACGATAATTTCAATCACCTTTTCTAGCATCATTATATGTCATAACAGTAGCTCAACTCATAGAACTTTTCATGATCAAGTAACAAGCTATTCACATGTTAAAGCATAGATCATAAACTTTCTTCAAAACTAACAAATCGTGTTATTAGTTATCAAACAATTACAATTCATCTTATTTTCAGGAAGAGTCTATGTCAGAGCTTTGCTTCCGCAAACTTCACATACTCAACTATCATTTAGTCTTCCATGATTGCCACCAATCAAAGCATATTTTTAGAACAAATAGTATTCACCGAACACAGAGAAAGATAGGGGCTTAATGTTTCGCCTCCCAACTTATTTATCATATAGATAATTGTCAACAACAATAATTCATGATCAAATATATTTGAATGGCCATATATGTTTAGATCTTTCCATCACATGATGCTTTCCAACTAAAGAGTAGGTTGGAATGAGAAGGAATGCTATTGACTCTTGCATAAAAGTAAAAGATAGGCCCTTTGCAGAGGGAAGCAGGGATTTGCAGAGGTGCCAGAGCTCGAAGCTAAAACAGAGATGAAAATAATTTTGAGAGGTATGCTTTCATTGTCAACATAACAACCAAGAGTTCCCAATATCTTCCATACTACATACATTATAGGCGGTTCCCACACAGAAAGGTAAAGTTTTTACTCCCCCTCCACCAACATTCACACTCCACGGCTTGTCAGAAACAACGCGTGCCGTCCAACTTTCAACAATCCTGGGGGAGTTTGTTTAAATTATTTGCGAATTTGTTTTTGATCTTTTGATCATAGGACTGGGCATCCCAGTTACCAGCCATTTTCTCGTGAATGATGAGCGGTGTCCACTCATCGTGAGAATAACCCACCTAGCATGGAAGATACTGACAGCCCCTAGTCGCTACATGAGTGATTGGGCATACAAAACAGATTATTATTTGAAGGTTTAGAGTTTGGTGTTGGAAATATGCCCTAGAGGCAATAATAAATTAGTTATTATTATTATATTTCCTTGTTCATGATAATCGTTTATTACCCATGCTATAATTGTATTGATAGGAAACTCAGATACATGTGTGGGTACCTAAACAACACCATGTCCCTAGTAAGCCTCTAGTTGACTAGCTCGTTGATCAACAGATGGTTACGGTTTCCTGACCATGGACATTGGATGTCATTGATAACGGGATCACATCATTTGGAGAATGATTTTATGGACAAGACCCAATCCTAAGCCTAGCACAAAGATCGTAGTTCGTATGCTAAAGCTTTTCTAATGTCAAGTATCATTTCCTTAGACCATGAGATTGTGCAACTCCCGGATACCGTAGGAATGCTTTGGGTGCACCAAACATCACAACGCAATCGGGTGGCTATAAAGGTGCACTACGGGTATCTCCGAAAGTGTACATTGGGTTGTACGAATCGAGCAGGATTTGTCACTCTGTGTAAACGGAGAGGTATCTCTGGGCCCACTCGGTAGGACATCATCATAATGTGCACAATGTGACCAAGGGGTTGATCATGGGATGATGTGTTATGGAACGAGTAAAGAGACTTGCCGGTAACGAGATTGAACAAGGTATCGGTATACCGACGATCGAATCTCGGGCAAGTACAATACCGTTCGACAAAGGGAATTGTATACGGGATCGATTGAGTCCTTGACATCGTGGTTCATCCGATCAGATCATCGTGGAACATGTGGGAGCCAACATGGGTATCCAGATCCCGCTGTTGGTTATTGACCGGAGAACGTCTCGGTCATATGCGCATGGTTCCCGAACCCGTAGGATCTACACACTTAAGGTTCGATGGCGCTAGGGTTATAGGGAATAGATATACGTGGTTACCGAATGTTGTTGAGTCCGGATGAGATCCGGACGTCACGAGGAGTTCGAAATGGTGGGAGGTAAAGATTTATATATGGGAAGTCCTATTTTGGCCACCGGAAAATGTTCGGGATTTCTCGGTATTGTACCGGAAGGTTCTAGAAGGTTACGGAGTGGGGCCCAACTGCATGGGGGACCCACATGAACGTGGGTAGTGGGGCAAGGCCCCACACCCCTGGTCAAGGCGCACCAAGATCCCCCCTTAGAAGGAATAAGATCATATCCCGAAGGGATAAGATCAAGATCCCTAAAACGGGGGGATAACAATCGGTGGGGAAAGGAAAGGATGGGATTTCTTTCCTCCCACCTTTGCCAACGCCCCAATGGACTTGGAGGGCAAGAAATAATCCCCCTCCACCCCTATATATAGTGGGAAGGAGCATGGGAGCTGCACCCTTGCCCCTGGCGCAGCCCTCCCCCTCTCCCAAGTCCTCCTCCTCTCCCACGGTGCTTGGCGAAGCCCTGCAGGATTGCCACGCTCCTCCATCACCACCACACCGTCGTGCTGCTGCTGGATGGAGTCTTCCCCAACCTCTCCCTCTCTCCTTGCTGGATCAAGGCATGGTAGACGTCACCGGCTGTACGTGTGTGTTGAACGCGGAGGTGCCGTCCGTTCGGCACTAGGATCTCCGGTGATTTGGATCACGACGAGTACGACTCCTTCAACCCCGTTCTCTTGAACGCTTCCGCTTAGCGATCTACAAGGGTAGGTAGATGCACTCTCCTTCCCCTCGTTGCTAGTTTCTGCATAGATCGATCTTGGTGACGAGTAGGAAAATTTTGAATTTCTTCTACGTTCCCCAACAGTGGCATCATGAGCTAGGTCTATTGCGTAGATTCTTTGCACGAGTAGAACACAAAGTAGTTGTGGGCGTTGATTTTGTTCAATATGATTACCGTTACTAGTCCAATCTTGATTCGGCGGCATTGTGGGATGAAGCGGCCCGGACCGACCTTACGTACACTTACGTGAGACAGGTTCCACCGGTGACATGCACTTGTTGCATAAGGTGGCTAGCGGGTGCGATCTCTCCCACTTTAGTCGGATCGGATTTGATGAAAAGGGTCCTTATGAAGGGTAAATAGCAATTGGCATATCACGTTGTGGTTTTGCGTAGGTAAGAAACGTTCTTGCTAGAAACCCATAGCAGCCACGTAAAACATGCAAACAACAATTAGAGGACGTCTAACTTGTTTTTGCAGGGTATGCTATGTGATGTGATATGGCCAAGAAGAATGTGATGAATGATATGTGATGTATGAGATTGATCATGTTCTTTCAATAGGAATCACGACTTGCATGTCGATGAGTATGACAACCGGCAGGAGCCATAGGAGTTGTCTTAATTTATTGCATGACCTGCATGTCATTGAACAAACGCCATGTAATTACTTTACTTTATTGCTAACCGGTAGCCATAGTAGTAGAAGTTATAAGTTGGCGAGAAAACTTCATGGAGACACGATGATGGAGATCATGGTGTCATGCCGGTGACGATGATGATCATGGAGCCCCGAAGATGGAGATCAAAGGAGCAAAATGATATTGGCCATATCATGTCACTATTTGATTGCATGTGATGTTTATCATGTTTATGCATCTTATTTGCTTAGAACGACGGTAGTAAATAAGATGATCCCTCATTAAAATTTCAAGAAAGTGTTCCCCTAACTGTGCACCATTGCGAAAGTTAAATCGTTTGAAGCACCACGTGATGATCGGGTGTGATAGATTCTTACGTTCACATACAACGGGTGTAAGCCAGATTTACACACGTGAAACACTTAGGTTGACTTGACGAGCCTAGCATGTACAGACATGGCCTCGGAACACAAGAGACCGAAAGGTCGAGCATGAGTCGTATGGTTGATACGATCAACATGAAGATGTTCACCGATGATGACTAGTCCGTCTCACGTGATGATCGGACACGGCCTAGTTGACTCGGATCATGTAATCACTTAGATGACTAGAGGGATGTCTATTCGAGTGGGAGTTCATAAGATGAACTTAATTATCTGAACATAGTCAAAACCCTTTGCAAATTATGTCATAGCTCGCACTTTAGTTCTCTTGTTTTAGATATGTTCCTAGAGAAAATATAGTTGAAAGTTGGCGGTAGCAATTATGCGCGACGGTAGAAGGCTTATGTCCTTAATGCACCGCTCGGTGTCTTTGAACCTCGAGCGTAAATGCATGGATGTTGCGAACATCGACATACACGCTTTTGATAACTACGTGATAGTTCGGTTAAGCGGTTTAGAGTTGAGGCACCAAAGGCGATTTGAAACGTCGCGGAACATATGAGATGTTTGAGGGCTGAAATTGGGATTTCGGGCTCGTGCTCACGTCAAGAGGTATAAGACCTCCAACGATTTTCTTAGCCTGCAAACTAAGGGAGAAAAGCTCAATCGTTGAGCTTGTGCTCAGATTGTACGAGTGCAACAATCACTTGAATCGAGTGGGAGTTGATCTTCCGGATGAGATAGTGATGTTTCTCCAAAGTCATTGCCACCAAGCTGCTAGAGCTTCGTGATGAACTATAACATATCGGGGATAGATATGATGATCCTTGAGCTATTCGCAATGTTCGACACATGAATGTAGAAATCAAGAAGGAGCATCAATTGTTGATGGTTAGTGAAACCACTAGTTTCAAGAAGGGCAAGGGCAAGAAGGGGTACTTCATGAAGCGGCAAATCGATTCTTTGCTCCGATTGAAGAAACCCGAGGTTGAACCCAAACCGAGACTAAGTGCTTACGTAATAAGAGGAGCGGACCTTTGAAGCGAGAACCACCACTGGATACTTGGTAGATAAGAAGGCAGGCAAGGTCGATAGAAGTATATTGGATATACATTATGTTAATGTGTACTTTACTAGTACTCCTAGTAGCACCGAATTATTAGATACGGTTCGGTTGCTAAGTGTTAGTAACTTCGAAATAACAGCTATGGAATAAGCGGAGACTAGCTAAAGGTGAGCTGTCGATAAGTGTTGGAAGTGTTTCCAAGGTTGATGTGATCAAGCATCGCATGCTCCCTCTACCATCGAGATTGGTGCTAAACCTGAATATTGTTATTTGGTGTTTGCGTTGAGCATAGACATTATTGGATTATGTCTATTGCAATACGGTTATTCATTTAAGGAGAATAATGGTTACTCTAATTATTTGAATAATACCTTCAATGGTCTTACACCTAAAAGAATGGTTTATTGAATCTCGATCGTAGTGATACACATTTTCATGCCAAAAGATATAAGATAGTAATGATAGTACCACTTACTTGTGGCAATCGCCATGTAAGTCATATTGGTGTAAGCATGAAGAAGCTCCATGTTGATGGATCTTTGGACTCACTCGTTTTGAAAAGTTTGAGACATGCGAACCATGTCTATTGGTGTATACGCATGAAGAAACTCCATGCAGATGGATCGTTTGGACTCACTTGATTTTGAATCACTTGAGATATGCAAATCATACCACATGGGCAAGATGAGTGACAAGCCTCGTTTTCAGTAAGATGGAACAAGATAGCAACTTGTTGGAAGTAACACATTTTGATGTGTGCAGTCCAATGAGTCTGAGGCATCTGATGAATATCGTTATGTTCTTACTTCACGGATGATTTAAGTAGAATCTTGAGTGTATTTACTTGATGAAACACAAGTCTGAATTATTGAATGGTTCAAGTAATTTCAGAGTGAAGTTGAAGATCACCGTGACAAGAGGATAAAATGTCTATGATATGATCATAGAGATGAGTATCTGAGTTCTGAGCTTTGGCACATAATTAAGACGATACGGAAATTGTTTCACAATTAATACCGCTGGAACACCATAGTGTGATGGTGTGTCCGAACATCATAGTTGTACCTGTTGGATATGGTGCGTACCATGATGTCTCTTATCGAATTACCACTATCGTTCATGGGTTAGGCATTAGAGACAACCGCACTCACTTTAATAGGGCACCACGTAATTCCGTTGAGACGACACCGTTTGAACTATGGTTTGGAGAAACCTAAGTTGCCGTTTCTTAAAAGTTTGGGGCTGCGACGCTTATGTGAAAAAGTTTCAGGTTGATAAGCTCGAACCCAAAGCGGATAAAATGCATCTTCATAGGACACCCAAAACAGTTGGGTATTCCTCCTAATTCAGATCCGAAAGCAATAGGGATTGTTTCTTGAATCGGGTCCTTTCTCGAGGAAAAGTTTCTCTCGAAAGAATTGAGTGGGAGGATGGTGGAGACTTGATGAGGTTGTTGAACCATCACTTCAACTAGTGTGTAGCAGGGCACATAAAGTTATTCCTGTGGCACCTACACCAATTGAAGTAGAAGCTTATGATAGTGATCATAAAACTTCAGATCAAGTCACTACCAAATCTCGTAGGTCGACGAGGATGCGTACTGCTTCAGAGTAGTACGTAATCCTGTCTTGGAGGTCATGTTGCTAGACAACAATGAACCTACGAACTATGGAAAAGCGATGGTGGGCCCGAATTCCGACGAATGGCTCGAGGCCATAAAATCCGAGAGAGGATCCATGACTTTGGAAGAAATACTTGATGGTCGTAAGGCTGTCGGGTACAGATGGATTTTAAGAGTAAGACAGACAATGATGGTAAGTATCACCATTAAGAAAGCTCGACTTGTCGTTAAAGATATTTTCCGACAAGTTCAAGGAGTTGACTACGGTGAGGCTTTCTCACTCGTAGCGATGCTAAGAGTCTGTTGGAATTGGATTAGCGATTCTTGCATTATTTATGAAATCTTGCATATAGGATGTCAAAACATTGTTTCCTTCACAGTTTTCTTGAGGAAAGGTTGTATGTGATACAACGAAGGTTTTTGACAATCCTGAAAGACGCTAACAAGTATGCAAAGCTCCAGCGATCCTTCTAAGGACTGGAGTAAGCATCTCGGAGTTGGAATGTACGCTTTGATGAGATGATCAAAGGTTTTGGGTTTATACAAAGTTTATGAGAAACTTGTATTTCCAAAGAAGTGAGTGGGAGCACTATAGAATTTCTGATGAGTATATGTTGTTGACATATTGTTGATCAGAAATGATGTAGAATTTCTAGAAAGCATATAGTGTTATTTGAAAAGTGTTTTTCAATAGAAAACCTGGATTAAGCTGCTTGAACATTGAGCATCAAGATCTATGAGGATAGATCAAAAACCGCTAAATGGTACTTTCAAATGAGCACATACCTTGACATGATCTTGAAGGTGTTCAAGATGGATCAGTCAAAGAAGGAGTTCTTGCACGAGTTGTAAGGTATGAAGTTAAGAGTTAAAGCTCGACCACGGCGGAAGAGAGAGAAAGGACGAAGGGCGTCCCCTATGCTAGACGTAGGCTCTATAGTATGCTATCTTTGTGTACCGCCAGGAAGTGTGCCTTCCATGAGTCGGTCAAGGGGTACAAGGATGATCCAGGAATGGATCATTGGACAATGATCAAAATTGTCCTTGGAGTAAATAAGGACATGTTTCTACCGATTATGGAGGTCATAAAGAGTTCGGCGTAAAGGGTTACGTCGATGCAAGTTTTAACACCTATCCGAATGACTCGGGTAGCAAACCGGATCGTATAGTGGAGCAACCATTTGGAATAGTTCCAAGTGGAGCGTGGAAGCAGCATTTACAATATGACCTAGAGATTTGCGAAGTACATACGGATCTGAATGTTGCGGACCGTTGACTAAAACCTCTCTCACAAGCAAAACATGATCAAACCCCGAACTCATTGAGTCTTAATCACATGATGATGTGAACTAGTTTAGTGACACTAGTAAACTCTTTGGATGTTAGTCACATGGCGATGTGACCTGTGAGTGTTAATCACATGGCGATGTGAACTAGATTATTGACTATAGTGCAAGTGGGAGACTGTTGGAAATATGCCCTAGAGGCAATAATAAATTAGTTATTATTATTATATTTCCTTGTTCATGATAATCGTTTATTACCCATGCTATAATTGTATTGATAGGAAACTCAGATACATGTGTGGGTACCTAAACAACACCATGTCCCTAGTAAGCCTCTAGTTGACTAGCTCGTTGATCAACAGATGGTTATGGTTTCCTGACCATGGACATTGGATGTTGTTGATAACGGGATCACATCATTTGGAGAATGACTTTATGGACAAGACCCAATCCTAAGCCTAGCACAAAGATCGTAGTTCGTATGCTAAAGCTTTTCTAATGTCAAGTATCATTTCCTTAGACCATGAGATTGTGCAACTCCCGGATACTGTAGGAATGCTTTGGGTGCACCAAACATCCTGGCAACGTAATCGGGTGGCTATAAAGGTGCACTACGGTGTATCTCCGAAAGTGTACATTGGGTTGTACGAATCGAGGCTGGATTTGTCACTCTGTAAAGCGGAGAGGTATCTCTGGGCCCACTCGGTAGGACATCATCATAATGTGCACAATGTGACCAAGGGGTTGATCATGGGATGATGTGTTATGGAACGAGTAAAGAGACTTGCCGGTAATGAGATTGAACAAGGTATCGGTATACCGACGATCGAATCTCGGGCAAGTACAATACCGTTCGACAAAGGGAATTGTATACGGGATCGATTGAGTCCTTGACATCGTGGATCATCTGATGAGATCATCGTGGAACATGTGGGAGCCAACATGGGTATCCAGATCCCGCTGTTGGTTATTGACCGGAGAACGTCTCGGTCATGTCTGCATGGTTCCCGAACCCGTAAGATCTACACACTTAAGGTTCGATGACGCTAGGGTTATAGGGAATAGATATACGTGGTTACCGAATGTTGTTCAGAGTCCCGGATGAGATCCCGGACGTCACGAGGAGTTCCGGAATGGTCCCGAGGTAAAGATTTATATATGGGAAGTCCTATTTTGGCCACCGGAAAATGTTCGGGATTTCTCGGTATTATGCGGGAAGGTTCTAGAAGGTTACGGAGTGGGGCCCACCTGCATGGGGGGACCCACATGAGCGTAGGTAGTGGGGCAAGGCCCCACACCCCTGGTCAAGGCGCACCAAGATCCCCCTTAGAAGGAATAAGATCATATCCGAAGGGATAAGATCAAGATCCCTAAAGGGGGATAACAATCGATGGGGAAAGGAAAGGATGGGATTTCTTTCCTCCCACCTTTGCCAACGCCCCAATGGACTTGGAGGGCAAGAAATAATCCCCTCCACCCCTATATATAGTGGGAAGGCGCATGGGAGCTGCACCCTTGCCCCGGCGCAGCCCTCCCCTCTCCCAAGTCCTCCTCCTCTCCAGCGGTGCTTGGCGAAGCCTGCGGGATGCCACGCTCCTCCATCACCACCACGCCGTCGTGCTGCTGCTGGATGGAGTCTTCCCCAACCTCTCCCTCTCCCCTTGCTGGATCAAGGCATGGTAGGCGTCACCGGGCTGTCACGTGTGTTAAGCAGCGGAGGTGCCGTCCGTTCGGCACTAGGATCTCCGGTGATTTGGATCACGGCAGTCACGACTCCTTCAACCCCGTTCTCTTGAACGCTTCCGCTTAGCGATCTACAAGGGTAGGTAGATGCACTCTCCTTCCCCTCGTTGCTAGTTTCTGCAGAGATCGATCTTGGTGACGAGTAGGAAAATTCTGAATTTCTTCTACGTTCCCCAACATTTGGCACATGCAAATTTACTTGGAACGGCAGGTAAATACCGCATATAGGTAGATATGGTGGACACTCATGGAAGGAACTTGGTTCAAGGATTTTGGATTCACAAGCAGTATTCCTGCTTAGTATAGATATTTTGGCTAGCAAAGGATTCTAAATAGCAAGCACCACATGTTAGAAGATCCATAACAATATAACTTATATAGAAATATACCCAAGCATAACTCATTATGTTGTCTTCCTTGTCCAACTTCAACTAATTTGCTCAGGTTTGAAAATAATTAATGGGGATCACAATCATAGAATATGTCCAAGATAGTATATTTATATGTGAAATCTCTCTTCCTTCAATATTCTTTCATGAATTGTTCAAGTGACCAATACAATGTTTGCTAACCTTCAATAAATTTACCACCTCTACTTCTTATATGTGAAGGCATTACTCCCCATGGGATAAACATATGAAACGTATATAATTTCAGATTTATGACATTCAAATCATTCAACCATTTACTCAAAGGATATAAGTGAAGCACACGAGTAAATGACAAACTACTCCAAAAAGATATGTGAAGATCAATGAGTAGTTAAATAATTATGTAGCTATGTGAAGACTCTCTCTCATTTAAGAATTTCAGATCTTAGTATTTTATTCTAACAGCAAGCAAAGCTAAAGAAAATAAAATGACGCTCCAAGCAAAACACATATCATCTGGTGAATAAAAATATAGCTCCAAGTAAAGTTACCGATGAATGAAGGCGAAAGAGGGATGCCTTCCGGGGCATCCCCAAGCAAACTCTTGGTTGTCCTTGAATATTACCTTGGGGTGCCTTGGGCATACCCAAGCTTAGGCTCTTGCCACTCCTTATTCCATAGTCCATTGAACCTTTACCCAAAACTTGAAAACTTCACAACACAAAACTTAACAGAAAACTCGTAAGCTCCGTTAGTATAAGAAAATAAAACCACCACTTAGGTACTGTTGTGAAATCATTCAAAATTCATATTGGTGTAATATCTACTGTATTCCAACTTATCTATGGTTCATACCCTCCTATACTACTCATAGATTCATTAAAATAAGCAAACATCACATAGAAAACAGAATCTGTCAAAAACAGAACAGTCTGTAGTAATCTGTATCAACGTATACTTCTGTAACTCCAAAAATTCTGAAATAAATTGGTGGACCTGAGGAATTTGTCTAGTAATAATCTGCAAAAATAATCAACTAAATAGCACTCTACAGTAAAAAGTTGAAGCTAATCTCGTGAGCGCTAAAGTTTCTGTTTTTTACAGCAAGATCATAAAGACTTCACCCAAGTCTTCCCAAAGGTTCTACTTGGCACAAACACTAATTAAAACACAAAACCACATCTAAACAGAAGCTAGATGGATTATTAATTCCTAAACAGAACCAAAAAGCAAGAAACTAAAATAAAATTGGGTTGCCTCCCAACAAGCGCTATCGTTTAACGCCCTTAGCTAGGCATGATGATTTCAATGATGCTCACAAAAAGATAAGAATTGAAACAGAAAGAGAGCATCATGAAGAATATGACTAGCACATTTAATTCTAACCCACTTCCTATGCATAGGGATTTAGTGAGCAAACAACTTATGGGAACAATAATCAACTAGCATAGGAAGGCAAAACAAGCATAACTTCAAAACTTTAAGCACATAAAGAGGAAACTTGATATTATTGCAATTCCTACAAGCATATGTTCCTCCCTCATAATAATTTTAGGTAGCATCATGAATGAATTCAACAATATAACCAGCACCTAAAGCATTCTTTTCATGATGTACAAGCATAGAATTTTTATTACTCTCCACATAAACAAATTTCTTCTCATGAATAGTAGCGGGAGCAAACTCAACAAAACAACTATCACGTGATTGAAAATTAAGATCAAGATGACAAGTTTCATGGTTGTAATTATTATTTATAGCATACGTGTCATCACAATAATCATCATAGATAGGAGGCATGCTTTCATCATAGTAAATTTGCTCATCAAAGCTTGGGGGACAAAAAATATCATCTTCATCAAACATAGCTTCCCCAAGCTTGTGGCTTTGCATATCATTAGCATCATAGGTATTCAAGGAATTCATACTAACAACATTGCAATCATGCTCATCATTCACATATTTTATGCCAAGCATTCTATGTAATTCTTCTTCTAGTACTTGAGCACAATTTTCCTTCCCATCATTCTCACCAAAGATATTAAAAAGATGAAGCGTATGAGACAAACTCAATTCCATTTTTTGTAGTTTTATTTTATAGACTAAACTAGTGATAAAACAAGAAACTAAAAGATTCGATTGCAAGATCTATAGATATACCTTCAAGCACTCACCTCCCCGGCAACGGTGCCAGAAAAGAGCTTAGTTGACAGGGTGTGAGTGCCACCTAACCTCCCGGCAACGGCACCAGAAAATAGCTTGACGTCTACTACGCAACCTTCTCCTTGTATACGTTGTTGGGCCTCCAAGTGCAGAGGTTTGTAGGACAGTAGCAAACTTCCCTCAAGTGGATGACCTAAGGTTTATCAATTCGTGGGAGGCATATGATGAAGATGGTCTCTCTCAAGAAACCCTGCAACCAAATAACAAAGAGTCTCTTGTGTCCCCAACACACCCAATACAATGGTAAATTGTATAGGTGCACTAGTTAATGAAGAGATAGTGATACAAGTGCAATATGGATGGTAGATATAGGTTTTTGTAATCTAAAATTATAAAAACAGCAAGGTAACTAATGATAAAAGTGAGCGTAAACGGTATTGCAATGCTTTGAAACATGGTCTAGGGTTCATACTTTCACTAGTGCAAGTTCTCTCAACAATAATAACATAATTGGATCATACAACTATCCCTCAACATGCAACAAAGAGTCACTCCAAAGTCACTAATAGCGGAGAACAAACGAAGAGATTATTGTAGGGTACGAAACCACCTCAAAGTTATTCTTCCGGATCAATCTATTCAAGAGTCCGTACTAGAATAACACCTTAAGACACATATCAACCAAAACCCTAATGTCACCTTGATACTCCAATGTCACCTCAAGTATCCGTGGGTATGATTATATGATATGCATCACACAATCTCAGATTCATCTATTCAACCAACACATAGAACCTCAAAGAGTGCCCCAAAGTTTCTACCGGAGAATCAAGACGAAAATGTGTGCCAAGCCCTATGCATAGGTTCATGGGCGGAACCCGCAAGTTGATCACCAAAACATACATCAAGTGGATCAATAGAATACCCCATTGTCACCACGAGTATCCCACGCAAGACATACATCAAGTGTTCTCAAATCATTAAAGACTCAATCCGATAAGATAACTTCAAAGGGAAAACGCAATCCATTACAAGAGACTAGAGGGGGAGAAACATTATAAGATCCAACTATAATAGCAAAGCTCGCGATACATCAAGACCGTATCACCTCAAGAACACGAGAGAGAGAGAGAGAGAGATCAAACACATAGCTACTGGTACATACCCTCAGACCTGAGGGTGAACTACTCCCTCCTTGTCATGGAGAGCGTCGGGATGATGAAGATGGCTACCAGTGATGGATCCCCCCTCCGGCAGGGTGCCAGAACAGGGTCCCGATTGGTTTTTGGTGGCTGCAGAGGCTTGCGGCGGCGGAACTCCCGATCTATTCTGCTTTCTGGAGGTTTCATTATTTATAGGATTTTTTGGCATAGGTCTCACGTCAGGGGGGTCTCCGAGTTGTCCACGAGGCAGGGGCCCACACCCAGGGGGTGGGCGTGCCCCCCACCCTCGTGGGCAGCCCGAGACTCTCCTGGCCCAACTCTTTTACTCCGAGGGCTTCTTTTGGTCCAGAAAAAATCATCAAAAATTGGCATGTCAATTGGACTCCGTTTGGTTTTCCTTTTCTGCAAAACTCAAAAACAAGGAAAAAACAAAAACTGGCACTGGGCGCTAGGTTAATAGGTTAGTCCCAAAAATCATATAAAATAGCATATAAAACATCCTAGAAGGATAATATAATAGCATGAATACTTCATAAATTATAGATACGTTGGAGATGTATCACCCGGCTTCGATGGCCCTTGTTGGCGAGTCACTGCTGGTTCGGCATGGTGTCCCGACGGCCTTCCCTGTAAAACACCATATGTGTACGGTAGGTGAAGTGCATAAAAGGGGATCCTTCTCGGAAGTTGGGGTTCCGGTTTTTCTTACATGCGGTGCAGGGAGTAGCCCGGGATAGTCGGCTATAATGGCCACCAAGGCATCATCGCAGCTTAATTGATAGAATATCCTGGCGATCAGGTCCACAAATGTGTCCGGATCCTCTTCGAGTCCGGGATCGAGGGCTCAGTCAGGGTCTTCCGGCTGTGGAGGCGGGCTGTTGACCTCCCTTATAGCTTTTCATAGTTCCTGCCATGACACAACAAGGTAAATACTTATGATGAAGAATGCGGGAAGGCTGGGAGTAAAATGTGCCGGCTCACCCAGCTTGGAGGGTTGTACATGGAGAATCCATCTCGTGGCTTAATGCGGATGAACTCCTCTTCCTCTCCCTTGTACAAATCGGAAAGTATTTTTGCTAGAGAAGCAACTGAGTCCGGTCCCTTACGCTCGCAGCGGGTGGCATCGTCTTCCTCGTTAAAGTGCCACATTGGATGCCTTCGATATTGAAGTGGCTGTACCCCCCGCATTATACATATTGACATAACCTCGATTATTGTCAGTCCTGATTGAACCAGCACTTTTATCCGACCCATCAGGTAAAGGACTTCTCCGTTATCTTCCTCCCGAGGGCTCCGTGGGCTCCAGCTGTGGCGTTTTTTCAGAGGAGCATTGTCGAACTTGGGAAGACCCATCCGAATAGGATCTGGAAGGGGGACGTCCTCCACGTAAAACCACTCCGAAGGCCAGTCTTCGGACGTATTTTTCGGGGTACCGGACAGGTATCCGGTCCCGGCGATGCGCCATATTTCGGCTCTGCCCACTTGATATATTGACCCCTTCTGTGTACGGGGCACAAGGCAGAATAGCCTCTTCCACGGTTCGAAATGGGCTTCGCAGCCCAGAAACAGCTCACAAAGGGCAACATAGTGTCAGGACCCTGATTCCAAGTCACATCGACCTAGCCGGTAACACCTCATATCACTTTGCGGCCTCACGCACGGTATTCTCATGGGTGTCGCCTTACCATGGCCTGGGACCGTTTGCGCCTTTTGGCTCACGTATATGATAGTGTCGCTAGCATCCACATGACAGAGAACCCGGGCCTACATGGCTAGTCGTGAACCCAAAGCGGCACTAACCCATGGGGACAGGCATACATGAATTACATCGAGCATGTCGGTCATCAACGTATGAATCCGGGCTGTAGCACTGGGCTAACAGGACTCCGGTAACCCGGGCTGTAGCAGGCTAGGCAGGACTCCGGATGTCACCGCGTGACATTTCCCCGAAGGGATAGACACAAGAACGAAATGAAACACATGCCGGCCAGTCAAGTGTCCAAAGCAGTAGTGCTGGGCTAGCAGGACTCCGGTGAACCGGGCTGTAGCGGACTACTATCGCTCAGGAAGCACTAGACTACATTTCCCCATATGAGAGGCTGCCAAGGATAAACAACTAGATTGTCGGATCCCACTCATACCAAGCATTTCAATCATACACACAATATGCCCGATATGAGTACATACAACATGGCATCACAACAAAACTCTACAACTCAAAGTACTTTATTTAAAAGGCTCTGAGGAGCCATACATAACATGTTCATACAGATAGGGGTCACATGACCCGACACTCAAGTCATACAAACATACAAGCACATGCGGAAGCAAACTAGTTTGAGTACAGACACTAAAAAGAAAGAAGGCTTGACGAAGCCCTTCTATCTACATCGGCCCTTCACAAGTCTTGGACCACCACCTGGGTGTCTAGTAACTCGTCGACGTCAAGGTCTACATAGAACCCATCGGAGGGGGCGGTGTTGTCGTCTGAAAACATTAATTAAAGCAACATGAGTACAGAGGTACTCAAAGAAGTCTTACAACAGAATCCTACTATACATGCACATTCTCAAGAAGGTAGTGGAGTTATTGCAGCAAGCCAGCTTTGACTCCTGGCTAAGCTATCCTACGTGACACCACTTGAAAAGCATTTGTCGCACACGAGTCCACTAATAACCAACACAATACTCCACCGTGGATCCTCTCTCGTCAACCTACAAGAGGGCCATCCGCGGTACTCACACTTATCTTGAGGCTTTTAGTAGTATCCATTTACTTGTCTATGAACTGTATAGGTGACCAAGTAGTCCTTTACATGAATGGCCGCTATTCGAATAGTTTTATACCCTCCAGGGGTGTACTTATTCACACACGCTCTCACCACTTATCGCTGTTACACGACGTGTACTCGGCAACCTTCAAGCGGAAGCCCAGCGAGGGTGTCGGCCACGACCTGACTAAACACACGAGTCCCTAGTCCAGGTTTATCGCCTATTCGGGTTCCATCTGCAGGGAGTCCGGCCGAGGTTTCCACTAACGGCCCCGAACGATGTGTGCAGGGTTCCCGAGACACCAAACGGGCGAATTGGTACACCGTGCCACGTGCCTACCGCAACACAACCCACCCCTAAGGTCAGCGCTGACGGCCCCAAAGATGCTACAAACACGAAACTACTTTGCAACTCCGGACAGAGGACAAGAGTGATTAATAAGTCGAGAGGGTCCATTGGTTTCGGGCCCAATGCGTGGTAGTAGCTGAATCTTAAATCACACACAGATCTCAGTTCTTAAGGGCGGCTTCAATGAAACAACCCACCATGTACTCCTACATGGCCTCTCATCGATACCTTTACCAAATCGTGTTCAACACTTCACTCTCGTTACCGACACAACCTTTCACTCTAGTTCATCATCCCGATGAGCGGACTGACACAACTCTAAGCATAGCAAGCATAGCAAGGTAGGAAACACAAATATGGCTCAATCAACTCCTGCACATGCTAGTGGGTTTCATCTAATTACTGTGGCAATGACAGGTCATGCAAAGGAAGTGGGTTCAACTACCGCAGCACACAATAGTTTGAATCACGTTGTCTTAATGCAGTAAACAAGAGCAGAAGCGAGATCATGGGTTTGTATCAGAATAATCAATGGGTTGCTTGCCTGATGTAGTGGTAGTAGGGTACTGCCCTTCAGACGGATATTCGGGGTTATCCTCGGAGGCAGAACCTACCACGAAAGACACACCGAACATAATCAACACATGACGATATGCAACAATATGATGCATGCTATGACATGGCAATATGAATGTGTCTTGGCCTAATGCAAGCTAGAACAAAAAGGAATGAACTCATTTGAATCAAAGATTCAAATGTTAGTTCATTTAACATAGCCATATTAATGCATTATCTTATTCTGCTTAAACAGCAAGGTTAACTTGTTCTCTCATGCATGAAACCATTACCAATGGATAGATTGAATTTTTCTGATCAAAATTCATATATAAATCTTTGCATTTGGAGTTACAGATTAATTTCTATGAAATTTTGAAGTCTGCAACAATTTCTGGAATTTTCTATATAAAAATAAATCCAGAAATTAGTTATTGCGTCAGCAGTGCGTCAGGGTGACATCAGTGGTCAAAGGGGACGTCCAGGTCAACCTGACCAATGGGTCCCGTGTGTCAGCAGTTAATTAAACTAACTAATTTTAGTTAAAACTAATCTGAGTTAATTAGCAGAGGGGGGCCCCCACTTGTCATAGACTCAGGGGAGTCAACCTGGGCCCACCCTAGTAAAAGTCAAAGGTCAAACACGCCGGCATTTAGCCGCCGGCGAGGCCAGACACGGCGGTGAGAGTGCATTTGTGCGTTTCGGCGACCAAATGAGCGGCGGAGGGCATCTACGTGTAGCTGGGAACAACCGCAGCGTTTGGTGGCGGTGGTTGAGCTCGGGGTGGCCGGAAACGTCGTCGGCGACAACCTTGGCGGTCGCCGGAGTCGGGTGAAGATGGACCAGAGGCTACGGGGCATGGTGAGGCACGTGGTGAAGTGCGTTGGACTCCTCGCGATGCGGCGAGTGTGTTAGACACGGTGGTGTGGCCGGTGGTTGGCCAGAGACACGTCGGCGACGAGCTTGGCGGTGGCGCGTGCGGTGAAGCTCCATGGGGTCGCTGCGATGTTCGGGAGCGAGAACAAGAAGGGGGAGGAGGTAGCTGAGCTCACGACGGTCACGACGGTGCAGACGACGCGGTCGGGGACGAGCTGGTGCGGCGGTGACGGCAAAAGGGATCTCCGGCGGTGGCGGAGTCGGGCGAGGTCGGTGCAGCGGCTTCGAGGCAAGCGACCACTCGGGGCTCAGCTTGCTCGAAGGAGAGGAGGGCGGTGGAGCTTTTGGACACGGTGGCGTGACGCAGTGACGACGGGGAGCGCGGTTATCACGGTGGCGCGGGCGCGGCAGCGTCGGCCATGGTGCGGGCGAGCGAGGGAGAGGAGCTGGGGAGGAGAGGGCGTGTCTGCGAGCTCGGGGGAGGACTGGGTGACCGACCCAGGGCGGCAGAACGGTGAGGAGAGGGAGCAGGGCGGCGGACAGCTGCGTGGCGCGCGCTGGTGCCGCCGTCGAGCACCTGGCTGCCTGCGTGGCCAAGCCAAGCAAATCGCTGGAGCGGTGGCTGGGCTGGGCCAGCAGGTGGGCTTGCCAGATGGGCGCCAGGTAAGCCTCTGCTTGCTTGGGTTTTCTTTTTCTATTTCCCTGTAAGTTTGTGGCCGTATTAAAAATAGTTAAGCACTTCTAAAAATCCTGAAAATAATCAGAGGCTCTGTTTAGAAAATCTCCAACAACACACACTTGTTTTTAGAATTATTTGAGCATTCAAAATATTAACTAGCATTTAAATGCCGAAATGCAATTTACATATGATTTAATTGAATGACCTTCTGTTAACCTAGAAAAATGTGCACCAATTTTGCCAGAGGTTCTAAACCAAGACAAAGAGGGTGAACTTTTTAGAAGGGCAATTCAGGTTCATTGAAAATATTTTTAGTAAACCTTAGTTGAATTCAGAGGGGTTCTGGGGGTTTTGTCTTCCCCAATTCAAGTTTTTGATGAAAAGTAGACATGATGCAACACTCTAATGCATGCGCTAGCTAGGATGTGACAACTCACCCCCACTCAAAAGAATCTCGTCCCGAGATTTTGGATCCGTCGGAAAGAAGGTGGGGTACTCAAGTCGAAGACGATCCTCCCTTTCCCAAGTAGCTTCTTGCTCGGAATGGTGTGACCATTGAACCTTGAGAAACTTGATATTCTGGCGTCGAGTGGTATGCTCGGCTTGATCAAGGATACGAATGGGATATTCTTGATATGTGAGATTATCTTGGAGATCAAGCGTTTCGTGGTCCACTCCACGGATAGGATCCGAGAAGCAACGCCTGAGTTGAGAAACATGGAAGACATCATGAACTCGGAAAGATGCGGAGGTAGTTCCAATTGGTAGGCAACTTCTCCTCGTTTGGCAAGAATGCGAAATGGTCCAATGTAACGAGGAGCCAATTTGCCTTTGATACCGAATCGATGGGTTCCCTTTAAAGGTGTAACCCGAAGGTAAGCCTTCTCGCCAACTTCATAAGACATAGGCTTATGCTTGTGGTCATATTGGCTCTTTTGACGAGATTGGGCTGTTTTTAATTTCTCACGAATAACGCGAACCTGCTCTTCTGCTTCCTGGATCATATCCAGGCCAAAGAGTTGTCTTTCCCCGGTTTCTGACCAGTTAAGAGGTGTTCGACATTTTCGTCCATAGAGAACTTCGAAAGGAGCTTTGCCCAAGCTAGCTTGATAACTATTGTTATAAGCGAACTTCGTGACGGAAGGCATTTCTCCCAATTCATACCGAAGAGATGATAGAAGCTCGAAGCATATCCTCCAGAATTTGATTGACTCGTTCTACTTGACCACTTGATTGAGGATGGAAGGCGGTGCTAAAGGAGAGACGAGTTCCCATAGCATTTTGGAAACTTTCCCAAAATCGAGAGGTGAAGAGACTTCCACGGTCTGAGTTAATCTCCAATGGAACACAATGAAGAGACACTATTCGGGAGATGTACAATTCAGCTAGCTGGCCAGCGGTTATACTCTCACGAACGGGTAGGAAGTGGGCTACTTTGGAAAGACGATCGACAACAACGAAGATAGCATTATTCCCTCTCTTGGTCACAGGAAACCCGGTAATGAAATCCATACCGATTTTATCCCATTTCCATTCAGGAATTTCCAAAGGTTGAAGGGTGCCGACAAGCCATTGATGCTCTGCTTTAACTTGACGCATGACGCGTCGCAATTAGCAATGTATTGAGCGATTTCTCTCTTCATCCTAGTCCACCAAAACCTCTGGCGAGGGTCTTGATACATTTTAGTACTACCGGGATGAATGGTGAGAGGGGATTCATGAGCTTCCTTACGGATCAATCGCCTCAGGTTGCGTACCTTGGGAACCACTAGACGGTCTCCAAAGAACACGACACCTTGATCATCGATGGAGAAACAACCTGCGACTCCTTTCTTGATGTTTCTCTTGATACAGGAGATTCCAGGTGAGGGAGTCCCAGATTAGGGGGTGTCCGGATAGCCGAACTATCACCGTTGGCCGGACTCCTGGACTATGAAGATACAAGATTGAAGACTTCGTCCCGTGTCCGGATGGGACTTTCCTTGGCATGGAAGGCAAGCTTGGCGATGCGGATATGTAGATCTCCTACCATTGTAACCGACTCTGTGCAACCCTAACCTATCCGGTGTCTATATAAGCCAGAGGGTTTTAGTCCGTAGGACGAACAACAATCATACCATAGGCTAGCTTCTAGGGTTTAGCCTCCTTGATCTCGTGGTAGATCTACTCTTGTACTACCCATACCATCAATATTAATCAAGCAGGAGTAGGGTATTACCTCCATCGAGAGGGCCGAACACAGGTAAAAACATCGTGTCCCTTGTCTCCTGTTACCATCCGCCTAGACGCACAGTTTGGGACCCCCTACCCGAGATCCGCCGGTTTTGACACCGACGTTGGTGCTTTCATTGAGAGTTCCTCTGTGTCGTCGCCATCAGGAAGGATGCCTCATCCCATCTTTAAAGACGATATTATCACCGAAGGATCCTTGGCCACTGGCCAGACTCTCCGGCTAGGTGGTTTTCTTATGACCGCCAGTTCGGCCGCCACGCCGACGATGACTTCTCGAGTCATTGAAACCAATCTTCACGTTAATTCGGAACTTGCCGAACAGTTGAATCGATCGAGCTCTCCTCCGTAAGCGAGCTCTTGGATCGCATCGCATACAGGAGTCGCCACAGACTACGACCAGATCGGGCCTAAAACCGATCTCGAGAGATCAACTCTCCCCAAGCTACCCATCATGTTGCTGTGATAGAGGAGCAATGCGGCGATTCTTCTTCTATCTTAAGGACTAGCTACGTCCCGATTCCCGATCCCTCCATGCGGATTCCGCGAGAGGGACTGATGTCGATCAAGCCACGAACTTAAAGTCGCAGCGGGTTGGACTCATTGGATAGCATTCAAAAATCCAAACTTCCGAGTTCGAAACTTCTCGCCCTGAGTCTTAAATTGACGGCGTTAGGATCTAGTTCCACCCGCCCACTCAAACATTAGCGATCTATCCCGAATTCGGCAAGAGCCAAGCAAATAAAGACATCATTCTTGGGCGATTCCTCCTGGTTATGGACAGATAAAGGACTGCCGAGAGAAGGACACAATCTCACTTTTTTGCAATAATTGCACGGACAAAGGAATCCTAAACGCTATAAGTCGTCGCGAAATTACACGCTTTGATGACTTGGTGACCATAGTACAAAAGTACTATGCGATGGAGAGTGCTTGGAAAACCGAAAGTCAATTTTGGGATAATCCGGCCCCGAATACATCCCTAGTCCGGAATAAAAGGGTGCATCATCACCAAGCACCTGGATTAAACATCAAAAAACAAAAACCCCCTAAAAGTGCGGAACTGCATCTTGGAGGGTTGGCTAAGCGGACCTGCAAAATTCATAGCACGTAGGGCGCCACTCCTACTCATAGCCTTCGAGCATGTTGGATACTACGGTAGGTGGCCAAAAGTGGCGAAGAGCTTCTAGCTTCGTAATCCCAGCCAAGAATACCAAAGACGGTGTTAACAGTCTTGAGACTTTCACATCAAATAACATGCGGAAACAAACACTCCGCAACCTTGCGAAGTCTACCAAGTAGCAACAATACATCCATGGGTGACACGGCCATTACCTTTAATGCCGATGACGAACCCAAATTCGAACAGCGAGCACCGGCCGCATTGGTTCTCGGTCCAATAGTGGGCGGCTTCGCCTTACAAAGGTACTCATGGATGGCGGCAATGATCGAACCTCATCTACGAGGAAACCCTCCGAAAAATGGAAATAGACTGGAACCGCATTGTGCGAAGCAGCACAACCTTTAGAGGAATAATCCCTAGCCGGGAAGCATGCTGCAGGAAAAATCACCTTTGGGCGTAGTGTTTGGCTCATGGACAATTACAGGTCCGGGAGGTCACATTCAAGTGGCCTCGTTCAGCGTGGATATCATGCTCTATTGGGGCGAGAGGCATTCACAATTTTTCAAGCTATACCCCATTATGGGTACATGAAGCTTAAAATGCAGGACCTAACGGAATCATCACTCTCGCTAGTGATCCGAACATAGCACTCCGCGCTGAAAACAAGACAGCCGCACTAGCCCTCGAGGCACTATCCGAAGCCCTAGCGGCCGAGGAACTCACTGCAATGCGCTCCACGGTGAATAGGGATGATGTGATACTTGATAAAAGATCCAAGTCCACCTCTTTTAAACCAGCGGATGAAATAGTCAAATTCCAAGTCCACCCAACGGACCCCGCAAAGACGGCCTCCATTGGGGCACAATTAAACCCTGGTGTAGACGCCACACTACGAGAATTTCTACAAGAAAACTGGGACATTTTCACCTGGCACCCTTCGGACATGCCAGGAATCCCACGTCGGCTGGCCGAGCACAGCCTAAATATCCTAAAAGGATTCAAGCCAGTCAAACAGGCACTTTGGCGCTTTTCCGAACCTAAGAGACAGGCCATGGGAGAGGAGCTAGCCAAACTTCTGGAAGCCGGATTCATCAGAGATATAACATCCGGACTGGTTAGCAAATCTGGTGATGGTACCAAAGAAGGACAAATCCTGGCGCCTATGTGTTGATTTCAAAGACCTTAATAAGGCTTGCCCAAAGGATCCCTTCCCCCTCCCTCGAATTGATCAAATTATCGACGCCTTGAGGACACGACTCATTGTGCTTCCTCGGCGCATACTCGGCTACCACCAAATCAAGATGGTGGAGCGGACCAAGCTGCAACAACATTCATCACTCCATACGGCCCATTCGCTTCAACACAATGCCCTTCGGGCTCAAAAACGCCGGCGCAACATATCGGTAGCATGATTCGTATACATGTCCGCAAACCAGATCGGCAAAAGCGGTGGAAGCATACGTAGATGACGTGGTCGTCAAATCCAAACATGTCGAAACTCTAGTAGGCGACTTGAGGCTCACATTCGACAATCTTCAAAATATGACATCAAGCTCAATCCGGAAAAATGCGTCTTGGCGTTCGGTAGGAAAGCTCCTGGGCTTCATTGTGTCCGGTAGAGGAATTGAAGCAAACCCGGCCAAGATCCGAGCTCTGTCACAACTGGATATTCCAAAAGACCTCAAGCAAATACAAAAATTGACGGGATGTGTAGCGGCTCTAAGCCGCTTTATTTCCCGCTTGGGAGAAAAGGCGGTACCCCTTTACCGCCTCCTCTGCCGCACCGAACACTTCGAGTGGACGGATGCCGCCACGGTCGGACTCGAAGAGATAAAATCCATATTGGCAACAAACCCGGTCCTGGACGCGCCCAACGTGGGCGAACCAATGCTATTATATATCACCGCAACACATCAAGTTGTCAGCACGGTGCTCGTTGTCGAACGAGAAATGGACGGACACCGGTTCCCTCTTCAAAGACCGTTTTATTACGTGTCCACTGTCCTCACTCCATGCAAGTCCCGGTACCCACATTATCAAAAGATAGCATAGGCGGTGTTCATGGCATCCCGGAAGCTGCGACACTACTTTCAAGAGTGTTCAATAACGGTAGCCTCCGAAGTACCTCTTAACGACATTATAAACAACCACGACGTGACGGGCCGGATTGCTAAATGGGCCATAGAGCTCCTTCCATTCGAAATAAACTATAAGCCACGACGATCTATTAAGTCGCAGGTTTTGGCCGACTTCGTGGCGAATGAATGGTTTAACTCCCTAAAGAGTACGGCGCATACTCCAATTGGATCATGCACTTTGACGGCTCCAAAATGTTGGCCGGCCTAGGGGCTGGCATCGTCCTGACGTCCCCAACCGGGGACACAATCCAATACGTCCTTCAGATAATGTATACAGACTCCAACAACGCAGCCGAATACGAGGCCCTTCTGCACGGCCTCCGGATGGCAGTCTCTATAGGCATTAAACGCCTAGAGGTGCGTGGGGATTCGAACCTCGCGATATCTCAAATAAACGGAGACTTCGATGCCAAAGATCCGAAAATGGCAGCATACCGCAATGCGGTCCTAAAAATGTCAGCACGGTTCGAAGGGCTCGAATTTCATCATATAGCCCGGGATAACAACCAGCCGGCGGACATACTGGCACGCATCGGTGCAAAACGCGATGCCGTCCTGCCCAACATCTTCCTGGAACGGCTGTTCAAGCCATCCGTACTATGGGAAGGGGAGTCCGGAAATAACAATCCAGACCCAACCGCACTGCCTGACACCGAACACTCTGACACAATCGGAGGCTCTGCCACCGAAATAACACCCTCCGCCCACGAAATAATGGCGGTTATCGCCCCGTGGACGGAACCATTCCTAGCCTACCTAACTAGGCAGGAACTCCCCGAAGACCAAAATGAGGCTCGCTGCATAGTACGGCGATCTAAAGCCTATAAAGTCCATGAGGAGAGCTTTATAAGAAAAGCACAACAGAGTCCTTCAAAGGTGTATCTCGAAGAGGAAGGGCGAAACCTCTGGCTGAAATTCATGCCGGACTGGGTGGGCACCACGCCGCAGCCCGGGCCCTTGTAGGCAAGGCCTTCCGACAGGATTTTATTGGCCGACGACCCGGGCAGATGCGCAGGATTTAGTCCAACGATGCGTCGGTTGCCAGCATTTTGCTAACCAAAGCCACATGCCACCCACCGCCCTCAAAACTATACCCATCACCTGGCCGTTCGTGGTCTGGGGGCTTGACATGGTTGGACCCCTTAAGGGAGGAATCCACAAGCAAAAATACCTATTGGTCATGGTGGATAAATTCTCCAAATGGATAGAGTCCAAGAATGTTAAAACGGCCGAATCCGGACCGGTGATAGACTTAATATCAGGGGTAGTGCACCGTTACGGTGTCCCCCACAGTATCATCACTGATAACGGCACCAACTTCACGGCCGATGAGGTCAAATTATGGTGCAAAAACCTGGGCATCAAGCTCGATTACGCCTCAGTCTATCACCCTCAAACCAACGGTCAAGTCGAATGAGCAAACAGTCTAATCATGAGCGGCATTAAACCCAGACTAGTACGGTCCCTCAAAGAATCTAACACGCACTGGGTGGAGGAGCTCGACTCCGTACTCTGGGGGCTACAGACCACGCCGAATCGTATTACCGGATTCACACCATTTTCTATGGTGTACGGCGCAGAGGCAGTCTTGCCCTGCGACATAATTCATGACTCACCTCGCGTGCGCATGTATGAAGAAAGAGAAGACGAGCTCGATCGGCAGGACAGTTTGGACGCATTGGAGGAGGAGCGCGACGTGGCAAAGGCTCGTTCGCATTTTATCAACAATGAGGCTCGAAGATATCAAAGCAGGGAAATGCGGCCAAAGCTTACAACGTTGGCGAACTAGTTCTCGCTGCCGGACAAGAAAAAGGACAAACTCAAGCCCAAATGGGAAGGTCCCTTCATCATCGAACAGGTTACGACGGCGGAGCATACCGTCTGCGAAACGCATCGGATAACCGACTCGAGCCAAACCCATGGAACGCAGCCCGTCTACGAAGATTCTACGCCTAAGCGCCGGACTCCAAGTTCGTCTCCTTCCTCCGTCCACATTTTCTATTTTTGCTGTCTTTTATTTCTCTCCTTCCTCCCCTTTCTTTTTAAAGCCTTTAGAGGCTCGTTCGCGCTTTGTTCGCACATATTTGACGCGCTGTCCGCGCTCATTATACCTGGGGGCTTCTTTAACAGAAGCTTATTTATACGGGCTTCATGCCCAACACATGTGTCAAACTTCCGCATGTACCTTTTATTCACCATTATATGCATCGATATGACTTAAGTTTTGGCCAAGCTAGGTTGCTCGGCTCTGTGCTTACCCCTACGTTCCCGATTGTTCAGCTAGGTGGTAAAGGGAGCACCTCTGCGATTATTCTTGCCGGGTCAGCCGGATGTGTACACGAGACTGGGTGAAGCCGAAAGCTAGCGTTCTTAAGGGAATATTCGGTTGGTGAACTGAAAGATGATTTTTAACTATTTATCCATCTGCCCCCAGATGATTTTATGCTTTTTAGCAGTTTTGACATGCACTTTAGGGCATGCATCCCAGAAAAGGAACCCTTAACGGAACTATTCTCCTGGAAGATGTTTCTTACTATCCATGTAATATAACATAACTAGTTGGGCACTTGTCTGATACAGCAATAATGACCCCTACGCCTTGTCTCCATGCATACCCTGGTTCTTATATAACCACGAAGGTATTCGGACACACTCCGGACTATTGGGTCCTGAGGTCGAAGCGAAAAGGTTCGGTATGACAAACGATCTACAATCCGGCTAGAAGACATTTTTCATGTCATACTTAATTACATAGTCAACTCGACTCATTGTATTCCTCCTCAATGCCATCTAATAGGCTATCTAATTTACAATCTTGCTGGGAATACTTGGCGGCCAATTCTACTTGGCCGTACACTAAGCTTACAGGAATCTCCTTCCCATCAGGCCCCACAGGTCCGACCTCGGCCATGTGGTTTGGGTCAGCCTTCGTGTACCGCGTCTTCACCATGGCCCAGGCCTCCCTGGCATACGATGGCAGGCCGATATCTTCCTTAGTCGGAAGCGCCGCGTGCTCCTTGAAGCCACTCCGCCACTCTCCAATGCCTTGAGGCGGGAGATAGATGGCCACAAGGCTGGCCGACGCGCCTTTCATCACCTGCGAACTCGTTCGTGCGGTGACGATTTGGGAAGAAGATCACCAAGAACTGGGCATCTCCTCTTCAGACGACACTGTGAGCAAACCTACATACATGTTTATGTTAGTCGCCTTCCTCGCGAACTCTTTCAAAGTTCGCTCAAGCACTCTTGAAAATGCCGCGGCAAGCCGTCGATTCTCCTTCTGGTCGGACAAGCTGAGCACGAACATCCTTTAGTTCCTCACCCGGTTGGGTGTTGGCATCTTGGAGGATATTTTTCTCTGCCGCACCCTCGTAAGCACGCCTCGCCCGGCCTTTAGTCGGCGCAGAGCTGTTGCTTGTCCGGATCTAGTCCGGCGCCATCTGCAATATTATTGTCGATTTACACACACGCCGCACTTCCTAATCTATTTATCTTTTGAAGCATATATTACGGAGGGGTCTCTGTGGCTCCCCTCATGGCGGCTAGTGCGGCCTCAAGTTGGGCCTTGCATTCTTCAAGCTCCTGGGACAGTCGGGTATTCTTTTTGGTAAGATCATGCATAACAAATGATCCTTAAATCAGTTATTCTAACTATTTTAAGTCTCGGGGGCTACTGGCATATATAACTATCAATTTTCCTTACCCGTATGTCCTTTACATACTGCTCCGTGGCTCTGGCTAGACCATCTTGAGCGGCACGGAGGTGCGCATCTCCCGAATCGAAGGCATTCAAGGCCTCTTGGGAGAAACATGTGTCACGAAGAACTGTCCGTGGCGCGCTGTGATTCATGGCGCTCTCCACCTCGGAGTTGGTGGCGGACAATCTGTCGGCATCCTCTGTCGAAGGAGCATCCGACGCACGCCTCGTGCTCGCCTCCGCTTTCGGACCCGGCTTTGGAGCCTGGCGGGCGGAGGTTCGATTGGCAACCTCTCCGGACTCAGTCCGGCGAGCGCTCTTTTTCCTGAAAGGAGCACCAGCGTTAGTACACCTATCCGGAATCAATCCCGGGAATATGGTGACACGCCATACTGTTGCGGCGGAGTTTCGATCCGGACCGTGCTTCTTTTTAGCCTGCGGGGCCGTACTGCCCCTTGTTGGCCAGCCACCGCGGGCTCGGCTTCCTGCCTCGAAGGTACCCCCTACGAAACACCATTGGTATACGGTGATCAAGAAATAAGCACGGATAGGTCATTATCATAGTGTTGGGACCTCGGTCTCAGTTACCAGTGAGGCTGGAAGTATTCCGGGGTAATCGGCCGTAATGGCAACCAAAGCATTGTCGATGCTAAGTTGGTGGAACACCCCGTCGATCAACTCCACCTTTATATCCGGATCCTCTTTGGAGGCCGGATCGAGGGACCGTTCCGGATCCTCGGGTTGTGGGACGGGCTGTGTATCTTCTCCACGGCCCGGCGCAGTTCCTGCGCAGAAACCATGAAATGAGATGTTTAACCACGGGAACACGGATCGGACAGGCCACAAAGATATTCGCTTACCCAACCGAGGATTATTCAAGAAAACTTCGCTCGATGGGTTGACGCGAGAAAATCCTCCTCCTCCCTTTATACGTGGCAGACAAGGTCTTCACCCGATTCGGTGGATCGATCCCGGCCCTTTGCGGCCATGGCGGGTGGCATCGTCCTCCCGTTGTAGTCCCACATGGGGTGGCCCCTATATTGAAGTGGCTGCACTCCTCATGTCTGATTACCATGACTCCAATCATGGTCAATCCGCATGAGCCGATAATCTTATTCGGCTCATCAAGTAAAGGACATCCTGGTCATTTTCCCTCTGGGGGCTCATGGGCGCCAAAGATAGGCGCTTCTTGAGGAGCATTGCTAAACTCCGGAAGGCCGATCCGAACAGGGTCCGGCAATGGGGCGTCCTCCATGTAGAACCATTCCGAAGGCCGTATTCGGACGCCTTCTTCGGGTTCGGATAGATATCCGGTCCCAGTGATGCGCCATAGTTCGGCTCCGCCCACTTGATATATTGACCCCTCATGAGAACGGGGTACTAGGCAGAATAATCTCTTCCACAGCGCAAAATGAGCCTCAATGCCCAAGAACAGTTCGCAAAGGGCCACGAAGCCCGCGGTGTGCAAAATGGAGGCAGGTGTAAGGTGGTGCAACTGGAGGCCGTACTCCAAGAGCCCCCGGAGAAACGGATGGATTGGAAATCCGAGTCCTCTTACTAGATAAGAGATGAAGCATACCCGCTCTCCTTTAGAGGGATTGGGGACACTCTCCGCTTGCTTTCCGCCCTTGTAGGTGGCAAGTCCGGCTCGAACCGGAACCATGAAGGCCGGGGGAAGAAATCCCTTGGTTTGGAGTATAACTAGCTCGTTATGCGGACTGAGCATCTCTCCCAATTTCTGTGCCGAGGGCTGAGCGCGAGAGGAGGAGCAGCGTCCGTCCCATGATGGAATGGGTTTTGGTCAGAAGCACTCCGATGAAAGCTCGCGAAGGGGGGATGGTGTGACTTAGATCTAGATCCTTGCCCATTTTATAGGCGGCTCATTTGCGCAGCTAGGGGGGTAAGTGTAAAAATACCCTGGCTTTTCGCATTCATTCAAACACGTGGAAGATGGCCATTATTGGGCGTAGAAGCCAAGGAGCGCAGCATTTATCAGAAGCCGGACACTATTCAACAAGTATATGGAATTTGGAGAAGAACCCGCCTTGCAATGCCTACCCGAGATCCGTCGGTTTTGACACCGACACCCGGATCTACCTTCCGTGCCTTGATGATCTGATCCGTAAGGGTAGGTTTCCCCACCAGGGTGGAAAGGAATCCTCGAGGAACAATGTGAAGGTTAAGCTTACGAAATTCCTCGTGGAGAAGTGGTTAACTTTGTTCTAACATCAGGTTGTTACAATAAGATTTACGACTTAGTGCATCAGCCATGACATTGGCTTTGCCTGGGGTGTAAGATATTCCTAAGTCGTAATCTGTAATCAACTCGACCCAACGTCTTTGCCTGAGATTCAAATCCGGTTGGGTGAAGATGTATTTCAGACTTTGGTGATCAGTGTAAATTTCACAACGGTTACCAAGAAGGTAATGTCGCCATGTTTTGAGTGCATGGACCACTGCTGCAAGCTCTAGATCATGTGTGGGATAGTTATCCTCATGTGGACGCAACTGTCGAGAAGCATAGGCAATCACATGATGATCTTGCATGAGTATGCAACCTAGTCCTTGACGCGAGGCGTCACAATAGATAATAAAGTCCTCGGAAAAATCTGGTGGAACAAGTACGGGAGCAGATGTCAGGCTTCTTTTCAGTTCCTGAAAGTTGAACTCGCACTGTGGGGGTCCACTCGAACTTTTTATCTTTCTTGAGGAGTTCAGTTAGAGGCTTAGCAACCTTGGAGAAATTCTCGACGGAGCGGCGGCTATAGCTCGCTAAACCGAGGAAACTCCGAACTTGCTTGACCGATTTGGGTGGAGTCCAGTCAAGGACGGCTTGAACTCACTCGGGATTGACAGCAATGCCCTTACCAGAGATTACATGGCCTAGATAGGTTACTTCTGGCAACCAAAACTCACACTTAGAGAATTTGGCATAAAGGCGATGCTCTCGAAGTTTCATCAATACTAGCCTTAGATGTTCGGCATGTTCTTCCTCATTCTTGGAGTAGATGAGTATATCATCAAGGAAAACCACGACGAATTTATCCAAATACTCCATGAAGATCGAGTTCATTAACCGAGAGAAGGTGGCTGGAGCATTGGTTAAACCGAAGGACATGACGGTGTACTCGTATTGGCCATAACGAGTAACAAAGGCCGTTTTAGGAATGTCCCCGTTCTTGATTTTGATTTGATGGTAGCCCAACCTCAAATCCATATTAGAAAAGGCTGCGGATCCAGCGAGCTGATCGTACATGTCGTTGATCCTGGGGAGCGGATACTTGTTCTTGATAGTGACCAAATTGACAGGTCGGTAATCTACAACCATCCGATCCGTTCCATCCTTCTTCTTGACGAAGAGGACGGGGCAAGCCCATGGAGATGAACTAGGACGGATGAAACCCTTTTGCAAGGACTCATCGAGTTGTTTCTTAAGCTCGGCTAGTTCTAGGGGTGCCATCTTATAAGGTCTTCTAGAGATTGGGACGGTTACTGGAACAAGGTCTATCACGAACTCGACATCTCCGGGTGGAACACTGGCAGTTCCTCTGAAAGACATCCGGGAAGTCACGGACTACCGGAATATCTTCAAGGTCCGGAAGGGGTTGGCATTTAAGGAGTAAAGGCGGCGCTTAGACACTCGGGTCAAAACATTGATTGTCTTGCCCGATGGATGGGTGAGTTGAACAGTTCTAGTAGAGCAATCAATCTTAGCATAATGGGCTGACATCCAGTCCATACCCAAGATGATGTTTATGTCCGAGGACTTGAGAGCTATTAGTGATGCAAGGAAGACTAGTCTATCGACAAGGATTTCATTCCCATGACTTATTCTAGAGGTTTGCCATCTAGAACCAGGAGTCTGAATTTCCATGGAGGTGTGCATGTCACAAAATGTGGTCTTTTGCAATCGAGCATAGCTCTCAGAAATAAATGAATGAGATGCTCCAGTATCAAAGAGAATAGTTTCCGGATGGCAATTAACAAGGAGCGTACCGAGAACGACGTTGGGATCCTCATGGGTCTCCTCAGCTGAGACGTAATTGACATGGCCACGAGCAGTGGTGGCTGGTTTGGCATAAAGCACCTTTCCTGCTGGCTTGCCACGGCCAACATACTTTCCGATCTGGTTGGGGTTGTTCTCGGGACACTCACGGATGTAGTGACCCGTCTCCCCACACTTGAAACAAGTTATCACATTGGGGCGTGGAGCAGCATTAGCAGCGGGGCCACCATAGGCCTTGGGCGGCGCATCTTCTTTGGTTGGGGCGGCGCCTCAAAGGATGGCCTCGGAGTGAATCTGGGTGGCGAGGCGGTGCTTGGAATCCACACCCGGCGCACGAGATCTAGAGCCGGATGAAGAACCAAAGTCACGGGAGTGCTTGCGTGAAGCTTCAAAGTCAGACTGTCTTGTCTCAGCACTGATGGCCTTGTTGACTAACTTCTGGAAGGAGGTGCACTCGTGCAAGCGAAGATCACAGCCGGCTTCGGGGCTAAGTCCCTTGCGGAACCTTGCACTTCTTGGCGTCGGTGGATACCTCTTCAGGAGCATAACGTGCTAGATTTCCAAACTCACGACTGTATGCATCCACAGCCAGTCTACCCTGGGTGAAATTGCAGAACCCTTCCCTCTTACGATCCATGAGACCTTCCGGGATGTGATGCTCACGGAAAACCGCACTGAACTCAACCCAGGTAGTGATTTGGCCGACCAGGCGCATAGCCTCAAAATTTTCCCACCAAAGGCTAGCAGGGCCTTCGAGGTGATAGGTAGCAAAGGTAACCTTATCAGCTTCGGCTACGTTGGCAGAACGTAACTTGTGCGTGATGCTGCGAAGACAGTCATCCGCATCGAGAGGCTCGACGGAGTGTTTAAACTTCGGTGGATACAGCTTGACAAAGTCATTGATTGACACCAGGTCATTCCTCGGCTGGTGTGCGAGATTACGCTCAATCCGCTCCGACAAGCGATTGGTCTCACGCTTGTTTAGATTACGCCTCCGGCATAACCCGGCCAGAGAAGGCGGTTGATGCAGATTTACATTCCTAGCTGCGCTGGCTTCACCCTGCTCCGGAGCAGCAGGGTTGTTGCGGGTGTTGACCATCCTAGGAAACAAGACAATGGTTTAGACAAGGATGGCAAAATTTTGGCAAGGAAGTGCGAAATGTAATGGATAACACGGAATGCAGGGATGTTCATCCGTATGACATGGTAATATAGAAACTGCCATATATATACCAACGGTCATACACACCATTCATAGTTTAGTACAAGCCCGACTAGAGTACAACTTCGGTGGAAGACGTTACATCTCATCGGAAGCATTCCAAGCTCCTATACATTATTTTTCTACACCTCCGGAATTGATACACACTAAGTCATATTCCACAAGTCACGCAGGACAGTGGAAATACAACTATTACAGTACTAGTGATACTACTACTAACTCAGACAGCTCCGTAGTAGTCCTCATAGAAGTCACCTCCATAGCCTGGAAGCTCAACGTGATTATCCGGAAACAGACGGTCCTGAGGAGCTTGTGGACCATAGGGGCTAGGATGAGGTCTTGGGCCAACAAACGGTGGCCTGCGGGGACCACGGGGTGGGGTGATGCCTCCCACATCACGCCAATCCACCATGTCTGGCAGAGCAGATGTCACAGGATACAGATCCCTCGTATCCATACATCCAGCTTACCTGGCCGGTGCAAACTGAGTCAAAGTGGACCAATGATCGGCACGGGTGTTGAAAAGCTCCAGTCTCAAGGCCCGATTCTCTCGGTCCTTATCCTCGAGCATCTCAGCAGTGGTGCGAGTTAGTGAGTCCTCCTGTGTGGAATCAGCATAGATAGCCTGGAGATACCCTTGCGCCCCCGGGAGTGAAGCTGGCATATAACGGAAGTCGGTGTTCCGAAGCAGGCCAGTCCTGACTCGCATGATGGTCATCATAGAGAAGGCAGCATCCTGCACAACCATCTCAATAGTAACCCGGAGTCCATAGGAACAGTGGAGGGGTTCAGTCGATCCAAGATAAGAAGGAAATATCCTGACAGTGCAGAGGTATTGGCTTTGATTAAAGTCTCGAATTGCTCTTGACGGTGTATTCGGGATACCAGCGGTAACCCGTCTTGATCATTACCGGACTAACATAGCCGTATGACCGGGCACATCGAGGCACCTGGTCAGGCGAACCACTTGGTTTTGAGCACGCAGTGGCCATCGAAAAGCGGCCACAATGCAAAGACATTAGAATTTCTAGGGAAATCGGATGACATAACTTGTAAATGCTCGAGAATAGATTTGAGACATTCACAACAGATTGCAAAACCACTCAACAACATCATATCAAGGTTACAGTTCGATAACATATTAAAAGTAGTAGAAACTAAACTGATGCTGGTAACCAGCAATCCTATAAGTTACTACGGATTAGTAACACGTGAACCTGATAGAGAGACGAGAGCCTAGTCCTTAACCCACGTAGAATAAGAAGAGAATGACACAGATCAGAGGGCATAAGGAGAAGGAGTAAAAAGAGCCTTACGTCCCTCCCACAATCAATTCCCCTACATATAACTAAAGCATTTATAGACTCGACATCGACCAGTTTGGCTTAGCGAACCTACAGGCAGTCCGGCTCTGATGCCAACGCTGTCAGGACCCTGATTCCAAGTCACATCGACCTAGCCGGTAACACCTCATATCACTTTGCGGCCTCACGCACGGTATTCCCACGTGTGTCGCCTTACCATGGCCCGGGACCGTTTAGCCTTTTGGCTCACATATATGATAGTGTCGCTAGCATCCACATGACGAAGAACCGGGCCGACATGGTTAGTCGTGAACCCAAAGCGGCACTAACCCGTGGGGACAGGCATACATGAATCACATCGAGCATGTCGGTCATCAACGTATGAATCCGGGCTGTAACACTGGCTAACAGGACTCCGGTAACCCGGCTGTAGCAGGCTAGCCAGGACTCGGATGTCACCGCATGACATTTCCACGAAGGGACATACGAGAACGAAGTGAAACACATGCCGGCCAGTCAAGTGTCCAGAGCGGTAGTCTTTGGGCTAGCAGGACTCCGGTGAACCGGGCCGTAGCGGACTACTATCGCTCAGGAAGCACTAGACTATGTTTCCCCATATGAGAGGCTGCCAAGGATAAACAACTAGATTGTCGGATCCCACTCATACCAAGCATTTCAATCATACACACAATATTCCTGATATGAGTACATACAACATGGCATCACAACAAAACTCTACAACTCAAACTACTTTATTTAAAAGGCTACGAGGAGCCATACATAACATGTTCATACAGATAGGGGACACATGACCCGACACTCAAGTCATACAAACATACAAGCACATGCGGAAGCAAACTAGTCTGAGTACAGACACTAAAAAGAAAGAAGGCTACTCGAAGCCATTCTATCTACAACGGCCCTACACAAGTCTTGGACCACCACCGGTGGCTAGTCACTCGTCGACATCAAGGTCTACATAGAACCCATCGGAGGGGCGGTGTTGTCGCCCAAAAACATTAATTAAAGCAACATGAGTACAGAGGTACTCAGCAAGTCTTACAACAGAATCCTACTATACATGCACATTCTCAAGAAGGTAGTGGAGTTATTGCAGCAAGCCAGCTTTGACTCTTGGCTAAGCTATCCTACGTGACACCACTTGAAAAGCATTTGTCTCACACGAGTCCACTAATCACCAACACAATACTCCACCGTGGATCCTCTCTCGTCAACCTACGAGAGGGCCATCCGCGGTACTCACACTTATCTTGAGGCTTTTAGTAGTATCCATTTACTTGTCTATGAACTGTATAGGTGACCAAATAGTCCTTTATCATGACGCCGCTATTCGAATAGTTTTATACCCTGCAGGGTGTATTTCTTCACACACGCTCACCACTTATCGCCGTTACACGGCGTGTACTCGGCAACCTTCAAGCGAAGCCCTGAGGGTGTCGACCACGACCTGACTAAACACACGAGTCCCTAGTCCAGTTTATCGCCTATTCGGGTTCCATCTGCAGGAGTCCGCTGAGGTTTCCACTAACGGCCCCGAACGATGTGTGCAGGGTTCGAGACACCAAATGGGCGAATCGGTACACTGCGTACACGTGCCTACCGCAACACAGCCCACCCCTAAGGTCAGCTGCGTCTGGCCAAAGACATGCTACAAACACCAGAAACTACTTTGCAACTCCCGGACAGAGGACAAGAGTGGTTAATAAGTCGAGAGTGTCCATTGGTTTTGGGCCCAATGCGTGGTAGTAGCTGAATCTTAAATCACACACACAGGTCTCAGTTCTTAAGGATGGCTTCAATGAAACAACCCACCATGTACTCCTACATGTCCTCTCATCGATACCTTTACCAAATCGTGTTCAACACTTCACTCTCGTTACCGACACAACCTTTCACTCTAGTTCATCATCCCGATGAGCCAGACCTGACACAACTCTAAGCATAGCAAGGTAGGAAACACAAATATGGCTCAATCAACTCCTACACATGCTAGTGGGTTTCATCTGATTACTGTGGCAATGACAGGTCATGCAAAGGAAGTGGGTTCAACTACCGCAACACACAACAGTTTGAATCATGTTGTCTTAATGCAGTAAACAAGAGCAGAAGCGAGATCATGGGTTTGTATCGGAATGATCAATGGGTTGCTTGCCTGATGTAGTGGTAGTAGGGTACTACCCTTCAGACGGATATTCGGGGTTATCCTCGGAGACAGAACCTACCACGAAAGACACAACGAACATAATCAACACATGACGATATGCAACAATATGATGCATGCTATGACATGGCAATATGAATGTGTCTTGGCCTAATGCAAGCTAGAAAAAAAAGGAATGAACCCATTTGAATCAAATATTCAAATGTTAGTTCATTTAACATAGCCATATTAGTGCATTATCTTGTTCTGCTTAAACAGCAAGGTTAACTTGTTCTGTCATGCATGAAACCATTACCAATGGATAGATTGAATTTTTCTGATAAAAACTCATATATAAATCTTTGCATTTGGAGTTACAGATTAATTTCTATGAATTTTTGAAGTTTGCAACAATTTCTGGAATTTTCTATATAAAAATAAATCCAGAAATTAGTTATTGCGTCGTGATGCGTCGAGGTAGCGTCGGTGGTCAAAGGGGACGTCCAGGTCAACCTGACCAGTGGGTCCCGTGTGTCGTGATTAATTAAACTAACTAATTTTAGTTAAAACTAATCTGAGTTAATGAGCAGAGGGGGGCCCCACTTGTCATAGACTCAGGGGAGTCAACCTGGGCCCACCCTAGTCAAAGTCAAAGGTCAAACACGCCGGCGTTTAGCCGCCGGCGAGGCCAGACGCGGCGGTGAGAGTGCATTTGTGCGTTCCGGCGACCAAATGAGCGGCGAAGGGCATCTACGTGTAGCTGGGAACAAGCCGCAACGTTTGGTGGCGGTGGTTGAGCTTCGGTGGCCGGAAACGTCGCCGGCGACAACCTTGGCGGTCGCCGGAGTCGGGTGAAGATGGACCCGAGGCTACGGGGCACGGCGAGGCATGTGGTGAAGTGCGTTGGACTCCTCGCGATGCGGCGAGTGTGTTAGACATGGTGGTGTGGCCGGTGGTTGGCCGGAGACACGTGGCGACGAGCTCGGTGGTGGCGCGTGCGGTGAAGCTCCATGGGGTCGCTGCGGTGTTCGTGAGCGAGAACGAGAAGGGGGATGAGGTAGCTGAGCTCACGGCGGTCACGACGGTGCATACGACGCGGTCGGGGACGAGCTGGTGCGGCGGTGACGGCAAAAGGGATCTCCGGCGGTGGCGGATTCGGGCGAGGTCGGTGCAGCGGCTTCGAGGCAAGCGAGCGCTCGAGGCTCGGCTTGCTCGAAGGAGAGGAGGGCGGCGGAGCTTCTGGACAGTGTCGTCATGGCCTTGATGTGACGACGGGAGCGGTTATCACGGTGGCGCAGGCGCTGCAGTAGCGTCGGCCATGGTGCTTGACGAGCGAGGAGAGGAGCTGGGGAGGAGAGGGCGTGTCTGCGAGCTCGGGGGAGGACTGGGTGACCGACCCAGGGTGGCAGAACGGTGAGGAGAGGGAACAGGGCGGCGGACAGCTGCGTGGCGCGCGCTGGTGCCGCCGTCGAGCACCTGGCTGCCTACCTGGCCAAGCCAAGCAGCTCGATGGAGCGGTGGCTGGGCTGGGCCGGCAGGTGGGCTTGCCAGATGGGCGCCAGGTAAGCCTCTGCTTGCTTGGGTTTTCTTTTTCTATTTTCCTGTAAGTTTGTGGACTTATTAAAAATAGTTAGGCACTTCTAAAAATCCTGAAAATAATCAGAGGCTCTGTTTAGAAAATCTCCAACAGCCCACACTTATTTTCAGAATTATTTGAGCATTCAAAATATTTACTAGCATTTAAATGCCCAAATGCAATTTACATATGATTTAATTCAATGACCTTCATTAACCTAGAAAATTGTGCACCAATTTTGCGGAGGTTCTAACCCAAGACAAAGAGGGTGAACTTTTTAGAAGGGCAATTCAGGTTCATTGAAAATATTTTTAGTAAACCTTAGTTGAATTCAGAGGGGTTCTGGGGGTTCTGTCTTCCCCAATTCAAGTTTCTGATGAAAAGTAGACATGATGCAACACTCTAATGCATGGACTAGCTAGGATGTGACACATAGCCAGCGATGTGTAATATGGAAGCGAGGGTGAAATTATGCAACTGGAGGCCATAAAACTCCAGGAGCCCGCGGAGGAATGGATGGATTGGAAATCCAAGTCCCCTTAATAAATAAGTGACGAGGCATACCCGCTCCCCCTTGGAGGGATTGGGGAAACTCTCCGCTTGCTCCCCGCCAATATAGGTGGCGAGCCCGGTTCGAACAGGGACCATATACGCTGGAGGGAGAAATCCCTGGGTCTATAGCTCTACTAATTGGTTGTGCGGGGTGGAACACTTCTTCCAATCACCGGGCTTAGGGCTACGAGAGCGAGAAGAGGAGTTGCGACGGCCGGCCATGTTGTAATGGATTTTTTCGAGCGTGCTCTGATGGATACTCACCGTGGGAGGATGGTGTGATCGGGATCTAAGAATCCCCGTCTCTTTAATAGACGGTTTACTCACATGGCTAGGGTGGCAAATGTAAAAATGCCCTAGCTCCTCGCATTCGCTCGACACGTGGAAGATGGCCATTATTGGGCGCAGGAGACAAGAAGTGCAACATTTATGGGGAGCCGGACACTACTCAGCAGATATTCAGGATTTGGAGAAGAACCCGCCTTACAATGCCTTTGGCCGGACTGTTGGACTATGAAGATACAAGATTGAAGACTTCGTCCCGTGTCCGGATGGGATTCTCCTTAGCGTGGAAGGCAAGCTTGGCAATACGGATATGTAGATTTCCTTCCTTGTAACCGACCATGTGTAACCCTAGCCCCCTCTGGTGTCTATGTAAACCGGAGGGTTTAGTCCGTAGGGCAACAACAATCATACCATAGGCTAGCTTCTAGGGTTTAGCCTCTACGATCTCATGGTAGATCAACTCTTGTAATACTCATATCATCAAGATCAATCAAGCAGGAAGTAGGGTATTACCTCCATCTAGAGGGCCCGAACCTGGGTAAACATCATGTCCCCCGCCTCCTGTTACCATCCGCCTTAGACGCACAGTTCAGGACCCCCTACCCGAGATCCGCCGGTTTTGACACCGACAAAGATCTTTGTTGCTAATAATGGATCCTTTCTAGAGAAGGAGTTTCTCTCGAATGAAGTGAGTGGGAGGAAAGTAGAACTTGATGAGGTAGTTGTACCTTCTCTCGAATTGGAATGTAACTCATCAGAGAAATCCGTTCTCATGATGCCTACACCAACTAGAGAGGAAGCTAATGATGATGTTCATGAAACTTCAGGTCAAGTTACTACCGAACCTCGTAGGTCTAACCAGAGCATGTTGCGCACCAGAGTGGTACGGTAATCCTGTTCTAGAAGTCATGTTACTAGACCATGACGAACCTACAAACTATGAGGAAGCAATGATGAGCCCAGATTCCGCTAAATGGCTTGAGGCCATGAAATATGAGATAGGATCAATGTATGAGAACAAATGTGGACTTTGGTGGACTTGCCCGATGATCGGCAAGCCATTGAGAATAAATGGATCTTCAAGAGAAAGACGGACGCTGGTGGTAGTGTTACTATCTACAAAGCTCGACTTGTCGCAAAAGGTTTTCAATAAGTTCAAGGTGTTGACTACGATGAGATTTTCTCACTCGTAGCGGTGCTTAAGTTTGTATGAATCATGTTTGTAATTGCCACATTTTATGAATCTGGCAAACGGATGTCAAAAAACCTGCATTCCTTAATGGATTTCTTAAAGAATAGTTGTATATGATGCAACCAAAAGTTTTTGTCGATCCTAAAGGTGCTAACAAAGTGTGCAAACTCCAGCGATCCATCTATGGACTGGTGCAAGCATCACGGAGTTGTAATATACGCTTTGATGAGGTGATCAAAGCATAAGGTTTTTTATACAGACTTATGGTGAAGCCTGTATTTACAAGAAAGTGAGTGGGAGCCCTGTAGCATTTCTGATATTATATGTGGATGACATATTGTTGATCGGGAATGATATAGAATTTCTAGATAGCATAAAAAGGATACTTGAATAAGAATTTTTCAATGGAAGACCTCGGTGAAGCTACTTATATATTGGGCATCAAGATCTATAGAGATAGATCAAGACGCTTGATAGAGCACATACCTTGATAAAGTTTTGAAGCAATTCAAAATGGATCAGTCAAAGAAAGGGTTCTTGCCTGTGTTACAAGGTGTGAAGTTGAGTAAGACCCAAAACCCGACCACGGCAGAATATAGAGAAAGAATGAAAGTCATTCCCTATGCCTTAGTCATAGGTTCTATAAAGAATGCCATGCAATGTACCAGATCTGTTGTGTGCCTTGCCATGAGTTTGGCAAGGGGTACAATAGTGATCCAGGAGTAGATCTCTGGACCGCGGTCAACATTATCCTTAGGTACCTAAAGAGGACTAAGGAAATGTTTCTCGGTTATGGAAGTGATAAAGAATTAGTCGTAAAGAGTTATGTCAATGCAAGCTTTGACACCAATCTGGATGACTCTGAGTCTTGATCTGGATACATATTGAAAGTGGGAGCAATTAGCTAGAGTAGCTCCATGCAGAGCATTGTAGACATAGAAATTTGCAAAATACATACAGATCTGAATGTGGCAGACCCGTTGACTAAACTTCTCTCACAAGCAAAACATGATCACACCTTAGTGCTCTTTGGGTGTTAATCACATAGCAATGTGAACTAGATTATTGACCCTAGCAAACCCTTTGGGTGTTGGTCACATGGCGATGTGAACTATGGGTGTTAATCACATAAAGATGTGAACTATTGGTGTTAAATCACATGGCGATGTGAACTAGATTATTGACTCTAGTGCAAGTGGGAGACTGAAGGAAATATGCCCTAGAGGCAATAATAAAGTTGTTATTTTATATTTCCTGATATCATGATAAATGTTTATTATTCATGCTAGAATTGTATTAACCGGAAACTTGATACATGTGTGCATACATAGACAAAACACCATGTCCCTAGTAAGCCTCTACTAGACCAACTCGTTAACCAAAGATGGTTAAGTTTCCTAACCATATACATGTGTTGTCATTTGATAAACGGGATCATGTCATTAGGAGAATGATGTGATGGACAAGACCCATCCATTAGCTTAGCATTATGATCGTTCAGTTTTATTGCTATTACTTTCTTCATGACTTATACATATTCCTTTGACCAGATACCGGAGGAATACCTTTTGTGCTATCAAACGTTACAACGTAACTGGGTGATTATAAAGGTGCTCTACAGGTATCTCCGAAGGTGTTTGTTGGGTTGGCATAGATCGAGATTAGGATTTGTCACTCCGAGTATCGGAGAGGTATCTCTGGGCCCTCTCGATAATGCACATCATGATAAGCCTTGCAAGCAATGTGACTAATGAGTTAGTTGCAGGATGATGCATCACGGAACGAGTAAAGAGACTTGCCGGTAACGAGATTGAACTAGGTATGAAGATACCGATGATCGAATCTCGGGCAAGTAACATACCGATGACAAAGGGAATAACGTATGTTGTCATTACGGTTTGACCAATAAAGATCTTCGTAGAATATGTAGGAACCAATATGAGCATCCAGGTTCCGCTGTTGGTTATTGACAGGAGAGGTGTCTCGGTCATCTCTACATAGTTCTCGAACCCGTAGGGTCCGCACGCTTAATGTTCGATGACGATTTTGTATTATATGAGTTATGTGATTTGGAGACCGAATGTTGTTCGGAGTCCCAGATGAGATCATGGACATGACGAGGAGTCTCGAAATGGTTGAGAGGTAAAGATTCATATACATGACGATAGTATTCGGACACCGGAAGTGTTCTGGGTGGTACGTTGTACGTATCGGGTCACCGGAATGGGTTCTGGGTAACCCCCGGCAAGCTATATGGGCCTAATGGGCCAAGAGGGGAAACACACCAACCACTAAGGGGATGGTGCCCCACCCCCATATGGGCTGGCCAAATTGGAGAAATAAAGGGGAAGAAGGAAAGGAAAAAGGGAATAGGATCCCCCCTTCCCCCTCTTCCCTTTCTACTCCAAATAGGAATAGTAAAAGGGGGAGGTCGAATTGGGAGGACCACAAGTAGGATTCCTCCTACTTGGGGCGCCCCCTTGGCTGCCTCTCCTCCCCTCCAACCTATATATATGTGGGGGGGCACCACTAGAACACATAACAAACATTGTTAGCCGTGTGCGGCGCCGCCCTCCATAGTTTACGCCTCCGGTCATATTCACGTAGTGCTTAGGCGAAGCCTGCGCGGATCACTTCACCATCACTGTCACCATGCCGTCGTGCTGACCGAACTCTCCCTCAACACTTTGCTGGATCAAGAGTTCGAGGGACGTCATCGAACTGAACGTGTGCAGAACTCGGAGGTGCCGTACGTTCGGTGCTTGATCGGTCGGAACGAGAAGAAGTTCGACTACATCAACCGCGTTCTCAAACGCTTCTGTTTTCGGTCTACGAGGGTACGTGGACACACTCTCTCCCTCTCGTTTCCATGCATCTCCTAGATAGATCTTGCGTGAGCATAGGAAATTTTTGAAATTGCATGCTATGTTACTGATGCGGAGCATCCCTTGCCTACTCGCATCGACACTCCATCACCACCGCAAGAACAAAGTGGCCCGATGACAAGAGCACGTGCTCGCGCCATCGAGAACGAGGTTGACACTCTCCTCTTCGAGTCTCGTTTGGATTCATGTGAGAATTGGATTCTACCATCATTGGAAACATTGTTCATTCTTAGGTACAAGGAAGATGACTGTGAGAAGGGAAAGAAGGAGACTCAAGCGACCACGGAGCAAGGGAAAGAAGAGAAGAAGGAGAAGAGTGAAGAAGGAGGAGGAGGGGCAAAACCCGTGGACACCCCCGGGTGCCCTAAGACTGCAGCCCGGGTACCCGGCTCAGACCTCCCTATAGTCGCGCCCCGGGTGCAGGCCTTGGCCGACCGGGTGCCCGACCCCGCTCCTCGGCCCATTTGGGAGCTGCCGGGTGCCGGGCTTGAGGCCCCGGGTGCCCGGCCTCCACTCCACCAGCCATGGCCCCCCACCCGGGTGCGGGCTTGAGGCCCCGGGTGCCCGGCCTTGGCCCAGCCGGCCTCCTGCCGCCCCTCCGGGTGCCCGGCCTCGCCCAACCACCTCCTTGTTTAGGCCGGGTGCCCGGCCCCATGTGCCTGGGTGCCCGGACCCCGCCGGTTCAGCTCGTGTTTTTTCCGGGCTTTGCCCATGTAACCCCTCTTCCCCTCCTAGTCCGTCCCTAGTCTTTATATACTCATCTCCTAGGTAATTTGTGAGGTTAGAGAAGTATTTTAGAACACCAAAGAGAGCTTTGCTCCTTGTATCCTCCTCCTCTTGGAGATCAAGACCCCTCTTTGGGAAGAATCCTTGGGATTATCAAGCCCTTCTCTTGAAGGAGATCAAGATCAAGACCTCACCTAGTGGGAAGAACTTACCTAGTGCTATTTTCCTTGAATTGTTCATGTAATCTTGTGGATCTCTTGTGTGCCACTCTAGTGGATGTGATATTGGGTTTGTTTTGAGTGATTTGTGCCTTGTGTTCTTGAGAGTTCTTCCTCTTTTCCCCCTCCAAGTGTGAAAAGATCACCTCTAGGGTTTTACCCTACGACATCTTGGTATCATGAGCAAGGTTAATTCACATCTTGGAGTCCCATCCCCCCATTTGCTAGCTTGATTTTGGTGTTTTTCGTCCAAATCCGAAATTTCCCCACAAAAATAGCCCCAAAAAAATTTCTTGCAATTTGTTGGATCTTGTGAGATTTGGTTGTTTTGGTCCATGGATTTGATGTTTGGCAAGTGGATCTAGCCCCTCCCCAACAATCCCCACCCTCCCAACCACGAAATCCACGAAATCTTGCATTTCCCCCAATTTTTCCGCCCAAACCCGACACCACCGGGTGCCCGCACCCCCGGGCTGTTTGCCCCTGACCACCCCGGGCACCCGCACCTCCCACCCCCGGGAGCCCGCACCCCCCAAATCAGCCCACTCCCACCACTAATTTGGCCATAACTTCCACCTCCCAAGTCCGTTTTTTGTGTTCTTTAGCTCGTTTGGAAGCTCTTGACATCCCCCATCCACATATATCATTACCACCACCATTAGCCACCATCCAAAAATCATCACAAAAACACCCACCTTCCGCATTTGACCGATTTTGAGTTGCGATTTGCGTTTCCTAAGGTGTTTCGGCTACTTAGGAGCGTGTGACATCAACATCATCGCCTCGGAGTCATCCTCATCGCTAACCGTAAGAAAGGACGGTAACCTCGACGACACTTACTCCTTACCTTTGCTTTTGCATTAGCCCGAGCCTTTTGCGTTACTTACCCATCGAGACTAGTGAGTTGAGAATTGCCGGGCCACGCTATTGTGCACCGTAGTGATCTTGTTATCATCTTAGTGCCATAAGTCTCTCCCGTGCATATCTTACATACTTGTTTCATATCATATGTGGCTCGAGCATCAAGCATAGTGAAAAAAGGAGAAAAGACAAGCTTTTAAGCAAAAAGAGGAGACACAAAGAGCTTATAAGCAATAGCATTGAGCCATTTTGCATATCATCTTGGTCACCACATACATAGCATAGTTGGGATTGAAGACGACACGTTTCTCTTATAGGTTGGTGCACATGCATATCTTGCCCATTTGAGAAATCGAGCTAGCATCTCTCTAGCATTAGCACAACAAGAGCATTTTCCGTGGTCACACATTTTGAGCTCACCCCTTGGTTGTGCGGATCCCATCTATCTTCCGTGTGTGTGTTCCTAGTGATATCCTTGGCTTTGATCTATTTGCTTTACTTGCATTTTTGTGAACCTTCTCAACCTTATCGATATCTTGACTAACATTTGCTTGAAATTTTTGCCACCATCCTAACTGTCGGTGTACTAGAGTAGGGGTACCCTAGTATCCCGAACTTGTGCACGGCGATTCTGACCCCTCATGGCAAGGCTTGCCGGGTGACCGCCAAGGTCCTCCGTGGTTCCTTTGGAACCATTCAAGAACAAAGTATTCAAGCCAAGGAGACAAGGCCCCGGCAAGAGGAGCTTGCCGGGAAGGCCACCCAAGGCACCTAGGAGACAAGGCCTCGGCAAGAGGAGCTTGCCGGGAAGGCCAACCAAGGCATCTCAAGAAACTTGCCGCGACGCGCCACGCGTCCTGGTAAGGCCCGGCGAGCGACAAGCTTCCGGACGCGACAAGACAACAACCGCGGCAAGGCGCTTGTCGTGGCAGACCACCACTCTGTACCTGCGCTCCAGCACATCCACTAACGTGTCGCCCTGGGACCTTTCCAGGCACGCGTGGCAAGAGGCCGTCTTGACGGTGGAGCGCTGGTGGCAAGTGGCGCCGACAAGATTGCCATCGTGGCAAGCGGTGGCGCCCGACGGTCCCTTTACGCCTTTGTTAGGCGGCGTGAGCGGGCATTTAATGCCTTTGTCCCCTGCCTTTGTCCCACGCTCGGTCTCGTTAGCAGCTTGTGTGTACTGTAGCACTTAGCGCTCCTGAGCAAGAACTCAATACACTCAGACATGCAGCAGTAGGAGTGTGATCTCTCCAGAGAGCTCCAAAGCTGGGTAAACTGCTCGTGTGCTTCGCCTCGATCTGCTCTTCGTGCGACCTCCGCCCCCACCCCCGCCCGAACCGAAAGGGGCTCGGTCCGCCGGTCCCATAGGTGTTCGTGGGCCAGATCAGCTTCCCCGACACTAACCGAGCTCCTCCATAAGCCTTTTACTTGTAGGTGTGAGAAACAAACCCGGTTCCGATTCTACTGTTGAGGCATTACATTGAGTGACACTTGTTACATCCTCAATCCTCGGAAAAGGTAACTTCGGTATTGTTCTCTCACTTTCCTTCTCACCCCACTTGGTTATGATGGATAGGCCAAGTTCATCGGCGAACCCGCTTTTCATGGAGCAAGATGGTGATAATGAATTCGTCACCAAGAACCAATTCTTCATCGCACAAAGAGCTCTCCATCAAGAAAATGAGGCCTTGGGTGAACGCCTCGACCGACTCTCCACCAACATTCGTCAAGCGGAAGCAAGGAACCGCGACTACATCGACGACAAGTTCACTACACAAATGGAAGAGCTCCCAACATGATCGTGCGACGCCCCCTTCCTCATCTACTTCACAAGATGGCGCCACTCAAGCCGCCGCTCAAGTCGACACTCTTCGGACTACTCATCTTATGATACAAGTCCTCCCCGAGCTCGAATCCCGTGACGTGATGCTTCCCAAGATCGCCGGGCTCAAGAAAATCCATTCCATAGCAAAGGCTTACAAGACTGAGTTCGAGCACGTGAAAGGGCGCGACAACAAGCGCAACTACCAAGGGAGCAAGAGCAAATGCCTCCACACGTGCCATGGCAACAACATCAAGACGAAGCCGCAATCCGTCAAGAACAAGAGGAACGAGCGTGCCTACACCAAGGAGCAAGATGCCGAAGCACTTCGACAACAACAACTACAGCGTGAAGTTCAAGCTCAAGCGGCCCTCGATGCACTACGAGACTCCACACGGGCTGTTGCCCAACGCGGTCGGGAAGCACGCGAACAAGATGAAGATCTTTGTCAAGAGATACAAGAAGAAGCCGCGAGACGCGAAGAACAACAAGAAAGGCGCAATCAAGCGCATATCACTACAAAAAAAACACTTCCGTGATGATACGTGTTTGTCACAGTAGGTCGTGTTTTTGTCATGCATGTACATCTATGACAAATTTATGACAGAATGAAGATAGTCGTACCTGTGCTATCGTAGAAGTGTTCCATGACATTACCAAACATTATCATCACGGAAGTGTCCACTTCCATGACGATAAATCGCGCGTCACAGAAGTGCTTTCGTCAAGGGTGACCGACACGTGGCATCCACCGTAACGGAACGACGTTAAGCTATCGGGTCGGGTTTTGGATCCGATAAGTTAACAGCCCCGACCAATGGGGATTTTCCACGTGTAAAATCATCATTGGTCGGAGGAAACACGATCGGCTCATCGTTGGGACAGATGTCATCCACTCATTGGATGTATACGCCTATGATACGTCGACACATGGCACGGCCCAACAGAGGCCCATTCCTGTGAAAAGGTCGGCCCGTTTGACTTGGTCAAAAGGAGGCGGGCCGGCCCATGGAAAGCCTGTTAATGGCCTGTTCACATATAGCCCATTTACAGCCCGCTAACATAAGGCCCGTTACGCCCTATCCGAATTAAGCCCAGTAGCGTCATTTGGGCCATCCAATATGATTCCAGCCCGTTTTCACTTCTGGCCCATGTATGGCCCATGACGTCTTTCGGCCCATATGAGGCCCTATGTAACTCTTGGCCTATTAACGGCCCGTGGTGAAACTGGCCCGTAATGAACAATGTATCACTTTACACCCATTAACGGCCCGTGGTGAAACTGGCCCGTAATGAACAGAGTATCACTTTATACCCATTAACGGCCCGTTATTCTGTTGGGCCATTTCCAGCCCATGATATGTTTCGGCCTTCTCAGAGCCGATTTATTCTTGGGCTCATTTCCAGCATTCGTTTACTTACGGCCCGTTACTGTCATTTTCTGCTTGTGGGCCAAATTCAGCCCGTGGTTACAGTCGGCCCGTTTGTGGTCCGTTAATACGTTGGGCCGTTTTCATAGCATCATGAAATACGGCCTATTAACGATGGCCCGTTATGGTCGGCCCATGAAAGGACGATTCCAACTCTAGCCCGTTTACATCCATAATGCGGCTTGTTATTGGCCCATGTTTGGCCGATCGATCATACGGCCCGTATAAGGCCCATTGATGACACGGCCCGTAGAAGGCCCATTGTTTCTACGGCCCGTAGATGGCCCATTGTTTCTATGGCCCGTAGATGGCCTACTATTTCTATGGCCCATAGAAGGCCCACTGTTTCTACGGCCCGTAGGAGGCCCAGTATCACTACAGTAAATATTAGCTCATGGTTATTGTGGCCTAGTTTTAAAAAATAGGTTATTGCAGCCACTAGCAAACCGCGGAAAAAGAACTGCACTGACTACAAGCAAATAAATAAACAAGACAACAAGGAAATAAATAAGCAAGCAACTTATGCTAGGCTATCACGGCTATTACACATATTACATCCACTAGGCATCAAAGTTCGCCACCAGTGCAAATATAGGGAACAAAGCAGCATATAAACGCCGCAGCAAAACAAGTCCAGAACTGAAACCACTTCAGAAGAGTTCAAGAACCAATATAATGGGTACCCACAATGTAGGCAAGATGCTTAGCAAGCTTATTAACTTTATCTTGTTTGGCGCTTAAATCCTCCAGCGCTTGCTGTTGCACAAGAAAGTACGCATCTGAATTCTGCAGGGACTTCCTCAGTCCTTCGGCTTCTTGCCGCAGCACAGCTAACTGATGCCTTTCAGCTTGTAGCTGAGACTGAAGAAGCCGAAGTGATTCAGGCAGCGAGTTCGAAGAGCTTGTGCGGTGATCTGGCCCAAAGAATTCGAACACTACATCAACGCAGGACTGTGGGGTTTTCTGACTGTCTACAAGATCGTTTTTATCACCTTTCTTAAAGACCAACAGGGTTGTCTCACTATCTTGAACCTTATCTACATTAATTTCTCTACCATTGCATAGTGGGGTGCTCTTCTCCAATATTCTGTTTGCATACTACAAGAGAAACAAGCAGACACATCACAGGTTTAGCTTGTAGTATACGAAACTCATTTTGGTAAACCGTTCAGTAGTAAGGTGGGCGGGATAACAACATGAAACAAACATATATCTATGTACTATGGTCACTTGTATTGTCCATATCATTCTAGTTTATGTTCCCTAATCAAGATAGAGACACAGTTCAACTCATATATTTTTAAGACGCAGCAACATAGACAGAATATAAGTGTGAGAAACTACACAGCATTGGCAGCACTTGTAATGTGCATCACATGAGAACATAACTGTTTATACAACTTAAACTGAAATCAACATAGAGCAAGAAGTTAGAACAACAATCCAGTTAAAGAAATAGGTTTAAAACATACCTGTTGTGCCATTGGAGTTTCAATTGGATCCTTCAAATTCGAAAGTAGTTGGTATGAGTAAATACAGTGATGCAACAAAGAAAGGAGTATGGACCATAGCTACGGAATCGACACGAGAACAGTTGCTCTTCCGCTTTAAACGTGGAGTTTGGGTTAGCTGTGGTGGTCTTCGTGCTTTGGGCCTTTGCATTAGCTTTACAAAGCTGCCGTGTGGGGGTACTACTGTGGTGGACATGGTGCTTTGTCAACTATAAGTGGGTTACTATCCATTGGGGTTGCGGTTAGATGGGTTGTAGCTGGTTCTCGCCTAACGGTGAAAGTGTGCAATCTGGAAGAGTCTCGATTATGTGTGGTGGGGCTAGTTTGTGGGCCAAGTACAACCATGATTCTATCTGCATCGACGGGTAGCACTGCTTTTTTGTGAAGAACGGGTTTTTGCTCCCTTAGATAACGCCATCACCCCTCCAATTCAAATGGCTGATAAACAAGAAAAGAAATTGAGCGTGCAGACATTGTATGATAGACAGATGTGGTAATTCACATATATGTTGTCTAACCAAACAGGACAACATGACACAATTTCACATATATGATGCCTAACTAAACAGGATAGCATGACACAGTTTCAGATATATGATGGATAACTTAACAGGATATAATGGCATAATTCAACATATGATGAGTACCTAAACAGAATGACATGACAGAACTATATGATGTCTTTCCAAAATAGGTTGGGATGAAATAATTCACATACATGTTGTCTAAGTAGACATGATGGCATGATATAATTGACATAATTGATTCATATACTAAGCAGCTGACACTCGCATGTATGATCTCTAAACTAAGCGAGATAGAATTCAATATTGTGCATATGATGTCTAAACTAAGCAATGCAAGACACCATATGCATCATATGAGAAATATAAACATTGCAACTTAGAGCATATACCTCGGTGGGATATAGGACTGGTCATACATCTACGAATCCTCCTATGAGGAGCTCCTGTAACCATCGAGATATATGCTTCAACAGTACCATTGCGCTTTCAAGACCTTGTTTTCACTCCGATTTTTCCATAACCGGCTCAAATGGCTGATACACATGAAGAGTAGTTCAATATACACAGATTGTCGACAAATGGAATACGTAATGAAAAAAAGATGGCATGAGATAATTCACATATATGATGCGGGCTCCATGGCGGTGCATAATTCACATATATGATAACTGGTGACAAACATGGCATTGCATAATTCACATATCGATATAGAAAGCAAACAAGAGGCATTCACACAAAGCATGTCTAATCTAAGCAGATGGCATGGCAATGCAAGACACCATATGCATGATATGAGCAATATAACCCAGCCAAGTTAGAGCATGCACCCTTGGGGGCGGAATATGACCGGTCATCTCTCAGAATCCTCCTCTGGGAGCTATCTGTAACCAACAAGAAATCTGCATCGACGGTAGCAATCGACTCGAGAAGACCTTGTTTTCACTCAGATTTTCCCATGACCGACTCAAATGGCTGATGCACAGGAAGAGTAGATGAACGTATAAACATTGTTGACAAATGGAATACATTATGGAAAAAAAATATGGCACGATACAATTCACATATACGATGACTGGCTAAACAGGATGGAATTGCATGATTCACGTATATGATGCCTGGCTAAAGAAGATGGCATTACATAATTCCCATATACTCATTGATGACATATAAGATGTATAATGTAAGAAATGCAAGGCGCCATATGCATGATATGACCAACATCAGCATGCCAGGTTAGAGCAAACATCTCAGGTGGTAAACAGGCGTGGTCGGCTCCTTCTGAATCTCCATACGAACAGTTATCTTCCTCACGGAATACAATCTGGAAATTCAGGAGGGGGGGCACTTCGCCCACCATGGAGCGAAGCGTCAGCATGACATTATATCCGCACGCAACGGTCTTCTCTTTCTCTCTACATGTTCAAGACGATTGTGTACAATATCGACATGCATAATAAAAAATAGTTAGATTTTGTAAGGCCTAAGGGTGCATGCAAAAATCAAGACTGATGGTAGCAAACGAGTGGATGGATCCAAAACTAATGATAGCGGGTAGATTATAGCTTCAGTTTAAAAGATAGACAATGGATCATCTATTGTTTGTTGCCCACCCAACATGAACCACATAGAGGACCCCAGATGAACCAGATAGTAGACAGATACTATTCGTTGTTGGCTCGATATGAGACCCATGGGCAATTCAAAACTCAATATTGAACGATAAAGTAGCAGGTATAATAACCGATGTATAACGTAAGCAAACACGAAAGACTGCGACCTCTCTTCCCGAACTGTGTAGTCCTCAGGTTCGTCTGCTCAGTCGATGATGGTAATGCAGTTGGCGTGGCTGCCGGCAACGGGGACGATGATCTGAGGCGGCGAAAGGAAGTCTGCAGGGGGGATCTCTTGTAACGCCCCGGATTCGATGCGCCAGGTGTCTTCCAGTTATTCGCCATCGTTGCCATGTCATTTGCTTGCGTGTTGCACTTTGCCACGTCATCATCTGCATTTCATATCATGTCGTCATGTGCATCGCATTTGCATACTTGTTCGTCTCATGCATCCGAGCATTTTCCCCGTTGTCCGTTTTGCAATCCGCCACTCCTATGTCTCCCGGCGCCCCCTCTTGTCTCTCTTTTCGTGTGCGGGTGTTAAACTTTCTCGGAATGGCCCGAGGTTTGCCAAGCGGCCTTGGTATACCACCGGTAGACCGCCTGTCAAGTTTCGTGCCATTTGGAGGTCGTTTGATACTCCAACGGTTAACCGGGTAACCGCAAAAGCCCCTTTTGTCTTGCAGCCCAACACCCCTTCCAAACTGGCCCAAAACCCATCCTAACCCTCTCTATGCTCTCGGTCGTTCGATCGCGATCGCGTGGCCGAAAACCGCTCCTCATTTGGAGTCTCCTAGCTCCCTCTTCCTATAAATATGCCCTCCCCGTCCAAAATCTCGGATGAAATAGACCCCAAACCCTAACCCCTTCTTCCTCCGTGCGCCGGACACGTCCGCCCGGCGCCGGACATGTCCACCGCCGCCTCGACCAATCCTCGCACACGTCGCCGCCGCCTGGCCGCTGGCCGCAGGAGCCCAGTTCCGCCCTCCCGGCCCGAGATGCCGCCGCCCACGGGCGCCGAGTTTCGCTGGCCCCGCCGCCATTGTCAGCGCCTCCACGGCGCCACATGGCTTCCTCCGCCACGCGCCGCCGCTCGGCTCCCGAGCACCGCCGCCGACCAGATCCGGCCGGGAATGGGTGCTCCCGCGCCGGATCCGCCCGTCAACGCCGCCCCCTTGGCCTCCTTCGTCCTCGCCGGCCTTGCCGGAGCTGACCGCCGCCATGTCCTCCCTGCTCGTGCGAGCGCACGAGGAGGACGAGGAGCTCCTCCCTCGGCCTCTTGGGCCCGGCCTCGGCCAAGGCCCAGAAGAGCGAAGGCCCATCCCAGCGCCATCCTCCACACCGGCCCGCCTCGTCTGTTTTTTTGTCGCGAGGTGAAAATTCTGCCGTCCCAAAAATTCATACATTCTGGTGCCCAATTCATCATGTCATAACTTGTTGCATACTGCTCCGTTTCGTGCGTGTAATATGTCAAATTGTTCGCCTCGAAGAGTACATCATTTCGTTCCATTGCATCATGTTCATTTGAGTTCATATTGATGCATGAATCTTCGTTGCAAGAGTGCTATATGATGTTAACCTGCTGAAACTGTTATAACTTGGTGATTTGTCATTTTTGTTGCATTTGATGTGTGCATATTATGAGCATGAGCTCTACATGTGTTTTGTGCTATGTCATGCCATCTTCACAGGGGTGCTATCCATGTATTTTTGTGATTCCTGTAGTGAGTGCATCAAGCTCGTGAAGTAGGGTACTTGCTGTTGCTGTTTTGCTAGGCTGATTCTGTTATATTATGATGCTATGTAAACCTGCTTCTACAAGTCATTCTATGCATAATATGGAGATGTTCACTAAGGATGTTTTGTTATACATGTCATGCTATATCCATCCATGCCCTTGGTTGCATTTATAGCTTGCTGTAGCTTGCTGTAATCTTGCTCCAAAGTTGCTAAATGATGTTGCTGTCAGCCTGTTAATATTAAGTTCAATGTTGCCATGATTGTTGGTAGTGATCCTTGCACCCTATAAACTTGCTATTGCCATGCTTAGCTTCATAAACACGTCTTCTTACTGTGAGTTGCCTTGGCATGCCATGTATTGCTCTGTGGTGAGTGGTTCAAGCTCACCAACATGTCTACTTATTGTTCCTGCCATGTATAAATCTATAATATAACTTGCTATGTTTACACGGGTGCCATGATATTTTCTGTGCCCTTTTGGCTGATGGTCAGTAAGGGACTTTTGTTCTATGAAATTAGTAGGTTCATGCCATGCTCTAGTTTGATATGATAGCTTGCTGTAACATGTTGTTTGATAGCTCTAAACATTGCAACCTGATGTTATTCCTGCTAAATCTGAAACTGTTATTATTTGCAATCTTTCCATGTGTGTTTGAGCATGTTCTAGTGATTTCTGGAGATAGCTCAGTGTTCATCTTTTGTCATTCTTTACCTGTAAATCACGTCCATGCCTTTTGTTATCATGTTAAGATGCTGTAGCTTGTTGTTTTGATGCTTGCAATATGCCTAGTTGCTGTTTTGGACAGCTTGTCCATTAAATTTGTATAGTGTATGTGTTGCAACCGTTGCTCCGTTTTGAGTGCGCTCTATATGAAACTTGCGTGATTTTGCATGTAGTTTCATATTATCATGTTGCATCCTTGTTTTGAGGTGTTTGCTTGATGTTTGTATGCATTTTGCATCAATGCCATGCTTAACTTGTTTTGCTCATATCTTCTAGGCCGTAGCTCCAAATTTAATGAACTTTATATGTAACATGACTAGAATTTCGTGTAGATCATCGTGGTGCATCTTAACTTGCTGTTTAACAACTTGAACATAAGGTTTATTCAGATCTGGACCAATTTCGAAATTTGCATATGAGGACTTACCGGAATTGTTATATGTTGTTCCCGGCCTCATTTAAACTTGCTTTGGTGTGTTGGTCTTGTATGCATCATCTTTTGCCATGAGTAGCTTCATGTAGCCTATGCATCATACTTGGTTGAGCATCATGTCTTGTTCATGTGTGGTGTGTTTACCTTGTTGTGTGCTTTTCTCGATAGTTCCTGCTTCGCTATGCGATCGTGAGGATTCGCTCGCTCACGCTTGGTTCGTCTTCGTGGCTTCATCTTCTTCATGGACTCGTTCTTCTTCCTTGCGGGATTTCAGGCAAGATGACCGCTACCCTGGATCTCACTACTATCATTGCTATGCTAGTTGCTTCGTTCTATCACTATGCTGCGCTACCTATCATTTACTCTTCAAGCCTCCCAAATTGCCATGAACCTCTAACCTTTGACACCCTTCCTAGCAAACCATTGCTTGGCTATGTTACCGCTTTGCTCAGCCCCTCTTATAGCGTTGTTAGTTGCAGGTGAAGTTGAAGATTGCTCCATGGTGGACAGGATTTTGGTTGGGATATCACAATATCTCTTATTTTATTAATGCATCTATATACTTGGTAAAGGGTGGAAGGCTCGGCCTTATGCCTGGTGTTTTGTTCCACTCTTGCCGCCCTAGTTTCCGTCATACCGGTGTTACGTTCCCGGATTTTGCGTTCCTTACGCGGTTGGGTGATTTATGGGACCCCCTTGACAGTTCGCTTTGAATAAAACTCCTCCAAAGAAGGCCCAACATTGGTTTTACCATTTGCCTCACCACCACCTATATTTCCCTTGGGAGTAATTAACCCAAGGGTCATCTTATTTTAGCCCCCCCGGGCCAATGCTTGTCTAAGTGTTGGTCCAAACTAGAGCATCGTGCGGGACCATCCCTTGGCAACTTGGGTTACGTCTGCTCAGACGCTTAGCTTATCCGGTGTTGCCACGAGAACGAGATATGTGCAGCTCCTATCGGGATTGTCGGCGCATCAGGCGGTCTTCTGGTCTTGTTTTATTACTTGTCGAAATGTCTTGTAGCCGGATTCCGAGACTGATCGGGTCTTCCCGGGGAGAAGGAATATCCTTCGTTGATCGCGAGAGCTTATCATGCACTAAGTTGGGACACCCTGCAGGTATAAACTTTCGAGAGCCGTGCCCGGTTATGTGGCGATGGGAATTTGTTAATATCCGGTTGTAGTAAACTTGAAATAAACTCTTCTAAAATACACCAACCGTGTGCGTAACCATGAGTGTCTCTTTTCGGGTTGATCGAGAGGAGAACACGGTTTCTCGGGTTATGTCCGACGTAAGTAGGAGTTCGGGATCACTTCTTGATCATTACTAGTTGACGACCGTTCCTTTGATTCTCTTCTCGCTCTCATTTGGCGTATATTAGCCACCATATATGCTTAGTCGCTGCTGCAACCTCACCACTTTACCCCTTCCTTTCCCATTTAGCTTTGCTAGTCTTGATACCCATGGTAATGGGATTCTTTGAGTCCTCGTGGCTCATAGATTACTACACCAACAGTTGCAGTGTACAAAGTTATGCGATGGTCATGACGCGAGAGCGATGTTTGCTTGTTTTGGAGTTCTCCTTCGCTTCTTCGATCGTGGGATAGGCTCAGGTCGGCAGCCTGGGCTAGCAGGGTGGATGTCGTTTGAGTTTCTGTTTATGTTTCATCCGTAGTCGGATGTTGATCTTGTTTATGATGTTGATGTATTCTTGTGGCATTTGTGCCTTATGTATGTATCCCCATCTATTATGTAATGTTGATGTAATGATATTCACCTTGCAAAAGCGTCTTCAAGATGCGCTTCTATCCTTGGTGGGACCTTCGAGTTCCTTTAGGATAGAGTCGCATCTTGGGCGTGACATCTCTGCTGCAGTGAACGCTTCTGTCGATGGTGCACCTCAGGTCGGGTGGATGACGGCACGGCAGGAGCAGGACATAACACACAGAGTTTTCTTTGACGCCTATCTGAAAATGAAGTAAATTTGTAAGGGCTCCTTAGAATTGGAGGATTCTATAAACGCAGGGACAGGAAAAACACAGGAATATGATAGGAATGCACGTGCAAAACATCACATTTGCAAACATAGGATTTCAGTCAACCTGGGTGTTTGGCTCACATGAATTGGAAGAACAGAGGAATGGAGAAACAAAGTGATGCGACGAGTGTACAACCTCTTTGGGATAGCCTTGTGGACCTCAGCATCATTGGGTTGGACGTGGAGGATGGTCATGATCTTTGGTGTGACCGCTTGAGGCGGGGAAGAAGATCCGAGGCCTCCGGAAAGCGGCACCGAGGGTACTGCTCCACTGTGATGGATGGTTCCGTCGTTGGAGCAGCTCCGCTAAGGTGTACGGCGACGAGCCTGAAGCATGACAAGACAGACAACGTTAATATGAAGTGGGACCCTAATATCATCTGCAATAGATGATGTAAAATACATCACCAAAAAGTGCTAGATGTAAAAGCATCGGCCAGCGCCACGCCGCTCCGACAGATGTTGTAAGTACTGTTCACTCTAAACTTAATTGAAGAAAATGAACTTCACAGTCGAAACTGAATTTTACTGTCGAAACTGATTGAACTAGTAACAGAGCATTGCAATAGATGTTTAGGGCGTTCGAGCACTAGTAGCAGAGAAGCAGTGACCTAAATCAGCAGACTCTCGATCAGGGAACGCACTAGCAGAGAGAAAGTCATGCAGTAGCACCGCGAGCGAGTGCTAAAGCAGCAACTCCTGTAGCTGCCGGAGGTCGTGCAAAGAAGAGCGCAAGAAGCTAAAGCAAGAGCAGAGCAAAGAAGACGAACGTAAAGCAGAGCAAGCGGCAAAGCAGCGACCGACAAAGAAGAACAGAAACAAGTAGCGAGCGAGAGCCGGAGCAGCCGCAGCTTAGTGTGTTAGGGAAGTCGCCACGAGGAAGCAGCGACATGGGGAGAGACGCCGTGGATGGTGTGGCCGGCGACGGCGCCGTCGATGGAGACATGCCATGTCTGCTCGGTATCGAGCACCGGCAGCCCCGTGAGATCGATTAAAAGATAAAATGCAGCGGTGAGTGCAGAACCTCCTTGGTGGTGCCGAGTTGGCCTCGGCTTCATCGGAGGAATTGGTGAGGGTGCTGCGGTTCTGGTGGGGCAGGTCAAGACGGTGCTGTGGGGATTGAGGTGGCGCGATAGACGAGGCGAACGTCGGGGCAGCTCCTTCGAGGTGGAGGACGGGGCGGCTAATCCGGCGGGACGACGAGATCGACAACGGATCCTCATCCGGTGCGGTGGATGAGGGATGACGAGTTGTTGCGGTGGACGACGTAGTCGGGGAAGAGTCTCCGGCTGGGCGGTGGTCGGGAGGCCGACGGAGGAGCATGGGGTTTCGCGGGTTTTGGCGGCCTCGGTGTACGAATGGGGGGGCGAAGGGGAAGGGGGGAGCCAAGCTTAGGGACGTGCTTGTCTGAAATGTAGGGTAAGTTACCAGCTTACCCCCACCGGTTTTGACACCGCGACGTGAAGCTTCATTTCCGGCTGAGGGGTCGAAGGGGTTTTCGGCGATATGCAGGCTGCGGGAGCGATTTCGGATGAGGAGAGAGTTCTCGCGCGCGTCCAAATTTTGGGATAACAAGGCGCGGCGCGAGTTGAAGAAGAGGGAGTTTCAAAGCAGGTGAGACAAAAGATACTCGAGCTTGAAAATTTCAGGATAACAAGGCGCGGCGCGGGTTGAAGAAGCGGGAGTTTCAAAGCAGGTGAGACAAAAGATACTCGAGCTTCAAAATTTCGGGATAACAAGGTGCGGATTCATTGTTCCGCAGAACAAACTTAACGTGTAAAAAACAATTCATACAAGACACAAGAGAGTCATGTCCCCTTTTACTATATTGCTATAGATGCCATTGAAAAAACTACAAGAAAAATGTAAAAAAAATCAGGAGAACAAGATTACCCTGCACAGTACTAAATCGTCGTCGTGTTCATGGGGAGGCAACGGAATGCGTCGTTTTTATGGGGAGGCAACGGAATGCGTCGTGTTCATCGGGAGGCAACGGAACGCGTGGGAGCCAACCGGCTGGGTCGGAACGGAATGCATGGTCGTGTTCATCGGGAGGGCTTGGACGAAACAGGTGATGGAAACGAGACCTGGCGTACCGCAGAACGGAGGAAACGGACCTCCTACGGTCGAAACGGGGGTCCTGTTGATCGGGAGGGGTGTGGCGTCCCGCAAAACGGACGAAACAGACCTCCTACGGTCGAAACGGGGTTCCTGTTGATCGGGAGGGGTGTGGCGTACCGCAAAACGGACGAAACAAACCTCCTACGGTCGAAACAGGGGTCCTGTTCATCGGGAGGGGTGTGGCGTACCGCAAAACGGGACTCCACGAGATACTGTTCATCTCCACCGTCGACCCCCTCCAGCCCCCACGAGCTATTGTTCATCCACCATCGACCTCCTCCAGCCTCCACCTGCGACTGTTCATCCACGGGCTCCTGTTCACCAGCCTCCACCGCACGCTACTCCACCGCCATCGCTCAACCAGCCCTCTCCACGGGCTCTGTTCAACCACCCCTCCACGGGCTATCGCTCATCCAGCCCTCCACGGGTGGTGGTCCTGTTCATCCAGCCCTCCACGGGTCCTGTTCATCCAGAGGCAACACCACGGGTCCTGTTCATCCACACCCACCGAACTGTTCATCCACCCCCCAAACGCCACCGCTCATCCAGAGGTAGCATCGATCGGCTTCGCTTAGCAGCAGTAGCGAAGAAATCGCCGATCGGGTTCGATTAACAACCATCGATCGATCGCTCGGGTTCGATAACGCCAGAGCTGCGTCTGTAATCCTTTCGAGTTGATTAGAGCCCAACGCCGCTCGGGTTCGATTAGAGCCAACGCCTCACACACACACGCCAGACGCGTGTAATACGAGAGAAAGCAGCGCATCGCTTCGGCCCCCAACCTCCCACCGTAATCGGGAACTCCCGAAATTTTCCTCCCCTTGCTTCTACCACGGTTTTTTCCGTCATGGACGGCCCAAAGAATGTCATGCAGCTGCGTCTCCGCCCGCCTGTGACGAAAAGCCCATTTTCTGTCATGATTTTTTGTCATAGAAGTAGGAGCCCATCACATCTATGATGATACCGGGTTTTGTCACAATTATCGTTATAGAAGTGTCATATGTATGACAGAAAAAATTTCGTTCGGCCCAAAATGTCACGGATGTGTCTTTTTTTTGTAGTGTATCCCTCGTCCTCCTCCAAGACAAGAACGTCACCAAGCGGAACAAGTGCTTCAAGACCCTCTGCCACGCCAAGAGCGACATCTCGAGGAACGAGCATTTGAGGACCTTCCTCCACAGCAAGAGCGACATCAAAACCGCTACTTCGATGAAGAACTCCGATACGTCAAGCTCAAGTTCACCATGCCCAAGTTCTCAGGAAGCAATGATCCCGAAGAGTATCTCTCATGGGCCTTGAAGGTGGATAAGATATTCCGTCTTCACAACTACGACGAGGAAAAGAAGATCGCCATGGCCTCCCTCGAGTTCCAAGACTACGTTCTCATTTGGTGGGAACAAGTGATTGAGTGACGACGTACAAGAGGCGAACCACCAATCACTACTTGGATGGCCATGAAGGATGTCATGAGAGCTCGATTCGTGCCTACACACTACACACGCGATCTCTTTAAGAAGTTGCAACTCCTCAAACAACGCACGAAGACGGTGGAAGAATACTACCAAGAAATGGAGATTGCCATGATACGAGCCAATGTCAAGGAAGACGACAAGCAAACAATGGCACGCTTCTTGAACGGCCACAACCACCCAATCAAGTGGATTGCCGATTTCCAACCATACTCAAACCTTCTCGAGTTAGTTCATCAAGCGACCAAGGCCGAGCGACAAGTCCAAGATGACTTCAAATACGCCAAGTACTCGTCCAAGACCTACGGCTCCTACTCTCAAGCTCCCGCGACTTCGGCACCTCCTACCTCAACTAGAGCATCACCAAGTACCGGCGACAAGTCAAGTGCCAAGCAAGCTACGCCCTCCTCGACTCGTCCTCCGGCAAGCAACTACAAGCCCAAGTCTTCCTCATCTTCGGCGCCACCAACCGACACCGTCAAGACAAGTTCACTCAAGTGCTTCACATGTGGTGTCCGAGGACACAAGTCCTTCGAATGCACCAACAAGCGTACAATGATCTTCAACGATGATGGCACATACGACTCGATGAGTGAAGAAGAAATGGAAGCCATTGAACACGTGGCCATGCACCAGCACGTGAACGAAGATGAAGATGACCAAGTGTTTTGCGACAACGATTCAAGTCCCTCTCTCGTGGTCTCCAAGGTCTTGATGCTTCAACACCACCAAGACGAAGACCAACGGTGCCACATCTTCCACACAAAGGCCGGCATCAATGGGCGTTCCGTGAAAGTCATCATCGACGGAGGAAGCTGTCACAACTTGGCAAGTGAAGAGCTATGTTCCAAGCTGCAATTGGTCAAGAAGAAGCACCCTCGTCCCTACAAGGTGCAATGGTTAAGCGACTCCGGCACTTTTCAAGTGGAGCATACGGTGCAAGTTTCTTTCAAGATCGGAGCCTACGAGGACACCTTTGAGTGCGACGTTGTCCCGATGTCCGTGTGCCATCTCCTCTTGGGGAGGCCTTGCCAATTCGACCGCGGAGTCATCCACAACGGAAGAACCAACCACTATAGCTTCAAGATGAAAGGCAAGGAATATGTGCTTCGACCAATGTCACCAAGCCAAGTGATCGCCAATAAGCAAGCATCCACCCATCATGGAGATCCTAGTGAGAGAGCGATCCACCAAAAAGAAAGTGAGAGCCACAAACCAAAATTGAGCGCCTCTTCGCCAAGAGAGAAAAACTTAGTCCTCCTAGCCACAAAAAGAGAGATGAGAGAAGTGTGTGAGAACCCCTCGAGTGTCATCCACTTTGTCCTCCTATGCAAGGATGAGGTGACAAAAACTAACGCTCCTAATCCTCTTCCTCTAGTGTTTTCTAACTTGTTGCAGGAATTCGACGATGTTTTTCCCGATGAGCTACCTCCCAGTCTTCCTCCTCTACGTGGCATTGAACATAGGATCGACCTCATCCCCGGAGCACCTCTTCTAAACAAGGCTCCCTACCGCGTCAACCCCGAAGAAACTAAGGAGATCCAACGGCAAGTACAACAACTCATCAACAACGGTCATGTACGTGAAAGCTTAAGCCCTTGTGTCGTTCCGGTTATACTTGTGCCCAATCAAGATGGTAGTTTTCGCATGTGCTCCAATTGTAGACCCATCAATGCTATCACCGTTCGTTATAGGCATCCCATTCCTCGCCTAGATGATATGTTAGATGAGCTTAGCGGTGCCACCATTTTCTCAAAAATTGATCTTAAAAGTGGCTATTATCAAATCCGCATACAAGAAGGTGACGAATGGAAAACCGCTTTCGAAACCAAATTTGGCTTGTACGAGTGGTTGGTTATGCCTATGGGGTTATCGGAAGCTCCCGGTACTTTCATGCGTCTTATGCATTTTGTGCTTCGTCCTTACATTGGAGTTTTTGTTGTGGTCTACTTCGATGACATACTTGTTTTTAGCAAATCCATCAAAGAACATCTAAAACATGTTAGGGCTGTTTTGCAAACTCTTCGCAAGGAACGTCTCTATGCAAACATGAAAAAGTGCACTTTTGGTGTTGACAAGCTTGTTTTCTTGGGTTTTGTTGTTTCCTCAAAGGGTGTCCATGTTGATGAGTCTAAAATTGAAGCAATTAAAACTTGGCCACAACCCACCAATTTGCAACAAGTGCGAAGTTTTCTTGGCCTTGCGGGTTTCTATCGTCGCTTTGTGAAAGATTTTAGCACTATTGCCGCACCGTTGCATTCCTTGAGTAAGAAAAATGCTCCTTTTGTTTGGGGACCCTCGCAATCCACCGTTTTTGATGAGCTCAAATCCTTGCTTACTCATGCTCCGATTCTTGCTTCGCCCAACTTTGACAAAATTATTGAGGTTCATTGCGATGCAAGTGGTAATGGAATTGGTGGAGTTTTGATGCAAGCAAAGCGAGCTTTCCATACTTTAGTGAAAAACTATCCGGTGCTCAACTTAACTATCCCATCTATGATAAAGAATTGTATGCTCTCGTGCGTGTGTTACATACTTGGGAACATTATCTTAGACCGCATGAATTTATCTTAGACACTTAAGTACCTTAAAGGCCAAACCAAGTTGAATAAATGACATGCTAAATGGAGTGAATTTATTGAATCTTTCCCCTATGTGATCAAGTACATTAAGGGCAAATAGAATGTTGTGGCGGATGCCCTTTCCCGCAAATGCATGTTACTTACTCAAATTGAATTGAATGTTGTCGGATTTGATCATATCAAAGATTTATATGAGCATGATGTGACTTTTGCTACTCCTTATGCTAAGTGTGTGACGTATACTTCTTGGGAACGATACTATATCAAAGATGGTTATCTTATGAGAGCTAACAAACTATGCATTCCCGAGTCTTCTCTTCGTTTGTTACTTTTGCAAGAGGCTCATGGAGGTGGACTCATGGGACACTTTGGACGGGACAAGACTTATGCCACACTCTCCAAGAACTACCTTTGGCCCAAGATGTTTCGCGATGTCGCCCGCTTCACCAACCGTTGCTCTACATGTTGCAAAGCTAAGTCACAATCTCAACCCCATGGTTTACATATGCCTTTACCTATTCCACATCAACCTTGGGAAGATATTAGCATGGACTTTGTGCTTGGCTTACCTAGGACACAAAATGGCAAGGACTCTGTGTTTGTTGTTGTGGACCGATTCTCTAAAATGGCTCATTTTATCCCATGCAATAAGATACACGATGCTTCACATGTTGCCAATCTCTTTTGTAGGGAAATCTTGAGGTTGCACGGTGTGCCAAAGACAATTGTGTCGGATCGGGACGCCAAGTTCTTAAGCTACTTTCGGAAGACGCTACGCGCTAAGCTCGCAAGTCCAAGCTACTCCCGAGAGACGACGGTCCATTCAAGGTGCTAGAGCGCTACAACGACAACGCCTACAAGGTCGACATCCCACGTGACAAGTACAACGTAAGTGACATCTTCAACGTTAAAGACTTGGCCAAGTACCATGGTGATGACGAGCACGATCCGTGGACGGATCTCTCCCAAGGGGGGGGGGGGAGATGATGCGGAGCATCCCTTGCCTACTCGCATCGACACTCCATCACCACCGCAAGCACCAAGTGGCCCGATGACAAGAGCATGTGCCCGCGCCATCGAGAACGAGGTTGACTCTCTCCTCTTCGAGTCCCGTTTGGATTCATGTGAGAATTGGATTCTACCATCATCGGAAACATTGTTCATTCTTAGGTACGAGGAAGATGACCGTGAGAAGGGAAGGAAGGAGACTCAAGCGACCACGGAGCAAGGAAAAGAAGAGAAGAAGGAGAAGAGTGAAGAAGGAGGAGGAGGAGGGGAAAAAACCCTGGACACCCCGAGTGCCCGGCACCTGCAGCCCCTGGGTGCCCGGGCTCCTGCCTCCCTACAACAAGGCCTCGGTGCCCAGGCCTTGGCCGGCCGGGTGCCCGCCCCGCCTCCTCCACCACTGAGCTGCCCAGTGCCCGGCCTCCACTCCACCAGGCCGCCAGCACCCCCCCCCCCGGGTGCCCGGGCTTGAGGCCCCGGGTGCCCGACCTTGGCCCAGCCGGCCTCCTGCCGCCCCTCCGGGTGCCCGGCCTCGCCCAGCCACCTCCCTATTTAGGCCGGGTGCCCGGCCTCGCCTAGCCACCTCCCTATTTAGGCCGGGTGCCTGGCCCCATGTGCCCGGGTGCCCGGACCCCACCGGTTCAGCTCGTGTTTTTTCCGGGCTTTGCACATGTAACCCCTCTTCCCCTCCTAGTCCGTCCCTAGTCTTTATATACTCATCTCCTAGGTCATTTGTGAGGTTAGCAAAGTATTTTAGAACACCAAAGAGAGCTTTGCTCCTTGTATCCTCCTCCTCTTGGAGATCAAGACCCCTCTTTGGGAAGAATCCTTGGGATTATCAAGCCCTCCTCTTGAAGGAGATCAAGATCAAGACCTCACCTAGTGGGAAGAACTTACCTAGTGCTATTTTCCTTGAGTTGTTCATGTAATCTTGTGGGTCTCTTGTGTGCCACTCTAGTGGATGTGATATTGGGTTTGTTTTGAGTGATTTGTGCCTTGTGTTCTTGAGAGTTCTTCCTCTTTTCCCCCTCCAAGTGTGAAAAGATCCCCTCTAGGGTTTCACCCTACAACAGTTACCCTACAGATTTGTGTAGTGATGGGGTGGTTAATTTCGGAGGATCGCTTGTCAACAACGAGACCTTGACGAGCATGATGGGTGATTCATTGATATCGATGAATTCTATGCATCCCACCGTCGAGAAGAGTATATGTTGGGTTGCAAAATACACCAATGAAGAGGACATAACTTTGATGATGACATGGCAGAATATCACCCTTGATGTTGTCGAGAATGATCAAACCCGCATAAAGTGTTGGATGCGCATTGAGGAATGGTGGCATCATCACATTGGGCGTCTGTCCAACCATATGCTAAAATATCTCACAAACGGATGGGGTACGGTCCTTGAGAGTTGTAGCCCGTGGGAGGGTTGTTTGGAGCAAGTTAGGCATGCGCCTCATAGCGGTGCCACCATTGATGACTATGTGAGCACTATTGCTAAAGTTTTGCATATACCATAGAGTTAGAGCGTTAAGCCATCATCAAATTGCTCCAGTCATACCCGCGCCTAGGATTGGCTTGGAGCAATTTCATGATGGGTGACCGACCGAAAGTTGATTCCGGGTGCGCACGTGTGAGGATAAAGTGCGCAGGTACGACTAGTGTTGGTTTGGTCGGAGCCCGACGGTGGCTTTAGGGCACGACCTTGGCTGATGTGCCACATAGGAGTCGGCTTCTCCCGTGGCGAGCCACAAAGCTGAAATCGAGCAGTATCCCTAGAGATATAGGCCTTAGGCTACTAATGAGGATGTACATACTCTCTCAATTTCCACGGGTAACCTATCAGGTACAAATCAAAAACAGTTCTTGTTCACTCGTCAAATCAACATTCAAAATTTCCCCCGAAAAATGTATATTGATCACAAACTTTTCAAACGAGTACATCTCTCCCTCTGACTCTCTCTTCCTGCCTATCCTTGATTTCTCGAAGCTCCTTCTATTCCCCAATTACTAGTGTGACCGGTACTAATGAGCAACAAGAGAGCTAGGTTTATGGCATGGTAACCTGTCAGGTACAAATCAAAAACAATTTTTGTTCACTCGCCAAATCAACATTCAAAATTCCCCCCGAAAATGTACATTGATCATGAACTTTTCCGACGAGTGCATCTCTCCCTCCGACTCTCTTCCTGCCTATCCTCGATTTCTCCAAGGTCCTTCTATTCCCCAATTACTAGTGTAATCTGTACCCTATATCCAAAATAAAAAGAAATCTATTACCTCAGACAAGTAAGGGAGTAGTTATCCACCTGAGTTCCTTTTATACATGAATGCTAATATCCAGCATCTGATTGTTCTGTCTGAACAAGAACGAAATTAATTTACAGATTAATCGTACATCTTGAATGGCTCCCAAAACTCTACACAGCGTACATGGTCCTGTAGAAACTATCTGCACAATATACACCAACAAATAGCGATAATACACCGAAAGAATCCCAAGAGCAAAACTGAGTGATATCTGAGCATTTACAGAAATACACTTGCACCTTCCGGGCTTCAACTTAACTACGGACTTCTGCCTCCGTCACAGTGCCCAACAAGCCAGGCCCATGGACGCTCCTCTCTATGGGTGAACCAGGCACAAATGGGACGAAGCCTCTTCCCCCAAACATTGGGCGCATGAACTTATCATCGAACTTGCGCCATACACGGTGAACCGAGCGAGTTGGCATGGTGAGAAGATACTGGAGGTTTGTTTGGGGGGTAAGCTGGCCTACATCAAAGTCCGACCCCAACAAGCTCGCCGTAAGTGGGTCTAGGAATGACTGGCTTGAGATATCAGCTGCTGTGCCAGGTCTTGGTGGGATGAGGAGATTAATCAGAGGCTTAGTCAGCAAGCCGAAAACCTGGATCAAATATATAATCAAAAGGAAAGTCATTTCCTTTTTCTTTGAGGGAGGCAAAATAGTCTTTATATGACAGCAGCTATTGACCTCCCAACCAATTTATAAGTTTCTATATAAGGAAACAAGCAGCATTATGATGTCTGAAGAAAGCAGAACATAAACTTTAGTGTGTATTTTGTTGATAAATAACTAACAAAAATCCATGCTGGCCATAAGATAGCCATTGAATAATGATGAAGGCAGCAAGGTATAGTAGTCTTACCATTGTGCTGAACAGAACAACAATGATTGTGCTCGTGATCATGACAGCATTAACTCGCACGGCAGTATGACCAGATGTTGTAAACTGCAAAGATTTACAAAAGAGTATTCTATATCAGAACCTCTATATATCAAGGATGGCTTACCAACACATCATATACTAGTTCCAAATCAATTCATTAGAGATAACTGTTCACTTCATATTTGTTACTGTCAAACATCACCTTGTTATAAGCAAGTGCAATTGAAACTGCTCCTCTCATGAGACCTGCCCACCATATGATTACCTAGAGAAAAACACCAGCAAAGTTAGCTCCCTCTATGAAGGAGAAGAATGACAGAAGCACAAAGATAGATAAATAAATCAGTAAAAAAAGAAGATAAATACTAACCTGTTGGTTGAAGGAGATCTTTGGATGTGATTCTTTTTTACTTAAGTTGGATAGAAAAGATAAAGGGAATACGAATGCTGCTCTTCCAACCATAACCAAACCCAATATAACAGCGCTTAAAGCAATTGGTTTCTTAGGACTGCATTAAGGAAACGAAGCTTAAATTAGTTTGGGAAAGAGTTACAAAAAGGTATAGGCAAGACATCCAAGGCAACTGATGGTGTGGCCCCATACTCAGCAGTGTCCACATGTTGCCGAATAACAACAAATAGAAGCATTAAGGAGCTGTTTCTTTGCAGAATTTTCTAAATATAAAAACGACATCAAGTTTCATCATCGCTGATGGATGTAAGCCCACTAGAATACATTAGTTCTGGACTGCCAGACCCATCGGTCTGAATGGAAGCAAAGCTAATTGCTGGATGATGCATAAGTGCTCCAGATATCTGGTGTAACCATGTAAATCTGCAGATTACTATTTACTACTATATGCCTTGCATGTTGATTTATACAGTTCTTAAAATCAGATAATTATTCATAGACAGCAAAAGGTACCTGCTACTAGCTAATTTCCATTTATCAATGTCCAATGCATCCATCCCGACATAGAGAAAAAGAAAAATCTCAGCAATGAATGATAAAGTTGCAAAAGTATGCCTGCAACATGAATTAAAGAATGTCAGCGAGGTGGTATACTTTTTACAAATGGACAAAGGAGTCACAATGGCTGCAAGCAAAAGCTAGTTAGCAGCTCAATACATACTTCAGAGTAACCCTTGAGCTTTCTGTGACATTATGCCAAGTGTAATGTGACATTACTATTCCACAGAAGAACACGGTTAGAATGCCACTCAGATCCAGCAGCTGAAATACAACAAAGGATCTGTAAGCATTCCATGCTGCTAAAAAGAGGAACTAAGGCAGCAAACAAAAGGACATAAATAAATATAGTACCAATATCAAATGATAACTGATTTCTTCCCAAGCATTTTAAATTAAAGGAGTTGTTTAATTTGAACTATATTCATCGGCACCCACCATTGACAGCATATACGAAAGGTATGCCATGAGTATCATGATAGCAACTTCTCTGTCAGTTGAGTGTTCAAGCATAACACCACAAGCATGTCACAATAGTTTTCAAGTCTCTAAAGTAATTCACAGTGTAAGTAGTACAATGAAATAAATTACTCCAAGAAATGAAAAAACCACATAAAAGAGCTCTGTACAGACCTTGCAAAACAAAGTTTCTTAATAATGTATGCACTAAGCAACCCAGCCTGCCAAAACAAGAGTGCGAATAGTCAGTCAATAAAGGCATGCTCAAATGAATCATCGGGACAGAATGCTCAGTGAAATGAAATGATCCTTTCTATGGTCTCCCAAAACCTACATCGCACAAATCCTATAGCAATTCCTATTATTAGTGGTGGTGTCACAACAGTGTGAGTAAAAGATTACTTACAACTACTCCAAGAACGGTGCTGGTGAAGAATAGGTAGAGGAATTTTCCGATGAATTGTAGTAGAACGAAGACATCAAAATGATTAATATCAATGTTTTGAATTGCATTGAAGAGCACAACTGATGTAGCATCATTAACAACACCTTCACCAAAAACTAGACTATAGAGTAGGGGTGCTTCATCCTGGTTAAGCACCTGCAAGCAACAAATTTACAAACTAAGTGGTCTGCTTTCTCACTTCATAACACAAAAATGGCAGATTGTTCAATGGAAAACCTGTAAGGTGCAAACAGAATCTGTTGCTGAGAAGATAGCCCCAATTGCTGCACATACGGGTTAAAAAATCAGCTAAAAGAAAGAGAAGATATGCAGTGGCATCCAAAGTCTAAACAGCAGCTTCAAACAAGTACGTAAGTAAAGGAAAAAGCATCCAACCAAGATAGTCCCCAAGCTCGAGTGGACCAACATCAAGTTTGCTGAACAATCCCATAGCACCTGATATGTCCATTAGAAAATAAAATTAGCACCTGAGCAAGTTATTGAAGTTTTAGGGATGCAATGTATGAGAAAACCATGCTTGTAGATCATTTCCTGTATGAAGATGACTCCCATAAATTCATGAACATAAAATTGTGATTCTTCACTAGGTTTCAGGAACAGTTCCGGATGGGTAAATGATTCAACGTATGGCAAATTATCAGGTCTGTTTAACATATGCCTTAGGTTTAATTTGCATAGACATTCAGATTTCAGCCCGGTGAGATTACAGAAGTGCCTTGTGTTCTGACTCGAGTCCAATACCATGTCAGCCTTTCCCAGATTGTGAAGACTTGAAATACTATTTAAATTTTAATCTGTGGATGGTGGTCATGCATCCACCACTCAAGGACTTGAAATACTAGCAGCGGCTCCAGAGACAAGCCAATTCTAAGAGGTACAACCTCTCATTCATATGACATAAAATCTGTGATCCAAAAGATTACTCTCTGCTTTTAGCTTAGTCCCATTATGCTGTGCGTTGAGCATGATACCAGAAGCTGCATTACAGAATCAACCAGAAAGATGGACTCTTTTAGAAGCACCCCCCACTTTTTTTTCTACTTTTAGATAAAGTTTAGCTGGCTTCTGACACCAACTAACATACCAGTAATGCTGAACTGCATTAACGAAACTACAAACGTGAAACAAAAATTAACAGGAAAAATTAAATTAATGATTTAGTAACTTACCGAACGTGATTATTACAAAGGATATCAATGTTCCAGCAGCACCAAATAAAATAATTGTTTAAAGTTGCGGAAGAATTGCTTTTTCTTTACTTGAAACCTGATAGTTTGTGGAAATATTCACAATCATACAGTCAGAGCTAAAGACTTCAATCTTATGAAACATAAGTTACATAACTGCAGACTAATACTATGACATTGGAGTGAAACTTTTGAGCAAGTACTGAGATATCTATGCAGCTTCATAGATACGAAACACACAATAATACCAAGTCCTTGTGATATAACGAAAAATAGTCAAAATGACTGAATATACCCACATTTAGCAAGAGCAGTTGAACAAATGCGACTTGATTCACTCTAACTGTAAAGGGCCAGTGGGCCATTATACAATAACCTAGAAACCTAAACTACAAACCATAAATATGGGGAATAAAAATGGTTTGCAGCTTTGAGGGAAGCAGAGAGAAAATTAGAGGTTTAGCTGTAGTGTTAGGGTAACACCTCCAGACAAAAGGGAGTGGGTTGATAGTTGACTTATTGTTCATCTGATCCAAACATTTAGTACTATTTTCCCTGGTTAATTAACAAGCGCACACACGCTACCAGATAAGATATAACCTGCATTATTTGAAGAAAATCATAATATATAAACTTCAATGTGTTTTTTGTACTAGTTATCGTGCACTGCACATTGTTCAAAAGATTAAAAAAAATAAACTAAGGCACGTCAACACATTTTCTTGCACAGAAAACAAAACAAATGCCTGAAGATAACTACTAGTTGAAGTACTCAATGAGCTCACCCGGCGTTAAAAATGATGGGCGGGAGCAAGTAGATGAAGAAAATATCCTCGCTGAAGATAAGGATGCGCGAATTCACCCCTTTGGTGCAGATCAGAATGACACCACCAGTGATGAGCCCCTGCGATCGAGCGAGAAAGACTCAGGGTTGCCCTACTCCTTATCCTCTGAGGCAAAACGACGAACACCTGGAACGCGCGGAGGGGGGCAGAGGGCTCACCAGGACAAGCGCGGTGGTGGACTCATTGACCCAGCGGTTCCCCTCGAGCAGGTGGCCGAAGACAATGCAGCCGCAGAGCAGCGCGATGAAGATGTTGATGGCGACGATGGAGTCGTGGTCCGACACCGCCAGCCCGGTGTACTTGAGAGCGAGGGCTCCCAAATCGAGCGCCATGCCGGTCGCCACCTCGGTGGATCCCGGCCTTCCCCAGCCTCCGGCAGCCTGCAGCCAGCAGTCAAGAATTGTCAAAGCTGGGTAGATCCTAGCTACCTTCGCTTCTCCCCGGGAAGCGTGGATCACTGGAAGCAAGCTGTGAGCCACTGAATCACCAATCAAGAAACCAGAGAACCAGAGGAGCGGGGCAGTGATTATGGCTGTGAATCGCCAAGAAAGCAAGCAGCGCGCTCAAGAAACCAGAGTAACAGAAGTCTGAAGCTGCACACAACTTCTCACTTGGCAAGAAGAAGAGATAAGCAAGAATCATGGGTATCAAATTCGATCAGGATCCATCGACCAATGATGATGGAGAAGAACACTGTGCCGAGCCAGCGACACGACAAAAGGAACAAAGGCTGATGGCCACGCACCTGGACCGGACGAGAGATTCAGCTGCTTGACTGTCCGCTGGGATCTGGAGAGGGGGTGAGGTGGGGGAAGAGAGGAGAGAAAAGTCTGGACTCTGGATGCGAGGCGAGCTTCGTCGGCCCGGTGGGCGGTTTGGACGGAGACGTGAGGGGGGGCGGGGGGTGGTGTTCCGGAGTGGAGACCCTCTCCCGTTCCCATCGCCATCTGGCCATGAGAGGGGCAGGAAAGCGAGACGGGAGGGGAGTGAATGAATTAACAAATCCGTCACGCGCCGCGCCCAACGGCCGAAACCGGCCTCTGAAAACGCACTCGAGAGGATGACCCGCGGGGCCAGATATAGCGGACCCCGCCTGTGTTACGCGGGGGTAGTGGCGGTGCTGGTGGGAAGAGCGCACGCGGGCGAATGGTGGGGGCGACGTGGCGCGTCCGGATGGGTGGACAACGTGGGGGAGACGGTTCGCTCTCTGACCTGTGGTGGTCCGCTGCTGCTGCTGCGGGCGGGGGCGGGCAGTGCTGTTGCTACCTGGGTGGATGGACTTGACGCCGCGATGCGTGGTGTTTTGTCTCGTAATAACATGGCATGATTCTACTTCTGCTTGAACTTTTTTTTTTGTGTCTTTCTGCTCGAACAGAATTAGAGCATCTCCATCCAGACCTGCCTAATCTAACCCTGTGTACGTCCGCGCATCTTCGTTTGTGTCGTGCATGTCTCTAAATTGTCATTTGCCTCGTGGGGCTCTTCTCCCGTGATTAACGAGTGACTTGATTAGGTGATTAGCATGTGATTCCACCAGCTAGAGATTGTATCGCAGTAGATTAATGTGACAACAGTTGTTACTATGTGGGGGATCTGAAAGGCCAAAAGAAAGAGATATTATTTACGAAGGTGAATGTCAAAGCCCTCAGCGACGAGCAGTTTCATTCGTCTGTAAGAACTGGATGAGTGTGTCACGGCCCCGACACATGCATTAAGAAATACTCCCTCCGTTCGGAATTACTCGTCCAAAAAATGAATGTATCTAGATATATTTTAGTTATAAATACATCCATCTTTATGACAAGTAATTCCGAACAGAGGAAGTAGTGTCTCAGCTCTATCAAGGTGGATCCCTCTGCCGACAGGTGCCGATAAAGGAAACATTGATGAGGTTGTGTCTAATGCATGTAGCAAAGAGGAGCTTGCAGCGACCATTTCTTAGGCAGGAGATGCAACACACTCCCTCCGTTCCTAAATAATTGTCTTTCTAGAGATTTCAACAAGTGACTACATACAGAGCAAAATGAGTGAATCTATATTTTAAAACATGTCTACATACATCCGTATGTTGTATTTCATTTGAGATGGCTAGAAAGACAAATATTTGGGAACGAAGGGAGTAGAAAATAACATTTCAATGATGCCGCGGGTGCGTCCAAAGTGTGGTTGATCTTAAAACGGTCAATGACGAGAACGGGGAGAACAGACAGCTACGAACGGATGTAAGTTTTAAAAATAAATGATGGCAATGAAGTGTCGATGCAATGCGAATGATGCTATGAAGAATGCAACAAACAAATAATTAACGCGGCTATCGCGAAAACATGAAAGGCATCTGAAGCGTTGGTTTCGGGCTGTCACAATAGGATCATCCCTTTTTTATAGTACCAATAACTCTCCCAATCACCTTCTTAACAGAGATCCATGCGGTGTTATTAAAGATCATGGAATTTCTAATTTTCCATAAACACCCCATAGAAGCAGCATATGCAACATTGATCGCATAATTATTCTTATTAGAAATCCAAAACCTAGCAATAGAAAGGTACACTAGTAGAAAACAGGGCTTGGTCCAGGCCAGCCCATTAGTCCCGGTTCAGTCACGAACCGGGACCCATGGCGGCAACGGTCCCGTTTCGTGAGGCCAGGGGGCCGGCCGGGCCTCGTGCAACATTGGTCCCGGTTCCAGACACGAAGCGGGACCAATGGGCCTCGCTCCTGGCCCACAACCATTAGTCCTGGTTCGTGGCTGGAACCGGGACCAATGGGGGTCCTCTAGTCCCGGTTCCAGCCACGAACCGGGACCAATGAGATGCCTATATATACCCCATCGCCGCGAGCAGAGCATTCCACTGCTATGTTTTTCTGGCCGGCCGTTGGAGAGCTTTATGGTGCTCTAGCTCACCTCCTATGCACATGAGTTGTTCGATGAAATGTCCGAGCCACACTTAAGCTTTCTCCTCTCGAAGCTCCTTGTCCAAGCTCCATTTTCCTCGAGATTTGTCTAGGTTTGGCGGTCCGCCCTGTCCTGTCCCCGTCCTCACCGTCGTTGATCGCCCGCGCCGATCTCGTCGCCGGCACCACCGTGTTGAGACTCTTGATCTTGTCTTCTTTCTAAAAAAAGTTCTTACTTGTATGATTTAGATAGATACTTGTGTAATTTTCTTACTTTTATTATTGTTTGTTATTATATAGTGCGATGGTTTTGGTATCCGCCTCCATCGGCCCTCGTCATGTCTATGATTCAGATGTGGTATATATTATCTTTTATAACTATTTGGTTCATTTATTGTTTATGACAATTATGCCGACCAACATGACATAATTTTTTTTATCTAAGAGGTATGTGAATCGAAAATTCCAACCGACCCTATTGTTGAGAGGTTAAATTTAGTTGAAGAAGAAAACAATTACTTGAAGGAAAAATTAAAACAATTTAGGAGGAGAAGATGATATTGGAGTTGCATGTTGCGGATGTCTTCGATGATCACAAGATCAAGATGGATGCAATGCGCTTGAAGATTAGAAAGATTAGAAAATATGTCATTCATACCGAGGCTTGGTATCATTATGCCGTTGGATCAATTGTTACCTTGGTTGCGATTATGATCGCATTTGTTATTGCATTGAAATGTTTTACATAGTTTCAATGTATGGTTTAATTAGATGCTCTGGAGAGCTATATGTTGTTCAATGAGAACTATGTATGTACTTTGGTTTTAATGTGATGATGAACTTCTATTAATTTGGTCACTTATCTATTTATGATATTCTGTAATGGTTTTTGACACACTTAATTATATATAATGCACACAGATGAACCGGCAATGGATGTACGGTAACAGGCGCACCTCCGAGTACATTGAGGGCATGCATAATTTTCTTGCAGTGGCCGAGGCAAATAAGCAAAATGGTTTTATGTGTTGTCCATTCCCTAGCTGTGGGAATACGAAGTCTTACTCTGACTCAAAAACCCTTCACACCCACATGATTTATAAGGGTTTCATGCCACACTATAATGTTTGGACCAAGCACGGAGAAAAATTGATTATGATGGAAGACATCAAAGAAGAAGAGGATGATGACAACTATGTGCCCCCTGAATATGGTGATGCTGCAACGAGGGAAGCTGAAGATCAAGAGGAACTAGACTATGTGCCCGATGATGATCTTCACCGGGTCATTGTTGATGCAAAGAGACAGTGCGAAAGTGAAAAGGAGAAGCTGAAGTTTGATCGCATGTTAGACGGTCACAAAAAAGGGTTGTACCCCAATTGCGAAGATGGCAACACAAAGCTCGGTACCGTACTGGAATTGCTGTAGTGGGAGGCGGAGAATGTTGTACCTGACAAAGGATTTGAGAAGCTACTGAAAATATTGAAGAAGAAGCTTCCAAAGGATAACGAATTTCCCGATAGTACGTACGCAACAAAGAAGGTTGTATGCCCTCTAGGATTGGAGGTGCAGAAGATACATGCATGCCCTAATGACTGCATCCTCTATCGTGGTGCGTATGAGGATTTGAACACATGTCCGGTATGCGGTGCATTGCGGTATAAGATCAGACGAGATGACCCTGGTGATGTTGACGACGAGCACCCCGGGAAGAGGGTTCCTGCCAAGGTGATGTGGTATGCTCCTATAATACCACGGTTGAAACGTCTGTTCAGAAACAAAGAGCATGCCAAATTGATGTGATGGCACAGAGAGGACCGTAAGAAAGACGAGAAGTTGAGAGCACCCGCTGACGGGTCGCAGTGGAGAAAAATCGAGAGAAAGTACTGGGAGGAGTTTGCAGGTGACGCAAGGAACGTATGGTTTGGTTTAAGCGAGGATGGTATTAATCCTTTTGGGGAGCAGAGCAGCAATCACAGCTCCTGGCCCGACTCTATGTATCTATAACCTTCCTCCTTGGCTGTGCATGAAGCGTAAGTTCATTATGATGCCGGTTCTCATCCAAGGCCCTAAGCAACCTGGCAACGACATTGATGTGTACCTAAGGCCATTAGTTGAAGAACTTTTACAGCTGTGGAATGGAACGGTGTACGTGTGTGGGATGAGCACAAACAGGAGGAATTTGACCTGCATGTGTTGCTGTTTATAACCATCAATGATTGGCCTGCTCTCAGTAACCTTTCAGGACAGATAAACAAGGGATACCATGCATGCACGCACTATTTAGATGACACCGAAAGTATATACCTGGACAAATGCAGGAAGAATGTGTACCTGGGGCATCGTCGATTTCTTCCGACCAACCATCAACGTCGAAAGAAAGGCAAGCATTTCAAAGGCGAGGCAGATCACCGGAAGAAGCCCGCCATCTGTACCGGTGATCACGTACTTGCTATGGTCAATGATTTACAAGTAATCTTTGGAAAGGGTCCCGGCGGACTATCTGTTCCGAATGACGCTGAGGGACGTGCACCCATGTGGAAGAAGAAATCTATATTTTGGGACCTACCTTACTGGAAAGACCTAGAGGTCCGCTCTTCAATTGACATGATGCACGTGACGAAGAACCTTTGCGTGAACCTGCTAGGCTTCTTGGGTATGTATGGGAAGACAAAAGATACACTGGAGGTACGGAGGACCAAAGAACGTGTATTTAAAAAGACGGCATGCCTCCAAAGTAGTATGAAGGTCCCGCCAGCCTACACTCTTACCAAAGGAGAGAAGGAAATCTTCTTTGAATGCCTTTCGATATGAAGGTCCCGTCTGGCTTCTCGTCGAATATAAAGGGAATAATAAATATGGCAGAGAAAAAGTTCCAGAACCTAAAGTCTCATGACTGCCACGTGATTATGACGCAACTGCTTCTGGTTGCATTGAAGGGGCTTCTACCGGAAAACGTTCGGTTAGCCGTTGTGAAGCTATGTGGATTCCTCAATGCAATCTCTTCGAAGGTGATCGATCCAGAAATCCTACCAAGGTTAAGGAGTGATGTGGCGCAATGTCTTGTCAGTTTTGAGCTAGTGTTCCCACCATCCTTCTTCAATATCATGACACACGTCCTAGTTCATCTAGTCGATGAGATTGTCGTTATGGGCCCTGTATTTCTACACTATATGTTCCCCTTTGAGAGGTTCATGGGAGTCCTAAAGAAATATGTCCAGAATCGCGCTTAGGCCGAAGGAAGCATCTCCATGGGCCATCAAGCAGAGGATGTCATTGGGTTTTGTGTTGACTTCATTCCCCGACCTTAAGAAGATTGGTCTCCCTCAATCGCGGTATGAGGGGAGACTGACCGAAAAGGCACGCTAGGAGGGGACTCAGTAATATGTAGGGACGGGCATTCTTGGTCTCAAGCACACTACACAGTTCTACAGAACTCTACCTTGGTGACCGCGTATGTCGATAAACACAAGAACATTCTACGCTTCAAACACCCTAACAAAGGTGACGATCGGATTACATGTGAACACATCGGGACTTTCGGCAGCTTGGTTGCAAACACGCCTCTGTGGGTGACAACATCAAGCTTCGATGAGCTGTACCGTTGGCCGTGGGACCATCTTCGATCGTATTGACTTGCAAAGGGTACGAGATAAATGGGAATACATTTTACACGATTGCCCAAGATCAAAAGAGCACCAACCAAAACAACGGTGTCCGCTTTGATGCAGAAACCAAGAGGGGAAAGGACACGTATTATGGTTACATAGTGGACATATGGGAACTTGACTACGAACATGATTTTAAGGTCCCTTTCTTTCAGTGCAAATGGGTCAATCTGTCAGGAGGCGGGGTACAGGTAGACCCACAGTACGGAATGACAACAGTGGATCTAAACAATCTTGGGTACACAAACGAACCATTCGTCCTAGCCAATGATGTGGAGCAGGTTTTCTATGTGAAGGACATGTCTACCAAACCGAGAAAAAGAAAAGATAAGGAAGCGAATACATCATACGATGAGCCAAAGCGCCACATAGTTCTTTCAGGAAAAAGAGACATCGTGGGATTGGAGGGCAAGACACACATGTCTGAAGATTATGAAAAGTTTCATGAAATTCCTCCCTTCAAAGTCAAGGCTGGCCCAAGCACCCTGTTAAACGATGAAGATTATCCATGGTTACGACGCAATAAGCAAAGGACACAAGCGAAGAAAAAGTGAAGGCTTTCTCTCCACAACTATTATGATGATGCCTTTGATCTAGAATATCACTGCAGTTGCATGTGAAGAAATGAAATGCCTTTTGTAACAGATGAGTTTCCGTATGAAACCCTAGTACTTCGAAAGAGATTGCCCATTTTGTACACGAAGTGCATCCAGTTTTTGCCGTAACCCTCTCAAATTTTTAGCACATGCTATGTGGGTGAAATAATGATACCATGCCAACTTTCAACCTTTTCAGAGTTCATTTGTAGTGCTTTTCAATTTCAGGGTCATATAGCTCAAAAAATCAGTAAATGCATGAAAAATAACAAATAAAGTCAGAAAGGGTTGAAAATTGATGATGTGGCTTTGAATGGTGCATTTTGAACACAAAAAGTCTGGAGTTCAAATAAGTTCAAAAAAATGTAATCCCTTTGTAACAGACGAGATTTCGTCCGAAACCCTGATACTTTGAAAGAGATTGTCCATTTTGTACACGAAGTGCATCCAGTTTTTGCCTAACCCTCTCACTTTTAGCACATGCTATGTGGGTGAAATGATGATACCATGCCAATTTTCAACCTCTTCGGAGTTCATTTGAAGTGCTTTTCAATTTCAATGTCATTTAGCTCAAAGAATGAACTAATATAAAAAAGAATGAACTAGAAAACTTTTATGAAACTCTAATAGCAAAAATAATGAACTAAAAGAATGAACTAGAAAACTTCAATGAAACTCTAATAGCAAAAAGAATGAACTAGGAAACTTTAGTGAAACTCTAATAGCAAAAGGAATCAACTAAAAAGCTTTTATAAACCTCTAATATTTTTGAAACTAAAATTATAAAAATTTATGCAACTAAAATTATCAAAGTATTTTTTGTTCAAAACATTAATAGGAAAAAGAATTTCACAAAGAAATATTTTGTTTGAAACTTTAATAGCAAACTAAACTAACAAAATCTGTTTTTGATTAAAACAGACATTTCAAATAACCTAAAAATTACCAAATTGAATATAATGATGAAACACAGTAATATTAAATAGCAGAAAAAGAATCACTCAAAAATCTATTTTTATAGTAAAGTTATTCACACAAATTTCAAAAAATTCAAATTTAAACTATTGAAATTGGAAAACTAATGGCACTAACAGAAAGTTTATAATTTTTATTACCGAAAAGCAAAAAGGATCACTGAAAAACAGTAAGTATTTTGCTGTAAGTAGAAAAAAAATAAAAAAATAAAGCAAAAAAGAAAAAAAGGAAAAACTGGAAAAAAATAAAAAAATGCCACCTAAAAATAACCAAATTGAATATAATGATAAAACACAATAATATTAAATAGCAGGAAAAAGAGTCACTCAAAAATCTATTTTATAGTAAAGTTATTCACACAAATTTCAAAAAATTCAAATTTAAACTATTCAAATTAGAAAATTAATGGCACTAACAGAAAGTTTATAATTTTTATTACGTAAAAGCAAAAAAGGATCACTGAAAAACAGTAAGTATTTTGCTGTACGTAGAAACAAAATAAAATAAATAAAGCAAAAAGAAAACAAAAAACTAGAAAAAATAAAAAAATGCCACCTACTGGGCCACCACGGCCTGAATACGACTAGAAACCCAACCATGGGCCAGGATTCAGGCCTGCAGAAGGCCCAGTAGGCCCACAGGTAGCATAGTGTGAGATTAGGCCCGTAAGCCTGCATTTGAGAGGAGCTCGAGAGGGCAGCCACAGTGGGGCTTAAACCACTCCGAGCCCCTCTCAAATAGCGAGGTGGGACTAAACTTTTGGCCGCGGGCAACACAAGGCCTTTGGTCGGTTGGTAGTACCAACCGGGACAAAAGGGGTGCATTGGTACCGGTTAGTGGCACCAACCGGGACCAATGCCCCCCTTTAGTCCCGGTTGGTGCCACCAACCGAGACCAAAGGTCTCCTTTTCAATGCCCCCCCTTAGTCCCGGTTGGTTCCACCAACCGGGACCAATGCTTCGTCTATATAAGAAAACACTTAGCAGTTTCTGCAAAAATCACTTCTTCTCGGCGCAGACGCCCCCGGTTGCTCCTCTTCGTCGTCGTCGCCGAGCCCTGCCCCGACGCCGAGTCTAGGAAATATGCCCTAGAGGCAATAATAAAGTTGTTATTTATATTTCCTTATATCATGATAAATGTTTATTATTCATGCTAGAATTGTATTAACCGGAAACTTAGTACATGTGTGAATACATAGACAAACAGAGTGTCACTAGTATGCCTCTACTTGACTAGCTCGTTGAATCAAAGATGGTTAAGTTTCCTAGCCATGGACATGAGTTGTCATTTTATTAACGGGATCACATCATTAGAGAATGATGTGATTGACTTGACCCATTCCGTTAGCTTAGCACTTGATCATTTAGTATGTTGCTATTGCTTTCTTCATGACTTATACATGTTCCTATGACTATGAGATTATGCAACTCCAGTACCGGAGGAACACTTTGTGTGCTATCAAACATCACAACGAATCGGGTGATTATAAAGATGCTCTCTGGTGTGTCTCCGATGGTGTTTTTGAGTTGGCATAGATCGATATTAGGATTTGTCACTCCGATTGTCGGAGAGGTATCTCTGGGCCGTCTCGATAATGCACATCACTATAAGCCTTGCAAGCAATGTGACTAATGAGTTAGTTGCGGATGATGCATTACGGAATGAGTAAAGAGACTTGCCGGTAACAAGATTGAACTAGGTATAGAGATACTGACGATCGAATCTCGGGCAAGTAACATACCGATGACAAAGGGAACAACGTATGTTGTTATGCGGTTTGACCGATCTTTGTAGAATATGTAGGAACCAATATGAGCATCCAGGTTCCACTATTGGTTATTGACCGGAGATGAGTCTCGTTCATGTTTACATAGTTCTCGAACCCGTAGGGTCCGCGTGCTTAACGTTCCGTGACGATTGTATTATGAGTTATGTGATTTGATGACCGAAGTTTGCTGATACGTCTCCCTCGTATCTACTTTTCCAAACACTTTTGCCCTTGTTTTGGACTCTAACTTGTATGATTTTAACGGAACTAACCCGGACTGACGCTGTTTTCAGCAGAATTTCCATGATGTTGTTTTATGTGCAGAAAACAAAAGTTCTCGGAATGACCTGAAACTCCACGGAATATCTTAGAATAAATAAGAAAAATTCCTCGCCAATGAGGAAGACCAGGGGCCCACACCCTGTCCACAAGGGTGGGGCGCCCCGGGCGCGCCCCTACCTTGTGGGCCCTCGACACCTTCCGATGCCAACTCCAACTCTATATATTGGCTTTCGGGAGAAAAAAATCGAGAGAGAAGAAATCATCGCGTTTTTACGATCACGGAGCCGCCGCCAAGCCCTAATCTCTCGGGAGGGCTGATCTGGAGTCCGCTCGGGGCTCCGGAGAGGGGATTCGTCGCCGTCGTCATCATCAACCATCCTCCATCACCAATTTCATGATGCTCACCGCCGTGCGTGAGTAATTCCATCGTAGGCTTGCCGGACGGTGATGGGTTGGATGAGATTTATCATGTAATCGAGTTAGTTTTGTTAGGGTTTGATCCCTAGTATCCACTATGTTCGAGATTGATGTTGCTATGACTTTGCTATGCTTAATGCTTGTCACTAGGGCCCGAGTGCCATGAATTCAGATCTGAACCTATTATGTTTTCATGAATATATGTGTGTTCTTGATCCTATCTTGCAAGTCTATAGTCACCTACTATGTGTTATGATCCGCAACCTCAAGTGACAATAATCGGGACCACTCCCGGTGATGACCATAGTTTGAGGAGTTCATGTATTCACTATGTGCTAATGTTTTGTTCCGGTTCTTTATTAAAAGGAGGCCTTAATATCCCTTAGTTTCCAATAGGACCCCGCTGCCACGGGATGGTAGGACAAAAGATGTCATGCAAGTTCTTTTCCATAAGCACGTATGACTATATACGGAATACATGCCTACATTACAATGATGAATTGGAGCTAGTTTTGTGTGACCCTATGTTATGACTGTTACATGACAAACCGCATCCGGCATAATTATCCATCGCTAATCCAAAGGCCTCTGAGCTTTCCATATAATCGGGTCGCTTATTTACTTTTCCGCTGCCATTACATAATCACTACAAAATATCAAAACATTACTTTTGTCAGTTTTTACTTTTGTTACCGTTATCACCACTATCATATTACTTTGCTACTAAACACTTTGCTGCAGATACTAAGTTTCCGGTGTGGTTGAATTGACAACTCAGCTGCTAATACTTGAGAATATTCTTTGGCTCCCCTTGTGTTGAATCAATAAATTTGGGTTGAATACTCTACCCTCGAAAACTGCTATGCGATCCCTATACTTGTGGGTTATCAAGACCTTTTTAAGGCGCCGTTCTTGGGGAGCATAGCTCTATTCTTTGAGTCACTTGGGATTTATATCTGCTGGACACTCAAGAATTTGAAAGACGCTAAGACAACAATTTATCCCTCAACTACGAGGGAGGTAAGGAACCGCCATCTAGCTCTGCACTTGATTCACCTTACATTATGAGTAAGCTAGCGACACCTAAACCTCGCTTCGCTATTCGTTCCGATATGTTGCATGTTATTGATGATGCCACTTCTGCTATGCATGATACTTATGATGAAACTACTTCTATGCTTGATACTACTGTGCTCCTTGGTGAATTTCTAGATGAACAAATTGCTAGGGATGGAGAGAAAGAAATTATTGAATCTGAATACGATGATGAAAGTGATGATGAAAATATGCATGTTATTCCTGAGGGTTATGTTTTTGATAGGGAATCTTCTGCAGCTATTTTTGCTTGTAAAGATAGATATGAACTTAAGAGGCTGCTAATTAAATGGAATAAAGAATCTCTTAGAGACAGAATGAAACCTGACCCTGCTTTTGCTACTTCACCTATTTGTGTTCCCAATAAGGATTATGAATTTTACGTTGATCCAGATATAATTACTTTGGTTGAATCTGATTCTTTTTATGGCTATGAATCTGAAACTGTTGTGGCACATCTTACTAAGTTGAATGATATAGTCACTGCTTACCAATGATGAGAGATCGCGCTACTTTTATATACTCAAAATATTTCCGTTCTCATTAAAGGGTGATGCTAAGATATGGTTTAATTCTCTTGATCCCGGTTGTGTGCGTAGTCCCCGTGATATGATTTATTACTTCTCGCTAAATATTTCCTGCTCATAAGAAACAAGCTGCTTTGAGGGAAATATACAACTTCTGCAAATTAAAGAAGAGAGTCTCCCACAAGCTTGGGGAAGGCTTCTCAAGTTACTTAATGCTTTGCACGATCATCCTCTTAAGAAACACGAAATACTTGATATCTTTTATAATGGACTAACCGATACTTCCAGAGATTACCCGGATAGTTGTGCGGGTTCTCTTTTCAGGAAAGAACACCGGATGAAGCTGAAATTCTATTGAATAATATGTTGACAAATGAAAATAATTGGGCACCTCTGAGCCAACTCCTGAGCCACCATCGAGCCTATTCCTAAACCAACTCAGTAGAAGAGAGGTGTTCTATTTCTCGATCTGAAGATATGCAAGAGGCAAAGAAATCTATGAAAGAAAAAGGTATTAAAGCTGAAGATGTTAAGAATTTACCTCCTATTGAAGAAATACATGGTCTTAATTTACCGCCTGTTGAAGAAGTATATGATCTCAATTCTTTATTCAATGAAGAACCTCCTGATCCCGATATCCCGACACAGGTAGTAAAGGTAAATTCTCTCTATAGATTTGATGAAGGTGATATTCCTCATTATAAGTCTGCTAGATAATGCTTGGATGAGTTTGATAATTTTATTGTCATACAAGATAATTTTAATGCTTATTTTGGTAGACAATTGAAATATGATTCCAATATGATTAAACACTTGGGTGACTTTATGGCTAATATTAGAGGTGAACTTAAACTTGTTAGCAAACATGCTTCTATGGTTACCACTCAAGTAGAACAAGTACTTAAAGCTCAGAAAGAAGTGCTTGATGAAATGAATAGTAAGAAAAATGATTATCCGTTAGAGTGGCTACTAGAACTGGTAGAATGACTCAGGAACCTTTGTATCCTGAAGGCCACCCTAAGAGAATCGAGCAAGATTCTCGGAGAAATAATATTGATGTACCTAGTTCTTCTAAAAGGAAGAAAAGAAAAATGATAGGACTGTGCAAACTTCTAGTGAACCTATTGCCGAACCACCGAGAATCCAAATGATATCTCCATGTCCGATGCTTTGAAACACAACTGGTAATGAACATGAACCTAGTGAAAATGTTAATGATGATGTTCATGATGATGCTCAACCTAGTAATGATAATGATGTAGAAGTTGAACCTTTGTTGATCTTGATAACCCACAATCAAAGAATCAACGTTATAATAAAAGAGACTTCGTTGCTAGGAAACATGGTAAAGAAAGGGAACCATGGGTTCGAAACCCATGCCTTTTCCTCCTAAACCATCCAAGAAAAAGGATGATGAGGATTTTGAGCGCTTTCTTTGAAATGATTAGACCCATCTTTTATGTATGCGATTGACCGATATGCTCAAAATGAATCCTTATGCTAAATATATGAAAGATACTGTTACAAATAAAAGAAAGATACCTAAGCTGAAATTTCCACCATGCTTGCTAATTATACTTTTAAGGGTGGAATACCAAAGAAACTTGGAGATCCAGGAGTACCTACTATACCATGCTCCATTAAGAGAAATTATGTTAAAACTGCTTTATGTGATCTTGGAGCCGGTGTTAGTGTTATGCCTCTCTCTTTATATCGTAGACTTGACTTGAGTAAGTTGACACCTACTGAAATATCTTTGCAAATGGCTGATAAATCAACTGCTATACCTTGCCGGTATTTGTGAGGATGTGCCTGTTGTGGTTGCAAACGTTACTATTTTAACGGACTTTGTTATTCTTGATATTCCCGAGGATGATAGTATGCCTATTATTCTTGGAAGACCTTTCCTTAACACTACAGGGGCTGTTATTGATTGCAACAAGGGCAATGTCACTTTTCATGTTAATGGTAATGAGCATACGGTACACTTTCCGAGGAAACAACCTCAAGTTCATAGTATCAACTCTATTGGAAAAATTCCATCGATTATATTTGGAGGTTTTGAATTTCCTCTCCCCTCATCACAAGAAGAAATATGATATACTTATTATTGGGGATGTCCATATCCCCGTTGAGGTAACATAGTGTTATTCAAAATTTCTCCGGTTCCATGTTAGTCGGAATGAGTTTGTTAACAAGACCTGATCAACCTTGTTAGTGGAATCTTTTTGATGAGCATGAGATGGATGAAACTAGAAGCACAACCTTCTGTACCCTCTTTATATTTTCTGTTATTTAGTAGAAATAAAGTAAAATAGTATTTTTCTGTATGTTTCCTGATTTATCCGTGCAATATAAAATATCCCGAAAACAAAAGTCCTCAGAATGCCGTGCCAATTTAATATGATTTTTCGGGAATATTTGAGGATTTTAGTGCAAAAATTATCATGGGGAGCTGCCACTGCCACGAGGGTGGAGGGCGCGCCCTACCTCGGCGCGCCTGCCTCGTGGGCCCATGGTGGCCCTCCTCCACTTATCCCTCGCACCCATCTTCTTCCTCCGCCTCACACAAACCCGAAAAACCAACTCAAGCACGAGTTCCCCACTTTTGCTGTGATTTTCGATCTCCTTGCTCAAAGCACCTCTCGCAAAACTGCTTGGGGAGATTGTTCCTTGGTATGTGACTCCTCCATTGGTCCAATTAGCTTTTGTTCTAGTGCTTTATTCATTGCAAATTTGTGCTACATAGGTGACCATGTTCTTGAGCTTGCATGTCAAATTTATATGGTTCCAAGTAGTTCTAATGCTTGATATAGGCTCTAGGCACTTGTAGGCGTAGTTGCTATCAATTTTATTGAAGTTGGTTCACTTTTGTTTGAAGTTACTAAAAAATTCAGATTATTTCAGAAAATAATGAAGAGACTTTTGAGGGGCTCGTCGAGTCAAGCTCGAAGGAAAACAAAAGGAAGAAGAGCGAAGCCCAAATTTTAATTTGCCTCAGCATCATGGAGGTCCTACTGCAGGAATGGCCTTCCGATGACTTCTTGAGGAGAGCCGGATTTATGAGGATTTCTATCTATTAATTGAGAACGCTGCCTCACCGACTTCCTCCGCGACCAACGTCATCAAGATCTCTTACTCACAAATACTTTTGTGCGTAACTTCTACTTTTTCCCTAAGAAATCACCTCCATCAAGAGAGTTTCATTTATATGACGTTGTTAAGGAGATGCCATTAGCTGAATTTTGTGAGGTTTGCAAAATACCCTTTGAGGGCACCTTAGATGAACCACACCGTAATGAAGTGGAAGCTTTTATTAACACTATCACTGTGGGAGAAACCGGGAAGGTTTCTGATGCAAGAATTACTAGCATACATTTTCCTGTTTTACGCTACTTTGCCTTATTTGCTAGTCGTTGCTTTATTAGTCGCGAGGCATGGAAACCTTAGTGTTCTGATATTATCATTTTGTTCCATGGTTTATACCGCAATAACTCTCTTAGTATGGGTGGAATTGTTGCTAGACGGTTAAGTCTGAACCGTACTAAGGGCCCCATCTTTGGAGGCATTTATGCTTCACGCCTAGCTGAATATTTTGATATACCTATTAGGCATTTGGAGAAAGAAGAAACGTCGTTGCCCCGTGCTTATTTACATTATAAGAGTATGCTAGCGCATGATTTTCTTGTTAAGGGCAAGGAAGGGGAGCTTAAATATAAATTGTACTTTGATAAACATCACCCTGAGACTATTACTTTGCCTGCTCTCTCTTTGTTTAACTTGTCTGCAGGTCCTCACATCGTTCCGGTAGGTAATTTGTTCAAGCCTATCGGAATCCTGCACCAACCTCGGAACCAGAGAACCACAAGATGAGCCTCCGACGATAGTCTGTTTATTCTTGGGATCTCGAGGCGGTTGCTACCAAGTGGCCGAGTCCTCTTCATCACAGTATGATCCCAACTATTCTTCATCGCAGTACGACCCCAGCTACACCTACGGGTATCCGCCAGGCTATCCCTGGCAATAGACCAACTTAGGCCAAAAGCCTAAGCTTGGGGGAGTACGTACTTCTCACCGACATTACATTTATGTTCACACACACCCATTTCTAGATGTCGATGCTCATATTTTTTCACTGTAATATCCATGCTAGTTTATTTTCTTTTTCCTGCTTTCTTCTTGTGTGTTTAATAAACCTTAGAAAAACCAAAAAAATTAGTGTTAGTTTACTTTTCCTGCTGTAGTAGTAATAATTAAAAAGAAAACCCAAAAATATTTCCCGTTCTTCTTTTGCTTGTTGGGAGCTTTCCCGTGTAAATAGTTTTTATTTCTTTTCTTTTCTTTGGGGGTCGAGAGGAGAAGACCATGATTAAATTGTTGAAGTGTCTCTTATATGCATCATTGTTGATTTAACCAAGAGCCTATATTGCGTTGTCTTCTCCTGTTTATTGAATGCTCGCAGATTCCAGCTTAGTCCAATGCACGTGCACTCTTATTATTATTCACACCGTCCGGTCGTGCAAGTGAAAGGCAATTCTGATGATATATGATGGACTGACTGAGATGGAAAAGCTGGTATGAACTCGACCTCTTTTGTTTTTGTAAATATGATGAGTTCATCGTTCTTGATTCAGCTTATTATGAATAAACTTGTTTGCAATGAAAATTAGAGATCATAGTTGCTTGTGCCATGCTTGATTAGCTATGAGTTATAATGGTTTACCTTGCGTGCCAACATGCTATTAAAATGGTTGTGATGTGGTATGATGTGGTGGTATCCTCCTTTGAATGATTTAAGTGACTTGACTTGGCACATGTTCACACATGTAGTTGAAACAAATCAACATAGCCTTCATGATATTTATGTTCATGGTGGATTATATCCTACTCATGCTTGTATTCAATTTTTATTAATTTTAATGCATGTTCATGACTGTTGTCGCTCTCTAGTTGGTCTCTTCCCAGTCTTTTGCTAGCCTTCACTTGTACTAAGCGGGAATATTGCTTGTGCATCCAATCCCTTAAACCCCAAAGTTATTCCATATGAGTCCATCATACCTTCCTATATACAATATCTACCTGCCGTTCCAAGTAAATTTGTATGTGCCAAACTCTAAACCTTCAAATAAACATTCTGTTTTGCATGCTCGAATAGCTCATATATCAACTAGGGCTGCCCTTATCTTCCGTGTTAGGCGGGTTATTCTCAAGAGGAGTGGACTCCGCTCCTCACTCACGAGAAAATGGCTGGCCAACGGATGCCCAAATCCCATGCTTTATGCAAACTAAATCAAAATAATTGCAAACAAAACTCCCCACAGGACCCGTTGAATGTTGGAGGCACTCGTTGTTTCGAGCAAGCCATGGATTGATGCTTGTGGAGGAGGGGGAGTATAAACTTTACCATTCTGTTTGGGAACCGCCTATAATTTGTTTATCATGGAAGATATCGTCATCTCTTAGTTGTTATGTTGACAATGAAATTATGCCACTCAAAATATAATTTATCTCTATTTCAAAACCGAGCTCTGGCACCTCTACAAATCCTCGCTTCTCCTCTGCGAAGGGCCTATCTATTTACTTTTATGTTGAGTCATCACCCTCTTATTAAAAAGCACTAGTCGGAGAGCACAGCTGTCATTTGCATTCATTATTGTTAATTTATATCGGGTATGACTATGATTGGATCTCTTTTACCATGAATTACACTGTCTAGTCAGTCCTTGATCTTTGAAGGTGCTCTGCATTTATGTTTTGCGGTCTCAGAAAGGGCTAGCGAGATACCATCTTGTTATATCATATTATGATTATTTTGAGAAAGTGTTGTCATCCGAGATTTATTATTATGGCTTGCTAGCTGATTATGTTATTTATATGAGTAAACATGAGATCTAGGAGTTATTGCAAATGTGGTTAGTTATGATCTTTCTTGAAAACCTGAATCTTTGGCTTGACATAGGTACAACAACAAGAGCAAACATAGTTTGTAAAAGTTTTCTTTTTCTCTTCAGTTTGTCAACTGAATTGCTTGAGGACAAGCAAGGGTTTAGGCTTGGGGGAGTTGATACGTCTCTGTCGTATCTACTTTTCCAAACACTTTTGCCCTTGTTTTGGACTCTAACTTGTATGATTTGAATGGAACTAACCCGGATTGACACTGTTTTCAGCAGAATTGCCATGATGTTGTTTTATGTGCGAAAAACAAAATTTCTCGGAATGACCTGAAACTCCACGGAATATCTTAGAATAAATAATAAAAATCCTCGCCAAAGATGAAGACCAGGGGCCATGTCCCACGAGGGTGGGGGGCGCGCCTCCCGGGCGCCGCCCCTACCTCGTGGGCCCTGGACACCTTCCGACGCCAACTCCAACTCTATATATTGGCTTTCGGGAGAAAAAATCAGAGAGAAGAAATCATAGCGTTTTACGATCACGGAGCCGCCGCCAAGCCCTAATCTCTCGGGAGGGCTGATCTCGAGTCCGCTCGGGGCTCGGAGGGGGATTTGTCGCCGTCGTCATCATCAACCATCCTCCATCACCATTTCATGATGCTCACCGCTGTGCGTGAGTAATTCCATCGTAGGCTTGCTGGACGGTGATGGGTTGGATGAGATTTATCATGTAATCGAGTTAGTTTTGTTAGGGTTTGATCCCTAGTATCCACTATGTTACGAGATTGATGTTGATATGACTTTGCTATGCTTAATGCTTGTCACTAGGGCCCGAAAGTGCCATGAATTCAGATCTGAACCTATTATGTTTTCATGAATATATGTGTGTTCTTGATCCTATCTTGCAAGTCTATAGTCACCTACTATGTGTTATGATCCGCAACCCAAGTGACAATAATCGGGACCACTCCGTGATGACCATAGTTTGAGGAGTTCATGTATTCAGTATGTGCGAATGCTTTGTTCAGGTTCTTTATTAAAAGGAGGCCTTAATATCCCTTAGTTTCCAATAGGACCCCGCTGCCACGGGAGGGTAGGACAAAACATGTCATGCAAGTTCTTTTCCATAAGCACGTATGACTATATACGGAATACATGCCTACATTACATTGATGAATTGGAGCTAGTTCTGTGTCACCCTATGTTATGACTGTTACATGACGAACCGCATCCGGCATAATTATCCATCGCTAATCCGGTGCCTACGAGCTTTCCATATCTTGGTCTTCGCTTATTTACTTTTCCATTGCCATCTGTTACAATCACTACAAAATACCAAAAACATTACTTTTGTTGTCTTTACTTTTGTTACCGTTACCACCACTATCATATTACTTTGCTACTAAACACTTTGCTGTAGATACTAAGTTTCCATGTGTGGTTGAATTGACAACTCAGCTGCTAATACTTGAGAATATTCTTTGGCTCCCCTTGTGTCGAATCAATAAATTTGGGTTGAATACTCTACCCTCGAAAACTGTTGCGATCCCCTATACTTGTGGGTTATCATTTGTTCAGAGTCCTAGATGAGATCGGGGACATGACGAGGAGTCTTGAAATGGCCGAGATGTAAAGATCGATATATTGGAAGGCTATATTCGAACATCAGAAAGGTTCCGAGTGATTCGGATATTTTCCGGAGTACTGCAGAGTTACGGGAATTCGTATTGGGCCTTAATGGGCCATACGGGAAAGGAGAGAAAGGCCTCAAGGGTGGCCGCGCCCCTTCCCCATGGACTGGTCCGAATTGGACTAGGGAAAGGGGCGCCCCCTTCCTTCCTTCTCCTTCTTCCTTCCCTTTTTCCTATTCCATGTGGGAGGTGGAATCCTACTAGGACTAAGGAGTCCTAGTAGGACTCCACACTTTGGGCGTGCCCTATGAGGGCCGGCCTCCTTCTCCCTCCATCCTTTATATACGTGGCAAGGGGGCACCCATAGACACACAAGTTGATCCTTGATCTCTTAGCCGTGTGCGGTGCCCCCCTCCGCCATAATCCACCTCGGTCATATCGTTGCAGTGCTTAGGCGAAGCCCTGCGCCGGTAGTTTCATCATCACCGTCATCACGCCGTCGTGCTGACAAAGCTCTCCCTCGACACTCTGCTGGATCGTGAGTTCGTGGGATGTTACCGAGCTGAATGTGTGCAGATCGCGGAGGTGCCGTACCTTCGGTGCTAGGATCGGTCGATCATGAACACGTACGACTACATCAACCGCGTTGTCATAACGCTTCCGCTTATGGTCTACAAGGGTACATAGACAACACTCTTCCCTCTCGTTGCTATGCATCACCATGATCTTGCGTGTGCGTAGGATTTTTTTTGAATTACTACGTTCCCAAACAGTGGCATCCGAGCCAGGTTTATGCGTAGATGTTATATGCATGAGTAGAACACAAGTGAGTTGTGGGCGATAATAGTCATACTACTTATCAGCATGTCATACTTTGATTCGGCGGTATTGTTGGATGAAGCGGCCTGGACCGACGTTACGCGTACACTTACGTGAGACTGGTTCTACCGACATGCTTCGCACACAGGTGGCTGGCGGGTGTCAGTTTCTCCAACTTTAGTTGAATCGAGTGGCTACGCCTGGTCCTTGTTGAATACTTGACGAAAAATTGGTGTGGTTTTGATGCATAGGTAAGAACGGTTCTTGCTCAGCCCGTAGCAGCCATGTAAAACTTGCAACAACAAAGTAGAGGACGTCTAACTTGTTTTTGCAGGGCATGTTGTGATGTGATATGGTCAAGACGTGATGAGATATAAGTTGTTGTATGAGATGATCATGTTTTGTTGAAGTTGTCGGCAACTGGCAGAAGCCTTATGGTTGTCTCTTTATTGCATAAGATGTAAGCGCCAAATAATTGCTTTACTTTATCGCTATGCGATAGCAATAGTTGCAAGAGCAATAGTTGGCGAGACGACCATGTGACGACATGTTGATAGAGATCATGATGATGGAGATCATGGTGTCATGCCGGTGACGATAGAGATCATGATGGTACTTTGGAGATGGAGATCAAAGGCGCAAGATGACCATGGCCATATCATGTCACATATTTTGATTGCATGTGATGTTTATCCTTTATGCATCTTATTTTGCTTAGTTCGGCGGTAGCATTATAAGATGATCTCTCACTAAATTTCAAGGTATAAGTGTTCTCCCTGAGTATGCACCGTTGGGACAGTTCGTCGTGCCGAGATACCACGTGATGATCGGGTGTGATAAGCTCTACATTCACATACAACGGGTGCAAGCCAGTTTTGCACACGCGGAATACTCGGGTTAAACTTGACGAGCCTAGCATATGCAGATATGGCCTCGTAACCTTTGTAGACCGAAAGGTCGAGCGTGAATGATATAGTAGATATGATCAACATAGTGATGTTCACCATTGAAAACTACTCCATCTCATGTGATGATCGGACATGGTTTAGTTGATTTGGATCACGTGACCACTTAGATGATTAAAGGGATATCTATCTAAGTGGAAGTTCTTAAGTAATATGATTAATTGAACTTTAATTTATCATGAACTTATTCCTAATCAGTATTTGCATAATTATGTTGTGGATCAATAGCTCGCGATGTAGCTCCTCGTTTATTTTTGATATGTTCCTAGAGAAAATAAGTTAAAAAATGTTAGTAGCAATGATGCGGACTGGCTCCGTGATATGAGGATTATCCTCAATGCTGCACAGAAGTATTATGTCCTTAATGCACCACTAGGTGACACAACTATTGCAGGAGCAGATGCAAACGTTATGAACATTTGACAAGCTCGGTATGATGACTACTTGATAGTTTAGTGCACCATGATTTACGGCTTAGAACCGATACTTCAAAAATGTTTTGAACGCCACAGAGCATATAAGATGTTCCAAGAGTTGAAATTGGTATTTCATACTCATGCCCGTGTCGAGAGGTATGAGACCTCTGACAGTACTTTGCCTACAAGATGGAGGAGAATAGCTCAACCAGTGAGCATGTGCTCAGATTATCTGGGTACTACAATTGCTTGAATCATGTGGGAGTTAATCTTCCAGATAAGATAGTAATTGACAAATTTCTCTAGTCACTATCACCGAGTTACTAGAACTTCGTGATGAACTATAATATGCAAGGGATGACGAAAGTAATTCCCGAGCTCTTCACGATGCTGAAATCAGCGAAGGTAGAAATCAAGAAAGAGCATCAAGTGTTGATGATTAACAAAAACCACTAGTTTCAAGAAAAGGGCAAAGGGATAGAAAGGGAACTTCAAGAAGAATGACAAGCAAGTTGTCACTCCCGTGAAGAAACCCAAAGCTAGACTCAAGCCTGAAACTGAGTGCTTCTACTGTAAAGGAAATGGTCACTGGAAGTGGAACTGCCCTAGATAATTGGCGGATAAGAAGGATGGCAAAGTGGACAAAGGTATATTTGATATACATGTTATTGATGTGTACTTTACTAGTGTTTATAGCAACCCCTCGGTATTTGATACTGGTTCATTTACTAAGAGTAGTAACTCGAAACGGGAATTGCAAAGTGAACAAAGACTAGTTGAGGGCAAAGTAACGATGTGTGTTGAAAGTGATTCCAAGGTTGATAAGATCACCATCGCACACTCCCTTTACCTTCGAGATTAGTGTTGAACCTAAAATAAATGTTATTTGGTGTTTGCGTTGAGCATAAATATGATTGGATCATGTTTATTGCAATACGGTTATTCATTTAAGTCAAAGAATAATTGTTGTTCTATTTACATGAATAAAACCTTCTATGGTCATACACTCAATATAAATGGTTTATTGAATCTCTATCATAGTGATACACATATTCATAATATTGAAGCCAAAAGATGCAAAGTTAATAATGATAGTGCAAATTTTTTGTGGCACTGCCGTTTAGGTCATATTGGTGTAAAGCGCATGAAGAAACTCCATGCCGATGGGCTTTTGGAATCACCTGATTATGAATCACTTGATGCTTGCGAACCATGCCTCATGGGCAAGATGACTAAGACTCCGTTCTCCGGAACAATGGAGCGAGCAACTGACTTATTGGAAATAATACATACTGATGTATGCAGCCCGATGAGTGTTGAGGCTCGCGGCGGGTATCGTTATTTTCTGACCTTCACAGATGATTTGAGAAGATGTGGGTATATCTACTAGATGAAACATAAGTCTGAAACATTTGAAAAGTTCAAAGAATTTCAGAGTGAAGTGGAAAATCATCTTAACAAGAAAATAAAGTTTCTACGATCTGATCACGGAGACGAATATTTGAGTTACGAGTTTGGTCTTCATTTGAAACAATGTGGAATAGTTTCGCAATTCACGCCACGTGGAACACCACAGCGTAATGGTGTGTCCAAACGTCATAACCGTACCTTACTAGATATGGTGCGATCTATGATGTCTCTTACCGACTTACCACTATAGTTTTGGGGTTATGCATTAGAGACAGCTGCATTCACGTTAAAAAAGGGCACCATCTAAATCCATTGAGACGACACCATATGAACTGTGGTTTGGCAAGAAACCTAAGCTGTCGTTTCTTAAAAGTTTGGGGCTGCGATGCTTATGTGAAAAACTTCAACCTGATAAGCTCGAACCCAAATCAGAGAAATGCGTCTTCATAGGATACCCAAAGGAAATGCGTCTTCTATCAAAAATCCAAAGGCAAGATATCCGTTGCTAAGAATGGATCCTTTCTAAGAGAAGGAGTTTCGGAGGAAAGTAGAACTTGATGAGGTAATTGTACCTGCTCCCGAATTGGAAAGAAGTTCATCACAGAAATCGGTTCTAGTGATGCCTACACCAATTAGTGAGGAAGTTAATGATGATGATCATGAAACTTCAGATCAAGTTACTACCGAACCTCGTAGGCCAGCCAGAGTAAGGTCCGCACCAGAGTGGTACGGTAATCCTGTTCTAGAGGTCATGTTACTTGACCATGACGAACGTACGAACTATGAGGAAGTGATGATGAGCCCAGATTCCGCGAAATGGCTTGAGGCCATGAAATCTGAGATGGGATCCATGTATGAGAACAAAGTGTGGACTTTGATTAACTTGCCTGATGATCGTGAGCCATTGAGAATAAATGGATCTTCAAGAGGAAGACGGATGCTGATGGTAGTGTTACTATCTACAAAGCTCGACTTGTCGCAAAAGGTTTTCGACAAGTTCAAGGTATTGACTACGATGAGATTTTCTCACTCGTAGCGATGCTTAAGTCTGTCCGAATCATGTTAGCAATTGCCACATTTTATGAAATTTGGCAAATGGATAACCTGTACTCCTTAATGGATTTCTTAAAGAAGAGTTGTATATGATGCAACCAGAAGGTTTTGTCAATCCTAAAGGCGCTAACAAAGTGCAAAGATCCAGCGATCCATCTATGGACTGGTGCAAGCATCTCGGAGTTGGAATACATGCTTTGATGAGTTGAGCAAAGCATATAGTTTTATACAGACTTGCGGTGAAGCCTATATTTACAGGAAAGTGAGTGGGAGCACTACAGCTTTTCTGATAAGTATATGTGAATGACATATTGTTGATCGGAAATGACGTAGAATTTTCTGGAAAGCATATAGGAGTGTTTGAAAGGAGTTCTTTAAAGAAAAGACCTCGGTGAAGCTGCTTACATATTGAGCATCAAGATCTATAGAGATAGATCAAGACACTTGATAAGTTTTTCCAATGAGTACATACCTCGCAAAGTTTTTGAAGTAGTTCAAAATGAAACAGTCAAAGAAGGAGTTCTTGCCTGTGTTGTAAGGTGTGAACACTACTGGAATCAGCTACTTTGCCATCAACCAAAAATCGTCATTTGCATAATCCGAAGCCTCGGTACAATGCTGACGAGCCTAAAAAGGGTGGATCCAACCTCAGCCTATTCAAAGGGAATCTCGCACTTTTGACCGGTGTTTCAAATCCGGTATCTTTGGATAATGAAGAATGGCGTACCATTTCGTTGTATATCTTCAACAACCTGATAGAAGTGCGGCCGTACATCGAGTAAGTTCTCGGTACATATTTTCGCAACTTCTAATTCCGTTTGAACTACTCTTATTCCTGGATATTTCATACAGTCGATACGTCGCCCTATTCTCGTATGGAGCGGTGATCCAAAAGGATTCCGTCGAAGAGTATGAGCTTCTCGCAAAGCAAGGAGGCGGCTATCCCGGTTTCATCTCTTGGTTCAAACAAATGGTAAATTCTATTAGAAAATTTCATTTCATTCGCTAATTTGTGCGTAATGCAACAATCCTTTCATATTAAACTTGTAGGCTAATTCAGAGTCTATGGACACCGAATTGAGACAAGTCGCTAATGGTTTTGACTATAAGGTCCGTTTATTTGACAAATACGACATCAACGTGTATCGTTTTCGTACCTATGGCAAAGAGCTATATATGGCCGACCGAAAGTCTACAAATTGATGATACTGATCGAGATTATTATTTGTGTCAGGTATTCAATTTTTTTATGTTGTACTTGATGATGATACACTTAAAGGGCTCTTCCTGAGACCACGGTGAGTTTAATTTGAATGGACGTTACTTGCTAGTCTTAACATTTGAGTGTCATCATGCTAACGAAACATTGGAAATGATCTTTGGTGCAGCGTAACTCCACACACGCATCACACGATCCTTCTCCACTCTTGGCATGAGCCAGCCCGGCTCCCACACCTCCATGATCAAGGTAAGTTTCTCTAGTTTTTGCTTAACAAATGCATAAAGACCTATACTTAGCTTTTATTTCATCCAATATGCTTACCTTAATGACCTAGAGTTAGCTTCTTTTCTTGCAAAATGACTTAATAAGCTTATCGACCTCCAAAACCAGCCATTTTACCTAAGTTAGCTCTAAAACAATCTATACTTAGCTTTGTTTCCTCCAAAATGACCTAAGTTAGTTATAATATGCTTAGTTAACTAGGTTTGCTCAATAATGACATGTACTTACCTTACTTATGTAAAAAACGGCATAATTAGCTTAGTTAGCTCATAAATGATCCATTTTACCTACGTTAGCTCTAAAATGATGCATTTTACCTAAGTTAGCTCATAAACGATCCATTTCACCTAAGTTACCTCACAAACGATGGCGTGCTTCTTCTTCTAGTCTTCTTCTTCTAGTCACCTTTTCCTAACTTTATTATTTGCCATTTTGCAGATTTCATTCACTTCTCGGAAGCTAGCTTGCTATGATGGAGTGCTTGTTTTTATTTCATTCTCTTCTAGTATTCTTCTAGCTTGCTACGATGGAACTTGCTATCTTGATGAAACTTTGCATTGTAATATGTATGTGCAACTTCCTAATGGTTGCAACTTATGTGTATGTGCAACTTGCTATATATGTATGTACGATGAAACCTATGTGTCATTAAATAGCCCTGTGAAATATATCTATATATGTCATATATATTTCTTTGTGAAAATTGTTGGATTTAAAAAACAGGGAAAAAAGCCAATATGAGGCTCTTTGTCATTCGCCACCGACGGCAAAGGGCTCTTTGCCATCAAGAATGACGGCAAAGAGGACACGTGGCGTGCAATCGTGCTTCTGGGAGGTGACCAATTTGGTCGGTTTGCCTCTGATGGTGACGGCAAAGAGGAAAAAACTTTGCCTACAGCGGCGGACGACAAAGGCCTGGCATGTAGTGACGTCGGCTGACATCATTTGGCGGACGGCAAAGGCCTTCCGTTAACCACCTAACGGAGTAACAACGCATTTATTGTCGTCTGCATTCTTTGCCGTCCGCTGTTGATGGCAAAGGCCCCTTTGCCGTCACCGCTCAAGCGGGCAACAGCGTAGCTCTTAAGCCGTTCCTGCATTTTGCCGTCCATTTTTGCCGTCCGCCGCGGACGGCAAAGACCTTTGCCGTCCGCTATCCATGCCTTTGCCGTCTGCCGTGGCAAATGGCAAAGTAGCTGATTCCTGTAGTGGAAGTCGAGTAAGACTCAAAGCCCGACCATGGCAGAAGATAGAGAGAGAATGAAAGTCATTCCCTATGCCTCAACCATAGGTTCTATAAAGTATGCCATGTTGTGTACCAGACGTATTGTATACCTTGCCCTGAGTTTGGGAAGGGAGTACAATTTTGATCTAGGAGTAGATCACTGGACAGCGGTCAAAATTATCCTTAGAGGACTAAAGAAATATTTCTCGGTTATGGAGGTGATAAAGAGTTAAATCGTAAAGAGTTACGTCGATGCAAGCTTTGACGCTGATCTGGATGACTGTAAGTCATAATCCAGATACATATTGAAAGTGGGAGCAATCAGCTAGAGTAGCTCCGTCCAGAGCATTGTAGACATAGAAATTTGCAAAATACATATGGATCTGAATTTGGCAGACCCGTTGACTAAACTTCTCTCACAAGCAAAACATGATCACACCTTAGTAGTCTTTGGGTGTTAATCACATGGCGATGTGAACAAGATTACTAACTCTAGTAAACCCTTTGAGTGTTGATCACATGGCGTTGTGAACTATGGGTGTTAATCACATGGTGATGTGAACTATTGGTGTTAAATCACATGGCGATGTGAACTAGATTATTGACTCTAGTGCAGGTGGGAGACTGAAGGAAATATGCCCTAGAGGCAATAATAGTTGTTATTTATATTTCCTTATATCATGATAAATGTTTATTATTCATGCTAGAATTGTATTAACCGGAAACTTAGTACATGTGTGAATACATAGACAAACAGAGTGTCACTAGTAAGCCTCTACTTGACTAGCTCGTTGAATTAAAGATGGTTAAGTTTCCTAGCCATGGACATGAGTTGTCATTTTATTAATGGGATCACATCATCAGAGAATGATGTGATTGACTTGACCCATTCCGTTAGCTTAGCACTTGATCGTTTAGTATGTTGCTATTGCTTTCTTCATGACTTATACATGTTCCTATGACTATGAGATTATGCAACTCCTGAATACCGGAGGAACACTTTGTGTGCTATCAAACGTCACAACATAACTGGGTGATTATAAAGATGCTCTACAGGTGTCTCCGATGGTGTTTGTTGAGTTGGCATAGATCAAGATTAGGATTTGTCACTCTGATTGGCGGAGAGGTATCTCTGGGCCCTCTCGGTAATGCACATCACAATAAGCCTTGCAAGCAATGTGACTAATGAGTTAGTTGCAGGATGATGCATTACGGAACGAGTAAAGAGACTTGCCTGTAACGAGATTGAACTAGGTATAGAGATACCGACGATCGAATCTCGGGCAAGTAACATACCGATAACAAAGGGAACAACGTATGTTGTTATGCGGCTTAACCGATAAAGATCTTCGTAGAATATGTAGGAACCAATATGAGCATCCAGGTTCCGCTATTGGTTATTGACCAGAGATGAGTCTAGATCATGTCTACATAGTTCTCGAACCAGTAGGATCCGCACGCTTAACGTTCTGTGACGATTGTATTATGAGTTATGTGATTTGATGACCGAAGTTTGTTCGGAGTCCCAGATAATATTGGGGACATGATGAGGAGTCTCGAAATGGTCGAGACGTAAAGATCGATATATTGGAAGGCTATATTCGGACATCGGAAAGGTTCCGAGTGATTCGGGTATTTTGAATCTGGGAGAGTTACGGGAATTCGTATTGGGCCTTAATGGGCCATACGGGAAAGGAGAGAAAGGCCTCAAGGGTGGCCGCGCCCCTTCCCCATGGACTGGTCCAAATTTGACTAGGGAAAGGGGGCGCCCCCTTCCTTCCTTCTCCTTCTCCCTTCCCTTTTTCCTATTCCATGTGGGAGGTGGAATCCTACTAGGACTTGGGAGTCCTAGTAGGACTCCACACTTTGGGCGCGCCCTATGAGGGCCGGCCTCCTTCTCCCTCCACCCTATATATACGTGGCCAGGGGGCACCCATAGACACACAAGTTGATCCTTGATCTCTTAGCCGTGTGCGGTGCCCCCGTCCATCATAATCCACCTAGGTCATATCGTTGCAGTGCTTAGGCGAAGATCTGCGCTGGTAGCTTCATCATCACCGTCATCATGCCGTTGTGCTGACGAAGCTCTCCTTCGACACTCTGCTGGATCATGAGTTTGTGGGACGTCACCGAGCTGAACGTGTGCAGATCACGGAGGTGTCGTACCTTCGGTGCTAGGATCGGTCGATCATGAACACGTATGACTACATCAACCGCATTGTCATAATGCTTCCGCTTACGGTCTACGAGGGTACGTAGACAACACTCTTCCCTCTCGTTGCTATGCATCACCATGATCTTGCGTGTGTGTAGGAATTTTTTTGAATTTACTACGTTCCCCAACACACCACGCCCCTGCCCTGCCCGCCGCCGCCGTGCTTTTTTTGTTATATATGCTATTTTTTATTACATGTTTTTAGATGTTTTTACATGTTTTTAGATGTTCATATATGTATGTATGTATTTTTTAGATATTTGTATTTTTTAGATGTATGTTCATATATGTATGTATGTATTTTTTACATGTTTTTTGTATGTATGTATGTATTTTTACAATTGTAATATGCATGATGTTTTAAATTTTGAAATGTGTTTTGTTTTTTTAGATGTGATAGATAGATGTTTCGTGGAGATGAGATGAGATGGAAGAGAACTTTTTTAAATTTTTTTATATGTATGTGGCTATGTATGTATAGATGGATATCATTATATATATATGTATGGAAAAGAGGAAGAAGGAAGAAGGAAGAAGAAGAAAAAGAAGGAGAGGGAAAAGGAAAATAAGAAGAGGAAGAAGGAGAAGAAGAAGGAAAAGAAGAGGAGAGGAAGAAGAGGATAAAAAAATAAGAAGAGGAAGAAGAAAAAAAAGGAGAAGAAGAAGGAATAGAGAAAAAGAAAAAAAATAGAATACTCCTCTTTTTTTCCTCCTCTTCTTATTTTTTATCGGGAACGAGGGTGTCGAGGATCGCCGTGCGGTCGTGGGTCAGGAACTAGGGTAGAGGGTCGAGGGTCGCCGAGGGGTCGAGGGTCAAGGGTCGTCGAGGGGTCGAGGATCGCCGAGGGGTGGAGGGTCGCTATGCTGTGCTAGGAGGGCACCCAAATCCTAGAAAAAAAGCTTTGTCGATCTCCTACCCCCTCCCGCCCCTACCCGACAAACTCTCGAGGCCACCAAACCACTAGAAGAAAACTCCGGTAACTTCGACATGAGGGGGGACGTCAATCAACCCCCTCTCGCCCGACCAACTCTCGAGGACACCCAAACCCTAGAAAAAAACCGTTGTCGATCTCCTACCCCCTCCCGCCCCTACCCGACAAACTCTCTCGAGTTTATAAGAGATTTATCAAGAATGCCCCCATTATGGATGTGCATAATTAAGTTGATCCATATTTTTCCTTATCTCATCTACGCTTCTATATGTGCACGTTCTCTTGTGTCAAAATATTGAAGAAATCCATTGTTTCATAATTAGTCGGCAGTAACAGGCGCATGATGGTATGAAGCTCTCCAAAATTATTTTGGAACGGAGTCCTGATAGGATAATTCGCTTTTTGGTATGAAGTTCAGCAAAGGCCTTCCAAATAGCGATATTGGAAAGGCTCTGGCTGATCTTCATACCAAAAAGCGAATTATCCTATCAGGACTCTGTTCCAAAATAACTTTGGAGAGCTTCATACCATCATGCGCTCACATTACTTAAGCAAATGATGAAGCCATGGTTTTCTTGAATCCTTTGACACTAGACAACATGACATATAGAAGGGTAGATGAGATTAGGAAAAATAGGGACCATTTTCTGCACATCCAGAATGGCACCATTTTGTTAAATCCCTTGTCGGTCCGAACGTCGGACATTCACGAGAGAGGCGGTCCGGCCCAAACCCTAGAAGCGTTGCCAAGGCCACCCCAAACCCTAGAAGCGTCGAGGCCATCCCAAACCCTAGAAGCGTTGCCGAGGCCACCCAAATTTACCAAGTTAAAAGAGCGTTGTCGTCGAGGCCACCCCAAAGCCTAGAAGCGTTGTCGAGGCCACCCCAAACCGTAGAAGCATCGAGGCTGCTAATTAATATTCCTTGTTGTGATTAGCTAGCTAGGTCTATGTTTGCCACTAATATATCCATCTCTCATGTTTTCATATTAATTGCCATGTTGTAATATTTGCAGAAACTATGGAGCATAGAGACATGGAAACATAACAGTTGTTGGGTGACATAATCCTCGGCGGAGGTGATATCTTGTCGTATCTCAATGACGCCGATGGTCTGGAAAGAGAGGGTGAAGCAGGCTCCGGTGATCGAACAATGGAGGAGGAAGGACATATCATGATGTCTCCGGTGACCGAATGCCGGTGGAAGAAGGAGACTGTGATGACGGCTTCGGTGACCGAACAAAGGAGGGAGCTGTTGCAAAGTCCGGCGAGGTATATATATTAATTAAGCCTGTGCTGACTAGCTAATTGATTCATTAATTGTTTTAGTATGTACATATATTAACTCTTCTTCCTTCTTTTATAGCCCTTCGGATCGAGCCAAACTTCATTAACGAGACGAGCCCCGAAGAAAAGGTTGCGCCAGGATGAAAGGTTCACGATCATAGCAATCTCGGAGGATGGACAACCGATTGAACCCAGGCGGACCAAGGAAGCATTTTCTGCTCAGTGCGGGGCTATTGCAAGGGACATGATCCCGATCAGCATCCATCTAAGGAATAAGCCTAAGAACGAAGAACCTCAAGTTCCTTATGTCAACGATAGACAGAAAGATGATCTTGGGACCTCGCTGAAGGCGAATTTCACCCTACCGCCAGAGGAGGACCCGGATAAGTGATACGTCTCCAACGTATCTATAATTTTTTATTGCTCCATGCTATATTATATTCTGTTTTGGACATTATTGGGCTTTATTATTCAATTTTATACTATTTTTGGGACTAACCTATTAACCGGAGGCCCAGCCCAGAATTGCTGTTTTTTTGCCTATTTCAGAGTTTTGCAGAAAAAGAATACCAAACGGAGTCCAAACGGAATGAAACCTTTGGGAACGTGATTTTTAGAACGAACATGATCCAGGAGACTTGGACCCTACGTCAAGAAATAAAGGAGGAAGCCACGAGGTAGGGGGCCACGCTTATCCCCCCCCAGGCGCGCCCTCCACCCTCGTGGGCCCCCTATTGCTCCACCGACATACTCCTTCCTCCTATATATACCTACGTACCCCCAAACGATTAGATACAGAGCCAAAAACCTAGTTCCACCGCCGCAACCTTCTGTACCCACGAGATCCCATCTTGGGGCCTGTTCCGGAGCTCTGCTGGAGGGGGCATCAATCACGAAGGGCTTCTACATCAATACCATAGCCCCTCCGATGATGTGTGAGTAGTTTACCTCAGACCCTTGGGTCCATAGTTATTAGCTAGATGGTTTCTTCTCTCTTTTTGGATCTCAATACAATGTTCTCCCCCTCTCTCATGGAGATCTATTCGATGTAATCTTCTTTTGCGGTGTGTTTGTTGAGATCGATGAATTGTGGGTTTATGATCAAGTTTATCTATGAACAATATTTGAATCTTCTGAATTCTTTTATGTATGATTGGTTATCTTTGCAAGTCTCTTGAACTATCAGTTTGGTTTGGCCTACTAGATTGATCTTTCTTGCAATGGGAGAAGTGCTTAGCTTTGGGTTCAATCTTGCGGTGTCCTTTCCCAAAGTGATGAGGGGCAGCAAGGCACGTATTGTATTGCCATCGAGGATAACAAGATGGGGTTTTTTATCATATTGCATGAATTTATCCCTCTACATCATGTCATCTTGCTTAAGGCGTTACTCTGTTCTTATGAACTTAATACTCTAGATGCATGCTGGATAGCGGTCGATGTTGGAGTAATAGTAGTACGCGATGCGGTGAGTCGGTCTACTTGTCTCGGACGTGATACCTATATACATGATCATACCTAGATATTCTCATAACTATGCTCAATTCTGTCAATTGCTCAACAGTAATTTGTTCACCCACCGTAAAAATACTTATGCTCTCGAGAGAAGCCACTAGTGAAACCTATGGCCCCCGGGTCTATCTTCATCATATTAATCTTCCGAAACTTAGTTATTTCCGTTGCTTTTTACTTTGCTTTTATTTTACTTTGCATCTTTATCGTAAACATACCAAAAATATTATCCTATCATATCTCACTCTCATAAGTGACCGTGTAGGGTTTGACAACCCCTTATCGCGTTGGTTGCGAGGATTTATTTGTTTTGTGTAGGTGCGAGGGACTCGCGCGTAGCCTCCTACTAGATTGATTCCTTGGTTCTCAAAAAATGAGGGAAATACTTACGCTACTTTGCTGCATCACCCTTTCCTCTTCAAGGGAAAACCAACGCAGTGCTCAAGAGGTAGCAAGAAGGATTTTATGGCGCCGTTGCCGAGGAGGCTTACGCAAGGTCAAGTCAAGATTTGGACTCCCGACAACGAGCCATTTCTGGCGCCGTTGCCGGGGAGGTCTACACAAAAGTCAACATACCAAGTACCAATCACAAACCCTTATCTCCCGCATTACATTATTTGCCATTTGCCTCTCGTTTTCCTCTCCCCCACTTCACCCTTGCCGTTTTATTCGCCCTCTCTTTTCCGTTCGCCTCTTTTTCGCTTGCTTTTTGTTTGCTCGTGCATTGGATTGTTTGCTTGTTACGATGGCTCTACCTAGATTTGGTGATCTTCACCTTAAAAGGTTAGAAGAGATCAAAAGCAATGTCAGGAGTTTTATGGTTTTGCAATTTGAGCATAATAATTTCTTCAGAAACGAGCTTAAGGAACAAAAAAGTTTTATGAGTTATATGAATAAAGAGCTCGATGATATGTCTAAAGAATTTGATGGTTTAAGATCCCAAATTGCTCGTCTTGAGAAGTTGATAGCTGAAATATCAGATAAGCAGGCTACCTTAGTTACTAAGATGGCCGCTAAACCGGAGAACTTTGAAAATAAAAATGAAGATCTAAACGTTATTGATGTGTCCCCTATTAAATCTTTGTTTTGCAATATGAATCTTGATAATGATGGGACTGAATATGATCCACCTTTACGTAGAAGGCGTTCCAAAAATTCGGAGTTTTTAGATCTTGATGCTAAAATTGATAAAAGTGGGATTGAGGAAATCAAAACATTAGATGTAAATGAACCCACTATTTTGGATTTCAAGGAATTTAATTATGATAATTGCTCTTTGATAGATTGTATTTCCTTGTTGCAATCCGTGCTAAATTCTCCTCATGTTTATAGCCAAAATAAAGCTTTTACCAAACATATCGTTGATGCCTTGATGCAATCTTATGAAGAAAAACTTGATTTGGAAGTTTCTATCCCTAGAAAACTTTATGATGAGTGGGAACCTACTATTAAAATTAAAATTAAAGATCATGAATGCTATGCTTTGTGTGATTTGGATGCTAGTGTTTCCATGATTCCAAAAACTTTGTGCGATTTGCTAGGTTTCTGTGATTTATATGATTGCTCTTTAAACTTGCACCTTGCGGATTCCACTATTAAGAAACCTATGGGAAGAATTAATGATGTTCTTATTGTTGCAAATAGGAACTATGTGCACGTAGATTTTATCGTTCTTGATATAGATTGCAATCCTTCATGTCCTATTATTCTTGGTAGACCTTTCCTTAGAACGATTGGTGCAATTATTGATAAGAAGGAAGGGAATATTAGATTCCAATTTCCATTAAATAAAGGCATGGAACACTTCCCTAGGAAGAAAATAAAATTACTATATGAATCTATTATGAGAGCCACTTATGGATTGCCTACCAAAGATGGCAATACCTTGATCTATCCTTGCTTTTATGCCTAGCTAGGGGCGTTAAACGATAGAGCTTGTTGGGAGGCAACCCAATTTTATTTTTAGTTTTTTGCTTTTTGCTTCTGTTTAGGAATCAATATTTGATCTAGCCTCTGGTTATATGTGTTTTTTATGTTTTAATTAGTGTTTGTGCCAAGTTAAACATATAGGATCTTCTTGGATGATAGTTATTTGATCTTGCAGAAAATTCCAGAAACTTTTTGTTCATGAAAATAATTGTCAAAAATCACCATAACGTGCTAAAATATTCATTCCAATTTCTTCTGATCAATAAACAAATTTTCTAGATCTTCCTATTTTTGCTGAATTGTTGGAGTTCTAGAAGTCTGTGTTAGTTACAGATTACTACGGACTGTTCTGTTTTTGACAGATTCTGTTTTTCGTGTGTTGTTTGCTTATTTTGATGAATCTATGGCTAGTAAAAGAGTTTATAAACCATAGAGAAGTTGGAATAAAGTAGGTTTAACACCAATATAAATAAAGAATGAGTTCATTACAGTACCTTGAAGTGGTCTTTTGTTTTCTTTCGCTAACAGAGCTCACGAGATTTTCTGCTGAGTTTTGTGTTGTGAAGTTTTCAAGTTTTGGGTGAAAGATTTGATGGATTATGGAACAAGGAGTGGCAAGAGCCTAAGCTTGGGGATGCCCATGGCACCCCCAAGATAATCAAAGGACACCAAAAAGCCAAAGCTTGGGGATGCCCCGGAAGGCATCCCCTCTTTCGTCTACTTCCATCGGTAACTTTACTTGGAGCTATATTTTTATTCACCACATGATATGTGTTTTGCTTGGAGCGTCTTGTATGATTTAAGTCTTTGTTTTTTTAGTTTACCACAATCATCTTTGCTGTACACACCTTTTGAGAGGGACACACATTGTTCGGAAATTATTTGAATACTCTATGTGCTTCACTTATATCTTTTGAGTTATATAGTTTTGCTCAAGTACTTCACTTATATCTTTTAGAGCACGGTGGTGGATTTGTTTTATGGAAACTATTGGTCTCTCATGCTTCACTTAGATTATTTTGAGAGTCTTAAATAGCATGGTAATTTTCTTAAATAATCCTAATATGCTAGGTATTCAAGATTAGTAAAAACTTTCTTATGAGTGTGTTGAATACTAAGAGAAGTTTGATGCTTGATGATTGTTTTGAGATATAAAGATGGTGATATTAGAGTCATGCTAGTTGAGTAGTTGTGAATTTTAGAGATACTTATCTTAAAGTTTGTGATTCCCGTAGCATGCACGTATGGTGAACCGTTATGTGATGAAGTCGGAGCATGATTTATTTATTGATTGTCTTCCTTATGAGTGGCGGTCGGGGACGAGCGATGGTCTTTTCCTACCAATCTATCCTCCTAGGAGCATGCGCGTAATACTTTGCTTTGATAAATTGTAGATTTTTGCAATAAGTATATGAGTTATTTATGACTAATGTTGAGTCCATGGATTATACACACTTTTCTTCCTTCCACCGTTGCTAGCCTCTCTAATACCGCGCACTTTTCGCCGGTATCGTACACCCACCATATACCTTCCTCAAAACAGCCACCATACCTACCTATCATGGCATTTCCATAGCCATTCCGAGATATATTGCCATGCAACTTACCACCGTTCCGTTTACTATGACACGCTCCATCATTGTCATATTGCTTTGCATGATAGTGTAGTTGACATTGTATTTATGGCAAAGCCACCGTTCATAATTCTTTCATACATGTCACTCTTGATTCATTGCATATCCTGCACATCACGGAGGCATTCACATAGAGTCATATTTTGTTCTAAGTATTGAGTTGTAATAGTTGAGTTGTAAGTAAATAAAAGTGTGATGATCATCATTTTTAGAGCATTGTCCCAAGTGAGGAAAGGATGATGGAGACTATGATTCCCCCACAAGTCGGGATGAGACTCCGGACAAAACAAAAGAGGCCATAAAAAAGAGAGAGAAAAGGCCCAAATAAAAAAATGAGAGAAAAAGAGAGAAGGGACAATGTTACTATCCTTTTACCACACTTGTGCTTCAAAGTAGCACCTAATCTTCATGATAGAGAGTCTCCTATGATATCACTTTCATATACTAGTGGGAATTTTTCATTATAGAACTTGGCTTGTATATTCCAATGATGGGCTTCCTCAAAATGCCCTAGGTCTTCATGAGCAAGCGAGTTGGATGCACACCCACTTAGTTTCTTTTGTTGAGCTTTATAGCTCTAGTGCATCCGTTGCATGACAATCCCTACTCACTCACATTGATATCTATTGATTGGCATCTCCATAGCCCGTTGATACGCCTAGTTGATGTGAGACTATCTTCTCCTTTTTGTCTTCTCCACAACCACCATTCTATTCCACATATAGTGCTATGTCCATGGCTCACGCTCATGTATTGCGTGAAGATTGAAAAAGTTTGAGAATGTCAAAAGTACGAAACAATTGCTTGGCTTGTCATCGGGGTTGTGCATGATTTAAATATTTTGTTTGGTGAAGATAGAGCATAGCCAGACTATATGATTTTGTAGGGATAACTTTCTTTGGCCATGTTATTTTGAGAAGACATAATTGCTTAGTTAGTATGCTTGAAGTATTATTATTTTTATGTCAATATTGAACTTCTATCTTGAATCTTTCGGATCTGAATATTCATACCACAATTAAGAAGAATTACATTGAAATTATGCCAAGTAGCATTCCACATCAAAAATCCTTTTTTATCATTTACCTACTCGAGGACGAGCAGGAATTAAGCTTGGGGATGCTTGATACGTCTCCAACGTATCTATAATTTTTTATTGCTCCATGCTATATTATATTCTGTTTTGGACATTATTGGGCTTTATTATTCGCTTTTATATTATTTTTGGGACTAACCTATTAACCGGAGGCCCAACCCAGAATTGCTGTTTTTTGCCTATTTCAGAGAGTCCAAACGGAATGAAACCTTCGGGAACGTGATTTTCAGAACGAACATGATCCAGGAGACTTGGACCCTACGTCAAGAAATAAAGGAGGAAGCCACGAGGTAGGGGGCGCGCCTACACCCCCAGGCGCGCCCTCCACCCTCGTGGCCCCCTGTTGCTCCACCGGCGTACTCCTTCCTCCTATATATACCTACGTACCCCCAAACGATCAGATACGGTGCCAAAAACCTAATTCCACCGCCGCAACCTTCTGTACCCACGAGATCCCATCTTGGGGCGTGTTCCGGAGCTCCGCCGGAGGGGGCATCGATCACGGAGGGCTTCTACATCAACACAATGTGTGAGAAGTTTTCCTCAGACCTTCGGGTCCATAGTGTGAGAAGTTTACCTCAGACCTTCGGGTCCATAGTTATTAGCTAGATGGCTTCTTCTCTCTTTTTGGATCTCAATACAATGTTCTCTCCCTCTCTCGTGGAGACCTATTCGATGTAATCTTCTTTTATGGTGTGTTTGTTGAGACCGATGAATTGTGGGTTTATGATCAAATTTATCTATGAACAATATTTGAATCTTCTGAATTCTTTTATGTATGATTGGTTATCTTTGCAAGTCTCTTCGAACTATCAGTTTGGTTTGGCCTACTAGATTGATCTTTCTTGCAATGGGAGAAGTGCTTAGCTTTGGGTTCAATCTTGCGGTGTCCTTTCCCAAAGTGATGAGGGGCAGCAAGGCACGTATTGTATTGTTGCCATCGAGGATAGCAAGATGGGGTTTTATCATATTGCATGAATTTATCCCTCTACATCATGTCATCTTGCTTAAGGCGTTACTCTGTTCTTATGAACTTAATACTCTAGATGCATGCTTTGGATAGCGGTCGATGTGTGGAGTAATAGTAGTACGCGTGCGGTGAGTCGGTCTACTTGTCTCGGACGTGATGCCTATATACATGATCATACCTAGATATTCTCATAACTATGCTCAATTCTGTCAATTGCTCAACAGTAATTTGTTCACCCATCGTGAAATACTTATGCCCTTGAGAGAAGCCACTAGTGAAACCTATGGCCCCCGGGTCTATCTTCACCATATTAATATTCCAACACTTAGTTATTTCCATTGCTTTTTTACTTTGCTTTTATTTTACTTTGCATCTTTATCATAAAAATACCAAAAATATTATCCTATCATATCTATCAGATCTCACTCTCGTAAGTGACTGTGTAGGGATAGACAACCCCTTATCACGTTGGTTGCGAGGATTTATTTGTTTTGTGTAGGTGCGAGGGACTCGCGCGTAGCCTCCTATTGGATTGATACCTTGGTTCTCAAAAACTGAGGGAAATACTTCCGCTACTTGGCTGCATCACCCTTTCCTCTTCAAGGGAGAACCAAACGTAGTGCTCAAGAGGTAGCAATAAGCCAGTTATAGAGCCATTGGTCAAGGCTCATACTCTTAAGAAGATGGCAGATCTATTCAGGAGGTGGAAGAATGAGTTGAAATCAACGTATGTCGACAAAGGGAAGACTCCAGAATTCACCGGCCGATTTGAGAAGATAAGAGATCACTGGCCCGCATTTGTGGCCTACAAGACATCGGACATGAGTAAGAAGATGTCAGAGACAAACAAGATAAATGCTGCAAAGAAGCTGTATCACCATCGCACGGGGTCAGGTGGCTACCTCAAAGCCCGGTCATTGTGGGACAAGGCTGAGAATGACCTGATTGCTAAAGGTGTCGAAGCAGAGATATTGAACTGGCCAGACCCTTTGAGGACTTGGTTCTTCGGGGTTGGGGGAACCTTGTGATGTAAATATGCCCTAGAGGTAATAATAAAGTTGTTATTTATATTTCCTTATATCATGATAAATGTTTATTATTCATGCTAGAACTGTATTAACCGGAAACATAGTACATGTGTGAATATATAGACAAACAGAGTGTCCCTAGTATGCCTTTACTAGACTAGCTCGTTAATCAAAGATGGCTAAGTTTCCTAACCATAGACATGTGTTGTCATTTGATAAACGGGATCACATTATTAGAGAATGATGTGATGGACAAGACCCATCTGTTAGCTTAGCACTATGATCATTTAGTTTATTGCTATTGCTTTCTTCATGACTTATACATGTTCCTATGACTATGAGATTATGCAACTCCCGAATACCGGAGGAACACTTAGTGTGCTATGAAACATCACAATGTAACTGGGTGATTATAAAGATGCTCTAAAGGTGTCTCTGATGGTGTTTGTTGAGTTGGCATAGGTCGAGAATAGGATTTGTCACTTCGATTGTCGAAGAGGTATCTCTGGGCCCTCTCGGTAATGCACATCACTATAAGCCTTGCAAGCAATGTGACTAATGAGTTAGTTACGGGATGATGCATTACAGAGCGAGTAAAGAGACTTGCCGGTAACGACATTGAACTAGGTATGATGATACCGATGATTGAGTCTCGGGCAAGTAACATACCGATGACAAAGGGAACAACGTATGTTGTTATGCGGTTTGGCCGATAAAGATCTTCGTAGAACATGTAGGAGACAATATGAGCATCCAGGTTCCGCTATTGGTTATTGACCAGAGATGTGTCTCGGTCATGTCTACATAGTTCTCGAACCCGTAGGGTCGGCACGCTTAACGTTCGATGATGATTTGTATTATGAGTTATGTGATTTGATGTACCGAAGGTTGTTCAGAGTCCCGGATGAGACCACAGACATGACGAGGAGTCTCGAAATGGCTGCGACATAAATATTGATAGATTGGACCATGTTATTCGGACAACGGAAGTGTTCCGGATGGTTTCGGGTAAAACCGGAGTGTCGGAGTGGTTACCGGAACCCCCCGGGGGAACTAATGGGCCACCATGGGCCTTATTGGAGAGAGAGGAGGGCAGCCAGGGCAGGCCGCGCCCCCTCTTGCAGTCCGAATTGGACAAGGGAAGGGGGCGGCGCCCCCGTTTCCTTCTCCCTCTCTCCCTCTCCTTCCTTCCCCCTCTCTCCCTCTTGGTGGAATCCTACTAGGACTTGGAGTCCTAGTAGGACTCCCCTCCTTGGGCGCGCCTCCTAGGGCCGGCCGGCCTCCTCCTCCCCTCCTTTATATACGGGGGAGGGGAGCACCCCATAGACACAAAAGTTGATCTTTAGTAGTGTGCGGTTCCCCCTCCACAGTTTTACACCTCAGTCATATTGTCATAGTGCTTAGGCGAAGCCCTGCGCCGGTAACTTCATCATCACCGTCACCACGCTGTCGTGCTGACGGAACTCTCCCTCGGCCTCACCTGGATCAAGAGTTCGAGGGACATCACCGAGCTGAACGTGTGCAGATCGCGGAGGTGTCGTGCATTCGGTACTTATCGGTTGGATCGCGAAGACGTTCGACTACATGAACCGCGTTACTAAGGCTTCCGCTTTCGGTCTATGTTGATACGTGGACACATTATCCCCGCTCGTTGCTATGCTTCTCCTAAATAGATCTTGCGTGATCGTAGGCAATTTTTTTGAAATACTATGTTCCCCAATAGTGGCATATGAACCAGGTCTATGCGTAGATGTTATATGCACGAGTAGAACACAAAGAGTTGTGGGCGATAATAGTCATAGGAACATGTATAAGTGTTCTCTTTGAGTATGCACCGTTGCGACAGTTCATCATCCTGAGACACCACGTGATGATCGGGCGTGATAAGCTCTACGTTCACATACAACGGGTGCAAGCCAGTTTTGCACACGCAGAATACTCGGGTTAAACTTGACAAGCCTAGCATATGCAGATATGGACTCGGAACACTGAGACCGAAAGGTCGAGCGTGAATCATATAGTAGATATGATCAACATAGTGATGTTCACCATTGAAAACTACTCCATCTCACGTGATGATCGGACATGGTTTAGTTGATATGGATCACATGATCACCTAGATGATTAGAGGATGTCTATCTAAGTGGGAGTTCTTAAGTAATATGATTAATTGAACTTTAATTTATCATGAACTTAGTACCTGATAGTATTTTGCATGTCTATGTTGTTGTAGATAAATGGCCCGTGCTACTGTTCTGTTGAATTTTAATGCGTTCCTAGAGAAAGCTAAGTTGAAAGATGATGGTAGCAACTACACGAACTAGGTACGTAACTTGAGGATTATCCTCATTGCTACACAGAAGAATTATGTCCTGGAAGCATCGCTAGGTGCAAGACCCGCTGCAGGAGCAACACCAGATTTTGTGATTTCCTGGTAGAGCAAAGCTGATGACTACTCGATAGTTCAGTGTGCCATGCTTTACGGCTTAGAACCGGGACTTCAACGACGTTTTGAACGTCATGGAGCATATGAGATGTTCCAGGAGTTGAAGTTAATATTTCAAGAAAATGCCCGGATTGAGATATATGAACTCTCCAATAAGTTCTACAGCTGCAAAATGGAGGAGAATAGTTCTGTCAGTGAACATATACTCAAAATGTCTGGGTATCATAATCACTTGACTCAGCTGGGAGTTAATCTTCCGGTTGATAGTGTCATTGACAGAGTTCTTCAATCACTGCCACCAAGCTACAAAAGCTTCGTGATGAACTATAATATGCAAGGGATGGAGAAGACAATTCCCGAGCTCTTCGCAATGCTAAAGGCTACGGAGGTAGAAATCAAGAAGGAGCATCAAGTGTTGATGGTTAACAAGACAACTAGTTTCAAGAAGAAGGGCAAAGGGAAGAAGGGGAACTTCAAGAAGGACGGCAAGCAAGTTGCTGCTCAAGTGAAGAAGCCCAAGTGCGGACCTAAGCACGAGATCGAGTGCTTCTACTGCTAAGGGACTGGTCACTCGAAGCGGAACTGCCCCAAGTATTTGGTGGATAAGAAGGATGGCAAAGTGAAAGGTATATTTGATATACATGTTATTGATGTGTACCTTACTAATGCTCGTTGTAGCGCTGTGTATTTGATAATCGGTTACATTGCTCATATTTGCAACTCAAAGCAGGGCTACGGATTAAGCGAAGATTGGCTAAGGACGAGGTGACGATGCGCGTGGGAAATGGTTCCAAAGTCGATGTGATCGCCGTTGGCACGCTACCTCTACATGTACCTTTGGGATTGGTTTTAGACCTGAATAATTGTTATTTGGTGCCAGCGTTAAGCATGAACATTATATCTGGATCTTGTTTGATGTGAGACGGTTAATCATTTAAATCAGAGAATAATGGTTGTTCTATTTATATGAGTAATATCTTTTATGGTCATGCACCCTTGATGAGTGGTCTATTTTTGTTGAATCTCGATAGTAGTGATACACATATTCATAGTATTGAAGCCAAAAGATATAAGTTTAATAATGATAGTGCAACTTATTTGTGGGACTACCGTTTAGGTCATATTGGTGTAAAGCCCATGAAGAAACTCCATGTTGATGGGCTTTTGGATCACTTGATTATGAATCACTTGATGCTTGCGAACCATGCCTCATGGGCAAGATGACTAATACTCCGTTCTCCAGAACAATGGAGCGAGCAACAGACTTGTTGGAAATAATACATAATGATGTATGCGGTCCGATGAGTGTTGAAGCTCGCAGCGGGTATCGTTATTTTCTGACCTTCACAGATGATTTGAGCAGATATGGGTATATCTACTTAATGAAACATAAGTCTGAAACATTTGAAAAGTTCAAAGAATTTCAGAGTGAAGTGGAAAACCATCGTAACAAGAAAATAAAGTTTCTACGATCTGATTGTGGAGGTGAATATTTGAGTTACAATTTTGGTCTTCATTTGAAACAATGCAGAATACTTTTGCAACTCACGCCACCCGGGACACCACATCGTAATGGTGTGTCCGAACGTCGTAACCACACTTTATTAGATATGGTGCGATCTATGATGTCTCTTACTGATTTACCGCTATCGTTTTGGGATTATGCTTTAGAGACGGCTGCATTCACATTAAGTAGGGCACCATCTAAATCCGTTGAGACAACACCATATGAACTGTGGTTTGGCAACAAACCCAAGTTGTCGTTTCTTAAAGTTTGGGGCTGCGATGCTTATGTGAAAAAGCGTCTACCTAATAAGCTCGAACCCAAATCAGAGAAATGTGTCCTCATAGGATACCCAAAGGAGACTGTTGGGTACACCTTCTATCACAGATCCGAAGGCAAGATATTCGTTGCTAAGAATGGATCCTTTCAAGAAGGAGTTTATCTCGAAAGAAGTGAGTGGGAGGAAAGTAGAACTTGATGATGTAATTGTACCTACTCCCTTATTGGAAAGTAGTTCATCACAGAAATCAGTTCCAGTGATTCCTACACCAATTAGTGAGGAAGCTAATGATGATGATCATGAAACTTCTGATCAAGTTATTACTGAACCTCATAGGTCAACTAGAGTAAGATCCGCACCAGAGTGGTACGGTAATCCTGTTCTGGAGGTCATGTTACTTGACCATGACGAACCTACGAACTATGAGGAAGCGATGATGAGCCCAGATTCCGCAAAATGGCTTGAGGCCATGCAATCTGAGATGGGATCCATGTATGAGAACAAAGTATGGACTTTGGTTGACTTGCCCGATGATCGGCAAGCCATAGAGAATAAATGGATCTTCAAGAAGAAGACTGACGCTGACGGTAATGTTACTGTTTACAAAGCTTGACTTGTTGCAAAAGGTTTTCGACAAGTTCAAGGAGTTGACTATGATGAGACCTTCTCACCCGAAGCAATGCTTAAGTCCGTCTGAATCATGTTAGCAATTGTTGCATTTTATGATTATAAAATTTGGCAGATGGATGTCAAAACTGCATTCCTTAATGGATATCTTAAAGAAGAGTTGTATATGATGCAACCAGCAGGTTTTGTCGATCCAAAAGATGCTAACAAAGTGTACATGCTCCAGTGATCCATTTATGGACAGGTGCAAGCCTCTCGGAGTTGGAATATACGCTTTGATAGTGTGATCAAAGCATATGGTTTTATACAGACTTTTGAAGAAGCCTGTATTTACAAGAAAGTGAGTGGGAGCTCTGTAGCATTTCTGATATTATATGTGGATGACATATTGTAGATAAAAAATGATACTGAATTTCTGAATAGCATAAAAGGATACTTGAATAAGAATTTTTCAATGAAAGACCTCGGTGAAGCTACTTATATATTGGGCATCAAGATCTATAGAGATAGATCAAGACACTTAATTGGACATTCACAAAGCACATACCTTGATAAAGTTTTGAAGAAGTTCAAAATGGATCAAGCAAAGAAAGGGTTCTTGCCTATGTTACAAGGTGTGAAGTTGAGTCAGACTCAATGCCCGACCACTGCAGAAGATAGAGAGAAAATGAAAGTCATTCCCTATGCTTCAGCCATAGGTTCTATCATGTTTGCAATGTTGTGTACCGGACCTGATGTGTGCCTTGCTATTAGTTTAATAGGGAGGTACCAAAGTAATCCAGGAGTGGATCATTGGACAGCGGTCAAGAACATCCTGAAGTACCTAAAAAGGACTAAGGATATGTTTCTTGTTTATGGAGGTGACAAAGAGCTCATCGTAAATGGTTAGGTTGATGCAAAGCTTTGACACTGATCCGGATGACTCTAAGTCACAAGCCAGATACGTATTTATATTGAATGGTGGAGCTGTCAGTTGGTGCAATTCCAAACAGAGGCCGTATGGCGGGATCTACGTGTGAAGCGAGTACATAGTCGCTTGTATAAAGAAATGAAGGATTCTGGATGAAGGAGTTCATATCCGATCTAGGTATTATACCTAGTGCATCAGGTCCAATAAAAAATCTTTTGTGACAATACTGGTGCAATTGCCTTGGCAAAGGAATCCAGATTTCACAAGAGAACCAAACACATCAAGAGACGCTTCAATTCCATCTGCGATCAAGTCAAGGAGGGAGACATAGAAATTTGCAAGATACATACGGATCTGAATATTGCAGACCCGTTGACTAAGCCTCTCTCACGAGCAAAACATGATCAGCACCAAGGCTCCATGGGTATTAGAATCATCACTATGTAATCTAGATTATTGACTGTAGTGCAAGTGGGAGACTGAAGGAAATATGCCCTAGAGGCAATAATAAAGTTGTTATTTATATTTCCTTATATCATGATAAATGTTTAGTCTTCATGCTAGAATTGCATTAACCGGAAACTTAGTACATGTGTTAATACATAGACAAACAGAGTGTCCCTAGTATGCCTCTACTAGACTAGCTCGTTAATCAAAGATGGTTAAGTTTCCTAACCATAGACATGTGTTGTCATTTGATAAACGGGATCACATCATTAGAGAATGATGTGATGGACAAGACCCATCCGTTAGCTTAGGACTATCATATTTAGTTTATTGCTATTGCTTTCTTCATGACTTATACATGTTCCTATGATTATGAGATTATTCAACTCCCGAATACCGGGGGAACTGTTAGTGTGCTATCAAATGTCACAACATAACTCGGTGATTATAAAGATGCTCTACAGGTGTCTCCGATGGTGTTTGTTGAGTTGGCATAGATTGAGATTAGGATTTGTCACTCCGATTGTCGGACAATTATCTTTGGGCCCTCTCGGTAATGCACATCACTATAAGCCTTGCAAGCAATGTGGCTAATGAGTTAGTTACGGGATGATGCATTACGGAACGAGTAAAGAGACTTGCCGGTAACAAGATTGAACTAGGTATGATGATACCGACGATCGAATCTCAGGCAAGTAACATACCGATGACAAAGGGGACAACGTATGTTGTTATGCGGTTTGACCAATAAAGATCTTCGCGGAACATGTAGGAGCCAATATGAGCATCCAGGTTCCTCTATTGGTTATTGACCGTAGATGTGTCTCAGTCATGTATACATAGTTCTGAACCCGTAGGGTCCGCACGCTTAACGTTCGATGATGATTTGTATTATGAGTTATGTGATTTGATGTACCTAAGGTTGTTCAGAGTCCCGGATGAGATCACAGACATGACGAGGAGTCTCGAAATGGTCGAGACATAAATATTGATATATTGGACCATGTTATTCGGACACGGGAAGTGTTCCAGATGGTTTTGGGTAAAACCGGAGTGCCGGAGGGGTTACCAGAACCCCCCGGGGGAACTAATGGGTCACCATGGGCCTTATTGGAGAGAGAGAGGAGGGCAGCCAGGGCAGGCCACGCCCCCCTTGCAGTCCGAATTGGACAAGGGAAGGGGGCCCCCCTTTCCTTCTCCCTCTCTCCCTCTCCTTCCTTCCCCCTCTCTCCCTCTTGGTGGAATCCTACTAGGACTTGGAGTCCTTGTAGGACTCCCCTCCTTGGGTGCGCCTGAGGGGAGTCCTGGATTAGGGGTTCCTCAGATAGCCGGACTATATACTTTGGCCGGACTGTTGGACTATGAAGATACAAGATTGAAGACTTCGTCCCGTGTCCGGGTGGGACTCTCCTTTGCATGGAAGGCAAGCTTGGCAATTCGGATATGTAGATCTCCTCCCTTGTAACCGACTGTGTAATTTAGCCCCTCCGGTTTCTATATAAACCGGAGGGTTTAGTCCGTAGGACGAGAACAATCATAATCATAGGCTAGCTTCTAGGGTTTAGCCTCTACGATCTCGTGGTAGATCAACTCTTGTAATACTCATATCATCAAGATCAATCAAGCATGAAGTAGGGTATTACCTCCATCGAGAGGGCTCGAACCTAGGTAAACATTGTGTCCCCCGCCTCCTGTTACCATCCGCCTTAGACGCACAGTTCGGGACCCCCTACCCGAGATCCGCCGGTTTTGACACTGATATTGGTGCTTTCATTGAGTGTTCCACTGTGCCGTCACGATAAAGGCTTGATGGCTCCTTCGATCATCGGCAACGATGCGATCCAGGGTGAGGTTTTTCTTCCCAGACAGATCTTCGTATTCGGCGGCTTCGTACTGCGGGCCAACTCGCTTGGCCATCTGGAGCATATCGAGAGCTACGCCCCTGGCCGTCAGGTCAGGTTTGGAAGCTTAAAGTATACTGCCAACTTCCGCGGAGACTTGATATTCGACGGATTCGAGCCCATGTCAGGTGCGCCACACAGTCACGACGAGCATGACTTAGCTCTGCCGTCGGACGGTGTTCGGGAGATCACACCTGTGGCTACTCCGGCCCTCAATCCGAAGCAGATCGCGCCGTTCGAGGACGGGTGGATGGACCCCGCCACGGAGGCCGCACACTCAGCGGTGATAGAGCCGAATACTGACTTCGCCTCCTATGAGACCTGTGTTGCCGGACCCTTGGATTCGTCCCCGGCCACGGGCTCCGAACCGCCTGCGTACGTGCCTATCGAATCTGATTGGGCACCGATCATGGAGTTTTCCACCGCGGATATCTTTCAACACTCGTCCCTGGGCGATGTGCTAAATTCATTAAGGTCTCTCTCCTTGTTAGGAGGCCCTTTGCCGAACTATGTCCCGCTTGAGTAGGAAGCGGACGACGAAGAAATTCGTTCCCCACCCACCACCCACTTAATAGCCATCGCATTTACTTAACCGACATGCTCGATTTCGGCTCCGAAGACATCGACGGTACGGATGATGATGCAGGGGAAGAACAGGAACCACCGCCCACAGGGCGCTGGACTACCACCTCATCATATGATATATACATGGTGGACACCCCCAAAGAAAGCGATGGCAATAAGGCAACAGAGGATAATCCCCTCGAGAAGCAATCTAAGCAAGGCGTCATCGGCGCCGCTCTAAGCCCCGCCATAGCAAAAGCAGCGATACCGGCACAAGAGACAATAACACTGCGGATAGTGCTGAAGACAAAGACAATCCCCTCCAGCCAGGCTTCGAGCGGGAGGATGGGCAAGCTAGCCCTAAGGAACTGGCGACAGCTGGAGAATCAGAGGATGACACTTACATGTCCCTCTCTGAAGACGAGGTGAGCCTCGGCGACGAAGAATTTATCGTGCCTGAAGATCCCATCAAGCAGGAGCGTTTCAAGCGCCGGCTTATAGCCACAGCAAAAAGCCTAAAGAAAAAGCAGTAGCAGGTTCAAGCTGATCAAGATCTGCTAGCAGATAGATGGACCGAGGTCCTGGCAGCCGAGGAATACGAACTCGAACACCAACCAAAAGTTACCCAAAGTGCAGGTTGCTACCCCAACTCGAAGAGGAAGCATTAAAGCCTACACTACCAGCGTATGATGCGGCTGACCGGCCACCTCGTGGCCGAGACAAAGTGACATATCACCCCGAAGTCCAGCCCGCACCCCGTCGCCAGTAAAACAAAAACACCAAGGCCTGAGGCAACACGCAGGACCTGCGAGACGTATTGGAAAACAAAGCAGGACATAAAAGATCGATCTACGGATCACGGGGCGTGCCACAACGTGTGACGACGACCGTCACGCTGGATATACTAAAAGCAAATCTGGCCGGGCCGAATACAGCAGGCAAGACTCGTATGAATTGTGTCGTGATATAGCCCGGCACAGAGGCGCCGCACACCCCCTATGCTTCACTGATGAAGTAATGGATCATGAGTTCCCAGAAGGGTTTAAACCCTTGAACATTGAATCATATGATGGTACTACAGAACCCGCAGTATGGATAGAGGATTTCTTCCTCCACATTCACATGGCCCGCGGGGATGATCTACATGCCATCAAAGGGCCGGCTCAACATTGGCTGAATAACTTGCCGGCAAACTCCATTGGAAGTTGGGAGAACCTGGCAGACGCATTCCTGGACAACTTCCAGGGCACTTATGTGCGACCACCGGATGCTGATGATTTAAGTCACATAACACAACAGCCCGGAGAGTCAGCCAGGAAATTCTGGACTCGATTCCTAACTAAAAAGAACCAAATTGTCGACTGTCCGGATGCCGAAGCCCTAGCTCCTTTAAACTTAACATCCGTGACGAGTGGCTCGCCTGACATCTCGGCCAGGAGAAGCCAAAATCCATGGCAGCCCTCACGACACTCATGACCCGCTTTTGCGCGGGCGAGGATTGCTGGTTGGCCTGTAGCAACAACACAGCAAGCAACCCTGGCACATCAGAGGCCAGAGATAGCAACGGCAAACCCCGACGCAACAAACACAAGCACCGCAAAAATGGTGAAAACACCGAAGATACGGCATTCAATGCCGGATTTAGTGTCCCTAAGTCTGGTTAGCGAAAAGGGCCATTAAAAATGACAATTTCGGGTTCGTCCAGTCTGGACCGCATACTCGACCGTCCATGCCAAATTCATGGCACCCCAGTGTCGGTGTCAAAACCGGCGGATCTCGGGTAGGGGGTCCCGAACTGTGCGTCTAAGGATCGATGGTAGCAGGAGGCGAGGGACACGATGTTTACCCAGGTTCGGGCCCTCTCTATGGAGGTAATACCCTACCTCCTGCTTGATTGATCTTGATGAATATGAGTATTACAAGATTTGATCTACGACGAGATCATAGAGGCTAAACCCTAGAAGCTAGCCTATGGTATGATTGTTGTATATCTATTTTTCTATCGACTAGCCCGGCCCTAGTTTATATAATGCACCAGGGGCCTAGGATAACAAGAGTCCTAGCCGAATACGCCGGTGGGGAGGAGTTCTTGTCTTGACCACCAAGTCTTGTGTAATATTCCTTGTATGCGGCAATTGTCCGAACTGGCCCATGAGTATACGGCCATGGGGGTCCTCGGCCGAATCTAACTAATCGGGAGATGACGTGGTGAGTACCCCCTAGTCCAGGACACCGTCAATAGCCCCTTGAACCGGTCTTCAAGTTGGGGACGCTCCTCGATTCTTCCGAACTGTTCTTCATCTTCGGTCGTCGGTCTTGAAAACTGGTTCAAAAATCTTCTCATCTTCGATCTTGAGGATCGCCGAAGTGCATCCGAAGAGTTTACACGTTGGGTATCTGAGGAGCCCCTTTAAGTTTTCGACCTTTATCAATGCCTTGTTATTTTTATGCCACGCCTCGGGTTTGAAGTTGTTCCCGGGAGGCAGTGTCCGAGCTCCAACGCCGGACTGCATTCAAGGTATCCTTTGCAGCCAAGCACCAATGCCGGACTGCTTCCGAGCTCCAACGACGGACTGTGTCCAAGCTACAATGGCGGATTATATCCGAGGTGTCATAGATCACCTTGGTTCAAAAAGTTGAAAGAGTTTAGCTAAGCTTAATACCGGAAATGCCCTCTATGGAGCCAACCACTAGCGCCCGAGCTTTATGCCGGTCTGCTTCCGAGGTGGTGCACCACCTTGGCCATGGGACTGATTTTTATGAATTTAATTCTGAATTGTGCAATGTAATATCTGACACGATGTATAGCCAGTATCCCTCAAGGTGCGTGTTGGCCTAATATCCGAGATGCACCTGAAGGAAAACATGAAACCGCTAACCCTAGTAGCCCTTGAGACTCAGGTCGATGCGTGAAATCGGCCTAAGGATCAACTCCTAGCTCGGCGAACGTAGGAATAGAAACGCGGTATAATATATTAGGGAAAATAGAGATCGACGAACATGCCCTTGATAGAGGGTCTCGAGAAGTCGCCGTAATGTATTAGCTTGACGCCGTATAGGTCCAGATGGTACCCATTGTTGTCCGAAGACGCGTTTGCGCATAGTTCGGTCAAGCCGAACACTGAGCACTTTGAATTTTCTGCATTGAATAGGCAATGCAGTAGCCCCCGAGACACTGGTCCGGTGGCAACACCAGATCAGGAGATCGCTGTTCCCCTTTAATATTTGTCAATAATGAGCGCAAAGCCCAGTAGCCCCCGAGCCTTAATGTGGGCAAGGGTGGCCGAATTAAGGATCAATATCCAGAGTAAAATCACAGATTATGTGTAATGATTCTATGTATCTAAGTACTTTACATCATTATTTTGACTCCATTGTGACCGTTTATCAGTTGAAAGTGGCCCATTGTCGGCTTCTACCCCTTGGTAGATACTACACAGGGTGTTTCCGTACTAACAAAACAACCCTTAGCCGACGTCTCGGTGCCCGGAGGCGGTTGTGTTAGCAGAAACGAAGCAATCAGATATGCGGGCTTTATAACTTTCACTTAGTCCATCTGGAAGTCCGTGATATGCAAATCCTAACAACCCACATGCGCCCATCCACGACTACCACGGACATTTGGCACTATACCTGGGGGCAAACTGAGTTTAAGTCTGCTGATTACTATAAATTCTGCTTTAGGCTGGCCCCGAGACATCCAACTTTCATGCTGCTGTGGAAATCTAAAAGTACCATGAAAATTAAAGTCTTTGGATGGCTGTTGCTTCTTGACCGCTTGAACACAAGGAACATGCTGAAGCGTCGTCACTACAACATTGGTGAGGTCTTTGATTGCCTTCTCTGTGGTCAACATATTGAACAAACAGTGGACCATATGATCTTCACCTGCCCGTTCAGTAAGGCTTGCCGGGAGAAGATTGGCATTGCATGGCCGGAGTTTGATTCCAGGCTTGATCTAATCGCACAAATTAATGAGTCTGACCGAAGACATCTCTTCATGGAAATTTTCCTCACAGCAGCTTGGAGTTTGTGGAAGGAACGCAATAATAAACACTTCAGAGGGGTCAGCCCCAGCACTGACTCCTGGTTGGCACGATTCAAGGGTGATTTTGACCTCCTCCAATACAGGGTGAAGGAGGCGCAAAGATCTTTTGTAACTACTTTTTGTGACTCACTAGCCTAAACTCCCTCTCTGATCTTTGTGTAGTGAACCCTTGTTCTGGTGCCCATCTTAAACTCCACTCCACCAGGGGTGGAGGGATGGCAGGCCACTACTCTATACTTTACTCTGTAACACACATGTAACTAGCTACAAAGGAAGAAATATATACAACCAGTAGGAGCCTCTCCTACTGTCTTTTCAAAAAAAATCACTTAGTCATAGGAGCTTTGAACTGGGGAAGCTAGCTATGAGCCCCCGGTTACTCTTCGGCGACATCCAAGGTCAAGCCGTAAACACTTCGGCCAATGTTATGAACGGCCCGTTATTTAACATAGTCATCGGATCGCTGACCAGTTTACGCCTATTGTGAGCCAAGATTCGGCTTTCTCCACCGAGGTGCTTGACCATGCGAAATGGAAGCACAATCGCGATGGTTTTCCCTTTGCACACCTAGCCGAACAAAGCGGAACGTAGGAGGCAAGCACAGGAGCCGGGCAACCCAACTATTGACCGAAGACACAATTCGAAACTGATGCATATATAGCAATATCTGAGAATTTTTGCCAAATCCCTAAAGGTGTCCGGCGTTGCACTGCGAGACTAATGCTGGAAACACACAAATAGTTTGAAAGTGCCATAGGCTCGAAAAGCCAAAAATCTTATTCAAAAGTTTAATATCCGAATTAGATAAAGTGTTCGGTGCCAATCCGAAAATTGGACTTAAAAAAATGCTTCTGCCGTGCTTTAACATGACACATCCTATCTCAAGACTTCAAGCGGGTCAGCCTATGGCTTCAACCTCCTTATCCCGAAGGCGGAGTGCTTCTGCGAGGCTAGTTTAGCAAACTGCACTCGAGTGGATTTAGAGAGAAGCAAGGCTATCAGGCTATTGACCACACACTTGCATCGAGAAAGGAGTGATAGAAAAAAGACTTTGCAATGACCAAGAAGAAAAACAACTCATACTAATTTAAGAGCCCCCACGTGACTTGGGTAAAAGAATTGTATGTATAATGATTGTATGTACCGAAGTACTTATATCATATCTATGTTCACCCAAACTTTAAACGCGTCTTAACCTACCGTCGGCTTCTCCCTCTTTGGTCAAGGTCCGAAAAGTGTTATGTACTCCAATTGCCGAGAATATCGACGGTGTTTCCAATAACCGTGCAATCAGGCCATAAGGTCTGTAATGCATAAAGCGCCAGGGAACTTATGCTATATTACTAACAAAGTGTAAGAAGCATCTTCGAAGAAAATAGTACCCCCACCGATACCTTTCTTCGGTGCTCATTGTTACTATGAGACTTGTGCAATAGATTTTTTGTACTCATCAGTTCCGTTGTGTGCCGACCATAATTGAAAACAGTAAGAGTGCTAGCTTTCGGCTTCACCCAGTTTGAGGTCTGGCTCGGGTGACCCGATAATGACAATCGTAGAGGTGCTCCCTTTACTCCCTAGCCGAACAATCGGGAACGTAGGGGTAAACACAGGAGCAAGGCAACCCAGCTTGCAAATCACTTAGGTCAATATGGTGCATATTGTGGCATAATCTGTGAACAAGGAACGAAGCCGCATAAGTATAATCATATGCAAGAGGAAAAGCTCCAAAGAAGGGAGCCCCCAAGTAATCGGGGTATTTGAATTTGTCCGTCACAAACAAAGTTTGGACAAGGAAAAAAATTTACAAGCAACTTTTTTCCAAAAAAGTATAATGCTTGATCGAACCGAACACAAGTTAAAAATTTAAAACTTTGAGCATGAAGGCAACTTAGCTGGTTAATGTGTTCGGTATTGATGACGCGGTCCGAGCTTGATGCGGGACAAGGTTCCATCCCCAAAGCCGGTCCCGAGGTGACGCCAAAGGATATAGTCCGGCTGCATCATTTTCCTGTGCACAAAAAATAGTGCAAACCGGAGATAATAGTAATAATGATAAATTAAAAAAAATAAAAATTGATGCATAATAAATAATTTATGCAAAGTGAGTAATAAAAGAAATATGGCCTGGCGCGGAAGTCAATGTCGATGCAGGGCGACGACGTGACGCGGTGAAGGCATGGCTAAGCCTGAATTATCAGGTCGGTCCGAGTTCCGGATGCGGTGTTCGCCGGACTATGTACGAAAACTGACCGAACCACCATGCGACCACCGTTAATGCGGCCACAATTTGACAGACCTGTGTACATATGATGGACAAACCGGAGTAGTAATTCCTTGGGAAAAAATGAACCCAAACAAGCAAAAAATAATAGGATTAATAGCACCTGGTTTATTTGTGTAGCAATCCGAAGGAAAGTGATTCCCAAAATTGGGACTCGATACACACACCCATTGCCCGATGGGCGATAAAGCGACGGCATGGCAACGCTGGTAAAGGTTGGCCCGCCGAGGCAAAGCCTCTGGTCCAGCTAACGTGACGAAGCTGGTCGGCTGGTGTCACCGAAGTTACCGGAGTGTGCTGATGAAGGGATGACAAAGCCCCCGGTCCGGCCGAGGAGACGGAGTAGATCGATGAGGAGATGTTGCAGCTGCCATGTCAGCCGAGTTGTTGAAGTAGTTCAGCGTTGGTGGATATTGGCTCGATGAAGCAACAGTTCGGCCATGCCGATGCAGGTCGTAACTTGTGACGTGGTCAATACTGGCTTGCTGAAGTGGCCGTCCGGTGATGCCGGTGTGCCCGCTCCGTGTAATCCGTGGGGCGGTGACATTTTATCTTTGGAGATTCCGAACTCTTGTTCGGCTCGCCGAAGTGAGTATCCGAAGAAGTTAAGCTCGGCTCAAAAAGCGACGACATGTCTAGCGCAGGTCGGCAGCCGTGGAGCTATATTGCCAGACTGGTTTGACACCAGCGTGATGGCGAAGATTACCTCAGGGGAGGATTAAAATTTTATGGGCGCGTGTTAAAAACAATGCGCAATATCTTAGAATAAAATTCATTTTAAAAAGGTTGGGATATATCACGTTCATAAAGAAACATGAATTTGGGTTGGATCCGTATTCGCGTAGGAAACAGATCTGAAAAGTGATGCCCTAATCGGGAGGTTCCCGGAGTTTGGACGGTCGGAGCGAGCTGAATTTTTGACAGGTGGTAGATATAGGAATTCCACAGCCGATCAACGGTTGGATCTTCCAAAGGACGTCTGAGCTAGATGCTGGACACCACGCTCCAAACTCGTCCGGACTCTCGTCCAGATTCAATGCGGCTCCGGTATATCGGAGATTGCCGGAGATTCCTCCATCGGAACTCGACGAAATTTTCCAGGGTCGTTGTAGACTCAATTCCGCACAATTCCACCGAAGCAATCGTTAAAGCGACACTCGAGGAGGCGGTGGTGGCGGATACAAGTTCGCTGTCCAGAAAAACAGCACGGTCGCCCGAGGGCAATGTTGACGTTGAGCCCCTGAGCGCCATGGATGATTCCTCCATGATCTTGATAGAGATCGGAGTTGATGTTGATGAAGGCCCTTGTCCGAACATGACGATCGGAGGCAGGCCACAGTATTCGGTCGAGTCGAGGTGACTGGTCGAGCCGGTGACGAAGAAGTCGACGTCGCAGTTGATCTGCTGACGAGCCATTGATCCTTTTGCCGATCACATAGCAGAACTCTCAATGAAAGCACCAATGTCGGTGTCAAAACCGGCGGATCTCGGGTAGGGGGTACCGAACTGTGCGTCTACGGATCGATGGTAACAGGAGGCGGGGGACACGATGTTTACCCAGGTTCGGGCCCTCTCTATGGAGGTAATGCCCTACTTCCTGCTTGATTGATCTTGATGAATATGAGTATTACAAGAGTTGATCTACCACGAGATCGTCGAGGCTAAACCCTAGAAGCTAGCCTATGGTATGATTGTTGTATATCTCTTTTTCTATCGACTAGCCCGGCCCTGGTTTATATAATGCACCAGGGGCCTAGGATAACAAGAGTCCTAGCCGAATACGCCGGTGGGGAGGAGTCCTTGTCTTGACCACCAAGTCTTGTGGAATCTTCCTTGTATGCGGCAACTGTCCGGACTGGCCCATGAGTATACGGCCATGGGGGTCCTCGGCCCAATCTAACTGATCGGGAGATGACGTGGTGAGTACCTCCTAGTCCAGGACACTTTCACCCAGGAACACCAGCCAATCATACCAACAGAGAATGCTGGGTCTTCAAACAAGCCGGCAGGTCAGGCACCAAAAAAAAAGATAAGGGGTCTTAAAGCGATGATGGCGACGAGGAGCCCAGATCACCGAATACAGGAGGGCAAAAGAAATTTCCCCCGCAAATCCAAACGGTGAACGTGGTAAACGCCACCCACACTCCCAACCCAGACCGGATGCACACCCTCAGGGATGTCGACTTAACGGAACCAGTCATCCCACAATACAAAATAGGGCCGGTCACCTTCAACCACACAGATCGTCCGATTAACACCAATCAGGGCAATTGAGCCGCACTAGTCCTCGACCCAATAATTGACGGGTTCCACCTCACACGAGTCCTTATGGATGGAGGCAGCAGTCTAAACCTGCTTTACCAGGACACAGTGCACAAGATGGGCATCGATCATTCGGTGATCAAGCCCACTAAAGCCACCTTTAGAGGTATTATACCAGGTGTGGAGGCCAGCTGTACAGGCTCCATCGCCCTTGAGGTAGTCTCAGGATCACCAGACAATTACCGTGCCGAAGAGTTAATCTTCGACATCGTTCCGTTTCGCAGTGATTATCAGGCACTGCTCGGACGAACCGTGTTCGCTCGATTCAACGCGGTGCCACATTATGCCTACCGTAAGCTCAAGATGCCCGGTCCGCGCGGCATCATCACGGTTAATGGCAAGGACGAACTTTCCCTCGGTACCAAAGAGTATACCGCTGCTTTAACAACAGAAGCAACGAGTGGAACCTTTCAATCGAACCTCGAGTCGACGACCAAGCTCCCGGACACCGCCAAAGGACTCCGAACTACTTCGCGGCAGGATAGCCCGGCTCGTTCAGAGCTCGACTAAACACTCCGGCGAAGGCCAGGACAGGCCACATACCGCGGCTCAACCGCTCTGTGGCACACGAACATTTCTTACATTTTCTTTGCAGGTTCACCTTTGCGCAGACCAGGACTGGTGATATGGAAGCAGCTCGAACGCGCAAGGGAATCCTTAGATATTCCCCGTGATGACCATCCGACTATACTCCAGATCCGCACACAGCTTCTTCCCCCTGGTCTCAGCAGGTTCCACAGTCATATTTCTTTTTTATCACATTACATGTACTCATACGCATCGACATACTATTCAAATACAACATGTGGATTTATATGACACTTATCTGCAGTTATTTCTTATTGAAATTCTTTTGTCAAGTGGCATCCGTACACCGCGATATGCCTTAAACATGCCAGGGGCTTCGTTTTACCCATAATACGGCAATAAAGTCCGAACACCTTCATGGAAGTTCGGCACCCCGAACTTATAGCATTATATGCATCAACTCCGAATCATGTCTTGGGTCAAATGTTGGGTTTGCACGGCTCCCATGTTTTGCTGCCTTACATTCCGCTATATCGGCTAAGGTGGCACAGGGAGAACTACTGCGATTGTGTCCCGGTTCTTCCGGACGAGCACCTCAGTAGAGAAAGCCGAAAACTAACTGTCATGATACGGCGAGAGCTGGTCAGCTGGTCGAGAGGTTGTAAAATCTTTAAGGATTTCTCCTGCATAATGCCATAACCAATGCAGCGTGCGATGGATCGGTTTTTCTTCCGATCAGGTGCTTATAGAGCCCCTCGTGCGGTCTTCCGAACACACGGGGATGCGCCTACCTTCCTTTTCTAAAGCTCCTATGGCTAAGTGAGAGTGATAAAGCCCTATAGTCCGATTGTCTGGTTCGTTGTGTTGAACACCTCCTTCGAAGGACCCAAAACTGGGATAAAGAGTGATCAGGTTTATCCCGAACACCCCGCATTTCCTACATGGGGGCGTGACTAATCGCCAACTCTCAGGATTAATATATAAAACGGCCGCGCAGGAGGATAAATCAGGCAATAAATAATAGAAATGACCTTGTTCAACATTGCAAAGGACAACATGATTGTATTCATGGAAATATAATGTCCTTGGTGCATTGCTCCGCCGTAAGGCAGGATCGTTTCAGGACACTTTCATAATATAATTCGGGCTTGCGGTGCTCCTTCCCCTCTGGCGGTCCTTCGGTCATCGACTTTTCGGCATCCATCTTCCCCAAAGTGCACCTTTGCGCTGGGCGAAGGCCATTCGTGCACCCTCTATATCGACCAAACGCTTTGATGACGTCAAGTCAAGGCGAGCACTCACAAGCCGCTTCACGAGCCCGAAGTAGCTGCTTGGAATCGGCTCGGCGGGCCATAGCGATAATCAAATCCTTCATGGCTAGTTCGCCGCCCTATGCGATTCGATCAGCTGTTTGATTGATCGGCAAAAGGCACCGGATAATTCGGTGCGACATCTGTGACCGTAAGAGCTTATCCGCAGTGTTCCTTTCTTCGCCCGGTAGAATTGGGCGGCATCCGATATCTTTGCGGGGTAGCTCATAAATACCCCTGGAGAAATCCGAACTCAAAATTAGAAACATGATTTTCTCCTCAAATACTTGCTTTACATGTAAAAAAGCCTTACCCACCGCGATCTTCCTCGCCTCTTGGATCTCCAAGAGGCGCCTTAGGTTTCTGCATCACAGACCGCCTCGATGAGCCCCGTGAGTTCGGATTCTTTCTCCGTTAAACTCTGCTCCAAGGTCTCGCATTTCTTCACGGCCTCTTGAAGCTCTTGCTCAGCTTCAATAACCCTGGCCTTGTGCTTCTCACGAAGGGCCTGCTCTATGGCTGCCTTTTTCTCGGACTCGGCCACAGTCTTCTTAAGAGCCTCGACTTTGGTCATCGTCCCTAGCGCAAATCATTAAACATATTTTATCGTACTGGAATTCAACTGGCCAAGTTCTTATTTGGCCCGCTCCAGACTTTGATTCAGTCCTGAGACCTCCGCAGTATGAGAGGCAGCAGTCGCTACAGACGCCTGCTTATAAAAGAAGAGAGATAGATGCCATCAAGTGAGTCTTCCTGCGAACATAAATTTGATCCTCTGTCCGGTTCTTTCTTTCACCGAACAGTGTATCAGGGGCTACTATACATACTATGACACTCTTCGAAACCTCATAAAACATACCTCAAAGCCTCCTATAAGGCTGATACAGGCTTCATTCAGTCTACTCTCAGCAGACTGAATCTTCTCAATCACCGCACCCATAAGGGCATGGTGTTCATCGACGATGAAGGCGCTCTTCAGCGCCGCCAACAAAGTATCCGACACCTCTGGTTGGACAAAGGTTGCCGGTGGAACAGGCACACCCCCTCCAGCTGAGGGAGGCTGCCTGCTTGATTCTGGAGCCGTATCGGTCTCCGGAATTGCGTCCGGCTGGGGGCCGAATTCAAGATGGCCCCCGCCGTTGACTCCCATGGGAATCTTCTCCCCCATTTCTCCGGCTCCTGAAGTTTGACCTCCAGGCGCCGGCTTCATGATCTTTCCCCCCTCCTTCGCCTGGGTCCTTCTGGGACGAAACCTCGGTGTTATTCACATATTTGGGGGAAGGGGCCTTCGGGGGTGTCTCGCTCTCCATAGCATCCGAGCTCAGCAAACCCTCTGACGAGGATTGTTCGGTGCGGGACCTTGCCGGACTACAAAAAGTATGGCTCATGTTAAAATATTATGCCATGATGAGTCTGGATGCATAAACGTGTTCGGATTTTATATACTCACGAGTTCACCAGGGGCTGGGCCCTGGGATCCCACTCCGAGCAGCTGTCGGCGGCGGCAGGGGACTCCTCCGGAAGAGGAGTTTTTCCCCTTTTAGGCGACTCGGCCTCCAAGTGTATGGAGGCCGTCCTCTTCTTTCTTCCCCCCCTGGGGATTCGTCTTCCTCTTCCTCCTCGTCCTCTTCGGAGGCAGAAGGGCATTGGAGCCTTCGGATATTGTGTCTGAAGAGCCGCGGCGACGAAGGCCGCCCTGGGTCTTTTTGGCCTCCTTCCCGGCCTTCTTCTTCGGCGCCTTGTAAGGCGCCGGGACCAGCATCTTCGTCAAAAGTTGGCTGGCGGGTTCTTCGGGCAGCGGGGCCGGACAATGGAGCAGCCCCGCCTTCTTCATCCATCCCTAGGAGATTTGTGGAAAACACATTAAGCATTTCCCTTGGGTTATGCGGATAAAACATATAATGGCTTACCGAGCTTCCAGGGCGGGACAGTTGGTACCCGCGGTCCTCGGCTGAGTCCGGCCATGATTTGCCGGACTTGAAAAGCACCTTACATATGTATTTGTGTGAGGAGCCAAAGAGCTCTCATAGGGTCTGGTGCTTGGCCGGATCAAATTCCCATAAATTGCAAGTCTGGTGTTGACAAGGCATGATCCGGCGAACTAACATCACCTGGACTACATTGACAAGTTCGATATTCTTGTCTTCCATGTCCTTAACACACGTCTGGAGCACCGACAGTTCGTCGGACGAAGACCAGTTCAGGCCCTTCTTGGGCCAGGACGTAAGCCGCAGAGGGGCTCCGGATCGGAACTCGGGAGCAGCGGCCCATTCCATGCCACGCAGCTCAGTGATGTAAAACCACTGTTGTTGCCACTCTTTGACGGAATCATTAAAAGTACCTGTTGGCCATGTGACGTTGGGCATCTTGCTCACCATAGCGCCCCCGCACTCGGCGTGCTCGCCGCTCACTACCTTGGGCTTCACATTAAAGATCTTCAGCCATAAGCCGAAGTGTGGCGAGATGTGGAGAAAAGCCTCGCACACGACAATGAAGGTCGAGATATTGAGGAAGGAATTGGGGGATAGATCATGAAAATCGATCCCGTAATAATACATGATGCCGTGAATGAACGCATGGAGGGGAAACCCTAGCCCGCGGGCAAAATGAGGGAGGAATACAACCCTCTCGTGGGGTTCCGGAGTAGGGACGATCTGTCCCGCCGTCGGGAGATGGTGGCTGATTTTCTTGGCCAGATACCTGGCCTCCCGAAGCTTTTTGATATCCTTCTCCCGGACGGTAGAGGCCATCCACTTGCCTCCTACTCCGGATCGGACATTTTCAGAAGACCTTTGTGGGCGGAGAAGACGAATGCTCGGGCGTTGGAGCTCGAGCGAAGGGGAATGGATCAGGAAGAAGAAAGCGTGGGTGCAAAAGGGAGTCCTTATCCCCTTATAAAGGCAGCAGGGATTCTGCGCCTCCCTACTTGCTTGGTAAACTCGCTTATTCCCCAAGCGCCATTATTGATGGCACGGTTGGGTTACCCACACCCGTATTGATGAGAATCCCGTGATAAGGGGACACAATCTCTGCTTCGACAAGACGTGCCAAGAAAACCGCCTCGCAATATGTGTAGTAGCTGGTTGAGAAAAACGGTTCGAATAATGACCGGGTCGTGGCATGATGTCATGCTATGAAATTTGTCAGCAGATTAGATTTGTGGGATATTGTACTCTCTACGGTGGTATGTGGAATTTGTTTTGCAGAGCCGGACATGACACTACAAAAAAAATACACTTCCGTGATGATACGTGTTTGTCACAGTAGGTCGCGTTTTTTGTCATGCATGTACATCCATGACAAATTTATGACAGAATCAAGATAGTCATACATGTCTTTGTCAGAGAAGTGTTCCATGACATTACCAGAATTATCATCACAGAAGTGTCCACTTCCATGATGATAAATCGCGCGTCACAGAAGTGCTTTCGTCAAGGGTGACCGACACATGGCATCCACCGTAATGGAACGCCGTTAAGCTATTGTCAGATTTTGGATCCGATAACCCGTTAACAGCCACGACCAATGCCGATTTTCCACGTGTAAAATTCTCACTGGCTGACGGATCCACGCACCAGCTCCGCGTTGGCACAGGTGTCACTCATCCAACGGTCGAGATGGGCCTATGATATGTTGACACGTGGACCGGCCCAACAGTGGCCCACAAAGTTTAAATGGGCTGGCCCAACCGAAGGCCCATAAGATTTAGCGGACCATAATGGGTCGGCCCAGCTAAAGGCCCAAAAAATTTAGCGGACCATAATGGGACGGCCCAACTAAAGGCCCACAAGATTTTGCAGCCATAATGGGACGGCCCAGCTAAAGGCCCACAAGATTTTGCGGACAACAATGGGCTGGCCCAGCTAAAGGCCCACAAGATTCTGCAGACCATCATGGGCCAGACCAGCTAAAGGCCCAACATTCTCTATCAAATCGACCGTCAACGGCCTGTCCTAAACTTGTCCTCAATGCGGCCCATGGTCACCTCTGGCCCGTTAACAGTCCGCTAAGTAATTGGGCCGAATCACGGCCCGGTGTATTTCCGGCCTGTTAAAGGTCCGGCTTCATTTGGGCCCATTTATAGGCCATCAAAACTTTCGGCCCATAAACGACCGTGAAGGATTTGGGTCATATTCGCCATGTCGACATTCGCCTGTTAGAGGCCCACTATAGATTTGGGCCACTTTCGCCTGTTGTCATTTTCGCCCGTTAACGCCGGACGTAAACCATGGGCCATATGTGGCCCAACGTCATATCGGGCCCGTTAACGGCCCATATAAAAATGACGATAATCTAGCCCAACTGAAGTTCCGACCTGTTAAAGGCTCGTGTATTAGGTCGGCGCATTTACGGCCTGTCCGAATTTCGGCCTGTCAAAGATCCGCATCGTAAATGGGCCACCATTTCGACTGCTAAGTCGATGGGTTATTTGGCACAATCAGGGCCCAATCTCACATTCGGTCTATTAAAGGTCCATGTTTTTTATGGGCTCGAGATATTTACACCTGTAAACGGTCTATTTTTACTGAGGGCCCAAATTATGTTTAGGCCTGTTAATGGCCCACTATGGGCACAAGCCTACCAGAAAAATATGAAAGCTTATGCTGATTTAGGCCCAGATATTTTTAGTGGGCTACATGCCAATTTCGGCCCGTAATTGTTTTTAGCCCAATTGGAATGGGCCCGACGAATGTTGGCATGTTGGGCTCCTACGAAGCTTTCAAATTAATACATTACTAAGATAAACCTACACTATACAAAAAATAGCGTCGTAATTATCGCACTGGGCAGCATCATAAATGTTGTATCACAACAAAATAAATTCCAACCATACAACAAAAGGCTGTTGGCATAAAGTTTTGATCCTTCGGATAAAAGCACCATCGGATGTATAGAAGCACATATCATTTGATCTCGAGTGCTAATGTTTCAGTGTAGAATCGATGGAGCAAAGACGATCTCCACCTTTTCCGCCATTGCTCTTGAACAACGGGTTAATGTCTCGATAGTCCGGTTTCAAAACCCTTCATATCTTGGCGACATTTCTCAACCACTATTCTTGTTTAGAAACAACGTCCATTATGGATTGGACTTGTGTGCGGAGCATGATATATCACTACATCTAGCAGGAAGATTTTGTTCATTAGGCGATTTGGACGAGGTTACCTTGACAACCAACCCAGAATTACGCAGGAAGGTGCTTTTTGCACTATTAGTGGAGAGATACTTACGCACCGCAGCAAGAGGTGACATTGTGCCTGTAGTAGCCTCGTCACCTTCAGGTGGTTGTGGCTGTTCAATCATTTGTTCCATAGCTTCCTGAAAGTTTGAACTTGTAGATTAGTGTACCAGATAAGTTATTAATGAGAAAAAACAAACAAAGTAGGTTAAACGTTTATACATAACTTATTTTGGTGAACTACTGTAATACATTAGCATGTATTATAGTGCCAACTACATAATAAAATCACTTTCGGAACATATGTCCATATAGCATGCCTACTGTATTGTCCATTTCCTCACATTCGTTGACATCTAAGGATAAAGAGACATGGTTTAAAGTAGGGTGAACATAGTATGTCACCATTCATATCATGGGCAAACAGATATAAAACAAACAGCTTATTTTATCATTGTGTGCACACGTGAACATAACAACTAGATTACAGATCAAGACCAAAAGAATATCCTTCATCTCTTTTAAACCATGTAAGGTGAAATGATACGTTAAGACAACTGTGTATAAAAGTGAACAGAGTAATCGACATTGGCTGCAAACCAAGTAGTTAAATGAACACATCACAGTACCAATCAGTTCAAGGCAGGAGGTAAGGACTTACAACAGCGGGCTTGAACTGGTGTGCTCATGCCCTTCATCTTGCTGGTGTGGCAATCCTTGAAGATTTGCACGCATTCGGTTCGAGTTCTTTTTGGTCCGCATGTGCTTTCCTCTGTATTTGGAACAAGTCAATATAGATACGATAATATGGCACAAAAAAGAAGGAAGTAGCAGCTATTTACAAGAGCCTCGCGATTGTGCAATATAGCTACGTGATCACGTTGTCTGTTGGAATTTCTCTTTAGAACGGTTGGTTTTGTTCTTCAAACAGTTAGCGTAGAAGAAGATACACTTGTAAGGCACATACATAAATACAAGTTCAATATGTGGTCGGATCAAATACATATAGCCTACCTGATACTTTGGATCAGACCAGTGTTTAACGAGGGCTGTCCGGTCTTCATCTCGTAATATATTCCACTTTGGAGATGTTTGGGCGATTTCATTGTTAGCCTTGCCTTCAAAGTGAGATTTTCTAAGGTGGTACCGACATCTTGTCACAGAGCGGACTAAAAAACATGAGTGCATGCTTGTTTAGTTGCATCATCTTTCGGATCCAACTTGAACCTCATCTCGTTGAAAAGAATGTGAGTCTTATTAGGAGGAAGCTAGAAAGTATGGGACAGAGCAAGTCAATATTACTAATTGCGATGAATAACATTACTTACGGATAAATGGTCAAGGAAGGTGTTAAACTGGGTATTGTCTTTCTCATTCCATTACTGGATCCACATTGGGAGGATACGTGCATGACACCTAACGGCAACGGCTGCCTCTGATACTAACTTGGCTGACTCTGTAGCATCACATGGCCTTTTTAAACCTGCCTCAAAATGGATCTCCATTCTTCCTCCTTTAGATTTTGTTAATCTGTCAAGCATTATCCCAGATGTCTGTTTCCACTTGTGCCGTGGTGCTAGTTCAACAATGAATATGGAAAGTGTTAGTGTACATCAAACTGTGAGAGTACATATAAAGGAGCATGCAACTGCAACTTGACTCGGTCAAGTACCGTCTTGGTGTTGATGCTCATGAGGTCCATCTGATCTTGCCAAGTCCTGTTGTGTCAAGGTGCTTGGAAGTAGTGTTAGGTGTGAAGGCAGCTTGGGAACCGCCGCCCGGAGCAAACGAACGAGTAACCGGGTTGAGATGTCGGCACGGTTGAAGCGGATGTCGCAGCTGGTGGAGCGGTGATACTGTGTTTGTAGATTTAGCGGTGGACTTGAACCTTCTCGCACTATAAGTACCAGCAGAATCTCGACGGTATAACCTTTTCCGCTTTCACCCGACGAGTAACAAGACTCCCTACTATATTATTTTCCTTGCTCTTTTTGACTTTGCCATGTCAAGCTGTACCCACAACACAAAAGAATAAAATCACTCTTGAGAACTCATTGATGCATGATCTGCACAAGCAATAATTTGATGTAAGACAACCGTATGAGGATGGAATATGTAAGAAAAACAGACGACATGACATATTCACAGCTACGATGTGCAAACTAAGCGAAGGATTTTCAAGAAAATAGAAGTAATGCAAGCTAGACACCATATGAAAGATGCAACCAATATTACTCGCCAAGTTAAAAGTGTCTTGTCATAAGTGGCAATTCAAAAAATTAGAAGCAAGACAACGAGAAATCAATGCAAGATGCAATCACTATCAAACCGCCATGTTAAAAGCGTCCAATCACGAGTGGTGATGCGGGAAACACAACAACAGTACTTTGATGTAAGAACATGGTATGATAGATAGATGCAGCGTATTCTAGACACAGAAAGCCATGTCATATGCACATGTATAACAGGCTAGACAACATATGCAACATGAAACCAATTATCACACTGTCAACTTAGAGCAAGCACCTGCGATTGTGGAGTATGGAAGATGAACTCATCATGTAGACTTGGGACTTCAACTTCATTAGCAGTAGCTGGGGCAAATCTAGAGAGTCTCTGTTTGCGTCGGTGCGGAGGACCACCAACATCCCCTAACTTACTCTTTTCCTTCCTATTTTACGATATTGCCTTATGAAGTCAAAACCACAAGAAGATGAATAAAATTAGCTCTGCATAACTGGTTGATGCATGATACATTTAACACTACTTTGATGTAAGGCAAGCCTTGAGGATAGGAGGATGGAATATATACAAAAAAAGACAGCGTTTCATATTCACATGTACGATAGGAGGATGGAATATGTATCAAAAACAGTAAGCGGAAGGCATTTCAACAAAATTAGAAGAAATGAAAGCTAGGCACCATATGTACATGCAACCAATATCACTCTTTCAGGTAAAAAGTGTCTCGTCATAAGTGCCATTTCAAGAAATTAGAAGCAGTACAAGCTAGAAGACAATGCAAGATGCAACCTACATCACAGTCCCAAGTTAAATGTGTCTTATGGGTAAGTGATCGTTGCGGTATAAGTTGTAAGCTTCTACGATGCAATTCAACATAATCAGAAGCAATACAAACTAGACATCATACGGAAAACGCAACCACGTATAACAGTTCCAAGTAAGAGCAAGCACCTGTGATGGTGGAGTAGGGGAGATGTGCTCATCATGTACACGTATGTTCTAGAAATAGGAACACATGTCATATTCACAGGCGTTATGTGTAAAGTAAGCAGATGCAATTCAAGTTAGAAGCAATACAAGCTAGACAACATACGCAACAAGCAACCACATATAATACTATCAAGTTAGAGCAAGCACATGTGATGGTGGAGTAGGGGAGATGTGCTCATCATCTACACAGCTACGTTGACTGTCCAGCCTTGTGTTGTCTTGCGAATCTTGTTGGGAGGATGGCGGAGTAGAATCTATAGAGACCCCCTGTTTGAGTTGCTCCGAAGGACCACCATCATCCTTCTTGGGACTAATTTCGTTCAGCTGTAAGGATTTTGCATTGTGAAGTCAAATCGATAAGAAAAAGGAATAAAATTCGCTCTTGAACTCATTCATGCATGATATCTTGACGAACGCTTTCGGATGAAAGGCAAACACATGATGCGAGGATGGAATATGTATGAAAAATAGGATGGTGTGACATATTCACACCTATGATGTGGTAACTAAGTATAAGGCATTTCAACAAATTAGAAGCACTGCAAGCTAGACACCGTATGAAAGATGCAACCAATATCACTCTGCCAAGTTCAAACTGTATGGCATTTCAACAAATTAGAAGCAGTACATGCTAGAAATCATATGCAAGACACAACCAATATCACGGCGGCGACTTAAAGGTGCCTTATCATAAGTGGTGATGCGGGATATGCAAGAATAGTAGTCGATGTAGAAACAGGAACACATGTCATATTCACGGGCATTATGTGTAAAGTAAGCAGATGCAATTCAACAAAGTTAGAAGCAATACAAGCTAGACATCATACGCAACATGCAACCACATATAATAGTGCCAAGTTAGAGCAAGCACTGTGATCTTTGGAGTAGGGAGATGTGCTCATCATCTACACAACTACGTTGACTATCTAGCCTTGCGTTGTCTTGCGAATCTTGTTGGGAGGATGGCGAAGTAGAATCTGTAGAGAACCTCTATTTCAGTTGCTCGGAAGGACCACCATCATCCAATGCCTTGCCAATTTCCTTCAGCTTTATTGATTTTGCATTGTGAGGTCATACCGACAAGAAAAGGAGTATCATTCGCTCTTGAGAACTCATTCATGCATGATCTTGTGAACACTACCCGATGAAAGGCAAAGTCATGATACGAGGATGGAATATGTACGAAAAAATGGACGGCTTGACATATTCACACCTATGATGTGGTAACTAAGCGAGAAGGCACTTCAACAAATTAGAAACACCGCAAGACACCATATGGAAGGTGCAATCAATATCACTCGCCAAGTTAACCTTTGTCTCGTCATAGGTGGCGTTCATCAAACTAGAAGCAATACATGCTAGAAATCATATTCAAGACGCAAACCAATATCACATCGCCAACTTAAAGGTGTCCCATCATAAGTGGTGATGCAGGATACACAAGAAGAGTAGTTTCATGTAAGAACATGGTGTGATAGACGGATATAGTATGTACCAAAAACAGGAAAGCGTGTCATATTCACATGTATCATGTGTAAGCTAAGCAGATGCAGTTTACACCTACTTAGGAGCAATACGAGCTAGACACCATATGCAACATGCAACCAGATATCACACTGCCAAGTTAGAGCAAGCACCTTGCACTACTGGAATCTGGCACTTTGCCATCTGCCATGGCAGATGGCAAATGCCATCAGCCAGCAGATGGCAAACAATTAAATGCGAAACCACAGCCGGTAAAGGCTTCTTTGCCATCTCGCTAGCTGATGGCAAAAACTGTCAGCTTTGCCATCTGGCAGATGGCAAAGCCTCTTAACGGGTTAGCTCCGTCAGAGGTTAACGGTATACTTCGCCATCACCAAATAGATGGCAAAGGCTGCAGCTCTTTGCCATCACCGGCAGATGGAAAAGGCTGAGCTCTTTGCCATCTGCCGCCAGATAACAAAGGTTGCGAGCTCTTTGCCATCAACCAGCAGATGGCAAAGGCTGCGGGCTCTTTGCCATCTGCGCCAGTCAACAAAGCTCTTTGCCATCTCGCCAGATGGCAAAGCTCTTTGCCATCTGCCAGTAGATGGCAAAGTGACTATATTGCCCCATTTAATTTTGTTTTTTCTTATATCAATTCATTTTCACAGAAATCAAACACAAATATATTTATATGACCAATATAGCATATTCAACACATATTACCAATAGTCATGAACACATATGTATCCAACACATGTTACCAATAATAGCAAGTTTCATCCGTACATATACATAGTTTCATCAATATTACGGTTTCATCCATAGGTAGCAAGTTTCACAAGGTCAAAACAAAAACTAAATACAAGCACTCCATCAACCCAAGCTTCCATGATCTTAAGCAAATCTGTAAAATGGGAAAGAAGAAAGTTAGAAGAAGAAGATTATTATGATGCATCTTGAAACTTTTGAAGAGACTTTGATGAATGAATGACTTACTACAAATGTAGAGTATCATTTTGGAAATGTGATTTGCGTTTGCTTAGAAGCATCACACTTCAGTGGTAAATTTCATTTCCTTCTTATCGCTCAGAAGCATCACACTTCAGTGGAAAATTTCATTTCTTTCTTATCACACCTCATGAATTTTTACAACTTGGTATGCTAATTTTCCCGCGGCAACGCGCGGGGTTGTTATCTAGTTTCTTAAGCATATTATGTCATTTTAGAGTTAGCTAAGCATATTAAGTCATTTTGGAGGAAAAGATGCTAAGTATAGGTCATTTTAGAGCTATCCTAGGTTAAATAGGTCATTTTTAAGCTAGCTAACCACATTAAGTCATTTTGAAGGAAACAATGCTAAGTATAGGTCATTTTAGAGCTATCCTAGGTTAAATAGGTCATTTTGGAGCTAATTAAGCTTATTATGTAATTTTTGAACTAGCTAAGCATATTAAGTCATTTTGGAGGAAAACTGCTAAGTATAGGTCATTTTAGAGCTAGCCTAGGTTGAATAGGTCATTTTGAAGCTAAGTAAGGTTATTATGTCATTTTGGAGCTAGCTAAGCATATGAAGTCATTTAGGACCTAAAATATGTCATTTCTTAAGCATACTATATCATTTTAGATCTAGCTAAGCATATTAAGTCTTTTTTGAGGAGAAGATGCTAAGTATAGGTCATTTTAGAGCTATCCTAGGTTAAATAGGTCATTTTTAAGCTAGCTAAGCATATTAAGTCATTTTGAAGGAAACAATGCTAAGTATAGGTCATTTTAGAGCTATCCTAGGTTAAATAGGTCATTTTGGAGCTAATTAAGCTTATTATGTAATTTTTGAACTAGCTAAGCATATTAAGTCATTTTGGAGGAAAAATGCTAAGTATAGGTCATTTTAGAGCTAGCCTAGGTTGAATAGGTCATTTTGAAGCTAAGTAAGGTTATTATGTCATTTTGGAGCTAGCTAAGCATATGAAGTCATTTAGGACCTAAAATATGTCATTTCTTAAGCATACTATATCATTTTAGAGCTAGCTAAGCATATTAAGTCTTTTTTAAGGAAAAGATGCTAAGTATAGGTCATTTTAGAGCTATCCTAGGTTAAATAGGTCATTTTTATGCTAGCTATGCATATTAAGTCATTTTGAAGGAAACAATGCTAAGTATAGGTCATTTTAGAGCTATCCTAGGTTAAGTAGGTCATTTTGGAGCTAATTAAGCTTATTATGTAATTTCGAACTAGCTAAGCATATTAAGTCATTTTGGAGGAAAAAATGCTAAGTATAGGTCATTTTAGAGCTAGCCTAGGTTGAATAGGTCATTTTGAAGCTAAGTAAGGTTATTATGTCATTTTGGAGCTAGCTAAGCATATGAAGTCATTTAGGACCTAAAATATGTCATTTCTTAAGCATACTATATCATTTTAGAGCTAGCTAAGCATATTAAGTCTTTTTGAGGAAAAGATGCTAAGTATAGGTCATTTTAGAGCTATCCTAGGTCAAATAGGTCATTTTATGCTAGCTAAGCATATTAAGTCATTTTGAAGGAAACAATGCTAAGTATAGGTCATTTTAGAGCTATCCTAGGTTAAATAGGTCATTTTGGAGCTAATTAAGCTTATTATGTAATATTTGAACTAGCTAAGCATATTAAGTCATTTTGGAGGAAAAAATGCTAAGTATAGGTCATTTTAGAGCTAGCCTAGGTTGAATAGGTCATTTTGAAGCTAAGTAAGGTTATTATGTCATTTTGGAGCTAGCTAAGCATATGAAGTCATTTAGGACCTAAAATATGTCATTTCTTAAGCATACTATATCATTTTAGAGCTAGCTAAGCATATTAAGTCTTTTTTGAGGAAAAGATGCTAAGTATAGGTCATTTTAGAGCTATCCTAGGTTAAATAGGTCATTTTTATGCTAGCTAAGCATATTAAGTCATTTTGAAGGAAACAATGCTAACTATAGGTCATTTTAGAGCTATCCTAGGTTAAATAGGTCATTTTGGAGCTAATTAAGCTTATTATGTAATTTTTGAACTAGCTAAGCATATTAAGTCATTTTGGAGGAAAAAATGATAAGTATAGGTCATTTTAGAGATAGCCTAGGTTGAATAGGTCATTTTGAAGCTAAGTAAGGTTATTATGTCATTTTGGAGCTAGCTAAGCATATGAAGTCATTTAGGACCTAAAATATGTCATTTCTTAAGCATACTATATCATTTTAGATCTAGCTAAGCATATAAAGTCTTTTTGAGGAAAAGATGCTAAGTATAGGTCATTTTAGAGCTATCCTAGGTTAAATAGGTCATTTTTAAGCTAGCTAAGCATATTAAGTCATTTTGAAGGAAACAATGCTAAGTATAGGTCATTTTAGAGCTATCCTAGGTTAAATAGGTCATTTTGGAGCTAATTAAGCTTATTATGTAATTTTGAACTAGCTAAGCATATTAAGTCATTTTGGAGGAAAAAATGCTAAGTATAGGTCATTTTAGAGCTAGCCTAGGTTGAATAGGTCATTTTGAAGCTAAGTAAGGTTATTATGTCATTTTGGAGCTAGCTAAGCATATGAAGTCATTTAGGACCTAAAATATGTCATTTCTTAAGCATACTATATCATTTTAGAGCTAGCTAAGCATATTAAATCTTTTTTAAGGAAAAGATGCTAAATATAGGTCATTTTAGAGCTATCCTAGGTTAAATAGGTCATTTTTATGCTAGCTATGCATATTAAGTCATTTTGAAGGAAACAATGCTAAGTATAGGTCATTTTAGAGCTATCCTAGGTTAAATAGGTCATTTTGGAGCTAATTAAGCTTATTATGTAATTTTGAACTAGCTAAGCATATTAAGTCATTTTGGAGGAAAAAATGCTAAGTATAGGTCATTTTAGAGCTAGCCTAGGTTGAATAGGTCATTTTGAAGCTAAGTAAGGTTATTATGTCATTTTGGAGCTAGCTAAGCATATGAAGTCATTTAGGACCTAAAATATGTCATTTCTTAAGCATACTATATCATTTTAGATCTAGCTAAGCATATTAAGTCTTTTTTGAAGAGAAGATGCTAAGAATAGGTCATTTTAGAGCTATCCTAGGTTAAATAGGTCATTTTTAAGCTAGCTAAGCGTATTAAGTCATTTTGAAGGAAACAATGCTAAGTATAGGTCATTTTAGAGCTATCCTAGGTTAAATAGGTCATTTTGGAGCTAATTAAGCTTATTATGTAATTTTTGAACTAGCTAAGCATATTAAGTCATTTTGGAGGAAAAAATGCTAAGTATAGGTCATTTTAGAGCTAGCCTAGGTTGAATAGGTCATTTTGAAGCTAAGTAAGGTTATTATGTCATTTTGGAGCTAGCTAAGCATATGAAGTCATTTAGGACCTAAAATATGTCATTTCTTAAGCATACTATATCATTTTAGAGCTAGCTAAGCATATTAAGTCTTTTTTAAGGAAAAGATGCTAAGTATAGGTCATTTTAGAGCTATTCTAGGTTAAATAGGTCATTTTTATGCTAGCTATGCATATTAAGTCATTTTGAAGGAAACAATGCTAAGTATAGGTCATTTTAGAGCTATCCTAGGTTAAATAGGTCATTTTGGAGCTAATTAAGCTTATTATGTAATTTTTGAACTAGCTAAGCATATTAAGTCATTTTGGAGGAAAAAATGCTAAGTATAGGTCATTTTAGAGCTAGCCTAGGTTGTATAGGTCATTTTGAAGCTAAGTAAGGTTATTATGTCATTTTGGAGCTAGCTAAGCATATGAAGTCATTTAGGACCTAAAATATGTCATTTCTTAAGCATACTATATCATTTTAGATCTAGCTAAGCATATTAAGTCTTTTTTGAGGAAAAGATGCTAAGTATTGGTCATTTTAGAGCTATCCTAGGTTAAATAGGTCATTTTAAGCTAGCTAAGCATATTAAGTCATTTTGAAGGAAACAATGCTAAGTATAGGTCATTTTAGAGCTATCCTAGGTTAAATAGGTCATTTTGGAGCTAATTAAGCTTATTATGTAATTTTTGAACTAGCTAAGCATATTAAGTCATTTTGGAGGAAAAAATGCTAAGTATAGGTCATTTTAGAGCTAGCCTAGGTTGAATAGGTCATTTTGAAGCTAAGTAAGGTTATTATGTCATTTTGGAGCTAGCTAAGCATATGAAGTCATTTAGGACCTAAAATATGTCATTTCTTAAGCATACTATATCATTTTAGAGCTAGCTAAGCATATTAAGTCTTTTTTAAGGAAAAGATGCTAAGTATAGGTCATTTTAGAGCTATCCTAGGTTAAATATGTCATTTTATGCTAGCTATGCATATTAAGTCATTTTGAAGGAAGCGATTGCTAAGTATAGGTCATTTTAGAGCTATCCTAGGTTAAATAGGTCATTTTGGAGCTAATTAAGCTTATTATGTAATTTTGAACTAGCTAAGCATATTAAGTCATTTTGGAGGAAAAATGCTAAGTATAGGTCATTTTAGAGCTAGCCTAGGTTGAATAGGTCATTTTGAAGCTAAGTAAGGTTATTATGTCATTTTGGAGCTAGCTAAGCGTATGAAGTCATTTAGGACCTAAAATATGTCATTTCTTAAGCATACTATATCATTTTAGAGCTAGCTAAGCATATTAAGTCTTTTTTGAGGAAAAGATGCTAAGTATATGTCATTTTATATCTATCCTAGGTTAAATAGGTCATTTTATGCTAGCTAAGAATATTAAGTCATTTTGAAGGAAAAAATGCTAAGTATAGGTCATTTTAGAGCTATCCTAGGTTAAATAGGTCATTTTGGAGCTAATTAAGCTTATTATGTAATTTTGAACTAGCTAAGCATATTAAGTCATTTTGGAGGAAAAATGCTAAGTATAGGTCATTTTAGAGCTAGCCTAGGTTGAATAGGTCATTTTGAAGCTAAGTAAGGTTATTATGTCATTTTGGAGCTAGCTAAGCATATGAAGTCATTTAGGACCTAAAATATGTCATTTCTTAAGCATACTATATGGAGGGAAAAATGCTAAGTACATGATTATGTCGCTAGTATCCATATGGCAGAGAACCCGGGCCGACATGACTAGTCATAGAACCAAGGTGGCACAAACGTACAGGGACAGGCATACATGACCCAGCAATGCACGTGTAGGTCATCGTGAGTGCAACCAAGTCGTAGTAACAAGCTACAAGGACTTGGTGATACACCGCGTGACATTTCCCCATAGGGACGGAACACGAGGAGCAAAGAAGGACACATGCTTGGTCAATCCATGTGTTCCTGAGCGATGGCGAACTACCATGGCTCGATGGAAGCACTAGGAGGCATTTCTCTATATGGAAGGCTACCAAAGGCACCACGACTAGGTGTCGAATCCCACACATACAATGCATTTCAAACATACACACATTATGCACGATATGTCTAGATATATACAACATGGCATCACAACAAAACTCTATTAAGCAAAACACTTGGGACACTTACCGTCATCATGGAGGTGTAGGTGTCGGTGTAGGTGTAGGACCGTCGCGCCCGATGGCGAGACGGAGAAGGATCGGTCGATGGTTGTCGGAGTTACGCTGCACCAAAGATTATTTCCAATGTATCGTTAGCATGATGCAACTCAAATGTGAAGACTAGTAACTAATGACTATTCAAATGAAACTCACCGTGCCCTTGAGCAATGGCGGCATCGGCGGAGGGTCAGCCATTCTTCTCGCACATGGACTGCACATTTGGTTTTGACGAGTCAGTCATATTAGTTACTAATGAAAGGAACATTGCGTGCATGATTTAGCTAATATGCGGAAGAAACTTACCACGAAGAGCTTCGTACATGGCCCGGTTAGCCAAGTCGTTCGGTTCCTCTCCTCCTCCAACAGCCTAGCCGTCCTCTCCTCATTCTCCTGTCCCTCTCCGCCTTTCTTTGGTCCCTCTCCGCCAACTGCCGGTCCCTCTCCTCAAAAGCAGCACTGGTTCTCCACTCTCTGCCTCAATAGCAGCCTGCAACACCACTCGTTAGCATTGTAATCATCGACGACCGCAAACACAATGTAATGGAGGAAAGGCCTCTGAGTCCGTATAATTAACAAACCTGGAATTCGATTTCCACTTGGTCATAAACGACGCGGTATCTCGGGATCGAGCTGGTGCGGCACTTCTTGATCTGCGGAGAGTGCTACTACAACGTATCCGTCCATTACCAATGGCTAACGAGCCATGGGACCTCCCGCCACCAGATATCATCACCAGCTCACGGATCAAGAGGCGGCTCGGGTTAAAGTCCAGCCCTTTCCTCGCCTTCCCACCTTAACGTCTGCACCATCTTGTGGTGGGAGGCCTCGTTCTTTGAAGTTCTTTGCATTTTCGAGGTCGGACTCGGAGAATGCCTTGGCCTTCTTATGCGGTGCAATATTGGACATGCCATAGAGGTCGAACAGCTCGGCCTGGAGCCTTGTTGTGTTTTGACTAAAAGAGAGGAGCAGTATTAGTTAAGGACTCAAGCTAGCACAAAGAATGAATTTGCATGAATCATGAAGCAAACCACACATACCCAGTTTTCCCGTACCCATGTAGGTCGACGCTGCCTAGATGGTGTGGCACACCTTTCATTTTGAAACGCTCTCCTTTGCTATGTTGTGGGCGACGCGCCATTGGGGAGAGCACCACTCATCCACCAACACCTCCCAGCAGTCCACCTTGTCCGCACACCATCTCGGAGGCACCTAAGTTAAGCAAGAGAAATTTGAGCGCTACGCCTACGAATCAAATCACGGAAACTAAGTACAAGGCCTTAAGAATACGTAATTACCTTCATGTACTTCTCCTTACTCGGATACTTGTCCGGCACTTCTCTTTTCTCCTCCTAATACCGATGCATGCTAAGTAGTCTCGAACAGCCTGCGTCGAGCCTCGTGCGAAAGTTTCCAAGTAGGCGCTTGCACTCGGCGTCGATAACCCGAGCCGCCGCCTCCTCCTGTCCCCTCAAAGACACACAGTAGAAGGTCTGCAATCAAACAAGAAAACACGGATTAGAAGGTCTGCAATCAAACAAGAAAACACATGTAGAAGGTATGCAATCAAAGAAGAAAACACAACGTAAATGGCAAAGGAGAAATTACCCAAAGCGTGGCGATCACAATGTCGGCCACCGTGTTGCACTCGACATCGCCGACCCTATGCTCGGCGGGGCGGGCAACAAATAGTGCTCCCAGGTCATTCCTAGCTCACGGAACCCGGCCCTCACCGGCAACGTGACCCACCCGGGAAGCATGTGGCGACAAATCACACCAAGGGCGGTGTTGGGCCTGCGGACACCATCTTCGTGTGTCCAAGAACTTCATATGACAAGGCCAACGCATTAGATATTCGAAGAAACGTCAAGGCAAAAGGTTAAAAAAGAGTAAATGCACTTACTTCTCCCTGTTAGGCGCAATCAACCACCTCTGGTCGGGGGTCGCCGGGGTGGGCGGGAGCTTTGTACGACCTCGCTGGTAGACTTTGCGCACCTCAACCCACTCACCCTCGCTATAGCTATCAGGACTATTGTCTCCACCATGAACTCAACCATGTGCACTCGACTCCGACTCAGCGTGACCCGGTGAGCTCCGAGTCTCGTGAAGCGAACTTCGGCAACCCGAGGCTCCGACTCAGCGTGACCCCGTCTGATCTCCGGACTCTCATGGGGCGAAGACTCGGCAGCCCGAGGCTCGGCGGCCCGAGGCTCGTCGTCGGCCCGAGGCTCGTCGGCCGTAGGCGCGTCTGCCATAGACGGGTCCACCTCAGATGGCTCGATCTCAGACGTAGCAGCCCGGTGGTCGGGTGACTCAATTGGGGTGGCGGCGAGGAAGGCGTAGCAGCCTTCCTACCTCTCCCGACGCCACGTCCACCTCTAGCAGCCTTCTCCTTCTTACCCCTCGACCTCTCCGGCCGAAGAAGAAGCGACCGTCCGCTGGACTCTGCAAACTGAGATCTAGCGCTCTCGGGAGGCTATGGGGAGAATGGAACTACCCCTCCCACCACGCCGAGGTAGGAGCCCAGGAGCTGTCGACCCGCGCCCACCATCTGTCAACACCTGGAATGACAAAGAGTAAACGAAATTAGTACAACATAAAAAAAATGAATACCTGACATGAATAATAATATGTATATAAATTCATTTTAGAGGAATAAATGCTAAGTATAGCTCATTTTAGAGCTATCCTGGGTTAAAGTCATTTTTTAGCTATATGTCATTTTTGAGCTAGCTAAGCATACAAATTCATTTTGGAGGAATAAATGCTAAGTATAGCTCATTTTAGAGCTAGCTAGGTTAAAACTTGAACTAATTAATAATATATATGTATATAATAATAATGGAATACACGACATGAACTATAATATTAATCTTCATCGTCATCATTAATAAATGCATCATCATAAATGCATATATGCTTCGGGGTCAATAAATGCATCATCCTCATCACTATCAGTAATGACGTGCTCATCATCATCATCAACATCTGGAAGGCCTCCGGCATGTAATCGGTCAAGCATTGGCAGGTCATCCGCAGCAGTAATGTGCCATGTCATCTGTCTGGCCGTCTCTTCGACCATGAATAGACGTTGAAGTCTTGGTATGATTGGCATATAGCGAAGAACGTTAATGGGGATTTTGGTCTGACTCTTCTCACCCATACCGTTGTCTACCTCAACATACGGAAGACTTGCAAATGGGACAATAGTTCAAGTCCATCTTTGGAGCCTAAATAAGGCACATCCATTCTCACAGGCATCTATCTTCTCATAGGGCATCTTAAGTACACGGAGGATTTTGTCCGACTGGTACAAGTTTGCAGGCATTATATGGCCTTTGGGTAGAAAGCGTCCAAATAGTGTCACTATCGCGTCATAGCATTCTCTGCCAAGTTGAATTGAGCCTTCAGAGCCATTACTTGTGCGATGGCATCCGGTGACAAAGCTCGGTGTGCTCATGGAGAGGACGCTTGAAGACTCCAACATATCATTGAAGGCCTTTGCAGATTCCTCCATCTCATCATCCGAATCCCGAGCATCATCAAAGTCTTGCACCATGTCTTCCATCCGGTACCATGCTCGTCGGTGCTGACGGCCCTCCTCGGCTCTGGAACGTTGGGCGGACTCACCATGAAATGTCCACATCGTATAACCGGGCGTAAAACCCCACTTACTGCGGTGTTTGATCATTTCAAACTCGACATCTTACGATCGTTGTCGCTTTTCGAAACAGGGGGCACCGGGTTGTTTTACGTCCATTTGCAAATGCGGCTCTGATAAACCCCTTGGTTTTGTCATCCATTCAGGGGTCATGTCTTCGACTAGGGTGACGGTGTACATCCACGCATACGATCACTCATCTTGCGTAGCTCTTTGGACACACAAGAAATACATACATAACTCAGCAAACCATATTCATCGATTAATAAAGTTTCTCGGTTTATTACGTCCATGCAACCTAGGCGCTAATAGGTAAAGATAGGTCCTAATCCCACCCGGTATGTGTAGATTGGGTTCGTTTTCCCATGCTCTGCTCCGGATCCGACACAAAATATCGGCGGCACCTCCCGCTGTTCTCGATACACGTCTCGGCAATAAGCGAGAGGATGTGTACCGGAGAACAACAGAGAGGCAGCGAAAATTTCGCATCAGATCCGGAGCAGAGCATATGAAAAAACGAACCCAATCTACACATACCGGGCTGTCCATGGATAACGTTGGACAATTCGAAAGAATTACGGTTATAAATATGCAAATGAATGCATATTTATAGATGTAACCCTTCGAACGGGAGACGCATAGTGGTCACGCATATCGATGATTAAATACACCTATAGCTAGCAAGTTTCATCGGCACGAAGACCGGAACAGAGCAAATGAAGGGGAGAGGAGGAGATGTCATTTGTGCTCACCCACGAACGCAGGGCGGAGCTCATCGAACGCCGCAGGGAGGTTGTTGAACACAGACCCTCACAGCGATGAAACAAGCTGACGTTTAAATCCACCCGATCAACGCAAATATATATGATGTTTTCATAACAAAATTGGAAAATATATGACCTAACTCATAATTCACAAATATATGACCCGAAAAACCACCCGTGAAACACCAGCCAAACACCTAGGTAGTTTTTGTAAAATTGAGAAAAACCATAGTTTTGGTAGTTTTTTCCCTGCAACCCGTACATGCTAAGGCACACACTTGTTCCTATACATTTGCTAGTTTTGCATATTTGTTTGCTTGATTAATATCCAAACTAAATGTTGTTCGTGATCATTACCCAGTCCAGATGCTCATGTTTCCGTGTGTTGTTTCTTTGAGAGGATACCGTTCTTCAAATATGGAAGGGTCTAACAATGAATTAGTTCTTCTTGATGTGCAACCTAACCTATTTCCCAAATTCATATATAACCATCTGGCAGGTTTGGGATGTCTGAGCCCCATCCCTTGCCAAAGTTTTGATTTTACTTGCATTTAATTATGCATATCTTAGATGGTAAAATCATTTGATTTTTTACATGTCTTACATAGCCTATCGGATAATCTTGCTGCAGCCACAAATATATTTAAGCTGTGGTTTAATTATTTACCTTTGGTGAGAAAGAAAACACATAAGCTTATAGACTTCATGTAGCATCAATTTGGTCCATTGTTTGCATTTTTTGAACCATGCAGAGAAGCGCATGTCATATATTAAGGCGAAACCAAGTACAAGGGTAGTACAAACGGTGATGACGGTCAAGAGGCAAAACAGGGGCGAGGAGCCTATGTGCTTTGCCCAAGAGACAAAAGCAGGGAGTAGGGAGCCTAATTGCTTTGCTCCGGCTGAACCCATAAATGACATTCAGATTTATTAAATCAACAAGCTTTAGAAGTGGAAGATGGGCATTGTGAAAGACTATATTGTTCGCTCTTTCTAGACGGACCAAAAGACCAAGGCGACTCTGAGTTAAACCCTTTTTTCCTTGACGTTCGAAGTGTTGAAACGATGGCGATCCACCATTATCCAATCAAAAAATTGATGTGAACAATTTTTTCACACCATTTTGCCTTTTTGGCACCCACCGTTGCATCTTCTTGATGAATAATACATAATGGAAGGAGTATATTTTCTAGATGGCAAATATTAATTTCGAATGGAGGAGTATATTTCGAATGGAACAAACACAGCAGATGGAGGCGGGCGCCCGTGGCGGGGAGGGCAGCGGGAAGGGGGCGCGCCGTGGCTGGCTCGATGGAGGGCGGGTCATGGGCACGCCTTGTGATGGCCGGGAGGGCCGCGGTGGCGAGGAGGCGGGGAGGTCGGCTCGGTGGAGGGACAGGCGGTGGTGCTTCTGACGGGCTCTGGTGGAGGGATGGGCGCAGGCGAGCTGCGGTGGCGGGAGGAGGCGGGGAGGGCAGTGGCCGGGAGGCGGGGAGGGCGAGCTGCGGTGGCGGGAGGCGGGAGGGGCGGGGAGGGCTGCGGTGGCGGCGAGGGGCGGGGAGGGCTGCGGTGGCGGGGAGGCGGGGAGGGGCGGGCCGGGTGGCGGTGGCGGGCCGGCCTGGGTCGTCTGGCCAGTGCGGTTGGGGCCGGGCTGGTGGGTGGGTGAGGTTGGGAGAGAGAGAGAGAGGGGGTGGGCTGGGCCGAAGAGAGAGAGAGGGAGGGCGGGCTGGGGAGAGAGGGTCGACCTCTTTGCCATCTGCCGACCCGGTGATGGCAAAGATATGGGCCTTTGCCATCCATGGCGAATGGCAAAGAGGTGGGGCTCTTGGCCGTTATAAGCGCCGTTACCCATTGGGCTCCACCCACTTCTTTGCCATCCGCCAACAGATGGAAAGATTCTTTGCCATCTGTTTGGCGGATGGCAAAGAGGTGGGTTGACAGCCGTTCGACCTTTGGACCCTACCCACCTCTTTGCCATTTCTTTGGCAGATGGCAAAGATTATTTGCCATCCACTAGCGGATGGCAAAGAATTGGTGATGGCAACCTTGTTCTTTGCCATCTGTCAGTTCTTTGCCATCTATTTTTTATAAGCAGATGGCAAAGACGTTCTTTGCCATCAGCTGGCAGATGGCAAAGAGCTGGCTGATGGCAAATTCCCAGTTTCCAGTAGTGTTGGATGGTGGAGTAGGGTAGTGGAGACTTGGACCTTGTAATGCACTATTAGTACAAGGAGAATCAGTATAGATGCTCCGTTTACGTTGCTGCAGAGGACCACCATCATCGCCTTCCTTACTCTTTTCCTTCCTCTTTCTTGATTTTGCCTTGTCAAGTCAAACCCACAAGAAAAAGGAATAAAATTTGCTCTTCATAACTCATTGATGCATGATCTTGTGAACACTACTTTCATGTAAGGCAGCCGCATGATAGGAGGATGGAATATGTATGAAAAACAAGACGGCGTGACATATTGACATATATGATGTACAAAGTGTAAACTAAGCACAAGGTGCTTGAACTTGTTAGAATCAATGCAAGCTAGAAACCATATGAAAGATGAAACTAATATCACTCTGCCAAATTAAAAGGGTGCCCTAACAAATGTATTTGACCAAATTAGAAGCAATACATGGCAACAGGCTATAAATAATATGCAATATGCAACGAATAAAGGTGACTCATCGTAAGTGATTGATGCAGGATCTGAGAAGAGAGGTAGTTTCATGTAAGAACAAGGTTAACACATAGATGTAGTGTGTACCAAAAAAGGAACGCATGTCATATTCACGGTATAGTGTGTAAACTAAGCGGATGCAATTTACCCTAATTAGAAGCATTACAAGCTAGGCGCCGTATGCAACATGCAACCACATATCAGCTGCTGAAGTTAGACAAAGCACACGATGGTGGTGTAGGGGAAGTGCGGTCTTGGTGCTGAGAGCTATGTTCAATATCTTCATTTAGGCTTGCTGTTTCTTGAGAATCATGTGGAGAGGATGAAATTACATTCTTTATAAGAGTATTGTGTCTCATATTAACCCACACGCGTGACTGTCTCATCATAAACAATAGACGCAGGATACACAAGAACAATAGTTTGATGTAAGAACATGGTGTGATAGGCAGATGCAGTATGTACCAAAAACAGGAAGGCATGTCATATTCACATGTATAATGTGTAAGCTAAGGAGATGCAATTTAACAAATTAGGAGCATCGATGAGGGATACACAAGAAAAGTAGTTTGATGTAAGAACATGGTTAATAGAAAGACGTAGTATGTACCAAAAACAGGAAGGCATGTCATATTCACAGGTATAATGTGTTAACTAAGTAGATGCAATTTACCTAATTAGAAGCATTACAAGGTAGACACCATATGCAACATGCAACCACATATCACTGCTTCGCCAAGTAAGAGCAAGCACCTGCGATGGTGGTGTGGGGGAATTGCGGTGATCAACTAGAGAGCTACGTTGACTATCTTCATTTAGCCTTGCTGTTTCTTGAGAATCATGTGGGGAGGATGACACTACACTCTTTAAACGAGTAGGGCGTCTCACAGTAACCCACTCGGGTGACTGTCTCATCATAAGTGATTGACGAGGGATACAAAAGAGCATTAGTTTGATGTACTAACATGGTTAATAGACATATGTAGTATGTATCAAAAACAGGAAGGCATGTCATTATCAAAGGTATAATGTGCAAAGTAAGCAGATGCAATTTACCAAATTGGAAGCAATGTAAGCTAGACACCATATGCAACATGCAACCACATTTGACAGCGCGAAGTTAAAGCAAGCACCTGGGATGGTTGTGTGTGGCAATTGAGATCATCAACTGCAGAGCTATGTATACTGTCTCCAACTGGCGACCTGCACCCATTAGAGCTGAAACGCTTAGTGCTTATCTTGAATTACACTAGAGCGACTTGCCTTTTTCTTTTACGCATTCATCAACACTGCGTCAGTCTGAAATACCCATGCATAAAAAACAATAGTGTGAGTATGGGTGAAGTGTGTGCATAATTAGTACAGTGTAAAGGTAGCAGAAAGCAGGTCGGTGAGAAATAAATGACGGGAGACATATGATAGCTCTACAACATGCATGGCACACTAAATTACTACAAGATTCTATGAAAATAATAGTCGACTGAAAGCAAATAGGTCAGTCCGTTTTTTCTGCATCGTCCGATGTACAAAGAACGGGAAGATCGCCTTCATTTACCTCCAGCCAGTCAGTGTTGACGATCTTCCTCGAAACGCCAGCGACCACCGGCCCAGTATTCCTCCCATGCCTGCGCCCTCCCCTCGACCTCACTGCACCTCCGTGCTTGGCACCGCCCCCCGGCCATCCATTCAAGCCCCGCCGACCTCCAGATAGGGCGCAAGCAGCTCCTGTGCCCCACACCCCTATGATAGACACCGATCGCCCGCTTCCACAGGAACAGTGAATTTGGGTGCTCCAGCGCGCCTAAGCGGGTGCTTTGCTTCTTTTAATTGCGGTTCGTGACCACGAATTGAAATCCAGGCGGCTATTGACCTCTAGCAAAGGTGAAATAGTAAAAGGGAGGAAACCTTGTGCATTTAGTATCATGAAGAAGATGCGATGAAAGCGCTCAACTAGTTTCTCTCGTGGGATGAATACGGTGTGAGCAGAGACGTAAGATTTGCACGAATAAGGGAAGAAGAGTACCTCTTTCTGCTGGCAGTGCTGTGTCCTCCTTCTGTTTTTTCGACGATCTTCTTGTTGTTCGCGGGAAACCAGAAGTTGTGGAGGACGGTGCAGCCTTGGACGAACCCATGGCCAAGTTGTTGAGTGTGGTGCAGTGGCCGTCTGTCGGCGGCGGGGAAGCAGATCCGAGGCGGCGAACGATGGCGAAGCGGGAACAACTCCGGTGCGGTGGACGGTTGCGGCGGTGGAGCCGCGGTTGTGAGGCGCGAGATGGCGTGGTCGGAGTGGTTACGGTACAGCGCCGCGTCGGCGTCGGTGTCGTGGAGGCAGCTTCTGCCTCGGCTTCATCTGCTAAGTCCTTGAGGGTGTTGCGGTTGCGGTTGCGTTGGGCGGCGGCGTCGGTACCGGCTCCGGCGTGATGGAGGCGGCGGTGGATTGGCGCTATGGGGTAGAGGACGGACCGACGGAGGAGGCTGGGGTTCACGGACTGGTGGAGAAGGCGCCCGCGCCACGGAGTATGAATGGGGAAAGCGAAGGGAGGCGGGGAACTAAGGGGGAACAATGTTTCGGTTTGAGACGCGCTTGTTTGAAATTTGGGGAAGTTACAAACTTTGCCCCCATCTAAAATTTCGGACATATTGCGGGTTGGGGGTAGGACAGTCATGTCAGGTGTCCCAAATGTGGGCGGGATAGATTTCGGCCGAGCGCATGGGTGTTTAGGCGCCCACGGCGTATGAATGCTTCTCGAGGCGGTTGAGACTGGCGTCTTGGTGAAGTTACAAACCTACGGTTTAGACCTTTGGACATCGGGCCGATAGGCTACACATGCAGTCAGACAGTAATTTCCTACCACCAAAACATTAGTCTCATGCGATTTCGGGTGACCAGAGGCCTATTTGGCGCTTCATTCAATATTTGGGAGCGAAGCATTAACGTTTCGGTTCTCTTGAATTGAACTTTCAGGATTTGTCAAATTTCACAAATCTTTACTCTTGAAAATCCTAAAGCTACGATTATTTTGGAATGGAGGGGGTACATTTGAATATACATTGTACATGAGTATATATTAAAAAATATGCAACTTACCTCAGTTCATGCATGGTTCCAGATATGATCTCCTTGGTTGCAAAAAAAAGTTAGATTTGCGTATGAATATATATAGCATGTTCAAACTCACAACAAAGATTGATGCCCCCTTTTACATCTGATTTATAAATGCCATTATCTCGGGTTCAGATAGATGAATGCACTTCCTATGAATTTGAATCTTCGAAACCCCCTTTATGTTGAATTCGACATGTATTCTATTTCGTAGCTAGCAATTTGGAATGTATCCATGCAAGTGACAAATGTATAAAGTGCTTCACACTAACAACATGGAGTGCACTAACTAATGTTTATATATGAATTGCAAAAGCATCCATTGCCTATATTTCAAACCGCTCTCACTCTATGGATCGATAATATGAAATAAATACATGCACATGCTAGAATTCAATGGAGTATGGGTGTCTGATAGACCGATTTTCGTCCATACGCAATTTGCAAAATTCATGATCTCATCCAAAAATAATAATGCCATTTATATTTTAATTTAATGCGTAGAACCGCCTTTTACACGTAGATGCAGTATGCCTCGCCCTGTTCTCACAGACGCGTTATATATCTCTCTATCTAACGCATAAGTGCACACACTTTATATGCATCGGCATTTCTCTTTCACACATGCTCACAATCTCTCTCAGGGCGTCGGGGTGTCTCACGCACATGCTCTCTCTGTTTCTCTCTCTCTCTCTCTCTCTCTCTCTCTCTCTCTTTCTGACTACTATGTACCACTCTTTTCACTAATCTTAGTTCGATAACACTATTTCTCTCACATGCATGTATACACATGCACGGTCTCTACTAGCCCTCTATGCGCACATATATGTGCCTACGTGTCTCCCGCACGCACATTATCTTTAGGCCTCTCTCGCACACATTGCCCCCCCGACACACCTCTCTCTTAGTACTTGGCAGATATGATTTCATCATATCATTTGGTAGGATATCCCTGGTTGTTAGGCTGGATTGTAATACGAGGCAAAGTTTTACCCTAGTTTGGATCGGACCCTTGCAGTTGAAGAAAGAGCCTACTCCTGGTACTGTATATTAGTGATAGGGGTGTGTACAAAGTACACGTGAATACCAGGCATTGTGCGTGTGTGTATATTATCGATTTAACTAGCCCCCAACCTTGTATAACATACTAAGGGCCTAGGGTTACAAATCATATATAGTCGGCTTATCACCAGTGGGGATAGAGTCCTCTGCGACTCTGGTAGCTTCGTGTTGTACGCCAAGTCCTCCACATGGGTCTTCGTATAACACGTCTCGGTCCAACCTATATGTGGCGCAGGATGGAACCGACCCATGAGTCTTCATGTTGACCCACCACAGCTAGAAATGATGTGCCCACCACACCACACACGCAATCGGCCACTAAGAAATAAGCATATACAATAGTACAACGGTATCTAGCTCACGATACGTGTCCATATTTTGTTGATGACACTGACGGACTTTGCATTTGATGCGTGCTCCGTATTCTGTTGACGACACTTACAGTCATTGTATTTGAAGCAAAAGCACGATATGGTCACTGGAATTGAGAATAAGCTCATCACGGTCACCACATACATTTTGTCGTGCTAACCAACATGTGGTTGGATGGTTAGAGGACAGTGGTTTCTCGAGCCCACCAAGGTTAAAGTCCCGGTGCTCGCGTTTATCTTGTGTTAATTTTAGTATTTTCCGGCGATGTACGTTCAGTGGGAGGAGACGTTCCACTCAACTACGAGGCACCTATGGTGACTTCGTAAAATCTCAAGATCATATATGCTGGCCCACTCTCTCGAAGGTGCTCATATGGGTAGGGTTCACGTGTGTGCGCTTATAGCGGTGAGTGCTTGCGCGTATATATGAGCACTTGCATCTGTACCGTGTTAAACAAATACATGTCATGATTATATGGTCACTGGCTCACCCGTACAACTCCGTATTTTGTTGATGACACAATCAATTGACCAGTCAAACGTTCCGCGCGACGCAACTAGTGTTCCACCATCGGGGCGCATAACCGTGGGGCCCACCTGTCAGCCCGTATATGGAAGAAAGAAATGGTAGTTTGAGTCTGTACTGTGTTAATAAAATAGGAGTACATTTTAGGGTGATCATATGGTCACTGGCTCACCATACAGCTCCGTAATTTGTTGATAACACGATCAATTGACCAGTCAAACGATCCACATTCAAGAGCGCACATTACCATAGGGCCCACCCGTTAGTGCGTATATGAAGGACAAAAATGGTAATAAATTAGTGGTCGGTGGGTATTCGAAGTCGTGAGACCTTCAGGCGATGGGCGAAGCCAGCCGTCCCTTCTTATTGAAGCATATACCTCGGGGCTCCCGGCGATCCGGTGATCGTCTTTGCGGACATGAGGAACACAAATCGATCGGCGATGCGACCATTTAGGCCAGGTATTATATACTGTGCTGTCCAGAAATAGCACCGCTGGTTCATTTGAATGTAATGAAATCCGTCATGTTTGTATGAAAATCCGGTATTTTATATGATTTCCGCCGTTGTTTATATGAAATATCGGTTTGTCTACGTGTTTGCGTGAATTTAAATGCAGTTGGTTGAGTTCTTTGTCATAATGTGTGCGGCTACGGTTGGATGGCGTAATTTGCGGGTTGCCGGTCGGTCTGCGGGCGGCGTTGTGGGACAAAAAAACATAGCTCGTGCGATCTCGTCTCCAACGTGCGTGCTGGAGGATGCATGACAACATGAGCTCCCGAGCCATTCCTCGTTCATCGGTGGCAAAGGCACCGGTGGACAAAAGGGTCGCCAATATTTTGGCTACCCCGGGCAAGATCCAAATAGCCCCTCCCAACAGATTCAAATCCCTCGTTCACTGTGGAATTTTGCCATGTGTTGTTTTCATGGACTAGCAAGATGCCCGTGCATTGCACGGAACATCAAGATGCATTTTTTACAAACTCCGGATGCATTCAAGGGATAATTAATGTCCTCCTTTGATAGTACCACGAGGCAAACTCCATTAATATTGCATCGATTAGTCTTAGTGGCCTTGTATATCTGCAAATTGTAATTTTTATAGTGGCCCCTTGTATATAAAAATGGAGGGAGAAAGATGAGAGATAAGGTGAGGAGGAGTGGGGCGTGGTGGTCAGACTGGGCGGAGGCATGGGGATGGACGGCGCATTATGTCTAGGTTTGTATCTCTCTCACACACACCCACATAGGTGGGGGACATGCACGAAGAGAAGAGGTGCACGCACGATGCACGTACTCCCGTCTCTTTCCCAACCACACCCACGCGGGTACACGGTGGAGCTCATTTTTGTACGAAAAAGGCAGCCCACGTGGTAATTTGGCACGTGTACTGGTTGTCCACTTGGTGGAGGGAGGATCGTCTACCACGGGTGAACAAACAAATTGCGACTGGACGCGTTATGTTAAATTAAAAAAAGAGGCAAACCATGTGGGGCCTACCATAGAGGCAAGGCTCTATACACCGGAGTACTTTTGATGTGTCCCGTCAACTCATGAGCGAGGAGAAGCTTGCTTAGTACGCCGTCTCCCCCGCCCACGGGCGCGGTGGCTCGCAGGATGAGGTGAAGCTTGCTTATGAGTAGTAGTAGTACTACTACTACTGTACGCCTTTACGCCCGCTCCCTTGCCCACGCGCGCGGTGGCTCGTAGCGCGAGGAGAAAATTTTACTACTCCCTCCGTTTACTCGTCGCCCCTACTACATACTACTTTGTTTAGTACTCCCTCCATTTACTTATACAAGGCCACTATAAAAAAATACATTTTGCATCTATACAAGGCCACAAATAGTAATCGAGACAAAAGTTACTACTCCCTCCTTTCCAGTTTATGGCTCAATTTCAAAATCTCTCCAACCAAGGTAGACGGTGAGTGGTCGAATTAATTTAGTAGTTTGCACAAGTAATTAGTACGCCTGCTTTTCTCAAGAAGTTATGTTTACCGAGGCATTAATTAGAACGAATGCATGAATGACCACTAAATTTCCATGAACTTGTACATACATTGGTTAGTTTCCTCTTGACACTGCTTGCGTCGGGTGATCTAACACACCTCGAAATCCAACATGCAATGGTACTACTACTAGTATAGTAGAATTGAGACTTATCAAACGGAAAAACAAATGTTTTTAGATGAGCCCTATAAACCCTAGTAGATGCATTACTCGTAAAAACAAGATTTTCCAAAACTAAGTCGCTCCCTTTCATGAATTCTGTAGTATACTCCTCCGTCGGCGCTCCACCTATGAATTACATGCTTCTGTCGCCGACATGTGGGACATATAGCAACCGGTCGACGTGTCAAGCACCAAATAACGATTGCAAAACAGCAAAGTGACGCACCCCACTCGCATCGCCCAAAGAGTAGTAATGAGCAATGAGACGTCAAATCACAATGCCGCACCATCCCAGACGGACAAAGCAACCATTATTTCACACTTCGGTTCACCATCATCTCAAACCACGTAGTATTGCTTCTGCTTTAAGAGGGACATGCGCATCGCCTTGGTACATCATGACACGTGGGACCGCATGACAGGCCATGCTCCCCCGCCGATCGCTCGGTAAAATCACCTCATTTTTACTATACTTCCTCCATATCGGTTTACTACATGGCATGCACGTCGTTCTAGGTTGAGAATTTAACTGGCTACATATGTGATGAACAGTACTCTAGCCTTTTAAAAATGTATACTTTTGTACAGTAGTACTATCGATGGATTGCGCCAGGGAGAAAAAATTGAAATTAAAAAAAATGTGGTACATATAGAGAGCGCTCGTCGCCAAATTATGCATATAGTACTATTAAAAAAGCTAGTACGTGCTTAATTGGGGTGCTAAATTCTATTAAAGAAATACTGAGGAGTTAAAGTAACGAGAAGAAACATAACATAGTTCTCTTTGGGGCTCAACACAACACACCCCTCAAATTAAACTAAGCACACCTGAAATTAAAATATGCAACTAATCCGGTGAACCTTTGCATTAGAAGTTTAGAACCACCATGAGCAACGACACTGCCACCTTACTCGGAGTCCTCGTCCACGTCCTCGACTTCTTCCTTGTCCCTCTTCCTCTTGGCCGATACTTCTTTGCTTGAACCGCACACTTGGCTGTTGCTCTTCATCCAACCCTTGTAGATATTGAAACAAAGGTAGCCATCCATTGCAGCGTAGTGGATGTGGTCTATATCTAGTACATTGCGCTGCCATGCATGACGATGAAACGATGTAATGAGGTTTCTCCCGTTTACTGATCTGAAGGATGAACAATGGCTCCTGCCGAGTCGGCGTGAAGGTCGACGAGGGCACCGACCGATTCTTCCGGAGGTCGAAGGGGTTGCCTACAACGAGGCCTATCCGACCAGGACTTCTTTGTCGTTCTTAAAGTCTCTGAATTTAATTTCACTGTTTTGTCCTTGAGGAAGTTCTTAAAATCCTCACTCAACCTCGGCATGGCATATGTGGTAGACCAAGCAAGCGTTATGTACGCAAACACGGATCACGGTGGGCTTGTTCCTCTCTTCGTCCTTTAGATCCTTCTCTCGTCCAGGACTGTGGTGTACTCAACATCTAGCCCAAATGACCCACTCATCATCTGAGTTTTCAAACATGCGTCTGAAGCAAGAAAGGCATCCTTTCACCGTCGCGGAAGAACGGGTGTAGATGACGTCGAACTCATCACCGGTGATGGTTCTAACCTTGTACTCACTGCCGATCATGGAGATTTGGGATGCCATGATTTGGGAGGAGGGTTAAGATTAGCGGAACTGCCGTAATGTGAATGGACGGGAAGACTAGGAGTGAACCGCCGTAGTATTGAAGGACGTGCGGGGACGAGTAAGAGCGAACTGCCAGTGTGCGCACGGCAAGGTAGTGGCTTTCCATTCTCCCATGATCCGGGCTTCCGAGAGCCCTTGGATCTGAGATCAAACGGTTGCATGGCGTGATTCTAGACCTATGGGTGAATATCCTATCCTGGAGGGTTATTCTGCAAATTTTCAGCAACTTAGCATGCGACCGTTTGATCTCAGATCCAAGGGCTGCCAGCAGCCCGTATCATGGTCGCACCTACCACGACTGTCGCATCGCTCGCGCGGTCGCGTCCTTGGAGATTTAACACGGTTCGTTAGGCTATCTGATGTTGGCATGTCATACATAGTCATCACTTAGTCACTCATACTACAACAAGGTTGGCTATAAGGTTGGCTATAATTGTATTTATTTTTTTACTTCTCTCTATCTCTTTCTTCGTACTCCCTCCGTCCCATAATATAAGAACGTTTTTGACACTAGTGTAGTGCCAAAAACATTCTTATATTATGGGACATAGGGAGTACTAGTATTTATTACATTTGCCAAGGAGTGACCTCTTCCAATGAAATGGTGTTGCTAAGTTTGCTTCATTTAATTAGCTATAGACTCAAAATTGACTTTTCACCTAGGTACACGTGCTTAGCACCGTTTCTTCCTTGGGTCACCAAACTAGTCTCTCTCTTCTTGATTAACTTGCCACATCAGACTTTATGCCTATGTGGCAAGCTTAAGCACCTGTAGGAGCAAGTAAAAGTAAGAATAATAGTGCGCTTTACATGGCATTTTTGCATATGTGGAGGAAAGAGAGGCAAGGAAAAAGTGGAGAAGTGGGCTCTCATGCAAGAGCCAGCCTCTACTACACGGTGGAGCATTGGGAGAGGCACATGTATGGAGGTGGTCAGGAATCAGGAGACTCATGCCGGTCGTAGCGCCTTGATTAAAATGATAATGGCAAGTCAAATCACGGGGCCTCACACGTCCAGTGATAACTTCATTGTCAAATCACACAACCCTACGTTTGCAGCAGCCTACTCCCTCGTCTTCTCACTTCTCTGTCGAACCGACTAGGCGGAACTATCCGGCCGCCTACCGCGCAGGAAAAGCCCCGCCCTCGACTTTTAAATACAACTACATCCGCTTAAGAATCCAATGATATACTTTTTGTGACATAGTAACTCATATTTAGTTAGTCAAATGGATGACCTAGAACACGTGCAGGCCCTACAGACCGAGACGCCTAAAAATAAAAAACCGAGACGGAGAGGGTAGTTCAGCACATATCTTTTTAGATCAATATAGTCGGGATTCACCAAGGAGCAAAACCAAGTGGTAGGCTGCTCTAGTCATGTTGGCTTAGCAACTCAAGCAGGGTCAGTCCACACACGAAATGGCAACACACTTAACTGGACCCCTTTGGCTGACATGTGGCTCATCCACCTTCTTGTTCCACGTGCGATGCACCAAATTACAGTTCGGAGCAGCGGTTGGAATTGGAGGCACTCCGGTCGTAGCGCCGCAGTAGTAGAAAATGAGCGATGAGGGGTCAAATCACAAAGCCCCACCTTTCCCGCATTAATTTGGAGTCTTTGAATGACGAAGCAACCATCATTTCACTCTAGGCGCAAGAGCATAAAGAAAAGAAAACAATGATGCAGGCGGCAGCTACCTAGGGCACCCTAGGGTAGGGGTCTCCACTACATATCCTTTTTTTTGAAAGCGCCTCCACTACAAATCGGCTTCTCCCTCGTCCTCTTGAAGAAAACCGATGATGAGTGCGGCAGTAGGGTTTGTAGGAGTACTACGGCGTGCAGGGACACGTCGTAGTAAACGGGTTCGAGTCGACTTCTTAAATATGTGTGGGCCGCTTGGTTTTACGGGAATGAGGCAACATTTTGGGTTCGGGGACGGTGGAGATATAAATGCATTACAAAAACTTGTGGGCGTAGGTTCAACGAAAGGCAATGATGCATGGGCCCTGCATTTTGATATACCCGGGGCCGCGTGAAATTTGCTACTCTACTCAAAACTAGTAAGGTACACATGTATTGAACGCATGATATTTCGAAACCAAATTATGAATAAATACACACTATAGCATGTAAAGCTTTCAGTCATATATGCATGATGTGGATGTTCGTTTAGTTCTTATAGTTCATCTCATTCAAAATCAATTAGTTTTATAAAAATGTTAAGATTCATGGGGTTGTGCATTGTAAATCATAAAGTAAAAACAAATAATGGCAATTCATTTAGAAAAAATAATCAATTATGATCTGAAGATTCTAGAACAAAAGAGAAGTGCTTGTGTTTTGAGGTTTGTGCATTATGCTTAAGTTCAACCATGGAGTCTTCTAAATTGTACATGTGGCAGATCTGGTGGAATGTTGATGATATCCAACGGCCAGTAGTGCTTGGATTTGCCTATCTCTGCACTGTCGGGTTAGCTTCATCCAGCGACCATCTTTCAAAGTTATTTGCACACTATATAGTTCTTGTGCCATAGTTGCATGTTTAGGAAAAAAACTACTAGTGGGTTGTACTATCTATTTAGGAATAGAAGATGTATACATGGAAATTGTAGGGAAAGAGATGACATGGAGCATCTCAATTCCTATGACTAGGGATTGGAAAAGAGATACATTTGGTTCACATCATAGGAACTTTTCTATTGAATCTAGAGATGACATGTATCTCAATTCCTATGAGGAGGGATTTGAAATTAAGGGAGTATAGGAATCCATTCATATGAACCAAGTGGCTCTAAAGCTATAGAAATGATATCATGTTTATTTCCTTTGAAATGTGGAGTATATGAATCTATTCCTATGAACCAATTGGCTCTAAAGGAAAAAATCCTATAAAAATCATATCATATAGACGCCCATTCCCATTTTGGGCGGAACAGATCTACTAATTCTTTTATTCCTATGATATTCCTCGACACTAAAGGATGCTTGAAATTGCTGCGGGTGATACGATGGTCTTTCTTTGTAGACTCCTCACCCATCTTTATAGTTACCTCTCGAAGATGAATGAAATGATATATCTGAGGGCATTCTACATGTGCAATTTGGTACACGAAAACTTCGGTAAAAGTTTGCGAGGTTCAAATTTTCAATAAAGCTATATGCACCTTGCATTTGAACGGAGGGAGCATCTGAATTTGCTAACACTCACGTGGAAGATTTGTGTGTAGGAGGAGTGGCTGTTACGTTAAATGACATGGCAAACCGGACCTTTGTCGGATGCCGATCTAACGGTTCTTCTGGCGTTAAATCGGGAAAAGGCTTGTGGCGAACGTTTGTCGGATAATGATTTACGGACACATGCATTGCATTGATTCGTGCCCCCCCTCTCTCTCACGCACACGCACCCTCACGAGTCACGACTCTCCCGAGTCCTCTCGCAGACTAGCACGTCGCACCCACCGTCTATCTATAGGTAGACGTCACGCACATATGTGCTATTCACACCCTACCCTCAGAACTTCTAAAAAACAAAAGGCAGTAGCACATTTTATTTTAGCTCACACGTCAGACACTTATACTATTACTCTTGCAGTGAACGTTCTTTGGGCATAGTATATTGTACTCTCATGAAGAGAAGCGCACGCACACACTAGTTCTCTCACACCCACTTTCATGGTACACGTAGGAGTGCATTTTTTTTTGAAGCTGGTACAACAAAATCACTCCACTATATATAAAAGCAGGAGCCTTAGCGCTTGCTTTACTAGGGTTCCTCTCGTTCACTCTCTCATGCTGCGGCCCGCGCGTCCCGATCGGCGGCCATGCCGTTCTCTCCGAGAGAGCGTCGGCTCGGGAGGGCCTCCGACCCCTTCTTCCTCCCTGCGGTATTGTGGCCAAGATGCGGCCTCCCGACGCCGTCTTTGCCACATGCCGACGACCCTAAGGTATATATTCCTTCGAATCCTGCCTTGCTCTACTGCCCCAGCTCCCTTTGTGTGGATCCTTTTCTACTTCCATCCTGTGTTCCAAAGCCACCTAGACTTCTACTATTATTAGAAGTAAAGCTAGTTCATACAGTCGACTCAAAACGTTGGTTCAAACAGTGAAGAAAGTGGGAAAGCTGTAGCATGAATCTAGGACTTGGTTCTAAGAGGAAACGGGGGAAATTAGTAATATCTGTCATTGTTTAAATAATCGTATTTCGTATTTGCGCAAATAGGGATGTCTGTCTCCATATCGTTTCAGGATGTCTGTCTCTGTATCGTTTCTATCCGCGCAATCAAAAGCACACAACTCAGTTTTAGTACAACTGCGCAAAATGAGATGGCTATCCCTCGTTGCCGTTGTCTAACCTCCCGTCTTCAAGGTATCCCTACATTGGTAGTAACTAAGGTAGAATGACCAACGCAATCTAAAAGAGGCTGATTAAATGCGTTTTACTTCACGATTGCGGTGCAGGGACAAGCAAAAACAATCGCATCCTAGTCCGGAATGCACTTTCTACTAGTTCATCCATGGACCGAGGACTAGGCACGATCGCACGGCGGTTTTTTGGACAGTCTTGGCGGACGGGAGGCATTGTGGTCTGCTTATTTCTGCAAATAGCGGTGCTTCAATTTAGTGGAATGCACAAGAATTTCACAGTCGATTACCTTTGCATGGTTCGATTCAGCATTCGGTGAGACCACAATTATAACTGGTTATTACGGAATGAGAGAACCAAACCCTGAATGGTGGCAACAAGAAAAACCAGAGTGAACTCCAGGAAATTTAAGCTTCCGGGAGGCCCTTTTGCTCAGAAGAAGCCTTTTGCTTGTTTTTTCCTGATTTGTAAACCTTCTCACAACTTTGTCTTTTGCTGTGAACTAGTATATGTTTGTTATGTTCTATGAATCATTGAGATGTATACAATTGCTTAACTTATGCTTTTCAAGTTTTTTATGAAGACGAGTTTAATGTGAGTGTTCCACATGAGCGCTCGACTAGCGTGTGAACGATTGGAATTTATTACATTGTGGCCTCAATTAACTGCATGAACCACTGTAACAAGATACATAGTTGCTTATATGTCGGACATCGATTGTTGATTGTTAGCTGGTCGATAGCCTAGTGTTGAAGCGAAGCGGAGCCAATGTGCCGTGTTTTGCTGGCTGCTTACAAGTGGGGTAGCACCAACAGTGTTTACAAGTACTTATGTATATGTCGGTATACGGTTCTCGAGCAGTGCTCTATTTCATCAAAACACACCTTTGCTCGTATGATAAACCGTGACAACTTATGTCTTACCATGCCATATTCATGAAAAAACTAGTGAGGACGCATCTGTTTCGGCAACAATTACGATGGTTCTCACATGATTCACGGGAACACAAAAGTAGCAGTAGTTCCCATAGACAGATTCAAACAGAGTACTAGCCCCATAGGGGTCGATAACAGGCAAGGTTCGGATAATTAGACACAATCCAAACTACTATTAAACACTAGCTGGGGCAACTATTCCATGCCTCGATCTAATTTGGGCTGGACACAAGACGGACCTTGCCATGAACATTATCGAGGACGTCCCGCAACAGCTCATTCCTGTGAACCTTCATGAAGACAACCTTGTGGCCTTGCCACTGATAAACTTGTTTGTGGAGGCATGCCACGTCATCTTCCTGCGTAAGCTTGACAAGAACAGTATGCCTCACAAACGAAGGAGTGTCTTTGAACTTCTTGTGCTTCAAAGACACCTGGACAACACGCCTCGACAACGGTGAGGCTGGAATACAACTCTTCATTGGTATAACCGCAAATGGCTTCGAGGATCCAACAGCCTAAGAACTCTGTTTTTCCCGGTCGTGTATTCAGGTCGTACGCCTCATAGCGAGTGAGATGTACAACCACACAATCCTTATGCGCATACGGGCTCTAATTGAAACAAAAACAAATTCTGAATTACTTTTCAGTATAAGAAACACAAGTTATTTAAACTACTATGTATAGCATGGCATCGAAGCTAATAAAATTTTGCATTATTAATCACCACATACTTCCTTTTCTAAAAAAAATCACCACATACTTAGATGAAAAACCACAATCAAGATCGGCAAAGAAGGAAATCACCTTGGGCAGCTCAGCGGGGGGGACACATCCTCGAAGGGGGAAAACTGCTCCTGTAGTGCCACGGGGGCTGTAACCTCAAACGGGGCGTTGTCCATCTTAGTAATGGCCGTGAGCGTATCTGGGGTCGGCTCGGTGGTTGCCTCCATCTTCTTGGAGCTCTCTGTCTCATGGGGATCAGCCTCCCGCGTCTGCTCCAATATCGGCAGATCTTTGCACAGTTCTCATTGGTCCATCATGAAACCAGCGAATACTAGGAGACCACCGAAAGGGAAACACAATCGCAATGACAATGAAACAAAAAAGAGAGTGAGGATCGGTTCTCGCTTTGCAAAAGTTCTTTTTCCTCCGAGCGTAAATATACCAACATCACGGATCCGCTTACGTTCCCTTCGTTCGGAGAGAAGAACAGTGGCGGAATCTGAGTGTTGCCTTTCTTGAAGGCGGTGAGGGAGAAGGGGATTCAGCGAAGAGTGAAATGATGGTTGCTTCGTCCGTCAAACTTAGACTACGGGAGGTGGGGTTTTTGTGATACGGTGACTCGTTCTTTGCCGCTTTTCGACCGGGGTGACACTCCGCCTGCATACTGCCTTCTAATTTTGTGGATGGCATTTGGGCCCACGTGCTGCATGGCCCGCATGTCGGTGAACAAAAGTATAACGGCATTCAATAGAGGGAGACGTTTCAATGACCTAGGAGGAGCCAGAAGCGGTAGAGTGTCTCCACTGTACTAGTAGTAATTGTTTTTCTGGGTAGCTGTAGAGTGTCTCCATTATACTAGTAGTAATTGTTTCTCTAGGCCCAAGACAAAACAGCCCATCCACACTAGCAAATAGTAAATTCAATTCAAAAGCCCATATATTTACTGAATGAGAGGCGCTACCCACACCCACCCACCCCCCCCCCAAAAAAAACCTGGGTGCTCTTCTTCCTCCTCGCTCCCGCCCACCTCACGTTAGCTCGCTCCACTCGTACCCCCAAATTACTCATCTCACTCCTACAGAAAACCCCAGCTCCCCTTCGTCCTCACTCCTCTGAAAACCCCAGACTCCCTTCTTCTTCGCTCGCACTACAACTAGGCTTGTCATTCCTTACTCTGCTCAAATCTGTGAGCGCGACGCGACGCCCTCCAGGAAAATGGAGTCGGCCGACCCCAGCACCAAGAAGATGAGGCTCCCGCCAGCGGCGACGCCTGTTGTAGATCCCACACCGGACAGCGCGGGGAGAAGCAGCGACCCGCCCCCTCCGGATCCCAGGAACCCGTAGAATCTCAGGTGGACCGCATCAGCGATCTCCCAGACGCCGTCCTTGGGGAGATCATCTCGCTTCTCCCCACCTAGGATTGATGTCGCACCCAAGTCCTCTCAATTCGGTGGCGCCCTCTATGGCGCGCCGTGCCCCTTAATCTCGACTGTCGTCAGCTATCTCGCTTCAATGATTTTGAAATCCCTAGAGCCATCATCTCCTCCCACCAGGGCTCCGTTCAAAGCCTCTGGATCCCGTCATGCTACCTGAGCAAGCATACCATGCCCTGCACGGTGGACACCTGGCTGAAATCCCTTGAATTCACGGAACTACAGCTGCTTGAGTTCTACTATTCCCCTGGAAATCACATACCACATACCGAACGCCATGAACTTGTGCCCTCAGCACCGATGTCCATCTCGCGGTTTTCCTCCTCTCTCCACACCGCCACCTTTGCGCTGTCCTACCAGACAATATGGTACTAATCCTTCGACTCCCATTTCTCAAGAAACTTTCACTTGTGCGGGTTCGTATATCGGAGGCCTCATTGCACATCATCATCCACTCCAGTTGCCCTGCGTTGGAGTGCTTGGTGCTTGTTTTCACAATTAGAATCGGTTGTCTCCAAATAAAGTCGCCTAACCTTAAGAATTGGAATTTCATTTGATGGAAGGCAGCTCATCATCCAAGATGCCCCTTCACTTCAAAGGTTGATCCTTGATTCTAGCTATTCACCATTGCAAATAACCTTCCTCTCTGCGGCTAAACTGGAGACCTTGGGTGTAATACATGATCTCTGTGCTCATTTCAATATGGTGTTTGGCTCCACAGTTCTTCAGGTACTTTATATTATCATCCACACTTGTAACCATAAGCTGCATTTTAAATTTCATGCATAATTTATATATCATCTTGGAGTACACATTTTGTACTAATATTATGTTCTATTCTCAATGAAGAGTTTCTCCATGGATGGCCTATCAATGGTGCTTTGGATTCCGTCAAGATCTTATATATCCAAATGAATAGTTTTGATCTGAACAAGATTATTGGCTTGCTGCAATGCTTTCCATGTCCGGAGAAGTTGTATATAAAGGTGATAATTTCACGCACATTGGAAGCCCACATATAGTGTACTAGAATTAACCGTTCAATTTGTTGCTCTTCGACACTCTTCTTTTAGACCTTAACTTTTTCAATCTTCATGTCTATTTAGGCAACATGACGGGGTAAGAAAGTTATAACCAATCGGTGGATTCGTAAGCATCGGGATTTTCTCACTTCTCATGAGATTTGATTGAAGACAATAACGCTAGAACGATATGTAGCCAACCGTACAAACACAAGATTTGTCACATTCTTCCCATCTTGAATGCGAGGTTACTATTGTCCATCGGGCTTAGATTTATCTGAGCATGGTTTTGACGGATGGGTATGTCGAAGAGCAAAAAAAAGGAGTTTCAGGTGGGCAAAAGAGCTTCTGAACGTGCCGGGCTTCTATTTACAACATATTGTGGTCATAATCCAGTAAATTTTATGACCCAAGATGTTCATTCTATGGACCTGACCGATCCATTTGACTGTGACTGCCGAAAACAGTGCTGGAGTTAGATGTTGTTGCCCTTTTCAATCTGGTTTTTTTTGTAAACCTGATAAACAATTAACCCTCGTGCTTTTGTACAATTTGTAAGCTAGAGTTAGATGTTCCTGCCCTTTTCAACTCGGCTGTGACTGTCATATTTTCTTTGAAACAAGGCAAATGGCTTGCCATTCGTTTAATTTAGAGTGAAATATTGTAACAAATCCCAACCAAGGAAATAACATCACTCTTGCCGGCTGCTTGAGCTCACTTTGTGCATTCTGAAGCCAAGTGATTAGCCCCACCAGCACCCACAAACTTATTTGAACTAGCACATCAAATGGGCTATAAATTTTCATAGGAAAGGCTGCATGACCGTGATGATTTGGATTACGACATTTGGGACCCACGAGGAAATAGCCTATCCAAGGTGGTGTCGACTTACTAGCCGATCAACAAGCGATTACGCCTACCAGCCGTTGGATTGACATCCAACATCTGTCGTGTATCTTCTATCTCTTGTCTTCTTCTTCCTCCAGCCGCCCAAAACAAACCACCCCGTCGGCTCCGCCTGCTCCCGCCTCCCATCGCTGGTTGCGCCTCCGCCGCCCTACCGCACGTACCCTCCAACATTGGCCAGTCCCTCCCTCTATTCCCCCACACGTCCTGTTATTCTCCGTGATGTCATTTAACACGCACCCGCGCCCGAACCAGTCAACCCTCGTACTCCCCTCCGCCTGCGACTGGACCGACGCATGTTCAACGGCTCCTGTTAGTTCCGTCCGAGGCCTCACCGTCGTCCTCCGCCTTGCGGCCTTGGTTTGCTCGCCGTGCACGGTGCGCCGCCCCTCTTGTGTTGTCAACGTCGTCAACAACCGAGAGGAACAATGAGATGACTCTACGTGGGGAGGATGACAGTAGGGACCCACCAGCGTGATGGCAGTACGCAAGCAAGTGCCTCTATAGTACAAGCCCAAAAATATGGTTCCTCCTAATGGTTGGACATCTGGGGCTCACGCCATTATCAACATAGTCAATAAACTAGAGAATTACACTCACGGCGGTGACACGGGGACCCGACAAGTTGCGCATTTTTGAGGAACAAGCGGTTGTTATCTATACTAGTTTTAGCGACGGATCGAGGTAACAACGGGGGCTGTCTTGAGGGCTGTGGCCCGTCTAGCCAGGGTTTTATTTATGTTTACCACATCATGAGCCCAATTGTGTTTTTTTCTTGCTGAAAATGGCTAGCCAAGTTCTATTTTTTAAAGAAATACCCAAACAAGGCCTACTTGCTTTATCAGCCCTGCTGGGCTGCAAATATTTCAAGACGAGGAGAGTTTCATTCGGTTTGCCCAGAAATGGGCTGTACATTTTTAAAACACATCAACCCGGGAATTAGTTTCAATGTTTTTTCATTACAAGATCTTAAATTCCGTTGATTTTATGCGTGGACAATTATTTGGATTTTATATTTATATAAATTATTTTTCGAAATAGTTTGAATGTGAATCGATATTTCTGGATTAAAAACAGTTGACCGCTTTTGAAATATGCAAAATTTCATATACTTTTTAACCGTGGCCACAATATGGGGTGTAATGCTAACAAAAAGAAGATGGGCTCCAAAAAAATTCTTAAGAATTAGCAAATGGGCTGTACATTATTAGAAATAATGGCAGATGGGATGTATGTAGTTTTCCACAGATTTGAGGCTGACTTGTGCGCCTACTACAGGTTGACGCGTATGCTTTCATAAAAAAGGTTGGCCTTTGCAACACCCTGTCAACTTAGTGAACACACGAGAGCAAAGGATCGTTGGATGTCTATCCAACGGCTGTCGTCTTCTTCAATCTCTGCTCTTCATGCTCCGGCCGCTCAAACAAGCGCCAGTGACTACTGCTCCCTCCTCCATGACTAGCTATCTTTGCCGCATGAGCCTCACGGCCCCACCGTATTCCCATCGCTGGGCTAGCCATCCCTCTACTCACCCACACATGTTGTTATTCTCCGGCGACGGCAGACGAACCAGTAAACCCTCGTACTCCTCCGCGTGGGAAACAACTGCCGAGTATTCCCTAGCTCCGTGTCGTTCCCTTCCTAGGCCTCGCCGTCGTCCACCGCCCTGGTGCTCTCGGCGCGGCCTGGTCAACGTGGTCAATGAACGACATCCATCGGAAGTGGAATGTACGTGGAGAGGCTGACGGTGGGTGTCGGTGTCAAACCGGCGGATCTCGGTAGGGGACGAGCGTGCGTCTAAGGCGGATGGTAACAGGAGGCAAGGGACACAATGTTTACCCAGGTTCGGGCCCTCACGATGGAGGTAATACCCTACTTACTGCTTGATTGATCTAGATGATATGAGTATTACAAGAATTGATCTACCACGAGATCGTAGAGGCTAAACCCTAGAAGTCTAGCCTATGATTATGATTGTGTATATCTATCGACTAGCCTGGCCTCGGTTTATATAATGCACCAGAGGCCTAGGATAACAAGAGTCCTAGCCGAATACGCCAGTGGGGAGGAGTCCTTGTCTCGATCGCCAAGTCTTGTGGAATCTTCCTTGTATGCGGCATTTGTCGGACAGCCCATGAGTATATGGCCATGGGGTTCCTCGGCCCAATCTAACTGATAGGGAGATGACGTGGTGAGTACCCCCTAGTCCAGGACATCGTCAGCAGCCCCCTGAACCGATCTTCAAGTTGGGGACGCTCCTCGATTCTTCCAAACTGTTCTTCATCTTCAGTCGTCGGTCTTGAAAACTGGTTCAACAAATCTTCTCATCTTCGATCTTGAGGATCGCCGAAGTGCATCCGAAGAGTTTACACGTTGGGTATCCGAGGAGCCCCTTTAAGCTTCCGGCCTTTATCAATGCCTTGTTATTTTTATGCCACGCCTCGGGTTTGAAGTTGTTCCCGGGAGGCAGTGTCCTCTTGCGTCCGACCTTCCAACGCCGAACTGCATTCGAGGTATCCTTTGCAGCCGAGCACCAATGCCGGACTGCTTCCGAGCTCCAACATCGGACTGTATCTGAGCCCCAACGTCGGACTGTATCCAAGCTCCAACGCCGGACTATATCCCAGATGCCATAGATCATCTTGGTACAAAAAAGTTGAAGGAGTGTAGCCGAGCTTAATGCCGGAAATGCCCTTTATGGAGCTAGCCGCTGGCGCCCAAGATTTATGCCGGCTGCCTCCGAGGTGGTGCACCACCCGACCATGAGCTGATTTTTTGTGAATATTTTTATTTGGTGCAGTTTATCCTCTGCCGAGATATATAGCCAGTATCCCTCAAGGTGTGTATCAGTCTAAAACCCGAGACGCACCTGAAGGAAAGCATAAAACCGTTGTTCCCAGTAGCCCCTGAGACTCAGGTCGATGCGCGAAATCGGCCTGAGGATCAACTCCTAGCTCGGCAGCATACATAGGAATAAAAACGCAGTGTAATATATTAGAGATAATAGTGACCGGCGAACGGGCCCTTGAGAGAGGGTCGTGAGAAGTCGCTGCGATATACTAGCTTGATGCCGGATAGGTCCATATGGTACCTATTATTGTCCGAAGACATGTATGCGCATAGTTCATTCAAGCCGAACACTGAGCACTTTGAATTCTCTGCATTGAATAAGCAATGCAGTAGCCCCGAGACAACTGGTCGGGTGGCAACACCAGATCAGGGGATCGATGTACGCCTTTAATATTTATAGATAATGAGCGCAAAGCCCAGTAGCCCCCGAGCCTTAATGTAGGCACGGGTGGCCGAATTAAGGATCGATATCCAGAGTAAAATCACAGATTATGTGCAATGATTCTATGTATCCAAGTACTTTACATCATTATTTTGACTCCATTGCGACCGTTTATCAGTTGAAAGTGGCCCATCGTCGGCTTCTACCCCTTGGTAGATACTACGAGGTGTTTCCGCACTAACAGAACAACCCTTAGCCGATGTCTCGGTGCCCGAAGGCGGTTGTGTTAGCGGAAACGAGGCAATCAGATATGCGGGCTTTATAACTTTCGCTTAGTCATAGGAGATTTAAACTTGGGAAGCTAGCTATGAGCCCGCGGTTAGTGTTCGGCGACATCCGAGGTTAAGCCGTAAACACATCGGCCAATGTTATGAACGACCCGTCATTCAAAATAGTCATCGGATCATTGACCAGTTTACGCCTATTGTGACAGTCAATTTTCGGCTTTCTCCACTGAGGTGCTTAACCATGTGAGCTGGAAGCACAATCGCAGTGGTTCTCCCTTTGCACACCTAGCCGAACAAAGCCGAACGTAGGAGGAAAGAACAGGAGCCGGGCAACCCAACTATTGACCGAAGACACAATTCGAAACCGATGCATATATGGCGATATCCGAGAATGTTTTTGCCGAATCCCTAAAGGTGTCTGGCGTTGCACTACGATACTAATGCTGGAAACGCACAAATAGTTTAAAAGTACCATAGGCTTGAAAAACCAAAAAAACTTCAGTAAAAACTGGACGTCCAAACTAAATCGAGTGTTCGGTGCCAAATCGAAAATTGGACTTAGAAAAAGAAAATTGTGTTTCCTGCCGTGCTTCATAATGACACATCCTATCTCAAGACTTCAAGCGGGTCATCCTACGGCTTTAACCTCCTTATCCCGAAGGCGGAGTGCTTCTCTGAGGCTAGTTTCGCAAACTGCACTTGAGAGAAGCAAGGCTATCCGGCTATTGACCACACACTTGCATCGAGAAAGGATTGATAGAAAAAAGACTTTGCAACGACCAAGAGGAAAACACTTAAATATAAAACGGCTCAAATAAAATTAAGATCACCCAAGTGACTTGGGTAAAAGAAAGATTGTTTGTACCGAAGTACTTGTATCATATCTATGTTCACCCGAACTTTAAACGCGTCTTAACCGACCGTCGGCTTCTCCCTCTTCGGTCAAAAGACCGAAAAGGGTTATATACTCCACCTGTCAAGAATATCGACGGTGTTTCCGGTAACCAGGCAATCAGGCCATAAGGCTGTAACAGACAAAGCGCGCTCAGGGAACTTATGGTATATTACGAACGAAGTGTAAGAAGCATCTTCGAAGAAAATAGTACCCCCACCGATACCTTTCTTCGGTTGCTCATTCCTACTATGAGACTTATGAAATAGATTTTTTGTACTCATGAGTTCCGTTGTGTGCCGACCATCATTGAAAATAGTAAGAGCGCTAGCTTTCGGCTTCACCCAGTCTGAGGTCCGGTTCGGGTGACTCGATCGTGACAATCGCAGAGGTGCTCCCTTTACTCCCTAGCCGAACAATCAGGAACGTAGGGGTAAACACAGGAGCAAGGCAACCCAGCTTGCAAATCACTTAGGTCAATATGGTGCATATTGTGGCATAATACACGAATAAGGAACGAAGCCGTACAAGTATAATCATATGCAAGAGGAAAAGCTCCGGCAAGGGAGCCCCCAAGTAATCTGGGTATTTGAATTTGTCCGTCACAAACAAAGTTTGGACAAGGGAAATTTTTTACAAGCAACTTTTTTCCGAAAAAGTATAATGCTTGGTCGAACCGAACACAAGTTAAAAATTTAAAACTTGGAGCATGAAGGCAACTTAGCTGGTTAATGTGTTCGGTATTGATGACGCGGTCCGAGCTTGATGCAGACAAGGTTCCATCCCCCAAGCCGGTCCCGAGGTGGCGGAGCAAAGAGCTCGGCACTCCGAAGTGGTGACATAGCACGGTCAATGCAGGTCGGCCGAGTGATGCCGAAGTCCCCGGCATGGGGTAATGAAGTGTTGACGAAGCCCCCCGTGCAGCCGAGGTGACGCCAAAGGATATAGTCCGGCTGGATCATTTTCATGTACACAAAAAATAGTGCAAACCGGAGATAATAGTAATAATAATAATTTAAAAAAATTGTTGCATAATAAAAAATTTATGCAAAGTGAGTAATAGAAGAGATATGGCCTGACGCCGAAGTCAATGTCCATGCAGGGCGTCAGCGTGATGCGGTAAAGGCGTGAAAAAAGCTGAATTCACAGGTCGGTACGAGTTCCGGATGCGGCGTTCGCCGGACTATGTACGGAAACTGGCCGAACCGCCATGCGACTGTCGTTAATGTGGCCACCATTTGATAGACCTATGTACATATGATGGGCAAACCAGAGTAATAATTCATTGGAAAAAATGAACACAAACAAGCAAAAAATACTAGGATTAATAGCACCTTGTTTATTGTTGTAGCAATCCAAAGAAAGGTGATTCCCAGAATTGGGACTCGATCCGCACACCCATTGCCTGATGGGCGATAAAGCGACGGCGTGGCGATCTTTGGCAAAGGTTGGCTCGCCGAGGCAAAGCCCTCGGTCCAGCTAACGTGATGGAGCTGGTCGGCTAGTGACGCCGAAGTCTCCGGAGTATAGGTTGATGAAGAGATGGCGAAGCCCCCGGTCCAGCCGAGATGTCGAAGTCTCGATGTCAACCGATGAGTCGAAGTAGGTCGGCATGATGGACACCGGCTTGAAGAAGCAACACTGCGGCCTTGCCGATGCAGGTCGTGACGTGGTCAATGTCGGCTTGGTGAAGCGACCGTGCGGCGATGCCGGTGTGCCTGCTCCGTGTAATCCGTGGGGCGGCGATGTTGATGATGATTTATACTTCGCGATGCTGGAATCTTGTTCGGCTTGCCGAGATGATGATCCGAAGAAGTTGAGCTCGGCTCAACAAAGCGACGACGTGTCTACGCAGGTCGGCAGCCTTGGAGTAATATTGTCGGACTGGTTTGACACCAGCATGATGGTGAAGATCATGTTCAAAAGATTTTAAAGTTAGTGGGATGTGTTTGAAAAAAAACAAAATACCCCATACAAAACTTCCTTCAAAAAGGATGTCTGAAATCCCGTTCATAAAAAAGATGAGTTTGGGTCGGATTCATTCTCGCGCAGAAAACAGATCCGGAAAGTGATGCACTAATCGGAAGGTTCCCGGAGTTTGTACGGTCGGATCGAGCTGAAATTTTGAGAGGTGGTAGATATAGGAATTCCGCAGCCGATCAATGGTTGGATCTTTCAAAGGACGTCCGAGCTAGAAGCTGGACACCACGCCCTAAACTCGTCCAGATTCCCGTCCAGATTTGACAGGGCTTCGGTATATCGCGGTTTGCCAGAGATTCCTCCATCGGAACTCGACGAACTTTTCCAGGGTTGTTGTAGACTCAATTCCGCACAATTCCACCAAAGCAATCGTAAAAACGACGCTTGAGGAGGCGGTGGCGGCGGATACAGGTTCGCTGTCCAGAAAAACAGCGCGGTCGCCCGAGGGCAATGTTGACGTTGAGCCCCCGGGCTCCCTGGATGATTCCTCCATGATCTTGATAGAGATCGGAGTTGAGGACGAAGGCCCTCATCCGAACATGACGATCGGAGGTAGGGCCTAGTCCTTGGTCTAGCCAAGGTGACCAGTCGGGATGGTGACGAAGATGCCGAAGTTGTAGTTGATCTGTAGGAGAGCCATCGACCTTTTGCCGAACACTCAGCGCAACTCTCAATGAATGCACCAATGTCGGTGTCAAAACCGGCGGATCTCAGGTAGGGGGTCCCGAACTGTGCGTCTAAGGCGGATGATAACAGGAGGCAAGGGACAGAATGTTTACCCAGGTTCGGGCCCTCACGATGGAGGTAATACCCTACTTCCTGTTTGATTGATCTTGATGATATGAGTATTACAAGAGTTGATCTACCACGAGATCGTAGAGGCTAAACCCTAGAAGTCTAACCTATGATTATGATTGTGTATATCTATTGACTAGCTTGGCCTCATTTTATATAATGCACCAGAGGCCTAGGATAACAAGAGTCCTAGCCGAATACGCCGGTGGGGAGGAGTCCTTGTCTTGATTGCCAAGTCTTGTGGAATCTTCCTTGTATGCGGCAGTGATAACCCACAAGTATAGGGGATGGCAACAGTTTTTGAGGGTAGAGTATTCAACCCAAATTTATTGATTCGACACAAGGGGAGCCAAAGAATATTCTCAACAATTAGCAGCTGAGTTGTCAATTCAACCACACCTGGAAACTTAGTATCTGCAGCAAAGTGTTTAGTAGAAAAGTAATATGATAGTGGTGGTACTTGATAACAAAAGTAAAGACACCAAAAGTAATGTTTTGGTATTTTGTAGTGATTATAACGATGGCAGCGGAAAGTAAATAATTGAGAACCAGTATATGGAAAGCTCGCAGGCACCGGATCAGTGATGGATAATTATGCCGGATGCGGTTTGTCATGATAACATAGAGTGACACAGAACTAGCTCCAATTCATCAATGTAATGTAGGCATGTATTCCGAATATAGTCATACGTGGTTATGGAAAAGAACTTGCATGAGATCTTTTGTCCTACCCTCCCGTGGCAGCGGGGTCCTATTGGAAAATAAGTGATATTAAGGCCTCCTTTTAATAGAGAACCGGAACAAAGCATTAGCACATAGTGAATACATGAACTCCTCAAACTATGGTCATCACCGAGAAGTATCCTGATAATTGTCACTTGAGGTTGTCGGATCATAACACATAATAGGTGACTATAGACTTGCAAGATAGGATCAAGAACACACATATATTCATGACAACATAATAGGTTCAGATCTGAATTCATGGCACTTTCGGGCCCTAGTGACAAGCATTAAGCATAGCAAAGTCATAGCAACATCAATCTCGAACATAGTGGATACTAGGGATCAAACCCTAACAAAGCTAACTCGATTACATGATAAATCTCATCCAACCCATCACCGTCCAGCAAGCCTACGATGGAAGTACTCACGCACGGCGGTGAGCATCATGAAATTGGTGATGGAGGATGGTTGATGATGACGACGGCGATGAATCTCCCTCTCCGGAGCCCCGAACGGACTCCAGATCAGCCCTCCCGAGAGAGATTAGAGCTTGGCGGCAGCTCCGTATCGTAAAACACGATGATTTCTTCTCTCTGATTTTTTTCTCCCCGAAAGCCAATATATAGAGTTGGAGTTGGCGTCAGAAGGTGTTCAGGGGGCCCATGAGGTAGGGGGGCGCGCCCCCCACCCTCATGGATAGGGTGTGGGCCCCCTGGTCTTCATCTTTGGCGAGGATTTATTATTATTTTTTCTAAGATATTCCACGGAGTTTCAGGTCATTCCGAGAACTTTTGTTTTCTGCACATAAAACAACATCATGGCAATTCTGCTGAAAATAGCGTCAGTCCGGGTTAGTTCCATTCAAATCATACAAGTTAGAGTCCAAAACAAGGGCAAAAGTGTTTGGAAAAGTAGATCTGACGAGACGTATCAACTCCCCCAAGCTTAAACCCTTGCTTGTCCTCAAGCAATTCAGTTGATAAACTGAAAGAGAAAAAGAAAAACTTTTACAAACTCTATTTGCTCTTGTTGTTGTACCTATGTCAAGCCAGCATTCAGGTTTTAAGCAAAGATCATAACTAACCACATTTGCAATAACTCCTAGGTCTCATGTTTACTCATATCAATAACATAATCAGCTAGCAAGCCATATAATAAATCTCGGATGACAACACTTTCTCAAAATAATCATAATATGATATAACAAGATGGTATCTCGCTAGCCCTTTCTGAGACCGCAAAACATAAATGCAGAGCACCTTCAAAGATCAAGGACTGACTAGACATTGTAATTCATGGTAAAAGAGATCCAATCATAGTCATACCCGATATAAATTAATAGTAATGAATGCAAATGACAGCTGTGCTCTCCAGCTAGTGCTTTTAATAAGAGGGTGATGACTCAACATAAAAGTAAATAGATAGGCCCTTCATGATTGGGGAAGCAGGGATTTGTAGAGGTGCCAGAGCTCGGTTTTGAAATAGAGATAAATTATATTTTGAGCGGCATAATTTCATTGTCAACATAACAACTAAGAGATGACGATATCTTCCATGCTAAACAAATTATAGGCGGTTCCCAAACAGAATGGTAAAGTTTATACTCCCCCTCCTCCACAAGCATCAATCCATGGCTTGCTCGAAACAACGAGTGCCTCCAACATTCAACGGGTCCCAGGGGGAGTTTTGTTTGCAATTTTTTTTATTTAGTTTTTATAAAGCATGGGACTGGGCATCCCGGTGACCAGCCATTTTCTCGTGAATGAGGAGCGGAGTCCACTCCTCTTGAGAATAACCCGCCTACACGGAAGATAAGGGCAGCCCTAGTTGATATATGAGCTATTCGAGCATGCAAAACAGAATGTTTATTTGAAGGTTTAGAGTTTGGCACATACAAATTTACTTGGAACGGCAGGTAGATACCGTATATAGGAAGGTATGGTGGACTCATATGGAATAACTTTGGGGTTTAAGGGATTGGATGCACAAGCAGTATTCCCGCTTAGTACAAGTGAAGGCTAGCAAATGACTGGGAAGCGACCAACTAGAGAGCGACAACAGTCATGAACATGCATTAAATTTAATAAAAATTGAATACAAGCATGAGTAGGATATAATCCACCATGAACATAAATATCGTGAAGGCTATGTTGATTTATTTCAACTACATGTGTGAACATGTGCCGAGTCAAGTCACTTAAATCATTCAAAGGAGGATACCACCCCATCATACCACATCACAACCATTTTAATAGCATGTTGTACGCATAAGGTAAACCATTATAACTCATAGCTAATCAAGCATGGCACAAGCAACTATGATCTCTAATTGTCATTGCAAACATGTTTATTCATAATAAGCTGAATCAAGAACGATGAACTCATCATATTTACAAAAACAAAAGAGGTCGAGTTCATACCAGCTTTTCCATCTCAGTCAGTCCATCATATATCATCATAATTGCCTTTCACTTGCACGACCGAACGATGTGAATAATAATAAGAGTGCACGTGCATTGGACTAAGCTGGAATCTACGAGCATTCAATAAAAAGGAGAAGACAAGTCAATATGGGCTCTTGGTTAAATCAACAATGATGCATATAAGAGCCACTTCAACAATTTAATCATGGTCTTCTCCCATCGACCCCCAAAGAAAAGAAAAGAAATAAAAACTATTTACACGGGAAAGCTCCCAACAAGCAAAAGAAGAACGGGAAATATTTTTGGGTTTTCTTTTTAATTATTACTACTACAGCAGGAAAAATAAACTACTACTATTTTTTTTGGTTTTTCTAAGGTTTATTAAATAGACAAGAAGAAAGCAGGAAAAAGAAAATAAACTAGCATGGATATTATAGTGAAAGAGTATGAGCACCGGCATCTAGCAATGAGTGTGTGTGAACATAAATGTAATGTCGGTGAGAAGTACGTACTCCCCCAAGCTTAGGCTTTTGGCCTAAGTTGGTCTATTGCCGAGGATAGCTTTGGCGGATACCCGTAGGTGTAGTTGGGGTCATCTTGCGATGAAGAAGACTCGATCGCCCTTTGGTCAGCAACCGCCTTAGGATCCCAAGAATAAACAGACTGTCGTGGAGGCTCATCTTGTGGTTCCGGTTCCGGGGCTGGTGCAGGATTCCGATAGGCTTGAACGGCCGCCCACGGAACGATTTGAGGACCTGAAGACAAGCTAAACAAAGAGGGAGCAGGCAAAGTAATAGTCTCAGGGTGATGTTTATCAAAGTACAATTTATATTTAAGCTCCCCTTCCTTGCCCTTAACAAGAAAATCATGCGCTAGCATACTCTTATAATCTAAATAAGCACGGGGCAAAGACGTTTCTTCTTTCTCCAAATGCCTAATAGGTATATCAAAATATTCAGCTAGGCGTGAAGCATAAATGCCTCCAAAGATGGGGCCCTTAGTATGCAGTTCAGACTTAACCGTCTAGCAACAATTCCACCCATACTAACAGAGTTGTTGCGGTATAAACCATGGAACAAAATAATAATATCAGGAACACTAAGGTTTCCACAGTTCCCGCGACCAATCAAGCAACGGCTAGCAAATAAGGCAAAGTAGCGTAAAACAGGAAAATGTATGCTAGTAATTCTTGCATCAGAAACCTTTCTGGTTTCTCCCACAGTGATAGTGTTAATGAAAGCTTCTACTTCATTACGGTGTGGTTCATCTAAGGTGACCTCAAAGGGTATTTTGCAAACCTCGCAAAATTCAGCTAATGGCATCTCCTTAACAACGTCATATAAATGAAACTCTACTGAAGGAGGTGATTTCTTAGGGAAAAAGTAGAAGTTCTGCACAAAAGTATTTGTGAGTAAGAGATACTGATGACGTTAGTCGCGGAGGAAGTCGGTGAGGCCGGAGTTCTGAATTAATAGATAGAAATCCTAATAAATCCTGGCTCTCCTCAAGAAGTCATCGGAAGGCCATTAACATGACCGGACCTCCGCGGTACGAGGCAAATTAAATTTGGGCTTCTGCTCTTCTTCCTTTTGTTTTTCCTTCGAGCTTATTTCGACGAGCCCCTCAAAAGTCTCTTCATTATTTTCTGAAATAATCTAAATTTTTAGTAACTTCAAACAAAAGTGAACCAACTTCAATAAAATTGATAGCAACTACTCCTACAAGTGCCTAGAGCCTATATCAAGCATTAGAACTACTTGGAACCATATAAATTTGACATGCAAGCTCAAGAACATGGTCACCTATGTAGCACAAATTTGCAATGAATAAAGCACTAGAATAAAAACTAATTGGACCAATGGAGGAGTCACATACCAAGGAACAATCTCCCCAAGCAGTTTTGCGAGAGGTGCTTTGAGCAAGGAGATCGAAAATCACAACAAAAGTGGCTGGAACTCGTGCTTGAGTTGGTTTTTCGGGTTTGTGTGAGGTAGAGGAAGAAGATGGGTGCAGGGATAAGTGGAGGTGGGCCACCATGGGCCCACGAGGCAGGGGGCGCGCCCAGGGGGGTTGGGCGCGCCCTCCACCCTCGTAGCCAGGTGGCAGCTCCCCCCGCGGTAATTTTTGTACTAAAAATCCTCAAATATTCCCGAAAAAATCATATTAAATTGGCATGGCATTCTGAGGACTTTTATTTTCGGGATATTTTTATATTGCATGGATAAATCAAGAAACAGACAGAAAAATACTATTTTACTTTATTTCTACTAAATAACAAAAAATATAACGAGGGTACAGAAAGTTGTGCTTCTAGTTTCATCCATCTCATGCTCATAAAAAAGATTCCACTAACAAGGTTGATCAGGTCTTGTTAACAAACTCATTCCGACTAACATGGAACCGGAGAAATTTCGAATAACACTATGTTATCTCAACGGGGATATGGACATCCCCAATAATAAGTATATCATATTTCTTCTTGACAGTAGGGAGAGGAAATTCAAAACCTCCAAATATAATCGATGGAATTTTTCCAATAGAGTTGATACTATGAACTTGAGGTTGTTTCCTCGGAAAGTGTACTGTATGCTCATTACCATTAACATGAAAAGTGACATTGCCCTTGTTGCAATCAATAACAGCCCCTGCGGTATTAAGGAAAGGTCTTCCAAGAATAATAGACATACTATCATCCTCGGGAATATCAAGAATAACAAAGTCCGTTAAAATAGTAACGTTTGCTACCACAACAGGCACATCCTCACAAATACCGACAGGTATAACAGTTGATTTATCAGCCATTTGCAAAGATATTTCAGTAGGTGTCAACTTATTCAAGTCAAGTCTACGATATAAAGAGAGAGACATAACACTAGCACCGGCTCCAAGATCACATAAAGCAGTTTTAACATAATTTCTCTTAATGGAGCATGGTATAGTAGGTACTCCTGGATCTCCAAGTTTCTATGGTATTCCACCCTTAAAAGTATAATTAGCAAGCATAGTAGAAATTTTAGATTCCGGTATCTTTCTTTTATTTGTAACAATATCTTTCATATATTTAGCATAGGGATTCATTTTGAGCATATCAGTCAATCGCATACGCAAAAAGATGGGTCTAATCATTTCAGCAAAGCGCTCAAAATCCTCATCATCCTTTTTCTTGGATGGTTTCGGAGGAAATGGCATGGGTTTCTGAACCCATGGTTCCCTTTGTTTACCATGTTTCCTAGCAACAAAGTCTCTTTTATCATAACGTTGATTCTTTGATTGTGGGTTATCAAGATCAACAATGAGGTTCAACTTCTACATCATTATCATTACTAGGTTGAGCATCATCATGAACATCATCATTAACATTTTCACTAGGTTCATGTTCATTACCAGATTGTGTTTCAGCATCACACATGGAGATATCATTTGGATTCTCAGGTGGTTCAGCAATAGGTTCACTAGACGTTTGCAAAGTCCTATCATTTTTCTTTTTCTTCCTTTTAGAAGAACTAGGTACATCAATATTATTCCTCTGAGAATATTGCTCGATTCTCTTAGGGTGGCCTTCAGGATACAAAGGTTCCTGAGTCATTCTACCAGTTCTACTAGCCACTCTAACAGCATAATCATTTTTCTTACTATTCATTTCATCAAGCACTTCTTTCTGAGCTTTAAGTACTTGTTCTACTTGAGTGGTAACCATAGAAGCATGTTTGCTAACAAGTTTTAGTTCACCTCTAATATTAGCCATAAAGTCACCCAAGTGTTTAATCATATTGGAATCATATTTCAATTGTCTACCAAAATAAGCATTAAAATTATCTTGTTTGACAATAAAATTATCAAACTCATCCAAGCATTGTCTAGCAGACTTATAATGAGGAATATCACCTTCATCAAATCTATAGAGAGAATTTACCTTTACTACCTGTGTCGGGTTATCGAGATCGGGAGGTTCTTCAATAAGTAATGGATCAATGTCATAAGTTTCTTCAACAGGCGGTAGATTAAGACCATGTATTTCTTCAATAGGAGGTAAATTCTTAACATCTTCAGCTTTAATACCTTTTTATTTCATAGATTTCTTTGCCTCTTGCATATCTTCGGGACTGAGAAATAGAACACCTCTCTTCTTCGGAGTTGGTTTAGGAAGGCTCAGTAATTGGCTCAGGAGCTGTCTCAGTAGTTGCCCAATTATTTTCATTTGTCAACATATTATTCAATAGACTTTCCGCTTCATCCGGTTTTCTTTTCCTGAAAAGAGTACCGGCACAACTATCCAGGTAATCTCTAGAAGCATCGTTTAGTCCATTATAAAAGATATCAAGTATTTCAGGTTTCTTAAGAGGATGATCAGGCAAAGCATTAAGTAACTTGAGAAGCCTCCCCCAAGCTTGTGGGAGACTCTCTTCTTTAATTTGCACGAAGTTGTATATTTCCCTCAAAGCAGCTTGTTTCTTATGAGCAGGGAAATATTTACTAGAGAAGTAATAAATCATATCCTGGGGACTATGCACAAAACCAGGATCAAGAGAATTAAACCATATCTTAGCATCACCCTTTAATGAGAACAAAAATATTTTGAGTATATAAAAGTAGTGTGATCTCTCATCATTATTAAACAGGGCAGCTATATCATTTAACTTAGTAAGATGTGCCACAACAATTTCAGATTCATAGCCATAAAAAGGATCAGATTCAACCAAAGTAATTATAACTGGATCAATAGAAAATTCATAATCCTTATCGGGAACACAAATAGGTGAAGTAGCAAAAGCAGGGTCAGGTTTCATTCTTTCTCTAAGAGATTCTTTGTTCCATTTAACTAGCAGCCTCTTAAGTTCGTATCTATCTTGGCATGCAAAAATAGCTGTTGAAGGTTCCATATCAAAAAGATAACCCTCAGGAATAGCAGACATATCTTCATCATCACTTTCATCAATATTATCAATTTCAATAGTTTCTCTTTCTCTAGACCTAGAAATTTGTTCATCAAGAAATTCACCAAGGGGCACAGTAGTATCAAGCATAGAAGTAGTTTCATTATAAGTATCATGCATAGCAGAAGTGGCATCATCAATAAAATGCGACATATCAGAACGAATAGCAGAAGAAGGTTTAGGTGTCGCTAGCTTACTCATAACAGAAGGTGAATCAAGTGCAGAGCTAGATGTCAGTTCCTTACCTCCCCTCGTAGTTGAGGGATAAATTTTTGTCTTAGCGTCTTTCAAGTTCTTCATAGTGTCTAGCAGATATAAATCCCAAGTGACTCAAAGAATAGAGCTACGCTCGCCGGCAACGGCGCCAGAAAAAGGTCTTGATAACCCACAAGTATAGGGGATCGCAAAAGTTTTCGAGGGTAGAGTATTCAACCCAAATTTATTGATTCGACACAAGGGGAGCCAAAGAATATTCTCAAGTAATAGCAGCTGAGTTGTCAATTCAACCACACCTGGAAACTTAGTATCTGCTGACAAAGTGTTTAGTAGCAAAGTAATATGATAGTGGTGATAACTTGGTAACAAAAGTAAAGACTGACAAAAGTAATGTTTTTGGTATTTTGTAGTGATTGTATGTGATAGCAGCGGAAAGTAAATAAGCGAGAACTAGTATCACGGAAAGCTCGTAGGCACGGATCGATGATGGATAATTATGCGGATGCAGTTCGGCATGTAACGATCATAACATAGGATGACACGTAACTAGCTCCAATTCATCAATGTAATGTAGGCATGTATTCCGAATATAGTCATACGTGCTTATGGAAAAGAACTTGCATGACATCTTTTGTCCTACCCTCCCGTGGTAGCGGGGTCCTATTGGAAACTTAAGGGATATTAAGGCCTCCTTTTAATAGAGAACCGGAACAAAGCATTAGCACATAGTGAACACATGAACTCCTCAAACTATGGTCATCACCGAGAAGTATCCTGATTATTGTCACTTCGGGGTTGTCGGATCATAACACATAATAGGTGACTATAGACTTGCAAGATAGGATCAAGAACACACATATATTCATGAAAACATAATAGGTTCAGATCTGAATTCATGGTACTCGGGCCCTAGTGACAAGCATTAAGCATAGCAAAGTCATAGCAACATCAATCTCGAACATAGTGGATACTAGGGATCAAACCCTAACAAAGCTAACTCGATTACATGATAAATCTCATCCAACCCATCACCGTCCGGCAAGCCTACGATGGAATTACTCACGCACGGCGGTGAGCATCATGAAACTGGTGATGGAGGATGGTTGATGATGACGACGGCGATGAATCCCCCTCTCCGGAGCCCCGAACGGACTCCAGATCAGCCCTCCCAAGAGAGATTAGGGCTTGGCGGTGGCTCCGTATCGTAAAACGCGATGATTTCTTCTCTCTGATTTTTTCTCCCCGAAAGCCAATATATAGAGTTGGAGTTGGCGTCGAAAGGTGTCCAGGGGGCCCATGAGGTAGGGGGGCGCACCCAGGAGGGGGGGGCGCCCCCCACCCTTGTGGACAGGGTGTGGGCCCCCTGGTCTTCATCTTTCGTGAGGATTTTTTATTATTTATTCTAAGATATTACATGGAGTTTTAGGTCATTCCGAGAACTTTTGTGTTCTGCACATAAAACAACATCATGGCAATTCTGCTGAAAACAGCGTTAGTCCGGGTTAGTTCCAATCAAATCATACAAGTTAGAGTCCAAAACAAGGGCAAAAGTGTTTGGAACAGTAGATACGACGGAGACGTATCCGGCAGCTGTCCGGACTAGCCCATGAGTATACGACCATGGGGGTCCTAGTCCAGGACACCGTCACTGGGTCCACGGCCACACGCAAGGAAATGCCTCCTTATTAGGCGCAAAATAATGATTCATCTACCTGACATCTAGGACCCACAGGAAGGGCCTCTGTATTTCGCGAAAAAAACGTTCCCCCCGCTGACAGGTCGGACCCACCAGCTATATCTTCGCACGCAAGGAAGTGCCTCCTTATTACGCCCAAAAAATACATACCCCCCTGCTGGGTGGGACCCACCATATTGTTGGGCTGACTTGTGGGCCTACTAAGTTGACGGGGACGGAGGGCTTTGTCAACTTAGTCAATACTCCAGTGACCGTATGATGTCCATCCAACGGCCATAGTGCTTCTTCAACCTCTGGTCTTCTTGCTCCAGCCGCCCAAAGCAGCGCCGGTCGTGCCGCCTGCTCCTTCCTCCCGTGGCCGGCTGTGCTACCGCGGAGGCCTCACCGCCCGCATACTACTCCCACCACTTGCCAGGCCATCCCTCCACTCACCCACACCCCCTGTTATTCTGCGACGACGACAGCCTCACACCGCAGCCGAACCAGTGAATGCTCGTTGTCGTGGTTTTGTCACGACAGATGTCCTCATGAAAGGACTTAGTCGTGGAGCCATCGCTACGGGTTAGCTTGAAGGGGTTAAAGCGGACACAAGGACGCAAGAGAATTTATACTAGTTCGGCCCCTTTGATGAAGGTAAAAGCCTACGTCTAGTTGTGATGGAATTAATGGGGGTTTCGATGGCTAGGGAGCAAACAAGCTTCGCCTAAGTCTCGAGTTGTTCTCAGTTGTCCTGAATCGCCACCAGGTCGTCCCCTTATATACATGGGTGACACCCGTCGGTTTGCAGAGTCTCGAGACCGGCTCATAGAGGTGTCCGATTCGGTCTCTAGTATTTCTAACTTACAACACAAGTTACATACTAATGCCGGTTTACGGCTACAACCCTTAAACCTGTTCTGGGCCTTGGGCCCTTATAGAATATCCTCACGGGCTTCAAGCATACTTGACTACTGATCAAGTTAACCAGGCCTCTCCTGGCCGGTTTACGTCCAGTAGTAATATCCCCAACATTAGGCCCCAGATTGATTTGGACAGGTTCATGTCGATCCTTAGTAAAAAACTTCGTTTTCAACATCCTCTGGGTTAAACCGCCGTGACGTCATCTTCTCAGATTGTGGTGAACCGGCATGACGTCATCTGTCGTAAAGAACTGTATATAGCATCTTTTCATTAATGGGTCTGCAACAATCGAGGCGACAGCTCCGCTTCCAAACTTGCGGCCCCTTGATTTTTGCGCCTGACACACATATCTCTTGCCTTTATAAATAGACCGAAGGGTCATTTCTTTTTTCCCCTTCGTGCCCCTCTGCTTCGTCTTCCTTGTGCCGCCCAGCTTCGGAGCTCCGCCGCCGCCGTCAACTTCTACACCAAGCTTGGCCGCTGCATCACCCTAAACATACCAGAGCATCACGGCGACCTTCCGCTTCTTCCTCAGCCCCGGTAAGTTTTCTATCCTTTCACCATAGATCTGTTCTAGGGTTTCCAAGTTCTTCGGTGCTCATCGCTTGCTTCTTGCTCATATGATAACTTTTAGTTAAGTCTACGAATCCTTGTTCTGCGTAGAGGTAGTTTTTTAGCATCCGCTGTCACCTGCACATCTCAAGGTCATAGATCTCCCTGCGTCCTTGCTCATTGATTCGGTACCGCTCCGTTTTTGGACCTTGAATATTTATTTCTTTTCTGAATATGCTCTAGATCCAAAACTGTGACAAGCTTTTGTGAAACCTGTTTTCGCACATCCACTCTTGATTCATCAATGTTTCAGACCAGGCGGGTTAACTTTGTAGAGAAATTGACAATTCGGCATATACCATTAGTCCACTGCTTGAACCGCCAAGGTTTTCCGGTTATGTATTGCCACCTTGCAGAACTCCGGTTTATAAGCAACTTCTTCCGGTTTAACAATGAATGTATCAATATATAGCCTTCCAACATATTCTTGAACCGGTATTACTGCCTTGCAGATTGTATCATGGCCAAGCAAGTGTACGAGTGTAACTGGGTCCCTTCTCGAGTGACTGAAACTCAACTGGATAACTTAGTCCCCACCGGCGCTTTAGGCAAAAAAGACGCCATTCACTGGAGGGTCCCTGGTCCGGAGAGTTCTCCAGAACCCAAGGATGGAGAAGTTGTTGTTTTTGCTGATCATTTAGCCCGGGGCTTCAGTCCACCCGGTTCAAAGTTTTATCGGGATGTCTTGGCCAACTTCCAACTGCGTCCACAAGACATTGGCCCCAACTCCATAACCAATATCTGTCACTTTCAAGTGCTCTGTGAGGTGTTTTTTCAAGAGGATCCCACAGTTGAATTGTTCAGAGATTGCTTCCATCTAAACCGCCGCACTAAATTTTCTGATGGTCCCAACACTGAGTTGGGTGGTGTGGCGATTCAGAAGCGGACAGAGGTCACTTACCCTCACGCCAAACTGCACATCCATCCCAAAGAGTGGAATTCAACATGGTTTTACTGCAAAGATACCTCTCCTGAGGGAGAAAATCCTTTACCGGGTTACCGTCCGGAGCGGCTAAGCAACACACATCCCCTCCCTCACAGACTGACTGCTAAGGAAAGAAGCAAATATGCCCCTCAACTATCCAAGCTCCGGGCCTTCATGGCCAACGGGTTGATAGGAGTTGATCTTGCTCGCTGCTGGATATCTTGGAGTATACTGCCCCTAAGCTTGCACTCCGGTTTGATGTGCAAATACACAGAAGATGTGAAAGACCCTCTACGACATATTGAGATCCAGCTGACAGACGATGAAGTTACTGAAGCTGTTAAAAGGATGTTAAATGAACCGGAAGCTGCTTGCACCCAAACCAGCCTGGCTCCCTTTTCGGACATTAACAAACCGCCAGCCGTAAGACTCATATCTTATGCCTTTATAAAATCTGACTGTGTTTAAGTACTCTTTGTTGATATTAACATCTTTCAAACAAGGTGATGATCCATTTTGGAGCAGGAAGACTCCACAAGAAAAACCGGTGGCAATAACCCGGCCCAAGACCAAAGTTTTGAAGAATCCAGCAAATAGAAAGAAAACCACTGCCTCCTCCGATCCACCAGCTGACGATGATGTGGGTAATCTGGATCCTGTGGTAGAACTTGACTCACTTGGTCTATTATTTACACGCCTTATTGATAATGATTATTGCCAGGATGATGTTGAAGCTAGTCATGCTACTGTTGTAGAGGTAATCGCTCTTTCTTCCGATTCAAACCCTTTACCTTCAGTAAAAATCCGTCAGGCGAGACGGAAAGTTAAATTTTCTCATCCTCTTGCTTACTTGGATCAAAACTTTCTTATGAAGACACAACAGCATGAAGCTCGTTGCGCAACCCGGCACAGCGGCCAGGTAGTCACCTCCACCGGTTTACCGAACAGTCCAGTTCGGAAACGCCGTTCAGAGGTCTCTAACTGTTTCGTCAATGCTTATCCTAAAGCGGGTTGCATTCAGCAACCTCTTAATCCATCTGACTACGATTATCGGTGACTTCTCATTCTTCCTCTGGCGAGTCGACAGGCACCCAACTCCACCACTCAAGGCGGTGCTTGGGTGAGCCATATTCTCGATAATGATGTTTGATATACCACTTTCAATGTTCATTGGACTGATCCATCTTTTTCCTTTCAGGGCCAAGCCTAGGCCAAGCAAGAAAGCTCGCCTGGACAAAGCGGCAGAAGACGATGCTCCTGAACCGACCCAAATACCACATCCTGAGGAACACATCCAGGATGATATGCTGACCGACCCACCATTGCAAGATCATGATGTTACTGTTGAAGAGGCACATGTTGATACCACCGGCCCTTCAATTCAACCCACGAGTCCTGCTCAAACTGACAAGACAACGAGTCCACCAAAGCCTACGGATAAACCGGCGACCCGGTCTAACCGCGAAGCCAAGGATGACGATGTTGTTATGCGGCTTTTGCCATTCCGAGCCAGGTAATCCTGTCGCCTTGTCCAAGCACACTGCAAAGGATGAGTTTACTGCGTTTGGTAAAGGCAAGTGGAATGCCGATTTGGCAACTTATGCCGCGTTGAATCCCCAAGATCTTCATTCTGGTTATCTGAACCGGTTATATACCAGCCGTGATTATGAAGCCGGTTTGGTAAATATGATGAAGGACAAATATGAGGTAAATTCCATATGACTCCCTGCTTGTATATTTCAATCTGTCAACTCTAATAGCCCCCAAGGGACGGTTTAAGATGTGAACTTTAAGCCGGGACTTCCCAATATAATCCTGAGCAAAGGTGTACTTTTGGGAAAGTAGCCCCCAAGGGCCGGTTCAACTTAATGTAGTTAAACTGGGACTTTTATAAGAAATTCAGTATCCCTCAAGGACAAAGCAAATAAGCATTAGCCCCCAAGTGCCAATCTTAATACTTGTATTGAGCTTGGGACTTGATATACAGAAATTGTAGAATGAACAGCAAATATGCATTAGCCCCCAAGTACCAAAGACATAACTTGTTATGGGGTTGGTACTTCAAGTCTGCACCTTAATGTTTATCAAATGACTTTCTGTATGTAGGCTGATCTGAACAAGAAAGAAAACCAAATCACTGATCTCCAAGAAAATGTGAAATCCCAGCAAGCTGAAACCTCCAAAGCAAAGAATGAATTGACCAGCGCTTTAAGCGTCATGGAAAAGATTAAGGAGGGCTTTAACAAGGAGCGGGCGGATTGGGCCACTGAAAAGGCCGCTTTAACTCAACAGGCAGAAAATGCTGAAGCTGCCCTTAAACTGGTGGTGGATGAACTGACCAGTGTAAAGCGGCAAGTGCATGCCATGACCGCCGCTGTCTTTGGTAAGCCTTGTTTGATTTCTGACATAATGAAGCTTTCTCATGTAATTGCCGGTTTATTGACACTTTGAATGATATAGGGACACGCATTGGCCACTTGGGATCAGATGTGCGGAAGAAATTGAAAGCCTCTTATACATTGATAGAGCAACTCTATCTTGGTGCTTAGCCGGATCATCAGCACCGCTTCTCATAACAACCCGGCGCCGACCTTGATCCAGGACACCCTTAAAAGGTTGTCAATGCTTCCTGCCTGGTTTGAAGAATTAAAGAAATCTGCTGCTAGAACCGGTGCCATAAACGCCTTAATCCGGGCCAAAGCATGGGTGCCGGATTTTGATCCTGTTGAAGCGGCGCAGGGCTTCCCAAGCTTAAAGGAAGACGGGACATAATTCAACGAAGAGGATCTCCGAGTGATAAACCGGGAAGTGCGCCCTTTGGCTTGCCAATTGGTTGAAGAGGCGAATCTGTCTCACTATCAAGCCCAATATGATGGAGAAAATAAACGAGTGCATGCACCAATTCCTGAAGCGGAGAACCTTATACCGCCAATCCGTAAGCATACTTATGCTCCTAATATTGAACCGTTGTTGCTGATCAATGATGAAGCCGTATTCCAAGCATTAATGGGAATCGACTGGACAACTGTTGATTTCCAGCCGCTGGGTAGGGAATCAGAAGTTGAAACGGCGCAGGATGACCCGCAACCATCAGGCCAAGCTGGCGATCAAGCATAACCGGAGGCCGGTTTACATTACTGCTTCCTTATGTTATGCCAAAAAACAATTATCTTATCTGGGCACTGTGTTGCCTTGTAATAGACTAGTTGCCACACTTTGTGTTGATATGTCTTCGTGCATATTTATTGCAATTTATGTTTTTGCTGAATCATCAACCTTAAACTGTTGTCTGCAGCAAAAAGCTTAAAACGCCATGGTGGTTGTATCACCCGGCGGGTCATCATATCCATGTATATGAAATTAAAGATAACACTTTAGATTAATCATATGATAAAATATGGGAATATATGATACCTGCCATCGTAGGGCATGAAGTTGGATGTGCCAATCTTGAAGCGGAGTTGTAAGAAACCCGCTCTACTGAAGGAGAAAACAGCTCCTGTGTATATAAGGTCGGTTTACCAGGTAAACCGTTCCGGGTTAAGATGAACCCCAGTGTTACTCCATAATAGGATGTTTATCAAAAATCAAACCGGGCAAAAGTGTCTCCGGATGAAAAACAAACAGTGCTCCGTCAACTGATAGTCGAATCGGTTTAACAATTGTCGGTTTAAGAACACAACAAGAGAAATATGCAAAAAGACAAACAAATTTCAAGCAAAGACAAAATCTTTTGCGAAAAGAGGCTGTTTGAGCCGATCAAGTGGCATTACCATGGTCGGACACGACCAAGCTCCCAATAGGCATAGCTATGGTTCATGTCAGCCAGGTCCCCAAATGATGCAGTGGCATTATGCCGATCAAGAGGTGTAGCGATGGTTGGGTTCGACCAAAGCCCCAAGTGATTACGTGGCCTTAGGCCGATCAAGAGGTGTGACTGGTTCAGACGTGACCAAGTCCCCAAGTGATCTCGTGGCTTTCGCCTATCAAAAGGTGTTGCATTGGTTCAGACACGACCAAGCCCCCAAGTGACATGATATAAAGCTTTGTTAAAAAGCTAACTCAAGAGGTAAACCGGAGACCGCTTTAAGACAAAAACTCCGTGTAACCACTCATGATGTAAAAATAACAGAGACCCCGCTTTAGCTAAGGCTCCGGTTTATTGTATTGATCATAATATATACATTATCATAATATGTACATAAGTAGAGCCTATGGCTCAAGTATAGTAGGGCCCAAGATGAGCTATGTTCCACGGCCTATTGGTCTCCTCCTCTGATGTACGTGATTCTTTATGCTCTCGAATATCAATCAGATAGTATGACCCGTTGTGCAGATTCTTGCTGACCACGAAAGGTCCCTCCCAAGGTGGGGATAGCTTGTGCATACAGTCTGGTCTTGGATGAGCCGGAGCACCAAATCTCCTTCTTGAAAGGTTCTGGTTCTAACTCGGGCGATTTGTGATAGCGACGAAGATCGTGCTGGTAAATAGCCGAACGGGCAGCTGCAATGTCACGCTCCTCATCCAACAGGTCCAAAGCGTCTTGCCGAGCTACCTCGTTGTCCGCTTCAACATAAGCTGCTACATGAGGTCAATCATGACGGATATCACTGGGGAGAACCGCCTCCGCTCCGTAGACCATGAAGAACGGTGTGTATCCTGTCGATCTGTTGGGCGTAGTATTGGTGCTCCATAATACAGATGGTAACTCCTCAACCCAACAACCCCGCGTCCGCTGCAAAGGAACCATAAGCCGGGGTTTGATGCCTCGTAAGATATCTTGGTTAGCTCTCTGCTGGCCATTGGGTGGGTGAGCCAGCGATGAAACGTCAAGCGGATGTGCTCACGTTCACAGAACTCCTTCATAGCACCCTTAGATATATTGGTACCATTATCAGTAATGATACTGTGTGGAAAAGCCAAACCGGAAAATCAACTTTTTAATGAATTGAATCGCCATGGCTGCATCACACTTGCTGATGGGCTCCGCTTCCACCCACTTTGTAAATTTGTCAACCGCCACCAAGAGGTGGGTCTTCTTGTCCTTGGACCATTTGAAAGGCCCAACCATATCCAGCCCCCAAGTCGCAAACGGCCAAGTAATTGGAATCATCCTCAATTCTTGAGTCGGTACATGAGCGCGTCTTGAGAACTTCTGACAGCCGTCACATCGCCTAACCAGGTCCTCCGCATCAGCATGAGCAGTCAACCAATAAAAACCGTGACGAAACACCTTAGCCACCAGAGATTTTGAACCGGCGTGGTGACCACAATCTCCTTCGTGGATTTTGCGCAAGATCTCACAACCTTCCTCTAGCGACACACAACGTTGAAACGCTCCGACTTAATCGCAATGATGCAACTCGCCATTGACAATAGTCATGGACTTGGATCGCCAGATTATCTGTCTGGCCAGCGTCTCATCCCATGGTAACTCGCCCCGGTTCATTTACGCAAGATAAGGAACCGTCCAATCCGGAATGACATGCAGAGCCGCCACCAACTGAGCCTTCGGATCAGGAATAGCCAAATCCTCTTCGCCAGGGAGCTTGACCGACGGGTTATGCAGGACATCTAAGAAGACATTGGGCAGGACCGGTTTACGCTGAGAGCCCAGCCGGCTTAAAGCGTCCGCCGCTTCGTTCTTCCCTCTGTCCACATGATCCACCTGATATCCCTTGAAGTGGCCTGCAATGATATCCACCTCACGACGGTATGCTGCCATGAGTGGGTCCTTAGAATCCCAAGTACCAGACACTTGTTGGGCCACCGGTCCGAGTCACGAAGCACTTGACTCGGTGAGATTCATCTCCTTAGCCATCCGGAGACCATGGAGTAAAGCTTCATACTCAGCTGCATTGTTAGTACAAAGGGAACATTAAGCGGAGAAGCGTAATGAGAACTTATCACCTAGTGGGGAAGTTAATACGACTCCAGCCCCCGAGCCCTCCAATTGCCTGGACCCATCAAAATGAATAGTCCAATAGGTGGGATCCGGTTTTTCTTCAGGTGCTTGTAGCTCCGTCCAATCATTGATGAAATCCACAAGTGCTTGAGACTTGATCGCCGTCCGAGGTACGTATTTCAAACCGTGCGGCCCAAGCTCTATAGCCCACTTGGCAATCCGGCCAGTTGCCTCCCTGTTTTGAATTATATCTCCCAAAGGAGCAGAGCTAACCAACGTGATGGGATCTCCTGGAAGTATTGCTTAAGCTTCCGGCTTGCCATGAAAACTCCATACACCAGCTTCTGCCAATGCGGGTATCTTTGCTTGGACTCAATAAGCACCTCGCTGATATAGTAAACCGGACGCTGAACCGGATACTCCTTGCTCGCCTCTTTGCGCTCTACCACAATAGCTACGCTGACTGCACGGGCATTAGCTGCCACATATAGTAGCAATGGTTCTTTGTCAATCGGAGCAGCAAGAACAGGCGGATTGGCTAGCTGCCGCTTTAAGTCCTCCAAAGCTTTATCGGCCGGGACTCGGACAAAGGGATCCGCTTTTTTCAGCATCTGATACAAAGGTATCGCCTTCTCACCGAGGTGGCTGATAAACCGGCTCAACGCGGCAATCCGGCCTGCCAAGCGCTGGACATCATTGATACATTTCGGTTTAGCCAGAGAGGTGATAGCTGTGATTTTCTCCGAATTAGCCTCAATTCCCCTGTTGGACACTAGAAAACCCAATAACTTGCCTGTCGGTACACTAAAAACACATTTGGCCGGGTTGAGAATCATCTTGTATGTCCATAGGTTATCAAAGGTTTCCTTCAAATCATCAACCAGAGAATCCTTCTCCCTTGATTTAACCACAATATGATCCACATAGGCATGTACATTACGGCCGATCTGCTTACGAAGGCAATTTTGTACACACCGTTGATAAGTTGCCTGAGCACTCTTGAGCCCAAAGGGCATAGATACATTGTCACAGCCCCAGATCAGCCCTAGAGCTTGTTTGTAGCTAGTAGCATTGCATCCATGCATCATGTTTAATTTTCATGAAAATTTGAACTGGGGATGATCAAGCCCTAGCACTAAAGCAATTCAAATAGGTTCAACTTCAAAATATCTTCAAAGAACCCAAAGTGGTTTGCAAAAATGTTCATGATTAATGGAAAAAGGTGAAAACCATATCCAGAGGTGATGGATATTTTTCCAAGACATTTTGGATTTTGAATAAACCATATAGTATTTGAATTTGGGCATTTGAATGCTATAAATAATTTAAATGCTCAAATAATTCTGAAACTAAATGTGGGCTGTTGCATATATTTCAGAAGGTGCCCACAATTATTTTCAGGATTTTTTAGAAGCGCCCTGGTATTTTTAATAAAGCCCTAAAACTACAGAATATTAGAAAACAGAAAACAATAAAAGGAATAGAGCTCACCTGACCTACCTGGCGCCCAACCGGCCCAACCTCCTTCTCCCCCCCTGCTGGCCGGCCCATTAGGCAGCCCAGCCCACCGAGGCACCGTTGTCTTCAACCTCTCGCCTCTTGGCGAGAGGCGTGTCGACGCCGCCGCCGGCCACCTCCTCCCTTCCGGCCTGCCTGGCCTCCCGACCTCCTTGCGATGCCACGCGCCTCCCGACCCCCTGGACCCCCTCACTCTTCCCGTACCCCTCTCCTCCTCTCTCTCGCTCTGCGCCTCGTGCCCGAGAGCCGCCCGTCGCCGCCGCTCGCCACCACCATGACCCTGAGGCCTCCTCGCTCCCCAACTAGCCTACCAGCTCCGCCACTCCATCCTCGTCCTCCCTTGAGCCACATGACGCCGGACGCCCTCGGGAACCGTCGTCCGACGCCATCTTCGTCCTCTGCTCGGCGGCCGCCGACGACCGATTCTTCGTCACCGAGGCCGTCCCGAGCACGCCGAGATCACCGGCGCCACCACCGTGAGCTCCTCTACGAACCCTCTCTCCCCACCATCGATCCCCTTCTCCAGCTCTGCTGTCCCACTACGGCCGAAGGTCGCCGCCGCCGTGCCTCGTCACCGCGTGGCTGGAGCCGTTGTAGCTCGCAGCCGAGCACACCACCGTGCTCAACACATCTCCAGGAGCCCGTAGCCAGCACCAGTTTCTCCCCGCGTGCCCTCTAGTGCCAACCCACACCCACCCGAACTCCGGCCGCCGCCAAAGCTCGGTGGCGAGATTCAAGCCACCCCGCACCTCCCGTTGGTCTCCCCGGATCGCGGGATCACGGGCTCCCTCACAGTGCCCTCGGCGCGCCCAGGCCGCGGCCCTAAGCGCAACTCCGGCGAGCCACCGCCCGCTCGGTTGGTCGCCGCCCGGCCCTAACTCCGGCCACGCCGACATGGCCACCTCATTAGGCCTAATCACCGCTAACTAACCCCCGACCCACTAACATGTGGGCCCCGAGCCTAATTAGGTTAGTTTTATTTTCTCTGTTTAGATTAGTACTAACCCATTGGGAATACCGTGCGTGAGGCCGCAAAGTGATATGAGGTGTTACATGCTAGATCGGTGTGACTTAGGATCGGGGTCTGACAGCGTTGGTATCGAGCTTTGTTGCTGTGGGATTACCAAGCCAAACTGGTCGAAGTTGTGTCTAGAAATGCTTTAGTTATGTAAGGGAATTGATTGTGGAAGGAACGTAAGGCTCTTTTTACTCCTTATACCTCATGGCCTTGATCTGAGTCATCCTCTTCTCTTCTACGGGGTTTAAGAACTAGGCTTCTCATCTATCTATCGAGGATGACGTGTTACTAATCCATAGACCTATAAGATTGTTGGTTTTAATCCCGATTCAGTTCCTACTACTTACGTATGATAGCTGTTGATCTCGAGAATCTTGTTATGATTTTGTTGAGTGGTTATGCCACCATTTTCTGCGAGGATGTCTCAAATCATTTTGAGCATTTACAGCCGTTATCTTTGTCAAGTCATCCTGGTCTCTAAATAGTCCGATGCATTTGCAAATCCTTTCCTTCCGTTTCCGATGTCCTTTTGGGCGGATTAAGCACACTAACCAGTCAGTTGAGGTACTCCATTGCCTCGACATATATGTTGGAACTATTATTATGACCTTAGGTGTTTAGGAAGTCACCTAGAAATTTAGCAATGCTTTTGTATCCCCAGTGTGATGTTTCTGGCCATTATTCCTGAAAGCATCCCGTGATGTTATTAGTTAGTAGGCATTCTACTCCTGGGTTTCTGAACCCGAGATTCATCCTACTTCATGTTGTTAGTATTTAATAGTGCCCTTAGGATATTAGTAACCTTGCGATAGTCCTCAAGGTCCGTGGTATATCCTTCTTCCAAATACCATGAACCACTTATGGCGAAGTTTGTTGAACCAAAAGATCACAACTAGAGTGCTCTTGAGGAGTTCTCCGTTCATAATTGTGACTCTGCCAGTTCTACTTTTCTGCATGGATTATCCGGAAGAAATGTTGAGCTTCGTTCGACATACTAATCTGTGCATCGACAACTCAGAAAGTTATATGCTCCTCGAGTTGTTCCTCTTTAGTTGTACTCCGACCCTCGTCGAACAATTGATAACCAAGGGTATGGGTGCATTCGAGTTCATCGATGCATTTTGTCCTTGTGGTCCGTCAAGCCATTCTATTCCGGAATGACTAGGAGAAACAAACTCCAGTACCTCATCCATTTCTAGGATTGGGTCAAAGTAGTTGTATTCCGCAGATCAAAATGCCAATTCAGCTTTTGATTCTGTTCCACCTGGAGTGTTACCATCTTTATGTCAATAATGTCATAAGAATTGCACCTTCTCTTATGAATTCTTGATGTAGTGATACTCTCGCCATCATCGTTCATTCCTCGGTTCCGTGTTGATGCAACCGGGAAGCCGGCAAGTGAATTGTGATGTACGAAATCAATACTCCGAGCCACTCGTTGCTTGGTAGTAAATGGACAATACTCTCATTCTTGGCGTGTTGGTTATTAAACCATCATCCTAAGATTGATCGTGCTACCTAGTCCTTACCTCACGGTGCACTCTTCGATCCATGAGTTAGGATCTTGTCAAGTTCTCACTCCCTTAATCATATCATCTTGCCTTGAAAAGCAAGATTGTTCTCGAGCTTAGTAACATACCGTGGTTCGTGACTTTCCAAATATCTTCTTGGAAGTGTTACCGGGTTGTTTCACGACTGTTGTGTTGGGCTCGTGATCAAGTTGGTTTTCTGTAAACCACCCTTCTCCAAGAATGCGTGTTGAATATCCACGAGCTAGTTGGTTAAGCTAGACAATAACTTGGAGAGTTGGAAGATAAAAGCTTGCCTAACTTAGTTCGATCCAAAGGGATATTCTTGTGTAGTGTGTGTTGAAGAAAGATGATATCCTCATCGATCGTTCCTCGTGATCAGTTGTTGGATCTATCGTCCTACCAATTCTTTGATTTGAGTATGGGCCATTGTCAAGTCAAATCAGAACCAACGATATTCGTAATGTTGTCTTACTCGTGGTTGATCCCTCGAGCATACACCATTATATCTTTTGGTATGACCAATGCTATCAACGTGTTCACATGATGGTGGAAGTCCGATGATATGGAAATTCCGATGAGTTGCTTGAGCCCATCAGTAGCATTTCGTCTCCCCCATGAGTCGTGTTGAACATCAACCTAGTGTTGGAAAATTGTGTAAGCATTCCTTCGTGTACCGTTCATGAAGCTTATGCTTGGATGGTTGAAGAGACTTCCTCGAATTTATGTGTTTTAGGTGTAAATTGCCGCCATGAATTTGAGAAAGGTTTGTTTTGTTTCCTCTGGAATCATTCCAAGTCAGTCATGCATGTGCGAAGTATTCTATGGTTTGATAGACTGATCATCTTCATTCCGTATGTATCCCTAGCACCTCAAGCCACCGATTGATTTGTTCAAGGAGAAGAAGTTCCTTCCTAAGAGCTAATCCGGACTTATGTAAGGACTTTGTTATCCGCAATGATGGTTCCCAATCTGAACTTCGGTAGTGTTTTGTTGTGAGACTACCATGTGGTCATGCTTATGCGAAACAACGTGTTCACATGTTTGTAGCAAAACCAGCTCATGTCTTGGAGCTTGCTATCGTAGTTCTTATCCGAGAATCTCATAGCGTCATCTCGTCGATTACGTGTTGCAACCTTTCCTTTTCGTGACATGCTGAGTCCAAGTATCCCATCACCAATCGGATCTCAATCTCAAGCAGATATGATGGTTGGAACATTCGAACAGTTGCATTTCGTTCCCAGCTTGCACCGTCCTTGTGCCATTTCACTATGGGCTGCTTTCTTAGTAATTCTTGCCTAGGATCATCCTCAAAAGTGGACTTACCATGGGTTCCCTCCACCTCCGACGATAAGCAAAAATCATCCATTGCGTTGTCTTCAACAAGGTAGTCCACATCATCCACTCTAGTCCGGGTGTACCATTCCTTTGCATTCCACCAAATGATCGCTTGTGATTGCCTTAGGCTGGTATAAAGAGTTCCAATGACCTATGGATCAAAAGTAATTCTTTTTGCCACTTAAGGGAATAGTTCTTTGCGCCCACCTTTCTCGAGGTGTCACGTTACGGGATCATGATAACTATTTCCTCGCCACCTTGACACCATCCACCATCTCTCTAAGCGTGGAATTGTTGCCACCAATCAAACCCCGTCCTTTGTTCTTCCATCCCTCTCGATGTGTTTTGTGTCTCAACTCGAGATGTGTCACCGTCTCAGTCCGTGAGTCGATCATATTTGCTTGATCTCCGTGAAGATCGAATCATGCAGGGTTTCCCCCTTCTTTCTGTTGTCATGTCGGGTAAAGATCTCGAAAGCAAAGACATCAAGACCAAGATGATGGAGTAAATCAACATCTTCGAGAAGGCGATTGGATCATGAAGATTGTGATAGTTTGTGACCTCCCCTTTTCCTCTTGCCTCACGTCTTGAATCTCGGGGCGAGATTCTTGTTTAGTGGGGGTGAGCTGTCACAGCCCAGATCAGCCCTAGCGCTTGCTTGTAACTAGTAGCATTGCATCCATGCATCATGTTTAATTTTCATGAAAATTTGAACTGGGGATGATCAAGCCCTAGCACTAAAGCAATTCAAATAGGTTCAACTTCAAAATATCTTCAAAGAACCCAAAGTGGTTTGCAAAAATGTTCATGATTAATGGAAAAAGGTGAAAACCATATCCAGAGGTGACGGATATTTTTCCAAGACATTTTTGGATTTTTGAATAAACCATATAGTATTTGAATTTGGGCATTTGAATGCTATAAATAATTTAAATGCTCAAATAATTACGAAACTAAATGTGGGCTGTTGCATATATTTGAAGGTGCCTACAATTATTTTCAGGATTTTTTAGAAGCGCCTGGTATTTTTAATAAAGCCCTAAAACTACAGAATATTAGAAAAGCAGAAAACAATAAAAGGAACAGAGCTCACTGACCTACTGGCGCCCAACCGCCCAACCTCCTTCTCCCCCCTGCTGGCGGCCCATTAGGCAGCCCAGCCCACCAGGGCACCATTGTCTTCAACCTTCGCCATCTTTGGCAGAGGCGTGTCGACGCCAGACGCCGCCACCTCCTCCCTTCCAGCCTGCCTGGCCTCCCGACCTCCTTGCGATGCCACGCGCCTCCCCGACCCCTGGACCCCCTCACTCTTCCCGTGCCCTCCCCTCCTCTTTCTCGCTCTGCGCCTCGTGCCCGAGAGCCGCCGTCGCCGCCGCTCGCCACCACCGCGGCCACAGGGCCTCCCTCGCTCCCCCAACTAGCCTACCAGCTCCGCCACTCCATCCTCGTCCTCCCCGCCGAGCCACATGACGCCGGACGCCCTCGGGAACCGTCGTCGACGCCATCTTCGTCCTCTGCTCCGGCGGCCGCCGACGACCGATTCTTCGTCACCAGGCCGTCCCCGAGCACGCTGAGATCACCGGCGCCACCACCGTGAGCTCCTCTACCGAACCCCTCTCTCCCCACCATCGATCCCCTTCTCCAGCTCTGCATCCATCATGACGAAGGTCGCCGCCGCCGTCTTCGTCACAGCGTGGCTGGAGCCGTTGTAGCTTCGCAGCCGAGCACACCACCGTGCTCAACACATCTCTAGGAGCCCGTGAGCGCACACAGTTTCTCCCAGCGTGCCCTCTAGTGCCAACCCACACCCACCCGAACTCCGGCCGCCGCCAAAGCTCGGCCTTGGCGAGATTCCGCCACCCCGCACCTCCCGTTGGTCTCCCCAGATCTGGCGGGATCACGGGCTCCCTCCTGGTGCCCTCGGTAGCGCCACCATGACCCTAAGCGCAACTCCGTGAGCCACCGCCGCTCGGTTGGTCGCCGCCGGCCTAACTCCGGCCACGCCGACATGGCCACCTCATTAGGCCTAATCACCCGCTAACTAACCCCCCCCCTGACCCACTAACATGTGGGCCCCGAGCCTAATTAGGTTAGTTTTATTTTCTCTGTTTAGATTAGTACTAACCCGTGGGAATACCGTGCGTGAGGCCGCAAAGTGATATGAGGTGTTACATGATAGATCGGTGTGACTTAGGATCGGGGTCCTGACATACATAGCAGAAGGCTCCAAAGGGAGTTATGAACACCGTCTTCTCCTGGTCCTTAATTGCCATCTTGATCTGATGATAACCAGAATATGCATCCAGAAAACTCAAACGCTCACAACCCGTCGTAGCATCAATAATCTGATCGATGCGGGGGAGGGCAAAAGGATCTGCTGGGCAAGCCTTATTAAGATCTGTGTAATACACACACATGCGCCAGGTGCCGTTCTACTTAAGGACCAGCACCGGATTAGCCAGCCATTCAGGATGGAACACTTCCACAATAAAGCCAGCAGCTAAGAGCCTGGCCACCTCCTCTCCAATAGCTTTGTGCCTTTCTTCGTTGAACCGGCGGAGAAACTGCTTCACCGGCTTGTACTTAGGATCAACATTAAGAGTGTGCTCAGCGAGTTCCCTCAGTACACCTGGCATGTCAGAAGGCTTCCATGCAAAAATGCCCCGGTTCTCACGGATGAACTCGATGAGCGCCGCTTTCCTATTTCGGATCCAATTTGGTGCGATACTAAACTGCTTGGGCCGAATCGCCAGGTACAAAGTCAACAAGCTTAGTCTCAGCTGCCGATTTGAACTTTAAAGCCAGATCATGCTCTGTGGTTGGCTTCTTCAACGGAGCCATGTCCGCCGGATGAACATTATCCTTGTAGTACTTCAACTCTTCCGTGGCACAAACCTACTCTGCATAGGCCGCATCACCTTCTTCACACTCCAAGGAATTCTTGCGACTTCCATGAACGGTTATGGTCCCCTTGTGACCCGGCATCTGCAGATACATATAACAGGGTCGTGCCATAAACTTGGCATAAGCCGGCCGCCCAAACAAAGCGTGGTACGGGCTCTGGATCTTAACCACCTCAAAGACCAATGTTTCTGACCTGGAATCATGATCATCTCCAAAGGCCACCTCCAGAGCTATCTTGCCAATGGGATATGCTGACTTACTAGGTACCACACCATGGAATACCGTATTGGACGGTTTAAGATTCTTGTCTGTTAGCCCCATACGGCGGAAGGTATCATAGTATAAGATATTAATGCTGCTTCCTCCATCCATGAGCACCTTGGTGAACTTATAACCTCCCACCTGAGGTGCCACCACCAATGCTAGCTGACCCGGATTGTCAACCCGGGAGGTGATCCTCTCTGCTCCATAATGATTGGCTGTTCGGACCAGCGTAAATAACGAGGCACGGCCGGTTCAACAGAATTCACTGCTCGCTTGTGAAGCTTCTGGTCTCGGTTGTCTAAGCTAGTGGTGAATACATGATATTGCCCGCTATTCAACTGCTTTGGATTGCTCTGATAACCCGACTGTTGCTGCTGGTTGTAACCAGCCTGGCTATTCTGATTGTTTTGATTGTTATATCCACCCTGATCTCCATTGAAACCTGAACCGACATATCCTCCACCGTGACCCGGCCCATGGAATCTGGATCCCGAGCCACCACCTGATCCGTGATCGTACCGGAAAGCATTAGAATATTTGAACTCCTGCATAATATAGCAATCCTTCCAAAGGTGGGTGGCTGGTGCCTCCTTCGTCCCGTGCTTTGGACAGGGCTGGTTCAATAGATAAGTCAGGCGGTCCGGGTTGGGGTTTGGAGCTCCACCGCGATTTGGCGGTTTACCCTTCCGTCGATGGCCCCTGTCTTGCACGCTAGTATTAGCCACAAAGTCCATGCTGCCATCCGCTTTACGCTTGCCTCCGTTACCATGACCTGATGTGTTGTGTTGCTGCCCTTTGGAGTTGCTGTTCTTCTTTCCCTTCCCTGTCTTGTCATCATCAGACTCGGGATCCTTGGTACCATCAGAATCAGCATACTTCACTAACGCAGTCATGAGGGTCCCCATATCGTTACAATGGCGCTTCATCCGTCCCAATTTCAACTTCGAGAGGTTTAAACGGCGATTTGCTTTCCACGGTTATAACAGCAGAGTCGGCGTTGATACGGTCTGATGAGTGCAAAATTTCTGAAACTCGGCGTACCCAGCGGGTTGTTGACTCTCCTTCCTCCTGGACACAGGCCGCTAAGTCCACTATCGACATGGGATGCTTACATGTATCCTTGAAATTCTGGATAAACCGGGCTCGCAACTGGGCCCATGAACTGATAGAATTGGCTGGTAAGCTCTTTAACCAAATACGGGTTGTCCCTTCAAGCATCATGGTGAAATACTTTGCACATGCCGCTTCATCTACGTCAAGCATCTCCATGGCCATCTCATAGCTCTCCACCCGTGTTTCCGGAGACAAATCGGCCGTGTAATTTGGCACCTTGCGCGGGCCCTTGAAATCCTTGGGTAGGCGCACATTGCGTAAAGCGGGGACAAGACAAGGCACTCCCAAAGAACTAGAAGTAACTCCTGGCTCGATCGAGGTGGTTGGATGAACCAGCGTAAGCTGACGAGCCTCATGTTGCGCTGCTAACTCGGCATCCCTTCGTGCTCGGGCCCGGTCCACCACTTCCTGAGCATCACCCACCGGGTTATGGCCACGGGGCACTTCACGGTTCCGTGCATTACTGGATATGGCCGGTTCATCCATCCGCCTGCTGTAACTCCGGCTCGGACGGGGGGTGGAATGAATTCGATCCCGGCTATATGAATATGCTTCCTGCTGAACCAAGGCTGTTCGAAGAAGTTCCTTAACTCGGCGCGTCTCCAGCGCTTGCGGGGAATCACCTTCAATCGGGATGGCCTCCAGCCGTGAAGCGGCAGCGATTAGATTGTCCATTGGATTGGAATAATGACCTGGAGGTGTCTGGACAGGCTGAGGTACGACGTTATTCTGTCGAGGCAGCTCCATCAGGCGAGGCTGAACCGGGGCACTCGTCCCAGGTGCCTCCGCCCGGTTTAGCAACGACGGGTTACTAGTCCCTGCTCCTGGGGTATTAAAGAGGTTTCTGGCGTCGAAAACCGTCGGCAGGCGAGACCAATGCTTCCTTTTCAGGACTTCATGCGACGGCGTTACGGTCTGGAAGATAAGCCTATAGGCCTGCGCATCCAAAGCGGCCGCTCTAGCCATCCTGTTGTTCTCGGCTGCCAGGTCGGCCTTGGCCTGAGTGATCTGTTCCCTCACCTTTGCAATCTCCGTGTTGTGGGCGTCCTGATCCGCCGGGTTAGCCTCCGCCATAAGCACAGCCAACGCATAAAACAGATCAGATAAGACTTGAGCCGGCGGGTGCACAGGGCCTCCTGCCCCGGCTGCCGCTGCTGACGCGGAGAACATTGCTGCTGCGGTCGAAGAGTGGACCGCCGCCTGTGTACCGGCCATGAATATCCCAACACGGTTGGGCAGATCAGAGGGGTCCGGAATACTGTCGCCATTGGAACAGCCCCCAATCCGGCCGTCCTGTAGCCGATATAATGATTCGGTTTCTCCGGTCGAGGACTCGTCGCCGGAATAAATGACGGTCTTGCCACCAGACGATGATCCACCTTCATATTCTCATCCGTGGATGACTCCCACGAAGGCATGCTTCATGGCCGGTTTAACCTGGGCAGATCTCGCACGCTGAGCCGTTTCGACGAGGTCATGGAGCCATCGCTACAGGTTAGCTTGAAGGGGTTAAAGAGACACAAGGACGCAAGAGAATTTATACTAGTTCGGCCCCTTCGATGAAGGTAAAAGCCTACGTCTAGTTGTGATGGAATTGATGGGGGTTTCGATGACTAGGGAGCAAACAAGCTTCGCCTAAGTCTCGAGTTGTTGTTTGTTGTCGTGAGTCGCCACAGGGTCGTCCCCTTATACAAATGGGTGACGCCCGTCGGTTTGCAGTCCCGAGACCGGCTCATAGACGTGTCCGGTTCGGTCTCTAGTATTTCTAACTTACAACACAAGTTACATACTAATGCAGGTTCACGGCTACAACCCTTAAACCGGTTCTGGGCCTTGGGCCCTTATAGAATATCCTCACGGGCTTCAAGCATACTTGACCACTGATGAAGTTAACCCGGCCTCTCCTGGCCGGTTTACGCCCAATAGTAATATCCCCAACACTCGTACTCCTCTCCGCGTGGGCATCCATCGCCGCGTCTTGCCCGGTCTGCGTCGTCCCCTTCCTAGGCCTCGCCGTCGTCCACCGCCATGGTGCTCTCGGCGCGGCGTGGTCAATGTGGTCAACGACCGACTTCCATCAAGAGTCATCATGCGTGGAGAGGTCGACAGCTAGGTCCACGGCAGCCACAAGGAAGTGCCTCCTTATTACGCGGAAAATCATTATTCCTCCACCGACAATGGGACCCACCGGACCCAGCCACCGGTATTTCTGGAAAAATCGTTTCCCACAAATTTGGGACCCACCGGACGGGCCACCGATTTCGCAAAAAACGCTCCCCATTGTCACTCGACCCACCGGAAGTGCCTCCTTATTACGCACAAAAAATGAATACTCCCCGGCTACAGGACCCACCTTGGTGGGAGGCTGACTTAATGGGCCTACTAAGTTGGCCGGGGACGAAGGGCTTTGTCAACTTAGTCAATATGAACGATTCTAGCTCCAGTGATCGTACGATGTCCATCCAACGGCCGTAGTGCTTCTTCAACCTCTGGTCTTCTTGCTCCAGCCGCCCAAAGCAGCACATGTCGTGCCGCATGCTCCTGCCTCCCGTGGCCGGCTGTGCTGCCGCAGAGGCCTCACTGACCCCTACTATTCCCACCGCTGGCCAGGCCCTGCGGCGACGGCAGCCTCACACCGCAGCCGAACCAGTGAACCCTCGTACTCCTCTCCATGCGGGCTTCCACTGCCGTGTCTTCCCCAGCTCCGTGTTGTCCCCTTCCTAGGCCTCGTCGTCGTCCACCACCGTGGTGCTCTCCGCGCGGCGTGGTCAACATGGTCAAGGAACGACTTCCATCGGAAGAGTACTGTACGTGGAGAGGCTGACAGCTAGGTCCACGGCCACAACCCAGTTTTTTTGTGATTTGCCAAGTAAGTCGCTTTGTCAGGCCTGTTGTGCTGCAAATCTTTCAAGACGAGGAGAGCTTTCATTCGGCTGGCCGAGAAAATGGCCCATCAGTAATGAGAAATGGGCTGTACATTTTTAAAACACATCAAACCGGCAATTAGTTTCAAATATATTTTTTCATTTCAAGATTTTAAATTACATTAATTTTATGCGTGGAGAATTTGTTGGATTTTATATTGTTATACATTTATTTTTATAATCAGTTTGAATGTGAGAAGAAATTTCGGGATTAAAAACAGTTTGGACCCTTTTGAAATATGCAAAATTGCGTATAATTTTTAACCGTAGCCACAATATGGGCTGTAATGCTAACAAAAAAATATGGGCTAAAAAAACCTTAAGAATTAGCAAATGGGCTGTAAATTATTAGAAACAATGGCGAGATGGGTTGTATCTTGTTTTCCACATATTTGATGCTTTCCTAAAAAGGTTGGCCTTTGTCATAAAGGATCGTTGGATGTCCATCCAACGGCCATTATGCTTCTTCAATCTCTGCTTCTTCCCGCTTCCACCGCTCAAACAAGCGCCATGGGACTGCTCGCTTCCTCCTCCTCCGCCGCCAGGGTGTGCCGCCCAGGCCCTCACCGCCCACCGCATTCCCATCGCTGGCCTAGCCATCCCTCTACTCACCCACACTGCTGTTATTCATTCTTGGCTGACGGCAGACGAACCCGTAAACCCTCGTGCGATCGTACTCCCCTCCGCATGGGAAACAAGCTGCGAGAGTCTTCCACCGCCTCGTGTCGTCCCCTTCCTAGGCCTCGCCGTCGTCCACCACCGTGGTGCTCTCGGCGCGGCGTGGTCAATGTGGTCAACGACTGACTTCCATCGGAAGAGGACTGTGCGTGGAGACGTTGACAACTGGGTCCATAGCCGCATCAAGGAAGTGCCTCTTTATTACGCACAAAATAATTATTCCTCCACCTGACAGCGGGGACCCACCGGACGGGCCACCGTATTTTGCAAAAAAAATGTTTCCCCCTGACTGCTGGGACCCACCAGCTACACCTTCGCACGCAAGGAAGTGCGTCCGGGCAAAAAAAAACGATTCGCCCCCTGACTGCTGGGACCCACCGGCTACATCTTCGCATGCAAGGAAGTGCGTCCGGGCAAAAAAATGATTCGCCCCCCTGACTGCTGGGACCCACCAGCTATATCTTTGCATGCAAGGAAGTGCCTGACAGTCGGGACCCACCTGGTCGAAGCGTACGTAGCGTTGTCATTCTGGTCACGAACGGTATGCATACATATATCTTGGTCGATGTAGAGGCGCGACGCGTGTTGTAGTAGAGGCGCCGCGACGTAGCATGTACACGTCACGTACATCGGCCAGGGTGCAAGAAAGAAAATACTGACCCACGCGTCGCATTACGGGCAGGGTCTCGAACGCCTACTTGCGCATAGGTATGGCCAGGGCTCGTGTACATGGCTGGGTCGAAACAGAGAAACAACGTCGTCATCGTGTTCATGGGGAGGCAACAGAATGCGTCGTGTTCATCGGGAGGCAACAGAACGCGTGGGAGCAAACCGGCTGGGTCAGAACGGAATGCGTGGTCGTGTTCATCGGGAGGGCTTGGACGGAACAGGCGATGGAAACGAGGCCAGGCGTTCCGCACAATGGAGGAAACGTACCTCCTACGTCCGGAACGGGGTCCTGTTGATCGGGAGGGGTGTGGCGTACCGCAAAATGGAGGAAACGGACCTCCTATGAAAAACGGGGTCCTGTTGATCGGGAGGGGTGTGGCATACCGTAAAACGGAGGAAACGGACCTCCTACGGTCGAAACGGGGGTCATGTTGATCGGGAGGGGTGTGGCGTACCGCAAAACGGACGAAATGGACCTCCTACGGTCGAAACGGGGGTCCTGTTCATCGGGAGGGTTGTGGTGTACCACAAAACGGGACTCCACGGGATATTGTTCATCACCACCGTCGACCTCCTCCAACCTCACGGGCTACCGTCAACCTCCTCCAGCCTCCACGGGCTCCTGTTCATCCAGCCTCCACCGCGCGCTACTCCACCGGCTACTGTTCAACCACCCCTCCACCTTCTACTGCTCATCCAGCCCTCCACACCACGGGGTCCTGTTCAACCACCCCTCCACGGGCACCCCTCCACCGTCTACTGTTCATCCAGCCCTCCACCACACCACGGGGTCCTGTTCATCCAGAGGCAACGCAACCGCTCACTTTTCATCCAACCCCCCCCCCCCCCGCAATGCTCACTGTTCATCCCAGAGGCAGCATCGATCAGCTTCAGTTAGCAGCAGTAGCGAAGGAATCGCTCGATCGGGTTCAGTTGACAGCCATCAATCGATTGCTCGGGTTCAGTAACGCGTAGCTTGCAGTGCAATCGCTCGGGTTCAGCTAGAGCCCAATGCCTTGCTCGGGTTCAGTTAGAGCCAACGCCTCACACACGCGCACATACGTGTACGAGAGAAACGCGCATCGCTCGGCCCCCGACCTCCCACCGTAACAGGGAACTCCCCGAAATTTACCTCCCCCTCGCTTCTACCAAGGTTTTTTCCATCATGGACGGCCCAAAGAATGTCATGCAGCTGCATCTCCGGCCCGCCCAGGACGAAAAGCCCATTTTCTGTCATGTTGTTTTGTCATAGAAGTAGGAGCCCACCACATCTATGATGATACCGGGTTTTGTCACAATTATCGTCATAGAAGTGTCATATGTATGACATAATTTTTTTTCATTCGGCCCAAAATGTCACGGATGTGTCTTTTTTTTGTAGTGTGATCCTTGTGTTCAAAATCTTCTATGGAGTATTCAGAGGAGGAACCCGCCTTGCAATGCCGAAGACAATCTGCGCGGTGGACTCATCGTCATTGAAGCCTGGTTCAGGGGCTACCGAGGGAGTCCTGGATTAGGGGGTCCTCGGACAGCCGGACTATATACTTTGGCCGGACTGTTGGACTATGAAGTTAAAAGATTGAAGACTTCTTCCCGTGTCCGGGTGGGACTCTCATTTGCATGGAAGGCAAGCTTGGCAAATCGGATATGTAGATATCCTCCCTTGTAACCGACTCTGTGTAACCCTAGCCCCCTCTAGTGTCTATATAAATCGGAGGGTTTAGTCCGTAGGATGAGAACAATCATAATCATAGGCTAGCTTCTAGGGTTTAGCCTCTACGATCTCGTGGTAGATCAACTCTTGTAATACTCATATCATCAAGATCAATCAAGTAATAAGTAGGGTATTACCTCCATCGAGAGGGCCTGAACCTGGGTAAACATTGTGTCCCCTGCCTCGTGCTACCATCCGCCTTAGACACACTGTTCGGGACTCCCTACCCGAGATCCGCCGGTTTTGACACCGACAGCGCCCCCTAGGGCCGGCCGGCCTCCTCCTCCCCTCCTTTATATACTGGGGAGGGGGCACCCCATAGACACACAAGTTGATCTTTAGCCGTGTGCGGTGCCCCACTCCACAGTTTTACACCTCGGTCATTTGTCGTAGTGCTTAGGCGAAGCCCTGCGCCAGTAACTTCATCATCACCGTCACCACGCCGTCGTGCTGACGAAACTCTCCCTTGGCCGCAGTTGGATCAAGAGTTCGAGGGACGTCACCAAGCTGAATGTGTGCAGATCGCGGAGGTGTCGTGCGTTCAGTACTTGCTCGGATGGATCGCGAAGACGTTCGACTACATCAACCGCGTTACTAAATGCTTCCACTTTCGGTCTACGAGGGTACGTGGACACTCTCTCCCCGCTCATTGCTATGCTTCTACTAGATAAATCTTGCGTGATCGTAGGCAATTTTTTTGAAATACTACGTTCCCCAACACCTTGGACCCTGAAATGGAGAAGAGCGTTTGGACGGACGAGCAACTGGCAACACCCGTCAAGAAGCTTCAGAAGTGTATCGCCGCAGTGCAACAAGGGACATTCGTTCCCGACAGGGAGAATGACGAGCTGACCGAGGCCCTCGGGAATCCTGAGCACCCTAGATGAACAGGAGGCATGCAGGCTCCATTGCATGGAAGGTTGGGTTTCCCAGCGCAGGCGGTTACAAAACCCGGGAGAGGAAGAGGAAATTGGAGCAGAGCGAAATGCAGAAGCTGAATGCAAGGGTACAAAAGCTAGAGGAACAAGTTGAGAGCCAGCGAGCTGCCGGAGATACCCCAGAAGCTACCCCACCATCTCAGTGGAGAAGTAGCGTGGCTTCCACCGAGCTCATTAGCAGCCTGATTTCACGGCTCCTAGCTACCCCATGGATGCTATCACGGAGGCTCAACATTGCCAGCTTATGACACAATGGCAGAACCTCAAAGTCAAGGCGGCTGTCGGCTCTATTGCACCTCCTCAACCTGACGGAACTTTTCACCGTCGTTCGATTCCACATGGCTATATGCTATTGTGATGGTGGATGAAGTAACAGAGGGATTTGAGGATGTCGAGCTTGACCACCCTACAGGTGAAGGCGAGACTCAACTGGGGCTTGCTCTGAAGACTCCATGTCTATGGCGGAAGGAGCACATCAAGGTTCCGAACTGGACGCCTCCGCCTCCTCTTCCTCCTCTGGTGAGTTAGGGCACTCTGCCTCCTCCTCCTCCGGCGAGTGATCAGGGCACTCCGCCTTCTTCTCTGGATGCTCCGGCGCATGAGGCCGGCACTCCGCCTCCTTCTATGGCTGATCCGGCGTGTCCGAGTAGTCCGCCTCCTCCTTCGCCTCATCAGCAACGGCGGAAGACAGGCGCCGCCGCTCCGGCTCCTCCGGCGCATGGGAGCACTCCGCCTCCTTCTCCGCCTCATAAGCAACGATGGAAGAGAGACGCCGCCGCTCCGGCGTCTAGCAGTACAACCAGAGGCGGGAGGCAATATAGATACGGTCCATCTCTCAAGCCTCTAGAGAAGTTACCATACGAGAGGACCGTCGAGGAAAACGCGGAGATCTGTGAAGCCTATGTGGATGACTTTTTTTGCAAAGAAACCTCCACCTCCGAAGGAGATGATAGATCCGGTGAAAGCGAAGTGCACTATCGATGCCCTGAAGCAATCACCATCGCATTCCACGGATGACAACCATGTCCGCTGTCTTAAAAAGACACTAGAATATGCGCGCCGGTCGGGAACTATTCCAAGTGATAAAAGGTTAGCAGAACAAAGAAGTGCGAAAAAATTCCCCAGCTCGGCGAACAGGCGAGCCAATTATGCCCGCCACTCATTGTGTCTAGCGATATCGTCGCAAATATGCCGGGGATGGCGCCCGGTACCAATCCTGGTGATTACCTAGGCAATGATGTACATTTTGATACAATGGAGGTGGAAGTGTTCAGATACCAGTGCCGGAAGCCTCTCGTCAAAGATGGAAGTCCTCCTCTAACAACGATGATGCGAAGATTCCATCAATGGCACATGAAAACCTCCAGCGAGTTTGGGAAGGATGCTTTGACGATGAGAATTAAAGATGACCACGACTTCATTGGACAAGAACTGATTATTGTTGATTGTGATGAGTTTTTCCAGTTCTACAATCAAAAGGCCCTCGACAAAATCACTCATGGCTTGCTACTGCCTGTAAGTACTACTTTCTGTAATTAAGTTTCTATATATTGCTCAGCTCTTTCATTGCATGTATATATAATTATCCTCACTATATTATGCAGATTGAAGATCATCAAATGGAGAAAAGCACAAATCTATGAAATTGGGTTCATTAACCCAAATGTCATACATGAATGGACGGTTAAACACAATGTCTCAGAAACCGAGGACAACTTGCTACAATCATTGCTGGAAAATCAAAGCAAAGATAAAATACTCTTTCCTTACAACTTCAAGTGAGTGTTACTGTCTTGTGCACACTCGGTTTCCCTTATTACTCGAGGTTATAGTAATGTAACTGATGAGTTATGCACGCGTGCGCAGGTTCCACTTTATTCTCCTGGAGATTAAGCTTGAGCGAGGAGAAGTAACCGTCTTAGACTCGAGACGAAAAGATCCCCAGGAGTATGCGAACATGACTGAAATGCTCTAGAAGTAAGTTCAATTGATCATTATCACACCATATCGGCAACTTTGTTCATTTCCTGATATCAAGTAATTATTTTCTTTGTCTGACAGGGTATGGAAAGAGTTCACCGCAATTTCTCTGGGACTGCCGACCGAGTTGCGATTTAAACACCTGAAAGTAAGTACTACTACCTAGTTCCACGCATCTCCATTGACTGTAGCTAGTTTCATCAATACCATTTAGCATGCTTGCTTATCAGTTTGATTGACCTCTATTTCTTGTAAAGTGCTTGTGGAAGGAAGCCGAGAATGATTTCTGTGGATACTACGTTTGTGAGTTCATCTACAACGTGACGACCTCTAATAAGAGGGGCTACTCTGAAAATAATATGAAGTGCGTAAGCAAAAATATTCACAATTTTATTTTATTACCATCATTTGTGTTGAGTTTCATTCATACACATGTATTGAACCTCTTCTTCAATTTAGATCTGGCAGATGCGGGATGAACTCCTACCACATGATCGCATAAAAGCAATTCAATAGGAATTGGCGGGATTCTTTCTTGACCACGTCATCAATAAAGCCGGAGAAAACCATGTGGTACTTGACTTCAGATGTTAGAGATTGTAAGAGATCTTATATTGTATATATGTAGCTAGTAGCGTCGAATAGATATACGAAAACTTGTTGTTCGACCAATCTCTCAGAGAAGGAGGAGGTCGATCACTTCTCTCTGTATATGTTCATGACGATCTTGTGTACTTAATGGTTTCCTTCATTTTCTTACTAGCTAGCGTGTCACGAGTTCTCTCTATATGTATAGTACGTAGCATCGACCAAGCATGGAGATAAGAGAGGTCACTTCTCTCTATTTGCTAGCTAACACAACATATGAAACCCCTAAATTAACCCTCCAAAACCCCCAACCCCCCCTCCTTTCAAAACAAAAAACAAAAACACCAGCTCCTGAGCTGCTGACGCATGGTTGCCTTTTGGTCCCAGTTGGTGTTACCAACCGGGACCAAAGGCCCTCCTGCCTGGGCTCGCAGCAGCGGACACGTGGAGCACCACTTGTACCGGTTCGTAAGCGAACCGGGACTAAAGGTGATGGGCTTTAGTCCAGACCCTAAAGTCCTGGTTCCAGAACCGGGACAAATGGGCCTTTTTCTACTAGTGGTAGTCGGTTTCTATAGTTGTCACCGACTATGTTCCAGATGTATCTAGCCACTACATAGTCATACATGAGGTGATGAACAGAGTAGAAGACACGGTCTAGAGGTGTCACATCCCTAGTTCTGACAATGCCTAGTACTAGCATCTGGTATTGCATCATGTTTACTTTTCACAGAAAGTTGTAATGGGGCTGACAGAACCCCCAGCACCCCCTTAAACCAACTAGGGTTTACTAAAATCATTTTCAATGAACCCAAAATGCCCTTCTAAAATGTTCATCATCTTTGCATTGGTCTAGAACCTCCCCCAAAAATGGTGCCCATTTTTCTAGGCCATTCTGGATTTTTTTGAATTAAATCATATTGTATTTGACTTTGGGCATTTAAATACTATAAATAATTTAAGTGCTCAAATAATTCTGAAACTAAATGTGGGTCACTGGAATTATCCAGAGAGAGTCCACAAATTATTTCAGGAGTTTACAAAATGGGTTAGTACTTTTACTAATTCAAAACAGAGGAAAAGAAATAGAAAAACATAAAGAATTAGGAAAAGGCAGAGAGTGAGAGAGTTACCTGGCAGCCCATCTGGCTGGCCCAGCCCACTGAGGCGTGGAGGTCTTCTTCCACTGGCCAGCCGACGCGACGGGCGGGTCGACGACGCAGCGCGCCCGGCGAAAGCTCCTCGCTGCCAACGATCCCCTAGACGCGTGGACGATTTTCCCGTGTTGTCCCGATTCCGCTGACCCCCTCGCTCACTCTCCCTCTTCTCTGGCTCTCTCACTCACGCGCGACCGAACGCAGCCGTCGCCGCCGACGAGCTCCACCACGGCCACAACCATCTCCGAGCCTCTTCAACGCGCCCCCGAGCTCCGTCGTGACGTCCCCGTCCTCTTCGCCGAGCCACATGACGCCGGAGCACCCCGCCGCGCCGCTATCGCTGTTGTCCTCTTCCTCTGCTCCGAGCGCCGCCCCGTTCGATTCGTCACCGTCCGGGCTTCCCCGACCTCACCGACGACGCCATAGAGTTCACTGTGAGCTCATGTTGCTTCCCCCTCGCTCTCCCCCTCCGTTCCCGTTCCCTAGCCCCGTCTTCCGAACGAGCCCGAGAGCTCACCGCCACCGGCCATGGCGCCGCCATAGCTAGAGGCATCCACGATGCATTCGAGCCCACCCCCGTGCTCAGCGAGTCCGCAGGACTCCGTAGCAACCCGCAGCTCATCCTCCCATGCACCAAAACGCTGTGTCCGAGCGTGCCCGTACTCCGGCCGCCGCGGAAGTGCTCGCCACCATCAAATCCGGCCATCCCAGCTGCTGCTGCTACCACCACTAGATGCGCGAGAGCGCCAGCTTTCCGTAGGAGCAAACCCCGCCTCAAACCGTGGGCTGTAGCGGGATCCCGATGATCTCCGCCGCGCGAAATGGTCGACGCCGGCGAAACTCCGGCGACTAATGTCGTGGCTCGTCATTAGCCACTAATGACCCAGCTAAACCACCCCTAGTGCCGCTGCCATGTGGGCCCTATGCCTGTTTAGTTTAATTTAATTTTCTGTTTAGATTAGTTCATAACCCACTGGGACCCACACGTCAGCATTGACCTTCTTGTGTGACCGTTGATTTGGTCCCACATGTCATCCACCCAAACCAGCCTGTTACAACGACCCGTGGGTCCCAGCCGTCGAGTTTGACTCTGGGCAACCCTGTTGACCAGCCGACGTCCTGATGACGCAGCGGATATGATAACCCCTTTTCTCGGATTTATTCTTATTCAGGAAATTCTAGAAAATAGTGCTAACTTCTAAAAATCATATAAAATCAACCGTAGCTCAAAATGAGATAATTTATATATGAAAAATGATCAGAAAAATCCAATATATCCATCTGAACCATTTTCATGCATGTTAGAACAACTTAGGGCTGCTGTTTAGGCCAAATCTTATAATGGCATTTAAACCTTCACATATAGAGTTTGAATTTGAACCTAGGGTTCAAACCAACTTCATTTAACCTGCTGCTAGTTGCATTAGCTCAAACCACAGCATGTTGCCATGTCATGATCATGCATCATATTGTGATGGTGTTTCCTTCTGTGTTGCCGGTGTTTGTCCCCTCTCAGTAGACGATGTACCGACGATGAGTTCGATGACACCGATGAAGAACTATATTATCTTCAGAAGTGCCAGGCAAGCAAAACCCCCTTGTTCATTCCGATAAAGTCCCACTCTCTCGCTCCTGCTCTCTTTTACTGCATTAGGACAACAATGATTCAATTGTTACTTGTCATGTAGTTGAACCCCTTATCCTCTGCATGACCTGTCATTGCCACAGTTAATAGATGAAACCCACTAGCATGAGTAGGAGTTGTTTGAGCCCTGATGTGCCTACTCATTCATGCTTGTTTGTCGTGCCTGCTATCGCTTAGAGTTGTGTCAGGTCTGATTCATCGGGGATGAATCGGAGGTGTGTGAACATGTCCTACCGTTTAGAGATAAGTGTGTGAACACGATTTGGTAAAGGTATCGGTGAGAGGCCATTTAGGAGTACATGGTGGGTTGTCTCACTGGAGCCGTCCTCAGGAACTGAGTTCTGTGTTTGTGATCCATGAAACAGCTACTACCATGCATTGGGCCCTGAAATATGACCCCGCTCAACTTATTAGTCACCCTTATCCTCTGTCTAGGAGTTGCAAGTAGTTTCTGGTGTTTGTAGTATGCTGGAGGCCATGGGCAGCGCTGACCCGAGGGGTGGGCTGTGATGCGGTAGGCACGTGGCACGGTGTACCGGGCGCCCGTTTGGTGTCTCGGGAACCCTGCACACATCATTCAGGGCCGTATGTGGAAACCTCGGCCGGACTCCCTGCGGATGGAACCTGAATAGGCGATAAACCTGGACTAGAGACTTGAGTGTTTACGTAGGTCATGGTCTACACCCACGTCGGCTTTCGCTTGAAGTCTGCCGAGCACATGTCGTGTGCAGACGCTAAGTGGTGGAAACATGTATGAAGAAGTACACCCATGCAGGGTTAACATCATCTATTCGACTAGCCGTGTCCGCGGTAAAGGACTTCTGGGTTGCCTATAACAGTTCATAGACAAGTGAAAGTGGATACTCTAAAATGCATAAGATAAGTGTGAGTGCTATGGATGGCATTCTCGTAGGGAGACGGGAGCGGATCCATAGTGGTGTATTGATATGGTGAATATGTGTACTCGTGTGCGCCGCCTCAAAAGAGTTACTTGCAGTCGTAGTTTAGGATAGCCACCGAGTCAAAGCTGGCTTGCTGCAATTAAACTCCACCACCCCTTTATTGATACCGATGCATATGTAGCTAGTTCTGATGTAAGTCTTGCTGGGTACATTTGTACTCACGTTTGCCTATTTTATGTTTTGCAGAGAGATGTCAGTCTCGCTAGTAGTTCCGTGTGGACTTCGATGTTTAGCTTGATACCTCAGCTACGATCTTGTCTTGCGGCAGGGATCTGGTAGATAGTCGCTTCTAAGCCTTTTTCATTTGTAGATGTACGTACTCGGACATGTTAAGCTTCCGCATGTGCTTTGATTTGTATGCTCTAAATGTTGGGTCATGAGACCCATGTTTGTAATATCTCGCTCCTCGGAGCCTAATGAATAAATACTTGAGTCGTAGAGAGTTATGTTGTGATGCCATGTTTTATTTACACATATCGAGCATATTGTGTGTATGATTGAAATGCTTGGTATGTGTGGGATCCGACAACCTAGTTGTTTATCCTTGGTAGCCTCTCTTATTGGGAAATGTAGTCTTGTGCTTCCATGAGCCATAGTAGTCCGCTACGGCCCGGTTCACCGGAGTCCTGGTAGCCCAAAGACTATCGCTTCCGTAACACTTGACTGACCGGCATGTGATTCACTTCGTTCCTCTGTCCGTCCCTTCGGGGAAATGTCACGCGGTGACATCCGGAGTCCTGCCTAGCCTGCTACAGCCCGGGTTCCCGGAGTCCTGTTAGCCCAGTGCTACAGCTCGGATTCGCACGCTGCTGATCGACATGCTCGATGTTGCTTCATGTATGCTTGTCCCTATAAGTTAGTGCCACTTTGGGTTCATGACTAGTCATGTCGGCCCGAGTTCTCTGTCATATGGATGCTAGCAACACTATCATATACATGAGCCAAAAGACGCAAACGGTCCCGGGCCATGGTAAGGCGACACCCATGGGAATACCGTGCGTGAGGCCGCAAAGTGATATGAGGTGTTACCGGCTAGATCGATGTGACTTGAAATCGGGGTCCTGACAAGAGGTTTATTATGTGACTTTTCCTAAGGTTGACTCTAGTCACGACTTTGTTGTGCGAGATTAACCAAAGGAAAATATAACTTTTTAGGGGGGCATTTAATTTTCATACAACTGGAATGTAGATTGGCTGCACCCTCGTGAAGTTAATTACATGATAGCAAGAGCTACTAGAATATTTCCCTTTGTCGGCCAGCTGCCAAACCAGGGAATCAATATCATCAAAAGGAGTGATGGATTGAGTGATTTCTACCGAGTGATACCATTGCTCCATCATCTCTTCATGAATATGCGCCTAAAAGTGAGATTGACTTGATCTTATTCCAAATTTCATTAATGGTTTAGCGTTTTTGTTACAGATAGAGTAAACAGGCCAACATTGCATAGCTAAGGGCATGTACAATGGTGCCATCTTAAGAGTGCCACATAGGATAAATGATGAGGTGGAGGAGAGAGAATTCATAAGAAAAGGCTTGTCTTCTCTCATTTAAGAGAAGACAAGAGATGTTCTCTTAGCACAATATGTCTCGCCATGTTCTTAGGAATAGCTAGTTACTGAAGATAAGGCTAACAGATGACCCATTGTAGACATATTTTTTTTGTCATTTTTAAATTACATGCAAGATTTAAGATAAGATTATCTTATCAACCATTGTACATGTCCTAAGGGGGGAGAACCAAACCATCTTCCCAAAATACAATCTTCTTCCCATAATCTACACATAGAACGTGAAGGCGCGAGTTGTCGCGCACGTCTTAATGAAAGAATTATGTAAATTTCTAAAAAATCAAAAAACCACAAGTGTTGAAGGGAAAGTGACAGTAACTCAACGTGGATAGTGAGGAATTTTTGTTCAAGCTCTAGGTATAGGTTGCAAAATCAAAGGGCGACTGTCGGTGTCAAAACCGGCGGATCTCGGGTAGGGGGTCCCGAACTGTGCGTCTAGGCGGATGGTAACAGGAGACAAGGGCCACGATGTTTTTACCCAGGTTCGGGCCCTCTCAATGGAGGTAAAACCTTACTCCTGCTTGACTAATATTGATGATATGGGTAGTACAAGAGTGGATCTACCATGAGATCAGAGAGGCTAAACCCTAGAAGCTAGCCTATGGTATGATTGTTCTTCGTGCTACGGACTAAAACCCTCCGGTTTATATAGACACCGGATAGGGTTAGAGTTACACAAAGTCGGTTTACAACGGTAGGAGATCTACATATCCGCATCGCCAAGCTTGCCTTCCACGCCAAGGAAAGTCCCATCCGGACGCGGGACGAAGTCTTCAATCTTGTATCTTCATAGTCCAGGAGTCCGGCCAACGGTGATAGTTCGCTATCCGGACACCCCTAATCCAGACTCCTCAAGAGCCCTCGAACCAGGCTTCAATGACGACGAAGTCCGGGCGCGCATATTGTCTTCGGCATTGCAAGGCGGGTTCCTCCTCCGAATACTTCATATAAGATTTTGAACACAAGGATTGTGTCCGGCTCTGCAAAACAAGTTCCACATACCACCGTAGAGAGAATAACCTTTGCACAGATCTTCTGACATATTCTGCGGTGTGACATCACACCACGGCCAGGCCTTTATACGAATCGTTTTTACTGTTCCACCTCAGCACGTTCAGCGAGGCGGTTTCCTTGCACGTCTTATCAAAGCGGAGATCGTGCCCCCTTATTCCGGGATTCCCATCAATACAGACGTGGGTAACCCAACCGCACCATTGATTACGGCGCTTGGGAGATAAGCGAGTTTTACCAGGCTGGCGGGGGACGCATAGCTTCGTCCGCCCATATAAGGGGATAAGGATCCACGTTTTAACCTACGCCTTCTTCCTCCTTTGCTCATCCATTTCACGGCACTCGAGCTCCAAAGACTCCAAGTCCGCACATCCCTCCTCAACCTTCTCCAGCCATGTCCGGAGGCGGGAGGCAAGTGGATGGTCTCCTGCATCACGGAGGGACAAGTCAAAGCTGCGGAAGGCGGATACTTGTACAGCGACATCGCTAACCGGCTCCCCGACGAGGGGCAGCTCATTCCACCCCTAGGCCCCATGAGAGGGTGGTGTTCCTCACCCACTTCCTCCATGGGACTAGGTTTTCCACTTCACCCATTTGTCCGGGGCTCATGTTCTACTACGGCCTGGATTTCCAGGATCTGGCCCCAAACTTCATCCTCAACATCTCGGCGTTTATCATCGTTAATGCGAGGCCTTTCTCGCATCCAGCCCCACTTCGCTTATGGTCAAGACCTTCAACTTCAAGCCGAAGGTAATGGGCGGCCATAAGCCGGAGTGCGGAGGTGCCATGGTTGGCAAGATGGCCAAAGTCCTATGGCTCGAGGGCTCCTTTGTGGAGACCGTGAAGGGGTGGCAATCGGGGTGGATCTACATCACCGAGCCGCGCGACCCTCAATGGGCGGCGGCCCCCGTATTCCGATCTAGCTACCCCACACGGCTCACATCATGGAAAGAGACGGGCCTGACGTGGGGTGATTCGGAAGAGCTGTCCGGACTCCAAACCTACGTCTGAAACCTGGTGGACAAGAATCTCAAGCTTGTCAACGTAATCCAGGTGATGCTCATCCGCTGGATTCTCCCATGCCAAAGAACGGGCCTTCAATTTGTGGGAGTTTGATCGGGCACAACACCGAACCTTGAGCCGGCTCTTGACACTACGCATTTAAGATGCCCGGAAGGTGATGTTCATACGCCGAAGCTCCGCATCCGCCATCAAGATCGCGGATTCCGCTCGCAGCGTCAAGCCAGCGAGGCAAGTTATTTTACCCTTTATGGGACTCTTTTTTCATAGTTTGACTCTATGCGGGATCTAAAACTCCCTAACCTTTGACAGGACTGGCTGAAGAAGTCCGGACAGATTGACTGTCCGTCCCCCTTGCCAGAAGACCCAGCGGACGACCGATTGATGGGGCTGCTGGCTCTGGCACCTCACGTGGTGCCGGAGAATAAGGCCAAGAAGAAGGCCACGGGAACTTGAAGGATCTCCCGGCGCCAGGTGCTGTCAGACTCATCGTCTGACGACTCTGAGGCGGAATCCTCCCCTGAAGACGAGGAGGAGGAAAAATAAGCCTCTCCCCCAGCGGGGGGGGGGGGGAGAATAAAAGGAAGGCCACCCCGACTGGGGAGGCCGGAGGGTCCAAGAAAGGAAGGACCCTTCCTCCGGACTTCTCTACCAACACCGACAACGACGAGGAGGAGTGGCCACGAAGGGCCAAGCCCCTGGCGAGATCGTAAGTGTCAGGACTCGGAATCGCTCATGACTTTTTATTTGTCGCATAGTGTCTTCTAACGCCGAATATAACCATATAGCCCGCCCAAGGACGAGCTCGCCGCTTCGTCGAGCGGCTCCCTGGATTCGTCGGATGTGAACAACACTTCACTTCCGACCGCCTCCTCTCCTCGTGGCCTTGAGCGACACCGCGGTGGAGTCCCAAAAGGGCCCAACCAGGAGGAGGTGGTCCCGAGGCGCCGCAAGGCGACCTCTCGGACTCCCGGGCGCAAAGGGAGAGACCCCAAGGGCTCTAAGTCCGGCCCCTGTGCCGGGACTCAGGATCGCGACACGGTGACCTCCGTCCATCCGGAGGCACCGGATAACTTCTTTGAGGCGCTTAACAGGCGCCTCCATCGACGAGGAGCACCGCTTTGTTATGAGTGTGGTGATCCGAAAGTTCGATCCGCCATGAGCGGGCTGATCAAGCTTTAATACCAGCCTTCTAACAGGCTTTGAGGTAAGTTTAGAATATGTAAAAATGTTACCGCATAGACAGTAGCCCCTGATGTTTAGTTTGGTGTTCGGAAAGAAAAGCCGGACTAAGGATCGAAAAAGATATACGCAGGAGTCTAACATAAGTATGTCAATATGGTAATGCAGGCTGCGCTGCTGACCTCTGCCGCACTGACTGCGGAGGTCAATGCATTGAAGCAGAGCCTCGAGCGGTCCGAGAACGAGCTCGGCCTTGCCAAGAAGCAGCTCGAGGACAAGGAAGGTAAGTAATACCATATTAAAGTAATACCTTATAGAAATGATTCGGTTGCAAAAATGACAGGACTAACGTGGGTATTGTAGGGTCCATGAACGAGGTGGCGACCCTGAAGGAAGCGGTGTCCACGGCCGAAAGCAAAGCGGCATGAGCGCACTGAGCGAGAGAAGCAGGAGGCGCGGGTGGCGGAGGTGCGGCAAGAGCTCTGTGCCTCGTGAAAAACACGAGAGTTTGGAGCGTGACTCAAGACTCGAGAGTCCGAGCTCGCCTCGGCTCTTGAGAGTGCCAAAGCCGCTAAGGCGAAGCCCAAAAAGCCCTCCAGAAATTGAATCATTAAAGAAGATAGCGGCGGGTAAGGCATTCTTTATGCAAAGCAAGCATGTGAAAGTGAATTATCTATTACTTACCCGAATCCGGAGCTCTCCAGGAGCGTTCGCAGATCTGCCCGTAGTGTGTCTGATGCTACCGCGTTCTACCGTGCCGAGGAGGGAGCTCGATGGAAAAGGTGTTCTGGTCTCAGTATGCTGAGGCCGGACATCCGGTGCCCCTGAGCGACCAGCTGAAGCAGCTGGTCGAGCTCCACAAGGTTGCCGAACAGGCCATGAAGGGCCTCATAATTTGGTTGTGGCCTAAGGAAGCCATGCTTGGGAGCTACTTCGGGCTAGTGCGGCGGCTGGTGGACGCCTGTCCATGGATTGAAGTCATCAAGCGCTCCGTCTGCATCGAAGGTGCCCGTAGGGCCCTTGCCCTTGCTAAGGTGCACTGGGGCAAGATGGATGCTGAGAAGCTTGTGACGGACGGACCACCACCGAAGAAGGAGCACCGCAAGCCTGAAATGTATTATCAGGGCGTCCTGAAGGGTGCCTGCCTTATCGCGGATGAATGCTCCAGAGATATAATTTTGGAGTAGACTCGCATTTATTATCATGTACGCTGAAAACTTGTTCATATGCGCTAAGCAACACTTTTGAATTTAAAATATTACCTTACAGGCGGCCGTGTATTAAATTTGAGAGATGGCGAGTCGTCGGCTTCAGCCCCCATGCCACGAGTGCTGGGGTGTTCGGGATAAACTTGAGCGCTCTTGTTCCCGTCCTTGGGTCCTTCGAGGGAGGCGCTCAACGCAACGAACAAGGCACCCGGTCTATAGTGCTTGAACACTCTCACTTAGCCATAGAATTCTATAATTTAAATTTTGGCGAAGCCCCTAGTATTCGGAAGACCGAGTTCGGGGCGCTATCCACGCCTTGGCCGGACAATGCCGACTCCTCGCTCTAAGCGGCACAGGTCTTTAGGGACCCGAAAAAACCTCTTGAACAGCGACCGGCTCTCGCCCTATCATGACGGTCAGTTTTAGCTTTGTCCACTGAGGTGCTCAACCCAGCTCAACCGGGGCACAATCGCAGTGGTTCTCCCGGCGCTACCTTAGCCGATATAACGGAACGTAAGGTACCAAAACATGGGAGCCGGGCAAACCCAACTATTGACCCAAGACATGATTCGGAGCCGATGCATATAATGCTATAAGTTCGGGGTGCCGCACTTGTGAAAGTGTTAGGACTTATCACACCATATTTTTGGGGTACTTAAGCCCCTGGTGTATTGGCCGTACCAAAGTGTACGGGTGCAACATGTCATGAATGAACATATATATAGATAAAGAAAGGAGTGCAATAATAGGCAAAAGCTATGTATTGTTTATTCAAAAAGGTACTGCAATGAAAGCAGAAAGATACAAATAGTGCGATAAGCAAGGGATGGGGCTATTTAACATGTCCCCCTCCAGGGGTAAGCTGCGGGATGGTATGTAAAACAGGTATAATGCTCGTAGTAGAGACCACCTGGATGCTCGACGTAGCTTTCTGCTTCCCTGGCCGTTGCATCGTGAGTTCCGCAATTCTAGTGCCGGACAGGGCTTCTGGAAAACGGAGTCCTGAAAGTAAGAGAAAAGAAGAAAGAAAAAGAATGACACAATCGGGAGCCCCTGGTGCGGTTGAGCCGCATTCTGGGCGTGCCGTGGTCGTGCCCCTCCCCTTATGCCCATGGTATCTCCAGAGCGTAGTTATGCACGCCAGCGTAATCGGGCTTCATAACTTCGCGAGGGCTGGGTTGGGGCGGATTGCTATGCGTGCTTTCGGATCGTGCCAGCGGTATTGCTGTAGAGGTTACTCGGGCGCTTGACGGTGTCTCGGACGTTTAATAGCCAGACTCGAGAATTGCTGTGAGAGGCTGCTTTGCACCTCCGCCGCGAGGGCCGCCGTGTGCTCCTACGTTCAGAGAGAGTGTTCGGTGTTTCCATTGACCATGATTACTCCTCGAGGGCCTGGCATCTTGAGCTTGAGGTACGCGTAGTGCGGCACCACATTGAACTTTGCAAATGCGGTTCGTCCAAGCAGTGCATGATAGCCGTTGCGGAATGGGACTATGTCGAAGATTAACTCTTCGCTTCGGAAGTTATCCGGGGATCCGAAGACCACTTCGAGTGTAGCGAGCTCGCATAATTGGCCTCTACACCTGGTATGACGCCTTTAAAGGTCGTATTTGTGGGTTTAATCCTTGAGGGGTCTATGCCCATTTTGCGCCTTTGTATCCCGATAGAGCAGGTTCAGGCTGCTACCGCCGTCCATCAGGACTCTAGTGAGGTGGAATCCGTAGATGATTGGGTCAAGAACCAATGCAGCGAATCTGCCGTGGTGGATGCTAGTGGGGTGGTCCCTTCGATCAAAGGTGATCGGGCAGGAGGACCATGGGTTGAACTTTGGGGCGACTGGCTCCATCGCATATACGTCCCTTAGTGCACGCTTCCGCTCCCTTTTGGGTATGTGGGTTGCGTATATCATGTTCACCGTCCGCACTTGTGGGGGGAAGCCCTTCTGTCCTCTATTGTTCGGCGGCCGAGGCTCCTCCTCGTCATTGCTATGCAGCCCCTTGTCATTGAGTTCAGCATTTAACTTGCCTGCCTGTTTGAAGACCCAACAATCCGTGTTGGTGTGGTTGGCTAGTTTTTCGGGGGTGCCATGTATTTGGCACGAGCAATCGAGTATTCGGTCCAGATTGGACGGGCCCTGAGTATTTCTTTTGAAAGGCTTTTGCCACTGGCCGGGTTTAGAGCCTCTGAATCCGGCATTGACTGCCGTATCTTCAGCATTATCGCCGTTAATGCGGCGCTTGTGCTTGTTGCGACGCGACCTGCCATTACTGTCCTTGGTATCCGAACTACCAGGGTTTTTGGTCAAGTTGTTGCTGCGAGCTAGCCAGCTGACCTCTCCCTCGCAAAAGCGGGTCATGAGTGTTGTGAGGGCTGCCATGGATTTCGGCTTTTCCTGTCCTAGGTGCCGGGCAAGCCACTCTTCGCGGATGTTATGTTTGAAGGCTGCAAGGGCCTCTGCATCCGCATACCAGTCAACGATTTGATTTTTCTTGGTTAGGAACCGTGTCGAGAATTGTCCGGCCGATTCTTCCGGCTGCTGAATTATGTGGCTGAGGTCATCGGCGTACGGTGGTCACACATATGTGCCCCGGAAGTTATCAAGGAATGCGGCTTCCAGGTCCTCCCAACAACCAATTGATTCTGCTGGCAGGCTGTTAAGCCAATGCGAGCTGGTCCTTTAAGCTTGAGTGGGAGGTATTTGATGGCGTGTAGATCATCACCGCGGGCCATGTGGATATGGAGGAGGTAGTCCTCGATCCAAACCGCAGGATCTATTGTGCCATCGTATGATTCGATGTTTACGGGTTTGAAACCCTCGGGGATTTGATGATCGATCACTTTGTCTGTGAAGCATAGTGGGTGTGCGGTGCCTCTGTATTGAGCTATATCACGACGCAGCTCAAATGAGCTTTGTCTCATCGTGTTCGCCCAACCGAATTGCTCTATCCGGGCGTGACGGTTATCATCACGTGTCGTGCGCCCACGCCGATCCGTAGATCGATCTTGTTTGCCTTGCCTTGTCCTCCAATACGCCTGCTGTGTCCGCGCGTTTCCCCGTGCCTTGGTACTTTTCGAGCGATGCCGGGGTGCGGCTTGAATGGAGGGCCTAGAGGTCTCTCTGTCGTGGCCACGGGGTGGTTGGTCGTCCGCATCATGCGCTGGTGATGTAGGTTTGGGTGCTTCCTCCTCTAATTGGGGTAGCAACTCGCGTTTTGGGTATCTCTTGCAGGGGCGTTCGAGTTCGTACTCTTCGGCTGCAAGGACTTCAGTCCATCTGTCAGCTAGCAAGTCTTGGCCAGCTCTAAGCTGCTGCTGCTTTTTCTTGAGGATGCTTGCCGTGGCCATAAGCCTGCGTTTGAAACGCTCCTGTTCGGCGGGATCCTCAGGCACGACAAATTCATCGTCATCGAGGCTTGCTCATCTTCGGAGGGAGGCATATAATTATCGTCCTCCACCTCCCTGTCTGCCGCTCTATCGTGAGGGCTGGCTTCTCCCTCCTCCTGTGCTGAATCCTGCTAGAGGAGGTTGTCTTCGGCACTGTCCAGGGTGTTATTATCTCCCGTGCCGTTATCACTGTTTTTGCTGTGGCGGGATTTAGAGCGGCGCCGCTGACGCTAGCGCTTGGGATGTTTCTTGGAGGGGTCATCCTCCGCTGTTCCATTGCCATTCCCATCTTTTGGGATGTCCACCATGTATATGTCGTATGACGAGGTGGCCTTCCAAAGGCCCTCAGAGGCGCTGGATCTTGGTCGCTCCAAAGATCGCCGTCCATACCGTTGATGTCTTCGGAGTCGAAGTCGAGCATGTCGGTTAAATCATCGACAGTGGCTACAAAGTGGGTGGTGGGTGGGCGTTGAATTTCTTCGCCGTCCGCATCCCAACCTTCCTGGCCGTAGTCCGGCCAGGGCTCTCCTGATAAAGAGATAGACTTTAGTTAATTCAGGATGTCGCCAAAGGGCGAGTGCGAAAAGATGTTCGCGGCAGTGAACTCCATGACCGGCGCCGAATCGGATTCGATTGGCCGGGGCGCGGGCGGTTCGGAGTCCGGAGAGGAGTCCGGCACCTTGGAGTCACAGGATTCGCAAAGGATAGGGATGGTGTTCGGCTCAATCATCATCGAGATCGTAGCCCCCGAAGCGGTGTCCAGCCACTCGTCCTCGATCGGCGGAGTCGGCTCTGAGCTAAGGGTCAGAGCGGACGCTGGTTGTGGCTCGAATCCGTCGAGGATCAAGTCTCCGCGGATGTCGGTCGTGTAGTTCAAACTCCCAAACCTGACCTGATGGCCAGGGGCGTAGCTTTCCATCTGCTCCAGATGGCCAACTGAATTGGCCCGCAGTGCAAAGCCACCGAATACGAAGATTTGTCCGGGGAGAAAAGTCTCACCCTGGACCACGTCGTTGTTGATGATCGAAGGAGCCATCGGGCCTAAAGATGACGATACAGAGGAATTCTCAATGAAAGCACCAATGTCGGTGTCAAAACCGGCGGATCTCGGGTAGGGGGTCCCGAACTGTGCATCTAGGCGGATGGTAACAGGAGACAAGGGACACGATGATTTTACCCAGGTTCGGGCCCTCTCGATGGAGGTAAAACCCTACTCCTTCTTGATTAATATTGATGATATGGGTAGTACAAGAGTGGATCTACCACTAGATCAGAGAGGCTAAACCCTAGAAGCTAGCCTATGGTATGATTGTTGTTCGTCCTACGGACTAAAACTCTCCGGTTTATATAGACACCGGATAGGGTTAGGGTTACACAGAGTCGGTTTACAACGGTAGGAGATCAACATATCCATATCGCCAAGCTTGCCTTCCACGCCAAGGAAAGTCCCATCCGGACACGGGACGAAGTCTTGAATCTTGTATCTTCATAGTCCAGGAGTCCGGCCAACGGTGATAGTTCGGCTATCCGAACACCCCCTAATCCAGGACTCCCTCAGCGACAATTCCATGCAAATAGCCGTCATAATAATTTGTTTAAGTAGTACATTTGCTAAGATTTTTGAATAGGTGGCATAGCTATGAAACATTAGGTGCTTTTGAACTAACTTTTGCATCTCTAGGGCACAAAAATCCCTCTCTAACAGATGATGCACATGCAAAAAAAATTACATCTCCGTCTCCTGGAGATGTAAAATACAACATCTGCTATGTAAATTTGCATCTCCATCTATGGAGATGTAAAATGCCAACCAAGGCCATCGCCTAACCGCCTTTCACTAGCTTCCATGTGACCGCTGCCACTTCGCCCATCGCCACCATGGCCAACACCGAAGACCCCATGGCCTCCTCCTCTGCCGCCACCGCCGGTGGTCTAACCCACCTCGCCGCAGCCGCCACCTCTGCGACCAATTTCCCTAATTCGTCTTCTGCCTCCATGCCACCGCCGCCCCCATTCTCCACCCCACCTCCCCTTTGAAGCTCCCCCGCCGCCCCTACGCCACTCCTCCTTCTCTCTTCACCTCAAATCGTCGATCCTCCGCCGCCCTGATTCGCCATCCCCGCCGCCCCTCCGATGCTCCTTCACCGCCCGTACGCTGCTCCTCATCCTCTCTCTGTCTCGAATCACCGCTCCTCTGTCGCTGCCCCCATTCGCACCACTGCCATCTCGATTCACCACCCAGGCCCCTCCGATGCTCCTCCGCCGCCTCCACACAAAGCCGCCACCGTGCGACCCCGAATTGCACCGTATCGTAGCCGTCCCCACTGCCACCGCCCCGATTTGGCCATTGCCCACTAGTTTTTACATCTCCATTTTGCATCATCTGTTGGAGTTGCAGTTTTACATCTCAAATATGCATCATGTGTTGGAGTTGCCTCTTTTTTGGATATGTAAATTTTTACATCTCCTATTTCACATATCCAAATTACATCTTCCATTGGAGATGCTCTAACGCTCATGAGTTCGGTTCTCATGAAAGCACGCCAATCGCTCTCGGGCGGACGCGTGCCATGCATGACGATGTTCACTGGATGGCGGTGGCGCCACCATCAACTGGTGGTTGTACTGCATGGTGAGCCATGAGATCCTCTCACACGCCATCCACAACAATGACTTAGCTCTGGGCAAGTGGACTTCCATCTTCTAGCTCTTCCTAGAAAACCATCTGCAATGTGTACTGCGGACAATCGAGTTCTACAACCTGACTCGGGATGGCATGGGCATGTTCAACTACTACAACTGCATCAAGGTCCTTGTCGATGAGTTGCGCGGCGTGGGCGCTGTGACATCCCGGTTGTCGGTGTACTAGAGTAGGGGTACACTAGTATCCCGAACTCGTGCACGGGCAGTTGCAGCACCCCGCGGCAAGGGTCTGCCTGGTCACCGCCAAGATCCTCCGTGGCTCCTTTGGAGCCATTTAAGAACAAAGTATTTAACCAAGAAGACAAGGCCCCGACAATAGGAGCTTGCCGGGCAGGCCACTCAAGGCACGCAGAAGACAAGACCCCGGCAAGAGGAGCTTGACGGGAAGGCTCGGAGCACGACAAGCCTCCGGACGCGACAAGGATTCAGCCGCGGCAAGGCACTTGCCGCGCAGTAACCTCCTCTTCATCTTCGCCTCCAAATTTCATCTACCAACGTGTCGCCATGGGATCATTCCATGCGCAGCGTGTCAAGAGGCTGTGCAGCCAGCGGGAGCAGCGATAAGCGGCACGACAAGCCCACCATCGTGGCAAACGGAGGCGCACTGGACGGTCCCTCACAGAATCGCTTAGGCGATGTGGATGGGCATTTAATGCTTTGTCCCTTGCCGCCGTGGTTAGGTATATTGCAATGCATAATCGCTCAAGTAGGTGTACTACCTACGGTTTTTCCATTTGTACCCTCATCTGCGTTGCCACCTGTCGGAGACCCCTTGAGCATATAAAAGGAGGCCCATGCGCAACGTAGAGGGGGTTCGGTCCGTTCGACTCACTCTAGACCAGAGACGTTCACGCTAGGTTTTGTAGCTATCATCGCTCCCTAGCAAGATCACAATACAATCAGACAAGTAGCAGTAGGAGTATTATCTCTCCGGAGAGCTCCAAAGCTGGGTAAAACTGCTCGTGTGCTTCGCCTCGATCCGCTCTTCGTGCGGTCTCCGCCCCCCTCCGAACCACAAGGGGCCTGGTCCGCCGGCCCCATAGGTGTTCGTGGTCTCGATCAGCCTCCCGACATCTTTGGCGCGCGCCAGCAGCAATGGCGGCGAGTCTGAGGAGGAGCATTCTTTGAAGAAGCTGTTGTCGCTCTACCGCGCCCGGCAAGCCAAGTTGGAGTCCCGAGAAGCACTTGTCGCGAGGGCGGCAGCAGATATGGAGAAGCGCGCAGAGGAGCTCCGGGGCGCCAACCAAGAGGCTCTCCGGAACATAGCAGAAGGGCGGGAGCAACTCGCCGAGGAGCGCACGACCTTCATCCTCGAGAAGGCCGCAGCTGAGGAGGAGCAGCGGCTGACCGCCAAGAAGCTGTCCGCACAGGAAAGCGAGTTGGCGCAGCGAAAGGTCAACTTGGACAGCCACGAGGAAGAGCTTGTCGCGCGCGAGGAGTCACTTGGCGGGGCGCTTAAGGAAGCGAAGGATGCTGCCGCAGCCGCCGAGGCCGCCAAGAAAGAGTTGGAAGCGAAGGTGGCGCAGCTAGAGGCCAGTCTCCAGAAGAGCGGCGAGGAGCTTGCCGCGCTGAAGCACGAGCGCGAGAAGGACGCCTACACTCTCGGCGAGCTGCAGGGCCGTCTCGCTGAAAGGAGCAAGGAGCTCGCCGCCGCCAAGGATTCCAAGGCAGACCTTCAGCTGAAGCTGACCACTCTGACGCAGACGCTCGACGGCGCCAAGGAGCGGGAGGTGGGCCTGTTGGAGACGATCAAGGCCAAGGAGGAGCTGCTGGCGAATGCTGTTGACACCCAGAGCGCCTTGAGGGAGAGTGTGGAGCACTGGACTGAAGGTCTCTTGGATACTGCTGCCGCCATCCACAACGAGCTGATGGAGCTGGGGATGGCGGATCTTGCATACTCCTCCGACGAGCACCTCCAACCCAGCGCCAAGCTTAGCTTATTCTTCAAGTGCGTGGTGACGGGCCTCCAGCGACTCCGGGAAGAGGTCCCAAAGCAGCTGGCCGAGGAATCACGCCAGATCTGTACAGGAGAGAACTCGTGCACGGGCAGTTGCAGCACCCCGCGGCAAGGGTCTGCCTGGTCACCGCCAAGATCCTCCGTGGCTCCTTTGGAGCCATTTAAGAACAAAGTATTTAACCAAGAAGACAAGGCCCCGGCAAGAGGAGCTTGCCGGAAGGCCACTCAAGGCACGCAGAAGACAAGACCCGGCAAGAGGAGCTTGCCGAAGGCTCGGAGCGCCGACAAGCCTCCGGACGCGACAGGATTCAGCCGCTGACAAGGCACTTGCCACGGCAGGCAACCTCTCTTCATCTCCGCTCTAGCTCATCTACCAACGTGTCGCCATGGGATCATTCCATGCGCTGCAAGTGTCAAGAGGTCGTGGCAGCCAGCGGGGAGCAGCGATAAGCGGCGCTGACAAGCCCACCATCGTGGAAAACGGAGGCATACCTGACGGTCCCTGTTGCACTATTTAGGCGACAGGGACGGGCATTTAATGCTTTTGTCCCTTGCCGTCAGGGTTAGGTATATTGCACTGTACACTGTTCAAGTAGGTGTACCAACTACTGTTTTTCCATTTGTACCCTCATCTACGTTGCCACCTGTCGGAGACCCCTTGAGCATATAAAAGGAGGCCCATGCGCAACGAGAGGGGGTTCGGTCCGCTCGACTCACTCGAGACCGTAGAGACTCTCACGCTTAGGTTTTGTAGCTCATCGCCGCTCCCTAGCAAGAACGCAATACAAACTAGACAAGCAGCAGTGGGAGTTTTATCTCTCCGGAGAGCTCACGAAGCTGGGTAAAACTGCTCGTGGTGCCGCCTCGATCCGCTCTTCGTGCGATCTCCGCCCCTCTCCGAACCACAAGGGGCCTGGTCCGCCGGCCCCATAGGTGTTCGTGGGTCCGATCAGCCTCCCCGACATCTTTGGCGCACCAGGTAGGGGGCATCGAGGTTGTGTGAACCTGATCCGGCGTTCACATGAGCGACATCTTCAACATCTTCATCAACATGCCACCGAAGAAGATGGCTTCGGCGGCAAAAGCCCCGTCCGCGTCAAACCCACCGCCACCGGAGCAAACAGGTGGTGGGGTAGACACCGACGGGAGGACGGACGGCGACGGGGGCGCTCACGCTGCTGCCAAGGCCAAGGACAAGGCCGCTTGAGACCTCGGCGTCCGTACACGCATCAGCGCCCGTCTCAGGAGGCGCGGGACCGACAGCGTCATGGCAGTCACAATGCCATACGCTCGTTGTACCGAGATGGAGCTGGAGGATCTCGAGACCGTCAAGACCAACGTGCACGCCAACATGCTGGCATGAGCGAGATACGGTCGCCTGGACGGGATGCTGCTCCTTCTAACATAGATAGAAGTCCAAGCATATCCCACTCCTCGCGCTGTTCGCCATTGCCACCCACTACTCCAGCAGAAGCTCTGGCGAGAGCTCAACTGCTCCTCGACTACCCTCCAACGGCCGACAAGGTCGACGAGTGGAGGGCCACAATACAGAGTCTCATCGGCCGCTTAACGGCGACGCTCCGCAGCAACCGAAAGTGCGTCATTGCGCGCTGCAAGAACGCCAAACGCGAGCCGGTGGCGACGAGACCGTGGGGTGCAACCACCATGCACTTCTCCACCCGAAGGCCAAGGTCGCCAACTCACCGGATCCACCTCGACAATGACTCCAATCGCTGCCGCCGGATTCATGAGTCCAGCGCGATCAGCGCCAAGTTCTCCATGAACGACAACAAGAGGACGCTCGAACTCACATCGAGCGCCGAAGAGAAGCGCGACATCAATCCGACAAGCGCGCCGGGCCCTCTGTTGACATGCACGCGCCAGAGGAACCAGGCGACTTGCCGACGCGGTAGGTTGCCCTGCGTTCACTCGTGAGCTGCGGCAAGTCCAAAGGGCTCCGAACAAGAACTTCAAGCCAGATGTGCCAGAGAAGTATGATGGTAGGACGCATCCGTCGGAGTTCCTCAGCATCTACACCATCGCGGTGCAAGCTGCGGGGGGACGAGACGACAAGATCCTCGCCAACTACTTCCCGCTGGTGCTCAAGCCCAACGTCAGGTCCTGGCTCATGCACTTGCCGGACAGCTCCATATCTTCTTGGGCAGATCTATGCCATCAGTTTGTTGGCGCCTTCACAGGCGGCCACAAGCCCCATGGCCAAGAAAGTGACCTTCATCTTCTCGCCCAGAAGGAAGGAGAGTCCCTATGCAAGTTCATTCAAAGATTCAGCCGTGTGCACTACAACATCCCAGATGTCCACCATGTCGCGGTGATCAGCGTGTTTCATCAGAACGTGCGGAACCGCAGGATGAGGGAGGAGATGGCAATGTGCAAAGTCAAGGACGTCAGCGAGCTGTACGCCTTGGCCGACAAGTGTGCACGTGCTGAGGAAGGGAGGAGACTCCCAGAGAGAATGCGAAGCAGGATCCGACAAAGGAGGAGACCGCCCGCAAAGAAGAAGAGCGGCGCTGCAACAGGAAGAAGAAAGGCGGAGAAGTGCTAGTTGTCGGCAGGCCGGGCAACGGAGGTGGCGACAAGAACGCCAAGGCTGGTGGCTCCGGCAAGGAGGTTGCCGCCGACGCCAACCACCTGTGTGTGGCGGCCGCCGACAAGGTGACGGCTCCGGCAAGCAAGATCGCAAGATCCACCGCACCAAGGGCCATGACCTCCAGAGCTGCAAGAAGGTCGAGCAGCTTGTTGAGCAGCGAAGGCTGAGTACGAGCGCGCGACAAGGAGAAGGCCCAAGAAGGTGCTGGAGGAGCCAAAGAAGAAACGCCCCGCCGGGGAGGACGCCGCGGCAAGGCCAAGCAACAGCAAGGAGACAGACCTCATCGCGGCCGCGACAAGGATGAAGACGAAGACGACGATGAAGACATGGACGATGACGACGCCGATGAGCAGGAGTTTCAGAAAGCCACGGAGGTTCTCTGCGTTGACGGAGGTTCTTCCTCAGATACTTCCCAATCGCCAACTCAAGCAGTGGATGCGGGGAAGAAATCAATGCAGCGGAACCATCCGTAGAGTCACGCAAGCCTCTGAAGTGGTCCAGCACGCCTATCATCTTTGATATTGAGGACCACCCTGATCGCATAACTGCGGTTGGGTGCCTGTCGATGTTGGTCTCACCAACTATCCGCAACCTCAACGTCACCAAGATGCTAGTTGACGGTGGGGCCGGCTTGAATCTGATCTCCTCCGCGGTGCTCCAGAAGCTTCAGATCCCCGACAACAGCTCAAGAGACTGGCACTTTCCAAGGAATCAATCCGGTAAGGAGCAAGCCGAAAGGGAAGATCACGTTGCCGGTAACATTTGGCAGCGAGCTGAACTTCAGGACTGAGAGGGTCACATTCGACGTTGCTGATTTCCCATTGCCTTACAATGGGATACTTGGCCGTCCAGCACTCGCCAAGTTCATGGCAGCCTCTCATTATGCCTACAACTTACTCAAGATGCCAGGCCCGATAAGCATCATCTCTGTCCATGGCGACAAGAAGGATGCTCTTATCTGTGCCGACAAGATCTACCGGGATGCAGCAGCTGCAATGAAAAGCAAAACACTTGCCGTCAAGCTCCTTGAGGGAAGAAGACCAAGTCCAAGTCCGGCAAGAGCTCTGATGCCCACTCCGGCAAGCGCACCTCTTCGGAGTGCTGCACTACCATCAAGGACGCACCATCGAGCTCCACCGGCAAGTGCAAAACGATGGCAGCTCCGCCAAAGACCAAGAAGGTGTCCGCCAAGGAGGACGGCGCTGGTGGTACCTTCACCATCAGTGCCTCTCTCGACCCCAAATAGGAAGGCGCGCTCGTTGCTTTCCTGCGGGCGAATGTCGACGTGTTTGCATGGCAACCGTCCGACATCCCCGGTGTTCCCAGGAAAGTGATTGAGCACCGTCTGGCCGTTTGTCCTCATGCGCGGCCCGTCAAGCAGAAAGTCAGAAAACAGGCAGTGGAGCGCCAAGAGTTCATCGCAGAAGAGATCAAGAAACTGGAAGCAGCAGGCCTTGTCAGAGGAGTGCTCCATCCTACGTGGTTGGCCAATCCTGTAGTCGTGCGCAAGGCAAATGGAAAATGGAGACTTTGTATTGACTTCACGGATGTTAATAAAGCTTGTCCCAAAGATCCATTTCCCTTTGTCAGCAGATCGACCAGATTGTTGACTCCACGGTGGATGTGATTTCTTTGTCATTTCTTGATGCATACTCGAGATATCATCAGATCTTCATGGCGAGAAGAAGATGAAGAGAAAACCGCATTCATTACTCCATGTGGCACATACTGTTTCATACGGATGCCTTTCGGTTTGAAGAATGCTGGTTCAACGTTTGCAAGAGTAGTCCATGATGCTTTTGAGCCGCAAATGCACAGAAATGTAGAAGCCTACACGGATGAGATAGTGGTCAAGAGCAAGGACAAAGCAACCCTGGTTCAAGATTTGGATGAGACCTTTGCAAATTTGCGCAAGATCAACCTCAAGCTCAACCCCGAGAAGTGCGTGTTCGGAGCCCCCTCCGGCAAGCTTCTCGGGTTCTTCATCTCTCAGCGGGGATTGAAGCCAATCCCGACAAGATCAAGGCCATTGAGCAGATTGAAGCACCAAAGCGCCAAGGATGTACGAAGACTTGCCGGTTGCGTGGCTGCTCTCGCCAGGTTTATCTCTAGGTCTGTTGAACGCATACTCGCCATTTTTCAAGATTTTGAAAAAGCAGGTCCAATGAAATGGACTCGGCGGAGGCTGCGCTGCGAGACTTAAAGGGTACTGCCCTCCACTCCAATACTTGTCGCACCTAAGCCACAAGAGAAGTTGCTGCTATATATAGCGGCAACCAATCAAGTGGTTAGTGCTGCGTTAGTAGCGGAGAGGGAGGCGGACAATGAGCCGGCAACCATGGCAGACACATCCAACGACAAGCAGGGGGCTTCGCCGGCAAGCTCTGGTCCCGACAAGGATGGATATGCGCAGACGCTAGAGCAGATGCAGAAAAGGATGGTGCAGCGCCCAGTTTACTGTCGGGCCTCTTGCAGTGGGCTAGGTCAAGGTACTCTGGTGTGCAGAAATTGCTTTTCGGCCTCCTCATGGCCTCGAGAAAGCTGCGCCATTACTTCCAAGCACATGAGATCACAGTTGTCACTCGCTTTCCGCTGAAGAGGATACTGCAAAATCCAGAAGCGATAGGCAGGATTGTCGAGTGGGCACTGGAACTGTCAAGCTGTGGCCTCAAGTTTGAAAGCACTTCAACTATCCAAAGCCGAGCATTGGCAGAATTCATAGCAGAGTGGACGCCAACACCCGGATGAAGAAATTCCAGACGAGCATCCCCGCCAAGGAAGCAGCAAAGAGTGGCTGATGTACTTTGATGGTGCCTTCTCGCCGCAAAGGCGCCAGGTCTGGCGTGTCATGCTTATAGCACCCACCGGAGAGCACCTCAAGTACGTAGTCCAGATGCACTTTCCCAAGGAGCAAGCAACAAACAATACCGCAGAGTATGAAGGTTTGCTTGCCGGTCTCGAGGATCATGCAGAGACCTTGGGATTAGGAAGCTCATTGTCGTGGGTGACTCGCAACTTGTCGTCCGTCAAGTGAACAAAGATTATCGTGAGTCCATTGATGGAAGCTTATGTTGATGAAGTGAGGAAGCTAGAAGAACACTTTGACGCCTGCAAATGGAACATGTTCCAAGAGCTCGTAATGATATTGCTGATGGTTCGTCGAAGTCGCTGCACTTAAGTTGCACTGTGGAACCAGGGATTTTTGTGCTCAAGCTAACTCAACCAACCGTAACACCATCAACTGGGCCGAGCAAGAAGAGGAAGTTGATCTCTGGTGACTATTTTCCGGCAGAGCTTCCTGACGCCGCCGCCAAGAAGGTCCCTGGGATCAACACCTCTGCTAAGAGCCGAGGAGTAGTCTGCTTCCGACAAGCCCCGAGGTTTGTTTCGTTGAAGCAGGCGCCCCGACAAGTTTTGTTCCGGCAAGCTTGCCGGGAACATCAAGCTCGGCTGAACCGCAGGTTCTTGCCGTGGAAGCCGACGTTCCGCGCAGCAGCAGGATGTGCCTTTAGTCCTTGTTGTTGAGCCACAAGCTCCAAAGCATGGGCGCGACAGATTGTCCATTTCCTTCAGACAAGCAGAGCTTCGAAGAGCAAGAAGAAGCGGAAAGAGTAGCCCGGCGAGTCAAGTATGTACCAGTTTGTCGACAAAGATACCGCATGTCTGAAGGAGACTCAACGGTGTGAAATTGAAGTGTATCCGCCGGGAAGACGGACAAAAGCTGTTGGCAGAGATACATGGAGGCATATGTGGTCACCACATTGGCAAGAAGAGCACTTGCCGCAAAAGCTTTCCAAGCAAGGTTTCTTCTGGCCGACAGCCCTCCAGGATGCAACTGCACAAGTAACCAAGTGTGAAGCGTGCCAGTTCCATTCCAAGCAGATACACCAGCTAGCTCAAGCTCTCCAGACGATCCCTTTATCCTGTCCATTTTCGGTCTGGGGGCTCGATATCCTCGGCCCCTTCCCCAAGTTGTCGGGGCTTTGAGTACTTGTACGTTGTAATCGACAAGTTCACAAAGTGGCCGGAAGTGGAAGCAGTCAAGTTCTTCAGGTCGATTGTTTTCCGTTTCGGAATCCCTAACAGGATCATCACCGACAACGGCACACAATTTACGAGTCGCACCTTCATGCAGTACGTCCAAGATCTTGGCGCCAAGGTCTGCTTTTCTTCTGTTGCTCATCCGAGAAGCAACGGTCAAGTAGAGAGGGCAAATGCTGAAGTCTTTGTCGGGCTCAAGACCGTAACTTTCGACAAAGCTGCACATGTGCGGAAGAAACTGGATCGAGGAGCTGCCGGTGGTTCTTTGGTCGATCAGACGACGCCAAATCGAGCCAGCGCCAGACACCCTTTGCTCTAGTCTATGGAGCAGAGGCAGTTCTCCCCACGGAACTCGTATACGGATCGCCTCGAGTGCTCGCTTATGATGAGCTTGAGCAAGAGCAGCTGCGACAAAATGACGCGCTGCTCCTTGAGGAGGATCGTCTTCAGGCTGCTGTACGAGCTTCTCGTTACCAGCAAGCTTTGCGTCGCTACCATAGCCTCAAAGTTAGTGACAGAAGCCTCGAGGAAGGCGACCTTGTTCTTCGGCGCGTTCAATCCGCCAAGAATTCAAACAAGTTGACGCCGAAGTGGGAAGGCCCTTATCGGGTGAAACGAGTCACTAGGCCCGGCGCTGTCCGCCTTGAGACCGAAGATGGCATGTTGGGGACACAACTACTGAATGTGAACCGCCCCGGAGGGGCCGGTTTACCCTCATCCATGATCCAGGCCCACGGAGGAGGCCCGGAGCCCAGAGGCGACTTAAGGTCCATTTATGTAAACCGCCTTAGTGTTGTAACTTGTGTTGTAAGACAAGAGAGAAGAGACCGAGCCGGACACTTGTATGAGCCGGATCGGGGCTCTGTGGACCGGCCGGGCGTCAACCCGTGTATATAAGGGGACGACCCGGCGGCGGATTAAGGACAGAGGATTCAAGGCGAAGGCAAAGCTATTGCTCCCTAATCGTCGAAATCATATCAATCACATCACAACTGGACGTAGGCTTTTACCTTCATCAAAGGGGCCGAACCAGTATAATTCTCGTGTCTTGTGTCCGCTTTAACCCCTCTAGGTTAACCCGTACGATGGCCCTACGACTAAGTCCTTTCATGAGGACATCTGCCGTGACAATTCCACGACAGTTGGCGCCCACCGTGGGGCAATCGCACGATGGTTTGATGATCTTAGAGGGCAAGTTCGAAGGACTCGAAGGTTATGCGATGGGCGGATGACTAAGAGTCGTCGCGCAAGCTCTACATCGACGATGCGGATCGGGGCCCCGAGGCCGGCTCAGTTGAGTACGGTGCAGGGTCCCCTTCGGGGGCATACACGTGTTCATCGGCAAGATCGGGCGCAGCGTGGCCTGGGCCGGACGTCTGCACTGACCTCGTCGAGACGGCTCAGCGGGCGAAGAAGAGTCCTGCCCTGGCTAAACCGGCGGTCAGGCATGTTTTCGTGGGAGTCGTCCACGGAGGCTGCGAGGACGGATCAGCATCTGGTGACGAAACTGTTGTCTACTCTGGCGATTTAATCGCCGGGCCGGAGAAACCGAAGTCTCTATACCAGCTGCAAGATGGCCAGATCGGGGCTGTTCCGACGGTGAGAGTATTCCGGACCCTTCGATCTACCCAACCGGGTTGGGATCTTCATGGCGGTACGCAGTAGCGCTTCACTCTTCGACCGCTGGCGCCCTGGTCGCCGGGTTCAACAGCGGTGATGGCAGCCGGGAAGGAGGCCCTGTCGCCCGCCGGCTCAAGTTTTGTCGAGCTTTTCGACGCATTGGTCAGGTTTCATGGCGAGGCTAATCCGCTGGATCAGGACCTCGCACAACGCTGGAGATTGCGAAGGTGAGAGAACAGATCACTAAAGCTAAAGCAGCACTGCGCAGGCGGACGTGAGGATGGCGGCGGAACGGGCCGCTTTGGATGCGCAGGCTTATAGGCTCATGCTGGATCAGAGCGCGTCACATGAAGTCATGAAAAGGAAGTACAGGTCCCGTTTACCTTCGGTTTTCGAGGGAAGAGAGCTTTTCAATACCCCAGGGGCGGGGACCAGTAACCCGCCGCCAGCGGTAAACCGGCCGAAGCACTGGGACGGCCGCACCGTTCAGCCTCGCGGTGATGGATCTACCTCGCCATCATACCGGTGCGCCTTGACCGTGCGGCAGACGCCTCGGTCACTACTCCAACCCGATGGATAACCTCGTGGCGGCTGCGGCACGGTTAGAGGCGATTCCAATTGAAGGCGATTCACCACAAAGCGGTAGAGACACGCCCGGGTTAAGGAGCTCCTCGGGGCGGCCCTAGCTCAGCAAGAAGCGTATTCATACGATCGGGATCGGATCCACTCCACCCCGCCTAAGCCGGAGCTATAGCCGGCGGCGTCGATTTAACCGGCCGTGTCAAGCAATGCGCGAAGCGTGGTCCGGCCTCGCGGCAACAATCCGGCGGGCGGTTTGGAGGATGCTCAAGTGGTAGTGGACCGCGCCAGGCACGAGGGAGGCCGAGTTAGCAGCACAAGCAGAGGATCATCCGCTCGCGCCGGTTCGTCCGACCATCTTCGAGCCAGGGGTCACGTCTGGTTCTTTGGGGGTGCCTTGCCTCGTCCCCGCTTTACGCAACGTGCGCCTGCCCAAGGACTTCAAGGGGCCGCGCAAGGTGCCCAATTATACTGCCGATTTGGCTCCAGAAGCATGGATAGAAAGCCATGGAGATGCTAGATGTGGATGAAGCCGCATGTGCGAAGTACTTCACAATGATGTTGGAAGGAACGGCCCGGACTTGGTTGAAAAATTTGCCGCCCAACTCTATCGGTTAGGACCCGCCATAACCCGATTCATTCAAAATTTCAAAGACACCTGTAAGCAGCCCATGTCTGTGGTGGATTTAGCAGCTTGTGTCTAGGCGGAGGGAGAATCCTCAACCCATTGGGTGCGCCGCGTTTCGGAAGTGTTACATTCTTCAGACCGGATCAACCCTGATTCCGCGATCTTGACCTTGGAAGCCAATTGCCGGTTCGAGCCATTGAAACTGAAATTTGGAGCCGCATGAAACGTTTTTGCCATGACATGGGCACTCTAATGGGCGTTTTGGTAAAGTACGCTGATTCTGATAGTATCAAGGATCCCGAATCTGAGAATGATGAAGTGGGGAAGGGAAAACAGAACGGCAACTCTGTGGGCGGCTGACATCATTCGGCGGGCAATGGAGGAAACAAGCGTAGTTTAATGGCAACATGGGCTTTGTGGCCAACACCAACGCTAGCAGGACAAGGGTCAGCGGGCGAGGGTAGGCAATCAAACCGGGCGGTCACAATCCGGATCGTTTGAATTTCATATTGAATCAACCTTGTCCGAAGCATGGGGCCGAAGGAGGCACCGCGAACCACCTTTGGAAGGATTGTTACATTATGCAGGAGTTCAAAAACCCAACTCTTTCCGGTATGATCAAGGGCCCGCGGCGGTTCGTGGTCCGCCGGAGTTACGGTGGAGGAAATTCCGGCCCGAGATTCGTGGTAATCCCAAGGGCAAGGCAATCGAATAATCAAAGTAATCGAACAGTCGAACAATCGAGAACCAAGGGCTACAATCAACAACAGCAGCAGTCGGGTTATCAAAGTAACCCAAAGCGGTTGAACGGTGGATGCAGTACCACGCCTTTACCACCAGCTTGGACAGACGAGACCGAAAACTTCGAGAGGCAGGCGGTCAGTGTTGTTGAACGGCTGCGCCGCGTACCTACGCTGGTCCGGAAAGCAACCGATCGTGTGGAGCGTAGAGGACCATCCTCCCGGGTTTACAATCCGGGTCGATTAACCCTGGTGGTGGCACCCCGGTAGGAGGGTACAAGTTTACCAAGGTTCTTATGGATGGAGGAAGCAGCATCAACATCACGTACTACGAGACCTTCCGGCGTATGGGGTTGATTTCCGATAGGCATCTTAGGCCATCCAAAGACAAGTGTTTCCGCGGAGTGGTGCCCGGCAAGTCGGCATACCCGGTCGGTAAGATAGCTCGAGGTGACCTTTGGGGGACGAACATGACTCGGATCGTAAACATTGACATTTGAGGTGGTGAAAATTCAAAGCCCTTACCACGCCCTCTTTGGACGTCCGGCTTATGCCAAGTTTATGGCACGACCCTGTTATGTTTACTTACAGCTGAAAATGCTGGGTCACAAAGGAACGATAACGGTTCATGGGAGCCGCCGGATCGCTTTGGAGTGCGAGGAAGGTGATGCGGCTTACGCAGAGTCGGTTTGTGCCATCAAGAGCTAAAATATTATAAAGACAATGTTGATCCCATGGATATGACCCCTTTGAAGAAGCCAACTACGGAGCATGATCCGGACTTAAAGTTCAAATCAACGGCTGAGACGAAGCTTGTTGATTTTGTGCCCGGCGATTCGTCCAAGCAGTTCACCATCAGTGCCAACTTGGATCCTAAATAGGAAAGCGCGCTCATTGAGTTCATCCGTGAGAATCGGGACATTTTTGCATGGAAGCCTTCTGACATGCCAGGTGTACCGAGGGAACTCGCTGAGCACACTCTTAATGTTGACCCAAAATACAAACCGGTAAAGCAGTTTCTTCGCCGGTTTAATGAGGAAAGGCGCAAAGGCCATCGGAGAAGAAGTTGCTAGGCTCTTGGCGGCAGGGTTTATCGTCGAAGTCTTTCATCCAGAGTGGCTTGCCAATCCGGTGTTGGTTCTTAAGAAGAATGGCACTTGGCGATGTGTGTGGATTACACAGATCTCAACAAGGCCTGTCCGGCCAGATCCTTTCGCCTCCCCCCCGCATTGACCAGATTATTGATGCTACGGCGGGCTGTGAGCGTTTGAGCTTTTGGATGCATACTCGGTTATCATCGATTAAGATGGCAGTTAAGGACCAGGAGAAGACGGCGTTTATCACCCCTTTGGAGCCTTACGCTATGTATCTATGCCTTTTGGACTCAAGAGCGCCTAAGCGACTTATCGCCGCTATGCGTTCGGAGTTGCTTGCACGAACAGATCGGCCGTAACGTGCATTCTTATGTGGATGATATCGTGGTTAAGTCAAGGAAGAAGGAAACCTTGATTGAGGATCTAAAGGAAACCTTTGACAACTTGCGGGTGTACAAGATGATGCTCAACCCGCCAAGTGCGTTTTGGTGTTCCGGCAAGCAAGTTATTGGGTTTTCTACGTGTCCAACAGGGGATCGAAGCTAATCCGGAAAAAATTACGGCTATCACCTCCTTGGCTAAGCCGAAGTGCATCAATGACGCGTCCGGCGTTTGGCAGGCGGATTGCTGCGCTAAGCCGGTTTATCACCGCCGTCTAGGCGAGAAGGCCATTCCTTTGTACGGATGTTGAAGAAAACGGATCGGTTTGTCTCGAGTTCAGCCGCTGATGAAGCATTGGAGGATTTGAAGCGGCGGTTAGCCAACCCGCGGTTCTAGCCGCCTCATTGACAAAGAGCCGCTGCTGCTATATGTTGCTTTGCTAATGCTAGGGCGCTTAAGCGTGGCTATCGTGGTGGAAGCGGAAGGAGGCAGGGAAGGAGTATCCGGTTCAACGGCCGGTTTATTACATCAGCGAGGTCCTCATTGAGTCTAAGCGAAGATATCCGCATTGGCGAGAAAGCTGGTATACGGGGTTTTTATGGCAAGCCGGAAGCTAAAGCAATATTTCCAAGGGCACCCCATCACAGTGGTCAGTTCGGCTCCCTTGGGCGATATCATACAGAACCGGGAAGCGACTGGCCGGATTGCTAAGTGGGCTATAGAACTTGGGCATACGGTTTAAGGTATGTGCCTCGAACGGACGTAAAAATCTCAGGCACTTGTGGATTTCATTAATGATTGGACGGAGTTGCAAGCACTGAAGAGAAGCCGGATCATACCTATTGGACCATCCACTTTGATGGGTCCAGCAATTGGAGGGCTCGAGGGTGGAGTCGCTTTTAACTTCCCCGCGAGGTGACAAGTTCTGTTACGCTTCTCCGCCTAATGTTCCCTTGTACTAACAATGCAGCTTGAGTATGAAGCTTTGCTCCATGGTCTCCGGATGGCTAAAGAAATGAATCTCAGCCGGGTTAAATGCTTTGGTGACTTCGGACTTGGTGGCTCGGCAAGTATCAGTACTTGGGATTCCAAAGATCCACTCATGGCTGCATATCGTCGGGAGGTGGATGTTGTTGCAGGACATTTAAAGGATATCGGGTGGACCATGTGGATCGCCGGAAGAACGAAGCGGTGATGCTTTAAGCCGGTTTGGGCTCTCAACGTAAACCGGTCCCACCCAACGCGTTTTCCTTGATGTACTGCACAATCCGCCGCTTAAGCTTCTGATGAAATTGGTTTGGCTATCCACGATCCGGAGGCTCAATTGGTGGCGGCCCTGCATGTCATTCCGGATTGGACGTTCCTTATTTGGCATACATGAACCGGGCGAAGTTACCGAAAGATGAGACGTTGGCGGCAGAGATAGTTCGGGCGGTCTAAGTCTATGACCATTGTTAATGGCGAGTTGCACCATTGCAGTGTGTCAGGGGCGTTTCAGCGTTGTGTGTCCCCTGAAGAGGGCCGTGAGATATTGCGAGAGATCCATGAAGGGGATTGTGGTCACCACGCCGGTTCAAAGTCCTTGGTGGCCAAAGCGTTCCGCCATGGTTTCTATTGGTTGACCGCCCATCTTGATCACGGAGGATCTGGTCGACGATGTGATGGTTGCCAAAAGTTCTCCAGGCGTGCTCATGTGCCACCTCAAGAATTGAGGATGATTCCAATTACTTGGCCGCTTATGCGACTTGGGGCTGGATATGGTTGGACCTTTCAAAAGGTCCAAGGACAAAAAGACCCACCTGTTGGTGGCGGTTGATAAGTTTACCAAATGGGTTGAGGCAGCGCACGTTAGCAAGTGTGATGCGGCACCGGGCGGTTCGGTTCATCAAAAAGGTGATTTTCGGTTTGGGTTTCCACACAGTATCATCACGGACAATGGCACCAATTTGTCCAAAGGAGCTATGAAGGAATTTTTGTGAGCGAGCACATCCGGCTTGATGTTTCTTCCGTAGCCCACCCGCAATCCAATGGTCAAGCGGAACGAGCTAATCAGAGATCTTGAAAGGTATCAAACCCCGCTTATGGTCCATTTAGAGAGGATGCAGGGTTTTTGGGTGGAAGAGCTACCATCGGTGATATTGAGTATAAATACTACCCCCAACCGATCCAATTTATAAACGCCGTTCTTTATGGTCTATGTAGCGGAGGCGGTCCTTCCCAGGGATATCCGTCACGACTCGCCTCGAGTGGCAGCTTATGTTGAGGCAGAGATAGCGAGGCAGCACGGCAAGACGATTTGGATCGACTAGATGAAGAGCGCGATATGGCAGCTGCTCGTTAAAGCGTGTTTACCGGCCGAGGATCTTCATCGGTATCACAGCCGGCGGGTTAAAACGAGAACCTTCGTGAAGGAGACTTAGTGCTGCGGCTCATTCAAGACCAGAAAGATATGCACAAACTATCCCCACCTTGGGAGGGGCCCTTTGTGGTCAGCAAGAATCTATACAACGGGTCCTACTATCTGATTGATGTTCGAGAGCGAAAGGACTCACGCACGTCAGAGGAGGAGACCAACAGGCCATGGAACATAGCTCATCTTCGGCCTTATTATACCGAGCCATTGGCTCCACTTATGTACATATTAAGACAATGTATATATTATGGATAAAGGCAATAAACGGATCCTCGGCTAAAGCGGGGTATCTGCTTACGTATAAAAGTCCGGTTTGGGTACATGGAGATCTTTGTCGTGAAGCGGCCTCCGGTTCAACCCTTGGCCTTGCTTTTGTGAAATTTTTGTCACTTGGGGGCTTGGTCGATACCGAACCAATGCAACACCTCTTGGCGTGCGAAAAGCCACCAGATCATTTGGGGCTTGGTCGTGTCCGAACCAATGCAACACCTCTTGACAGCGGTAAAGCCACGGATCACTTGGGGACATGGTCACGTCTGAACCAGTCACGCCTCTTGGTCGGCCTAAGGCCATAGAATCACTTGGGGGCTTGGTCGAACGAACCAATGCAATGCCACTTGATCGGGCGTAATGCCACGATGTCGATTGGGGGACTGGCTGACTTGAACCATCGCTACACCTTATAGGGAGCTTGGTCCTGTCCGACCATGGTAACGCCATCTGATCAGACTCAATAAAGCCTCTTCTTGCAAACAGTCTTTGTCATTGTTTTTGCTTCCATGTGTTTTTTATACGTATCATTTGGCTTTTGTTTATTTTCTTAAACCGACAAACCTTCTTTCAACCGGATTCAAGTTTTCAGAATTTGGTCCATTTTTTCCGGCGATTGATTGTTCCGGTTTGATTTTGTTGTTAACATCCCATTATGGAGTAACAGGGGGCTTATCATGCCCAACACGATTTACACGGTAAATCGGTATTATACACGCAAGGATGGTTCTCCTTTGATGGTGATGGTTTATAAAGCCTCCGCTTCAGGATTGGCTAAAGCCAACTGTGTGCCCAACACTGGCAGGTATGTTTGTATCACAAAATTTTGATCGTATACCCTTTATATTTTCTTATATAAATATATTGGTATCACAATCCGCTAGAGGCGCTTAAATACCACGGCGGTTTAAGAATTTGTGATTGCAGGCAAAATATGTTGAAGGATTCATTACTTCAAAACCAAAGTATCCAGCACCGCCATGCAAAAGTTTACAGACTGAGGTTGTAACGACATTGTTCAAAACAAAGTACTGACTATCCTATTACAAAGCCTTTTGAGGCCCGGCGTTTCATGTGGGGTTATGCCTTTAAGCTTCGGAGGCGTCACCCGGCTTGGATTTAATTACGCCGCGCCGCGGGTTGACGCGTGAGGTAGAGGCGCCGACGCCGGTTCAACTTCTTCTTCTTCCTCACCCAAAGCCGGAAGTCATTGGTAGACCGGTCAACTGGTTAAGGCACGAAAGACAGCTTCTTCACTTATCAGCTCAGCCGGATCAACGCTGTGGGCGAGGCGTAAGTGTGCTTACGGATTGGGGAACAAGGCTCGCACTTCAGGGATGACAAAATCCACCCGCTTGTTGTTGGCGTCATAAAAGGAAGCGGTGAACCGTCAGTTGGCCGTCTGCCGCTTGATTTCGCCCGCCAGACGCACTTCCTTTGTGATCTGTTTCAGGGCGTCGTTATCAAAGGCTTCACCATTCTCTTGAGCACTGGGGAAACCTTTGGCTATGTCAGCCGGATCAAGATCTGCTATCCACGCCTTGGCGCTGTCGAGCCCGAAGGTGCCAGCCGAGCCGCGGATCGCTTCAACTCTTCAAGCTGCCCGGAACCATGGACAACGGTCCGGGGTTTCTCCGATCGTGGACGGCACACCGTCTTTGTCGTATGATGTAGCACATATGACTCATTGGGCGCCGTATCTGACTGCTCAATCAGCGTATAAGCGGCCTTGAGCTTCTTCCGAACATCAGAACCCATATGGGCAATACGCTTGCCTGCACCGATTTAAGAGAACTCAGGATAAACCGGCGGAAATATCAAAATTAAGATAGTCATTGCATAGTTTCTTACCAAAGACGGCAGAGGTCATGGCATGCACTTGGCGCTTGAGTCCGGTAAGCTCTTCAGTCACCGGTTTAAGGGCTGCTTCGGCTTCTTCCGCCCGTTTTGTCAAACCGGCCTTCTCGGTGTCCCAGTTGGCCCGTTCGGATTTATACCACTCCTTCAGCTGTTCCATAGTGGCCAAGGCCGTTCTCAATTCGTCATTGGCCTTAGTGGTTTACGCTGAGTCTCCAGATTGGCTCATTGGGTCTTTGAGTTGCACGTTTCTTTGCTCTATTTCATTCTCGTAACAAAGGAAGCATGTTAGGTGTCTTCATTATCAAGTCCCAAGCTCAATATACATATTCACCTTGGCACTTGGGGGCTAATGGCTAATTGATCTCAATTTGCCATTTGAGTACAGAATTAAGTCCCGGTTTAACTATGCTAAGTTGAACCGACCCTTGGGAGCTACTATGCACCTAAAATGCACAGGAAAGACATAATTAATTACCTCATAGCGATCCTTCATCCGGTTTACCAGACCAGCTTCAAGGTCACGGCTGGTATAGAGCCGGTTCAGAAACCCGGAGTGCAGTTCTTGGGCAGAGAAGTTGTCGTAAGCTGACAGGTCTGTTTTGCCTTTATCTTTACTCACGGCGGCCGACTCACCCTTGGCACTATGTTTTGTTAAAGCGACCGGTTGGCTAGGAGCAGCGTAGCCAGTGCCTGTCACAATAACATCGTCATGTTCGGCGGTCTTCTTTGGGCTTGATGTCGTCTTGCTTTGGCTCGGCGGTTCAACAATCACGACCCGCTCTATGGACGGGTTTGATGGAGCAGGCTGCGAGGTTTCCACTTGGACCTCCGGTTCAACTTCTGGTGGGTCAGCGGTATCATCTTTGTACAACTCGCCAGAGCTATCTTTGGCGGCTTCGGGATTGTCGTGGGTTTGTTACGGGGTCTTTTTCCGGGATCGGCATCCGCAGAGGGTCAAGGGTTTTTGCTTTCTTGCTCAAGCGAGCCTTGGTGCTGCAATATTCAGAATGGAATAAAGAAAAATTGGACAAAGCAATTGTAAACCGAACGCAGACGGGACAGCGGTTTGCATACCGCACTGCAACTTTAAGCGGAGGCGATTGCGTGGTTGATGAACCGCGGACGAACCCGAAGAGGCCTCGATAATTTGGGTCGATGGATTGAGAGGACATCGGAAGAAACCCTTTAAGGGATAGCAGCTTTTCGGAGAGCAAGTCACCTCTCGGCGACGCTCCGGGTTGGTGTGTCCGGTAAACCGGATGAGGTAATACGCTTAGCCACTATGCCGGGTCGTGTGGCGCTCTTCAGCTTGCTGTGTCTTCAAAGAAAGGTTTGGATTTAAGTAAGCACAGTGAATGATATCTTTTCACTTTCCGGACGGATGCGCCGAATTCTTTTAACCGCACAAGGTCGGATTCGGAAGAAAGAAAGATTACCTCAATCTGGGTCGGCATGGCTGGCTTGACATCATCCCGGGAAGTAAAGTTGTCGATGAAAGGAGTACAAGGGGACAAATCATAAGCAAGAATGAACACAAAGCGGGGAAGCCGGTTTACTGGCGGCTCCTCAGAAGGATATCAAGTTTTACCTCGCCAGATTCTCCATCTTCCGGGCGGATCGGAAGACCCGGCGGTTTTCTTGCCAGCCCTTTTGTAGCCTTGGACTTTATCTGCCCGGAGCTCGAGCCGGTTTGGTCCGTCTCCGTATGGAGCTGTCACCTGCGAGGTAGCAAGGATTAATGAATATCAACAAAATGTTTAAAGCCCGAAAAGCGGTGAGCAAAGTCTTATCAGCAGGTGGCGGGTTGGCAACACGTAATCTGGAGCCAACCCGGTTAGGGCTGCTGACGGAGATTGGCTCATCAAGCATCTTTTTTACAGCCTCTGTAACCTCAATTTCAGCTATTGGTAATTGTGGACGCCTTTGAGGGTCTTTGAGACTCGCGGTATACTGCAGCATCAATCCGGTCGGGCGGCTTAAGGGCAAGATGCCCCAAGAAACCCAAAGCATCGCACAAGGTCCACACCAGTTAGTCCATTGGCCATTAGAGCACGGAGTTTTATGATCCGAGGTGCAAAGTTCTTCCGTTCCTGGCGTGTTAAGCGTGAAGGCAGCGGATGGTTGTTGCTGAGCCGGTGAGGGCGGTATCCCGGCAAGGGATTCTCATTGGCAGGAGCGGTGTTCCGGCAATAGAACCAGGTTTGGTTCCAATCCTTTGGATGGCTGTGGTGTTTGGCGTGAGGAAAGTCCGCTTCCTTCCTTTTCTGGATTGAAACGCCGCCTAGTTCTGTGTTGGGACCATCAGAAAACTCCGTACGGCGGTTCAAGTGAAAGAAATCCCGGAATAGCTCCACAGAGGGCTCTTCCTGAAGATAGACTTCACAGAAGACTTGAAAGTTGCATATGTTTGACACAGAGTTTGGGCCGATATCCTGCGGATGGAGTTTCAAACTTGCGAGGACGTCCCGGAAAATTTTTGAACCGGGCGGGCAGAATCCCCGGTCTAAGTGCTGCATAAACACGATTACTTCACCCTCTTGTGGCTCGGGAGAAACCGCCATCCGAACACGCCCGATGGAGGACATTTTTGGCGCCTAAACCGCGATGGTGACATAGCCGTTCAGTTGTGTTTCGCTGATTTTGGACCAGACCCAATTGCAAGCTGAGAATTGAGGGGCCATTCCGGAAGACTAAGCTGCGAAAGAAAGGAAGAGACGGTTTACCATTAAACGGTTCAGGCATATCATACATTGTTAAACCGGTGATTCAAAGCATCCGGCTTCCGTTCCGGTTTAATCGAGGACTAATGGAGGACGGATTAGTCAGTCGAAAGTTAAACCGCCCGAAAATGGCGAGAGTTGAAAAGTCTACTAAGTATGGGCGAAACAGTTTTCACATACGAATGGAGGTAATCGAGATCTACGAAGCTCTAGTAAGAAAAACTTTACGACCTATGCAAACCTTCATAAAGAGCAGGAGGGTTCAGATATTCTAAACTTCGAGGATCCGAACAAAAGGAAGGGTGCATAAAAGAGTTCAATGGACGTGGAGCAGTCACTTATACAAGATGCACAGTATGGCCGAGGCGCACGGCCATGGCGGAGCAACAAGTGAGAAGAAAGCGATATGAACTGCGTGATGAACAGGATCTATAGATGGGATCTAGGGCTTGAGAGGAACCTTACACGGCGGAAACCACGGAGGAGCGCCCGGAAACTCGTCTGATCGCCAGGTTGATGCAGCGCCCCGCGCGATGAAGCATCGCTCGAAGGTCGGGCGCGACGGGCGAGCTTCGTGGCTAGAGCGTCGCGAGGAAGGAGAAGAGCGGAAGAAGAAGAAGAGAAAGGGCGACGGCCTGTCTATTTATAAGGGACCCGGAGCAATCAACGGGCGCGAGAATCAAGGAGTCAAAAGCGGCGGACGGTCTGGCGAGGCCGCCTCGATTTCCGGGATAGCATTAAATGAAGGGAATCTTACTGTTTGGATTTCTTTATTAAAGATGACGTCAAGGTGCCCTGACATGGAAATTGGAGGATGACGTCCCGGCGGTTCAAGCGGATGGCGGTTTACAAAATATGAAAGGAGATCAAAGAGCTTCCTGAAGATGTTGAAGATTGACTTGAACCGGTTCAGGTCAATCTGGGGCCTAATGTTGGGGACACAACTACTGAATGTGAACCGCCCCGGAGGGGCCGGTTTACCCTCATCCATGATCCAGGCCCACGGAGGAGGCCCGGAGCCCGTGAGGCGACTTTAAGGTCCATTTATGTAAACCGCCTTAGTGTTGTAACTTGTGTTGTAAGACAAGAGAGAAGAGACCGAGCCGGACACTTGTATGAGCGGATCGGGGCTCTCAGGAACGGCCGAGCGTCAACCCGTGTATATAAGGGGACGACCCGGCGGCGGATTAAGGACAGAGGATTCGAGGCGAAGGCAAAGCTATTGCTCCCTAATCGTCGAAATCATATCAATCACATCACAACTGGACGTAGGCTTTTACCTTCATCAAAGGGGCCGAACCAGTATAATTCCCGTGTCTTGTGTCCGCTTTAACCCCTCTAGGTTAACCCGTACGATGGCCCTACGACTAAGTCCTTTCATGAGGACATCTGCCGTGACAATTCCACGACAATTCCGGTGAGCAACTCCTGGAACATTGAACATCTTCATAAGTTTTACCCGTAGGGCGCGGTTGCCGGAACCTGTTCCGGCAACCACCTTTTGTACAAGTCTTGCCGTTCTTGCATGTAATCCTTTGTACAAAGCCGGGCGCAGACCCCGTGCATCAGTAAAGCTCATGTGTTGTGCACAACTTGTCAAATTCATGCTTTCATCATTTTATTGCATGTTTTGGCTAACACTTTGTGCAGCATCCACACCCGGTAAGCGATAACGAGCCACTAGGCTCCATGACTTTATTTTCTCTTCTTCCTCTTTCTCAAAGAAAGGAAGGTTCCCTCGCACACAAGTTAACTAGGGGGGGAAGGAGAAGATAATACTATGGACCAAGAGTTGCTCGAGGAAGTTTCATATGTCGGGAAGCAAACGATGTAAAAGCTAAGTTGCCAAAGTTTGAGCAATCAGTTTTAAACTTTTAAGTTATCTTCCTCGAACGATAGTACTTTGTATGGAAAACCTGTGCGCAGAGGAACCAACTTCATGGCTAGTCGCGCACTTACTTTGTTTCGAGTCCGCTCAACAACTTAAGTGAGCTGCGACTAGTCGCGACAAGGTTGCTTGTCGGAGGCGGACATCGCCAAAGAAGTCTTGACGTTCCGCACTCAAGCGCTTCATGCAAGCAAAGGTGCTCAGACCGACAAGTTCCCTAAAAGCATAGGGTAAAAACGTACAAAGGAAGGAATCAAGTAGAGGAAATAACATTGCAATCATCGCCTAAGACAGATCTAATAAATTGTTCTAAACATGATCAGCAGCGACAAGGGAAAGATAAAATTGGCGGCCTAGTCTACGCGGTCGCCATCAATCCGCTTGATCTTGTTCACCTTGTCCACAATGGGTGCGACAAGGGCTTTGAGCGCCTCCCACGCCGGCGTCGGGCGGCAAGGATCTCGAGGACGCCCGTTGAGGTTGAGGCACGGATTGCGGAAAGGCCACCTTCATCAACACCTTCTCGAGGCTCTGCCGCAGATCAGCGCGACTCCTCGGCCAGCTGCTTTGGGACCTCTTCCCGAGTCGCTGGAGGTCCGTCCAACACGCCCTTGAAGAATAAGCTAAGCTTGGCGCTGGGTTGGAGATGCTCGTCGGAGGAGTATGCAAGATCCACCATCCCCAGCTCCATCGGCTCGTTGTGGATGTCGGCAGCAAGATCCACAAGACCTTCGGTCCAATACTCCACACTCTCCTCAAGGCGCTCTGGTGTCAACTTGACATTCGCCATGACAGCTCCTCCTTGGCCTTGATCTGCTCCAACAGGCCCACCTCCCGCTCCTTGGCGCCGTCCAGCGTCTGCGTCAGAGTGGTCAGCTTCAGCTGAAGATCTGCCTTGGAATCCTTGGCGGCGTCAAGCTCCTTGCTCCACATCGAGACGGCCCTGCAGCTCGCCAAGAGTGTAAGCGTCTTTCGCGCTTTCGTGCTTGAGCGCGGCAAGCTCTCGCCGCTCTTCCGGAGATCGGCCTCGGCTGCGCCACCTTCGCTTCCAACTCCTTCTTGGCGGCCTCGGCGGCTGCGGCGGCATCCTTCGCTTCTTTGCGCCCGCCAAAGTGACTCCTCGCGCGCGACAAGCTCTTCCTCGTGGCTGTCCAAGTTGACCTACCGCTGTGCCAGCTCGCTTTCCTGCGCGGACAGCTTCTCGGCGGCAAGCCGCTGCTCCTCCTCAGCTGCGGCCTTCTCGAGGATGAAGGCCGTGCGCTCTTCAGCAAGTAGCGCCCGCTCTTCCGCTACGTTCCGGAGAGCTTCTTGGTTGGCGCTCCGGAGCTCTTCTGAGCGCTTCTCCATATCTGCTCCGCCCTCGCGACAAGTACTTCCGGGACTCCAACTTGGCTTGCCGGGCGCAGTAGAGCGGCAGCAGCTTCTTCACAGCCTGCTCCTCCTCAGACTTCGTCACGCCTGCTGCTTGGCGCTGCCCACCAGCATCAGCCCAGTGAGGCGTAGCAGCTCTCCGTCAAGGTCTCTCCTTGATCGGCGCCACAGGCTCGACTCCCATGGGAGCTTGATGAAGACGCCGTCGCCCGGCCTTGGTAGGCACCGGGTCAGGCTCTTCGGACCACGATCTTTGCGGCAATGCGGCGAAGTCGGCGGTCGGTGTAAGCGCCTAAGCGCTCCTGCGGCCCCAGGGGCCGTCCAAGGCGATCGCCAGGACCCCTCGCCCGGCTCTGCGGCGCGGCAGCCTCGGTGGCCTCCTCGCCGACAGGCTCATCTGCTGACGCCTCTTCTTCTTCCACGACGGGCGGCTTGCCAAGAAAGGTTAAGATATTCCTCCTCGCCAAATGACCTTAGTCTCCATCGGCTCTGTGGCGGACAAAGAAAGAACAGTCAAGCAAATGTTCGAAGAAAAAGCGAAGAAAACAAGCCCAAGGGAAATTTTCGGCCAAGAGGATTACCTGCAACGGGATCTGCAGCCATGGTCTCGACCACTTTGGAGGGTCACTTGGTACTGTCCCTTGCCGGAGTAGCCTCCCTTGCCGGAGGACGCTCCCTTGCCGGAGAATCCTCCCTTGGCGGCGTAGTCGAAGCAGATAGAATTTCAGGGGCGGCTTCCGAGCCCTCTTGATGAGGCTGCTCTGCTCCTACACGAACCAACAGTCAAATATCAATGAAGAAGGAGCACCCACGCACACCAAACAGTAAGGAGAAAACCGCATACTTACTCTGGGGGCTGTGCTAGGGGCTGCTTTGAGGAAGGGTTGCCGGGTTCGGCAAGGGGGTCTCAGACGCGCCTCCTGTTGCCACGGGTGGATCATCCTCAACGACGATCATCGGGGTCTTGGCCCTCTTCGACGCTCTCGGCTAGCGTCACGAAAAGGAAAAAGTTCGAGCAAGCAAGTCAGATTCAAGATAAAGCAACAAAATTGAAGAAATACAAGCACAATATTGAAGCTTACTCTTCTTCTTCCTCCTCGGAGCTAAGCGCAGAGAAGTCAAACTCCGGCTCGCCTCCGGTGCGACGAGGCCGAGGAGTGGGCTCTCTTGGCCGCTTGGCGGAGGCGTTGGCGGTGGCCTTGGAGGATCCCGCCCGAGTTGTCGCAGCAGTGTGGGGTGCTCCCACGGCAACATCGCTTGCCGGTAGAAAGCCGTCATGTGGCCGTGGCTGTGGGCCCGTCTGCCGCCCGTCTTCGTCTCCGCCTTGCAGAGATGCCTCTTGAGCGGAGCGAGGGGCTCCGATTAGCGGCAAGTCGCTGGGTGGTGGAGAAGAAGCGTCCTCGGCTGGTCCGCTCGACTCGGCCTCGGGTGCGGCAAGCTCTTCCTCGCCGGCGAACTCCCTTCGCTCGGCAAGGCTTGCCGCCTCGGCTGTCCGCCTCCTCCACGGTGTACCCGAAGACGCCAGCGGCAGCAGCTGCTGCCGCCTCCTCGGCTTCCTGAGTGGCAATCGCACCATCTCCTCGTCGGTGGTGTCGCGGGTTAGCCTATCTTTGCTTTCGTCGGGCGGATCGGCACTTCTTCAAGTTGTCGAAGAACTGCTGCACGATCTTGTCGAAAGGCTCTTGCCGGTTGGAGCGATCCATGAGAATCGCTGGCGGCATCATGGCCCAGATGGGGTTGAGCGCAGAGTTGTTGCCCAATGGGACGACCCCCCTCGGCAACCTAAACCACTCGGGGTGATTGGGGTCGTTCTTGAACAGCTCTAGCAGCATCGCGTCCAACTCCAAGACGGTGAAATTCCAGTTAAGGCCCGGGCGCAGCCTCATGATGTCCGCCGCATTTTGGAACTCCCAAGCAGGTCTCCTCCTCTCCTGCAAGGGAAGCGTCTGGCGGCGGAGGAAATCTGCGCCAAGCTGCGCCTATGGTGAGTCCGGCAAGCTGAGGCGCAAAATCCGACTCACAACTATCTTCAACATAGCATCCTCCGCGTAAGCTTCTCCAATCATTGCCGCGCACTATTGGGGTTTGGCGCCGACGGCTGAAAGAACTGCGGGTTCTCCTCTACGATCAATACCAATTGGATGTCCACTCCTCCCACTTGCTGCGGAACTCTCCTTCGAGATCACGCTTCTTTCTTGCCGACCACAGAGACCCAAGCAATCCCTCAAACAGCGGCTCCCCTCTCTCTGGCGGGGCATGAAGAAGTGGCGGAAGAGAGCTACGTTGGGATAGATCCCGACAAAGTTTTCGCCAAAGGTGTGCGAAAACTGCCATGGTCGAGAATAGGCGTTGGGGGTGAAATCAGGAGGCGGAACCCGTATGTGTTCATAATGTCGCAAAAGAACTTCGAGAGAAGGCGGGCAGAGCCCGCAATAGAAAAAGGGCAAAGAAAGGATACCCAGTTGGGGCTAATTCGAGAAGCAATGGCGGGGAGTACCTTCGTCAGCGGATGCGCTACGTCTCCGTCGACCGAGAAAAATTAGAAGCCCTCCCTCGGCTCCTTCAGGCGTCGGTGGGGAGAAGATAGCCGCTCCTTTGGCCCTTGCGCCCATGAGCAGCTAACGCCTCGACGATTTCACCCCTTCCCATTAGCCGACCTTGGAGCCATAGCGGAGGCGGTGGAGGAAGGTAAGCGGCGTTGAGTGTGCTTGTGGCGAAAGGGGGCGGAGCGCTGCTCTCATCGCACTAGAGAAGAAGGGGGGAGCGGCGGTGGTTTTCTTAACAAGACAGCAATGGCGAGGTGGACGACCTGCCCCTGTTTCCCTTGTTTATAAGGAGGGGTAGGGGGCGGACGTTCGCTTTTCTAATAAAACCCCCACGACCCACGCATACGATCTCTCACGCAGCGCCACGTTCAGTGCGTGCCGTTAGTGGGGGCGTGGTGGAGTCGAGGTGAGATTCTGTGGCGTGATCAAGGCCGCGTGTGACCGTGCACTTTGTTTTGGGCCTGGCCCGACAGCGCTTCGGCACCGTGTGCTGACCCGAGGCGAGGGAGCTCCTGACCGATTAATACTAGAGTAGGGGTACACTAGTATCCGAAAATCGTGCAGGCGATTCTGCAGCACCCAGCGGCAAGGGTCTGCAGTCACCGCCAAGATCCTCCGTGGCTCCTTTGGAGCCATTTAAGAAACAAAAGTATTTAACCAAGAAGACAAAGGCCCGGCCGAAGAGGAGCTTGCAGGGAAGAATACTCAAGAGCACGCATGAAGACAAGACCCCGGCAAGAGGAGCTTGCGGGAAGGCTTCGAGCACGACAAGCCTCGGACGCGACAATGATTCAGCCGCCGCCGAGGCACCGCATGACGAGCAACCTCTCTTCATCTCGCTCCAGCTCATCTACCAGCGATAGCCATGGGATCATTCCATCTTGGCGGCGTGTCAAGAAACTGTGCAGCGGCAATGAGGGAGCAGCGATAAGCCACGACAAGCCCACCATCGTGAGCAAGCGGGCGCACGGCGATCCCTGTTTGCCTTTGTTTAGGCGACAGGGGCGGGCATTTAATACTTTTGTCCCTTGCCCGTCGGGAGTTAGGGACAAAGCATTAAATGCCGTCATCGCCTAGATCCTATATCGCCTGGTGGCGTGACCAATAACTGCAGTCGACGACAGGAAGTGGTCGGGATTACAGCCGTGGCCTTCGGAGTGATTGTCGTCAGGCAAAACGCATTGAAAGAGTGTCAAGCGAACAAGTCTCCCAGTGAAGCGAAAATGTCAGGCGTTGAACTGCTGAGAGCCATGACCAGTTTGGCGGTCCCAAGTGGTGGCTCGTCGCGGCGGTTCTGCTAACAGAGCGACCCAGCGGCATGACCAGCAACAACTATTGTCCTTGGCGGTTGCCGAAGTACCGTGTAGGAGGTGGGCGCTGTCAGCGGCGCTTGGCGGCGTAAAGCGTGGCTTGGCGGCGCAAAGCTTACGCGCGAAGGCTTGTCAGCGGACCAGCGCGTCCTCCACCACCAGCGACTTTCCCAGCGACAACCCGTCTCCGCCCGAAGAGGTGAAACTCAGGCGCCCGATCGAGAGACCTTCGGCGGAGAGCTGCTTGCCTCAGCTGGGGGTATTATTTGGTGGTACGCCATTGGCGGCGGCAATGGCAATCGAGAAGCAGCTCTTGAAGAAACATTGTCGCTCTACGGCCCGGCAAGCCAAGTTGGAGTCAGGAAGTACTTATGTCGCGGCGGGGAAGCAGAATATGGAGAAAGCGAAGAGCTCGGGCGCCAACAAAAGCTCTCCGGGCATGGCGGAAGCGAAGCTACTTGCTGAAGAGCGCCCGGCCTTCATCCTCGAAGAGGCCGCATGGTGAGGAGGCTTGTGGCTTGCCGCGAAACTATCCATGTGAGCGAAGCGGTGGCGCATGAAGGTCAACTTGGACTGCCACGAAGAAGAGCTTGTCGCGAGTCACTTGGCGGGCGCTTAAGGAAGCGAAGGATGCTGCCGCAGCCGCCATGAGCATAGAAGGAGTTAGGCGAAGGTGGGCGCTGTTTGGAGGCCGATCTCGGAAAGAGCGGCGAGCTTGCCACGCTCAAGCCTGAAGCGAGAAAGCAGCCTACACTCTTGGCGAGCTGCAGGGGCCCGTCTCAAGGCAGCGAACAAGGAGCTCGCGCCGCCAAGGACTCAAAGGCGGATCTTGGTGGCTGACCACTCGACACGAGCTGGGCCCAGGCGCCAAGGGAGGCGGGAGGTGGGCCTGTTGGAGCAGATCGAGGCCAAGGAGGAGCTCTTTGGCGAATCTTGTTGACACCCGAGTGCCTTGAGGGAGAGTGTGGAGCATTGGACCCGAAGGTCTTGTGAATCTTCTTTGCCGACATCCTGGCAGTGATGGAGCTGGGGATGGTGGATCTTGCATACTCCTCCGGCAGGCATCTCAACCCGGCGCCAAGCTTAGCTTATTCTTCAAGGCGTGTTGGCGGGCCTCCAGCTGACTCGGGAAGAGGTCCCAAAGCAGCTGGCCAGAGGGAATCGCGCAGATCTGTCTGAGAGCCCTCGAGAAGGTGTTGATGAAGGTGGCCTATACGCAATCCAGGCCTCAACCTCCTTGGCGTCTTGAGATCCTTGCCGCTTGACGCCGCCCGGCGATGGAGGCGCTCAAAGCCCTTGTCGCACCCATTGTGGACAAGGTGAACAAGATCAAGCGGATTGATGGCGACCCCGTAGACTAGGCCGCCAATTTTATCTTTCCCTTGTCGCTGCTGATCATGTTTAGAACAATTTATTAGATCTGCGACAAGCTTATTTTATAACATACTCTATCTTAGGCGATGATTGCAATGTTATTTCCTCTACTTGATTCCTTCCTTTGTACGTTTTTACCCTACGCTTTTAGGGAACTTGTCGGTACGGGCACCTTTTGCCGGCGTTAGTCTGAACGTCGGCTGACTTCTTTGGCGATGCCGCCTCCGACAAGCAACCTTATCGCGACTAGCTGCAGCTCACTTAAGTTGTTGGCGGACTCGAAACAAAAGTAAGGGCCACGACTAGCCCTTGAGTTGGTTCCTCTAACGCGACAGTTTTTCATACAAAGTACTATCGTTCGAGGAAGATAACTTAAACGTTTAAAAACTGATTGCTCAAACTTTGGCAACTTAGCTTTTCTGTCGTTTGCTTCCCGATAAGGCGAAACTTCCTCGAGCAACTCTTGGTCCATAGTATTATCTTCTCCTTCCCCCCTGGTTAACTTGTGTGCGAGGGAACCTTCCTTTCTTTGAGAAAGAGAAAGAAGAGAAAATAAAGTCATGGAGCCTAGTGGCTCGTTATCGCTTACCGGGTGTGGATGCTTTGCACAAAGTGTTAGCCAAACATGCAATAAAATGATGAAAGCATGAATTTGACAAGTTGTGCACAACACATGAGCTTCTTGATGCATCGGGTTACTGCGCCCGGCTTTGTACAAAAGGATTACATGCAACAACGGCAAGACTTGTACAAAAGGTGGTTGCGGAACGAGTTCAACAACAGCCTTCTGAGTAAAACTTACGAAGATGTTCGATGTTCCAGGAGTTGCTCACCGGAATGCCATCTTCCGGTCTCAAAGCCCGGACAGCGCGGGCCTAGTGACTCGTTTCACCCGATAAGGGCCTTCCCGCCGGCGTCAACTTGTTTGAATTCTTGGCGGGCTGAAGCAGCGAAGAACAAGGTCGCCTTCCTCGAGGCTTACGGCACTAACTTTGAGGCTATGGTAGCGGCATAAAGCTTGCTGGTAACGAGCAGCTCGTACAGCGACTTTGAAAGCGATCCTCCTCAAGGAGCAGCGTGTCATCTTTGTCGCACTGCTCTTGCTCAAACTCATCATAAGCGAGCACTCGAAGCGTCCATTATCTGAGTTCGTGGCGAGAACTGCCTACTGCTCCATTGACTAGAGCAAAGGGTGTATGCGGCGATGGCTCGATTTGGCGTCGTCTGATCGACCAAAGAACCACCGGCAGCTCCTCGATCCAGTTTCTTCCAGCGGTTGTGCAGCACAGCCGAAAGTTACGGTCTTGAGCCAGCGCAGCACTTGACATTGCCCTCTGCCTTGACCGTTGCTTCTCGGATGAGCAACAGAAGCAAAAGCAGACCTTGGCACCAAGATCTTGGAGCGTCTTGCATGAAGGTGCGACTTCGTAAATTGTGTGCCGTTGTCGATGATGATCCTGTTAGGGATTACGAAGCGACAAACAATCGACTGAAAGAACTTTGCGATTTGTCTTTGTCACCTTCCTCACTGCTTTCACTTAGGCCACTTTGTGAACTTGTCGATTACAGCGTACAAGTACTCAAACCCCAAACAGCTTCGGGGAAGGGGCCGAGGATGTCAAGCCCAGACCGAAAATAGCGATTATAAAGGGATCGTATGGAGAGCTTGAAATTTGTTGGTGTATCTGTTTGGAATGGGCCTTGCGCTTCACACTTGGTTACTTGTGCGATTTGCATCACGGAGGCTGTCGGCCAAAAGAAACCTTGCGGAAAGCTTTTGCGGCAAGTGCTCTTCTTGCCAATGTGGTGACCACATATGCCTCCATGTATCTCTGCCATGACTTTTGTCGATCTTCCGGCAGATACACTTCAATTTCACACCGTTGAGTCTCATACATGCAGTATGCTTGTCGACAAAGCTGGTACATACTTGTTGCTGGGCTACTCTTTCCGCTTCTTCTTGCTCTTGAGGAAGCTCTCTGTCTGAAGGAAATGGACAATCTCTTTGCGCCCATCTTTGGAACTTGTGGCTCGACAACAAGGACTAAAGGCACATCTGCTCTTTGCTGCGGAGCGTCGGCTTCCACGGCAAGAACACTGCGGTTCAGCCGAGACTTGATGTTCCCGGCAAGCTTGCGGAGCAAAAACTTATCGAGGCGTGCGCTTCATGAAGAAACAAACCACAGGGCTTGTCGGAGCGAGACTGCTCCTCGGCCTTTGTTAGTGTTGATCTGGGACCTTCTTGGCGGCGGCAGGAAGCTTCTGCGGAAAATAGTCACCGAGATCAACTTCCTCTTCTTGCTCTGTCCAGTTGATGGTGTTACGGTTGGTTGAGTTAGCTTGAGCACAAAAAGCCCTGGTTCCATAGGCAACTTAAGTGCAGCGCACTTCGACAGGCCATCAGCAATATCATTCTGAGCTCTTGGAACATGTTCCATTTGCAGGCCGTCAAAGTGTTCTTCTAGCTTCCTCACTTCATCAACATAAGCTTCCATCAATGGACTCTGATAATCTTTGTTCACTTGACGGACGACAAGTTGCTTGAGTCACCCACGACAATGAGCTTCCTAATCCCAAGGTTCATCTGCGATCCTGAGACCGGCAAGCAAACCTTCATACTCTGCAATATTGTTTGTTGCTTGCTCCTTGGGAAAGTGCATCTGGACTACGTACTTGAGGTGCTCTCCGGTGGGTGCTATAAGCAGCACGCCAGCACCGGCGCCTTGCAGCGAGAAGGCACCATCAAAGTACATCAGCCACTCTTTGCCTGCTTCCTTGACGGGGATGCTCGTCTCTGGAATTTCTTCATCTGGTGTTGGCGTCCACTCTGCTATGAATTCTGCCAATGCTCTGCTTTGGATAGTTGAAGTGCTTTCAAACTTGAGGCCAAAAGCAGACAGTTCGGTGCCCACTCGACAATCCTGCACATAAACCGCTGGATTTTGCATTATCCTCTTGACGGAAGCGAGTGACAAGCTGTGATCTCATGTGCTTGGAAGTAATGGCGCAGCTTTCTCGAGGAGCCATGAGGAGTAGAAAAGCAATTTCTGCACACGAGAGTACCTTGACCTAGCCCCTTGCGAGGAGGGCCCGACAAAGTAAAGCTAGGCGCTGCACCATCCTTTTTCTGCATACTGCTCTAGTGTCTGCGCATATCCATCCTTGTCGGGACGAGCTTGCCGGTGAAGCCCCTGGCTGTCGTTGGATGTACACCGCCATGGTTGCCGGGCTCATCGTCCGCCTCCCTCTCCGCTACTAACGCAGCACTAACCACTTGATTGGTTGCCGCTATATATAGCACAACTTCTCTTGTGGCTTAGGTGCGACAAGTGATGAGTGGAGGACAGGTACCCCTTTAAGTCTGCAGCGCAGCCTCCGCCGAGTCCATTTCATTGGACCTGCCTTTTTCAAAATCTTGAAAAAATGGCGGTAGCGTTCAGCAGAACCTAGAGATAAACTTCTTTGAGAGCAGCCACGCATAACCGACAAGTCTTCGTACATCCTTGGCGCTTTGGTGCTTCAATCTGCTCAATGGCCTTGATCTTGTCGGGATTGGCTTCAATCCCGAGAGATTCTGAAGAACCGAGAAGCTTGCGGAGGGACTCGAACACGCACTTCTCGGGGTTGAGCTTGAGGTTGATCTTGCGCCAAATTTGCAAAGGTCTCATCCAAATCTTGAACCAGGGTTGCTTTGTCCTTGCTCTTGACCACTATGTCATCCATGTGAAGCTTCTACATTTACGTGCATTTGCGGCTCAAAAGCATCATGGACTACTCTTGCAAAGCGTTGAACCAGACATTCTTCAAACCGAAAGGCATCCGTATGAAACAGTATGTGCCACATGGAGTAATGAATGCGGTTTCTCTTCATCTTCTTACGCCATGAAGATCGATGATATCTTTGAGTATGCATCAAGAAATGACAGACAAATCACATCCGACCATGGAGTCAACAATCACAGTCGATCTGTGGCAAGGAAATGGATCTTTGGGACAAGCTTTATTAACATCCGTGAAGTCAATACAAAGTCTCCATTTTCCATTTGCCTTCATGCGACTACGAGATTGGCCAACCACGTGGGATGGAGCACTCCTCGGACAAGGCCTGCTTGCTTCCGGTTTCTTGATCTCTTCTGCGATGAACTCTTGGCGCCCACTGCCTGTTTTCTCGACTTTTACGCTTGGCGGGCGGCGCGCATGAGGACAAAGCGGCGAGCGGTGCTCAATCACTTTCTTGGGAACAAGGGGATGTCGGACGGTTGCCATGCAAACACGTCGACATTTATTCGCCCATGAGAAAGCAGCGCGCCTTCCTATTTGGGGTCGAGAGAGAGCACCGATGGTGAAGGTACCACGGTATGCGTCCTCCTCATGGCGGACACCTTCTTGGTCTTTGGCGGAGCTGCCATCGTTTGCACTTGCGGTGGAGCTCGATGGTGCGTCCTCGGCAGTGGCGCAGCACTCGAAGAGGTGCGCTTGCGGAGTGGGCATCGAGCTCTTGCCGGACTTGGACTTGGTCTTCTTCCCTCACGGGAGCTTCAGCGGCAAGTGTTTTGCTACTTTGCAGCTGCCGTGCATCCCGGTAGAGATCTTGTCGGCAAGAGATAAGAGCATCCTTCTTGTCGCCATGGGCCAGGAGATGATGCTTATCGGGCCTGGCATCTTGAGTAAGTTGTAGGCATAATGAGAGGCTACCATGAACTTGGCGAGTGTTGGACGGCCAAGTATCCCATTGTAAGGCAATGGGAAATCAGCAACGTCGAATGTGACCCTCTCAGTCCTGAAGTTCAGCTCGCTGCCAAATGTTACCGGCAACGTGATCTTCCCCTTCGGCTTGCTCCTTCCCAGATTGATTCCTTGGAAAGTGCCAGTCTCTTGAGCTTCGCTGTCGAGGGATCTGAAGCTTAGAGCACGCGGAGGAGATCGAATTCAAGCCGGCCCGCCGTCAACTAACATCTTGGTGACCTTGAGGTTGCGGATAGTTGGTGAGACCAACATCGGCAGGCACTAACGCGATTATGCGATCAGGGGTGGTCCTCAATATCAAAGATGATAGGCGTCTTTGGACCACTTCAGAGGCTTGCGTGACTCTACGGATGGTTCCGCTGCATTGACCTCCCGCATCCACTTCTTGAGTTGGCGGTGGGAAGTATGCAGGGAAGCACCTCCGTCAACGCAGAGAACCTCCGTGGCCTTCTGAAACTCCTGCTCATCGGCGTCGTCTTCGTCTTCATCCTTGTCGCGGCCGCGGGGAGGTCTGTCTCCTTCCCGCTGCTTGGCCTTGCCGCGGCGTCCTCCCCGGCCGGGACGTTTCTTGCTGGCTCCTCCAGCACCTTCTTGGGCCTTCTCCTTGTTGCGCCGCTTATACTCAGCCTTCTGCTGCTCAACAAGCTGCTCGACCTTCTTGCAGCTCTGGAGGTCATGGCCCTAGGTGCGGTGGATCTTGCAGTACTGCGCTTGCGAACCGTCACCTTGTCGGCGGCCGCCACAGACTGGTGGTTGGCGTCAGCGGCAACCTCCTTGCCGGAGCCACCAGCCTTGGCGTTCTTGTCGCCACCTCCGTTGCCGGCCTGCTCGACAGCTAGCACTTCTCTGCCTTTCTTCTTCCTGTTGCCGCGCCGCCGGCTCTTGTTTGCCGGGGCGGTCTCCTCACTGTCGGATCCTGCTTCTGCATTCTCTCCTGGGAGTCTCCTCCCTACCTCAGCACGTGCACACTTGTCATCCAAGGCGTACAGCTCCCTGACGTCCTTGACTTTGCACATCGCCATCTCCTCCCTCATCCTGCCCAGTTCCGCCGCGTTCGATGAACCGCGCTGATCACCATGGCGGGGTGGACATCCCAGGATGTTGTAGTGCACACGGCTGAATCTTTGAATGAACTTGCGCGAGGACTCTCCTTCCTTCTGGGCGGCAGATGAAGGTCACTTTCTTAGCCATGGGGCTTGTGGCGCTGTGAAGGCGCCAACAAAGCGATGGCATAGATCTGCCCAAGAAGATATGGAGCTGTCCGGCAAGTGCATGAGCGAGGACTGACGTCGGGCTTGAGCACCGGCGGGAAGTAGTTGGCGAGGATCTTGTCGATCTCGTCCCCGCGGCTTGCACCGCGATGGTGTAGATCTGAGGAACTCCGACGGATGCGTCCTGCCGCCATCGTACTTCTACGGCACATCTGGCTTGAAGTTCTTGTTCTTTGAGCCGCTTTGGACTTGCCGCAGCTCACGCAGTGAGCGCGGGGCAACCTACCGCGTCTGGCAAGTCATTTGGTTCCTCTGGCGCGTGCATGTCAGCAGAGGGCCAGCGGCGCTTAGCCGGATTAGCGTCGCGCTTCTCTTGGCCTTCGATCTGAGTTCGGCGTCCTCTTGTTGTCGTTCATGGAGAACTTGGCGCTGATCATGCTGGACTCGCCGGATCCGGCAGCGCGATGGAAGTCGTTGTCGAGGTGGATCCGGCGAGTTGGCGACCTTAACCTTCGGGGTGGAGAGTGCATGGTGGTTTCACCCCACCGGTCTCGTCGCCAACGGCTTCGCGTTTAGCGTTCTTGCAGCGGCAGCGGCACTTTCGGTTGCAGCGGGCTGTTACGTTTAAGCGGCCGATGAGACTACGTATTGTGGCCCTCCACTCGTCGACCTTGTCGGCCGTTGGATGGTAGTCGAGAGCAGTTGAGCTCTCGCCGAGCTTCCTGCTGGAGTAGTGGGTGGCAATGGCGAGCGGCGCGAGGAAGCGGGATATGCTCGGACTTCTATCTATGTTAGAAGGAGCAGCATCCCATCGAGCGACCGTATCTCGCTTCGTGCCCGGCATGTTGGCGTGCGTTGGTCTTGAGGGTCTCGAGATCCTCCGGCTCCATCTCGGTCCAACGGCGTATGGCATTGTGACTACCGGGGCGGCTGCCGGTCCAGCGCCTCTGAGGCGAGGCGCGATGCGTGTATAGACGCCCGAGTCTGCGCGGCCTTGTCCTTGGCCTTGGCAGCAGCGTGGCGCCCCGTCGCCGTCCGTCCTCCGCCCGGCGTCTACCCCACCACTGTTTGCTCCGGTGGCGGTGGGTTTGGCGGGCCAGGGCTTCGCCGCCAAGCCTTCTTCTTCGGTGGCATGTTGATGAAGATGTTGAAGATGTCGCTTCGTGTGAGCGCGGATCAGGAGTTCACACAACCTCGGCGCCCTACTGGCGCGCCAAAGATGTCGGGGAGGCTGATCGGACCCACGAACACCTATGGGGCGGCGGACCAGGCCCCTTCTCGGTTCGGGAGGCGGAGATCGCCTGAAAAAAGCGGATCGGTGGCTTACCACGAGCAGTTTTACCAAGCCGGAGCTCTCGGAGAGATAAAACTCCCTCTGCTGCTTATGCGGTTTGTATTGGCGTTCTTGCTAGGGAAGCGATGAGAGCTACAAAACCTAGCGTGAGAGTCTCTGGTCTCGAGTGAGTCGAGCGGACCCGAACCCCTCGTTGCACATGGGCCTCCTTTTATATGCTCAAGGGGTCTCAAGCGGTTAGCGCAGATGAGGGTACAAATGGAAAAGCGATGGTTGGTACACCTACTTGAGCAGTGTATAGTGCAATATACCTAACCACGGCGGCAAGGGACAAAAGCATTAAATGCCGTCCACGCCGCCTAAATAGTGCTGGAGGACCGTCAGTGCGCCTCCGTTTGCCACGATGGTGGAGCTGTCGGTACCGCTTATCGCTGCTCCCGCTGGCTGCACAGCATCTTGACAGCAGCGCATGGAATGATCCCATGGCGACACGTTGGTAGATGAAATTTGGAGGCGGAGATGAAGAGAGGTTGCTGCGGCAATTTGAATCGCTTGTCGGCGTCCGGAGGCTTGTCGCGCTCGAGCCTTCCAGCAAGCTCCTCTTGCCGGGTCTTGTCTTCTGCGTGCCTTGAGTGGCCTTCCCGGCAAGCTCCTCTTGCCGGGGCCTTGTCTTCTTGGTTAAATACTTTGTTCTTAAATGGCTCCAAAGGAGCCACGGAGGATCTTGGCGGTGACCAGGCAGACCCTTGCCGCGGGGTGCTGCAACTGCCCGTGCGCGAGTTCGGGATACTAGTGTACCCCTACTCTAGTACACCGGCATGAGCCCCCGGGCCTGGGCCGCACTCGGTGCCGAGCGCTGACTGTCGGGCCAGGCCCAAAAACAGTGCTGCAGTCACACGCGGCCTTGATCACGCCAGAATCGACCCGGACCCACCACGTCCCCCACTAACGGCACGCACGAGCGTGGCGTCGTGTGAGAGATCGTGAGCATGGTCGTGGGGGTTTCTTTATTAGGAAAAGCGGGCGTCCGCCCCTCCTCCTCTTATAAACAGGGGAAGCAGGGCAGGTCTCCACCTGCGCCATTGCTGTCTAGTAGAAAACCACCGCCGCTCCCCCTTCTTCTCTAGTGCGAAGAGAGCGATTGCTCACTTCCCCCTTCGCCACAAGCACACTCAACACCGTCGACCTCCTCCACCGCCTCCGCCATGGCTCCGAAGGCCGACAAGGGAAGGGGGTGAAAATCGCTGCAGCCTTGGCGGCTTTCATGGCCATGCGCAAGGCGGGCCATCTTCTCCCCAGCTCGGCCTTGAAGGAGGCTGAGGAGGGCTTCTACCTTTTCGGTCGACGGAGACGCGTGCGCGCATCCGCCAAGCACGAAGGTACTCCCCGCCATTGCTTCGGAATTAGCCCCAACTGGGTATCCTTTCTTTGCCCTTTTCTTCTATTGCAGGCTCTGCCCGCCCTTTTCTGAGTTCATTTGCGACATTATGAACACATACGGGTTCCGCCTCCTTGATTTCACCCCCAACGCCATTCTGACCATGGCAGTTTTCGCACACCTTTGCGAAAACTTTGTCGGGATCTATCCCAACGTAGCTCTCTTCTGCCACTTCTTCATGCCCAGCGAGAGAGGGGAGCCGCTTGGGAGGGATTGCTTGGGTCTCTGTGGTCGGCAAGAAAGAAGCGTGTCTGGAAGGAGAGTTCCGCAGCAAGTGGGAGGAGTGGAGAGCCAATTGTTGTTGGATCGTAGAGGAGAACCCGCAGCCCTTTCGATCGCTGGGTGGCGCCTGTAACCCAATAGTCTTGGCAGCGATTGGAGTAGCTTGGCGCCGGAGGATGCTATGTTGAAGATAGTTGTGAGCCGGATTTTGCGCCTCAGGCTTGCCGGACTCACCATAGGCGCAGTTGGCGCAGATTTCCTCCGCCGCCGCATCGCTCCCTTGCAGGAGAGGAGGAGACCTGCTTGGGAGTTCCAAAATGCGGCGGACATCATGAGGCTGCGCCCGGGCCTTAACTGGAATTTCACCATCTTGGAGTTGGACGCGATCTTGCTAGAGCTGTTCAAGAAACGACCCGATCACCCAGTGGTTTAGGTTGCCGAGGGGGTCGCCCCATTGTGCAACAACTCTGCGCTCGACCGCATCCGGGCCATGATGCCGTTGTGCGATTCTCATGGGATCGTTCCAACGGCAAGAGCCTTAAGCGACATCGTGTAGCAGTTCTTCGACAACTTGGAAGAAGTGCCGATCCGCTCCGGCGAGCGAAGAGAGGCTCACCAGCGACACCACCGACGAGGAGATGGTGCGCGTGCCACCACCAGCTGGAGGAGGCGGCAGCAGCTGCTGCCGCTGGTGTCTTCGGGTACACCGTGGAGGAGGCGGCCGCAGCCGAGGCGGCAAGCCTTGCCGAGCTAAGGGAGTTCGCCGACGAGGAAGAGTTTGCCGCTTCCGAGGCTGAGTCGAGCGGACCAGCCGAGGGCGCTTCTTCTCCACCACCCAGCGACTTGCCGCCATGGAGCCCCGGCTCACTTGAGGCATCTCCGCAAGGCGGAGGCGAGGCAGGCGGCAGACGGGCCACAACCGCAGCCATGCGCAGCCAGCTCTGCGGCAAGCGATGTTGCTGCTGAGCACACCACACTGCTGCGACAAGCTGGGCGGGATCCTCCGAGCCACCGCCGACGCCTCCACCAAGCGTCCAAGAGGGCCCACTCCTCCGCCTCTTCGTCGCCGGGAGGCGAAGGCCGGAGTTTGACTTCTCAGCGCTTAGCTCCGTGGAGGTAGATGAAGATTAGCTTCAATATTGTGCTTGTATTTATTCAATTTTGTTGCTTTTTCTTGAATCTGACTTTCTTCGTTCTGATCTTTTTACTTTTCGGGCCTTAGCTTGAAGAGCGTCGAAGAGGCCAAGACCCGATGATCGTCGTTGAGGATGATCCACCCGCGGGCAACAGGAGGCGCTGCTCGAGACCCCCTTGCGGACCAGCAACCCCTTCTCGAGCAGCCCCCGGCACAGCCCCGGAGTAAGTATGCGGTTTCTCCTTACTTGTTAGGTGTGCGTGGGTGCTCCTTCTTCATTGATATCATTGTTGGTTACCGTGTAGGAGCAGAGCAGCCTCATCGGGAGGGCTCGGAAGCCGCCTGAAATTCTATCTGCTTCGACTACGCCGCCAAGGGAGGATTCTCCGGCAAGGAGGCGTCCTCCGGCAAGGGAGGCTACTCCGGCAAGGGGACAGCACCGGTGACCCTCCGGTGGTCGAGACCATGGCTGCAGATCCGTTCAGAGTAATCCTCTTCTTGTGAAAATTTCCCTTGGGCTTGTTTTCTTCTGTTTTCTTTACGAACATTTGCTTGACTGTTCTTTCTTTGTTCGCCTGACAGAGCCGATGGAGCCCGAGGTCACCGGGCGAGGAGGGCCTTGTGGCAACAACGACAAAAGCCGCCGTCATGGAAGAAGAAATTGTCATGAGATGAGCTTTGTCGTGAGGAGGCCACCGAGGCTGCCGCCGCGAAGCTAGCGAGAATGCAGCGTCGCGGCGGCCACAGACGCTGAAGCGCCAGGCGCTACACCGACCGCCGACTCCCCCGCCGCTGCTGCAGCATCAGGGTCCGAAGAGCCCCAGCCCGGTGCCTACCTGAAGGCCGGCGACGGCGTCTTCATCAAGCTCCCATGGGAGTCGAGCTCCAGGGCGCCGATTGAAGGAGAGACCTTCGACGGAGAGCTGCTCGCCTCTGCTAGGCCAGCTGTGGACGCCAAGCAGCAGTAGCCAATGCGAAGTCTCGAGGAGGAGCGATTCTTGAAAGAAGCTGCTTTGCCGCTCTACCGCCCGACAAGCCAAGTTGGAGTCCCAAGAAGCACTTGTCGCAGGGCGGCAGCAGATATGGAGAAGCGTGAGAGGATCTCCGGGCGCCAACCAAGAGCTCTGGAACATAGCGGAAGGGCGGGAACAACTTCGCCGAGGCGCCTGACCTTCATCCTCGAGAAGGCCGCTTGGTGAGGAGCAGCGGTGACCGCCGAGAAGTTGTCAGCGCGAGGAAGCGAGTTGGCGCGATGGAAGGTCAACTTGGACAGCCACGAGGAAGAGCTTGTCGGCGAGGAGTCACTTGGCGGGCGCAGAAGCTGGCGAAGGATGCTGCAGCAGCCGAGGCCGCCAAGAAAGAGTTGGAAGCGAAGGTGGCGCAGCTGGAGGCGATCTCGGAAGAGCGGCGAGGAGCTTTCCGCGCTCAAGCACGAGCGCGAGAAAGACGCCTACACTCTTGGCGAGCTGCAGGGCCGTCTCGCTGACAGGAGCAAGGAGCTCTAGCAGCATCGCGTCCAACTCCAAGACGGTGAAATTCCAGTTAAGGCCCGGGCGTAGCCTCATGATGTCCGCCGCATTTTGGAACTCCCAAGCAGGTCTCCTCCTCTCCTGCAAGGGAAGCGTCTGTGTGGCGGAGGAAATCTGCGCCAACTGCGCCTAAGGTGAGTCTGGCAAGCCTGAGGCGCAAAATCCGGGTCACAGCTATCTTCAACCTAGCATCCTCCGGCGCCAAGCTACTCCAATCGTTGCCTCGCACTATTGGGGTTTGGCGCCTGGCGATGAAGGCTGCGGGTTCTCCTCTGATCCAACACCAATTGGCTCTCCACTCCTCCCACTTGCTGCGGAACTCTCCTTCCAGATACGCTTCTTTCTTGCCGACCCTGGAGACCCAAGCAATCCCTCCGGCAAGCGGCTCCCCTCTCTCTACGAGGGGCATGAAGAAGTGGCGGAAGAGAGCTACATTGGGATAGATCCCGACAAAGTTTTCGCAAAGGTGTGCGAAAACTGCCATGGTCAGAATGGCATTGGGGGTGAAATCAAGGAGGCGGAACCCGTATGTGTTCATAATGTCACAAAAGAACTTCGAGAAGAGGCGGGCAGAGCCCGCAATAGAAAAAAGGGCAAAGAAAGGATACCCAGTTGGGGCTAATTCGAAGCAATGGCGGGAGTACCTTCGTGCGCGGATGCGCTACGTCTCCGTCGACGAGAAAAGGTAGAAGCCCTCCCTCGGCTCCTTGGCGTTGAGCTGGGGAGAAGATGGCTTCGCTCCTGCATAGCGCCCATGAGCCGCTAGCGCCTCGACGATTCACCCCCTTCCCCTTGTCGGCCTTCGGAGCCATGGCGGAGGCGGTGGAGGAGGTCGACGGCGTTGAGTGTGCTTGTGGCGAAAGGGGGTGGAGCGCTGCTCTCTTTGCACTAGAGAAGAAGGGTAGAGCGGCGGTGGTTTTCTTGACAAGACAGCAATGGCGAGGTGGACGACCTGCCCCTGTTTCCCCTGTTTATAAGGAGGGAGGCGGACGTTCGCTTTTCTAATAAAGAAACCCCCACGACCACGCCCACGATCTCTCACACGACGCCACGTTCGGTGCGTGCCGTTAGTGGGGGGCGTGGTGGGTCCGGGGTCGATTCTGGCGTGATCAAGGCCGCGTGTGACTGCAGACTGTTTTTGGGCCTGGCCCGAGGCGCTCGGCACCGTGCAGTGCCCAGGCCGGGGCTCTGTCGGTGTACTAGAGTAGGGGTACACTAGTATCCCGAACTCGTTACCTGCGATTCTTGACACCAGCGGCAAGGGTCTGCCTGGTCACCGCCAAGATCCTCCGTGGCTCCTTTGGAGCCATTTAAGAACAAAGTATTTAACCAAGAAGACAAGGCCCCGGCAAGAGGAGCTTGCCGGGAAGGCCACTCAAGGCACGCAGAAGACAAGACCCCAAAGAAGAGGAGCTTGCCGGAAGGCTCGGGCCGACAAGCCTCCGGACGCGACAGGATTCAGCCGCTGCAAGGCACTTGCCGCTTGAGTAACCTCTCTCTTCATCTCCGCTCCGGCTCATCTACCAGCGTGTCGCCATGGGATCATTCCATGCGTGGCGTGTCAGAAAGGCTGTGCGCAGCCGGGGGAGCAGCGATAAGCGGCGCCGACAAGCCCACCATCGTGGCAAACGGAGGCGCACTGTCGGTCCTGTTGCCTTTGTTTAAGCGACAAGGGGCGGGCATTTAATGCTTTTGTCCCTTGCCGTCAGGGTTAGGTATATTACCTTTGTACCTTTGTTCAAGTAGGTGTACCAACTACTGTTTTTCCATTTGTACCCTCATCTGCGTTGCCACTGTGGGAGACCCTTGAGCATATAAAAGGAGGCCCATGCATAGCGTAGGGGGTTCGGTCCGTTCGACTCACTCGAGACCAGAGACTCTCACGCTAGGTTTTGTAGCTCTCATCGCTCCCTAGCAAGAACGCAATACAAACCAGACAAGCAGCAGTAGGAGTTTTATCTGTCCGGAGAGCTCCGAAGCTGGGTAAAAACTGCTCGTGTGCTTCGCCTCGATCCGCTCTTCGTGTGATCTCCGCCCCCCTCCGAACTAGAAGGGGCCTGGTCCGCCGGCCCCATAGGTGTTCGTGGGTCCGATCAGCCTCCCCGACATCTTTGGTGCGGTTCTTAAATTTTTAAGTTATCTTCCTCGAACGATAGTACTTTGTATGGAAAACCTGTGCGTAGAGGAACCAACTCGCGGCTAGTCGCGCCCTTACTTTGTTTCGAGTCCGCTCAACAACTTAAGTGAGCTGCAGCTAGTCGCGACAAGGTTGCTTGTCGGAGGCTGACATCGCCCAGGCTTGATGTTCCGACTCGGCGCTCGCTGACAAAAAGGTGCCCGCACCGACAAGTTCCCTAAATGCATAGGGCAAAAACGTACAAAGGAAGGATCAAGTAAAGGAAATAACATTGCAATGATCGCCTAAGATAGAGTATATTACAAAATAGTTTGTCGCTGATCTAATGAATTGTCCTAAACATGAGCAGCAGCGACAAGGGAAAGATAAAATTGGCGGCCCTAGTCTCTGTGATGCGCCGTCAACCCGCTTGATCTTGTTCACCTTGTCCACAATGGGTGCGACAAGGGCTTTGAGCGCCTCCACGTCGGCGTCTGGCGGCAAGGATCTGAGGACGCCGTTGAGGTTGAGGCCTGGATTGCGGAAGGCCACCTTCATCAACACCTTCTGGAGGGCTCCTGCACAGATCTGGCGTGATTCCTCAGCCAGCTGCTTTAGGACCTCTTGCCGGAGTCGCTGGAGGCCCGTCACCACGCCCTTGAAGAATAAGCTAAGCTTGGCGCTGGGTTGGAGGTGCTCATCGGAGGAGTATGCAAGATCCGCCATCCCCAGCTCCATTAGCTCATTGTGGATGGCGGCAGCAGTATCCACAAGACCTTCGGTCCAGTGCTCCACACTCTCCCTCAAGGCGCTCTGGGTGTCAACAGCATTCGCCAGCAGCTCCTCCTTGGCCTTGATCGTCTCCAACAGGCCCACCTCCCGCTCCTTGGCGCCGTCCAGCGTCTGCGTCAGAGTGGTCAGCTTCAGCTGAAGGTCTGCCTTGGAATCCTTGGCGGCATCGAGCTCCTTGCTCCTTTCAGCGAGACGGCCCTGCAGCTCGCCGAGAGTGTAGGCGTCCTTCTCGCGCTCGTGCTTCAGCGCGGCAAGCTCCTCGCTGCTCTTCTGGAGACTGGCCTCCAGCTGCGCCACCTTTGCTTCCAACTCTTTATTGGCGGCCTCGGCGGCTGCGGCAGCATCCTTCGCTTCCTTAAGCGCCCCGCCAAGTGACTCCTCGCGCGCGACAAGCTCTTCCTCGTGGCTGTCCAAGTTGACCTTCCGCTGCGCCAACTCGCTTTCCTGCGCGGACAGCTTCTCGGCGGTCAGCCGCTGCTCCTCCTCAGCTGCGGCCTTCTCAAGGATGAAGGCCGTGCGCTCCTCGGCGAGTTGCTCCCGCCCTTCTGCTATGTTCCGGAGAGTCTCTTGGTTGGCGCCCCGGAGCTCCTCTGCGCGCTTCTCCATGTCTGCTGCCGCCCTCGCGACAAGTGCTTCCCGGGACTCCAACTTGGCTTGCCGGGCGCGGTAGAGCGACAGCAGCTTCTTCAGCAACTGCTCCTCCTCAGACTCGCCGCTGCTGCTGCTTGGCGCGTCCACCAGCGTCAGCCCAGCGGAGGCGAGCAGCTCTCCGTCGAAGGTCTCTCCTTCGATCGGCGCCCTGGAGCTCGACTCCCATGGGAGCTTGATGAAGACGCCGTCGCCGGCCTTCAGGTAGGCACCGGGCTGGGGCTCTTCGGACCACGATCTTTGCGGCAGCGTTGGCCAGAAGTCGGGATCGGTGTAGCGCCTGGCGCTCCTGCGGCCCCAGGGCCGTCAGTGCGATCGCCAGACCCCTTGCTAGCTTCTGCGGCGGCAGCCTCGGTGGCCTCCTCGCCGACAGGCTCATCTGCGACGGCCTCTTCTTCCCCGACGGCCCGTCGGTGTTGCGCACAAGACGTCCTCTCGCCCGGCGACCTCGGTCTCCATCGGCTCTGTGGCGGACAAAGAAAGAACGATCAAGCAAATGTTGAGAAAGAAAACAGAAGAAAACAAGCCCAAGGGAAATTTTTCGGCGCCAAGAGGATTACACAGCAGGATCTGCAGCCATGGTCTCGACCTTTGGAGGGTCCTTGGTCTTTGTCCCTTGCCGGAGTAGCCTCCCTTGCGGAGGGCGCTCCCTTGCGGAGAATCCTCCCTTGGCGGCATAGTCGAAGCAGATAGAATTTCAGGCGGCTTCCGAGCCCTCTGATGAGGCTGCTCTGCTCCTACGAACCAACAGTCGGATATCAATGAAGAAGGAGCACCCACGCACACCTAACGATGAGGAGAAAACCGCATACTTACTGCAGGGGGCTGTCTTGGGGCTGCTCTGAGGAAGGGTTGCCGGGTCCGGCAAGGGGGTCTCAGACGCGCCTCCTGTTGCCACGAGTGGATCATCCTCAACGACGATCATCGGGGTCTTGGCCCTCTTCGACGCTCTCTGGGCTAGCGTCCTGAAAAGGAAAAAGTTCAGAACGAAGCAAGTCAGATTCAAGATAAAGCAACAAAATTGAAGAAATACAAGCACAATATTGAAGCTTACTCTTCTTCTTCCTCCTCGGAGCTAAGCACGGACAAGTCAAACTCCGGCTCGCCTCCGGTGACGGCAAGCGGAGGAGTGGGCTCTCTTCGCCCGCTTGGCGGAGGCGTCAGTGGTGGCACAGGAGGATCCGCCCCAGATTGTCGCAGCAGTGTGGGAGTGCTCCATGCAACATCGCTTACCACGGTAGAAGCAGCGTCCTTGTGGCGCTGCTTGGTAATGAGCCCGTCTGCCGCCCGTCTCGTCTTGACCTTGCGGAGGCGCCTCTTGGCCAGCTTGGGGCTCCGTTAGCGGCAAGAAATCGCTGGGTGGTGGAGAAGAAGCGCCCTCGGCTGGTCCGCTCGACTCAGCCTCGGGTGCGGCAAGCTCTTCCTCGCCGGCGAACTCCCTTCGCTCGGCAAGGCTTGCCGCCTCGGCTGCGTCCGCCTCCTCCACGGTGTACCCCAAGATGCCAGCGGCAGCAGCTGCTGCCGCCTCCTCCAGCCTGGTGGCAATGCGCACCATCTCCTCGTCTGTGGTGTCGCGGGTGAGCCTCTTCTGCTCGTCGGAGCGGATCGACACTTCTTCCAAGTTGTCGAAGAACTGCTGCACGATGTCGTCGGAAGGCTCTTGCCAGGTTGGAACGATCCCATGAGAATCGCTGCGCGGCATCATGGCCGGGATGCGGTCGGCCTTGAAGTTGTTGCACAATGGGGCGACCCCCCTCGGCAACCTAAACCACTCGGGGTGATCGGGGTCATTCTTGAACAGCTCTAGCAGCATCCCGTCCAACTCCAAGACAGTGAAATTCTAGTTAAGGCCCGGGCGCAGCCTCATGATGTCCGCCGCATTTTGGAACTCCCAAGCAGGTCTCCTCCTCTCCTGCAAGGGAAGCGATGCGACAGCGGAGGAAATCTGCGCCAATCAAGCTGCTTACGGTGAGTCCGGCAAGCCTGAGGCGCAAAATCCGGGTCACAGCTATCTTCAACCTAGCATCCTCCGGCGCCAAGCTACTCCAATCGTTGCCGCGCACTATTGGGGTTTGGCGCATGGCAGTGAAGGACTGTGGGTTCTCCTCTACGATCCAACACCAATTGGCTCTCCACTCCTCCCACTTGCTGCGGAACTCTCCTTCCAGATACGCTTCTTTCTTGCCGACCCTGGAGACCCAAGCAATCCCTCCGCAGCGGCTCCCTCTCTCTCAGCGGGGCATGAAGAAGTGGCGGAAGAGAGCTACGTTAGGATAGATCCCGACAAAGTTTTCGCAAGGTGTCACGAAAACTGCCATGGTGAGAATGGCGTTGGGGGTGAAATCAAGGAGGCGGAACCCGTATGTGTTCATAATGTCGCAAAAGAACTTTCGAGAAGAGGCGGGCATAGCCCATAATAGAAGAAAAGGGCAAAGAAAGGATACCAGTTGGGGCTAATTCGAAGCAATGGCGGGGAGTACCTTCGTGCAGCGGATGCGCCACAGCGTCTCCGTCGACGGAAAAGGTAGAAGCCCTCCTCGGCTCCGCCAGCGTCGGTGGGGAGAAGATGGCCCGCTCCTTGCGCGGCGTCATGAGCCGCTGCGCCTCGGCCGATTTCACCCCTTCCCTTGTCGGCCTTGAGCCATGGCGAGCGGTGGAGGAGGTCGGCGGCGTTGAGTGTGCTTGTGGCGAAAGGGGCTTGAGCGCTGCTCTCTTCGCACTAGAGAAGAAGGGGAGCGGCGGTGGTTTTCTTGACAAGACAGCAATGGCGTAGGTGGGCGACATGCCCTGTTTCCCCTGTTTATAAGGAGGGAAAGGCGGACGTTCGCTTTTCTAATAAAGAAACCCCACGACCACGCCCACGATCTCTCACCACGGCGCCCACGTTCGGTGCGTGCCGTTAGTGGGGGCGTGGTGGGTCCGGGGTGAGATACTGGCGTGATCAAGGCGCGTCGACCGACTGCTTGTTTTGGGCCTGGCCCGACAGCGCTCGGCACCGTGCAGCGGCCCAGGCCGGGGCTCTGTCGGTGTACTAGAGTAGGGGTACACTAGTATCCCGAACTTCGTGCAGCGATTCTGACACCCAGCAATGGTCTGCCTGGTCACCGCCAAGATCCTCCGTGGCTCCTTTGGAGCCATTTAAGAACAAAGTATTTAACCAAGAAGACAAGGCCCCGGCAAGAGGAGCTTGCCGGAAGGCCACTCAAGGCACGCGAAGACAAGACCCGGCAAGAGGAGCTTGCCGGAAGGCTCGAGCGCGACAAGCCTCCGGGGCCGACAAGGATTCAGCCGCGGCAAGGCACTTGCCGCGGCAGTAACTCTCTTCATCTCCGCTCCAGCTCATCTACCAGCGTGTCGCCATGGGATCATTCCATGCGCAGCGTGTCAAGAAAATTTGTGCAGCCGGTGAGGAGCAGCGATAAGCGGCTGACAAGCCCACCATCGTGGCAAGCGAGAGGCGCACTCGACGGTCCTGTTGCCTTTGTTTAAGCGGCAGGGGCGGGCATTTAATGCTTTTGTCCCTTGCCGTCGAGGGTTAGGTATATTACCTTGTACCTTTGTTCAAGTAGGTATACCAACTACTGTTTTTCCATTTATACCCTCATCTGCGTTGCCACCTGTCGGAGACCCCTTGAGCATATAAAAGGAGGCCCATGCGCAACGTAGAGGGGGTTTGGTACGTTCGACTCACTCGAGACCAGAGACGTTCACGCTAGGTTTTGTATCTCTCATCGCTCCCTAGCAAGATCACAATACAATCAGACAAGCAGCAGTAGGAGTATTATCTCTCTGGAGAGCTCCGAAGCTGGGTAAAACTGCTCGTGTGCTTCGCCTCGATCCGCTCTTCGTGCAGTCTCCGCCCCCCTCTGAACCACAAGGGGCCTAGTCCGCCGGCCCCATAGGTGTTCGTGGGTCCGATCAGCCTCCCCGACACCGGCTTAATAGGAATGATAGACTACTCAGATCAATAAGATGCACGTTCTTTCAACAAACATGTCACACAGCTCTGCAAAACTGGTCCCATGGTATGTTAGCATTTTCCAATTTAGCACTCCTTTTCCATTTGTCTACTCTACCAATGATATAGGTCGAGCTAGGTCAACTTTTCATTCATCATGTGCCTGTGCTAACTGAAAATTGTTGACCTCTTGTCTAATCCAACCTAATGGATTGTCACCATTGAATAACAGAAAGTCCATTTTCGGTCCTTTAGCAATGCTTTTCAGAAATTGTTCATGTCTATTAGATTTGTATTGTACATGTGCAATATTCTAGTTTTCTGCATTTCATGCTAATAACTGAATTTGCTGCAATCTCAAATTAACTAAGGTTTCCACCTGAGTCTTGATTGCTTTGCCAAGTTTAGTTGTTAATAAAGGAGCATGATTTGGTGGTTTAGGTGGTTCATTAGCCACAATACTAGTAGAACTGACGAAAACAAGGGATTTAGGGAAGGGAGGGTTATTGTCGCCTCACATATTCTTCAATAAAGTGAAAATATCAGTCTGTACTTCAAAAAAAATTCTCCACCCGTAACTCCACCTTGTTGACCTGCTTCTGGGTGATTCCACCTTGTCCATTTGCTCCTGGATCTTGTCTTGTTTGAGTTTTATTGTTGTCACCTCATCACGCATAGCTCAAGCTCCTCATTGATCCTGGTGTGCTTTGTACGAGTGGTCGGGTCGAATGTAGCTCCAAAATTTTACCACGGGAGGAACCCAGAACCCTTGCTGGTGACCTCACCCTTCCGTCGCCGACAAGGAGAAATCCATAGCTGAGATAGCCCAGAATGATACAAAGGGATTTTACGAGCGAGCCCAACCCCTGCACGCACTAGACCAAATCGCCTCCAAGGATTGACAAGCTACTGATACCATTTGACATGATCACAACACAATTAACACCAATTGTACTCGAACTAGCCCCGATTTTACCAAGGATTTGGGTACTAGTTCAAGGATCAAAGTTAAATTTGAGGTTTCTTTCTTGATATATGTTTTGCTAGACGGGAAGATATCTGAATCGAGAAGACGAGATGTACCCCCTCGTGTCGCCTCCCCTGGGCGATGCTAGGGGCTCCCGAAACCTACCTCCGCCAGCCTCACATCACACCTTCCCCTGCCGCCACTCCCGCCGACGAGGGCCACGGTGCAGGCGGGCCCGACGACAAAGGCACCAGGGAAGGCGGTCACAGCGGGATCCTCTCTGAGGCGGCAGGGGCACCTCTCGTGGGGAGTCCGAGGGCAGCAGCTAGGGCGGCGCCCCTATGCTGCGCGGTGGTGACCAGAGTTCCATGGTTGGCGGAGCGGCAACCCTAGAGATGGATGGCCGCCATAGGCTATCTGACTGGAGATGGGTCACGACGGTTGCCACGGATCCGGCGTCCCACCCGGATCCGTCGTGGTGTGGCCTTGCACTGACCGGCAGCATGTGGAGGGACCGGTGAGGGGATGGAGGATCTCTAGGAGAGTACTGACAGAGGCATACATCTTCATGGTGAGGCTCCACGTGGTTCCAGCCAACCGCGAGATCGGGACAACGTGACTTCCGGTGAAAACCGTGCCTGACTGAGGTCTTGGCGGACGATGGCGGCGTCCCTAACGTCATTTCCTTCTCAAGGCATTATTATTGCAGGTCTCATCAAATCGATCGGGATATTCCGGGTAAACCCTAGATCTGGGTCTACAAGATCGAACGATGGTGACGCCTTCCGTGTCATTCTCCCTCCTGGGGGCATCATTTTGGAGCAAGTGTTGGTTGGAGGGGACAAGAGGAGGAGCGGTGTTACATCTACTGCAAGGCTGATGGTGTTTCCCAACGGCATGGCGTTGCGGAGTTTTGGCGTCGGGCTCGTGTGGATGGACACATGCAGGATGGTGGTGTTGTCTGGCACCATGGTGGCGTTGACGTCAGGCCTGGCAAGGTCGGTGCGTCAGTACCTATTCTGGGGATGGATCGGTGGAAGACGGCGGCGGCGACCAATGAGATTGCACCGGATTAGTGTGTGACCCAGTCTCGGTATGCTGCTTGGCTGGGGCATCCGACTTTAGATGGTAGGCTTTGGTGTGATGTTTGTTTGGTATTCGGCTCGGACAGTTGGCACCCTTTCATCAAAGGGATATGAGTAATGACATGTTGTCAAGATGGTGGCCTCAGGGTTACTGATCTATTACTTTGTAAGGTATTTTGGAATAATTAATAAAATAGCTGCATGCATCGTCCGCTCTAATCAGATAAAGGGGGGGTAAGGACCCGCTAAGATCATACTTTTTCATGTTTACAATCTGGTCCCTCCGATTACTATAGAGATGAACCCAAAATAAAATAAGAACCATAAAATAAAACACCTAGTAAACCAATCACAGCAATACCGGCTACAATACCTATCAGCCAAAGAGGAACTCTTCCAGTAGTATTGGTCATTCCCCTGTTTTCCTCCACATTTTATCAATTGGTCATGCTAGAGACAAAAATACTCATGGGTAGTTATAAGGATGGTATCCTTCCAAATGGGATAAGAGAATTCTTATTAGTCTCTTTCTTTCTCTCAATTGAAGAAGTAATTGGAAAATAAAATAGCAAGTACAAAAATGAGTAATAAACCCAAGTATAGACTGGTACGATTCAATTCAACATTTTGTTCATTGGGGTTTGATTGTGTCATAGTTCTATAGTTGGAATTTGGTTTATCGTTGATGAGCTGCATTGCTCATATTGATCCCAAGAAAAAACAGTAGATGCAGCTAGTCCGTGAATAGCCTGCCATCGCACTGTAAAAATAGGATAGGTTCGATCTATGGTCATTGAGGGCCTCCTAAAAGGATCTACTAAATTCATCGAGTTGTTCTAAAGAATCAAAACGGTCGGTTATTAACGGAATTTCTTGTCGGCTTTCCGTGAAATACTCGTTTGGCCTAGGACTTCCAAACACGTCATAAGCTAAACCCATACTGACAAATAACCAACCCGCAATGAATAGGGAAGGTATAGTAATGCTATGAATAACCCGGCCGGAGGTATATCCTCCTTTAAAAAAACTAGTTCAAGGATCAACCGATTCTATCAAGTAGTTCTAAGGTTCTAATGGCTGGAGATGGGGGAACAAAGAGATCCACTGATTGCCAAGAGGGGTTTTAATGGCTGGAGACGATGGAGATCACGATAGTCTGTCAGTTCACTACACTATAGCAGTAAGAGAGTTGGCAGGAAGGGAGTGAAATGCGACACAAGCCCTGAAGCAATGACAATGTCGATTACCCCCTTTACTGGAAGGAATCTTGAGCGTTGACCTATATGCCGCGTACCGATTCGTATAGGTGTCGTATTCTTCAGACAAAGTGTCTAGTTCTTCAGTAAAAAGAAGATGCAGGTCTTCAGGGTCCTGGCACTCCTGCGACCGCGAGTGGCGTGTCACCATATCGTGCGTGCTCCAGGTCGGCTTGGGCCGCCATGGCGCCGCGGAGCTGGTGCCACACCTTACCTGTGTCGTTGTTGAAAAGGGAGGCAGCGGACGCCAGTGAGTGGCATGTCGGTGTGCGCAAGCAGCCTCGGTGTCTCGGTCCGGCACGACGAATGCAAGCAAAGTGACTAATGAGTTAGTTACAAGATGATGCATTACAGAACGAGTAAAGAGACTTGCCCGTAATGAGATTGAACTAGGTATGTGCATACCGATGATCGAATCTCGGGCAAATAACATACTGATGACAAAGTGAATAACGTATGTTGTCATAACGGTTCGACCGATAAAGATCTTCGTATGATATGTAGGAGCCAATATGAGCATCCAGGTTCCGGTATTGGTTATTGACCGGAGAGGTGTCTCGGTCATGTCTACATAGTTCTCGATGTTGGGTAACATAGTAATAATTCAAAATTTTCCTACGTGTCACCAAGATCAATCTAGGAGATTCTATCAACGAGAGAGAGAGTGTGTATCTTCATACCCTTGAAGATCACTAAGCGGAAGCGTTACAAGACCGTGGTTGACGGAGTCGTTCTCGCGGCGATTCAAATCGCGGAAGATCCAATCCAAGCGCCGAACGGATGGCGCCTCTGTGTTCACCACACGTCCAACCCGGGGACGTCTCCTCCTTCTTGATCCAGCAAGGGGAGAGGAGAAGTTGCGGGAGAACTCCGGCAGCACGACGGCGTGGTGGTGGAGCTCGTGGTTCTCCGGCAGAGCTTCCCTAAGCACTACGGAGGAGGAGGAGGAGTTGGAGGGGGAAGGGCTGCGCCAGGGGAAGGGTACGGCTGCCCTCCCACCCCCTCACTATATATAGGGGAAGGGGAGAGAGATCCGGCCCCCTAGATCCATCTAGATGGGGGGGGGGCGGCCAGGGGGGCGGGGAAACTTGCCCCCCAAGCAGGTGGGAGGCGCCCCCACCCCTAGGGTTTCCAATCCTATGCGCCTTGGGCCCTTGGGGGGGGGGTGCACCAGCCCACTAAGGGGCTGGTCCCCACCCATATTCAGCCCACTAAGCCCTCCGGGGTAGGTGGCCCTGCCCGATGGACCCCCGGACACCTTTCGGTGGTCCCGGTACAATACCAATAACCCCCGAAACTTTCCGGCGACTGAAACTGGACTTCCCATATATAAATCTTTACCTCCGGACCATTACGAAACTCCTCCCGATGTCCGGGATCTCATCCGGGACTCCGAATAACCTTCAATAACCACATACAATTTCCCATCACAACTCTAGCGTTACTGAACCTTAAGTCTGTAGACCCTACGGGTTCGGGAACCATGCAGACATGACCGAGACACCTCTCCTGCCAATAACCAATAGCAGGATCTGGATACCCATATTGGCGCCCACATGTTCCATGATGATCTCATCGGATGAACCACGATGTCGGGGATTCAATCAATCCTGTATACAATTCCCTTTGTCCATTGGCATGTTACTTGCCCGAGATTCGATCATCGGTATCCCCATACCTCGTACAATCTCATTACCGCAAGTATCTTTACTCGTTCCGTAACGCATGATCCCGTGGCTAACTCCTTAGTCACATTGAGCTCATTATGATGATGCATTACTGAGTGGGCCCAGAGATACCTCTTCGTCATACGGAGTGACAAATCCCAGTCTCCATTCCTCTGTAGTGCACCTTTATGGTCACCCAGTTACGTTGTGACGTTTGATATGCCCAAAGCATTCCTACGGCATCTAGGAGTTGCACAATCTCATGGTCTAAGGAAATGATAATTGACATTATAAAAGCTCTAGCAAACGAACTACACGATCTTGTGCTATGCTTAGGATTGGGTCTTGTCCATCACATCATTCTCCTATTGATGTAATCCCGTTATCAACGACATCCTATGTCCATGGTAAGGAAACCACAATCATCTATTGATCAACGAGCTAGTCAACTAGAGGCTCACCAGGGACATGTTGTGGCCTATGTATTCACACATGTATTATGGTTTCCGGTTAATACAATTATAGCATAAAGAATAGACAATTATCATGAAGAAGCAAATATAATAATAACCATTTTATTATTGCCTCTAGGGCATATTTCCAACAGTCTCCCACTTGCACTAGAGTCAATAATCTAGTTACATTGTGATGAATCGAACACCCATAGAGTTCTGGTGCTGATCATGTTTTGCTCGTGGAAGAGGTTTAGTCAACGGATCTGTGACATTCAGCTCCGTATGTACTTTACAAATATCTATGTCTCCATCTTGAATATATTAACGAATGGAGTTGAAGCGGTGCTTGATGTGCTTGGTCTTCTTGTGAAACCTGGGCTCCTTGGCAATGGAAATAGCTCTAGTGTTGTCGCAGAAGAGAGTCATCGGGCCCAACGCATTGGGAATCACTCCTAGGTCAGTGATAAACTCCTTCATCCAGACTCCTTCCTGTGCTGCTTCCGAAGCAGCTATGTACACCGCTTCACATGTAGATCCATACGGCGCTTTGCTTTGCTGCACCACCGGTGCCCCACCATTCAAAATATACATGTATCCGGTTTGTGACTTGGAGTCATCCAGATCTGTGTCAAAGCTAAGCGTCGGCGTAACCCTTCTGACGAGCTCTTGACACCTCCATAAGCGAGAAACATATCCTTAGTCCTTTCGGGTATTTGAGAATATTCTTGATCATTTGTCCATGTTCCATACCGGGATCACTTAGGTACCTCCCTACCAAACTTATGGCAAGGTTCACATCAGGTCTGGTACACAACATGGCATACATAATAGAGCCTATGGCCGATGCATAGGGGATGACACTCATCTTTTCTCTTTCTTCTGCCAAGGTCGGGCGTTGAGTTGCGCTCAATCTCACACCTTGCAATACAGGCAAGAACCCCTTCTTGGACTGATCCATATTGAACTTCTTCAATGTCTTGTCAAGGTATGTGCTTTGTGCAAGACCAATGAGGCGTCTCGATCTATCTCTATAGATCTTGGTGCCTAATATGTAAGCAGCTTCTCCAAGGCCCTTCATTGAAAAACACTTATTCAAGAAGGCCTTTATGCTTTCCAAAAGTTCTATATAATTTCCCATCAACAGTATGTCATCCACATATAATACGAGAAATGCTACAGTGCTCCCACTCACTTTCTTGTAAATACATGCTTCTCCATAAGTCTGTATAAACCCAAATGCTTTGATCATTTCGTCAAAGCGAATGTTCCAACTCCGAGATTCTTGCACCAGCCCGTAGATGGAGCCCTGGAGCTTGCATACCTTGTCAGCATTCTTAGGATCGACAAAACCTTCCGGCTGCATCATATACAATTCTTCCTTAAGGAAACCATTAAGGAATGCCATTTTGACGTCCATTTGCCAGATCTCATAATCATAGAATGTGGCAATTGCTAACATGATTCGGGCGGACTTCAGCTTCGCTACGGGTGAGAAGGTATCATCGTAGTCAACTCCTAGAACTTGCCAATAACCCTTAGCGACAAGCCGAGCCTTATAGATGGTCACATTACCATCCGAAGTCTTCTTATTAAAGATCCACTTATTCTCTGTGGCTTGCCGATCAACGGGAAAGTCCACCAAAGTCCATACTTTGTTCTCATACATGGATCATATCTCGGATTTCATGGCTCCAAGCCATTTGTTGGAATCTGGGCCCGCCATCGCTTCTTCATAGTTCGAAGGTTCACCATTGTCTAACAACACGATTTCCAGGACAGGGTTGCCGTACCACTCTGGTATGGAATGTGTCCTCGTGGACCTACGAAGTTCAGTAGCAACTTGACCCGAAGTTTCATGATCATCATCATTAACTTCCTTTCTAGTCGGTGCAGGCACCACAGAAACATCTTCCCGAGCTGCGCTACTCTCCGATTCAAGAGGGGGTACCTCATGAAGTTCAACTTTCCTCCCACTTACTTCTTTCGAGAGAAACTCTTTCTCCAGAAAGGATCCATTCTTGGCAACAAAGATCTTGCTTTCGGATATGAGGTAGAAGGTATACCCAATAGATTCCTTAGGGTATCCTATGAAGATGCACTTTTCTGATTTGGGTTCGAGCTTTTCAGGTTGAAGTTTCTTGACATAAGCATCGCATCCCCAAACTTTCGAAACGGCGACTAGGTTTCTTCCCAAACCATAATTCATACGGTGTCGTCTTAACGGATTTAAACGATGCCCTATTTAAAGTGAATGCGGTAGTCTCTAAAGCATAATGATGACCCACAAGTATATAGGATCTATCGTAGTCCTTCTGATAAGTAAGAGTGTTGAACCCAACGAGGAGCAGAAGGAAATGACAAGCGGTTTTCAGTAAGGTATTCTCTGCAAGCACTGAAATTATCGGTAACAGATAGTTCTGTGATAAGGTAATTTGTAACGGGTAACAAGTAATAAAAGTAAATAAGGTGCAGCAAGGTGGCCCAATCCTTTTTGTAGCAAAGGACAAGCCTGGACAAAACTCTTATATAAAGGAAAGCGCTCCCGAGGACACATGGGAATTATCGTCAAGCTAGTTTTCATCATGCTCATATGATTCGCGTTCTTTACTTTGATAATTTGATATGTGGGTGGACCGGGGCTTGGGTACTGCCCTTCCTTGGACGAGCATCCCACTTATAATTAACCTCTCTTGCAAGCATCCGCAACTACAAAAGTAGTATTGAGGTAAACCTGACCATAGCACGAAACATGTCGATCCAAATCAGCCCCTTACGAAGCAACACATAAACTAGGGTTTAAGCTTCTGTCACTCTATGTCAGTGTATAAAAAGAGGGGCATGCTTTTGTACCCCTTTACCTGTGCACATGCAGACAGAGCCGCGCCCACGACCACACCAAGAAGAATAGGGGAGGTGAGCTAGGGTAAGACCGAAGCCCTAGACAATCAAGGCAACGCCAAGGCCAAGACCACAAAGAGCAGAGGGACGAAGCAGGTTCCCCCGGCAAGACCCTTCCCGGGGCACCCTCAGCAGCCCCGACAAGACCCTTGCCGGGCAGCTCGCCCCACACCAACAGAGCGAGCCACCCTGGAGACCACGGTCCCCAACGCCATCATCCACGTGGGGCCAGGGCTCGGGAAGGCACCCCTGTGGTGGCATGCAGATCTTTGTGAAGACATATCCAAGGTCAGATGAGGATTAGAAGACGACGGTCCTCGGCAAGATCCTTGCCAAGGAAGTCCACCAGACCCCCGGAAAGGCTCTTGCCGGGGACGACAGCGCGCCACGGCAAGACCCTCGCCAGGCCACCCGGCAAGACCCTTGTCGGGCCACCTGGCAAGGCCCTCACCAAGGACACCAGCAGGGCCACCGCCAGGTCCATGCCAACCAAGCTTCCACCACCGTTCCCATACAGCTGCCAGCCCAACCAGCTGGGCGGGCACCTGCGTGGCAACATGCAGTTCCCAGGCCAACTCATCAAGCGCTTGTGTGGCGGCATGCAGATCTTCGTGAAGGCTCCACCACCGCGCCACCTCAGCTGCCTGCTTGCCTACATGGCACCGCACGCATCACCGGCCGGGGCGCGTGTCGAAGCAAGGAGGAGCGATGAAAGACGGGACGGGCCTCGCCCCCGTCCCTGATAAAGCAAGGGGACACCTATGCCACGCATTAAATGCGTCTTGTCACATGTCTGAAGCGATAAGCTCGAGGGCATCAGACGCCTTTCCACCTCCTGTGTGCCACTGTGGCAGCCCCTTCTGACTATAAAAGGAGGCCCATGGCATACTAGAGAGGGATTCGGCTCTTTCGAACCACGCGCTAACCACAGCTAGTTTGAGAGCTCAAGAAATCTCAGAAATACACCAACCAAAGAAGGACTAGGGTTTTACGCATCCTCGCGACCTGAACCTGGGTAACCGATCCTTGTGCTGTCTACTAGCCCTACTCTCCTTGCAACCCTGCGCCCCGGCAACCGTAGTAGGGATTCTTGTGATCCCATAGGTGTCGTTCCACACCGACATCTTTGGTGCACCAGGTAGGGGGCTCTTGATAACCCACAAGTATAGGGGATCAATTGTAGCCTCTTTCGATAAGTAAGAGTGTAGAACCCAATGAGGAGCTAAAGGTAGAACAAATATTCCCTCAAGTTCTATCAACCACCGATACAACTCTACGCATGCTTGACGTTCGCTTTACCGGAAACAAGTATGAAACTAGAAGTACTTTGTAGGTGTTTTTGCATAGGTTTGCAAGAAAATAAAGATCATGTAAATAAAAGCTAGGGGCTGTTTAGATAAATACACAACTAAAATTAGTTTTAGTAGAGAGCTTGTTGTCACGAGAAAGTTATTTGTCCCTAAGCAATCGATAACTAGACCGGTAATCATTATTGCAATTTTATTTGAGGGAGAGGCATAAGCTAACATACTTTCTCTACTTGGATCATATGAACTTATGATTGGAACTCTAGCAAGCATCATAACTACTAAAGATTCATTAAGGAAAAACCCAACCATAGCATTAAAGCATCAAGTCCCCTTTATCCCATACGCAACAATCCCCTTACTCGGGTTTGTGTTTCAGTCACTCACGCAACCCACTATAAGCGAATCATAAACATATTGCAAACCCTACAGCGGGGATCCCTCACGCTTCTTGGCGACACGGAGAGCACCATAGGACAGCACCAATAGTAAAACATGCAACTCAAACCAACCTTGATCATCAAATAGCCCATAGGACAAAACGGATCTACTCAAACATCATAGGATAGCCATACATCATTGGGAAATAATATATAGCATTGAGCACCACTTTTAGGTAGAGATTACAACGGGTAAGAGAGAGGTTACACCGCTGCATAGAGGGGGGAAGAGTTGGTAGTGATGGCGGTGAAGTTGTTGGTGAAGATGGCGGTGATGATGATGGCCCCGGCAGTGCTCCGACGCCACCGGAAGCAAGGGGGAGAGGGCCCCCCTTCTTCTTCTTCTTCCTTGACCTCCTCCCTAGATGGGAGAAGGGTTTCCCCTCTGGTCCTTGGCTCCCATGGCGTGGGAGGGGCGAGAGCCCCTCTGAGATTGGATCTATCTCTCTGTCTCTCTCTTTGTCTCTGCGTTCTCAGATTATACCCCTTCATCGTTTCTTTTATATTTGGAGATCCGTAACACCGATTGGGGTGAATCTTTCGCCGAGTTTTTTCTCGTAAAATTAGCTTTCTTGCGGCAAAAGAAGAGCGTCAACCGCCTTACAGGTGGTCCACGAGAGTCTAGGGCGCGCCCAGGGGGAGGGCACGCCCCCCTGTCTCGTGGCCACCCCTGGCACTGTTTCGCGTTGATTCTTCCTCCGTAAAATCCCAAATACTCCAAAATAATTCACCGTCCGTTTTTATCCCGTTTGGATTCCGTTTGATATGGGTTTTCTACGAAACATAAGACATGCAATGCAGGAATCACATCCTTGAGCCTTTGGATCAATATGTTAGTCCCAAAAATAATATAAAAAGTTGCCAAAAGTATATGAAAGTTGAATAATATTGGCATGGAACAATCAAAAATTATAGATACGACGGAGATGTATTAGCATCCCCAAGCTTAATTCCTGCTCGTCCTCGAGTAGGTAAATGATAAAAAAGATAATTTTTGATGTGGAATGCTACCTAGCATAATCTTGATCATATGTCTAATCATGGCATGAATATTAAGACACGAGTGATTCAAAGCAATTGTCTATCCTTTGACATAAAAACAATAATACTTCAAGCCTACTAATAAAGCAATCATGTCTTTTCAAAATAACATGGCCAAAGGAAGTTATCCCTACAAAATCATATAGTCTGGCTATGCTCCATCTTCACCACACAAGAATGCTCTCATCATGCACAACCCTGATGACAAGCCAAGCAATTGTTTCATACTTTTGATGTTCTCAAACCTTTTCAACTTTCACGCAATACATGAGCGTGAGCCATGGACATAGCACTATAGGTGGAATAGAATATGATGGTGGAGGTTGTATGGAGAAGACAAAAAAGGAGAAAGTCTCACATCAACTAGGCGTATCAACGGGCTATGGAGATGCCCATTAATAGATATTAATGTGAGTGAGTAGGGATTGCCATGTAACGGATGCACTAGAGCTATAAGTGTATGAAAGCTCAGACTGGAAAGTAAGTGGGTGTGCATCCAACTTGCTTGCTCATGAAGACCTCGGGCGTTTGAGGAAGCCCATCATCGAAATATACAAGCCAAGTTCTATAATGAAAATTCCCACTAGTATATGAAAGTGGTAACTCAAGAGACTTTCTATATGAAAAACATGGTGCTACTTTGAAGCACAAGCGTGGTAAAAGGATATTAACATTGCCCCTTCTCTCTTTTTCTCTTATTTTTTATTTTGTTTTTTTATTTTCTTTTTTTTGGGTGGGCTTCTTTGTCCTCTTTTTTTATTTGGGCTTCTTTGGCCTCTTTTATTTTTCATAAAGTCCGGAGTCTCATCCTGACTTATGGGGGAATCATAGTCTCCATCATTCTTTCCTCACTGGGGCAATTCTCTAATAATGATGATCATCACACTTTTATTTACTTACAACTCAATATTACAACTCGATATCTAGAACAAAGATATGACTCTATATGAATGCCTCCGTGAAAATACCGGGATGTGCAATGATCTAGCATATAACGACATCAAAAGCGGACAAGCCATGAAAACATCATGCTAGCTATCTTACGATCATGCAAAGCAATATGACAATAAATGCTCAAGTCATGTATATGATGATGATGGAAGTTGCATGGCAATATATCTCGGAATGGCTATGGATGATAGGTAGGTATGGTGGTTGTTTTGAGGAAGATATATGGTGGGTTTATGGTACCGGTGAAAGTTGCACGGTACTAGAGAGGCTAGCAATGGTTGAAGGGTGAGACTGCGTATAATCCATGGACTCAACATTAGTCATAAAGAACTCACATACTTATTGCAAAAATCTATTATTTATCGAAACAAAGTACTACGCGCATGCTCCTAGGGGGATAGATTGGTAGGAAAAGACCATCGCTCGTCCTCGACCGCCACTCATAAGGAAGACAATCAATAAATAAATCATGCTCTGACTTCATCACATAAGGGATCACCATACGTGCATGCTACGGGAATCACAAACTTCAACACAAGTATTTCTACAATCCACAACTACCCACTAGCATGACTCTAATATCACCATCTTTATATACATAAAACTATTGCGAGGAATCAAACATATCATATTCAGCGATCTACAAGTTTATGTAGGATTTTATGACTAACCATGACCAATTCCTGTCATCTCTCTAAATAGATATAAGTGAAGCAAGAGAGTTTAATTCTTTCTAGAAAAGATATGCCCAAGCTCTAACAAATATAAGTGAAGCAAAATAGCATTCTACAAATGGCGGTTGTCTAAGTGAAGAGAAACAGGCAATCCAACTTCAAATGATATAACTGAAGCACATGAAGCATTCTATAAAGCCATACTCAAAAAATATAAGTGAAGTGCAATGAACATTCTATAAATCAACCAAGGACCATCTCATACCAGCATGGTGAATAAAAGAAAAGTGAAAACTAAATGCAAAAGACGCTCCAAGATTTGTACATATCGCATGAACGAAACGAATTCGAAAACATATCGATACTTGTTGAAGAAAGAGGGGATGCCTACCGGGGCATCCCCAAGCTTAGACGCTTGAGTCTCCTTGAATATTTACTTGGGGTGCCTCGGGCATCCCCAAGCTTGAGCTCTTGCCTCTCTTCCTTCTTCTCACATCGAGACCTTCTCGATCATCGAACACTTCATCCACACAAAACTTCAACAGAAAACTCGGTAAGACCCATTAGTATAATAAAGCAAATCACTACTCTAAGTACTGTTGCAAACCAATTAATATTTTATTTTTGCATTATGTCTACTGTAATATAACTTTTTCATGGCTTAATCCACTGACATAAATTGATAGTTTCATCAAAACAAGCAAACTATGCATCAAAAACAGAATCTGTCTAAAACAGAACAGTCTGTAATAATCTGAACATTCACCATACTTATGATATTTGAACAATTCTGAAAAAATTAGGAAAAATAAAAACTTTGTACAGAAAGACAGTGCAAAAATAATCAGAACCATTTGACGTTCCAGTAAAAAACTAAAAATCACGCACTACAGCCAAAGTTTCTGTCCTGCACCGCACAAACCAACAAGCATTGTAAACATCCTAAAGGCAAACCTTGGCACATTATTTTTATAATAATGTACAAGGGGATAATTATTTTTGTTGAAAAGTTTCTGTAATCAAGATTCACAAAGTTTCCATGAGCATGAAAAAAGTTCAAGGCTAGCTCCCACTTCAACAATGCTTGTCTTTCTCACTTTCGCTTTTCTGTTTTGGAAAGTTTTGGGTTCCCCCCTTTATTTTTGTTGTTTTTAAACTATATGAAAGCACTCAACAGAAATAAATGACTCTCTAAAACTTCCGGGTTGTCTCCCTGGCAGTGCTTTCTTTAAAGCCATTAAGCCAGGCATATAGTGCTCAAGTAGTGAATCCTCCCGGATCCCAAGGTATATCAAAGCCAATTTTAATTAGCAATGATTTGTAATTTATTAGTGAGAACAAAGTAATATATACAATGTAATGACGAAGTCTAACTCTCTTCCTATGCATCGGCATGTCATAAAAGAACAATTCATGCACACATAGTAAAGGCCAATGCATAGTATAAGCAGTTTCTTGCAATTCTATCATATTGGAAACATAGAGAGGTGGAGATATAGTTCCTCTCTCATAATAATTGCAAGTAGGAGCAGCATGCATATTATATCTATCAAAATCATATGTGTAGTAGTAAAATGCAACCCATCAATATAATCCTTAATAAGCACAAACTTCTCCGATATAGTGTAATTTGGAGAATTCAAAAAAGATAATAGGACTATCATGCGTGGGTGCAATAGCAACAATTTCATGTTTAACATAAGGAACTTTAGCAAGTTCATCTCCATAAGCACAATTCATATTGGCATCTTGGCCACAAGCATAGCAAGCATCATCAAAAAGGGATATTTCAAGAGAATTAATGGGATCATAATAGTCATCATAGCAATCATCCTTCGGTAAGCACGAAGGGGAATTAAACAATGTATGAGTTGAAGGGTTACTTTTATTAGAAGGTGGGCACGGGTGATCAATCCGCTCTTCCTCCTTTTGTTCTTCGCTCTCCTCCTCATCTTTTTCATCCAATGAGCTCACAGTTTCATTAGTTTCTTCTTCCATAGATTCCTGCAAAATATTAGTCTCTTCTTGGACAGCGGAGACTTTCTCAATAAGTGCATTAATATCGGAATTGTATTCATAATTCTTGTAGCAATATTTGAGGATAGCTAAATTTTCAGATCTATAAACAGCATCATCAAAATCTTCAAACTCTTTACACATAGATTCAATTTCATAAGCACCCATAAAAGCAAGAAATTCTTATATTTGTTCCACATCATAGTAATCATATATACCATTAGCATAAAAAGCTAAGGTTTTATTATCATTGAATTTGCATGAAAAGGGAAGGTGTGGAGCCTTCATCCTAGAGCAACAAGTATAATCATAACTCACGCATAGTTGCCAAGCATACATCTTCAATATATGAATTTGATCCCATAATAGTTTCCCTTTTTGTGTTAAGCGATAATCCCTAAAGTATTCACGTTGATCCACCGTTACTCCCATTACATAATTGAATGGGGTTTTCTCAGGATTATTAAAGTAGTACATAATATACATCACATAACGAGCATCGAGGGTTTTAGGAGGTTCCCCATCTCCATGAGTAGCAAGTACACCTAATTGTTTTGGTATTTCGTGTTCCATATCCATAACTAATGATAAAGAACAACTAAGAACAGCAAATAAAAATAACTTAGTGATAAAGCAAACAAGCACACACGAGAATATTCACCCCACACAATAACTCCCCGGCAACGGCGCCAGAAAAAGGTCTTGATAACCCACAAGTATAGAGGATCAATTGTAGCCTCTTTCGATAAGTAAGAGTGTCGAACCCAACGAGGAGCTAAAGGTAGAACAAATATTCCCTCAAGTTCTATCGACCACCGATACAACTCTCACATGCGCTTGACGTTCGCTTTACCGGAAACAAGTATGAAACTAGAAGTACTTTGTAGGTGTTTTTGCATAGGTTTGCAAGAAAATAAAGATCACGTAAATAAAAGCTAGGGGCTGTTTAGATAAATACACAACTAAAATTAGTTTTAGTAGAGAGCTTGTTGTCACGAGAAAGTTATTTGTCCCTAAGCAATCGATAACTAGACCGGTAATCATTATTGCAATTTTATTTGAGGGAGAGGCATAAGTAACATACTTTCTCTACTTGGATCATATGAACTTATGATTGGAACTCTAGCAAGCATCCGCAACTACTAAAGATTCATTAAGGTAAAACCCAACCATAGCATTAAAGCATCAAGTCCCCTTTATCCCATACGCAACAATCCCCTTACTCGGGTTTGTGTTTCAGTCACTCACGCAACCCACTATAAGCGAATCATAAACATATTGCAAACCCTACAGCGGGGATCCCTCACGCTTGCGCGACACGGAGAGCACCATAGGACAGCACCAATAGTAAAACATGCAACTCAAACCAACCTTGATCATCAAATAGCCCATAGGACAAAACCGATCTACTCAAACATCATAGGATAGCCATACATCATCGGGAAATAATATATAGCGTTGAGCACCATGTTTAGGTAGAGATTACAGCGGGTAAGAGAGAGGTTACGCCGCTGCATAGAGGGGGGAAGAGTTGGTGATGATGGCGGTGAAGTTGTTGGTGAAGATGGCGGTGATGGTGATGGCCCCGGCAGCGCTCCGGCGCCATCGGAAGCAAGGGGGAGAGGGCCCCCCTTCTTCTAATTTTTCCTTGACCTCCTCCCTAGATGGGAGAAGGGTTTCCCCTCTGGTCCTTGGCTCCCATGGCGTGGGAGGGGCGAGAGCCCCTCTGAGATTGGATCTATCTCTCTGTCTCTCTTTGTTTCTGCGTTCTCAGATTCTACCCCTTCACCGTTTCTTTTATATCTGGAGATCCGTAACTCCGATTCGGGTGAATCTTTCGCCCAAATTTTTCTCGTAAAATTGGCTTTCTTGCGGCAAAAGAAGAGCGTCAACCGCCTTGCATGTGGTCCACGAGAGTCCAGGTCGTGCAAAGGAGGGAGGGCGCGCCCCCCTGTCTTGTGGCCACCCCGGACACCGTTTCGCGTTGATTCTTCCTCCGGAAAATCCCAAATATTCCAAAATAATTCTCCGTCCGTTCTTATCCCGTTTGGATTCCGTTTGATATTGGTTTTTCTGCGAAACATAAAACATACAGCAGAGCGAGGAACTAGCCTTTGAGCCTTTGGATCAATATGTTAGTCCCAAAAATAGTATAAAAAGTTGCCAAAAGTATATGAAAGGTTAATAATATTGGCATGGAACAATCAAAAATTATAAATACGACGGAGACGTATCAGGGGCGCAATTGTGAGAATCTGGTCTGGTAGTTAGCCTAGCAGTTCTTCGCCGCTTTCGGTTTCTGAGAAGAAGGTAATTTGGAGAAAGCGACGCGGCTCGGCAAATGTAAAAGCTAAGTTATTCAGAGCCTTGGATTATTTCCTTTTTACACTTGAGGTTATCATCCTCGGAGATCTGGCCTATGTATGGGAAACTCGACGCAAAGCCCCGCGATTGGCAATGCCTTTGTTACATTTGAGTCCGCTCAACAGCTCAAAGCTGCCGCGTCGAGAGCGGCGGGGTAGCCTTCCGCACCTGGCAACGTTCCTGACTCTGACTCGAGTCAAACTCGACAGTTCGGGCGGCCGCGCTAAGGGCGGTAAGGTGGTTTTCCCGGCAGCAAGCACACCGCCCTGGTTTTACGCGCCGACAAAGCCTACCCAGTTACGTAGGGTGGACATACAAAGGAAAATCAAATAGGAAAATAACATGCATAATACTGAAAGTGTTGTAGAGTTATATTACATCAAATTGTTGCTGCGGTTCTAACTAGAGATAGTGATTGTATTGGTTGTGAACCTGTAGCGGCGATAAAGGACGGGATGCCTAATACCGGCGCTGGCCCTCCACCCTCGAGAATTCATGACCACGGTGATGATGGGCTTGATCGCTCGAGCTGGCGCGAGGTCAGTACCCTCTGGCAAGCTCTCCAGCGCGGCGTCGAAGTCGGGGTACCAGTGCGCCACCTTGGTAAGAACCTTGGTCATGGCACCCTGGCAAAGCCTCCGGGACTCCTCGGCCAGCCACGCCGCCCGGTTGGCATGGAGCCGCTCCAGAGCACCGACGACCCTTTCGAAGAACTTGGTCAGGCTACAATTGGCGCTCACGCTCCGCTCCGGGACGTACCTCACATCCGGCATCCCCATGATGGCCAGCTGCGCGGCGGCCTGGTTGGCAACGGTGGTGAGGCGATCGAGCTAACGGTTCTCGCGCGCCACGTGATCCGCGAAGTTGAGGCCCTCGTTCTCCCGCAACTGCTTCTCAGCCTCCAGCTCCTTGGCCAGGGTCCCCTCTCGGGTCTTGGCCTCCTCCAGCACCTTCTCGAGACCCTCCAGCTTCAGCTTGAGGTCCTTGATGGAGTTGTTGGCCTCAGAGAGCTCCCGGCCTTCTTGGCGACCGCGACCAGCGCCTGCAGCCGAGCCTTTGTTAAGCGTGTCCCTCTCTTGGGACAGCTTCAGTACCTGCTCCTTGACTGTCGCGCTCCGCCTCGGCTCCTCCACCTTGCCGGCGTGAACACAGGCCTGGGCATTGAGTGCGTCTTCGTGCCTGCCCAGCTCACTAATCCGGCTGCAAGACAAGCTTCTCCACCTCTGCATCCTTGCCTTGAAGCATGGCGGCACCGCCTCGCGTGCGCGAGGTCCTCCTCTTGGGAGTTCAGCGCTGACCTCATGGAGTCCGGCAACCCGGCGGCTGCGGCCAAGTTCTTCGCCGTCTCCTGAGCTTTCTCGACGTCGGCGAGCTTCGTGGTGAGCTCCACGTCGCGCTTGGCCTGCTCGCCCTGGGCAGCCTTGAGCTCCTTGTGGGCCTCGCGGAACCAATCCTGCGCCTCGGCAACACGCTTCTAGAGGTCCGCCTCTGCCTTCTCCACCATCGCCGCCTGGACTTAACCTTGTCCAGGCGGGCGTGGTGGAGTGCCTGGAGCTTCCGGAAGCTGGCGCCCATGGCATGGAGGAGCCGCTCCTCCTGCTAGCCGTCACCATCAACGATCGGCTCGTCGACGACTTCAAGCCCAGCAGCAGCGAGAACTTCGTCGTTGAACACCTCTCCCTCAACCGGTGTCCTGGTGCTCGACGCGCCTGGAAGGTGGACGAACAAGTCATCACTCACCCTCAGGTACTTGCCGGAGCCAGAAGCAGCAGAGCAGGAAGGCTGGTCACCAGCCCCCTCCTCCTCCTCCTCGGCAATGGCCCCACCGGCTTCCATGGCAGGCCCCTTGCCGGCCTCCCCGGTAGGCCCCTCGACGGTGTCCTCAGCAGCGTCCTTGGCGGCCTCCTCGGCGGCGATCTTGTCAGCGTCCGCCTCGGCGGCCTTGGTGATGCCCTCGATGACGGCGTCCACGTCCTCTGGGTTCACCGAGGAGGAATCTGGGCACCGAAGAAGGGGGTGAGGCAAGGCCAGGACCAAAAGCAAGAATGGGAAAGGACGGGGACGAACGGCGGACGACTTACCTGTGCCAGTACCTGGCTGGGAAACGGAAGTCCCCTCCCCGCCAACAATTGGCCTCGAGGCAAAGCCACCGGCACCCAAGTTCTCCTCCCCCTCCTCCATGTGCATGGGCCCGGTGCCTGGCGCCCTTGCCGGGGACGCCCCTCGGGGCGGCGTGGTCGATGGGGCCGGCGTGTTGGGGGCGGCCCTCTGTGGCTCCTCCTGTTGCTGCTCTCCTCCTGCATACCTGGCAAGGTCAGCGCCAAAGTGTCGTGCCCCTGACACATGTCGACGAGGGAAGAGTGATGAACTTACGTTGGGGGCTGTGCCGAGGGCTGCTGTCTGGGCTGCTCAACACCACCAGAGGCGCCCTCGAAGTACCAGCCGGGGGCTGGCCACTCGCCGAGACCTTGGCCCTCTTCGCTCTCTGGGCCAGCGTCTCCTTGTCCCTGCAAAGATGAAAACAAATCAAGGCAAGCAACACAGATTGAGGAGGCAGAGATAACGAAAAGGAACCAGATACTTACTCGTCGTCCGCCTCCTCCTCTGTTGTGTTCCTCTTCCTCCTCGGGCTGAGGGATCCATAATCAAAAGTAACCTCCGTATCAACATTTCGGAGGAGGAGAAGGGGGTGGTGTCTGGACACGCGCGGACGAAGAAGGGGCGGCTGTCTTCTTCTTCACCGCGGCCTTCGCCGGCTTCTTTGCCGCCATGACCCTCGTGGTGGCGCAGGCCCCTCTAAGGTCATTTGTGGCACAAGAGCCAGCCGGGCCGGACCGCCTCGCCGGAACTGGCCCGCCACAGGACTCGTCCCCTCCCCGTAGGTGGCGTCGGGTCTGCGGTCTCGGCCTCCTCCTCCGACGACTCGCCGGTCACATCTTCAAACAAAGGAGCCTCGGTGCCGGCACTGCTGGCTCCCTGATATGTCTCCAACATATCTATAATTTTTGATTGCTCCATGCTACTTTATCTACTGTTTTGGACTATATTGGGCTTTATTTTCCACTTTTATATTATTTTTGGGACTAACCTATTAACCGGAGGCCCAGCCAGAATTGCTGTTTTTTTTGCCTATTTCAGTGTTTCGAAGAAACGGAATATCAAACGGAGTCCAAACGGAATGAAACCTTCGAGAACGTGATTCTCTCACTGAACGTGATCCAGGAGACTTGGACCCTACTCCAAGAAGTGCCAGAGGCGGTCACGAGGGTGGAGGGAACCCCCTGGGCGCGCCCCCTGCCTCGTGGGCCCCCTGACGCTCCACCGACATACTCCTTCCTCCTATATATACCTACGTATCCCCAAACGAACAGAAAGGGAGCCAAAAACCTAATTCCACCGTCGTACCTTCCTGTATCCACGAGATCCCATCTTGGGGCCTGTTCTGGAGCTCCCCCGGAGGGGGCATCCACCACGGAGGGCTTCTACATCAACACCATAGCCCCTCCGATGAAGTGTGAGTAGTTTACTTCAAACCTTCTGGTCCATAGCTAGTAGCTAGATGGCTTCTTCTCTCTTTTTGGATATCAATACAATGTTCTCCCCCTCTCTTGTGGAGATCTATTCGATGTAATCTTCTTTTTGCGGTGTGTTTGTTGAGACCGATGAATTGTGGGTTTATGATCCATCTTATCTATGAATAATATTTGAATCTTCTCTGAATTCTTTTATGTATGATTGAGTTATCTTTGCAAGTCTCTTCGAATTATCCGTTTGGTTTGGCCAACTAGATTGGTAGTTCTTGCAATGGGAGAAGTGCTTAGCTTTGGGTTCAATCTTGGGGTGTCCTTACCCAGTGACAGAAAGGGTTGCAAGGCATGTATTTTATTTTTGCCATCGAGGATAACAAGATGGGGTATTTATCATATTGCATGAATTTATTCCTCTACATCATGTCATCTTGCTTAAGGCATTACTCTGTTTTTAACTTAATACTCTAGATGCATCTGGATAGCGGTCGATGAGTGGAGTAATAGTAGTAGATGTAGAATCGTTTGATCTACTTGTCACGGACGTGATGCCTATATACATGATCATACCTAGATAACCTCATAACTATGCTCAATTACATCAATTGCTCAACGATAATTTGTTCACCCACCGTAGAATACTTATGCTCTTGAGAGAAGCCACTAGTGAAACCTATGGCCCCCGGGTCTATTCTCATCATATCAATCTCCATCATTTTTATACTTGCTTTGTTTTTACTTTGCTTTTACTTTTCACTTTGCATCTTTATACCAAAAATACCAAAAATATTATCTCTATCAGATCTCGCCCTCGTAAGTGACCGTGAAGGGATTGACAACCCCTAATCGCGTTGGTTGCAGTAGCTATCGTTTTGTGCAGGTACGAGGGACTTGCGAGTGGCCTCCTCTTTGGATTGATACATTGGTTCTCAAAACTAAAGGGAAATACTTACGCTCTTTGTGCTGCATCATCCTCTCCTCTTCGGGAAAACCAACGCAAGCTCAAGGCGTAACAAGAAGGATTTAAGCGCCCGTTTTCGGGGAGGTCTCATAAAAGTCAACATACCAAGTACCCATCACAATCCCTATCTCTCGCATTACATTATTTGCCATTTGCCTCTCGTTTTCCTCTCCCCCACTTCACCCTTGCCGTTTTATTCGCCCTTCCTCCGTTCAATCTTGTGTTACCATGTGCCTTCTTTTTTCTTGCATCTTCGCTTGCTAAAAGTTTATGGATCCTCATCCACTTGCTAATCTCTTTAAGAGATCCAATTATGATGAACCTATTGCTAGTGAATTGAGTGCACTAGATTATCTCTATGAGGTTTTGCCTGAAATTCATGAATCTAAAAATTGTGACGAAGTACTTTATGAAGCGATTCACGATAGATCTTTGAATAAAAAGCATGATTGCAATGATTTTAGTATAAATTCTATTGATGTCAATTGTGCTAAAAATATGCAAAACCCTAAGCTTGGGGATGCTAGTTTTGCTATGTCCTCTACTTGTTGCAATGATCATGATTGGGGTGATTCTTCTTATGATCTTGAAAATTTATTTAATCCCCATGATGAATATGAGATTGATAATAGTGTTTGCAATAATATTGAAAGTGGGTTTGGAAGAGTGTCAACTTTAGATCCCACATATTTGGATAATGTTCAATCTTATGAATTTTTTTATAAAAGTGGGCCTGGAGAAATCATGACTTTAGTTAATGATAATCCCACTATTTTGGAAGAGTGTCAACTTCGCATGCATGTGGATAGTGTTGAGAATATGTTATGTCCCATCATCATATTCTATTCCACCCATAGTGCTATACCCATGGCTCGCGCTCATGTATTGCGTAAAGGTTGAAAGAGTTTGAGATTATTTGAGTATGAAACAATTGCTTGGCTTGTCATCGGGGTATAGAACTTGGGAACATCTTTGTGTGGCGAAAATGAAGCATAGCCTAACTATATGATTTTATGCGGATGAACTTTCTTTTGCCATGTTATTTTGAGAAGACATGATTGCTTTGATTCGTATGCTTGAAGTATTATTATTTTTATGTCAATATGAACTTTTGTCTTAAATCTTTCGGATCTGAATATTCATATCACAAGTAAGAAGATCTATATCGAAATTATGCCAAAGTATCACTCCGCATAAAAAGTTCTCTTTTTATCATTTACCTACTCGAGGACGAGCAGGAATTAAGCTTGGGGATGCAATCGTCTCCAACGTATCTATAATTTTGATTGCTCCATGCTACTTTATCTCTTGTTTTGGACTATATTGGGCTTTATTTTCCACTTTTATATTACTTTTGGGACTAACCTATTAACGGAGGCCCAGCCCGAGTGCAGTTTTTGCCTATTTCAGTGTTTCGAAGAAACGAAATATCAAACAGAGCCCAAACAGAATGAAACCTTCGGGAACGTGATTCTCTCACCGAATGTGATCCAGGAGACTTGGACCCTACTCCAAGAAGTGCCAGAGGAGGTCACGAGGGTGGAGGGCGCGCCCCCTGCCTCGTGGGCCCCCTAACGCTCCACCGACGTACTCCTTCCTCCTATATATACCTACGTATCCCCAAACGATCGAGAAAGGAGCCAAAACCTAATTCCACCGCCAGAGCTTCCTGTATCCACGAGATCCCATCTTGGGGCTGTTCGAGGCTCACGAGGAGGGCATCCACCATGGAGGGCTTCAACATCAACACCATAGCCCCTCCGATGAAGTGTAAGTAGTTTACTTCAGACCTTCGGGTCCATAGCTAGTGGCTAGATGGCTTCTTCTCTCTTTTTGGATCTCAATACAATGTTCTCCCCCTCTCTCGTGGAGATCTATTCGATGTAATCTTCTTTTTGTGGTGTGTTTGTTGAGACCGATGAATTGTGGGTTTATGATCCATCTTATCTATGAATAATATTTGAATCTTCTCTGAATTCTTTTATGTATGATTGAGTTATCTTTGCAAGTATCTTTGAATTATCCGTTTGGTTTGGCCAACTAGATTGGTAGTTCTTGCAATGGGAGAAGTGCTTAGCTTTGGGTTCAATCTTGCGGTGTCCTTACCGATGAGAAAGGGTTGCAAGGCACGTATTGTATTGTTGCCATCGAGGATAACAAGATGGGGTATTTATCGTATTGCACGAATTTATTCCTCTACATCATGTCATCTTGCTTAAGGCGTTATCTGTTTTTGTTAACTTAATACTCTAGATGCATGCTGGATAGCGGTCGATGAGTGGAGTAATAGTAGTAGATGCAGAATCGTTTCGATCTACTTGTCACAGACGTGATGCCTATATACATGATCATACCTAGATAACCTCATAACTATGCTCAATTACATCAATTGCTCAACAGTAATTTGTTCACCCACCGTAGAATACTTATGCTCTTGAGAGAAGCCACTAGTGAAACCTATGGCCCCCAGGTCTATTCTCATCATATCAATCTCCATCATTTTTATACTTTCTTTGTTTTTACTTTGATTTTACTTTTCACTTTGCAACTTTATACCAAAAATACCAATAATATTATCTCTATCAGATCTCACCCTCGTAAGTGACCGTGAAGGGATTGACAACCCCTAATCGCGTTGGTTGCGAGTAGCTATCGTTTTGTGCAGGTACGAGGGGCTTTGCTTGTGGCCTCCTCTTTGGATTGATACCTTGGTTCTCAAAAATTGCGGGAAATACTTACGCTACTGTGCTGCATCATCCTCTCCTCTTCGGGGAAAACCAACGCAAGCTCAAGACGTAGCACTCCCCCGGCGGCCGCCGCCCACCAGGCGAGCTCCTCCTCCTCCGCGGTCGTCGCGGCCTTGTCCTCCACACCACCGGCCTCCCTGGCAAGCTGTGCCTCCCTCGCCCTCGTGGCGATGTAGTCCAGCTTAGCTTGGGTGATGTCCTGGACAAGCAGCCGCTCGGCGTCGGCGTTGACGTACCCCTCATGCAGGGTGTCAAAGAACTGCTGCACTTCGGCGTCCTCCGGCTCCTTCCAGCTCGGGTCGGGGACATGCACGTTGCAGTCCGGCATCATGGCGATGATATCGGACCGGCGCGAGTTATTGCACAATGGGACCACCGCCGTCGGCAGCTTGAACAGAGGCCCCTTGAGGACCTTGCCGACCTTCGCAGCGGCCCTCGCGGCCTTGCCAGTTCTCTCGACCTCGCCGTCGCTGCCCACGTCAAGCTGGAAGAGCCGCTGGCAGAAATGGGCGTGCCCCATCACTGTGAAGTTGTGGTCGAGGCCGGGACGAAGCCGCATGATGTCGGCGGGGTTCGTGAAGAGCCGGCTGGCCTCCTTGTTATCGATGGAGCGATCTGGTGCCGGATGAAGTCCGCCCCGATCATCTCAAGGGTGAGGCCGGCCTTGGTGAGCCAGAGGATCCTGGTGGTGGCGACCGTGAGCATCTCGTCGTCAGCATCGACATTGCTCCAATCGCTTCGGCGGACCGGCGGCGCCCGGTGAACTTCACAGAACACCGACGGGTCCTCCTCCTCGATCCAGCACCACTGGCCCCGCCATTCTTCCCACGTCTCCTTCATGGCACCCTCAGGGTACGCTCCCTTGGATCTTGAGACCCAGGCGATGCAACCTGAGATGGCGCCCCCTGGTTGGATCTGAGGGGAGAAGTAATGGCGGAAAAGCGCCGTGTTGGGGTCCACCCCGGTGAAGCCCTTGCAGAGATGTGTGAAAAGGGCCATGCACGCCACCGCATTCGGAGTAAAATCCAGGAGGCGGAAGCCAAAGGTATGCATGACGTCCCTGAAGAAATCAGAGGAGGGAGGCGAGGCGCGGAAAAATAATCAACAAAGAAGGGGTACGATTTGGGGCTGCCTCGGCGCAGTGATCGGCGGGGATGACGCATGGCTGGATGCCCGAATTCTCCCCCGTCTTCACTCCCCACATGGGCCTGAAGGAGTCCCGAAGCTCGAACACGTCAAATGTCGAGGGGAAGAAGGCAGACTGCGTCCGCTGCACCGCCAGCGCGCTCTCCGGCGGCTCCGCAGCTCCGGTGTCCTTGGCGACCCCCTTGCCCTCGGTGGATTTTGGCGCCATGGCGGCTGGAGGAGGAGGGCAGGACAGAGGGCAGCGGAAGTGCAACGACGACGAGCAGGGACGAAGCTTGGAGAAGGAGAGGGAGGCAGGCGGAGGTTTCCGAGATTGGGGTTGCGCGAAGGGTAAAAGGAACAGTGCGCCCGCGGTTATCTTTTTTTATGGGGAAGCCGCGGGTCGCGCTGCCCATTTACTGCGACGTGACGCATGCGTGCAGGAACTGCCCACACATGCCGCCCACATCACGCACACCCCTCCATGCCACACCGTGCCCGCGGGTCGTGGGAAGCGGACATGTGAAAGTCTTCTGCGGTAAAACCGCCCTTTGCCAAGCACCGCTTTTGGGCCTGACCCAACAACGTATCGCGCTTATGTGTGGCCCAGGCAGTCAGAGCCGCGCCCACGACCACACCAAGCAGAACAGGGGAGGTGAGCCAGGGTAAGACCGAAGCCCAAGACAATCAAGGCAACACCAAGGCCAAGACCACAAAGAGTAGAGGGATGAAGTAGGTTCACCCGGCAAGACCCTTTATGGGGCAGCCTCAACAGCTCTGGCAAGACCCTTTCCGGGGCAGCTCACCCCACAACAACAGAGCGAGCCACCCTTGAGCCCACGGTCCCCAACGCCATTATCCACGTGGGGCCAGGGCTTGGGAAGGCACCCCTGTGGTGGCATGCAGATCTTTGTGAAGACATATCCAAGATCAGATGAGGATTAGAAGACGACGATCCTTGGCAAGATCCTTGCCAAGGAAGACCACTAGACCCCCGGCAAGGCTCTTGCCGAGACGACCAATGGCCATATGGCGAGACCCTCGCCGGGCCACCAACAAGACCCTTGTCGGGCCACCCGCAAAGAGCCCTCACAAAGGATGCCCGTGGGGCCCTTTGCCAGTCCACGCCAACCAAGCTTCCACCGCCGTTCCCATACAGCTGCCAGCCCAACCAGGTGGCGGGCACAATGTGTAACAACATGCAGTTCCCAGGCCAACTCAGCAAGCGCCTGCGTGGCGGCATGCAGATCTTCGTGAAGGCTCCACCACCGCGCCACCTCAGCTGCCTGCCTGCCTACATGGTACCGCATGCATCACCGGCTGGGGCGCATGTCGAAGAGAGGAGGAGCGGGGACGGACGGGCCTCGCCCCCGTCCCCGATAAAGCAATGGGACACCTATGCCACACATTAAATGTGTCTTGTCCTGTAATACGAGCGATAAGCTCAGGGCACTATACGCCTTTCCACCTCCTGTGTGCCACTGTGGCAGCCCCTTCTGACTATAAAAGGATGCCCATGGCATACTGGAGAGGGATTCGGCTCTTTCAAACCACGCGCTAACCACGGCTAGTTTGAGAGCTCAATAACTCTCAGAAATACACCCACCAAAGCAGGACAAGGGTTTTACGCATCCTCGCGGCCCGAACCTAGGTAAACGATCCTTGTGCTATCTACTAGCCCTGCTATCCTCGCAACCCTGCGCCCCGGCAACCGTAGTAGGGATTCTTGTGATCTCATAGGTGTCGTTCCACACCGACACTCTAGCAACCTATCATCTACTTATTACTTCCCAATGCCTTCCCCTAGGCCCAAATAATGGTGAAGTGTCATGTAGTCGACGTTCACATAACACCACTAGAGGAAAGATAACATACATCTCATCAAAATATTGAATGAATACCAAATTAACATGAATACTTATAGCAAGACTTCTGCCATGTCCTCAGGAACAAACATAACTAATCACAAATCATATTCATGTTCATAATCATAGGGGTATTAATATGCATAAAGGATCTGAACATATGATCTTCCACCAAATAAACCAACTAGCATCAACTACAAGGAGTAATCAACACTACTAGCAACCCACAGGTACAATCTGAGGTTTTGAGACAAAGATTGGATACAAGAGATGAACTAGGGTTTGAGATGAGATGGTGCTGGTGAACATGTTGATGGAGATTGACCCCCTCCCGATGACAGGATCGATGGTGATGACGATGGTTATGATTTCCCCCTCCCGGAGGGATGTTTCGCTGGCAGAAGAGCTCCACCGGAGCCCAAGATTGGTTTCGCCAGGTTCCGCCTCGAGACGGCGGAGCTTCGTCCCAAAAGCTTCCTTCTTATTTTTTCCAGGGCGAAAGACTTCATATAGCAAAAGATGGGCACCGGAGGCCTGCCAGGGGGCCCATGAGGCAGGGTGGCGCGCCCAGGGGGTAGGGCGCGCCCCCACCCTCGTGGACAGGGTGTGGCCCCCCTCTAGTGCTTTCTTCACCCAATATTTTTAATATATTCCAAAACTGACTTCCGTGGAGTTTCAGGACTTTTGGAGTTGTGCAGAATAGGTCTTTAATATTTGCTCCTTTTCCAGCCCAGAATTCCAGCTGCCGGCATTCTCCCTCTTCGTGTGAACCTTGTAAAATAAGAGCTAATAGGCATAAGTATTGTGACATAATGAGTAATAACAGCCCATAATGCAATAAATATCGACATAAAAGCATGATGCAAAATGGACGTATCAATTCCCCAAGCTTATATCTCGCTTGTCCTCAAGCGGAATCCGATAACGAAAAATATGTCCACATGTTTAGAGATAGAGGTGTCGATAAAATAAAATACGGACATGAGGCCATCATGATCATTCTTATAACAGCAACATATATATATATATATATATATATATATATATATATATATATATAATCATATGATTTCTTCTGCTAAAGTAACAATCTATTCACAATGTAAAGTATGAATCAGAAACTTCATTGAAAACTAACAAACTATAATCTCAGTCATTGAAGCAATTGCAATTTGTCATAACATCGGAAAGAGTCAATATAAGAGCTTTTCAGCAAGTCCACATACTCAACTATCATTTAGTCTTTCACAATTTCTAACACTCATGCAATACTTATGGGTATGGAGTTTTAATCGGACACAGAGAAAGATAGGGGCTTATAGTTTTGCCTCCCAACCTTTTACCTCAAGGGTAATGTCAACAATAATAGTTTATGATAAGTTACATCCAATTGGATATATATATCAGGATCTTTCCAACACAATGTGCTTTCCAAAGGATAAAGTGTAAAAAGGAAAGGTTAAGATCACCAAAACTCTTGCATAAGGCATAAGACAAAAATAAAAGATAGGCCCTTCGCAGAGGGAAGCAGATGTTGTCATGTGCTTTTATGGTTGGATACACAAAATCTTAATGCAAAAGAGCGTCACTTTATATCGCCACTTATGATAGGGACCTTTATTATGCAGTCCGTCGCTTTTGTTTCTTCCATATCACAAGATCATATAAAGCTTATTTTCTCCACACTAATAGATCATACATATTTAGGGAGCAATTTTTATTGCATGCAACAATGACAACTTACTTGAAGGATCTTACTCAATCCATAGGTAGGTATGGTGGACACTCATGGCAGGATTGGGTTTAAGGATATTCGGAAGCACAAGTAGTATCTCTACTTGGTGCAAAGAATTTAGCTAGCATGAGGGGGAAAGGCAAGCTCAACATGTTGGATGATCCATGACAATATACTTTATTTCAGATAAAAGAAAACATAACCCATTACGTTGTCTTCCTTGTCCAAAATCAAATTTTTAGCATGTCATATTTAAATGATTGCTCACAATCATAAAAGATGTCCAAGATAGTATATTTATATGTGAAAACCTCTCTTTCTTTATTACTTCTTATTAATTGCAACGATGACCAAAACTATGTTTGTCAACTCTCAACAACTTTTATTCATCATACTCCTTATATGTGAAGTCATTACTCTCCATAAGATCAATATGATCTCTTTATTTCTTTTTATTCTTTCTTTTATTGCCTCAAGATCATAGCAAGTATCCAAGTCCTCGACTCAAAACTAATCTTTATTATATATAGCTCATGGACTCGATTACATAGAAGGATCATAAAGAAAAACTCAAAACTAGATCATACTAAAACTTCATTCTACTAAATCAAGATATTACCAAAAGGATCGAACTAAGAAAAATGGTAAAGATAGAAGTGTGACGGTGATACATTACCGGGGCACCTCCCCCAAGCTTGGCAGTTGCCAAGGGGAGTGCCCATACCCATGTGTTTATGTCTCTTTCTTCGGAGGTGGTGATGTGGCGATGATGCCCGTCAGGATACGATTCTCTTCCTCGAGCTTATTGAGTTGCTGCTTGAGGTCCATTATTTCCTTACGGAGCTTACCCGTGACGGCTAAAGCTCCTTTCACCCATGGATGTTGCATAGCTGCGGGAGAACAAGTAACACTCGTTTTCATATTTTCATAAGAAAGAAATCTAACATTGGAAGGGATGACCGAGTTTGGAATAGCCGAGCTCTGTAGTTCCCCCGTCGTGAATCCGGCTCGGAAACGAGAAGTAACTTCTTGATCCTCCTCCATGGAATCTATCCTTTTCAAATCGGCCTCCATCTCTTCCTCCGTTGATGGCCCAAAGTGGTCAGCATCACTGTTTTCTCCTGGTCCCGGTGTCGGATGAGACACCCGACTCTCCCCGACTGACTCTTGAGAAGACATCTTGCTCTAATCTGCGGTAGAAACAACTCAAAACAAAAATAGAGGATATTTGTGTGGTACAATGGTCAAAAGCTTCGGGAGATTATATAATGAATTTTTACCGACCAAAAGAAGTGTGGTGCAAGAAAACGGAGTCCGGAGAGCACACGAGGTGCCCACGAGGCAGGGGGCGCGCCCAGGGGGTAGGGCGTGCCCTCCACCCTTGTGGATGCCTCGTGTCCTTCCCGGACTACTTCTTATTTTCCTATTTTCTTAAATTTTCCAAAACGGAGAAAAATTGCTATTATAACTGTTTTGGAGTCGTTTTACTTACTGTATCACATACCTATTCCTTTTCGGAGTCTGAAACGTTTTGAAAAGTGTCCTTTATGTATTCCTCTGGTGTTACGGTTTCAATAGCATTAGTTTCAACATTTATGGGATTACCTGAGATATAATGCTTGATTCTTTGACCGTTCACCACCTTTGGATTTGTGCCTTTGAAGTTGTTGATTTTTATGGCACCGGAATGATAGACCTCCTCGATAACGTGAGGACCTTCCCATTTAGATAGGAGTTTTCCTGCAAAAAAATCTTAAACAAGAGTTGTATAACAAAACATAATCACCTACATTAAACTCACGCTTTTGTATCCTTTTGTCATGCCATCTTTTAACTTTTTCTTTAAATAGTTTGGCATTCTCATAAGCTTGGGTCCTCCACTCATCAAGTGAGCTAATGTTAAATAGTCTCTTCTCACCGACAAGTTTGAAATCATAATTGAGCTCTTTAATGGCCCAATATGCCTTATGTTCTAATTAGAGAGGTAAGTGACATGCTTTTCCATAAACCATTTTATACGAAGACATACCCATAGGATTTTTATATGCAGTTCTATAGGCCCATAATGCATCATGAAGTTTCTTGGACCAATTCTTTCTAGATCTATTGACAGTCTTTTGCAAATGAACTTGATTTCTCTATTACTCCATTCTACTTGACCACTAGACTGAGGGTGGTATGGAGATGCAATTCTCTGATTAACATCATACTTAGCAAGCATTTTACGAAAAGCACCATGAATAAAATGTGAACCACCATCAGTCATTAGGTATCTAGGAACTCCAAACCTCGGAAAATAAATTCTTTAAGAATCTTAATAGAGGTTTTATGATCAGCACTACTAGTTGGAATAGCTTCTACCCACTTAGTAACGTAATCAACAGCAACTAAAATATGCGTATACCCATTAGAGGAAGGGAACAGTCCCATATAATCAAAGCCCCAAACATCAAATGGTTCAATGACAAGTGAGTAGTTCATAGGCATTTCTTGACGTCTACTAATATTACCAATTCTTTGACATTCATCACAAGACAAGACAAACTTACGGGCATCTTTGAAAAGAGTAGGCCAATAAAAACCGGATTGCAATACCTTATGTGCAGTTCTATCTCCAGCGTGGTGTCCTCCATAAGCCTTGGAGTGACACTTGCGTATGATCTGTTCCTGTTCATGCTCAGGTACACAACGTCTAATAGCACCATCTACTCCTTCTTTATAAAGGTGTAGGTCATCCCAGAAGTAATGTCTTAAATCATAGAAAAACTTTTTCTTTTGTTGGTATGTGAAACTAGGTGGTATAAATTTAGCAACAATGTAATTAGCATATTCAGCATACCATGGAGCAGTATGAGAAGCATTTATGACAACTAATTGTTCATCGGGAAATCTATCATCAATAGGTAGTGGGTCATCAAGAACATTCTCTAACCTAGATAAGTTATGCGCAGTGAATTGACTCCCTTTCTATCAATAATATGCAAATCAAATTCTTGTAGTAGGAGAACCCATCTAATAAGTTTAGGTTTAGCATCTTTATTTTCCATAAGATATTTAATAGCCGCATGATCAGTGTGAACAGTTACTTTAGAATCAACTATGTAAGGTATGAACTTATCACAAGCGAATATAACTGCTAACAACTCTTTTTCAGTAGTAGCATAATTTCTCTGGGCACTGTCTAGAGTTTTACTAGCATATTGGATAACATTTAGTTTCTTATCAACTCTTTGTCCTAGAACATCGCCTACAACATAATCGCTAGCATCAGACATAATTTCAAAGGGTAAATTCCAATCAGGAGGCTGAACAATAGGTGCAGAAATCAAGGCTTTCTTAAGTATTTCGAGTGCTTCTACACAATCATCATCAAAGACAAAAGGAACATCCTTTTGTAAAAGATTAGTCAGAGGCCTAGAAATTTTTGAGAAGTCTTTAATGAACCTCCTATAAAAACTGGCATCACCAAGGAAACTTCTTATACCTTTAATGTCCTTAGGACACAACATGTTTTCAATAGCATCAACTTTAGCTTTAGCAACTTCAATACCTCTTTCAGAAATTTTTGAAAGGTAGCAGGTGCATTGCATAAACCAAAAGGCATACGTCTATAAGCAAAGGTATCGAAAGGGCAAGTAAAAGTGGTCTTTTCTTGATCCTCTTTCGACACAGGTATTAGAGAGAAACCAGAATAACCGTCTAGAAAGCAAAAATGTGTATGTTTGGATAATCTTTCTAGCATTTGATCAATCAAAGGTAAAGGGTAATTATCCTTTTTAGTAGCTTTATTTAGTTTGCGGAAATCAATTACCATTCTATAACCTGTAACAATTGTTTGTGGGTTCAATTCATCTTTATCATTAGGAACAATAGTAATACCTCCCTTCTTAGGGACACAATGGACAGGACTTACCCACTGACTATCAGCAATAGGATAAATTATACCTGCCTCCAGAAGCTTTAGTATCTCTTTTCTTACCACTTCTTTCATCTTAGGATTTAACCGTCGTTGGTGATCAACAACCGGTTTAGCGTCTCTCTCCAATTTTATTTTGTGCTGGCATAGAGTGGGACTAATGCCCTTAAGATCATCTAGAGTATATCCAATAGCAGCACAGTGCTTCTTCAGAGTTTTCAATAATTTCTCTTCTTCCTACTCTGAAATGTTAGCACTAATAATAACAGGGTATATCTTCTTTTCATCAAGATAAGCATATTTAAGAGTATCAGGTAATGGTTTATGCTCAAACATGGGATCACCCTTGGGTAGAGGAGGATCCCCTAGAATTTCAACAGGCAAGTTGTATTTCAAAATAGGTCCCTGTTTAAAGAATACTTCATCTATTTCCCTTCCTTCATTCATAAACATATCATTTTCATGGTCTAGAAAATATTGTTCTAAAGGACCGTTAGGAGGCACGACAATAGAAGCAAGACCAATAATTTCATCTTTGCTAGGCAATTCTTTATCATGGGTTGTCTACGAAATTTAGCAAAATTAAAATCAGGAGACATATCCCCTGAACCAATAGTAACAACATCCTTTTTGCAATCTATCTTAGCATTAACAGTATTCAAGAAGGGTCTAGCAAATATAATGGGACAAAAGTCATCTTGTGGGGAACCAAGAACAAGAAAATCAGTAGGATATTTAACTTTCCCGCACAATACTTCAACATCTTTAACAGTCCCAACTGGTGAATTAGTATCTCTATTGGTAAGCTTAATAGTAATATCAATACCTTCTAACTCAGTAGGTGCAATATCATGCATAATTTCTTCGTATAAAGAATGAGGTATTGCACTCAAGACTAGCACCCATATCATATAAGCCATGATAACAATGATCTCCTATTTTAACAAAATAATAGGCATGCCTACAACAGGTCTATGTTTATTTTTAGTATCGGGTCTAGCAATTAGCAGCTTCATCACAGAAGTAAATAGCATGCCCATCAATACTATCGACCAAGAGATCTTTAACCATAGCAATACTAGGTTCAACTTTAATTCTCTCAGAGGGTTTGGGTGTTCTAATATTACTTTTGTTGACCACAGTTGAAGCTTTAGCATGATCCTTTATTCTAGCTGGGAAAGGTGCTTTCTCAATATAAGCGGTAGGAACAATAGGATCAACATTATAATTGACAATCTTTTCTTCAACTTTAATAGGTTCAACTACTTTTACTTCAATGGGAGGATGATATTTAAACCACTTCTCCTTAGGGAGATCAACATGAGTAGCAAAGGATTCACAGAAAGAAGCTTCTATCTCAGAGTCAAGTCCATATTTAGTGCTAAATTCACGAAAAGCATCGGTATCCATAAAAGATTTAACACAATCAAACTTAAGTGTTATACCTGACTCCTTACCTTCGTCGAGTTCCCAATCTTCAGAGTTGTGTTTAATTCTTTCCAATAAATCCCATTTGAATTCAATAGTTTTCATCATAAAAGAACCAGTACAAGAAGTATCGAGCATGGAGCGATTATTGAGAGAAAGCCGAGCATAAAATTTTTGAATAATAATTTCTCTTGAGAGCTCATGATTGGGGCATGAATATAACATTGACTTAAACCTCCCCCAAGCTTGAGCGATACTTTCTCCTTCACGAGGCCAAAAATTATATATATAATTACGATCACTATTGGGGATATAACTATTTGTGTAAGCCGCCCAGGAGGGGCCGGGTTATGCAAAACTGAGTCATCACATGAAGCCCAAGATCAAGCGTGAAGATGGCGGTTCAGTAAAGGGTCTAAAGCCCATAAGCGACTTAAGGTCCGTAGTGATAAACCGCCGTAATGGCATACCTTGTATTATAAGACAGGCTTAACTAGTCACCGAGCTGGACACTGTTTATGAGCCGACCGAGACTCTGTAGGCCGCAGGGCGTCAACCAGTGTATATAAGGGGACGACCCGCTGGCGGCTTAGGGCAAGGAACATCTATCGAGAGCCGAGCATAGTGTATCTCGCTCCCTGGTCATCGAAACCCTAGCAATACCAACCCAACTAGACGTAGGCTTACCTTCACCGTAAGGGGCCGAACTAGTATAAAACCTCTCTCGTGTCCCTTGTCCCGATTAACCCCTTTAAGCTTCCTAGTTGCGATGGCTCCACGACTAAGTCCTTGCAAGAGGACATCTACCGTGACAATTCCACGCGGTTGGCGCCCACCGTTGGGCGGTACGGTGGATTTGAATTCTTGAAGGGCAACTTGAAGGGCTCAAGGGATCTGTTGTGGGCGGATGACCAAGAGTCGTCGCGGCAAGATCTACATCGACGACGAAGGCTGGGGCCCCGACACCGGCTCAATTAAGTACGGGTACCGGGTTCCCTTCGGCGGAATCCACGTCTTCATCGGTCGGATCAGTGAGTCGGGCCCTGAGCCGGACAACTACACCGACCTCGTCGAGACGGCTCAGCGTGCGAGACCCACCCGTGCTCAACCCATCGTGAAGCGTGCCTTCGTGGGTTGCATCCATGGAGGAGAACTTTCTGAAGGATCTGTCGACGGCGGTGAGACGGCCATCCACTCCGATGGTGATTCGTCCACTGGTGAGACGGATTCGTTGTATCAACTCCAAGATGGCAGGCTTGGGGGTTGTTCTGATGGCAGCAGTATTCCGGATCCCTTTGAGTCGCCAAGCTGGGTAGGGGTCTTCATGGCTAGTACTCAACCCGGCCAGAACTCTACAGCTGCGGCAGCAATAACGTCCGGTCAGGAGCGGCCGGGGCAGGAGGCCCTGTGCGCCCGCCGGCTCAGGTGCTGCTTGATCTTATGGATAAGCTAACGGCCCTATTAACCGCCACAGTTATTCCTGCAAATCAAGATGAACGTGATGCAGAAGTGGCACAGGTGCGTGAGGACATAGCTCAGGCCAAGGAGGCCTTAGCGGTGAGACACCAGTTGGCAGCGAGCAGGCGGCTTTGGATGCACGGGCCCAACAGCTCCGGTCAAAGGCTTTCCGACCACGATGAACTGAGCAGCGTCTAACGAGGTGATGAGGAGGAGACACCGAAAACTCAATCTCGTTTGCCTCCGGTTTATGATCCTCGAGCCTTTTTCCACACCCGGAGCCGGCCCTAGCAACCCGCCAGAAGCAAACCAGTTCATAACACCCGGAGCAGGGGGACCAGTTCAGCCTCGGGTGATGGCACCCCCTCATGTGAATATGGCCCCGACCCATTACGTACCAACACCACCGGGTCATTTCTCTAACCCATGGAGAACCTGATCGCAGCATCGACACGTTTGGCGGCTCTCCCACTGGACGGCGACGATCCAACAGCGGTGGAGACGCGAAGGATCAGATAACTCGTCGACGGCTGCACGGCTCAGCAAGAGGCTTATTCCTATAGTCGAGACAGGATTCATTCGACTCCTCGCCCAAACCGGAGTCCGAGTTATAGCAGACACATGGAGTCGTAAGCTTTGTCAAGCAACGCCCAGCGCCGTAACCAACCCGGCGGTTATAAACCGGTGCAGGACCGGATACGTCAGGAGGACGAGCGGGCGGCTCAACTAGCGGCTCAGCAGATGAATCATCAAGCTTTCCCGGATTATCCGACGACTTCTGTTGAGGCAGGAGTGGCCACCAGAACCGGCGGTGTTCCTTGTTTGGTGTCGGCTTTACATAATGTGCGTCTGCCTAAGGATTTCAAGGGACCCCGGAAGGTGTCAAATTATACGGCCGACTTTACGGCGGGCGTGGATCGAAGCTATCGATGGCCATGGAGCTGTTGGAGGTCGATGATGCGGCAATGGCTAAGTACTTCACCATGATGTTGGATGGAACGGCCGGACTTGGTTAAAGGCCTGCCGCCCAATTCCATCGGCTCATGGGCGGAATTAAAGGCCAGTTCATTCGAACTTCAAAGACACACCAAGCAGTCCACATCAATTGTGGACTTAACTAATTGTAAACAAGAGGAGGGTGAATCTACCACTCATTGGGTGCATCGGGTCAAGGAGATAATACATTCGTCCGACAAGATGGATGCCGGCTCTGCAGTCCTCATGTTGGAGAAAAATTGTCGATTTGTACCGTTGAGATAGAAGCTGGGGCACCTCAAGCGTGATTGTAATGATATGGGTCAGCTGATGGCGGCTCTTGTCAAATACGCCGATTCTGATAATACCGTGGACCCTGCGTCTGACGAGGAAAAGGCGGGGAAGGGAAAGAAGAACGACAATGGAAAGGTCCAGCAACATAACCCGGCAAATCAAGGAGGCAACAAGCGTAAAGCCGATGGTAATCCGGAGTTTGTGGCCAACGCTAATGCGCAGGGTAATGATCAGAGATGCAAGGGGAGGCGACCCCCTCGATCTGGAGGGTCAGGTCCATCTCTTGAGCAACTACTCAATGAACCCTGCCCGAGACACGGCACCCAGGAAAAGCCGGCCACTCACTTATGGAAGGATTGCGCGATCATGAAGGCTTTCAAGAATTCCAACACATTCGACGGCAATCATGGGTCGGGTGGCGGCTCAGGTGCTGGCGCTTTCATGGCCTGGGTGGCGGTTCAAATTCCGGCTTTCAGGGAAATCAAGGTGGCTATAATCACCGCTGGTCGGGGAGGTCGGCGGCAGCAGATCAGTTATCAAAGCAATCCAAAGCAGCTGAATATTGGACAGTATCATGTGTTCACCACTAGCTTATGCAAGCGGGACCAGAAGCTTCATAAAAGGGCTGTGAACGCTGTTGAGCCAATGGTTCCCCGTTATTTAAGGTGGTCAGAGAAGCCTATTGTGTGGAGTAGAGAGGATCACCCTCCCGGGTTGACAATCCGGTCGATTAGCCTTGGTGGTAGCACCTCAAGTCGGGTGGATATAAGTTTACTAAGGTACTCATGGATGGAGGTAGCAGCATCAACATCCTCTATTATGAGACCTTCGGCGTATGGGGCTGGCCGACAAAAATTTGAAGACATCCAACACTGTTTTCCATGGAGTGGTGCCTGGTAAGTCGGCATACCCAGTTGGAAAAATTGAGCTGGAGGTGGCCTTTGGAGACGAATATGATTCTAGGGCTGAGAAATTAACCTTTGAGGTTGTCAAAATTAAAAGCCCATATCACGCTCTGTTTGGTCTGCCGGCTTACGCCAAGTTCATGGCGCGGCAGTGTTATGTTTACTGCAGCTCAAGATGCCGGGTCACAAGGGCACCATTACTGTGCATGGTAGTCAAAAGATAGCCCTGGAATGTGAGGAGGGCGATGCGGCTTATGCAGACTCTGTTTGCACAACTGAGGAGCTAAAATTTTATCAAGATAATGTTGACCCGGTGGATATGACACCTCTGAAGAAGCCGACCACAGAGCATGACCCGGCGATGAAGTTTAAATCGGCTGATGAAACCAAGCTTGTTGATTTTACTCCAGGCGACTCATCTAAACAATTCAGCGTCAGTGCCAATGTGGATCCTAAATAGGAAAGCGCACTCATCAAGTTCATCCATGAGAATCGGGACATCTTTGCATGGAAACCATCTGACATGTCGGGTGTACCGAGTGAACTCACTGAGCACACTCTTAATATTGATCCGAAGTTTAAGCCGGTCAGGCGGTTTCTTCGGCGGTTCAACGAAGAGAGACGGAAAGCTACTGGTGAGGAGGTGGCCCGGCTCTTGGTAGCTGGGTTTATTGTTGAAGTTTTTCACCCTGAGTGGTTGGCCAACCTGGTGCTTGTACTTAAGAAGAATGGCTGATCCTTTTGCTATCCCCCGTATTGATCAAATCATTGATGCTACGGCGGGTTGTGAGCGCTTGAGCTTTTTGGATACTTACTCTGGTTATCATCAGATCAAGATGGCAGTTAAGGACCAGGAGAATACGGCCTTCATTACTCCGTTTGGAGCCTTCTGCTATGTGCCTATGCCTTTTGGGCTCAAGAGTGCCCAGGCGACTTATCAGCGGTGTGTACGGAACTGTCTCCACAATCAGATTGGGCGCAATGTTCACGCTTATGTGGATTATATAGTGGTGAAGTCCAGAGAGAAGGAAACCTTGATAGATGATCTGAAGGAAACCTTTGATAATCTCCGGGTCTACAAGATGATGCTTAACCCGGCCAAATGTGTGTTCGGGGTGCCAGCAGGCAAACTTTTGGGTTTTTTGGTCTCTAACAGAGGTATTGAAGCTAATCCGGAGAAGATCAAGGCAATCACCTCTTTGGATAAACCGGCGTGCATCAATGATGCTCAGCAACTGGCGGGTCGTATCGCTGCTTTAAGCCGGTTCATAAGCCGGTTAGGTGAGAAGGCCATACCGTTGTATCAGCTGATGAAGAAAACAGACAGATTTGTTTGGAGTGATGCTGCTAATGCTTCCTTTGAAGATTTAAAGAGACAGTTGTCTGAACCACCGATTCTTGCGGCTCCCATTGATAAAGAGCCGCTGCTATTATACATGGCTGCTAACTCACCTGCCGTTAGTGTTGCAATTGTGGTGGAGCGCAAGGAGGCTGGCAAGGAGCATCGGGTTCAACGACCGGTTTACTACGTCAGTGAGGTGCTCATTGAGTCTAAGCAAAGATATCCGCATTGGCAGAAGCTTGTTTATGGGGTGTTCATGGCAAGCCGGAAGCTTAAGCAATACTTCCAGGGTCACCCCATCAACGTGGTAAGCTTCTGCTCCTTTGGGAGACATCATCCGAGAATAGAGAGGCCACAGGGGCGGAGTCTCCAAGTGGGCCATTGAGCTTGGGCCTCATGGTTTGAAGTATGTGCCACACACTGCTATTAAATCTCAAGCACTGGTGGACTTCATCAATGATTGGACAGAGCTGCAGACACATGAGGAGAAGCCGGATAACACATATTGGACTATTCATTTTGATGGATCTAGGCAGTTGGAAGGCTCGGGGGCTGGAGTCGTTTTAACTTCCCCTCGAGGTGATAAATTTTGCTATGTGCTATGGCTCATGTTTCCTTGTACTAATAATGCAGCTGAATATGAGGCCTTACTCCATGGTCTTCGGATGGCCAAAGAGATGAATTTGAGCCAGGTAAGGTGTTTGGGTGATTCAGATCTCGTGGCTCAACAGGTGTCAGACAAGTGGAACTCCAAGGACCCCCTCATGGTAGCTTATCGTCGTGAAGTTGATGTTGTAGCTGGGCACTTGAAGGGTTATCAAGTGGAGCACATTGCTCGAAGGAAGAATGAGGCGGCTGATGCTTTAAGCCGGGTGGGATCTCAACGTAAGCCAGTACCGCCTAACACCTTTTTGGATGTTTTGCATAATCCTTCTGTCAAGTTACCCACAGAGGAGGACTTAGCTGTTCCAGACCCGGAAGCACAGTTGGTGGCAGCTCTTCACGTCATCCTGGATTGGACAATGCCATATTTGGCTTACATGACCCGGGGAGAGTTGCCTGAGGATGAGACCTTGGCGAGACAAATCACCCGGCGGTCTAAGTCCATGACAATTGTTCATGGTGAGATGCATCATCGCAGTGTCACTGGGGCGTTTCAACGTTGTGTATCATCTGCGGAAGGTCAGGAAATACTTCAGGAGATCCATGAAGGCGATTGTGGTCATCATGCCGGCTCAAAATCTCTTGTGGCCAAAGCTTTCCGTCATGGTTTTTATTGGCTGACGGCTCATCTTTGATCTGGAAGATCTGGTCGGTAAATGTGGCGATTGTCAAAATTCTCACGATGAGCTCATGTACCGGCTCAAGAATTGAGGATGATTCCAATTACTTGGCCGTTTGCAGTCTGGGGCCTTGATATGGTCGGGCCTTTCAAAAGGTCTAAGGATAAAAAGACACACCTCCTGGTGGCGGTGGATAAATTTACAAAGTGGGTGAGGCAGAGCCGGTCAGTAAGTGTGATGCAGCCACGGCGGTTCAGTTCATGAAAAAGGTGATTTTTCTCTTTGGTTTTCCACAGACATCATAGCGATAATGGCACTAATCTCTCCAAAGGTGCTATGGAAGAGTTACATCAACGAGAACACATCCGGCTTGATGTTTCAGTGGTAGCTCATCCTCAATCCAATGGTCAAGCAGAAAGAGCCAATCAGGAGATCTTGAAAGGTATAAAACCCCGGCTCTTGGTCCCCTTACAGTGGACGCCGGGTTGTTGGGTGGAGGAATTACCCTCTGTGATTTGGAGCATCAACACTACACCTAACAGATCTACGGGTAATACACCTTTCTTCATGGTGTACGGAGCAGAGGCGGTCCTGCCAAGTGACATCCGTCATGACTCACCCCGCGTGGCGGCTTACGTTGAGACTGATAATGAAAAGGCTCGTCAGGATGCACTTGATTTGTTGGATGAAGAGCGAGACTTGGCAATAGCCCGCTCGGCGATTTACCAGCAAGACCTGCGCCGCTACCACAGCCGCCGGGTTAGATCAAGAACCTTTCAGGAAGGTGATTTGGTGCTCCGGCTCATTCAGGATCAATCAAATATGCACAAGCTATCTCCCCCTTGGGAAGGACCCTTTGTGGTTAGCAAGAACCTGAACAACGGGTCATATTACATCATCGATGTTCGAGAACACAAAGACTCCCGTAAGTCGGAGGAGGAGACCCGTCGGCCGTGGAATATCGCTCATCTTTGGCCTTACTATACTTGAGCCACCGGCTCTCAGGATGTACATATATTTTGAGATGTATATATTATGAATAGCAATAAAGCAGGACCTCTGTCCTTTTGATCCTCAAATGTTTACATGTCTTCCTTAGTATCTTGAAACAACCAATAGGGAGCGGGCCATATTTGAATCCGGCTTTCCCTTTGGTATGGCTTATGATCATATCTGAATCTAGCCATGATCACTAGGGGGCTTCCTGTTCAAACATAGGTCGTATTCGAACCAAAGAGAACATAGATGTCGATACCCTCTTGATCGGCATACTACCAAACCCACTAGGGGGCTTCTTGATCATATCTGAATCATAGCTTAACCCCTTTGGATTACGGCGTGGATCGTATTGAATCAGCGTCATTAAACAACTCTTATGGTCACTTGGGGGCTTCCTGTTCAAACATAGGTCGTATTCGAACCAAAGAGAACATAGCTGTCGATACCCACTTGATCGGCATCGCCAGAGCCAATGGGGGCTATATGATCATATCCCAATCTTAGCTTAACCCCTTTCGAACGGTTTACTGGTCGTATTCTAATCAGCAGCCTATGAATTTTGTTTTTCAATCCTAAAACTTTGCAAATCACAATTGTTTGACGATTTGCAGATCTTTTTCTGAAAGCACTTATGAAATGATTTTATCCCACCGGCTTACTTTTAATCAAATACAGTTGTTGGTACATAACAAGCATCATATGTGCAAGGTTTCAGGATTAAAAAGCTTACCCTCATTGTTCGGGTCGCATAAGCCAGTCAGGTAATCAAAGGATCACAGGTATGCTATTGCGGTTATGTCTTAAGGATATATTTGAGAATCGGCCTTTTTATGATTTTTTGATTCATACTCCGGGTTATCTGTAAAACATATGACTCGCCATGCGGTAAGCCGCCAAGGGAATTGCGTTTTTGTTCTGTATGAAGGGCAACTAAAGTAGAAGATCAATATAAACCAGAAGAATATAACGACGGCGGCTTGAACAAGTGTTGAGCACCTCAAACGTGCGCGATGGCAAGACAAAGTCAAGTTTTTCTTCTACCCTATTACAAGACTCCCTGAGTCTGGATAAGGAATCATTGTTTTCTATAAGGCATAAAAATAAGACGCCCGACGGATCACTCATTTTGTTGGCACAAGCTTCCGGTCATCCCTTTACGCTCCTCCGTCGGTTGCCATGTCCTGGAAGGTTGATGATGACCAGTCAATGCCACTCAAAGCTTCAAATTCAGCTTCATCATCAATTAATCCGGCCGGATCGACTTCGGGGGCAAAGGTATGCTTACGAATTGGAGGGGTCAAGCTGACAGCATCATAATGCGGCGTTGCGATCCTCTGATTTTGGCTGTCATAACCCGGCTGGTAATTGGTGAGATCTGTATCATTCCCGATCAGAGTGGCCACAGGACGTATTTCTTTCACGCAGGTGGTGAAATCCTTCTCCTCAAAGGGGGTGCCCATCCTCCTTAAAGCTTGGATATCCAAGGGAGATGTCGGCTGGGTCCAGCTCTGGTAACCATGCCTTAGCCCGGCTTAAGGCGGCTATGGCTCCGGCTCTTGCGTATATCGTCTCAATTCTTGGACCCGTCGAGGAGCCTGACAAGTCGCTTCAAAGACATCAGCCAGGCGATTGGGAACATCATTTGACAAAGCCACAATGGCTAAAGCGCGTTGTGACCTGGTGTAGAGTTGTTCCACCAATGTATAAACCGCCTTCAGCTTTGTTAACATGTTCTGATTCAGATTGGAGGTCCTGGGGCCTACATTAACAAACATCAGGTGAGCCGGAGATGACAAACAAAATACTTGTCGAAAAAAGATTTACAGTATTTAACACTTACAGAATAGCTTACCAAAGATTGTTGAGGCCATCTGAGATATATGGCGTTTTAAGCCGGTTAACTCAGCCGTTGTGTCTGCGAGAGCCGCTTCTGCTTTCTCTGCCCGGGTGACCAAGGAGGCCTTTTCATCAGCCCAGACCTTCTTATCAGCTTCAAAGATTTTCTTCAATTTCTCCTGTTCAGATACGCCAAACTCAAATTTGGAGTTGGCCTTTTGGATTTCAGTTTTCTGAACTGCCAGGCGACTCTTCAAATCAGCAATCTCCGACTCAAATTGACTTATGGTGGCCTGAATCAAAGCCGGACTATAGTCAGCATTGTTATAATATAGCATTAAGTCCCAAGCACATTGCAAGCAAAGATACTTGACACTTGGGGGCTAATGTATGCTGAAGAACTCTAAAGTACTGTGGCAGTTCATGGAAATTAAGTCCCAAGCACTTTGCAAGCAAAAGATACTTGGCACTTGGGGGCTAATGCATATTGCAGTTAAAAGTATTATACTACGCCGGTTCAAATATCTTCTTTTAAAGCCAGCCTTCGATTGTCACAGGATAAGCCGGGCGTCTGACAAGCAGTGCTAAGCAGATTAGTCTACATCATATTTTTTCTCATAAGAAATAGACTTGGGGGCTGGTACAGTAAGGAGGAATAACGAATATCAACAAGAGTTATACCTCAGATTTTTGGTGTATTTGCTTCACCATATCAACTTCCAGGTCACGGCTGCTGTGCACTTGACTTATATAGACAGAGACAATGTCTCCAATGCTGAGATGAGTATAATCAGTGACGGCCAGCTTGGTTTTTCGGCGCTCCGAAAGTTCTTACTTGGCAGAGCACTTAGCAAGAATAGTGGGTCTTCCCGGTTCAACAAACTGAGTCTTAAGAATATCGACTTCCGGGTCATCTGTTTTTGCCGGACTAGGAACCTCGGGGTTATCAGAACTGTTAAGAGTCTATTCGGCAGGTGGATCAGAGGTTGGTGCTGGAATGTCATGGGTCGGTTGAAGTGGCAGCTCATGTGTTGAAGTCTCAGGACCGGTTGTTCCGAGCTCCGGGTCAGTTACGACTGGCTCTTTGGCTGGCTTATCTTTCTTCGCCCTTTTGCTGGGCTTCACTTGTACGCTGTGTGCAAATTAGAAGGGTTAGTACAAAGACATGGGTAAGATAAGCATAAAAATGAATAAGTTGACATTACCCTGGAGCAGTTTCGAAAGCCGGCATGTTGGATTGCATGGATTCACCGGAGGAAGGTGAAGTATCTTGATAGTTTGAGTCAGATGAATTGAGGGGTTGACGAATGAAGCTCGCCAAAGGTAAAAAAAGAACGTAAATCGGAGATAACCTCAGCCCGGTGCTTGCTTGTTACGTCAGGTAAGCCGGAGGAGAGTTCCGCGTCTTTGCTGGTCCGGGTTTGCCTCCGGCTCTCATGAGTCTGTTGCTTCAAAAGAAATTGAGGATCTTGGTAAGCTAAAGGATGTGAAAATCTTACTTTCCGGGTCACTCTTGGACTTTACGCCTTGGCAAAGGCTCGGAGTCGGAGGAAATTATAGTTACCTCTTCCTCAACTGCTTGGCTATTTCCCGTGTCCTCCTGAAGGAAATTAATGTCAATAAGATGATGGTAAAGGAATCAGGAAAGTTAAGGATTACCTCTTCTTCTTCATCAGAGGAGTCATCCAATTTGAGTAAATCTGAAGCACTTGGCTTCTTCTTCCTCTGAGTTCCTACTTTGGCGGTTCTCCTTTCGGCTCTCTTGGCCGCTCTGGCCTGCTTGGCAGCCTCATGATCATATTTGACCTTCCAGAAATTGTCATTTGCCTGCAAATAATGAGAAAACGTTATGAGTAAAAGCAAGATATTCCACAAAAAATAGTATAAATTTGTAGATTGATGACTTACTGCAGGAGCCGGATTACTCTTGCAGAATGGAAGTAAGCCGAAGGTGTTACTGACCACTGAGCCCTCTTTCAAAAGGGATTGGATCATGGCTTCAACCATATCGTCGGGTAAATCATCAGGACAATGATGCAGCGGGTCATCTTTTTCACCTGTGTAAGTGCACATCAAGCCGGGGCGGCGGCATAACAGAATCACCCCCCATGAGTCCAGACTCGGACCAAATCAATGCCATCTAAGCCGTTCCCCAAGAGAGCTTTTATTTTCTTTATGGTAGGAGTGAGCTGTAGGCGTTCAACGGCAGTTAACTTGTCCGGCAGTGGATGGTTGGATTCAAGGCGCAGAGCGGGAAAGCCGGGCAGCGGGTTCTCATAAGCCGGAGAAGCATCATGGCAATAGAACCACGTCTGGTTCCAGTCCTTAGGGTCGCTTGGCAGTTCAGCATATGGGAAAAGGCAGTCCCTCCGTCGCTGAATGGAGATACCACCAAGTTCCAGGCTGGGCCCATTGGCACGTTCATTTTGGCGGTTTAAATAAAACAATTCTCTGAAAAGTAACAAGTTGGGTTCTTCGCCAAGATAGACCTCGCAAAAGACTTGGAAGTTGCAAATATTTGACATGGAGTTGGGCCCGATATCTTGAGGTCTATGGTCAAAAAGGTGTAAAACATCCCTGAAGAATTTTGAGCCAAGTGGAGAAAAGCCCCGGTTCATATGATCAGTAAAAACGATCACTTCACCCTCCTTGGGTTGAGGTTTTTCTTCTGACGGATTAGGAGCATGATAGGAAATGACTTCTTTCTCGGCGGATAGCGGTCTTCACGAAATCAGACAAGGTGTTTTCAAGAACGATGGACTTGACCTAGTTACAGGTGTCACAGTGCTTTGGGGAGCCTTGGGTCCCATTATGCGAATGAAAGCCTATGACAAAATAAAAAATTCTGGTTCAATTTAACCCGGAAGAAAACATTTCAAATTCTATTCAATATGGTGGCTTACGAAGGGGCCTAATGACATATGGCTAATTGTATTTGGTCATTTAAGCCGCTACGAATATCAGAAGCAGTTAAGTTACTTTAAACCGCCAGAAGTCAGTAAGGCTGTCAATCAATATGGTCTTTTTAAACCGGCGGTGAGAGTCGCTGTGGTTAAATGGATCTGGCAGAAACAGATTTTTTTACTAAGTATGGAACAAACAGGTTTCACAAGTTGCAGTTATTATTTTGGATCAAATGGTTGTTCCAAAAAAGAAACTATTCCAGTCCTAAAGCTAGTACAGATGAGTTCATAAGCTCGAATGAGGCCTCTATGCAAGGGAAAAGGGGTTTGTTTACATTCTGAAAGGGGGCAGAACAGCTACCGCATGAGTTTTTACTCCTTTATAGATTGAATCAGGCTGTGGTGGCGAAATCAATGAAGAGTTCGTGACGAACAGTGAAGAACACTGAGGAACTCGAGAATCCTAGTGTGGATCTGAAGTACAGGGAAGAAGAAAACTTACAGATGCAGACTTGTTGCGGGGGTTCGTCGCAGATCTCTGGATGGTTCAGGTCGATGCAGCGGCCAAGGTTGATGAAGATGCGGTGCTCTGCTGCGGCGGCGGCGGCGGTGGAGCTTGAGTAGCAGCGGGGTCGCGAGAGTAAGAAGACGACTGAAGGGGAAGAATGGAAAAAAGACCTAGGGGTCGTGCCTATTTATAAAGAAGGGCCGATTGAGAAAGCGTGAGAAACGAGGAGGCCAGGCATCATTATCCAACGACTCCGACGCCTCAATTTTCGGAATGGAAAATTTTCGTGGTATTCTCACGGGGGGCTTGCGAGTCGACAGATGCCACAAGGGCTTAGTGTGAGGGTAAGACTACTGCTGATAGGCCAGGGAGCGGGTATGAGAGTAGCACGCGGTGGTTTACCCAGCTTCGGAGCTCTCCGGAGAGAGAATACTCCTACTGCTGCATGTGTGAGTGTATCTGATATATCTAGTACAGAGTGCTCCTGGAGCTGTATCTGAGATCAGTAGCAATGAGGGCTAGCTAGCTAGTGTGGCACATGTGCCTGGCCATGTGTTGCCGAATGAGTGTGTGTACTCATGTGGATGGATGGATGGATAGCTAGCTAGCTTGCTAGTTATTTTCTTGTGTGCGTGCGTGAGAGCCCATCCTCCTGGATGGATGGAGGAGGCCTCGTTTTATACTGTGAGGTAGCTTAGGATGTTAGCTAGGTAGTGGCATGGGCTAGGCACGGTGGGGTGTCACACTTGTCCCCTGGGTCACTTCATAAATAGTGCCCAAGGAAAAGTGTCACTGTACATGATGGCGTGTGGTACGGTTGTCTTGTCCACGGTATGGCCGCCACGTCGGGGTCTTGTCGGTGTCGGGTAGGGCTGCAGTCGGCAGCCGGCTGGTTAAGCCTTGATCGGCAATGACCGGCCCGAGCGGAAAGCGGTCGGAAGGGGAGCCGGCAGGAGCGGTCGGGCAGTCGGACTGAGGGGCTTTGCTAGCCCCGATGTCTTGATTTATTGCCTCACCGTCTTTGGGGTACCCGTGGCCAATTACTCTGACAACAGTAAAGATAAAGATCCGTTAAAGATATGACAGAGTAAAATACACATTTAGTAGAAGATGACGTCACGACGGGTGGTCACGGATTCATAAGATGATGTCACGGCGGGTTATAACCTTTGCACAGACAGAAGACAGAAGGCCTTTCTTTAAAGGTATTTCAAGATTGACATGAACCGGTTCAAATCAATCTGGGGCCTAATGTTGGGGATATAACTATTTTTGTAAGCCGCCCAAGAGGGACCGGGTTACACAAAGGTGATTCATCACATGAAGCCGAAGATCAAGCGTGAAGATGGCAGTTCAATAAAGGGTCTAAAGCCCACAGGCGACTTAAGGCCCGTAGTGATAAACCGCCGTAATGGCATAACTTGTATTATAAGACAGGCTTAACTAGTCACCGAGCCGGACACTGTTTATGAGCCGGCCGGGACTCTATAGGCTACAGGGCGTCAACCCGTGTATATAAGGGGACGACCCGCTGGCGGCTTAGGGCAAGGAACCTCTAATCAAGAGCCGGGCATAGCGTATCTCGCTCCCTGGTCATCGAAAGCCTAGCATTACCAACCCAACTAGACGTAGGCTTACCTTCACCGTAAGGGGCCGAACTAGTATAAAACCTCTCTCGTATCTCTTGTCCCGATTAACCCCTTTAAGCTTCCTAGTTGCGATGGCTCCATGACTAAGTCCTTGCATGAGGACATCTGCCGTAACAATTCCATGACAATAACGATGAACCAGATTCATAGGATAAAACTTCTGATGAAATTCCAATTTCAATCGGTTGTAGTTCCATGATCCAATACCATCGCATAGCCTAAACCATGTCAATGCCTTAACCTTCGAAGATAAAGGGAAGACCTTCTTCTTGATAACATCCTCGGGCATACCTGCAAGCTTAAATAATCCACAAACTTCATTCACGTAGATTAGGTGCAAATTGGGATGCAATGTTCCATCTCCTGTAAAAGGATTAGCTAGCAGTTTCTCTATCATACCCGAAGGAATTTCAGAGTAAACATTTTCAGTAGGTTCAGCAGGTTGAGGAGCAACTATTTTCTCTAATGGTCGGGGTGAAGATACCCCAAACAAGCCCCTTAAAGGGTTACTTTCCATAGTAACAAGTGACAGTAAATTTCAGCACACTATATAATTTTTTCCTTACCAAAGGCGCTTCACTCCCCGACAATGGCGCCAGAAAAGAGTCTTGATGACCCACAAGTATAGGGGATCTATCGTAGTCCTTTCGATAAGTAAGAGTGTCGAACCCAACGAGGAGCAGAAGGAAATGACAAGCGGTTTTCAGTAAGGTATTCTCTGCACACCGAAATTATCGGTAACAGATAGTTTTGTGATAAGGTAATTTGTAACGGGTAACAAGTAATAAAAGTAAATAAGGTGCAGCAAGGTGGCCCAATCCTTTTTGTAGCAAAGGACAATCCTGGACAAACTCTTATATAAAGGAAAGCGCTCCCGAGGACACATGGGAATTATCGTCAAGCTAGTTTTCATCATGCTCATATGATTCGCGTTCGTTACATTTTGATAATTTGATATGTGGGTGGACCGGTGCTTGGGTACTGCCCTTCCTTGGACAATCATCCCACTTATGATTAACCCCTCTTGCAAGCATCCACAACTACAAAAGAAGTATTAAGGTAAACCTAACCATAGCACGAAACATGTGGATCCAAATCAGCCTCTTACGAAGCAACACATAAACTAGGGTTTAAGCTTCTGTCACTCTAGCAACCCATCATCTACTTATTACTTCCCAATGCCTTCCCCTAGGCCCAAACAATGGTGAAGTGTCATGTAGTCGACGTTCACATAACACCACAAGAGGAAAGATAACATACATCTCATCAAAATATCGAACGAATACCAAATTCACATGACTACTTATAGCAAGACTTCTCCCATGTCCTCAGGAACAAACGTAACTACTCACAAATAATATTCATGTTCATAATCAGAGGGGTATTAATATGAATAAAGGATCTGAACATATGATCTTCCACCAAATAAACCAACTAGCATCAACTACAAGGAGTAATCAACACAACTAGCAATCCACAGGTACCAATCTGAGGTTTTGAGACAAAGATTGGATACAAGAGATGAACTAGGGTTTGAGATGAGATGGTGCTGGTGAAGATCTTGATGGAGATTGACCCCCTCCCGATGAGAGGATCAATGGTGATGATTTCCCCCTCCCGGAGGGATGTTTCCCCGGCAGAACAACTCCGTCGGAGCCCTAGATTGGTTTCGCCAGGTTCCGCCTCGAGACGGCGGTGCTTCTCCTGAAAGCTTCCTTCTTATTTTTTCCAGGGTGAAAGACTTCATATAGCAAAATATGGGCACCGGAGGCCTGCTAGGGCGCCCACGGGGCAGGGGGGCACGCCCAGGGGGGTAGGGCGCCCCCCCCCCCACCCTCGTGGACAAGGTGTGGCCCCCCTCTAGTTCTTTCTTCGCCCAATATTTTTAATATATTCCAAAACTGACTTCCGTGGAGTTTCGGGACTTTTGGAGTTGTGCAGAATAGGTCTCTAATATTTGCTCCTTTTCCAGCCCAGAATTCCAGCTGCCGGCATTCTCCCTCTTCGTGTAAACCTTGTAAAATAAGAGAGAATAAGCATAAGTATTGTGACATAATGTGTAATAACAGCCCATAATGCAATAAATATCGATATAAAAGCATGATGCAAAATGGACGTATCACATAACCCCAAAATGATAGCGGTAGATCGTAGATCGCACCATATCCAGTAGAGTGCGATTATAATGTTCGGACACACCATCACGCTTAGGTGTTCCAGGCAGCGTGAGTTGTGAAATAATTCCACATTTCCTTAAGTGCGTGCAAAACTTGTGACTCGAATATTCTCCTCCATGATCTGATCGTAAGAACTTTATTTTCCTGTCACGTTGATTCTCTACCTCGCTCTGAAATTCCTTGAACTTTTCAGAGGTCTCAGACTTGTGTTTCATTAAGTTGACATACCCATATCTACTGAAGTCATCATTGAGGGTGAGAACATAATGATAGCCACCGCGAGCCTCAACGCTCATTGGACCACATACATCAGTATGTGTTATTTCCAACAAGTTGGTTGCTCGCTCCATTGTTCCAGAGAATGGAGTCTGGGTCATTTTGCCCATGAGGCATGGTTCGCACGTGAGAAATGATTCATAATCAAGAGACTCCAAAAGTCCATATGATGGAGTTTCTTCATGCGTTTGACACCAATATGACCAAGGCGGTAGTGCCACAAGTATGTGGGACTATCATTATCAACCTTACATCTTTTGGCATTCACACTATGAATATGTATAACATCACGTTCGAGATTCAGTAAAAATAAACCATTGACCAGCAGGGCATGACCATAAAACATATCACTCATATAAATAGAACAACCATTATTCTCGGATTTAAATGAGTAGCCTTCTCGCATCAAACAAGATCTAGATACAATGTTCATGCTCAAAGCTAGTACTAAATAACAATTATTGAGGTTTAAAACTAATCCCGAAGGTAGATGTAGATCGGCGATCACATCGACCTTGGAACCATTCCTGACGCGCATCATCACCTCATCCTTCACCAGTCTCCGCTTATCCCGCAGCTCCTGTTTTGAGTTACAAATGTGAGCAACCGCACCGGTATCAAATACCCAGGAGCTACTATGAGCACTGGTAAGGTACACATCAATAACATGTATATCATATATACCTTTGGCGTTGTCGGCCTTCTTATCTTCTAAGTACTTGGGGCAGTCCCGCTTTCAGTGACCATTTCCCTTGCAATAAAAGCACTCAGTCTCAGGCTTGGTTCCATTCTTTGGCTTCTTCCCGGCAACTGACTTACCAGGCGCAACAACTCCCTTGCTGTCCCTATTGAAGTTCTTCTTACCCTTGCCTTTCTTGAAACTAGTGGTCTTATTCACCATCCACACTTGATGTTCCTTTTTGATCTCCACCTCCGCTGATTTCAGCATCGAATATAACTCAGGAATGGACTTCTCCATCCCTTGCATATTGTAGTTCATCACAAAGCTATTGTAGCTAGGTGGAAGCTGATGTCGCTTGAAGCTACGTCGGTATTTCCCCAAAGAGGAAGGGATGATGCAGCACAACGGCGGTAGGTATTTCCCTCAGATATGAAACCAAGGTTATCGAACCAGTAGGAGAACCAAGCAACACAACGTAAACAGCCCCTACACACAGATAACAAATCCTCGCAACTCGATGTGTAAAAGGGGTTGTCAATCCCTTTCGGGTAGCGACGCCCCAGATGGGCAAACGGACGTGAGATGAAATTGTAGTAGATTGATAGATCGAACGCCAAATAAAATAAATAAGAATAAATTCTAGCAAGGTATTTTTGTATTTTTGGTTTAATAGATCAGAAAATAAATGCAAGGAAAAAGTAGATCGCAAAGGCAAATATATGAGAAAGAGACCCGGGGGCCATAGGTTTCACTAGTGGCTTCTCTCGAGAAAAATAGCAAACGGCGGGTGAACAAATTACCGTTGGGCAATTGATAGAACTTCAAATACTCATGACGATATCCAGGCAATGATCATTACATAGGCATCACATCCAAGATTAGTAGACCGACTCCTGCCTGCATCTACTACTATTACTCCACAGATCGACCGCTATCCGGCATGTATCTAGTGTATTAAGTTCATGGAAAAACGGAGTAATGCAATAAGAATGATGACATGATGTAGACAAGATCTATCTATGCAGAGATAGACCCCATCATTTTATCCTTAGTAGGAACGATACATACGTGTCGTTCCCTTCCTGTCACTAGGATCAAGCACCGTAAGATCGAACCTAGTACAAAGCACCTCTTCCCATTGCAAGATAAATAGATCAAGTTGGCCAAACAAAACCCAAATATCGGAGAAGAAATACGAGGCTATAAGCAATCACACATAAAAGAGATCAAAGAAACTCAAATACTTTCATGGATATAAAAGGATAGATCTGATCATAAACTCAAAGTTCATCGATCGCAACAAACACACCGCAAATGAGTTACATCATATGGATCTCCAAGAGACCATTGTATTGAGAATTCAGATAGATAGAGATGAAGCCATCTAGCTACTAACTACGGACCCAAAGGTATACAAAGAACTACTCACGCATCATCGGAGAGGCACCAATGGAGGTGGTGAACCCCATCCAAGATGGTGACTAGATTGGATCTGGTGGTTCTGGACTCTGTGGAAGCTGGATGAATATTTCATCGACTCCCCTAGGGTTTTGGGAATATTGGGGTATTTATCGAGCAAAGAGGAAGTCCGGGGGGCACCCAAGGTGTGCACAACCCACCAGAGCGCGCCTGGGCCTCCTGGCATGCCCTGGTGGGTTGTGCTCTCCTCGGAGCACCCTAGGCGCAGCCAGGGCCCATTATGTTCCTTCTGGTCCAAAAAAAATCTCCGTAAAGTTTCGTTGCATTTGGACCAGTCTGATATTGATTTATTGCAATGTAAAAAACATGCAGAAAACAACAACTGGCACTTGGCACTATGTCAATAGGTTAGTACCAAAAAATGATATAAAATGACTATAAAATGATTATTAAACATCCAAGATTGATAATATAATAGCATGGAACAAGCAAAAATATAAATACGTTGGGAACGTATCAGCATCCCCAAGCTTAAATCCTACTCGTCCCCGAGTAGGGAAGTGATAAAAACAGAGTTTTTGATGTGGAATGCTGCCTAACATGTCATATCATATTCTTTTCTTTATAGCATGGACATTTGGACTTTTATATTGTTCAAAGCAATAGTATAGTTTTGACATGATAATTTAAATACTCAAGCATATCAACAAGCAACCATGTCTTTCAAAATATCAACGCTAAAATAAGTTATCCCTAGCCCATCATGCTCAACCATTGATCCATTCATGAAACACACTCGCATATTAGTTACACCCAATACTTAAGTACGATCATATTGCCTTCTAGTTGGTGCTTTTATAAGAGAAGATGGAGACTCAAAAAATAAAAATTTCATAAAGTAAAAGAAAGGCCCTTTGCAGAGGGAAGTAGGGATTTGTAGAGGTGCCAGAGCTCAAAGCGAAAAAACTTAGAGATAAAAACATTCTAGGAGGTGTATCCATCCCACCAACGAAAACGACTTAGAGTTCCCAACACTTTCCATGCTAGATATATCATAGGCGGTTCCCAAACAGAAAATAAAGTTTATTCCTTTTTCAACTATACTTTCACTTTACATGGCTAGCCGTATCCACGGTTGCCCTCCATACCAACAATTTCCAAGGAATTCATTATTTGACAACATAAAGTAAAATCATTTTTCATTTCGGGACTGGGCATCCCTAATACATTTGCCTTAATCTTGTGCAATGACAAGTGAATAAACACTCATCTTGAGAATAACACGTCTAGCATGGAAAATATTAGCCACCCCTCACTGCTCCGCGAGCGAAACGAACACACAAAAGAAAAGTTTATTTTGAAAATTAGAGATGGCACATGCAAATTTGCTTAGAACGGCAAAAGAATACCACATATAGGTAGATATAGTGGACTCATGTGGCAAAACTGGTTTAAAGGTTTTTGGATGCACAAGTAGAGATCATACTTAGTGCAAAATGAAGGCTAGGAAAAGATTGAGAAGTGACCAACCAAGAAACGGATAATCTCATAAGCGAGCATTAAGCATAAATAACACCGAATAATGCACCACAAGTAGGATATAATTTCATTGCATGACTACTGAGTTTCGTGCTTGCATAGGGAATCACAAACCTTAACACCAATATTCTTACTAAAGCATAATTACTCAGCAACATAACTCACATATCACATCATCATATCTCAAAACTATTACTAAGAATCAAGTTTATTTTGTCCAATGATCATGAAAGTTTTTATTATATCCTTCTTGGATATCTATCACTTTGGGACTAATTTTAATATGTTGCTTTTCATAAGCTCAAACAAATATAATTGAAGATCATGAGCAAGAGAGAATTTCTTTAAAATTTTACTAACTCTCAAATAAATCTAAGTGAAGCAAGAGAGCATTTCTTCAAAAATACTAAGCACACCGTGCTCAAAAGATGTAAGTGAAGTACTAGAGCAAGTCCATAGCTCATGAAAATTTGAATGAAGAATAGAGAGCAATTCTAACAAGTCATGACATAATTTTGGCTCTCCCAAATAGGTGCGTCCAGCAAGGGATCAAGACTTAAAACAAAAAATAAAACAAGAAAAGGTCATATCATACAAGACGCTCCAAGCAAAACACATAGTATGTGATGAATAAAAATATAGCTTCGAGTAAAATACCGATGGTCGTTAGAAGAAAGAGGGGATGCCACTCGGGGGCATCCCCAAGCTTAGTTGGTTGCTCATTTTTGGATAATAGCTTGGGATGCCGGGGCATCCCCAAGCTTGGGCTCTTCTACTCCTTATTCCTTCATCCATCGTAAGATAACCCAAAACTTGAAAACTTCAATCACACAAAACTCAACAAAATCTTCATGAGATCCGTCAGTAAAAGAAAGAAAATCACTACTATAAGTATTGTACCAAAACAATTCATATTTTTTTTGCATTATATCTACTGTATTCCAACTTTTCTATGACAAAAACTCATCAAAGAAAACCATAGAGACATCAAAATAAGCACACAACACAAAGAAAACAGAACATGTCAAAACAGAACAGTTTGTAGTAATCTGACTATTTCAAAAACTTCTGGAACTCCAAAAATTCCAAAAAAATAGGACGACCAGAGAAATTTGTATATTAATCTTATGCAAAAAGAATTGGCATTTTATCACGCTCTCGTAAAAATTAAGAATTGTTTTCATGAGCAGAAAAGTTTCTGTTTTTTAGCAAAATCAAACAACTATCACCCAGAAGATCCTATCGGTTCTACTTGGCACAAACACTATTTAAAACACAAAAAACATAATCATAACAGTAGCATAATTGTGCTAATACTCAAGAACAGAAAGCAAAAAAGCAAAAATAAATTTATTCATTGGGTTGCCTCCCAACAAGCGCTATAGTTTTACGCCCTTAGGTAGGCATAAAGCAAGGATCTATGTTTTGTCATCTTTGGTTCGAGATCCATAAGATTCCCTCATGATTGATTCATAAGGTGGACTAATTATTGTTCTAGGAAAGTGCTCCATACTCTTCCTCAAAGGAATTGGAACTTAATATTGCCTTCTTTCATATCAATCATGGCACCGATAGTGCGTAAAAACGGTCTAGCAAGAATAACTGGACAAGACGGATTGCAATCAATATCAAGAAACATAAAATCTATGGGCACATAATTCCTATTTGCAAGAATAATAACATCATTAATTCTTCCCATAGGTTTTTTAATAGTAGAATCCGCCAAGTGCAAATTTAAAGAACATTCTTCAAGATCGGTAAGACCAAGCACATCACATAAAGATTTCGGAATTGTAGAAACACTAGCACCCAAGTCACACAAAGAAAAACATTCATAATTTTTAATCTTGACTTTGATAGTAGGTTCCCACTCATCATGCAATTTTCTAGGAATCAAAACTTCCAATTCCAATTTCTCCTCAAAAGATTTCATCATAGCATCAACAATATGTTTAGTAAAAGCTTTATTTTGTTCATAGGCATGGGGTGAATTTATCATGGATTGCAACAAAGAAATAAAATCAATCAAAGAGCAACTATCATAATTAAAGTCTTCGTAATCCAAAAGAGTGGGCACATCACTAGCTAAAGTTTTGACCTCCTCAAACCCACTTTCATCAGTTTTCTCAATAAGATTTTCAACCTCCGAAATATTGGTACGCCTTCTACCTAAAGTTGAATCTTCTCCAGTCCCTTTTTCATCAATCTTAACTTTACTAAACAAGGAATCAATAGAAGAAACACCAATCATTTTAAGATCTTCATCACTTTTGCGAAAGAAATCACTAGAAAACGCTTTTTCTAAAAATTCTCTTTTATCTCTAAGGATAGTGGTTCTTTTCTTACTTTCATCCATAGAAACATAAAGAGCTTTAATTGATTCATATACTTTAGGCACAAAAATTTTCATTTTGAGATTTTCCGCATCATGAGCAATTCTATCAACACCTCTAGATAAATCATCAATCTTACTCAACTTTTCTTCTATGGAAGTGTTGAAAGCTTTTTGCGTGTTGATAAACTCTTTAATATTGTTCTCAAGATCCGAGGTGTTCCTATTATTACTATAAGATTGATTTCCATAAGAATTACCATAATTATTAGAGGAATTACTAGGAAAAGGCCTAGGATTAAAATTACCTCTAGTTTGCTATTTTGCTCAATCAAAGTAGACAAAGGCATATCATTAAAATCAATGGGAGCACTTTTACTAGCAACCAATTTCATAAGAGCATCAACCTTTTCATTCAAAGAAGAAATTTCTTCAACCGAATTCACTTTTTTACTAGTAGGAGCGATTTCGGTATGCCATTCTGAATAATTTGCCATGATATTATCAAGCAATTTGGTGGCTTCACCCAAAGTAATTTCCATAAAAGTACCACCCGCGGCGGAATCTAAAAGATTATGAGAAACAAAATTCAAACCCGCATAATTTTTTTGTATGATCATCCAAAGTTTTAACCCATGAGTTGGGCAATTCCTTAGCATCATTTTCATCCTTTCCCAAGATTGTGCAACATGCTCATGTTCAAGTTGCTTGAAATTCATGATCTGGGTTGTCAGGGAAATAACTTTTGCAGGAGGAAAATACTTAGTGATAAAAGCATCTTTGCACTTATTCGAAGAATCGATACTATTTTGAGGGAAAGAAGAGAACCAAATTTTTGCAGAGTCACTCAAAGAAAACAGAAATAATTTCATCTTCACAACATCATTGTCCACATCTTTTTTCTTTTGCATATCGCATAATTCCACAAAGATATTAAGATGGGACGCGGCATCCTCATTAGGAGTACCGGAAAATTGATCTTTCATAACAAGATTCAGCCAAGCATTATTAATATCACAAGACTCCGCACTAGTGGCAAGAGCAGTAATCGGAGTGCCGATAAAATCATTGTTGGTGGTATTTTAGAAATCACATAACTTGGTGTTCTCTTGAGTTATGATGACCACACAACAAGATTGCACTAAAAAACAGATCCGGCAAGAAAACAGCGAACGGAAAAAGAGGGGCGAATAAGACATCAAATTTTTCTGAAGTGGGGGAGAGGAAAACGAGAGGAAAATGGCAAATAATGTAAATTGTGAGGAGATGAGATTTGTGATTAGGAACTTGGTATATGTTGAAGATCCTCCCCGGCAACGGCGCAAGAAATTCCTTTTGATGTCGCTCGAACCTACGTCGGTATTTCCCCAAAGAGGAAGGGATGATGCAACACAGCGGCGGTAGGTATTTCCCTTAAACCAAGGTTATGGAACCAGTAGGAGAACCAAGCAACATAACGTAAACAGCCCCTGCACACTGATAACAAATCCTCGCAACAGACGTGTAAAAGGGGTTGTCAATCCCTTTCGGGTAGCGGCGCCCCAGATGGGCAAAATGGACGTGAGATAAAATTGTAGTAGATTGATAGATCGAACGCCAAACAAAATAAATAAGAATAAATTGCAGCAAGGTATTTTTGTATTTTTGGTTTAATAGATCTGAAAATAAATGCAAGGAAAAAGTAGACCGCAAAGGCAAATATATGATAAAGAGACCCGGGGGGCGTAGGTTTCACTAGTTGCTTCTATCGAGAAAAATAGCAAACGGTGGGTGAACAAATTACTGTTGGGCAATTGATAAAACTTCAAATACTCATGACGATATCCAGGCAATGATCATTACATAGGCATCACGTCCAAGATTAGTAGACCGACTCCTACCTGCATCTACTACTATTACGCCACACATCGACCGCTATCCAGCATGCATCTAGTGTATTAAGTTCATGGAAAAACGGAGTAAGGCAATAAGAACGATGACATGATATAGACAAGATCTATCTATGTAGAGATAGACCCCATCGTTTTATCCTTAGTAGCAACGATACATACGTGTCGGTTCCCTTTCTGTCAATGGGATCAAGCATCGTAAGATCGAACCCACTACAAAGCACCTCTTCCCATTGCAAGATAAATAGATCAAGTTGGCCAAACAAAACCCAAATATCGGAGAAGAAATACAAGGCTATAAGCAATCACGCATAAAATAGATCAAAGAAACTCAAATACTTTCATGGATATAAAAAGATAGATTTGATCATAAACTCAACGTTCATCGATCCCAACAAACATACTGCAAAAGAGTTACATCATATGGATCTCCAAGAGACCATTGTATAGAGAATTCAGAGAGAGAGAGAGAGATGAAGCCATCTAGCTACTAACTACGGACCTGAAGGTCCACAAAGAACTACTCAGGCATCATTGGAGAGGCACCAATGGAGGTGGTGAACCCCATCCGTGATGGTGTCTAGATTGGATCTGCTGGTTCTAGACTATGTGGCGGCTGGATGAATATTTCGTCGACTCCCCTAGGGTTTTGGGAATACTAGGGTATTTATAGGGAAAAGAGGCGGTCCGGGGGCACCCGAGGTGGCCACAACCCACCAAGGCGCGCGTGGGCCTCCTGGCGTGCCCTGGTGGGTTGTGCTCTCCTCGGAGCACCCCCCAGGCGCAGCCAGGGCCCATTATGTTCCTTCTGGTCCAAAAAAAATCTTCGTAAAGTTTCATTGCATTTGGACTCCGTCTGATATTGATTTCTTGCGATGCAAAAAACATGCAGAAAATAGCAACTGGCACTTGGCACTATGTTAGTAGGTTAGTGTCATGGATTTGTCACAGCAGATGTCCTAGTGTGAGGACTTTGTCGTGAGGCCAATGCAATTAGGTAGTAGCCTGAACGGGGTTGATTCAAATCGAGAGACGTGAAGCGGCCGAACACACAAGACAAGGGTTTAGACAGCCTCAGGCCCCGGGAAACATCATCCGGTAATAACCCTACATGCTGTTTGTGGCTAGGTCTCATTATGCTCATGAGGGAGTCGCCGTATAAGCCGGCTCTCCTCTAGTTGTGTCTAGCCTTCAAGATCTTTCAGCATGTCCCTCTTGGGGTGCCCTGCCCCTCCTTATATAAGTTAGAGAGGCGGGTTACATGTGGAGTCCTACTAGGATTAGGGCTAGTCTATCTTGTAATAGAAGCCGGATACAGCAGGTCCGGGTCTTGATTCCTTGTAAGGGAAATAATCCTAACGCCTTTCTTCTTAAGCCGGCCCACCATCACATGAACCGGCCAACTGGTCCTTCGGCCTTGTCGTCCGTCTGACCCGCCCGCCGGGTCACCAGTGAGTTGCAATGTTCAGGTGGGTTGCCCGTAAACCTCCAGGTCCAGGCGGGTCGCCAGTGAGTCGCCAAGCTCCAGCCCGGTCATACATCCGGTGGGTTACACCACGGTGTGTCGGTGTACAAAAAGAGGGGTACACTCTTTGTACCCCTATAACTGTGCAAGGGTAGTCTGAGCCGCGGGCACCACCGCACTAAGCAAGGCAAGTGAGGTGAGCCAAGGTAGGGACGATGCTCGAAAGGAGCAGAACGACGCCAAGACCAAGACCACAAAGAGCAAAGGGGACGAAACGGACTCCCTCGGCAAGACCCTTGCCGGGGGCGGTTTTAGCAAACCCGGCAAGACCCTTGCCGTGGCAGCTCGTCCCACACCTGCGGAGCGGATCACCCTTGAGTCCACTGCCCCCATGGGGCAAGGATTCGGGAGACATCCCCGTGGTGGCATGCAGATCTTTGTGAAGACATTCAAGATCAGATACACACTATAGAAGATGACGACCCTTGGCGGGATCCCAGGGAAGGAGGACCACAAGGCCCCGGCAAGAGCCTTGTCGGGGATGACAGTAGGCGCCACGGCAAGACCCTTGTCGGGGCCCCGGCAAGACCCTTGCCGGGGCTACGACGAGGCCCTTGCCAAGGGCACCCGTAGGGCCAACATCAAGCCCACGCCAACCAAACCTCCACCACCGTTCGCATGCAACTGCCGACCCAACCAGTTGGGCAGGCACCTGCGTGGCGGCAAGCGGATCTTCATGGAGACCCACCATTGCGCCACCTCAGTTGCCTGCCTGCCTACATGGCACCGCGGGCACCGCTGGCCAGGGCGCGTGTCGACACGAAAGGGAGCAGCGACGGACGAGACAGGGCCCTCCCCCGTCCCCGATAAAGCAAGGACACCTAAGCAAGACGCATTAAAAGAACCTTGTCATGTAATGCGAGGGATAAACACGCATCATGTACCCTTTCCACCTCACTGTGCCACCGTGGCAACCCTTTCCCTATAAAAGGAGGCCCAAGGCAACCAGGAAGAGGATTCGCTTTTGGAGCTCCTCACGCCCCATGGCTAGTTCAAGAACACAGATAAACAAACCACCAAAGCAGGAGTAGGGTTTTACGCATCCTCGCGCCCGAACTCGGATAAAGAAACCATGTGCTATCTGTTTGATCCGCTCTTCTCACGACCGCGCGCCGCAACCGTAGTAGGGATTCTTGTGATCCCATAGGTGTCGCCCTCACACCGACATCTTTGGCGCGCCGGTAGAAGCGCTGATTGTGAGAATCGGCTCTGGCGATTAGTTCGACGCTTCTTCATCGTCATGGCGCCCAAGAAGAAGATGACGGTGGCGCTGGCCCGTCGGAAGCGGACATCTCGTCCCGACGCGGGCGCAGCAGCGAACCGATCGCGAAAGGACCCGGGCGCCGTTCGCGAACACCAACACCGTCCCGGCAGCGAAGTTTGGGAGGCGGCGATGTTCGTGGCGCTTCGTAACGGGCCGACGCCGCCAAATCAAAAGCGGAGCCAGGCCCTCCGCGGGTGGCGAGGGCCTTCAAGATCACTGCCACCCGCTCGAAAGCGGCGTGAGGGCTTCAAGACTCCCACGCCGGCGCGTGACGGCGCGCTCCTCTCGAAGCGGCGCAGACGAACAGCGTAATCACGCCGAGGACCCGGGCATCGCCGCGGAAGAAACCCAGCGCCACTCCGGGATTTAGAAGACATGCCCGCCGCCGAGGCGCTGGTGAAGATGGCACGCGACCGCTGGGTCGTGATAGAGCTCGCCGACATGGTCGGAAGTCGAAGCTGCCGCGATCCATGCGAGTTCCGCTGCCACCAACGCCAGCCAGAAGCCTGGCGCGGACGCGATTGCTCCTCGATTCTCCTCCCACTACGGGAAACTTCGGCGAATGGAGAGCCACTATCCAAGCCTTGTTGCGGTGGCCAACAAAGGCGAACCGAGTCCGGTGGAGCCCCGGGTCGACGCCCGACGGAGTCCCACGTTGATGGAAGGAGAGCGGCGGCGCCGCAACCACGGTGCACTCACCTCCTCCTCGCCTGCTACCGCGGACGCCAGCCCGTCGCGATGTTACGGGCGACGAAATCTCCGTAGCATCGTCTGACCCGTGGGCCCACTGTGACCAGCGCCAAGTTCTTCGGGAACGAGAACATGAAGACGCTCGAACCACTATCGAGCGCCGGCGCTGAGCGCGCCACCAATCAGACAAAGCGAGGGCCTGCTGTGAGCCACCCGGCACTGGGGAGCCCTAGAGGCCTACCTTACGAGATAGGCTGTCCGGCTTTTACCCATGAGTTGCGGCAGTTCCAGTGGCCCACTCACCACACCTTCAAACCCGACGTGGGCGAAAAGTACAGCGGCAAGACCCACCCGTCCGAGTTCCTCAGCATCTACACCATTGCGATGCAAGCTGCCGGAGCCCGCGACGATAAGGTGCTTGTGAATTACTTTCCATTGTCTCTTAAACCCAACGCCATGTCATGGTTGATGCACTTGCCGGTAGACTCTATTTCCTCCTGGTCGGATTTGTTCCATGAGTTCGTGGGCACCTTTATTGGAGGCCACCAAGCCCATGGCCAATCAAGCGACCTGCACGTCATTCCCTAGAAGGGAGAAGAGAGTCTCCGCAAGTATATACAGAGGTTCAGCCGGGAACAATACAATATCCCTGATGTTCACCCTGCCGCCATCATCAGCGCGTTCCATCAGAACGTGCGTAACCGCAAGATGCGCGAAGAGCTGGCAATGAACAAGGTGAAAGATGTAGCAGAACTCTATGTTCTTGCTGACAGATGTGCCCGGGCTGAAGAGGGAAGGAAGTACCCCGGTGAAGATGCCGGCGTGTAAACCGACTCCTCAGATGAGGATATTGCCGCCCCGGTGAAGAAAGGCCGGCGCCGCAACAGGAAGCGCAAAGGAAAAGCCGTGCTTGCCGTCGAGGGATCTGATGACGCCGGCTCCACCAAGAAAACCAAGGCAGATGACCCCGACAAGGAAGTTGCCGGATGTGTCGCCTGCCGGGCCTTGGCGGCTGCCGAGAAGCTAGGAAACTCCGACAAGCGATACTGCAAGATCCATCGCACCAAAGGCCATGCTCTCCAAGACCGCCGACTGGTTGAGCTCCTCGCCGAGAAGCGAGGGCTGAGTATGAGAGGCGGGACAAGGAGAAGGGCCCAGGATGGTCTTGAGGTCCGGCAAGAAGCGTGACGGCCAGCGGGCCGTCGCGGCAGAGATAAGCAACGGAGAGGCCCGCTGGGGCCGTGGCAGGGAAGCCAAAAGGCGGCGATCACGAAGAGGACAACGAATCCGGCGACCAAGAGTTTCAGAAAGCTACAGAGGCCATGTGCGTCGACGGCGGCGCCTCGCTGCATACTTCTCACCGCCGGCTTAAACAGTGGGCGCGAGAGATTACAGCAGCAGAGCCATCGTTTGACGCCCAAAGGCCACTGAAGTGGTCCAGCACACCTATCATTTTTTACACCGAGGACCACGCTGATCGCACTACTGCGGTCGGGTGCTTGCCATTGTTGGTTTCACCAACAATACACAACCTCAAAGTGACAAAGATGCTAGTTGATGGCGGGGCCGGTCTGAACTTAATCTCGCCTGCCGTGATTGAGAAACTGCAGATTCCTGATGGAGACCTCGAAGAGACGGGCACGTTTCAGGGGGTAAACCCGGGAAGAAGCCAACCCAAGGGAAAGGTCACGCTGCCCGTGACTTTTGGAAGTGACCTGAACTACAGGACAGAGAGGATCGTGTTTGATGTCGCCAAGATCCCCTTGCCCTACAACGGGATCCTTGGCCGCCCAGCGCTGGCCTAGTTCATGACAGCGTCGCACTACGCCTACAACACCCTGAAGATGCCAGGACCTGTGACGATCATCACCATCCCCTCCGATAAGAAAGATGCGCTGATTTGTGCTGACCAACTATACCAGCAAGTAGTTGCAGCAGCTGCCGCCACTAGAGCACTTGCTCCTGCCGCTGGGACCCCTTGAGGGAAGAAGAAGAAGAAGAACGGTGAGACCTCGGACACCCACTCCGGCAAGCGCACCTCTTTGGAGTTTAGCGCTGCCGTCGAGGACGTGCCAGAGAGCTCCGCCGGCGAAAACAAGAAGCCCAGGGCCATACCGCCGGGAACCAAAAAGGTTTCTGTCAATGAGGACGGCACGGGAGGAGCTTTTACCATAACCTCCACCCTTGACGACAAATAGGAAGACGCGCTCGTCACCTTCCTGCGGGCGAATGTCGATGTGTTTGCATGGCAAGCTTCCGACATCCCCGGTGTTCCCAGGGAGGTGATTGAGCACCACCTTGCTGTCTGCCCTCATGCGCGGCCCGTCAAGCAGAAGGTCAGAAAGCAAGATTTGGAACGACAAGAGTTCATCACAGAAGAGATCCGGAAACTGGAAGCAACAGGTTTGGTAAGAGGAGTGCTCCATCCAACGTGGTTGGCCAATCCGGTTGTGGTGCGCAAGGCAAATGGGAAGTGGAGACTGTGTATTGATTACACAGATATCAATAAGGCTTGCCCTAAAGACCCCTTCCCGTTCCCATGCATCGACCAGATTGTTGACTCCACGGCTGGGTGTGACCTGTTGTCATTCCTCGATGCCTACTCCGGCTACCACCAGATCTTCATGACAAGAGAAGACGAAGAGAAAACAGCATTCATCACCCCATGTGGTACGTATTGTTTCATGTGGATGCCTTTCAGGTTGAAGAGTGCTGGTTCGACGTTTGCAAGGGCGGTCCAGATTGGTTTTGAACCCCAGCTCCATAGAAATATGGAAGCTTATATGGATGACATAGTGGTCAAAACAAAGGATGTGGCAACCCTCATACCAGATTTGCAAGAAACATTTGCAAACCTGCGCAAGATCAATCTCAAGCTGAACCACGAGAAGTGCGTTTTGGCGTTCCATCCGCAAGCTTCTCGGTTTCTTGGTGTCCTGGCGTGGGATAGAGGCCAATCCGGACAAAATCAAAGCTATAGAGCAGATTGAAGCACCCAAGTGAATCAAGGATGTGCATCGGCTTCTTTGGTTGCGTCGCTGCCATGGGCGAGTTCATTTCAAGTTCGCTGAAGCGCCTTCTTCCCTTTTTCGAGATCTTGAAAAAGGCGGGCCCGATGGAGTGGACGCCAGAAGCCGAAGCAGCATTGCAAGGTTTGAAGAAGTACATCTCCTCTGCGCCAATACTAGTTGCGCCTAGGCCACAGGAGCCGTTGCTGCTATACCTAGCGGCAACGGACCAGGTGGTCAGTGCTGCACTGGTGGCGCAGAGAGAGGTTGACGACGAGGTGATGGCAGCGGCAGGGCCCGACACCACCAATGCAGAGATGACACAGCCAGTTGAAGTGCCGCCGAAGAAGAAAATGATGCAGCACCCGGTTTACTTTGTTAGTTCCCTCCTGCAGGGGGCTAGATCAAGGTACTCCGGCATGCAGAAACTGCTCTTCGGCCTTCTTATGGCCTCGAGGAAGCTGCGTCACTACTTCTAGGCACACAAGATCACTGTCGTCACACGCTTCCCTCTGCAACGGATATTGCACAATCCAGATGCAACGGGAAGAATTGTGGAATGGGCCTTTGGAGCTGTCCAGCTTTGGCCTCAAGTTTGAAAGTACTTCGACGATTCAGAGCCGAGTCCTAGCGGAGTTCATTGCAGAATGGACCGCAACACCTGACGAAGAAGCCCAAGAGACTGCTCTCCTCGGCAAAGAGGCAAGTTGCGATTGGATCATGTACTTTGATGGAGTTTTCTCCTTACAAGGCGCCGGGGCTGGCGTACTGCTTGTCGCGCCCACCGGAGAACACCTCAAGTACGTGATCCAGATGCACTTCCCCAGGGAGGTGTCAACAAACAATCTGACAGTCTGAAGGGCTGCTTGCCGGTCTTAGGATCGCGGCGGACCTCGGAATCAAGAAACTCATCGTCAGGGGAGACTCGCAGCTCGTCGTCAAGCAAGTCAACAAGGATTACTAGAGCCCGTTGATGAAGGCCTACGTCGATGAAGTGAGAAAGCTGGAAGAGCGTTTCGATGGTATATGAGCGAACACGTTCCCCGGCGGAGAAGCGATATCGCCGATTACTGTCAAAGAGCGCTGCCCTCAAGCTACACGTGGAACCGGTACCTTTGTGCTTCAGCTAACTCAGCCATCCGTTGATCCATCAACAGAGCAGAATAAGAGAAGGAAATCAGGGCCCGGCAAGTACCTTCCCGCCGAGCTCCCCGGAGCCGCCGGCAATGATGTTGCCAGGGATACTGAGCCTGCCACGGGACGACTGGCTCCGGTGGGGCGTCAAGCTCTTGCCGTCGAGACAACCGCTCCTATGGCGGAGGAAATGCCTTTAGTCCTCGTCGTCGAGCCCTGTGCTCCGGCAGGCACTGATACCGTCTGATTCCTCCAACAGGGAACTTCACGAGGAAGGAAGAAGCGGAAAAAAGTAGCCCGTCGCTCTATCATGTACCGGTTCGTCGATGGCGTCCTGCACAGAAAGAGGCGAACGGTGTGAAATTGAAGTGTATCCCTCGAGAGGAAGGACTGGTGCTGTTGGCAGATATACACGAAGGCGTATGTGGATCCCACGTTGGGTCAAGGGCCCTTGCCGGCAAGGCATTTCGGCAAGGCTTCTTCTGGCCCACCGCCCTCCAGGATGCGACGACACTAGTCACCAGGTGTGAAGCGTGTCAGTTCCATTCAAAGAAGCTTCATCAGCCAACTCAAGCCCTTCAAACCATTCCTCTCTCCTGGCCCTTCTTGGTCTGGGGGCTCGACATACTGGGCCCTTTCCCCGCTTATCGGGGCTTTGAGTACTTATGCGTTGCAATCGACAAGTTCACAAAGTGGCCGGAGGTGGAGGCGATGAGGAAGGTCATAGCTCGACCACCCGTCAAGTTCTTCAAGGGACTAGTGTGCCGTTTGGCGCATCCAACAGGGGTTATCACCGACAACGACACGCAGTTCACAAGCCGCACCTTCATGCAATATACCCAAGACCTCGGCAGCAAAGAAGTTTCGCTTCCGTTGCTCACCCGCCAAGTAATGGTCAAGCTGAGAGGAAAATGCTGAAATCTTGTGAGGCTTAAGGACCAAGACCTTTGACGGGCTGCACAAGAGTGGAAGGCGCTGGATTGATGAGTTGTTGGCGGTTCTTTGGTCGATCGAACGACGCCAAATCGAGCCACCGCCAGACACCTTTTGCCACGGTATACGGGGCGAAGCAGTTCTCCCCATCGAACTCATATCACGGGTCACCTCGAGTGCTCACTTATGACGAGCTTGAGCAAGAGCAAGCTGCGGCAAGATGACGCGATGCTCCTTGAGGAAGATCATCTTCGGGCGGCTGTGAGAGCAAAGACGCTACCAACAAGCCTTGCGCCGCTACCATAGCCGCAAGGTTCATGCCCGAAGCCTTGAGGAAGGCGACCTTGTCCTTCGGCGCGTTCAATCGGCCAAGAATTCCAACAAGTTGACGCCAAAGTGGGAAGGCCATTATCGGGTAATACGAGTCACCAGGCCCGGCACAGTCCGCCTAGAGACCGAAGATGCTGTTCCGGTGAGTAACTCCTGGAACATTGAGCATCTTCGCAAGTTTTACCCGTAAGGCGCGGCTTGCTGGGCCCCCGGGCAAGCCACCTTTTATACAAGCATTGCGGATGATGCATGTAACCCTTGGTACAAAGCCAGGCGCAGACCCTGAGCATAAATAAATGAAGCGCTGGCGCCCTAAGTTATAACATGCATGCTAGGTCGAGTCTCGTCCTTGGTTAGGGTTGATAGTGCTTAGCGGCGACTAACCCCTAGCTTAGAGGTCGAGTGCACGTCTCTTTGCCGTCCTTTTGTCTTCTTTGGTTCGCAGGACTCACAGATATCCTTGCCGGATCATTTGAGGGAAAAAAAGAAAAGAGGGACAGACCGACATCTAAACCCCGGCAAGCCAGTATTGCCGGGGGCTGCAAGTGCAAAGATTCACCCACAACAAACCAGAGTTGCCGGGGGGCTATAGCTTCAGATAAGTTCTTCATCCCTTATCATGCATTCCCTTATGGACTGAGGTATGTAAAACCTCGTTTTTTTCCCAAAGCTACCGTGCTCCCCTAAAGCCCTAGGCCCTAGGGCTCGTTCCTAGGGCCAGGTTTGGTCGTAGTCGCGGCAGCAAAAGGATGAAACGAGGAGCCTGAACCCACCTCATCCCTGCCTCCGCCAAAAGCGTGAGAAAGGTCGAGCGAAGTGGGAAGGCGGCAGAACTGTTGCCGGGCAAGGAAATGTTTATCTTGAGAATATCAAGGATTTACTCCTTGTCGTGGGTTCTACCCGCAAACAAATGACCCGGCAAGCATCCCTTTTTCATTAAAAACATTCCACTCAGGTACAACCCATGGGGAATGAAAAACATGAATGATGGGATTAAAAGTTTTAAATTTAGCCAAGGCCCAAAGGCTTACAAACTAAAAAGAGATAAGGTGCCCATAACCCCTTTCTTGTCCCTCTCCTCAGGAGGCAGGTCAAGGAGGCGAAAAGGGCAAAAGGGGCGCCTAGGCGAGCTACGAGTGGCAGGAGACACCAAGAGAACATCTCGGTGGCCGGCCGAAGGCTGGATGGTGATGGCGGCGCCGGAAGCAGAGCTCAAAGACGAGGCGGCAGGACGTCAGCACGCGTCGAAGGCGTCGGTGCCCGCGTACTCCGATTTGACGGCCTTGCCGCCCGCCCTCTTCCTCTTCCGCAGCCTCCCAACGCCAAATTACCAAGGAGACGACCCCAAGAAGTTCAGGAAGCCGGCGACACGGATGATGGGATCGCCGGTGCCGCACGGAGCGGCGCCCGACACCTAGTCGAAACCGTCATCCTGCCGCCTGCTACCATCGTCGTCGCTGCCGCTGTCCTCCTTGCCACTCCTGCCCGAGGAGGAGTCTTCGCTATCAGAAGAGCTCTCCACGCAGCACCTTGCCCGAGTCCCAAAGCACCCGAAGACCTTGACGGAGAGGAGGCCGCCCTCCATCAGCTTGAAATGGAGAGTGAGCCCCACCGTCAAGCGGTGGATGTGAGCGAACGTCTTCCATCCTCGACAAAGATACATCACGTGAGGGGCTGGGAAGTCGATGCGAACTCGCGTACCGCTCATCCAACAGCCCCTCATGTGCAGCCGCAATGACTCCGGCGGATCCAGCTCCATCTCGCTCGCGAATGGAGTCGGGAGAAAGGCGGCAGGCGAAGCGGCAGCGACTGACGAAAAAACTTCGCAAGGGTCATCCCCAACATGGCCCTCCATGGGGAGGAACTCTTGGCGGAGGCGAGACGGCGCGCCGCCCGTCCCTCCTCTTCCCCGGCGCCTCGGCCTCGCCCCTCACCTTCCCTCGCGTGCAGCTCTGCCACCGCAGTGCAGGAGAAGGAAGGCGCGTTGTCGGCAGCGACCCTCGCCGCCGCCACCGTTGAAGGGCCAGGATTCCCTCTCTCCATGGCGGATGGAGGGGGGAGCAGAAGCTGAAGGAAGGAGAAGATGGAAGAATGCGGGACGCCATCCCCCCCCCCCTCGCTCCTTATAAAGGAGCGGGGTGGGGGCTCGACCGCCCTGCTCAGCCAATCAAGACACAGAAGGCGCAGGGAACTGGGACCAACCCGCCGCCCCAGCCTGCGACGGCCCGGTTTTCCGCCTCCACTGTTCGCCACCCCAAGCGCATGAGAACCGCGTGGCAGGCATGCGGGACCAAGGCGGTGGGTGAGGCGACCTCTCCCCACCCCGTGATTGTGGGGAGTGGACGCCTTGAAGACCATGCCTCGGCCCCGTTTAGTAAATGGGCCGCGCCTCCACGCCTCCCTCTGTTTATGGGGAAGGCGCGAACCGCCCCCTTTACTACGACGTGACGCATGCGCGTAGAGCTCAGCCCCACGCATGCCGCCCACGTCACGCACGCCTCCCCACGCCAAGCCACGCATGGGAGGCATGGGAAGCGCAGGGCACGAAGAAACTTACCGCGGTAAAAACCACCCCGCCTGCCCGCGCACCGTTTTTTTGGGCCTCGCCCAATGACGCGATTGCGTTTACGTGTGGCCCAGACCCGGGGGCTCCTGTCGGTGTACAAAAAGAGGGGTACACTTTTTGTACCCCTAGAACTGCTGCAGGCGATCGAGCCACGGGCACCACCGCACTGAGCAAGGCAAGGGAGGTGAGCCAAGGTAGGGACGAAGCTCGAAAGGAGCAGAACGACGCCAAGACCAAGACCACAAAGAGCAAAGGGGACAAAGCGGACTCCCCCGGCAAGACCCTTGCCGGGGGGCGGTTTTAGCAAACCCGGCAAGACCCTTGCCGTGGCAGCTAAATCCCACACTGCGGAGTGAATCACCCTTGAGTCCACTGCCCCCATGGGGCAAGGATTCGAGACATCCCGTGGTGGCATGCAGATCTTTGTGAAGACATTCAAGATCAGATACACACTATAGAAGATGGCGACCCTTGGCGGGATCCCAGCCAAGGAGGACCACAAGGCCCCGGCAAGAGCCTTGCCGGGATGACAAAGAAGCGCCACGACAAGACCCTTGCCGGGGCTATGGCGAGGCCCTTGCCAAGGACACCCGTAGGGCCACCATCAGGCCCACGCCAATTCCAACCTCCACCACCGTTCGCATGCAGCTGCTGACCCAACCAGTTGGGCGGGTACCTGCGTGGCGGCAGGCGGATCTTCGTGGAGACCCACCGCTGCGCCACCTCACCGCCCGCACGCCTACATGGCACCCGGGCACCTGGCCGGCAGCGTGTCAATCATCTGAAAGGGAGCGGCGACGGACGAGACAGGGCTCTCCCCTGTCCCCGATAAAGCAAGGACACCTAAGCAAGACACATTAAAGGCGCCTTGTCATGTAATGCGAGGGATAAACTAGCATCACTGTAACCTTTCCACCTCCTGTGTGCCACTGTGGCAACCCCTTTCCCTATAAAAGGAGGCCCAAGGCGACTAGGAAGAGGATTCGGCTTTTTGGAGCTCCTCACGCCCCATGGCTAGTTCAAGAACACAGATAAACAAACCACCAAAGCAGGAGTAGGGTTTTACGCATCCTCGCGGCCCGAACCTGGATAAAGAAACCGTGTGCTATCTGTTTGATCCGCTCTTCTCACGACCCCGCGCCCCGCAACCGTAGTAGGGATTCTTGTGATCCCATAGGTGTCGTCCTCACACCGACACGGAGTATATCCCCGACATTAACCCCCAGTTTAGCTTGGATTTATCCATGGTAAACTTATCCTGGAAAACAAGACCATCTTTGATAGATTATACGCCAGATCGAAGGTCCTTCTGAGCCGGCACTTGATCATCATTATGTCTTTGTCATTTCCTTGTTGATATATACATGTCCATGATCTCATAGCAAATCTTCCTTAGCAGATATGTGTCAACTTTGTCAATGCAAAAAATCCAGATAATTGTTTTTGAAAAATCCGGGTCAACAGGCCAGCTTCAGAGTCAATTTGCTGACATTGGTCTCTTGTAGAGAAATATTGTAAGAAATAATCCACTTGAGTCGGCTTCCAAAGCGCCGGCTTGAAAAATATTGGTCTTGAAATACTCATCTGATTTTCAGCCGGCTTGAGGATGTAGAACTTGTCGGTTTATCCTTGCCACAATTGCCGGTTTGTAAATATTGATAGCACCGGGTCATAATTATTGCTAATCATCAAGCTTGAGAATGTACCTCTTATATGCATATCACTTGTAGCCCCCAAGTCTTAAGAAGGGAGCATAGTAACGACTTAAGACTTGCTTCAATATAAATGTTGCATCCTTGAAGAAATCCAGGTTGTTCATCTCAATCACTAGTCAAACTGAATATTCCACATATGTAGCCCCCAAGTGCCTGGTTGTCATGCTTGCAGCAACCTGGGACTTGTAATTACCTTATGCTCATAAAAACTTCAACCAGTGTAGCCCCCAAGGGCCGGCTTAGTAAGATAATACTGAGCTAAGACTTTATATATACTTCATTGAAAATAACATCATATGATGTAGCTTCCATCGTAGGGCTTGAACCCACGTCCACAAGGGTAAGAGCCCCGTGCTTTACCAACTTAGCAATGGACTCTTCAATATAATGGATTTATCTTGTGTACTTTGAATTATTGACAGGAGCAATTAGTAGCCCCCAAGGGCCGGCTCATTATGATGTGATGAGTCGGGTCTTCAATAAGGCGAGTAAAAAATGACTTTGCATTAGCCCCCAAGTGTCATGGTGCATGCTTGCAGCAACATGGGACTTCCATATTTGATGTAATATCAATATGAATAATGTAGCCCCCAAGTGCTGGGTCATAAGCCTGCAACGACTCGGGACTATTCCTTCCATTGTAGAATAAATCATATCCATTGATAAAATAATAGCCATTGCGCTGAAGCGACTTCGAAAACCTCAATCATAATACTGGTTATTGATAACCATAATAAAAATCCAGCCATGTTGGCTATTAAAGATTTGAATAATATAACGCCAGGTTGTTGGGTGGAGGAGTTACCCTCAGTGTTATGGAGTATCAATACTACCCCAACAGATCCACGGGTTACACGCCTTTCTTCATGGTTTCCAGAGCGGAGGCGGTTCTCCCTAGTGACATCTGTCACGACTCTCCCCGTGTGGCGTCTTATGTTGAAGCTGACAATGAAAAAGCACGTCAGGATGCACTTGACCTGTTAGATGAGGAGCGTGACCTTGCGGCGGCTCGTTCAGCGATTTACCAACAAGATCTGCGCCGTTATAACAGCCGCTGGGTTAAGACCAGAACCTTTCAAGAAGGTGACTTGGTGCTCCGGCTTATCCAGGATCAGACGGATATGCACAAGCTATCCCCACCTTGGGAAGGGCCCTTCGTGGTCAGCAAAAAACTGAATAATGGGCCATACTATCTTATCGATGTTCGAGACCACAAGGACTCACGCACGTCGCAGGAGGAGACCCGCCGGCCGTGGAATCTTTCTCATCGTCGGCCTTATTACACCTGAGCTAGTGGCTCTTGAGAACTACATATTTATATCAGTGTATATACTATGAGAAATATAATAAAATCATCACCCCTGATAATTCAGGGCCTCTGTTGTCTTCAAATCTCAGAATCTGAGTCTTTATTGTCATGTCATATGATTGCTTCCGCGGCTTGACGCTCGGTTTACCAGGGCCAAAGAGAGTTTTGTTGCACAGCACGACTCAAACGTAGGTACCCAGCGAGCACAGCTCACAAATATGTCACTTGGGGGCTTCCTGTTCAAACATAGGTGTATTCACCAAAGAGAACATAGCGTTACTACCCTCTTGACTGGGTTATCTTGTTCAAACATAGGTGTATTCACCAAAGAAGACATAACCCTTCTGGGTTATCCTGCCTGTATGCCAGATGCTTCTCCATCAGGTAATCCTGATTGACCCGCCGAACTCTTAACAGTCAATCTTTTAAACAAGACCCTGAACTCGTTAAGGTTAAAATGCCGGTTTGTCATGTGAGAGCACGGCTTACGGATAGCGAGGATGAATCCAGGCTATTAAGCCGTCTTCATTGAAACTTGGTTAAACCTTCCTGTTTGCATGATGCTACTCCGACCTCGTGTACTCTCGACAAGTCAATCTTTAAACAAGGCCCTGAACTTATCCAGGTTAAAACATCGATTTGGTCATGTGAGAGCCGGCTTACGAAAAGCGAGGATACTTCAATGGCTATCATGCTAGTTTCATTGAAGTTTTATGTTGAGATTTGGTTTTGGAGATTTATAATAGCCTCGTTTTTTATGGGTTTTATTTACCTTGGATTTATATCACTCCTTTTTATCATCATATGGTTTTCACAAATCGGGCCAAGCAGCCCTGTCTGTCTCATATTTGAGCATCTTTGAGTTTTTTATAACCCGCCATGATGGCAGACTATAAGTCGCCGGTATATGATGATATTAAATACTTGGAAGCATTGTATTCTAAATCTTGGGATATTACGCCTTGTTGTATAAGGTGTTGTAAGCCGGCAGTATATGACAATTAAACAGGGCATTATGTGTTCAATCTTTGGGTTGTCACCCTTATTGCACTTGTATGATAAGCCGACAGTGTGATCATATACCACAGGTATGATATTTCATTAACAATTGTATAAAGATTGCGGTTCTACCGGCCCTGGTTATGGACTATTCATCCCCGGTGGTTTAATACAGGGTATGTGACCCACCCTGCGGTATACCGCCAGGGCACTTGTGATCTGTTTGTGTGCAAGGGTATTGCTAAATCTGACCCGCATAAATCGAAGCTATCATAAGCATAAAGTGGTAGTTTTTCAACTGGCGGATTAGCAGTTTGCGCAAAACAAAACGTGCACGATGGCACGACAAATCAAAGTTTCACTAGCCTAATATATGACTCAGTGAGCCAAAAAGATCACGTGTTTTTCAGAAGATCAAATATTTGAACCGCCCAGCGGATCAATCATCTTGGCCTTGACCAATCAATGCCACACAAGGCTTTGAAGCTTCTGGATCATCCTTCTCCGGTTCTTCATCCTCCTCCGTCGTCTGGAAGTTTGGTGATGACCAATCAATGCCACACAAGGCTTGGAATTCAGCTTCGTCATCTATAAGGTCGGAGGGATCAACTTTAGGGGCAAAAGTATGCCTACGGGTTGGGGGGGTCAGATCCATCACTTTATAAGCCGACGTGGGCATCTACTGATTCTCCATATCATAAGCCGATTGATATCTTGAAAGATCCGTTTCATCAGCAATTAGACTGGCTAGGGGACGTATTTCCTTCATGCAGGAAGAGAAGTCTTTCTTATCAAAGGGAGTGTCGTCTTCTTTCAAACTTGGATACCCAATCGCTTGTTCTGCCGGGTCTAGCTCTGCTTGCCATGCCTTGGCCTGGCTTAAAGCTGTCACGGCACCGGCTCTTACAGATGACCGCTTCATCTCTTCAACACTAGCAGGCAGAACAGAAAGTTTTTTCAAGACATCACTCAGGAGAGTAGGTGCTTGATTAGTTGGAGAAATCATGGCCAGCGCATGCTGAGTTCCAGTATATAGCTGTTCAACAAGTGTATATATGGCCTTGAGCTTCACAAGCATTTCTTGACCAAGATTGCTACTCCTGGGACCTGTGTAATAATTATGGATTGGTCAGAGACAGTTTGCAACATTAAAGATAAGATTTAATTTTGATACTGACAAAGTTACTCACGAAAGATAGCAGAAACCATCTGGGATATACGGTCTTTTAAGCCGGTAATCTCAGTGGTCACCTCTTGAAGAGCAGCTTCCGCTTTTTCAGCCTGCTGCGTCAGAGCAGTTTTCTCTTCAGCATCAAAACTGGTCTTCAGTTTGTCCGTTTCAGCCAAGCTAAATTGGAATTTTGATTCGGCTTTCCGAGTCTCAGATTCTTGATTCTCCAGCCGGGTCTTTGCATCAGTCAATTGCGATTGAAGTTGAGCAGTGGCATCCTGTACAAGCACAAATTTGCAAGCACATTCATATCCTGTTACAGGAAGATAAGTCCCAAGCCTTTTGCAAAGCAACAACACTTGGCACTTGGGGGCTAATGCCTACCGAAAAATTCTTTATACAACGGAATAAGTTCCAAGCACTTTGCAAGCAAGAGTACTTGGCACTTGGGGGCTAATGCATATTTCTTGCATTTCCTTACTACTTTATGATGACCCCGTTGTGCCGTAAACAACCACAGCTGGTTCATGGGGGCTACACAAGTAAGCTTTCATTTATAAACAATGGTGACAATACCCGTTCATTCATGCTGATTAAACCGGCCCTTGGGGGCTATGGATGCAATATTAATTGTTAAAAACCCGGTTTAACTCTAACGGTGAAAACCGGCCTTTGAAGGATTCTACCAAAGATGCTTTTTATATTTATGGCCATTCTAAGTCTACAGCATATTCAATCTTATCATACACAGTAGACTTGGGGGCTGACAGGATATGCATAATGTATCAAGCCGGAGTTCATACCTCATATTTCTGATGCATCTGTTTCACCATATCAATTTCAAGATTGTGGCTGGTACGCACTTGGTTAAGATAACCAGAGAGTACTTCACTGATGTTTAGCTGAGAATAATTGGCAATGTCAAATCTCACTTTCCGCCTTTCAACGAACTCCTCTTTGGCGGAGTGCTTGGACAAGACAGTAGGTTGTCCTGGTTCTTTGAAGCCGGTGCCAGTGATCACAACATCGTCGGCATGTGTTTCTGACGGTTTAATTGGGCTTGATGATTCAGCGTTCAAAGGATTGAGGTTTTTATGGTCACTGGATAGGTCAGGAATTTCTGGTGGAACATCATGGACATGCTCTTTGGGTTGTAGCACGGAGGTGTCAGATGCTGGAATTTGTTGTTCTGGTTCATGGACTTTGGGGTCTTCAGCCGGCTTGATCACCTTTGCCTTTTTGCTAGGCTTTGCTTGTCCACTGCATGGGTTATGAGAAGTCAGTACAAGTATAAGAGCATAACGAGGTAGAGAATAAAAGTAATTGTTGTTACCCAGGGGCAGTTTTGAAAACCACTTGCTGGGTGTGTGATGAGTCGCCAGAAGAAGAGCGAGAAGCCTCCTGATAGTTTGAATCGGAAGAATTAAGTGGCTGACGAATGGGACCCGCCAGTGGATAAAAAGATTTTAAATTTGGAAGGACCTCGTTTCGACGTGTCCGCGGAGCTGGAGTATTTGGTAAGCCGGAGGATAACTCTTCACCTCCATTGGTCCGAGTTTGTCACCGGTTCTCATGTTGTTGTTTCTTCGAAAGAAAGGGAGGATCCAAATGAGCTAAGGGGTGTGAAAAGCTTACTTTTCGGGTTACCCGTCAAATTTTCTGTCTTGGCAAAGGCGTTGAGTCGGAGGAAATAATAGTTACCTCTTCTTCGACAGCTTGACTGGCCCCTGTGTCATCCTGATGATAATCAGTGTCAATAAGATAGTTGAAAAAGGAGCCAAGGGAATCAAGGGCTACCTCCGACTCAGAACTGTCGTCCAGTTCAAGCATCTCGAAAGTAGTTAATTTCTTCTTATTCTTCTTGGCGGCTTTCTTGACGGCTTTCGTTTTGGCCCTGGCTTTCTTGGCAGCTTCTGGTCATACTCCTTGTTCCAAAAATCAGATTCAGCCTATGAAAATCGTCAAAGTTGAGTTACTAGAACATTTGACTGATAAGGTGAAGTAAGTGATTTAGAGACTCACATATGGTGGCGGGTTAAGTTTGCAAAAAGGATTCAGCCCCACTTTGCTGCAGCTTCCCAGGCTCTGGTTCAGAAGGGTCTTGTCATTTCATTGGCTGCATCATCAGTGAGGCACATGGAGTTGTGGCGCAGTGGATCTTTTGCACCGGCCGTGTAAGTGCACATTAAGCCAGATCGGCGGCTCATGGGTATGATTCGCCAAGAAACCTGGCACCGAACCAAGTCAATACCGGTTAACCCATTTCCCTGCAGGGCCTTGACCTTTGCAATAGTGGGAGCAAGCTTTGCACGTTCAGCAGTGGTAAGCTTTTCGGGAAGAGGATGCTTTGGGTCGAGCAGCTGGACACGATAACCCGACAGTGGATTTTCATCAGCCAGAGAAGTATCTTTACAATAGAACCGTGTTTGGTTCCAATCTTTGGGGTGACTCGGCAGGCGAGCATAGGGGAAGACATCATCTCTTCTTCGTTGAATGGAGACTCCGCCAAGTTCTAAGCTGGGTCCGTTAGTAAACTTGTTTTGCTGGTTCAGATAAAAATATTCCCTGAAGAGTTCAACATTGGGTTATTCTTGAAGGTACACTTCACAGAAAACTTGAAAATTGCAGATGTTTGACACGGAATTGGGTCCGATGTCTTAAGGATGGAGTTGAAAGAAGTGCAGAATGTCTCGGAAAAATTTGGAACCGGGCGGTGAGAAGCCCTGATTCACGTGATCAGTAAAAACAATGACCTCACCATCCTTTGGCTGAGGTCTTTCTTCGCCTGGTTTGGGGACGCACCAATGCATGCCATTTTTTGCTGGTAAATAGCCGATTTTGACAAAATCTTTGAGTGTGTCTTCGTTAACAATGGAGGGAACCCAATTACATGAAGTGACTGTCTTCGGCATTGTGAAGGAAGAAGCCTAAAAGAAAGAAAATATGTCGGTTTAAGTTTATTCCCTAAGCCGGAGGTAAACGCTGCAGTATATATATTCAGATTAGCGGCTTAAATGGGGCCTAATGACATATGACTAGGTATAACTGGTGATGTAAGCCACCATGACCATAATGGTATTTAAGATCTATCAAGAGTGAAATCTGCTAAGTGTTTGATAACAGGTTTTACAGACTGGAGCAGCTAATTTGGATCTAATGTTGTGTGAAAAAATAAAATAAATCAAAGCCTAGATATCGCAGTAGCGGAGGAACTAGCATATTGGCAAGATTTCTGCATCTAGGAAGTGTATTCAGTGATTAAGAGAAGGTACAGAAACAGTTTCCGCATATTGCAAAGGTTATTTTTGGATTCAAGAAAGGATCAAACCCTAATGGAGATCTACAACGACGAACTCTGAAGAACAACGACGAACTCTGAAGAACTTCAGAAAACCCTAATGGAGATCTACAACGGAGAAAGGAGAGGTACTTACTGGATCCACTGAGCAATGGAGAGGTGCCGCAGTTTCTCTAGTCTCGTTCAGGTCGATGCAGCGGCCTGGGTTGAGGAAGCTGACGAGCTCGGCGGCGGCGGTGCTCAGGCGTGCAGATGCGTTGCGAAGAGAGAGGTTGAAGACGAGAAGGAAAAGGGGGAAAATGAAAAGGCTGCCCGACCCTATTTATAAGGAAAGGGGTAACAGGCGGGTGCGAAAATCGAGGAGGCCAAAAAATGATTATCCAGCCGTTCGGATGCCTCGATCTTTGGGATGGTTATTAGAGATAAAGGATCTATTAAGATATGTTGGATATTGTGCAAAATTAATGATAAATGATGTCATGGCAGGTTTCCGTAATTCCAGGAGATGACGTCATGGCGGGCTACAATATCTTGCAACAACAAATGAAGAATGGTTTTTTCTAAGTGTTGAAGATTGACATGAACAAGTTAAAATCAACCTGGGCCAAATGTTGGGGATATAACTATTGGGTATGACCCGCCCAGAAGGGGCCGGGTTATACCAATGGCGATTCATCAAGACAAAGCCCCTGAAGATGTTGAAGATGGCGGTTCATGAAACAGACTTATTAAAGGGCCCAAAGCCCAAAGGCGGCTTAAAGCCCATAAGTGTAAACCGCGATATATGTATAACTTGTATTGTAAGGCAAGTGTAATTAGTCACCAGGCCGGACACGTTGTTTATGAGCCGGCCGGGACTCTGTAAGCCGCTGGGCATCAACCTGTGTATATAAAGGGACGACCCGACGGCGGCTTAGGGCAAGAAACAACAGATCGAAAGCTAGGTCAAGCGTATTCGCTCCCTGGTAATCGAGACATAAGCAATACCACCTCAAACTGGATTAGGCCTTTACCTTCACCGCAAAGGGCCGAACCAGTATAAACTCCTTGTGTCCTTTGTCCCGTTTAACCCCTTTAAGCTAACCCTGTTGCGATGGCTCCACGACTAAGCCCTTCTGCTAGGACATCTGCCATGACAATTCCACGATAGTTAGTACCAAAAAATGATATAAGATGATTATAAAACATCCAAGATTGATAATATAACACCATGGAAGAAGAAAAAATTTAGATACGTTGAGACGTATCAGAAGCGACTGGAGGATTCTATCAATGACCGAGTCATCTGGAAGATTAACTCCCAGCTGAGACAAGGGGTTGTGCAACCCAGACATTTTGAGTATATGCTCGCTGACAGAACTATTTTCCTCCATCATACAACTATAGAGCTTGTCGGAGACTTCATATCTCTCGACCCGGGCATGAGCTTGGAAAACCATTTTCAGCTCTTGGAGCATCTCATATGTTCTGTGTTGCTCAAAACGCTTTTGGAGCCCCGATTCTAAGCTGTAAAGCATGTCGCACTGAACCAGGGAGTAATCCTCACTACACGACTGTCAGGCGTTCATAACGTCTTGAGTTGCTGGGAAAATGGGTGCGTCATCTAGCGATGCTTCAAGGACATATGCTTTCTTGGAAGCTATGAGGATGATCCTCAAGTTACGAACCCAGTCCGTTTAGTTGCTTCCATCGTCTTTCAGCTTGGTTTTCTCTAGGAATGCGTTGAAGTTGAGGGCAACATTAGCGTGGGCCATTGGATCTACAAGATAGATTGTAAAGACAATTTTTTGACTAAGTTCATGATAATTAAGTTCATATAGTCAAATTATTTAATGAACTCCCACTCAGATAGACATCCCTCTGGTCATCTAAGTGATACATGATCCAAATCAACTGGGCCGTGTCTGATCATCACGTGAGACGGACTAGTCATCAATGGTGAACATCTCCATGTTGATCGCATCTACAATATGACTCATGTTCGACCTTTCGGTCTCTCGTGTTCCAAGGCCATGTCTGTACATGGTAGGCTCGTCAAGTCAACCTAAGTGTTTGGCATGTGTAAATCTGGCTTACACCCGTTGTATGCGAACATTAGAATCTATCACACCCGATCATCACGTGGTGCTTCAAAACAACAAATCTTCGCAATGGTGCACACTTTAGGGGGAACACATTTCTTGATATTTTAGTGAGGGATCATCTTATTTATGCTACCGTCATTCTAAGCAAATAAGATGTAAACATGATAAACATCACATGCAAATCATAAAGTGACATGATATGGCCAATATCATCTTGCGCCATTGATCCCCATCTTTGAGGCGCGGCATGATCACCATCGTCACCGGCATGACACCATGATCTCCATCATCATGTCTTCATGAACTTGTCTCGCCAACTATTACTTCTATTACTATGGCTAATGGTTAGCAATAAAGTAAAGTAACTACATGGCGTTTATATTGACTTGCAGGTCATACAATAAATTAAGACAAATCCTATGGCTCCTGCCGGTTGTCATACTCATCGACATGCAAGTCTGATTCCTATTACAAGAACATGATCAATCTCATACATCACATATATAATTCATCACATCCTTTTGTCCATATCACATCACATAACATACCCTGCAAAAACAAGTTAGACGTCCTCTAATTGTTGTTGCATGTTTTACGTGGCTGCTATGGGTTTCTAGCAAGAACGTTTCTTACCTACGCAAAAGCCACAACGGTGATATGCCAATTGTTATTTACCCTTCATAAGGACCCTCTTCATCGAATCCGATCTGACTAAAGTGGGAGAGACAGACACCCGCTAGCCACCTTAGCAACAAGTGCATGTCAGTCGGTGGAACCTGTCTCACGTAAGCGTACGTGTAAGGTCGGTCCGGGATGCTTCATCCCACAATGCCGCCGAATCAAGATAGGACTAGTAACGGCAAGCAAATTGACCAAATCATCGCCCACAACTACTTGTGTTCTACTCGTGCATAGAATCTACGCATAGACCTATGGGTAACATAGTAATAATTCAAAATTTTCCTACGTGTCACTAAGATCAATCTAGGAGATGCTAGCAACGAGAGAGAGAGAGAGAGAGAGAGAATGTATCTTCATACCCTTGAAGATCGCTAAGCGGAAGCGTTAGAAGAACGCGGTTGATGGAGTCGTACTCGCGGCGATTCAAATCGCGGAAGATCCGATCCAACCGCTGAACGGATGGCGCCTCCGCATTCAACACACGCACAACCCGGAGACGTCTCCTCCTTCTTGATCCAGCAAGGGGAGAGGAGAAGTTGAGGGAGAACTCCGGCAGCACGACGGCGTGGTGGTGGAGCTCAGGTACTCGGCGAGCTCGCTAAGCACTACCGAGGAGGTGGAGGAGTTGGAGGGGGAAGGGCTGCGCCAGGGGAAGGGTACGGCTGCCCTCCCACCCCCTCACTATATATAGGGGGAAGGGGAGAGAGGGCCGGCCCCCTAGATCCATCTAGATGGGGGCGGCCAGGGGAAAAATTGCCCCCCAAGCAGGTGAGAGGCGCCCCCACCCCCTAGGGTTTCCAACCCTAGGTGCCTTGGGCCCTTGGGTGGGTGCACCAGCCCACTAAGGGGCTGGTCCCCACCCATATTCAGCCCACTAAGCCCTCCGGGGTAGGTGGCCCTACCCGGTGGACCCCCGGACACCTTCCAGTGGTCCCGGTACAATACCGATAACCCCCAAAACTTTCCGACGACTGAAACTGGACTTCCCATATATAAATCTTTACCTCCGGACCATTCTGGAACTCCTCGCAACGACCGGGATCTCATGCGGGACTCCGAACAACCTACGTTAACCACATACAATTTCCCATTACAACTCTCTAGCGTCACCGAACCTTAAGTGTGTAGACCCTACGGGTTCACTACAAGAAATATGTGAACTAGTGACCTTCTGTCAGTGACCCTGGAAGAATTGGTCATAGATCTATGACCATTTCAGACCAATTGGTCAAAAGCTGTTCGGGGGCTCCAAACCCTAAACACGAAATGGTCATAAAGCAGATAGCACTGGTCCACTGCCTTATTTCTAGCTGATCACGACCAATATAGATGGTCATAACCTTGTAAATTGTGGTGGGTTGCTATGACTAGGCGCCACCTCATCGCTTTGCCTATGTGTCATGTCCATGTGGCAATTTTTGCCCCAGGTTGTGAAGCAACCTATATTTCTGTCATTCCCAAAATTCCCAAATAAATCTCATAAATTCTTTGCGTCATATCTTCGTCAAATATGTAAAGAATCTTCCTTGCCTAGTTCAAAATTTATTCAACAATATTCATTTTCCTATTCTGTTCAGAACAACAGTTTGTGAAGGAAGTACCACTTTGGCATGTCCAAATAGTATCCATTTTCTAGGGTGCTTTCCTATGCCCAAATAACCATCCTCCACCAAATGCCAGCTCAATCCATTCATTATTTTGAGCCCAGCTTCAACATTCGTATTTATGTCCAGTGTGGTACTTTGCAAAGCAAGTACCACCTAGGCTCCTCCTTTTGAGCTAAAAATTTGTGAAGATGGTCTTCTTAGTAACTGATCATCCTCAGCCAAAACTCACGCCCATTAGCCATGTACATTTATCGTACCGCTAATCAAACACTTGGCTGCTAATTCATGTTTGAGCATCGATCGGTCTCCTCGTGAGAATCTTCTGTTGTTATTTTCTTCCTAGCACCTACCTGGGGAGTGCCCAGCCCAGTAGACATGCCTAGGCCGCCCAGAACACATGGCAACGCCACGGTCACGCGGTGACCACGCGGCGGGCATGCGAGTACACACGCTCTAGAGTTGGGGCCCTCGGCCACCGCCCAAACCTCGACGTATCGCCACCAAACCATGTATTTATGATTAAATAGGTCCTTATGTAACTAGAAATGATTTTTTAAAAAAATAAACAACACACTATGAGGCAGCTGCAGTTCAAATTTGACCCGCTTCCAACTGAATCGGCGGAAATTTGTCTTTTTCACGAGAGGTGGATCAAAACTTTTTACACCCAACCATTTTGTCAATTGTGCATTAAATATGTCCTAGTATTTTAGAAAATTTATTTGGTCCAATTTTGCAACAATTATTTGGGAGGTCCTTCACAAAAAACCTCCCTTTGGGCACTCAAAAAATGGAAAATGGTTTTTTTATCCAAAGAAAATGAAAACTTCCTTAGGCAACATTGTTTGCCATTCCAGTATGCACCCTTGTGCACAATATGAGATCATCTGAACAAACTATGCCATGAATGTGGCCATAAGATTGATCATTTGGCTTGAAAGCCATTGATCTCCACACGTGATAGCTCGTTTCTGAGAACACTTTTTAAAAATAAATTGCCGTATTACAAGTTTGTTATTTTTCCTGGGAACTTGGCCACATATAATGACACAATGCGAAGGTTTCCCAATTTTTTGATTTTTTTTGAATTTTTTATGCCTGTTTCAAAATGCGGTCAAAACGGGGGGAATGACCGTTCCTACCTAGTGGTTGAATCTTGGAATTTTTTTGTTGTTTCTCTGATTAATTAGATACTTATGTACCTAGAAATGATTTTTGGAAAAAATAAAGAGCAAACTACAAGGTAGCTACAGTTCAAATTTGACCCGCTTCCAACGAAATCGGCGGAAATTTGTCTTTTCCACGAGAGGTGGATCAAAACTTTTTACACCCAATAATTTGGTCAATTGTGCATTAAATATGGCCTAGTATTTTATAAAAATGATTTGGTCCAATTTTGCAACAATTATTTGGTAGGTTCTTCACAAAAAAACCTCATTTGGGGCACTTGAAAAATGGAAAATGGCTTTTTCGTCCAAAGAAAATGAAAACTCCCTTAGGCAACATTGTTTGGAATTCCATGATGCACCCTTGTGCACAATATGAGATCATTTGAACAAACTATCCCATGAATGTGGCCGTAAGATTGATCATTTGGCTTGAAAGGCATGAATCTTCACGCATGATAGCTCATTTCTGAGAACACTTTTTTAAAATAATTGTCGTATTACAAGTTTATTATTTTTTCTGAAAACTTGGTCACATATGATGACACAATGTGAAGGTTTTCCAATTTTTTGATTTTATTTGAGTTTTTTATGCCCGTTTCAAAATGCGGTCAAAACGGCGGGCTTGACCGTTCCTAGCTAGTTGTTGAATCTTGGAAACCTTTTGATGTCTCTGATTAAATAGATGGTTATGTACCTAGAAATGATTTTTGGAAAAAATGAAGAGCAAACTATGAGGCAGCTACAGTTCAAATTTGACCCGCTTCGGTGAGCAAGTGGAAATTTGTCCTTTTCACGAGAGGTGGATCAAAGCTTTTGACACCCAACCATTTGGTCAACTGTGCATTAAACATGGCCTAGTATTTTATAAAATTGATTTGATCCATTTTTACAACAATTATTTGGTAGGTCCTTAAAAAAACCTCATTTCGGGCACTCCAAAAATGATTAAAAATAGCTAGAAAGATAAAAAATGCATGCAAATTTGTGATCATCCATAAAATGTGGTCTAAATTGAGTGATAAATCTAGTTGTGCCATTTTGGAAAATATTTTTGATAGCTGCTTCACAAAAACTCCTAGTTTTAGTACTTAAAAACTATTTCAAATCATAAAATTTCTGAACCAATCAGGGCTCTTCCCACGGATCACTCCAATGTAGCCGATCTGAACCGTCCAGATCCCACGGATCCAACGGCTCTCACTCACCTCTCGTGTCTCTCCCCCACCCCAAACCCTAGCAGCCCTCACTCCATCCAGATCTCTCTCCCCCTCTCCCCGAGAACCCACCCGCCGCCGCCTGTCTCCTCCCTCGCCGCCACTGCTGCCACCTCTTTCCCGTCCCCGGCCTCCTTCCGCAACGCCCCCATCGATCCCGATCCCCTCTCCTCCTCCCTCGTCCTCATCTCCTCGCCCCCACCGCTCCCACCCACCGAACAGATCCTGATCACTTCCAGATCGAGAGAGAGTGAGAGCTCGCCTCCTCCCTTCTAGATCACCGCCGCCACCTACCTCTGGTGGAGCTCGCCGCCGTCCATGGCCTGCCCCAGGCCCGAGGTCCTTCGCTCCTCTAGATCCGGCCTCCTCCTCGGTCCTGCCCGACTCGTTCGACTGGCTCGACGCGCCCACGCCCAAGAACGCCGCCACCATCGGCGGCCTCGTCTCCGACCTGCGCTCCTACATCTCCCAGGGTGCGTGTCTGCGACCACTACCCTCACCCTCATCGTCGACGACCCCCCGCCGCCTCCGCACACCACCGTGCCCTCCCCTCACCCTGGCCCCAGGTCGGGCAGTGCGAGGCGACGCTCCAGACCCGCGAGGGCCGCAGCCTTGCCATGGTGCGCTCCTTCCTCCCTCTCCTCCCAGACCCGCTTGGATCCGCATGACCCACCCTCACCGCACCTCGTCTCCTCTCTCTGCCTCTCAGATCCACCACGGCAAGGTCACCATGGACCTCGACCTCCACGGACGGCAGCCAGATCGAGCGGAGCTTCCCTTCCTTTGCCCAACGGGACAAGGACAAGGACAAGCAGCAGTATCATCGCATCATCAAGGTTCAATTTCATCTTCTTCCCTCTGTTTATTTTCTACAATCCCAAGCCATTGCTGCAATCCCTCCCTCCCTCCCTCGATTGGATTGGCTTCTTCGATCTGGGCTGGTGGCTGATTGTGGTTGGGTTCGTTCGTGGGCAGGGACCAAGGTCGGGTACAAGCCTGATGTGGTCGTTGGAGGGAAGGACCTGGAGCACGACTGGAGGGCGCACCACGGGATCGGCTACTTCATCGAGCCGCTGCTCGCTCGGCCTCTTCGCCAGTCGACCTTGTCCATTCGTCTCAAAGCTGAAGGGTGTTTTCTTATCCTGTTTCTGCTTGAGATTAATTGATTCGATGTCAGATTATGTGTATATACTTGCAAGTTCAAAATGTAGTATAATAGTGTTGATATAATGTAGTGCCGGGCACCACCTCGTGTGTTTATCATACACAAGCACTGTGATTATCTAATTTAGCACACTCTGCTGATCTTAAAATGCTACTCTGCATACTTAACTTGCTGCCTGGTAGGGGTTCCCCTTGAAGGATTGATTGTGCTCTGTATCCTACCATGATATATTCTCAATGAGTTTTTGAAATTGTTGTAGTCTGAAAAATAGTTAACAGTTTCTACATTTGGTACTATTAAACTGATAGTTAGAGAAACTTTTAAATTGTTGGTTTCATACTACTCACAATCAACAGATGAATTTCAGCACTTCTGTTTGGTACTATTTGCCACTAGTAAGAACAATTGTTTGTGAAGCTAGTAAAAATCATGGAACTTAAAAGGTCAAATAAGTTGATTTATCTCTTTTCAGCCTTAATGAGAGAAGATGGAGTTATCTGTTCTATTTAGCCTATTTTTACTTGGGTTGGATTAACTCGTGAACAAAATTCAATATCCAATAAAACAAAATAAAATCTAGTTTCTGCACATCATATTGTTTTCAGGTTTAGCACCTGAGTTGTATTCTTCCACATGAATGGAACCACTTAGGGTTGTTTTAGCACGTTGTAGTTCCAGCCTGAGAGAAAGTGCAGTTTCCCCTCCAACTCAGTGATTATTGGTCCACATGAATGACATGTTTTTAAATCTATTTCCTAATTTTGTGGTTTGTGGAACAAGGCTGGTTGTTGTAGCTGCTCAAAAGTTCATTGCAGACATCGCAGACATTGCTGTTACTTACTATACGTTGCATTGTAGTTTCGCTGGAGATTTTGCTTGAGAGCCACTTGGATTCACGCAGCATCAGGAGGAGCTCAAGCACGACCACCAAGAGGCACCACCGCAGCAGCAAGTAGCATGTCCATATCCACCTCCCTCTCCCTCTGCTCCCAATCCTTTTTATTAGAATATACTGTGTACATTCTGAACCCCCTAATGTGACACAAGTACATGCACATGCTTTGGTTTAAGTGTTGCTTGTGTATAGTAAATAGGTTGAGCACCCACCGCTATTTGATGCTATTTTGTTTAGGATTCTGTTCCTCTATGCATGTAATCTCCAGACCATGCTCAAGCATACACACACGGTTGACTTGCATGGAACGATTACTACTAACTAAAGAAGGAAGCAGACTTCTTCACATCAAGGAAGATGTCTGTTTTAGTAATATAAACAAATAAAAAAGATTGTTTGCATACAATTAGATCATTCACTTATTAGTTGATGAGTTCTAAGTATGTAGAATCGTTAGTTCTCTGGTTATATTATAGTCAGAATTATACTGTGTGCATGATTTTATCCATTGTTGGTACTATGGATAGAGCTTTGTGTGTAATCTGGAGTTGTTCTTGTTATTGTTCTATCCATTTTATTGTTCTATCCATTTTATTATACTATGTGCATGATTGTTCCATTGTTGTTGCAAGATTTTATCCACTGTTCGCTCCAAACTGGGAGCTTGTTCTATATTGCTGGTACTATGGATAGAGCTTTGTGTGTTTATCATTCTATAATGAATTGTCCTTTACTCCATTTTACTCCAGTTTTTCTAATGCTTCTTAGCTGATTCATGTAACAAGGCGATCATGGAGGGCATGCAATGCTCTGTTAGCCCAGTCCGACTATGGCCGTCAAAGGAGTCCTGACATTTGATCTCTATCGAAGGAGCTCCATGTCAAGAAGAAAACACTTGTAGAGCTTGTAACATTACTTGGAGAGCTTGTAAAGTACTGTAGAGCTTTGCATTTGTAGAGCTTGTAAAGCATTGTATATGTTAGAGCTTGTATTACGTGTCATTTGTAGAGCTTGTAGTGAATCTGGCTATTGTTATTTGAATTATTATGTACATTTTTCTGCTTGCCTATTTAAATCTTGGTTATTTTCTTACTATGAAATCAAATATGATGTCAAATTGAAATATGAAGAATCTGAGCCTAATAGCTGGGACCCATTTATCAGAACCTGACAAGTGGGACTTGTTTGACTAATGGACCCATTTTATAAAAAAATAAAACTAAAACTGCTGGTACAAAAAGGCCATGGCCTAGAAAATAAAAAGGCCGAATTGTAGGGCTTGGCCCGTGTAGTTAACCAAAATTAGCAGCGAAAAAAATATAAATGGGTTGATTAATGGGCTCGGCCCATATAAACACCGAATTAGACCGGGCTGATTCTTATCCACGTGAGCTTGCCACGCTGGATTTCTATGTGGCCTGGGGAGGTTGCTAGTGACCACAAAATTGGTCGTGGAACCAACGACCTTTTACAGAAGGTCGTTAATTTCAGTTTATGACCGCCAGCTTTTGACCTTCTGTTTTTGGTCAAAAAAAGGTCGCAAATGAAAAACTATGACCTTTCAGCGGCCAATAGTGAGGGTCACAAGTTGACATATTTCTTGTAGTGGTTCGGGAACCATGAAGACATGACCGAGACACCTCTCCGGCCAATAACCAATAGCGGGATCTGGATACCCATATTGGCTCCCACATATTCCACGATGATCTCATCGGATGAACCACGATGTCGGGAATTCAATCAATCACGTATACAATTACCTTTGTTCATCGGTATGTTACTTGCCCGAGATTCGATCGTTGGTATCCCCATACCTCAGTCAATCTTGTTATCGGCAAGTCTCTTTACTCATTCCGTAACGCATGATCCCGTGGCTAACTCCTTAGTCACATTGAGCTCATTATGATGATGCATTACTGAGTGAGCCCAGAGATACCTCTCGGTCATATGGAGTGAAAAATCCTAGTCTTGACTCGTGCCAACCCAACAGACACTTTCAGAGATACCTGTAGTGCACCTTTATGGTCACCCAGTTACGTTGTGACGTTACACCCAAAGCATTCCTACGGCATCCGGGAGTTGCACAATCTCATGCTCTAAGGAAATGATACTTGACATTAGGAAAGCTCTAGCAAACGAACTACACGATCTTGTGCTATGCTTAGGATTGGGTCTTGTCCATCACATCATTCTCCAAATGATGTGACCGCGTTATCAATGACATCCAATGTCCATGGTCAGGAAACCACAATCATCTATTGATCAACGAGCTAGTCAACTAGAGGCTCACTAGGGACATGGTGTGGTCTATGTATTCACACATGTATTATGGTTCCTGGTTAATACAATTATAGCATGAACAATAGACAATTATCATGAATAAGGAAATATAATAATAACCATTTTATTATTGCCTCTAGGGCATATTTCCAACACTCGAACCCGTAGGGTCCGCACGCTTAACGTTCGATGACAATTTAGTATTATATGAATTATGTGATTTGGTGACCGAATGTTGTTTGGAGTCCCGGATGATATCACGGACATGACGAGGAGTCTTGAAATGGTCGAGATGTAAAGATTGATATATAGGATAGTAGTATTTGGACACCGGAAGTGTTCCGGATAGTATCAGGTATTTATCGGAGTACCGGGGGGGGGGGTTACCGGAACCCCGGGGGGAGATATGGGCCATATGGGCCATGGGAGGGGAGCACACCAGCCCACAACGGGTGGCGCCCCCCAAGGAAGGAGGCCAAGTGGGAGAAGGGAAAGAGGGGATCCCCCCCTTTCGTTCTCTGCTCCCTCTTCCCTTTTCCCCCTCCGGCAAAAAAGGAAGGGGGAGGCCGAATTGGGGAAGACCCCAAGTAGGATTCCTCCTACCCCCTTATTGCTCCCCTCCCCCTCCCACCTATATATACGTGGGAGGGGGCGCTTATAACACACAACAACAATCGTTAGCCGTGTGCGGCGCCCCCCTCCACAGTTTACACCGCCGATGATAGTTTTGCGGTGCTTAGACGAAGCCCTGCGAGAATCACTTCACCATCACCGTAACCACGCCGTCGTGCTGACGGAACTCATCTACTTCCCCAACACCTTGCTGGATCAAGAAGTCGAGGGACGTCATCGAGTTGAACGTGTGCAGAACTCGGAGGTGTCATACGTTCGGTGCTTGATCGGTCAGAGCTAGAAGAAGTTCCACTACATCAACCGCGTTGTCAAATGCTTCCGTTTTCGGTATATGAGGGTACGGACACACTCTCCCCCTCTCGTTGCTATGCATCTCCTAGATAGATCTTGCGTGAGCATAGGGAGTTTTTTGAAATTGCATGCTAATTTTCCCAACACATGGATCGATCGGAGAATGAAGTAGTCAGTGCAAATTAAAAGATATAAAATATTTCTCAAGATAGGCAGTATGGACAGACGAAGATTAATGAAATGTTATAAAAAAACTAGACCAATCAGCAATGCACTTAATGATGGATAAGGTCTGTAACTTTGAAAGTTATCTGCCTATCAAGCATGGAAAAATTTCATAGTGACAGTCACCACAAAGTGTAATCCTGACCGAGGTTAGTGCATCTGGACAAAGCATCTATTTAAGATGGTCTCGTCGCTCGTCAAGAAGCAAGGTGGGACTAAACCACCAGCTATGTTTGCCGAGTTCTTTTTTCGGAAACTCGACAAAGCTATGAATCATGGAATTCCGATAAAAATGAATGTTGGCAAATGTTTCAACTACAAAAAAAGACCTCGGAGCACATGAACGGTATTAATTAAACAATTAGCATGGAGAAATTTCATAGTGACAGTTACTTGGACATGGCTGCCTCCAAGAAGATCGCCTACTTGGACATGGGCGAGGCTGAGCAGAGACGCACTGCCCCGCCACGCCGAGACCCGCTGATCCCTACCGCGTCCACCGTGAAGGTTCGCGTCGGGGCGAACGGAGGAATTCCCAAGAGGTGCTCTGCCCCTCCTCCGTCGGCCGTTGCCATGGCCATGCCAACCCGCGCTGATCTCAAGACGCCGCCGGCTGCCACCGTGAAGCTACCCGATTCGAGTTCGAGCACATCCAAGCAGAGTACAGCAAGAAGACGTCATCGGTCATCCGCACCGATCATGGGCGCTGTTCGTCCATCTCGCGGAAGGGCACGCCCGATGAAGGTGCGCCGCTTCTTTGGCGAACCTGCCCGACGGGGAGCGCCTCTTCTTCTCACGCAACGCCGTCACCGTCTCCGGCTTTGTACAACGGCTACATCGGCGTCAGATAACGGCAACTACCTCCCGGCGATCCATCTCGAGCCGTGCGCACGCCATAGACCGGATCAAGACCATGCCGCCCACTCGGTGAGGACAAGGACGGTCGTGATGAGTTCAAAATGTGTGGCTGCTCGCAGAGTTGCTTGTAAGTTGTAGTAACAGGGAATACACGAAGGAATTAGGGACACGAAAGATGTCTTCTTGCAAGTTTTTGGTCATGGAAGGCACCGAGGTTTGTGTGGCGAAGGCTAGCCAGCCACCAAGACGTAGCATCTGAATGTAAATCTCGGGAGTCCTGGATCATGCGCTCCTATGATGTAATTTCTCGCATGAATGGAATGAAAATCATTTGGTTCAAATTGTTTGGATAGGCTCGTGACAAACTAACCTGCAAGCATGTGTGATGCACAATACTTGCTTGATTAAAACACTTTGGTTTCATGTTCATGCTCCTCATATCATAAGTTCATAACCCAAAGGGACGACGGATTCTACACTTTTCACATCCATAGTGAAGTGGTTGTACGTGCAGCAGACTCTTCAGTTAGCTTGATTGAAATAGTTCTGTTGCAGCTACCTGATGTCTGCTGCTATTTTGTTACCTTCGTGCCTTCTTATAATAGGGACCTTTTTTTATGAAAGGTATTATAGCAACTCTAACGGGCCGACCCAAACAGACGGTGATTTTGTCCGCTTTTTGTCCGTTTGAGTCGGCCAGGCGGACACGAACGTCCGCTTCCGCATTTGGGTCAGCGCGTGCGCTTAACGCTGGCCCGACCCATTTTGACGGCGATAAAAAAAATGCATACGTATTTAAAATAAAAACAACATTAATTAAACAATAAAGTCTGCCATGAAGGACGACGAGAGTCCACATTTGCATTTAAGAAAAAAATGAACTAAACTACGAGGCGGCACACTGCCCTAGGCTTCATCGTCGTCGTCCTCGGGGTCCGTGAGGACGATGAGCGTCGGCGCCGGGCCATCCCAGGGGAACGCCGTGTTCCAGAGGGCGTTCATGTCGGGCGCGGGCTGTGCCTGAAGGATATATGCCCTAGAGGCAATAATAAAGTTATTATTTATTTCCTTATATCATGATAAATGTTTATTATTCATTCTAGAATTGTATTAACAGGAAACATGATACATGTGTGAATACATAGACAAACAGAGTGTCACTAGTATGCATCTACTTGACTAGCTCGTTAATCAAAGATGGTTATGTTTTCTAGCCATTGACATGGGTTGACATGACCCATTCTGTTAGCTTAGAAGACGATCGTTTAGTATGTTTCTATTGCTTTCTTCATGACTTATACATGTTCCTATGACTATGAGATTATGCAACTCCCGTTTACCGGAGGAACACTTTGTGTGCTACCAAACGTCACAACGTAACTGGGTGATTATAAAGGTGCTCTACAGGTTTCTCCGAAGGTACATGTTGGGTTGGCGTATTTCGAGATTATGATTTGTCACTCCGATTATTGGAGAGGTATCTCTGGGCCCTCTCGTCAATGCACATCACTTAAGCCTTGCAAGTATTGCAACTAATAAGTTAGTTGCGGGATGATGTATTATGGAACGAGTAAAGAGACTTGCCGGTAACGAGATTGAACTAGGTATTGAGATACCGACGATCGAATCTCGGGCAAGTAACATACCGATGACAAAGGGAATAACGTATGTTGTTATGCGGTCTGACCGATAAAGATCTTCGTAGAATATGCGGGAGCCAATATGAGCATCCAGGTTCCGCTATTGGTTATTGACTGGAGACGTGTCTCGGTCATGTCTACATAGTTCTCGAACCCGTAGAGTCCGCACGCTTAACATTACGATGACAGTTATATTATGAGTTTATATGTTTTGATGTACCAAAGGTTGTTCGGAGTCCCGGATGTGATCACGGACATGACGAGGAGTCTCGAAATGGTCAAGACATGAAAATTGATATATTGGAAGCCTATGTTTGGATATCGAAAGTGTTCCGGGTGAAATCGGGATTTTTCCGGAGTACCGGGAGGTTACCGGAAACCCCCGGGAACTTAATGGGCCTTAGTGGGCCTTGGTGGAAGAGAGGAGAGGAGGCCAGGGAAGGGCCGCACGCCCCTCCCTCCCCCCAGTCCGAATAGGACAAGGAGAGGGGGGCGGCGCCCCCCCCCCCCTTTCCTTCCTCCCCTCCACCTCTTCCCCCCCTCTCTCCTAGTCCAACATGGAAAAGGGGGGGGGAGTCCTACTCCCGGTAGTAGTAGGACTCCTCCTGGCGCGCTTACTCCCTGGCCGGCCGCACCTCCCCCTTGCTCCTTTATATACGGGGGCAAGGGGGCACCCTAGACACACAAGTTGATCAGTTGATCTCTCCCAACCGTGTGCGGTGCCCCCTTCCACCATAGTCCACCTCGATAATACTGTAGATGTGCTTAGGCGAAGCCCTGCGTCGGTAGAACATCAACATCGTCACCACGCTGTTGTGCTGACGAAACTCTCCCTCGACACTCGGCTGGATCGGAGTTCGAGGGACGTCATCGGGCTGAACGTGTGCTGAACTCAGAGGTGTCGTGCGTTCGGTACTTGATCGGTCGGATCGTGAAGACGTACGACTACGTCAACTGCGTTGTGCTAACGCTTTCGCTTTCGGTCTACGAGGGTACATGGACAACACTCTCCCCTCTCGTTGCTATGCATCACCATGATCTTGCGTGTGCGTCGGAAAATTTTGAAATTACTACGTTCCCCAACAGTGGCATCCGAGCCTGGTTTTATGCGTAGATGTTATATGCACGAGTAGAACACAAGTGAGTTGTGGGCGATACAAGTCATCTTGCTTACCAAAGCATGTCATACTTTGGTTCGGGCGGTATTGTTGGATGAAACGGCCCAGACCGACATTACGCCAGACGCCACGCGAGACCGGTTCTCCCGACGTGCTTTGCACAAAGGTGGCTAGCGGGTGTCAGTTTCTCCAACTTTAGTTGAACCGAGTGTGGCGACGCCCGGTCCTTGCGAAGGTTAAAACAACACTAACTTGACAAACTATCGTTGTGGTTTTGATGCGTAGGTAATAACGGTTCTTGCTAAGCCCGTAGCAGCCACGTAAAATTTGCAACAACAAAGTAGAGGATGTCTAACTTGTTTTTGCAGGGCATGTTGTGATGTGATATGGTCAAGACGTGATGCTATATTTTATTGTATGAGATGATCATGTTTTGTAACCGAGTTATCGGCAACTGGCAGGAGCCATATGGTTTTCGCTTTATTGTATGCAATGCAATCGCCCTGTAATGCTTTACTTTATCACTAAGCGGTAGCGATAGTTGTAGAAGCATAATATTGGCGAGACGACAACGATGCTACGATGGAGATCAAGGTGTCGCGCCGGTGACGATGGTGATCATGGAGGTGCTTCGGAGATGGAGATCACAAGCACAAGATGATGATGGCCATATCATATCACTTATATTGATTGCATGTGATGTTTATCTTTTATGCAACTTATCTTGCTTTGATTGACGGTAGCATTATAAGATGATCTCTCACTAAATTTCAAGATAAAAGTCTTCTCCCTGAGTATGCACCGTTGCCAAAGTTCGTCGTGCCCAGACACCACGTGATGATCGGGTGTGATAAGCTCTACGTCCATCTACAATGGGTGCAAGCCAGTTTTGCACACGCAGAATACTCGGGTTAAACTTGACGAGCCTAGCATATGCAGATATGGCCTCGGAACACTCGCATCGAAAGGTCGGCGTGAATCATATAGTAGATATGATCAACATAGTAATGTTCACCATTGAAAGCTACTCCATTTCACGTGATGATCGGTTATGGTTTAGTTGATTTGGATCACGTGATCACTTAGAGGATTAGAGGGATGTCTTTCTAAGTGGGAGTTCTTAAGTAATATGATTAATTGAACTTAAATTTATCATGAACTTAGTACCTGATAGTATCTTGCTTGTCTATGTTTGATTGTAGATAGATGGCCCGTGTTGTTGTTCCGTTGAATTTTAATGCATTCCTTGAGAAAGCAAAGTTGAAATATGATGGTAGCAATTACACAGACTGGGTCCGTAACTTGAGGGTGCCAGGCCTGCTGCAGGAGCAACACCAGATGTTAAGAACGTCTGGCAGAGCAAAGCTGATGACTACTCAATAGTTCAGTGCGCCATGCTTTACGGCTTAGAACCGGGACTTCAATGATGTTTTGAACGTCATGGAGCATATGAGATGTTCCAGGAGTTGAAGTTCATATTTCAAGCAAATGCCCGGATTGAGAGATATGAAGTCTCCAATAAGTTCTATAAATGCAAGATGGAGGAGAATAGTTCTGTCAGTGAGCATATACTCAAGATGTCTGGGTATAATAATCACTTGATTCAACTGGGAGTTAATCTTCCGGATGATAGCGTCATTGACAGAATTCTCCAATCACTTCCACCAAGCTACAAGAGCTTCGTGATGAACTATAAAATGCAAGGGATGGAAAAGACGATTACCGAGCTCTTCGCAATGCTAAAGGCTGCGGAGGTAGACATCAAGAAGGAGCATCAAGTGTTGATGGTCAACAAGACCACTAGTTTCAAGAAAAAGGGCAAAGGGAAGAAGAAGGGGAACTTCAAAAAGAACAGCAAGCAAGTTGCTGCTCAGGAGAAGAAACCCAAGTCTGGACCTAAGCCTGAAACTGAGTGCTTCTACTGCAAGCAGACTGGACACTGGAAGCGGAACTGCCCCAAGTATTTGGCAGATAAGAAGGATGGCAAGGTGAACAAAGGTATATGTGATATACATGTTATTGATGTGTACCTTACTAGAGCTCGCAAGAGCACCGGGTATTTCATCTTGGTTCTATTGCTAATATTTGCAACTCAAGCGGGGACTACGGATTAAGCAAACACCGCCAAGGACGAGGTGACGATGCGGCGTGGGAAATGGTTCCAAAGTCGATGTGATCGCAATGGCACGCTACCTCTACATCTACCTTCGGATTAGTTTTAGACCTAAATAATTGTTATTTGGTGCCGCGTTGAGCATGAACATTATATCTGGATCTTGTTTGATGCGAGATGGTTATTCATTTAAATCAGAGAATAATAGTTGTTCTATTTATATGAGTAATATCTTTTATGGTCATGCACCCTTGAAGAGTGGTCTATTTTTGTTGAATCTCGATAGTAGTGATACACATATTCATAATGTTGAAACCAAAAGATGCAACGTTGATAATGATAGTGCAACTTATTTGTGGCACTGCCGTTTAGGTCATCTCGGTGTAAAGCGCATGAAGAAACTCCATACAATGGACTTTTGGAGCGACTTGATTATGAATCACTTGGTACTTGCGAACCGTGCCTCATAGGCAAGATGACTAAAGCACCGTTCTCCGGTACTATAGAGAGAGCAACAGATTTGTTGGAAATCATACATACAGATGTATGTGGTCCGATGAATGTTGAGGCTCGTGGCGGATATCGTTATTTTCTCACCTTCACAGATGATTTAAGAAGATATGGGTATATCTACTTGATGAAGCATAAGTCTGAAACATTTGAAAAGTTCAAAGAATTTCAGAGTGAAGTTGAAAATCATCGTAACAAGAAAATAAAGTTTCTACGATCTGATCGTGGAGGAGAATATTTGAGTTATGAGTTTGGTCTACATTTGAAACAATACGGAATAGTTTCGCAACTCACGCCACCCGGAACACCACAGCGTAATGGTGTGTCCGAACGTCGTAATCGCATTTCTTCGAATATGGTGCGATCTATGATGTCTCTTACTGATTTACCGCTATCATTTTGGGATTATGCTTTAGAGACGGCCGCATTCACATTAAATAGGGCACCATCGAAATCCGTTGAGACGACGCCTTATGAATTGTGGTTTGGCAAGAAACCAAAGTTGTCATTTCTTAAAGTTTGGGGCTGCGATGCTTATGTGAAAAAGCTTCAACCTGATAAGCTCGAACCCAAATCGGAGAAATGTGTCTTCATAGGATACCCAAAGGAGACTGTTGGGTACACCTTCTATCACAAATCCGAAGGCAAGACATTTGTTGCTAAAAATGGATCCTTTCTAGAGAAGGAGTTTCTCTCGAAAGAACTGAGTGGGAGGCAAGTAGAACTTGATGAGGTAACCGTACCTGCTCCCTTATTGAAAAGTAGTTCATCACAGAAACCGGTTTCTGTGACACCTACACCAATTAGTGAGGAAGTAAATGATGATGATCATGAAATTTCAGATCAAGTTGTTACTAAACCTCGTAGATCAACCAGAGTAAGATCCGCACCAGAGTGGTACGGTAATCCTATTCTGGAAGTCATGCTACTAGATCATGATGAACCTACGAACTATGAAGAAGCGATGGTGAGCCCAGATTCCGCAAAATGGCTTGAAGCCATGAAATTTGAGATGGGATCCATGTATGAGAACAAAGTGTGGACTTTGGTTGACTTGCCCGATGATCGGCAAGCAATTGAGAATAAATGGATCTTCAAGAAGAAGACTGACGCTGACGGTAATATTACTGTCTACAAAGCTCGACATGTTGCGAAAGGTTTTCGACAAGTTCAAGGGGTTGACTATGATGAGACCTTCTCACTCGTAGCGATGCTTAAGTCTGTCCGAATCATGTTAGCGATTGCCGCATTTTATGATTATGAAATTTGGCAGATGGATGTAAAAACTGCATTCCTGAATGGATTTCTAGAAGAAGAGTTGTATATGATGCAACCGGAAGGTTTTGTCGATCCAAAGGGAGCTAACAAAGTGTGCAAGCCTCTCGGAGTTGGAATAAATGCTTTGATAGTGTGATCAAAGCATTTGGTTTTGTACAGACTTTTGGAGAAACCTGTATTTACAAGAAAGTGAGTGGGAGATCCGTAGCATTTCTGATATTATATGTGGATGACATATTACTAACTGGAAATGATATAGAATTTCTGGATAGCATAAAAGGATACTTGAATAAGAGTTTTTCAATAAAAGACCTCGGTGAAGCTGCTTACATATTGGGCATTAAGATCTATAGAGATAGATCAAGACACTTAATTGGACTTTCACAAAGCACATACCTTGACAAAGTTTTGAAGAAGTTCAAAATGGATCAAGCAAAGAAAGGGTTCTTGCCTGTGTTACAAGGTGTGAAATTGAGTAAGACTCAATGCCCGAGCACTACAGAAGATATAGTGAAAATGAAAGATGTTCCCTATGCTTCAGCCATAGGCTCTATCATGTATGCAATGCTGTGTACTGCACTGATGTGTGCCTTGCTATAAGTCCGCAGGAGGTACCAAAGTAATCCAGAGTGGATCATCGGACAGCGGTCAAGAACATCCTAAAATACGAAAAGGACTAAGGATATGTTTCTCGTTTATGGAGGTGACAAAGAGCTCATCGTAAATGGTTACATTGATGCAAGCTTTGACATCGATCCGGACGATTCTAAATCGCAAAACCAGATACGTGTTTACATTGAGCGGTGGAGCTGTCGGTTGGTGCAGTTCTAAACAAAGCGTCGTGGCGGGATCTATGTGTGAAGCGGAGTACATAGCTGCTTCGAAGCAAAGAAATGAAGGAGTCTGGATAAAGGAGTTCATATCCGATCTAGGTGTCATACCTAGTGTGTCGGGTCCAATGAAAATCTTTTGTGACAATACTGGTGCAATTGCCTTGCCATCCAGATTTCACAAGAGAACCAAGCACATCAAGAGACTCTTCAATTCCATCCGAGATGTAGTCCAGGTGGGAGACATAGAAATTTGCAAGATACATACGGATCTGAATGTTGCAGACCCGTTGACTAAGCCTCTTCCACGAGCAAAACATGATCAGCACCAAGGCTCCATGGGTGTTAGAATCATTCTTGTGTAATCTAGATTATTGATTTGTAGTGCAAGTGGGAGATCAAGGAAATATGCCCTAGAGGCAATAATAAAGTTATTATTTATTTCCTTATATCATGATAAATGTTTATTATTCATCCTAGAATTGTATTAACCGGAAACATGATACATGTGTGAATACATATACAAATAGAGTGTCACTAGTATGCCTCTACTTGACTAGCTCGTTAATCAAAGATGGTTATGTTTCCTAGCCATTGACGTGGGTTGTCATTTGATTAATGGGATCACATCATTAGGAGAAAGATGTGATTGACATGACCCATTCCGTTAGCTTAGCACACGATCATTTAGTATGTTGCTATTGCTTTCTTCATGACTTATACATGTTCCTATGACTATGAGATTATGCAACTCCGTTTACGGAGGAACACTTTGTGTGCTATCAAACGTCACAACGAATCGGGTGATTATAAAGGTGCTCTACAGGTGTCTCCGAAGGTACATGTTGGGTTGGCGTATTTCGAGATTAGGATTTGTCACTCCAATTGTCGGAGAGGTATCTCTGGGCCCTCTCGGTAATGCACATCACTTAAGCCTTGCAAATATTGCAACTAATAAGTTAGTTGCGGGATGATGTATTACGGAACGAGTAAAGAGACTTGCCGGTAATGAGATTGAACTAGGTATTGAGATACCGACGATCGAATCTCGGGCAAGTAACATACTAATGACAAAGGGAACAACGTATGTTGTTATGCGGTCTGACCAATAAAGATCTTCGTAGAATATGTGGGAGCCAATATGAGCATCCAGTTTCCGCTATTGGTTATTGACTGGAGACATGTCTTGGTCATGTCTACATAGTTCTCGAACCCGTAGGGTCCGCACGCTTAACGTTACAATGACATTTATATTATGAGTTTATATGTTTTGATGTACCGAAGGTTGTTCGGAGTCCCGGATGTGATCACGGACATGACAAGGAGTCTCGAAATGGTCGAGACATGAAGATTGATATATTGGAAGCCTATGTTTGGATATCGAAAGTGTTCCGGGTGAAATCGGGATTTTTCCGGAGTACCGGGAGGATACCGGAACCTCCCGGGAACTTAATGGGCCTTAGTGGGCCATGGTGGAAGAGAGGAGAGGAGGCCAGGGCAGGGCCGCGCGCCCCTTCCCCCCCCCCCCAGTCCGAATAGGACAAGGAGAGGGGGGCGGTGCCCCCCCTTTCCTTCCTCCCCTCCACCTCTTCCCCCCCTCTCTCCTAGTACAACATGGAAAAGGGGGGGAGTCCAACTCCGTAGTAGTAGGACTCCTCTGGCGCTTACTCGGGCGGCCGCACCTCCCCTTGCTCCTTTATATCACGGGGGCAAGGGGCACCCTAGACACACAAGTTGATCAGTTGATCTCTCCCAACCGCAGCGGTGCCCCTTCCACCATAGTCCACCTCGATATCATCAGAAGCGGTGCTTAGGCGAAGCCCTGCGTCGGTAGAACATCAACATAGTCACCACGCCGTCGTGCTGACGAAACTCTCCCTCAACACTCGGCTGGATCGGAGTTCGAGGGACGTCATCGGGCTGAACATGTGCGGAACTCGGAGGTGCCGTGCCTTCGGTACTTGATCGGTCGGATCGTGAAGATGTACGACTACATCAACCGCTTTGTGCTAATGCTTCCGCTTTCGGTCTATGAGGGTACGTGGACAACACTCTCCCCTCTCGTTGCTATGCATCACCATGATCTTGTGTGTGCGTAGGAAAATTTTGAAATTACTACGTTCCCCAACAGTGCCGCCGCGGCCTGTCGCACCTCCTCCTCGGCCTCGTGCTGCACGTCCTCGGCGTCGCGCTTGAGCATCTCGAGGTACTCGCCGCGGCGGCGCTCCTCGGCCAGCTGTCGCTGGTGCCAATGTTCGAGGTACGCCGCCTCCTACGCCGGCGTCGCCCCAACCCAGACCGGTGGCGCGCTGACCCACTCACGCACTACTCCTGTCTAGGAGTAGCGCTCGATGGGGGACGACTCCGGCTCTGGCTCCGTCTTTCACAGGGGACGACTGGTTCATGATATATCTCCGTCATATCTACTTTTCCATACACTTTTCCTCTTGTTTGGGACTCTAATTTGCATGATTTGCATGAAACTAACCCAGACTAACGCTGTTTTCAGCAGAACTACCATGGTGTTGTTTTTTGCGCAGAAATAGAAGTTCTCAGATTGAAACGAAACTTTGCGACTATTTTTTATAGAAATAAAGAGAATTTCTGGAGCCAAGAACCACCGGAGGGGGGCACCTGGGTGGGCACAACCCCCAGGGCACGCCACCCCTTCCAGGCGCGCCACCCCCTCCAGGCCGCCCAGGTGGGTTGTCCCCACCTGGTGGCCCCGTAGACCCTGAAACCGACCCTACAAAATCCTATTTTTCTAGAAAAAAAATCAGGAGGGAAGAATTATCGCGTTCCATGAGACGGAGCTGCCGCCGTCGTCTCTTGTTCTTCATCGGGAGGCCAGATCTGGAGTCCGTTTAGGGCTCCGGAGAGGGGGATCTTTGATCTTCGTCATCACCAACCCTTCACCATCGCCAATTCCATGATGCTCCCACCGAGTGAGTAATTCCTTCAGAGGGCTTGCTGGTCGGTGAGGAGTTGGATGAGATTCATCATGTAATCAAGTTAGTTATGTTAGGGCTTGATCCCTAGTATCCATTATGTTCTGAGACTGATGTTGCTATGACTTTGCCATGCTTAATGATTGTCACTTTGGGCCCGGGTGCCATGATTTCGGATCTGAACCATTTATGTTATCACCATTATATCTATGTTCTAGATCCGATCTTGCAAGTTATAGTCACCTACTACATGTTATATGATCCGGCAACCCCGGAGTGACAATAGTCGGGACACTTCCCAGTGATGAACGTAGTTTGAGGAGTTCATGTATTCACTTTGTGTTAATGCTTTGTTCCAGTTCTCTATTAAAAGGGGGCCTTAATATCCCTTAGTTTCCAGTAGGACCCTGCTGCCACGGGAGGGTAGGGCAAAAGATGTCATGCAAGTTCTTTCCATAAGCACGTATGACTATTTGCGGAATACATGCCTACATTATATTTATGAACTGGAGCTAGTGCCGTATCGCCCTAGGTTATAACTGTCACATGATGAATACCATCCAAGAAATCGCTGATCCAATTCCTACTAATTTCTCTTATATTGTTTTTGCTAAGTTACTACTGCTATCGTTACTGTTGCACTTGCTACAAAATCAATTCTATCGATGTTATCGTTACTATTGTTGTTGTTACTATCAGGGGCGGAGACAGGGAGGGACGAGCAGGGGTCAGACCCCTGCCAATCGCTCGCCCCCCCTCAACAATTCGTGTAGGTAGTATGTACTATATATGCCCTAATGGCCAGAACTAATTAAATAATTAGCCCAGCCCATATGTTAGCAATTACCCGAAACATCACCGAAGTAGAGAAGACCATTAAGGGAGTCCTGGATTAGGGGGTGTTCGGATAGCCGAACTATCACCGTTGGCCGGACTCCTGGACTATGAAGATACAAGATTGAAGACTTCGTCCCGTGTCCGGATGGGACTTTCCTTGGCGTGGAAGGCAAACTTGGCGATATGGATATGTAGATCTCCTACCATTGTAACCGACTACTGTAACCCTAACCCTACCGGTGTCTATATAAACCGGAGGGTTTTAGTCCATAGGACGAACAACAATCATACCATAGGCTAGCTTCTAGGGTTTAGCCTCTTTGATCTCGTGGTAGATCCACTCTTGTACTACCCATATCATCAATATTAATCAAGCAGGAGTAGGGTTTTACCTCCATCAAGAGGGCCCGAACACAGGTAAAAACATCGTGTCCCTTGTCTCCTGTTACCATCCGCCTAGACACACAGTTCGGGAGCCCCTACCCGAGATCCGCCGGTTTTGACACCGACATTGGTGCTTTCATTGAGAGTTCCTCTATGTCGTCATCTTTAGGCCCGATGGATCCTTCGATCATCAACAACGACGCGGTCCAGGGTGAGACTTTTCTCCCCGGACAGATCTTCGTATTCGGCGGCTTTGCCGCTGCGGGCAATTCACTTGGCCATCTGGAAGCAGATCGAAGCTACGCCTCGCCATCAGGTCAGATTTGGGAGTTTGAACTACACGGCCGACATCCGCGGAGACTTAATCTTCGACGGATTCGAGCCACAGCCAAGCGCGCCGCACTGTCTCGATGGGCACGATCTAGCTCTGCCGCTGAATAGTGCCCTGGAGGCCGCACCAGCGTCCGTTCCGACCCTTAGCTCAGAGCCGACTCCGCTGATCGAGGACGAGTGGTTGGACACCGCCTCGGGGGCTACGATCTCTACGGCAATTGAGCCGAACTCTATCCCTGTCCTATGCGAAGACCGTGGCTCCAAGGTGCCGGACTCCTCTCCGGACTCCGAACCCTCCGCGCCCCTGCCAATCGAATCCAATTGGGCGCCGGTTATCGAAGTTCATCGTCATGACATCTTTTCGATTACTTTCGCCTTTGGCGACATCCTGAATTCACTAAAGTCTCTCTCTTTATCAGGAGAGCCCTGGTCGGACTATGGTCAGGAAGGTTGGGATGCGGACGACGAAGAAATTCAATGCCCACCCACCGCCCACTTTGTAGCCACTGTCGGAAGCTTAAACGACGTGCTCGATTTCGACTCCGAAGACATCGACGGTATGGACGACGACGTAGGAGACAACCATGAACCAGCACCTATAGGATACAGGACAGCCACCTCATCCCATGATGTATACAAGGTGGACACACCTAAAGGAAGTGACAATGGAACAACGGGACACTATGAAGGATAAAACCCTCGAAAAGCAGTCAAAACGGCAACGTAAACGCCGCACCAAGTCCCGCCTCGACAAAGACGGCAGCCACACAGACCCAGCCATAGAGCAGGGCGAACCGGTGGACGACGAACATGCTATCGAGCAACCGTCCGAACAGGACAACTTGGATAAACAACCCATCCCCGGCAAAGATAACAGTCCGGACGACCTTACGCCGGACAAATTGTTGGAACAGAAGAACCTCCACAAAAGGCTCGTCGCCACTGCACGTAGCCTGAAAAAGCAGAAGCGGAAGCTCAAAACAGCGGAAGATGCACTCAGAATCAGATGGAGCAAAGTACTTAACACCGCCAATCAAAGAGCTACCCGAAGCGCAAATTACTGCCCGAATTCGATGAGGAGGTCGTAGAGCCCCCGTAATCAAAGAACAAAGAGGCTGCCCTGTCGGATAGACGACCACATGGCAAACATGGAGCGGCAAGCGGTGCCGCACACAAGCCGGCACGCGATCCGCATAAGGATTCGCATCAAAAGGATGGCCCAGTTAGGTCCATCTATGGGCCGAGAAAGCAAGCTCTTCCAAGCAATGCAACACGCCAAATATCTGAACATCACGGCACACCCAATTATAGGGGTGCTGCACACCCCCTGTGTTTCACCGATGAGGTCTTTGGATCACGAATTCCCAGCGGGATTCAAACCCGTATACATAGAGGCATACGACGGAACAACAGACCCTGGAGTTTGGATTGAGGATTACATCCTCCACATACACATGGCTAGAGGAGATGATCTCCACGCCATAAAATACTTACCCCTCAAGCTCAAAGGGCCAGCCCGGCATTGGCCCAAAAGCCTCCCTGAAAATACCATTGGAAGTTGGGAAGAGCTCGAGGATGCTTTTCGGGCAAATTTTCAAGGGACTTATGTCCGTCCTCCGGATGCAGACGATTTAAGTCACATTACTCAACAACCCGGAGAGTCAGCCCGCGAATTCTGGAACAGGTTCCTCATCAAAAAGAACCAAATAATCGACTGTCCGGATGCCGAAGCCTTAGAAGCTTTCAAACACAACGTCCGAGACGAATGGCTCGCCAGACACCTCGGCCAGGAGAAGCCGAGAACAATGGCTGCATTAACAAGCCTCATGAACCGCTTTTGCGCGGGAGAGGATAGTTGGCTGGCAAGATGCGATACCAATGACCCAAGTACATCCAAGTCAGGGATGGAAATGGCAAACCACGACGCAGCAAGGACCAGGGCGGACAAAGGGAAACAGCCGAAGAGCACGGCAGTCAACGCCGGATTCAAGCTCCAGCGAAACATAAACACCTGCCCCTCAAGGACAACCGCGACGAGCTATCCAACCTACACACCATCTTGGACAAAATATGCCAAATCCACAGTACTCCCGGGAAGCCTGCAAATCATACCCACAGAGATTGTTGGGTCTTCAAGCAGTCCGGCAAACTCAATGCCGAACACAAGGGGCTCGGCACACCAAGCGAGGACGATGACGAACCCCACAAGAAGAGCACCGGAAAACAAAAGAATTTCCCACAAAAAGTCAAAACAGTGAACTCACTTCAAGTGACAAAAGGGAGAAACAGAGCGGCGCCCATAGAAACACGCACCGCACGGTCTATGCCAGCAGAGACCCAACGATGGTTGTCAAAACCAATCACCTTCGATCATCAGGACTATTGCGGAAGTATCCGGAACGCAGGATGGACTGCCTTGATATTAGATCCTATAATCGACGGACTCCAATTTACACAAGTCCTAATGGACGGAGGTAGCGATCTAAACCTGCTTTATCAGGACACAATCCACAAAATGGGGATAGACCCAACCAAAATTTGCCACAGCAACACCGCCTTCAAAGGGGTAATGCCAGGCCTATATGCCCATTGTACGGGCTCCCTACTGCTAGAAGTTGTGTTCTGCTCATCCGACAACTTCCGCCGCGAAAAGTTAACCTTCCACATCGCCCCATTCGAAAGTAGCTATCAAGCACTACTTGGACGTGAAGCTTTCGCCCGCTTTAACGCAATACCGCATTATGCATCTCTAACACTTAAAATGCCCGGTCCACGCGGCATCATCTCATTAAAAGGGAGTATCAAGTGTTACTCGAGCACGGAAGAACGTGAGACTGCCTTGACAGCCCCACACTAATCCGGCTCCGCTAATCAAAGCACATGAATAGGTCATTGAACCCGGACATGGCTAGACGAGTCCGGCGTAAAACATATAACGCCTACTAGCGGCATACCCCGTACAAGGGGATGCACGCATGTACAACAAGAGACAATAAAGCTCAATTCTATTCACTTTTCGAACCGTACTGCATTTTATTTAATATAAAGTACATTTTTCATACGATCTTTTTTTTTCTTTTCAACTAAGTTCTTCTCTTTACAGATGAACACCGTGCTACACCCGTCCAGGATACGGCTTAACGGAGACACATGCACAGGCGTGCGGTAGAGACCCGTTGCAAGGATTCTTTTCGATTAAGACCTGCGTAAACCTTTTTCTTGTCTCTTGTTGATACACATCCCCGGTTTCTTGCTATAACCGTGGAGGAGGTGGCGTTTTGGCATCGGCCGCACCAGAATTTTTGCGTGCACGGACACGGGGGCTTAGGGCATTATTCTGCCCGTTTTCATAAAGACCGAATACTTTAGGGAGTGTTCGGCGTCTCGAGTTAGGCCTTATATGCATCAGCTCGAATCATGTCTTTGGTCAAATGTTGGGTTTGCCCGGCTCTCGTGTTTTGCTGCCTTACGTTACATTCTATCGGCTAACACGGCACCGGGAGAACTCTGCGATTGTGCCCCGGTTCGCCGGTGAGCACCTCGAGAGAAAGCCGAAAATCGGCTGTCATGATATAGCGTGAGACCGGTCAACCACTCGATGACCCACGGAATGTTTAGAATTCCCCGCATTAACGAAGGACCATTTCGGTCAGGCACATACGCGCCCGAATTCGGGAGAGCGTGGTGCCCCTAGAAACTATATAGTAGCCCCACCATCGAACTCCTATGGCTAAATGAAAGTGATAAAGCATTATTGTCCGGTTGCCTAGTTTGCTACGCTATCACCTCCTTTACAGGACCAAGACGTTGGATTAAGTGTGAAAATGCGCCTTTCTGCAAACACCCCCGCTCTATGTGCGTGGGGGCTAAAGCCGAAGACTGCCATCTTTCAGGTAATATACACATATACATCAACGGCCGCACATGAGGTGTTTTAATACTTGAACGCACAAGTATAAAAAGCCCTTATATTATATTGAAACATTGTTTTCACACATCATACATGTCATTAAAACATAATATCCTTCGAGCACTGCGTCTCTATTAAACGAGCGCCCTGCAGGACTTCCTCAAAATAGTGCTCGGCAGGTACTCGGCTTCTGTCCAAATCTTGGGATGCAACGTCGATGGCCTTCATCTCCGCCCAGTATGTCTTGACACGGGCAAAAGCCATCCGCGCACCTTCTATGCATGCTGACCGCTTCATTGCATGGATATGCGGCACCGCACCAAGGAACTGTTGCACCAAGCCAAAATAACTCTTCGGCTCGGGCCTTTTCGGCCACAAATGAGTCACGACAGCCTTCATGGCAAGTACGGACAACCTATTCAGCTCAACCCATTCGGCCAAACGATTGGGTAATGAAAGTGGACGCTCCAGACTATGGAACTACGACCAAAAAAGCTCTTCCATTCTGTGATCCTTTTGACCTCGGAAGTGTTCGGCCGCGTCTGCGGCACTCGCCGCCAAGTCGAGATAAGCATCCTCCGCACCCCACAGCTGGTCCAATTGAGCGTACCTAGGATCCGTGAATTTCCTCCGCAACAGAAAGGGCTTTCCAGTCGCAACATCTCCGGCCTGACGCAGCTCCTCCTTCATAGCTCTCATTGCAGAGCGAGTATCCTTGGCCTCGGTGGCGGCCTTTTTCAGGTCCTCTTGTTTTGCTCGATCTTCTTTTTCAAGAAGCTCGCAACGGTCAGTAGCATTATTCAATTTCACGGCCATCTCGGCCATTTCTTTCTTGCTTCGGTAGTGAGCAGCCTGTTCGGCTTTTAGCTCTGCGGCCGCCTTTAAGGCAGCCGCATCACTTTTTCTGGCTTGCTCCTTGGCTCGGGCGAGCTCTGCCCGAAGGCTCTCCATAGCAGCGGCACCATCTGCATTAAGCATACATGTTGTAAGGCATGGGCGTCAAGCTCCCTTACCAGGTGTCCGCGGAGAAGTTGCATACCTTGTGACTCGTCAAGCCGCTTATTAACAAGCGTGATGTCCGCATCTGCCACGTCAAGTTGCCGCTTCAGTTCGGCAAATTCATCAGCCCAGCTAGCCACCGGACGCTTCGCCACCTACATAGGAAGAGCGCATATTATACCTGGGGTTATGATCCTCGGCGCACCGTCATTTTTGACACCGCTCCAAGTCTCAGGGGCTACTATCTATACAGGCGCATTTTATATGCAAAACTGTCAGAAGGTACATCATTTTGCGTACCTCAAAACCCGTCAGTAAACTTACGACGGCTTCATGCAATCCGCTCTCAGTGGATGAAATCCTTTCAATCACCGTACCCATTAACGTACGTGATCTTCTGAGATGGACGCTCGCTCGAGTAGATCCTTCAGCTCCTCCGCCCGTACACTCGTTGGTGCCGGACTCGTCCGGTGGCCTTTTTCGAAGGCCGGGCACGGAGGGATTTGAGGGGACATACGGCTGCCTTCTGGCCCCACCGGATTCGGAGACGCCCTCCGCGACGACACCTCAGGGTCGTCCACCTCGCATAACAGTACGGCAGGCTGAGGCGTTTCGCTCTCCATCATCTCCGGACCAAGATCCCCTGAAGACGAGCTCTGCTGTGAAGGGCTGAGATCTGAACTACAAGGTAAACTTTCAGTTACCTTCAAAAATAAAACGGGGATGTCTCTCTTTTAAAAAAACGCCCCCCTTTACTTATGGCTCGCTAGAAGGCTGATCTCCTTGGGGAAATAGTGCGGCCGGGGCATCTCCCACCGCAGGACCCTCTGGTGAAGATTTCTTCCCCCGCTTCGAGGCTTTGGTCTTCGGATCTTCAGAAGCGGTCCTCTTCTCCTTGGAGGGAGGGATTCTCGATCCCCCTTTCTTGATAGCCTCCTTCATGGAGGTAGTAGTTCCTTGTTCCCCTTCGCCTTCTTCAAAAGGCACTGACCTCTAGCATCTTGGTTATCTGAGGATCTGGCGTGGTCTCAGGGAGGGGGGCCGGACACCTGATCAGTTTTGCTTTTGCTATCCACTCCTGTTTAAAGGATAGCTCTTTTAAGGGCAGGTGTATGATAAATATGCGGATAGCATGTCCGGGTACATGACTACTTACTTGAGTATCTGGGCGATTGCAGCTCAGACCTGCGTCCTCGGTTAAGTCCGGCCACATTGCTTGTGATCTGAAGAACAGTTGGTACATCTCCACGGGCGTTACGCCCATAAAATGTTGGAGAGCTCGTGGTCCCTCCGGATTAAACTCCCACAGGTGGAGGGGCGACATTTGCAGGGCAGGGTACGGCGAATCAGCATGACCCGCGCTACTACGACCAGATTGATCTCTCTCTCTCTCTCTCGGAGGTCTCGAATATGGCCCTGCAACAGAGGTACATCCTTGTACGGTCCCCAGTCGAGCCCTTTATTGACCCATGACGATCGCCGCCGTGGAGGACCCGAGCGGAAGGCAGGTGGCGCAACCTATTTGGTGCCCCTGGGAGCAGTGATATAAAACCACTCCTGTTGCCATAAATTGAGCTCCTCTTGAAAATAGCCCTCGGGCCATGGAGCGTCCGCATTCTTGCTTATAACAGCCCCTCACACTTCTGCTCGATGCCCCTTGATCATCTTGGCTCCACTTTGAAGGTCTTGAGCCACAATCCAAGTGAGGGGTATCTGGAGGAAGGCTTCACATACAACAATGAACGACGAGATGTGGAGGATGGACTACGGATCCAAGTCATGGAATTCCAGCCCATAATAAAACATGAGCCCCCTCACAAAGGGGTCCGTCGGGAAGCCTAAACCCCGAAGGAAGTGAGACACGAATACCACGCTCTCACCAGGCTCGGGAGTGGGAATAACCTGCCCTTGGGCAGGCAGCCTATCTTGAAATTTCGACGGTTAGATAACTGGCGACTATCAGCTTTAGCACAACTACTTAAGTGACGGAGGAAGACATCAACCTGCCGTTCAGATCGGAGCCGGACATCATTGAAGGTCCGGCGCCTAAATCTGGAGCTTTGGGTGTTGGAACTCGAGGCGAGGCGATTCGATTGAGATTGAAAGAAATGAGCGGGCCTTGGTCTCGTTATAAAGAGGTTGAATACCAAGAGCCCTCCCCGTGACCGTTCGGGACTCGCCTTCGATGGAGGAGGCGTGCCAACGGGCACGATTGGGTTACCCACGCCCGTATTGATGAGGATCCCAGAATAAGGGGGGCACAATCTCCGCTCTGATAAGACGTGCCGAAGAAACCACCTCGCTAAACATGCTGAGGTGGGACAGTAAAAACGATTCGTATAAAGGCCTAGCCGTGGTGTGATGTCACGCCGCGGAATACGTCAACAGATCTGTGCAAAAGTTATTCTCTCTAAGGTGGTATGTGGAACTTGTTTTGCAGAGCCGGACACAATCCTTGTGTTCAATATCTTCTATGAAGTATTCGGAGGAGGAACCCGCCTTGCAATGCCGAAGACAATATGCGCGCCGGACTCGTCGTCATTGAAGCCTGGTTCAGGGCTACCGAGGAGTCTGGATTAGGGGTGTCCGGATAGCCGAACTATCACCGTTGGCCGGACTCTTGGACTATGAAGATACAAGATTGAAGACTTCGTCCCGTGTGCGGATGGGACTTTCCTTGGCGTGGAAGGCAAGCTTGGCGATACGGATATGTAGATCTCCTACCATTGTAACCGACTCAGGTAACCCAAACCCCACCCGGTGTCTATATAAACCGGAGGGTTTTAGTCCGTAGGACGAACAACAATCATACCATAGGATAGCTTCTAGGGTTTAGCCTCTTTGATCTCGTGGTAGATCCACTCTTGTACTACCCATATCATCAATATTAATCAAGCAGGAGTAGGGTTTTACCTCCATCAAGAGAGCCCGAACCTGGGTAAAAACATCGTGTCCCTTGTCTCCTGTTACCATCCGCCTAGATGCACAGTTCGGGACCCCTACCCGAGATCCGCCGGTTTGACACCGACACCCATATAACCCAATAACCCATGTACGGTGGTTGTGGCTGGCTATTATTTTGCCAGGGCCAGCGTCTAATCCATTCATATCGATCAATCAGATCAATCGATTGATATGTGCGGACGTGCGTGTGTGCTGCACATCTGTTAGGGCGTTTGCCGCCATTGTCGCCGCTTGTCATCAGCGTGTCCTGCTAGGGGCTAGGGCGTTCGCATTGCCGCTGGCCGCTAATCGCCACGGCAACAACACCCTACATTGATCTACAGTCTGCTGTCGATGTGCGGGGAGGGCTAGACGCAGGCGGATCAAATATGGGTAGAAGCCGGTGAGCAGAACAGGTGCAGGTACACTACATACTACATCCCACTGTTTGAAATAAAATACGTTTGTTGAGTAATTTACATTTGATCAAATTTATATAAAATATGATAAGATCTACATAAAAAGTACATAGCATGAATAATTTTTCAAAGGTTCTAACAAAACTAATTTGGTGTTCAGACATTGGTATATTTCTCCACAAATTTGAAGAAGTCTGACTTAGGATCAACCTAAAAATCGAATTATTTTGGAACGATAGTAATATTTTTTTATAACTTACGAACTTTATGTACTTAATTAATGCTTCATATAAAATAGTAAATTATTTTAGTAATTACGCATCTTTTTTATAGTAGTTAAAGTTGAAGTGGAAGATAACAACAACTGATGGGGTAAATACTTCTTCAAACCAATTGCTTCAACTTCAAGTTCCAACAGTTTGTTGAGAATTATCTTTTTTTGTGTAGTTACGAACCATAATTTTATGCTTTATCATCGACGCTATCATTGAGAGTTTAACATACGGTGACGTCAAATAGTATTTCGCCCCCCTCATATTCAAATCCTGGCTCCGCCCCTGGTTACTATTATCAAAACTATCATACTACTTTGCTACTGATCACCTTGCTACAGATAGTTAATCTCCAGGTGTGGTTGAATTGACAACTCAGTTGCTAATACTTACAAATATTCTTTGGCTCCCCTTGTGTCGAATCTATAAATTTGGGTTGAATAATCTACCCTCAGTAACTGTTACGATCCCATATACCTATGGGTTATCAAGACCTTTTTCTGGCGCCATTGCCGGGGAGCATAGCTATATTTGTTGAGTCACCTGGGATTATTATCAAATTTTCACTATGAAGAATCTGAAGGATCCTAAGACTAAGATTTTTCCCTGTAAGACGAAGGGAGGTAAGGAGCTGCCTTCTGATGTCTACTATGCAACTTGTTCTTGTAGACTTGTGTTGGGCCTCCAAGCGCAGAGTTTTGTAAGACAGTAGCAATTTTCCCTCAAGTGGATGACCTAAGGTTTATCAATCCATGGAAGGACTAGGATGAAGATGGTCTCTTTCAAAGAACCCTGTAACCAAATAACAAAAAGTCTGTTGTGTCCCCAACACACCAAATACAATGGTAATTTGTATAGTTGCACTAGTTCGGCGAAGAGATGGTGACAAAAGTGTAGTAATGATAGTAGATATTGATTTTTGTACTAGGAACAATAAAAACAGCAAGGTAGCAATTGATAAAATGGAGCACAAACGGTATTGCAATGCTTGAAAATGAGGCCTAGGGTCCGTACTTTCGTTCGTGCAATCTCTCAACAATGCTAATCTAATTTGATCATATAACCATCCCTCAAAGTGCGATGAAGAATCACTCCAAAGTTCCTATCTAGCGGAGAGCATAAGAAGAAATTTTTTATAGGGTACGAAAACACCTCGAAGCTATTCTTTCTGATCGATCTATCCAAGAATTCATACTAAAATAACACCAAATAATTTCAGATTCATAATACTCAATCCAACAAAAAGAACCTCAAAGAGTGCCCCAAGATTCCTACCGGAGAAACAAAGACAAGAATGTGTGTCGGTGTCAAAACCGGCGGATCTCGGGTAGGGGGTCCCGAACTGTGCGTCTAGGCGGATGGTAACAGGAGACAAGGGACACGATGTTTTTACCCAGGTTCGGGCCCTCTCGATGGAGGTAATACCCTACTCCTGCTTGATTAATATTGATGATATGGGTAGTACAAGAGTAGATCTACCACGAGATCAGAGAGGCTAAACCCTAGAAGCTAGCCTATGGTATGATTGTTGTTCGTCCTCGGACTAAAACCCTTCGGTTTATATAGACACCGAATAGGGTTAGGGTTACACAGAGTCGGTTACAATGGTGGGACATCTACATATCCGTATCGCCAAGCTTGCCTTCCACGCCAAGGAAAGTCCTATCCGGACAAGGGATGAAGTCTTCAATCTTGTGTCTTCATAGCCTAGGAGTCCGACCAAAGATGATAGTTCGGCTATCCGGACACCCCCTGGTCCAGGACTCCCTCAGTAGCCCCTGAACCAGGCTTCAATGACGACGAGTCCGGCACGCATATTTTCTTCGGCATTGCAAGGCAGGTTCCTCCTCCGAATACTTAGAAAGTTTTGAACACAAGGATAGTGTCCGGCTCTACAAAACAAGTTCCACATACCACCGTAGAGAGAATAATTTTTGCACAGATCTGCTGACGTATTCCACGGCATGACATCACACCACGGCCAAGCCTTTATTTGAATCTTTTTTCTTGGCCCACCTCGGTAGCGTTTAGCGAGGCGGTTTCCTTGGCACGTCTTATCAAAGCGTAGATCGTGCCCCCTTATTCCGGGATTCTCATCAATACGGACAAGGGTAACCCAACCGTGCCCGTTGGCATGCCTCCTCTATCGAAGGCGAGCCCCAATCGACCACGGGGAGGGCTCTTGGTATTCAACCTCTTTATAATGAGACCAAGGCCCTCTTTATAATCGTGCCCCCTTATTCGCCTCGCGCTTCGAGTTCTAACACCCAAAGCTTTAGATTTAGGCGCTTCGGACCTTCGACGATGTCCGGCTCCGGCCAGCTCGGCCGATGGATGTCTTCTTCCATCACAGAAGAAGATGTGCTAAAGTAGCGAGACGCCAGGTATCTAACCGGCGAGATTTTGCATAGGCTGCCTGCTCTAGGGCAGGTCATTCCCACTCCCGAGCCCGGCGAGAGCGTGGTGTACGTGTCTCACTTCCTTCGGGGTTTAGGCTTCCCGACGAATCCCTTTGTGCGGGGGCTCATGTTTTATTATGGGCTGGATTTCCATGACTTGAATCCGGAGTCCATCCTCCATATCTCGTCATTCATTGTCGTATGTGAAGCCTTCCTCCATATTACCCCTCACTTTGGATTGTGGCTCAAGACCTTCAAGGTGGAGCCGAAGATGATCGAGGGGCAACAAGCAGAGTGCGGAGGGGTGGTCATAAGCAAGTGTACTGATGCTCCCTGGCCCGAGGGCTCTTTTCAAGAGGAGCTTGGTTTGTGGCAACGGGAGTGGTTTTATATCACCGCTCCCAGGGGCACCAAATGGGTGGCGCCACCCGCCTTCCGCTCAGGTCCACCAAAGCGGCTGGCATCATGGGCCAACCGGGGGCTCGATTGGGGGCCGTCCAAGGACGTTCCTCTGTTGCAGGGCCGTATTCGAGACCTCCAAGAAAGAGAGATTAATCTGGTCGTGGCGGCGCAGGTTATGCTGATTCGGCGCCTTCTACCCTACAAACGTCGCCCCCTCCGTTTGTGGGAGTTTAATCCGAAGGGACCACGAGCTCTCCAACATTTTATGGGCGTGACGCCCAAGGAGATGTACAAACTGTTCTTCGGATCACAAGAGAAGTGTCCGGACTTGACCGAGGACACAGGTCTAAGATGCAATCACCCAGATACTCAAGTAAGTAACCCTGTAACCGGACATGATGTTCATTCATTTATCATATATATGCCCTTTAAGGGAGCCGTTTCTTGAACAGGAGTGGATAGCCAAGGCAAAGTTGATAAGGTGTCCGGCTCCCCTCCCAAAGACCACGCCGGATCCCATGTTGACCAAGATGTTGAAGGCCACGCCTTTTAAAGAAGGAGAAGGGGGGAGCAGGGAAGCAACTGCCTCCGCAAAGGAGGCTTTCAAGGAAGAGGGTATCAGGGATCCTCCCCTCCAAGGGGAGAAGAGGACCGCTTCCGAAGACCCGGAAGCCAAGGCCTCAAAACTAGGGCTGGAATTCAAGCTGAGTCGAGCTGGCTCGGCTCGACTCGCTAAAGCTTGTTCCGTTAACGAGCTAACTCGACTCGACTCGTTACTATAACGAGTTTGAATCCAAGATTGGCTCGACTCGTATAACTCACGAGCTGGCTCGTTTAGCTTGTTAAGCTTGTTAATGATATGAACATAAAAGCTTACAAATATGGTAAAAATAAAAATGATTACTTGGAAATGTAAATTGTACATATTAACATGTATAATGTTCACAAACAAGTGCACGCATGTACTAGCTTAACTTAAAATTGTCAGTACCATCAAGTCAATATCATGTACATGACCATTGACCACAAATAATTGTACATGACATTAATGATCAGCAAGTTAGTAACATATACATGACCAAACAATTGTAATTTTCTCGAACATCTGGGCATTGTGTTCTGTGCCTGAGATGAAGTGTGCTTGGCTGATCTTTTGCACCGAGCCTAATGAGTTACACGAGTACTCGTGAGATTGGCTCGTTTAACTCGTTCTATAAACGATCTTAAATTAAAGCTTGGCTCGACTCGTTATTCTTCGAGCTTGAGTTGATTCGAGCCGAGTCACGAGCTACTTGTTTAGCTCGCGAGTTTCGAGCTTTTTTTCCAGCCCTACTCAAAACGGGGAAAGAAGGCTTCGTCAGAAAGTCCGGTGCCGGGAAGTACCCCAGCCGCACTATTTCCCCAAGGGGATCAGCCCTCCACCGAGCCATAAGTAAAAAGAAGGGGTCCTGTGAATAAAGAACATCCCTGTATTTATTTATGAAGATAACCGAAATTGCACCTTCTAGTTCGGATCTCAGCCCTTCTCAGCAGAGCTCGTCTTCGGGGGATCTTCGTCCGGAGATGATAGAGAGCGAAACGCCTCCACCTATCGTGCCTTCGTGCGAGGCGGGCGACCCTGAAGTGTCGTCACGGAGAGTTTCCCCGAGTCCTGCGCCAACTGGCGTGCGGTCGGAGGAGCTGAAGGACCTGCTCGGGCGAGCGTATATCTCAGAAGATCATTGTGCGCTAATGGCTACGGTAATTGAAAGAATTGCATCCGATGAGTGCAGATTGCATGAAGCCGCCAGAAGTTTACTGACGGGGTTTGAGGTACGAAAAAAATGATGTACCTTCTGACAGTTATGCATATAGAATGCGCCCTGTATAGATAGTAGCCCCTGAGACTCGGTATCTTGTCACAACTAATGCGTGCCGAGGATCATAATCTCGATACTAACATGTCGCCGTTCCTATGTAGGTGGCGGGCGTCCGTGGCTAGCCGGATCGATGAATTTGCCGAACTAAAGCGGCAACTTGACGAGGCGGATGCGGACATCGCTACCGGGTCAATAAGCGGTTTGACGAGTCACAAGGTATGCGACTTCTCCGCGGACACCTGGTTAGGGAGCTTGACGCCCATGCCTTACTACTTGTATGCTTTGATGCGCACGGTGCCGCATTGCTGTGGGGAGGCTGGAACTTGCCCAAGCTAAAGAGCAAGCCGAAAGAGTAATGGCCGCTTTAAAGGCGGCGAAGAGCTGAAAGCCGAACAAGCTGCTCCTTTGCCGAAGCAAAGAGGAAATGGCCGATTTGGCCTCAAACTGAAGAATACTACCGACCGCTGCGAGGTTCTTGAAAAAGAACGTCAAGCGGAACAAGAGGACCTGAAAAAGGCCACCGCCGAATCCAAGGATGCCCGTTCCGCTATGAGAGCTGCCAAGGAGGAGCTGAGTCAGGCCGGGGATATTGCGGCTGGAAAACCGTTTCTGCTGCAGAGGAAATATACGGATCCAAAGTATGCTCAGTTGGACAAGCTGTGGATTTCGGAGGATGCTTATCTGGACTTAGCGGCGAGCGCTGCGGACGCGATTGAGCACTTCCGAGGCCAGAAGGGGCACAGAAGGGAAGAGCTATTTTTGTCGCAATTCCATAGTCCGGAGCGTCCTCTTCCATTGACCGATCCGTTGGCCGAATGGGCCGAGCTGAATCGATTATCCAGACTTGCCATGAAGCATGTCATGACTCATTTGTGGCCAGGCGGACCCCAGCCGAAGAGTTATTTTGGCTTAGTGCAGCAGTTCCTTGGTGCGGTACCGTGTATCGACGCAATGAAGCGGTCGGCGTGTATTGAGGGGGCGCGGATGGCTCTTGCCCGTGTCAAGGCATACTGGGCTGAGATGAAGGCCACCGATATTGCGTCCCCAGATTCGGACGGCAGCCGAGTACCAGTCGAGCGCTATTTCGAGGAAGTTCTTCCGGGCGCTCGTTTAATAGAGACGCAGTGCTCGAAGGATGTTATGTTTGAATGACATGTATTATTTTATGAAACAACGTTTCAATTTAATGTAAGAGCTTTTTATACTTGTGCCTTCAAGTAGCAAACTACCTCCTGTGCGGCCGTTGATGTATATATGTATATAACCTGAAAGATGGCAGTCTTCGGCTTCAGCCCCCACGCACATAGTGCGGGGGTGTTTGCAAAGAAGTCGCGCTTTCACACTTAATCCAACGTCTTGGTCCTATAAAGGAGGTGGTAGCGTAGCAAACTAGGCAACCGGACTATAATGCTTTATCACTTTCACTTAGCCATAGGAGCTCGATGGTGGGGCTACTATATAGCCCATGGGGGCACCGCACTCTCCCGAATTCGGGGTGCGTATGTGCTCGACCGGAAACGGTCCTTCGTTAATGCGGAGAATTCTAAACATTCCGGTGAGTCATCGAGTGGTTGACCAGTCTCTCGCTATATCATGACAGTCAGTTTTCGCTTTCTCTCGAGGTGCTCGCCAGGCGAACCGGGTACAATCGCAGTAGTTCTCCACGGTGCCGCGTTAGCCGATAGAACGGGCGTAAAGCAGCAAAACACAGAGCCGGAAAACCCAACATTTGACCAAAGACATGATTCTGAGCTGATGCATATAAGGCCTAACTCGAGACGCCGAACACTCCCTAAGGTATTCGGTCTTTTATAAAGCGGGCCGAACAATGCCCTTGGTAACAAGCCCCTGGTGTCCAGGTACGTGCAAACTTCTGACGCGGCCGATGCCAAAACGCCAGCCTCCTCGGTAATAATAAGAGTGCGGGGGATGAGTAACAACAAGAGACAGTGAAAAGGGTTTACGCAGGTTCTTAATCTGAAAAGAATCCTTGCAACGGGTCCCTGCTGCACGTCTGCGCATGTGTCTCCGTTGTGCCGTATCTTGTATGGGTATAGCACGGCGTTCATCTGTAAAAGAGAGGAACTTAGTTTGAAAAATATCGCGCTAAAATGTTGGAAATAAAATAGAGTATGATTCAAAAATGAGTAGAATTGAGCTTTATTGTCTCTTGTTGTACATGCGTGGAGCCCTTGTAAGAAGTGCAGCGGCTAGTAAGCATCATGTTTATTTATGCCGGACTCGCCTAACCGTGTCCGGGTCCGAACGACCTGCTTTAGGCGCTTTTGGCCAGCAAGGCCGTATTAGTGTGAGGCTGTTAAGGCGGTCTCACATTCTTTCCTTGAGGGACACGCGCAGCTTCCCTTTAATGAAATGATGCCTCGTGGACCGGGCATTTTAAGTTTAAGAGATGCATAATGCGGTATTGCGTTAAAGCGGGCGAAAGCTTCGCGTCCCAGTAGTGCTTGATGGCTACTTTTAAATCGGGCGATGTGGAAGACCAACTTTTCCCGACGGAAGTTGCCGGGTGAGCCGAACATAACTTCCAATAGTAGGGAGCCCGTACAATGGGCATATGTGCTCGGCATTATTCCTTGGAAGGAAGTGTTGCTATGGCTAATCCTGTTTGGGTTTATCCCCATGTTGCGGATTGTGTCACGACATAGCAGGTTTAAATCACTGCCGCTGTCCATTAGGACTTGCGTAAATTGAAGACCGTCGATTATAGGTTCTAGTATCAAGGCAGTCCATCCTGCGTTAGGATACTTTCGGAGTAGTCCTCGATGGTCGAAGGTAATTGGTTTTGACAACCGGTGTTGGGACTCCACTGGGTCGATTGTGCGGTAGCGTAATTCAATGGGTGCCGCTCTGCTTTTCCTTTTGTTACTTGAAGTAAGTTTACTGTTTTGACCTCTTGTGGGAAATTCTTTTGTTTTCCGGGGCTCGCTTGTGGTGCTCGTCATCATCCTCACTTGGTGTGTCGAGCCTTGTGTTCGGCATTGAGTCTGCTGGACTGCTTGAAGACCCAACAATCTCTGTGGGTATGGTTTGCGGGCTTCCGGGAGTCTTGTGGATTTGGCATATCTTGTCCAAGATTTTGTTTAAGTTGGATAGCTCATTTCTATTGTCCTTAAGGGGCAGTTTTTTATTGTTCTGCCGTGAGCTTTTGAATCCGGCGTTGACTGTCGCGCTCTTTGGACCGTTCCCCTTAATCTGGCGCTGGTCCTTGCTGCGTCGTGGTTTCCCATTCCCATCCACGACTTGGATGTACTTGGGTGGCTGATGCGCATCTTGCTAGCCAGCTATCCTCTCCGCTAAAAGCGGGTCATGAGGCTTGTTAGTGCGGCCATTGTTCTTGGCTTTTCCTGGCCAAGGTGTCTGGCGAGCCATTCGTCTCGGACGTTGTGTTCAAAAGCTGCTAAGGCTTGATTGTCCTGGACGATCGACTATTTGGTTCTTTTTGGTGAGGAACCTGTTCCAGAATTTTCGAGCTGACTCTCCGGGCTATTGGGTTATGTGACTTAGATCGTGATGCATCGGAGGTCGGACATAGGTTCCTGAAATTGGCCGAAAAGCATCCTCAAGCTCTTCCCAACTACCAATGGTGTTTTCGGGAGGCTTTTAAGCCAATGTCGGGCTTGCCCTTTGAGCTTGAGGTGTAGGTATTTTATGGCGTGGAGATCATCTCCTCTGGCCATGTGTATGTGGAGGATATAATCCTCAATCCAGACTCCAGGGTCTGTCGTTCCGTCGTATGCCTCTATGTTTATGGGCTTGAATCCCGATGGAAATTCATGATCCAGCACCTCATCGGTGAAACATAGAGGGTGCGCGGCGCCCATGTATTTGGGTGTGCCGTGATGTTCGGATATTTGACGTGTTGTATTGCTCGCCAGAACTTGTTTCCTTGGCCCGTAGATAGATCTAACTGGGCCATCCTTTTGGTGCGAATCATTATGCGGATCGCGTGCCGGCTTGTGTGCGGCGCCGCTCGCCGCTCTACATTTGCCATGTGGTCGTCTATCCGACCCGGCGGCCTCTTTGTTTTTTGATCGTGGGGGCTCTACGGCCTTCTCATCGAATTCAGGCGATGGTTGCGCTTTGGGTAGCTCTTTGCTTGGCGGTTGTCGCCATATTTGTCTGCGGTGTTGAGTAATTTACTCCATCTCATTTGGAGTCGTCTTCCATCGCTACGAGCCTCTATTTCTGCTTTTTCAAGCTACGTGCGATGGCGAGGAGCTTTTTGTGGAGGTTCTTGATCCAATGACGTGTCCGGCGTGAGATCGTCCGGTTGTTGTCCTTCTTGGGGACGGGTTGTTTGTCCAAGTTGGCCTGTTCGGATGGTTGCTCAATGGCATGTTCGTCAGAGGCGGCTCACCTGCTCTATGGCTGGAGTGCGTGTGGGTGCTATCTTTGTCGAGGTGGGGTTTTCCGCGCTTACGCGCCGCTTTGACCGCTTCGAGGGAATTTTATTTATGACGTCTCGTCGTTCCTCGTTATCGCTTCCCTTAGGTGTGTCCACCGTATATATATATCGTAAGTTGAGGTGGCCATCCAGTGCCCTGTGGGCGCTGGTTCTTGGTCGTCTCCGGCTTCATCGTCCATATCGTCGATGTCCTCGAGTCAAGTCGAGCATGTACATTAAGTCATCGGCAGTGGCTACAAAATGGGTGGTGGGTGGGCGTTGAATTTCTTCGTCGTCCGAATCCCAACCTTCTGGATCAGTAGTTCGCCAGGCTCCCCTGACAAAGAGAGAGACTTTAATGAGTTCAGGATATCACCAAAGGGCGAGTGCTGAAAGATGTCCGCGACGGTGAACTCCATAACCGCCGCCCAGTCGGATTCGACCGGCAGGGGCGCGGGAGGTTCGGAGTACGGAAAGGAGTCCGGCACCTGGGAGTCATGAGCTTTGCAAAGGATAGGGATGGTGTTCGGCTCAATAGCCGTAGAGATTTCAGCCCCCGAGGCGGTGTCCAACCAACCATCCTCGATCGGCGAAACCGGCTCCGGATTAAGGCTCGAGCGGCATCGATGCGGCCTCCTGTGGCACTGCTCGCGGCAGAGCTAGATCGTACCCATCGAGACAGTGCGGCATGCTCGGCTGTGGCTCAAATCCGTCGAAGATCAAGTCTCCGCAGACATCGGCCGTATAGTTCAAGCTTCCAAATCTGACCTGATGGCCAGGGGCGTAGCTTTCGATCTGCTCCAGATGGCCTAGCGAATTGGCCCGCAGTGCAAAGCCGCCGAATACGAAGATCTGTCCGGGGAGAAAAGTCTCACCCTGGACTGCGTCGTTGCTGATGATTGAAGGAGCCATCGGGCCTATAGGTGACGACACAGAGGAACTCTCAATGAAAGCACCAATATCGGTGTCAAAACCGGCGGATCTCGGGTAGGGGGTCCCGAGCGTATGCGTCTAGGCGGATGGTAACAAGAGACAAGGGACACGATGTTTTTACCTGTGTTCGGGCCCTCTCGATGGAGGTAATACCCTACTCCTGCTTGATTAATATTGATGATATAGGTAGTACAAGAGTAGATCTACCACGAGATCAGAGAGGCTAAACCCTAGAACCTAGCCTATGGTATGATTGTTGTTCGTCCTACGGACTGAAACCCTTCGGTTTATATAGATACCGAATAGGGTTAGGGTTACACAGAGTCGGTTACAATGGTAGGAAATCTACATATCCGTATCGCCAAGCTTGCCTTCCACGCCAAGGAAAGTCCTATCCGGACAAGGGACGAAGTCTTCAATCTTGTGTCTTCATAGTCTAGGAGTCCGGCCAAAGATGATAGTTCGGCTATCCGGACACCCCCTGGTCCAGGACTCCCTCAACGTGCATTAACCCCTATGCATAGATTACCCTAATGTCACCTCGGGAATCCGCGAGTTGAGTGCCAAAACATATATCAAGTGAATCAATACGATACCTCATTGACACCACGGGTATTCCTAGAAAGACATACATAGAGTGTTCTCAAATCCATAAAAGTATTCAATCCTATAAAACGAAATCTGAAAGGGAAAACTCAATTCATCACAACAATATAGAGAGGGGAAAACACCATATATTACCAAATCCCGTGATACATCAAGATCGTGCCATCTCGAGAACACGAGAGAGAGAGAGTGAGAGAGAGAGAGAGATTAAACACATAGCTACTGGTACAAACCCTCAGCCCCGAGGGTGGACTACTCCCTCCTCATCATGGTGGCCGCCGGGATGATGAAGATGGTCATCAGTGATGATCTCCCCCTCCGGCAGGGTGCCGGAACGGGGTCCCGATTGGTTTTCGGTGGCTACAAAGGCTTGGGGCGGCGGAACTTCTGATCTAGGGAGACCCCCAGGGTTTTTGGAATATTTGGTGATTTATAGGGCAAAGAGGGGGTGCGGGAGGCCACCAAGGTGGGCACAACCCACCTGGGCACGCCTGGGCCCCCAGGCGCACCCTGGTGGGTTTAACCCCCTTCGGAGCTCCCCCCAGGTGCTTCTCTAGCCCAGTGGATGTCTTCTGGTCCATAAAAAATCCACAAAAAGTTTCGCGGTGTTTGGACTCCGTTTGATATTGATTTCCTACGATGTAAAGAAACAAGCAAAAAACAGCAACTAGCACTGGGCACTGGGTCAATAGGTTAGTCCCAAAAAATAATATAAAGTTGCTATAAAATGATTGTAAAACACCCAAGAATGATAATAGCATGAATACTTCATAAATTATAGATACGTTGGAGACGTATCAGCATCCCCAAGCTTAAATCCTACTTGTACTCTAGTAGATAAATCATAAAAGAAATAATTTATGAAGTGTGGATGCTAGCAAAAGTGCATAAGTTTGATCAACGATAACTTCAATCACTTTTCCTAGCATTATAATAGCAATTCTTTCTCATAAAACTCATCATGGTAAATTAGCAACCAATTTACATGTTAAGGTTCAAACAATGAATTCTCTTCAAGCTCAACAACCTATGTTATCGGTCACCAAACAATTGCAATTCAACTTATTCAACAGAGTCTAAGTAAGAGCTCCACATACTCAACCATCCTATAGTATTCTATGATTGCTAACACTCACCGCATACACATGAGCAAAACATTTTCGGACACATAGAAAGATAGGGGCTTATAATTTTGCCTCCCAATGTATTCACCTCAATGGTGATGTCAACAATTATAACTCATGCTACCCATATTTAACTAGATATATGTGCCTAGATCTTTCCTCACCACATGATGCTTGACAAAAGAGAAAAATAAAAAAGAATAGAGAGAAAAACTTTGACACTTGCATGAAAGTAAATACATAAAAGTAAAAGGTAGGCCCTTCACAAAGGGAAGCAGAGGTTGCCATGCGCTTTTTTATGCTCAATCCCTTAGTGCAAAAGAACACAACATTATATTGCCTCTTATGATAGCAACCTTTATTATGCAATCTGTCACTTTTATTCTTTGCCATCACAAGTTCGTACAACGCTCAATTTTCTCTTACACTAAATGATCTAACACTTTTAGAAGCAATTTTTATTGCCTTATTGCACCGATGACAACTTACTTGAAGGATCTTACTCAATCCTTAGGTAGGTTTGGTGGACTCTTGAAAATAAGATTTGGGTTTAAAGGTTATTGGATGCAGAAGTAGTATCTCTACTTGGTGCGAAATTTTTGGCTAGCAAAGATGGGGGGCAAGCACCACATGTTGAAGGATCTATGGCAATATAACTTCTATGTGAATATGAACAAACATAAATCATTACGTTGTCTTCCTTGTCCAACGTCAACAATTTTGGCATATAATATTTTGATGGGGGCTCACAATCACAAAAGATTTCCAAGATAGTGTATTTGCATGTGAAGGTTCTCTTCCTTATAGTAATCATTCATGAATTGCTTGTATGACCAATATTGTGATTGTCAAGCCTCAAAAGATTTCACTTTCTAAACCCAATGTGAAGCTACCACTAGGCATGATATGAACATATAATTTCAAATTCATTACATTCAATTTATTCAACAATTTACTCATAGGATATAAGGGAAGCACGAGAGTAAATGACAAACTACTCCAAAAAGATATATGTGAAGATCAATCGAGTAGTTAAGTAAACAGATAGCTATGTGAGGACTCTCTCTTATTTAAAACTTTCAGATCTAAGTATTTTATTAAAACAGCAAGCAAAACAAAATAAAATGACATTCCAACAATAGCTCACACATGTGAAGAAGCAAAAACTTAGTCTCAACCGATACTAGCCGATAATTGTTGATGAAGAAAGGTGGGATGCCTACCGGGACATGCCAAGCTTAGATGCTTGAGACTTCTTGAAATATTATCTTGGGATGCCTTGGGCATCTGATACGTCTCCAACGTATCTATAATTTTTTATTGTTCCATGCTATTATATTATCTGTTTTGGATGTTTTATATGCATTATATGCTATTTTATATGATTTTTGGAACTAACCTATTAACCTAGAGCCTAGTGCCAGTTCATGTTTTTTTCTTGTTTTTGAGTTTTGCAGAAAAGGAATACTAAACGGAGTCCAACCGGAATAAAACTTTCGCGATGATTTTTCTTGGGCCAGAAGACACCCAGGAGACTTGGAGTACAAGTCAGAAGAGCCATGACGCAGCCACAAGGGTGGAGGCGCCCCCCCCCCCTCGACCTTGTGGGCCCCTCGATGACCCCCTCACCTAGATCTTCCTCCTATATATACTCAAATACCCCAAAAACTTCCAGGGAAGCCACGAAACCACTTTTCCACTGCCGCAACCTTCTCTTCCCATGAGATCCCATCTAGGGGCCCTTTCCGGCATCCTGCCGGAGGGGGATTCGATCACGGAGGGCTTCTTCTCTCTCTTTGATTCTCAAAAACACGTTCTCCTCGATGTTCTTGGAGATCTATTCGATATAATACTCTTTTGCGGTGTGTTTGCCGAGAGTCGATGAATTGTGGATTTGTAATCAGCTTATCTATGAATATTATTTGAATCTTCTCTGAATTATTATATGCATGATTTGATATCTTTGCAAGTTTCTTCGAACTATTGATTTGGTTTGGCTAACTAGATTGGTTTTTCTTGCAATGGGAGAAGTGCTTAGCTTTGGGTTCAATCTTGCGGTGATCCATCCCAGTGACAGAAGGGGAAACAATACATATTGTATTGCTGCCATCAAGGATAAAAAGATGGGGTTTCTTGTCATAATGCTTGAGTTTATTCCTCTACATCATGTCATCTTGCTTAAGGCATTACTCCGTTCTTTATGAACTTAATACTCTAGATGCATGCTGGATAGTGGTTGATGTTTGGAGTAATAGTAGTAAATGTAGAATCGTTTCGGTCTACTTGACACAGACGTGATGCCTATATTCATGATCATTGCCTTAGATATCGTCATAACTTTGCACTTTTCTATCAATTGCTCAGTAGTAATTTTTCACCCACCATAATAATTTCTATCTTGAGAGAAGCCTCTAGTGAAACCTATGGCCCCCGGGTCTATTTTACATCATATTATTTTCCCATTAATTTGTCAATTTCTGTCGTCGTTCCATTATTTTTCCAATCTTTTACTTTCCGTTCCATAAACCAAAAATACCAAAAATATTACTTTACCATTTATCCATCTCTATCATATCTCAATTTGCAAATAACCGTGAAGGGATTGACAACCCCTTTATCGCGTTGGGTGCAAGTTGGTGTTTGTTTGTGTAGGTATTCGGTGGCTTGCATGTTGTGTCCTACTGGATTGATACCTTGGTTCTTAAAAACTGAGGGAAATACTTACTCTACTTTGTTGCATCACCCTTTCCTCTTCAAGGGAAAACCAACCCAAGCTCAAGAGGTAGCAGCATCCCCAAGCTTGAGCTTTTGTGTCTCCTTAATTCCCTTTATATCACGGTTTCCCTAAATCTTAAAAACTTCATCCACACAAAACTCAACAAAAACTCATGAGATATGTTAGTATAAATAAATGCAAAACCTTATCATTCTCTACTGTAACAAATCACCAAAATTATTATTTAACATTTCATACTAAATTCCTCTGCATATTTAATACTTCTATCCTCAAATAGAATCATTAAACAAGCAAACATATGCAAACAATGCAAACATAACAGCAATCTGTCAAAATAGTATAGTCTGTAAAGAATGGAAGAACACTCGTTGTATGTGAACGTAGAGCTTACCACAACCGAGTATTCTGCGTGTGCAAAACTGGCTTGCACCCGTTGTATGTGAACATAGAGCTTATCACACACGATCATCACATGGTGTCTCGGCACGACGAACTTTCGCAACGGTGCATACTCGGGGTGAACACTTGTACGTTGAAATTTAGTGAGAGATCATCTTATAATGCTACCGCCGAACTAAGCAAAATAAGATGCATAAATGATAAACATCACATGCAATCAATATAAGTGAGATGATATGGCCATCATCATCTTGTGCCTTTGATCTCCATCTCCAAAGCACCGTCATGATCACCATCGTTGAGGGAGTCCTGGATTAGGGGGTCCTCGGACAGCCGGACTATATCCTTTGGCCGGACTGTTGGACTATGAAGATACAAGATTGAATACTTTGTCCCGTGTCCGGATGGGACTCTCCTTGGCGTGGAAGGCAAGCTTGGCAATACGGATATGAAGATATCCTCCCTTGTAACCGACTCTGTATAACCCTAGCCCCCTCCGCTGTCTATATAAACCGGAGGGTTTTAGTCCATAGAAGAAAAAACAATCATACCATAGGCTAGATTCTAGGGTTTAGCCTCTACGATCTCGTGGTAGATCAACTCTTGTAATACTCATATCATCAGGATCAATCAAGCAGGAAGTAGGGTATTACCTCCATCGAGAGGGCCCGAACACAGGTAAACATTGTGTCCCCGCCTCCTGTTACCATCCGCCTTAGACGCACAGTTCGGGACCCCCTACCCGAGATCCGCCGGTTTTGACACCGACATTGGTGCTTTCATTGAGAGTTCCACTGTGCCGTCACCTTAAGGCTAGATGGCTCCTCCGATTATCGGCAATGATGCGATCCAGGGTGAGATTTTCCTCCCCAGACAGATCTTCGTATTCGACGGCTTCGTACTGCGGGCCAACTCGCTTGGCCATCTGGAGCAGATCGATAGCTACGCCCCTGGCCATCAGGTCAGGTTTGGAAACTTGAACTATACTGCCGACGTCCGCGGAGACTTGATCTTCGACGGATTCGAGCCCATGTCAGGTGCGCCGCACAATCATGACGAGCATGATTTAGCTCTGTCGTCGGACAGTGTTCGAGAGATCACACCTGCAACCACTCCGGCCCTCAAACCGGAACAAATTTCGCCATCTGAGGACGGGTGGATGGACCCCGCCACGGAGGCCGCACACCTAGTGGCGATATAGCTGAATACTGAGTTCACCTCCTACAAGACCCGTGTTGCCGAACCATTGGATTCGTCCCCGGCCACGGACTCCGAGCCGCCTGCGTCCGTGCCCATCAAATCCGATTGGGCACCAATCATGGAGTTTACCTCAGCGGATATCTTTCAGCACTCGCCTTTTGGTGACGTACTAAACTCGTTGAAGCCTCTCTCCCTATCAGGAGACCCTTGGCCGAACTATGTCCAGCTAGAATGGGATGTGGACGATGAAGAAATTCGCACCCCACCCACCACCCACTTAGTAGCCACTGTCGACGATTTAAATGACATGCTCGATTTCGACTCCGAAGACATCGACGCTATGGACAATGATGCAGGAGACGAACAGGAACCACCGCCCATAGGGCGCTGGACTGCCACCTCATCGTATGACATATACATGGTGGACACCCCCAAAGAGGGGGATGGCGATAAGACAACGGAGGATAATCCCTCCAAGAAGCAATCCAAGCACCGATGTCAGCGGCGCTGCTCTAAGTCTCGCCACAGCAAAAGCAGGGATGCCGGCACAAGAGACAATAACGCTCCGGATAGTGCCGAAGACGATGATAATCCCCTCCAGCTAGACCTCGAGCGGGAGGATGAACAAGCTAACCCACCAGAACAGGCAGCAAACGGAGAATCAGAGGATGACAATTACATGCCTCTCTCCGAAGACGAGGTGAGCCTCGGTGACGAAGAATTTATCGTGCTAGAGGATCCCGTCGAGCAGGAGCGCTTCAAGCGCCGACTTATAGCCACAGAAAACAGCCTAAAGAAAAAGCAAGAACAGCTTCGAGCTGATCAAGATCTACTAGCGGATAGATGGACTGAAGTCCTGGCAGCTGAGGAATACGAACTCGAGCGACCAACCAAGATTTACCCAAAGCGCAGGTTGCTACCCCAACTCGAGGAGGAAGCATGAAACCTACATCACCAGCGTATGATGCGGCTGATCGGCCACCTCATGGCCGAGACAGAGAGGCATATCAGCCTGAAGTCTAGCCCGCACCCCGCCGCCATTCAAACAAAAATACCAAGGCCCAGGGTAACACGCGGGACCTGCAAGACGTATTGGAAAACAAAGCAAAACATGCAAGATCGATCTACGGATCACGGGGTCGCGCCCCAACGCATGACGATGATCGTCACGCCGGATACACTAAAAGCAAATCCGGCCGGGCCGAATACAGCAGACAAGACTCGTATGAACTGCGTCGTGATATAGCCCGGCACAGAGGCGCCACACACCCCCTATGCTTCACTGATGAAGTAATGGATCACGAATTCCCAGAGGGTTTTAAACCCGTAAACATTGAATCATATGATGGTACAACAGATCCCGCGGTATGGATCGAGGATTTCCTCCTCCACATCCACATGGCTCACAGTGATGATCTACATGCCATCAAGTACCTCCCACTAAAACTCAAAGGACCAGCTCGACATTGGCTGAATAGCTTGCCAGCAGACTCCAGTGGCAGTTGGGAGGATTTGGAAGATGCATTCCTTGAAAACTTCCATGGCAGCCATATAACTCAGCAGCCAGGGGAATCGGCCAGGCAATTCTGGACCTGGTTCCTAACTAAGAAAAACCAAATTGTTGACTGTCCGGATGCAGAGGCCTTAGCGGCATTTAAGCATAACATCCTTGGCCAGGAGAAGCCGAAGTCTATGGCAGCCCTCATGACGCTCATGACCAGCTTTTGCGTGGGCAAAGACAGCTGGCTGGCTCATAGCAAGAACACATCAAGAAGTCATGGCACTTCAGATAAAAAGGATACTAACGGCAGACCACGTCGTAACAGACACACGCACCGCAACAACGGCGACAACGCCGAAGACACGGCAGTCAATGCGGGATTCAGCGGCTCTAAATCCGGTCAGCGGAAGAAGCCGTTCAAAAGAAGCAATCCGGGCCCGTCCAGTTTGGACCGCATACTCGATCGCTCGTGTCAAATTCACGGCACCCCCGATAAGCCAGCCAATCACACCAACAGAGAATGTTGGGTGTTCAAGTAGACCAGCAAGTTGAATGCCGAAAACAGGGACAAGGGGCTGCATAGCGACGACGAGGAGGAGCCTCGGCCGCCGAACATAGGAGGACAGAAGAGGTTCCCTCCACAAGTGAAAACGGTGAACATGATATACGCAAACCACATTCCCAAGAGGGAGCAGGCGTGCACTAAGGGACGTCTATGCGATGGAGCCAGTCGCCCCAAAGTTCAACCCATGGTCCTCTTGTCCGATCACCTTCGATCTCAGGGACCAACCCACTAGTATCCGTCATGGCGGATCTGCCACATTGGTCCTTGACCCCATCATTGATGGATTTCACCTCACTCGAGTCCTTATGGAATGGCGTGACTGAACCTGCTCTATCAGGATACAGTGCGCAAAATGGGTATAGACCCCTTGAGGATCAAGCCCACTAAAACCACCTTTAAAGGTGTCATCCCAGGTGTAGAGGCTCATTGCACGGGCTCAATCACACTAGAAGTGGTCTTCGGATCTCCGGACAACTTCCGAAGTGAGGAGTTAATCTTCGATATCGTCCCGTTCCGCAGTGGCTATCACGCACTGCTCGGGCGAACCGCATTTTCCAGATTCAATGCGGTACCGCATTATGCATACCTCAAGCTCAAAATGCCAGGACCTCGTGGGGTTATAACAGTCAATGGAAACACAGAACGCTCGCTCCACATGGAGGAGCACACTGTGGCCCTCACAGCTGAGGCATAGAGCAGCCTTTTAAGGCAAACCGCTAATTCAGCGATAAAGGCCCCAGATACCTTCAAGCGAGTCCGGAGTAACCTGCAATAGGATCGCCTGGCACGTTCAGAGCTTGCCTAGCAATTCGGCCCCCGTCCTAGTCGATCAAGCGGCGAAACACATGCAGCGTACATAATTACGCACTAAAAATACCATGGGCATAGGTGGGGGCACGAACAGGGCACGTCCCACAATGCGGCTCAACTGCCCCAGGGGCTGTATATCTTTATCATTTTTTCTCTTTCAGGACCTTACTCTCTGGAAGCCTCTCTTCGGCCGTCTGATTGCTGGACACATTACGGGAAGGAAAAACCAAGGAGGCAAGAAGCTAAGACATACAAGGGAATCCCCAGGTGGTCTCTAATAACGATCGAAGTACCCGTTTTAAATACCCATACACAACTTGCCCTTGGATAGGACATGTCAAATAGTCCTATTTTTTTGCTTATTGCACTACTTGTACCCGTACGCTTAGACATATTATTTAATAACAATGCATAGAGTTAGTCTATTATTGCATTACCTTTTTTTTCCTTGTCTGCTTATTGACCACAAATTGCACCCGTACACTCTGGTACGACCAGCGCGCCAGGGGCTTCAGTATACCCCATAATACGGCGTGAGAAGTCCGAACACTTTCGACAGTGCGGCACCCCGAACTTATAGCATTATATGTGTCAGCTCTGAATCATGTCTTGGGTCAATAGTTGGGTTTGCCCGGCTCCCATGTTTTGGTACCTTACGTTCCGCAATATCGGCTAAGGTAGAGTTGGGAGAACTACTGCGATTGTGTCCCGGTTCTTCCGGACGAGCACCTCAGTAGAGAAAGCCGAAAAATGACTGTCATGATAAGGCGAGAGTTGGTCGTTGTTCGAGAGGTCTCAAGTCCTTAAAGACTTTTTCCGCTTCGGGCGAGGAGTCGGCCTTGCCTGACTTAGGCGTATATAGCGCCCCAAATTCGGCCTTCCGAATACTAGGGGCTTCACCAAAATTTAAAATTGTAGACTTCTATGGCTAAGTGAGAGTGATAAAGCCTTACAGTCCGATTGCACGGTTCGTTGTCTTTGAACACCTCCTTTGAAGGACCCAAAATTGGGATAAAGAGTGCTCAGTTTATCCGAACACCCCAAAGATTAGTTACATGGGGGCAGAAGCCGACGACTGGCCAACTCTCAGATTTCATAAACGGCCGCACAGAAGGTAATATTTTAAATTAACAAGCGTTGCATAGCGCACATGAACTCGTTTCATATTACAGGATCATATGAATACATTTTCGAATATTACATCCTTAGCACATTCCTCCGCCACAAGGCGAGAACCCTTCAGGACACTTTTATAATACATTTCGGGGTGGCGATGCTCCTTACCTTCCGGCGGCCCCTCCTTCACCAGCTTCTCGGCGTCCAGCTTCGCCCAGTGCACCTTTGCCGGGCAAAAGCCCTGCGCACACCCTCGATGCAGATGGACCGCTTTATGACTTCAAGCCGTGGGAAGGCATTCACAAGTCGTCTCACCAGGCCGAAGTAGCTATCAGGCAGGGGATCGCCAGGCCACATCTGGACTATAAGACCCTTCATGGCCTGTTCGGCCGCCTTGTGGAGCTCGACAAATTGCTCAGCTGGTCACTCAAGGGCATGGGGTGTTCGGTCCCAGTATACTGAGACCAGAACAACTTCTCCGTCGAGCTCCCCTCCTCGGCCCGGTAGAACTCCACGGCATCTGACACACTACGGGGTAGATCTGCGAACGCTCCTGGAGAGCTCCGAACTCGGGTAAGTAAAAAGAAAGTTTCCTTCACATGCTTGCTTTGCATAATGAATGCCTTACCCACCGCTATCTTCTTAACGGCCTCAATTTCCCGGAGGGCCTTTTGGGCTTCGGCCTTGGCATGTTGTGCGCTTTAGAGCGCCTTCGCAAGCTCGGACTCTCGCATCTTAGAGTCAAGCTCCAAGGACTCGTGTTTTTTGACCAGAGCCTGGAGCTCTTGCTGCACCTCGCCCCACCCGGGCCTCTTGCTTTTCTCGCTCGATGCGCTCCTTGGCCTCTTTGTCTTCGGCCTTGGATAGCGCCTTCTGCAGGGTCGCCACTTCGGTCGTGGCCCCTAGCAAAATTCATGATGATCCTATTATTCTAAAAGAAATTTTTTTATAATATACAGACGGGGTATAACTTACCTTTGTTCTCTTCGAGCTGCCTCTTGGTAAGGCCGAGCTCTTCCTTGGACCGCTCAAGGTCCCGCTTCAGTGCGGCGACCTCCGCAGTACGTGCGGCAGCGGCTAGCAGTGAAGCCTGCATATGCACATAGACATATTTCGATTAGACTCCTGCAGTTATTATTTGATCCTCTATTCGGCCTTTCTTCGCAAACGCCAAACAGAGCATCAGGGGCTAGTGTCTATGCGGTAACATTCTCTTATAATCTGGTTACTTACCTCAAAGCCTGTTAGGAGGCTGGCACAGGCTTCAGTCAGTCCGGTCTTGGCGGACTGAACTTTCTTGACAACCGCACTCATGATAGTGCGGTGTTGTTCGTCGATGGAAGCGTCGCGAAGCGCTTCCAGCAAGTTGTCCAATGCCTCTGGATAGACAGAGGCCATCGGCACAGGCGGCTTGCCCCTCTTAGCGAGGGGTTGCCTGACAGAGTCTGGAACCACTGGAGGTTCTGGCGCAGTATTAGGCTAGGGGCCGAATTTGTTGCCCCCATCATCATAGCCCATGGGAGTCTTGCTCCCCTTGCGCCCAGCATCCGGAATGTCGCCTTGAGGCGCCTCCAGGACTACCTCCCCTCGGCTCGATGCCCTTTCAGACAACACTTCGACATTGTCCGTAGGGCGAGGGGAGGAGGCGGTCGGAAGTGAATGGATGTTCAGATCTGACGGGTCCAAAGAACCATCCGATGAAGATACGTCGATATGGGCTCGGGACGGACTGCATAATCATGTTCGGCGTGATGAGAAGCAGTTCAATAAAACATACCAAGAATTATTATGGTATCCGGATACTTACGACTTCGCCAGGGGCTTGTCCCTGGGCAACCACTCGTCGTCGTTATAGGCGGCCGTCGTGGAGCAGTCCGGAAGGAGAGTCCTTCCCTTCTTGGACCCTTCGGCCTCCCCAGATGGGGCGGCCTTCCTTTTCTTGTCTCCCCCGACAGGGGGGGGGGGGAACTTTCGTCTTCCTCCTCCTCGTTTTCGTGGGAGGAGTGCGTCTCGGTGTTTTCGGACGATGAATCTGATACGTCTCCGTCGTATCTATAATTTTTTATTGTTCCATGCCAATATTCTACAACTTCCATATACTTTTTGGCATCTTTTTATACTATTTTTGGGACTAACATATTGATCCAGTGCCCAGTGCCAGTTCATGTCTGTTGCATGTTTTTAGTTTCGCGGAATATCTATATCAAACGGAGTCCAAACGGGATAAAAATGGATGGAGCTTATTTTTGGAAAATATGGAAAATTTGGAAGGAAAATCAACGCGAACCAGTGCCTGAGGTGGTCACGAGGCAGGGGGGCGCCCCCTACCCTCGTGAGCCCACCGTAAGGCGGTTGATGCTCTTCTTTTGCCGCAAGAAAGCTAATATTCGGAAAAAATCACGGCGAAGGTTTCGGGCCAATCGGAGTTACGGATCTCCATTTATACACGAAACGGTGAAACAGAGCCAGGGGAGAACGCAGAAACAGAGAGATAGATCCAATCTCGGAGGGGCTCTCGCCCCTCCCAAGCCATGGGAGCCAAGGACCAGAGGGGAAACCCTTCTCCCATCTAGGGAGGAGGTCAAGGAAGAAGAAGAAGAAGGGGGCCTCTCCCCTTGCTTCCGGTGGCGCGGAGTCTTCTTGGGGCCATCATCATCACCGCGATCTTCACCAACACCACCGTCATCTTCACCAACATCTCCATCACCTTCCCCCCTATATCTACAGTGTTCCACTCTCCCGCAACCCGCTGTACCCTCTACTTGAACATGGCGCTCTATGCTTCATATTATTTTCCGATGATGTGTTGCCATACTATGATGTCTGAGTAGATTTTCGTTGTCCTATCAGTGATTGATGAATTGCCATGATTGGTTTGAATTGCATGTTTTATTATTGGTGTTGTCCTATTGTGCCCTCTGTGTCGCGCAAGCGTGAGGGATGATCTGCCCCGCATCTGGCAGCTGGTGCGCGATACCCGCGGCAAGATATCTGGCACCCCGCAGCTTTGTGATGTTCTCCTCCGTAACAGAGGAGACCATCCACTTGCCTCCCGCTCCGGACTTGCTTGGAGTGGTTTGAGGAGAAAAACGCGAACTTGGGCGCTGGAGCTTGAGTGCGCAAGAATGGATGAGCAAGGAGGAAGAAGGCGTGGGTGAAAAGGGTGAATCCTTGTCCCTTTTTAAGGGCGGAAGAAGCTATGCGCCTCCCCACCGACCTGGTAAAATCGCTTATTCCCCAAGCACCGTAATTGATGGCGCTCTTGGGTTACCCACACCCGTATTGATGAGAATCCCGTGATAAGGGGACACGATCTCTGCCCGACAAGGCGTGCCAAGGAAACCGCCTCGCGATATGTGCGATGGCTGGTTGTGAAAAAGCAGTTGAATAATGGCCGGGCGTGGTGTGATGTCATCTTTGCAAAATGCACAGATTAGATTTGTGGAAATATTATTCTCTCTACGGTGGTATGTGGAATTTGTTTTGCGAGCGGACACTATCTTTGTGTTCAAAATCTTCTATGGAGTATTAGGAGAAGGAACCCGCCTTGCAATGCGGAGACAATATGCGCGCGGACTCATCGTCATTGAAGCCTGGTTGGGGGGCTACTAAGGCGTCTTGGATTAGGGGTCCTCGGACAGCGGACTATATCCTTTGGCGGACTGCTTTGGACTATGAAGATACAAGATTGAAGACTTCATCCCGTGTCCGGATGGGACTCTCCTTGGCATGGAAGGCAAGCTTGGCAATACGGATATGAAGATCTCCTCCCTTGTAACCGACTCTGTGTAACCCTAGCCCCCTCCGGTGTCTATATAAACCGGAGGGTTTTAGTCCGTAGGACAACAACAATCATAACATAGGCTAGCTTCTAGGGTTTAGCCTCTACGATCTAGTGGTAGATCAAATCTTGTAATACTCATATCATCAAGATTAATCAAGCAGGAAGTAGGGTATTACCTCCATTGAGAGGGCCCGAACCTGGGTAAACATTGTGTCCCCCGCCTCCAGTTACCATCCGCCTTAGATGCATAGTTCAGGACCACCTACCCGAGATCCGCCGGTTTTGACACCGACAATCGTCACCGGCGCGACACCTTGATCTCCATCGTAGCATCGTTGTCGTCTCGCCAACTATTGCTTCTACGACTATCCCTACCGCTTAGTGATAAATTATAAACAATTACAGGGCGATTGCATTGCATACAATAAAACGACAACCATATGGCTCCTGCCTGTTCCCGATAACTCTGTTACGAAACATGATCATCTCATACAATAAAATTTAGCATCATGTCTTGACCATATCACATCACAACATGCCCTGCAAAAACAAGTTAGACATCCTCTACTTTGTTGTTGTAAGTTTTATGTGGCTGCTACGGGCTGAGCAAGAACCGTTCTTACCTACGCATCAAAACCACAACGATTTTTTGTCAAGTGTGTTGTTTTAACCTTCAACAAGGACCGAGCGTAGCCAGACTCGATTCAACTAAAGTTGGAGAAACTGACACCCGCCAGCCACCTGTGTGTTAAGCACGTCGGTTGAACCAGTCTCGCGTAAGCGTACGTGTATTTTCGTTCCGGGCCGCTTCATCCAACAATACCGTCGAATCAAAGTATGACATGTTGGTAAGCAGTATGACTATCATCGCCCACAACTCATTTGTGTTCTACTCGTGCATATAACATATACGCATAGACCTGGCTCTGATACAACTGTTGGGGAACGCAGTAATTTCAAAAAAAAATCCTACACACACGCAAGATCCATCTAGGTGATGCATAGCAACGAGAGGGGAGAGTCTTGTCCACATACCCTCGTAGACCGAAAGTGGAAGCGTTATGACAATGCGGTTGATGTAGTCGTACGTCTTCACGATCCGACCGATCCTAGTACCGAAAGTACAGCACCTCCGTGATCTGCACACGTTCAGCTCGGTGACGTCCCACGAACTCTCGATCCAGCTGGGTGTCGAGGGAGAGCTTCTTCAGCACGACGGCGTGATGACGGTGATGATGAAGCTACCGGCACAGGGCTTCGCCTAAGCACTACGACGATATGACCGAGGTGGATTATGGTATAGGGGGGCACCGCACACGGCTAAGACAATGATCAACTCGTGTGTCTATGGGGTGCTCCCTCCCTCGTATATAAAGGAGTGGAGGAGGGGGAGGGCCGTCCCTTGCTATGGCGCACCATAGGGGAGTCCTACTCCCAACGGAGTAGGATTCCCCCCTGTCGGTGTCAAAACCGGCGGATCTCGGGTAGGGGGTCCCGAACTGTGCGTCTAGGCAGATGGTAACAGGAGACAAGGGACACGATGTTTTTACCCAGGTTCGGGCCCTCTCGATGGAGGTAAAACCCTACTCCTGCTTGATTAATATTGATGATATGGGTAGTACAAGAGTAGATCTACCACGAGATCGAGAGGCTAAACCCTAGAAGCTAGCCTATGGTATGATTGTTGTTAGTCCCACGGACTAAAACCCTCCGGTTTATATAGGCACCCAAGAGGGTTAGGGTTACCTTAGTCGGTTACAATGGTAGGAAATCTACATATCCGTATCGCCAAGCTTGCCTTCCACGCCAAGGAAAGTCCCATCCGGACACGGGACGAAGTCTTCAATCTTGTATCTTCATAGTCCAGGAGTCCGGCCAAAGGCTGTAGTCCGGCTATCCGGACACCCCCTTATCCAGGACTCCCTCAGTAGCCCTTGAACCAGGCTTCAATGACGACGAGTCCGGCGTGCATATTGTCTTCGGCATTGCAAGGCGGGTTCCTCCTCCGAATACTTCATAGAAGATTTTGAACACAACATAGTGTCTGGCTCTGCAAAATAAGTTCCACATACCACCGTAGAGAGAATAATATTTACACAAGCTCAATCTGCTGACGTATTCCGCAGCGTGACATCACACCACGGCCAAGCCTTTATTCGAATCGTTTTTACTGTCCCACCTCAGCATGTTTAGCGAGGCGGTTTCCTTGGCACGTCTTGTCAAAGCAGAGATTGTGTCCCCTTATTCCGGGATTCTCATTAATACGGGCGTGGGTAACCCAGTCGTGCCCATTGGCACGCCTCCTCTATCAAAGGTGAGTCCCGAATGGTCACGGGGGAGGGCTCCTGGTATTCAACCTCTTTATAAAGAGACCAAGACCCCGCTCTTTTTTCTCAATCTCAATCGAATCTGCCCCTCGCTTCGAGTCCCAACTCCCAAAGCTCCAGATTCAGGCGCTTCGGACCTTCGATGATGTCCGGCTCCGACCTTCAAGGCCGGTGGATGCCTTCCTCCGTCACGGAAGAAGACGTCCTAAAGCTAAGAGATGCCAGGTATCTAACCGGCGAAATCTCGCATAGGCTGCCTGCCCAAGGGCAGGTTATTCCCTCTCCCAAGCCCGGTGAAAGCGTGGTGTTCGCGTCTCACTTCCCTCGGGGGCTTGGTTTCCCAACGGACCCCTTCGTGAGGGGGCTCATGTTTTATTACGGGCTGGAATTTCACGACTTGGATCCGGAGTCCATCCTCCACATCTCATCGTTCATAAATGCATCGTGTCACGAAGCCTTCCTCGGCATTACCCCTCACTTTGGATTGTGGCTCAAGACCTTCAAGGTGGAGCCGAAGATGATCAAGGGGCAACAGGCAGAGTGCGGAGGGGCTGTTATAAGCAAGAATGCTGGCGCTTCATGGCCCGAGGGCTCTTTTCAAGAGGAGCTCAGTCTATGGCCACAAGAGTGGTTTTATATCACAGCTCCCAGGGGCACCAAATGGGTGGAGCCACCTGCCTTTCGCTCGGGTCCTCCACATGGTGGCATCATGGGTCAATAAAGGGCTTGACTGGGGCCGTCCAGGGCGTGCCCTTGTTGCGAGGCCGTATTCGAGACCTCCTAGAGAGAGATCAATCTGGTCGTAGTAAGCGCGGTCATGCTGATTAAATGCATCACCACCAAACGTCGCCCCCTCACTTTGTGGGAGTTCAATCCGGAGGGACCACGAGCTCTCCAATAGAGACGCAGTGCTCGAAGGATATTATGTTCGAATAACATGTATTATTGTGAAACAATGTTTCGATGGAATATAAAAGCTTTTTATACTTGTGCCTTCAAGAATTAAAATACCTCCTGTGCGACCGTTAATGTATATGTGTATATAAACTGAAAGATGGCAGTCTTTGGCTTCAGCCCCCACGCATATAATGCGGGGGTGTTTGCAGAAAGCGCCTTTTCACACTTGATCCAACGTCTTGGTCCTACAAAGGAGGTGATAGCGCAGCAAACTAAGCACCCGGACTATAATGCTTTATCACTTTCACTTAGCCATAGGAGTTCAACAGTGGGGCTACTATATAGCCCCTAGGGGCACCGCGCTCGCCCGAATTCGGGCGTGTATGTACTGGCGGAAAGCGGCCCTTCGTCAATGCGGAGGAATTCTAAAGATTCCAGCGGGTCATCGAGTGGTTGACCAGTCTCACGCTATATCATGACAGTCATTTTTCGGCTTTCTCTACTGAGGTGCTCGCTTGGCCAAACCGGGGCACAATCGCAGTAGTTCTCCTGGTGCCACATTAGCCGATAGAGCAGAACGTAAGGCGGAAAAACACAGGAGCCGGGCAAACCCAACATTTGACCAAAGACATGATTCGAAGCTGATGCATATAAGGCCTAACTCGAGACGCCAAACACTCCCTAAGGTATTCGGTCTTTGTGAAAACGGGTCGAACAATCGCCCTTGGTAATAAGCCCCTGGTGTCCGTGCAGCGAAATTCAGGCGTGGCCTATGCCAAAACGCATGACCTCCTCCTCGGCTATAGCAAGAAACCGGGGATGTGTATCAACAAGAGGCAGTGAAAAAGGTTTACATGGGTCTTAATCTGAAAAGAATCCTTGCGATGGGTCCCTTACCGCGTCTGCGCATGTGTCTCCGTTGTGCCATATCACGGGCCGGGTGTATACGATGTTCATCTGTAAAAGAGAGGAACCTAGTTGAAAAAGGTCATGCGAAAATGTACGTTATATTAAATAAACGAAGTACAATTCAAAAAATGAATAAAATTGAGCTTTATGGTCTCTTGTTGCGGAGCCCCTTGTACGGGGGTATGTGTCTAGTAAGCCCTTGTATGTTTACGCCGGACTCGTCCAGCCGTGTCCGGGGGCTAGACGACCTGTCTAAGTGATTTTATTGATGAAGCCGGATTATTGTGTGGCTGTCAAGGCAACCGCACGATTTTCCAGACTCGAGGAACCCTCGATGTTTCCTTTTAACAAGATGATGCCGCGTGGACCGGGCATTTTAAGTGTAAGAGATGCATAATGCGGTATTGCGTTAAAGCGGGCGAAAGCTTCGCGTCCCAATAGTGCTTGATAGCACTTGTAAATGGGGCGAGGTGGAAGGTTAACTTTTCGTGGCGGAAGTTGTCGGGTGAGCCGAACACAACTTCTAGCGATGAGAAACCCGTACAATGGGCATATGGGCCTGGCATTACCCCTTGAAAGGAAGTGTTGCTATGGCGAAATTTGGTTGGGTCTATCCCCATTTTGCGAATTGTGTCCTGATATAGCAGGTTTAGATCACTGCCGCCGTCCATTAGGACTTGTGAAAATTGGATTCCGCCAATTATCGAATCTAATATCAAGGCAGTCCAACCTGCATTCTGTATACTTCTAGAGTAATCCCGATGGTCGAAAGTGATTGGTTTTAACAACCAGTGGCGGGACTTCTCCGGGATAGGCCGTATATGCGCGATACCTCTATGGGCGCCGCTCTATTTTTCCCTTTGTCACGTGAAGTGAATTCTTTGTTTGATTTCTGTGGGAAATTCTTTTGTTTTCTGGTGCTCTGCTTTTGGGGTTCGTCATCGTCCTCGCTTGGTGTGTCGAGCCCTTGTGTTCAGCGTTGAGTTTGCGGACTGCTTGAAGACCCAACAATCTCTGTGGGTATGGTTTGCAGGCTTCCCGTGAGTATTGTGGATTTGGCATATCTTGTCCAAGATTTTGTTTAAGTTAGATAGCTCGTCCCTGTTATCCTTAAGGGGCAGCTTTTTATAATCCTGCCGAGAGCTTTTGAATCCGGCGTTGACTGCCGTTCTCTTCGGGTTGTTTCCCTTGGTCCGACGTTGGTCCTTGCTGCGTCGTGGTCTCCCGTTTCCATCCCTGACTTCGGATGTACTTGGGTCGTTGGTGCTGCATCTTGCCAGCCAGCTATCCTCTCCCGCGCAAAAGCGGGTCATGAGGCTTGTTAATGCGGCGGCCATTTTTCTTGGCTTTTCTTGGCCGAGGTGTCTGGCGAGCCATTCGTCTCGGACGTTGTGTTTGAAAGCTGCTAAGGCTTCGGCGTCCGGACAGTCGACTATTTGGTTCTTTTTAGTAAGGAATCTGTTCCAAAATTTCCGGGCTGACTCTCCGGGTTGTTGAGTTATGTGACTTAAATCTCGGCATCCGGAGGTCGCACATAAGCCCCTTGAAAATTTGCCCGAAACGCATCCTAGAGCTTCTCCCAACTTCCAATGGTGTTTTCGAGAAGGCTTTTAAGCCAATGCCAGGCTGGCCCTTTGAGCTTGAGGGGTAAGTATTTTATGGCGTGGAGATCATCTCCTCTAGCCATGTGTATGTGGAGGATGTAATCCTCAATCCATACTCCAGGGTCTGTTGTTCCGTCGTATGCCTCTATGTTTACGGGCTTGAATCCCGCTGGAAATTCATAATCCAGCACCTCATCGGTGAAACATAGGGGGCGTGCGGCACTCCTATATTTAGGTGTACCGTGGTGTTCGGATACTTGATGTGTTGCATTGCTTACTAGAGCTTGCTTTCTTGGCCCGTAGATAGATCTAACTGGGCCATCTTTTTGATGCGAATCCATGCGGATCGCGTGCGGCTTGTGTGCGGTGCCGTTTGCGCTCTCTGTTTGCCATGGGGTCGCGTCCATCCGACCGGGTGGCCTCTTTGTTTTTGATTGCGGGGCTCTCACGGCCTCCTCATCAAATTCAGCGATAGTTTTCGCTTTGGGTAGCTCTTCGTTCGGCGTATTTGTCTGCGGTGTTGAGTACTTTGCTCCATCCGATTACGAGTGCATCTTCCGCTGTTTTGAGCTTCCGCTTACGCTTTTGAGGCTACGTGCGATGGCGGCGAGCCTTTTGTGGAGGTTATTCTGCTCCGACAACTTGTCCGGCGTGAGATCGTCCGGTTATTATCTTCGCCGGGGACGGGTTGTTTATCCAGATTGTCCTTTTCGGACGGTTGCTCGATAGCATGTTCGTCGTCCACCGGTTCGCCCTGCTCTATGGCTGCGTCTGTATGGCTGTTGTCTTTGTCGAGGCGGGACTTTGAGCGGCGCTTACGTCGCCGTTTTGACTGCTTTTCGAGGGAATGATCCTTCGTAGCGTCCCGTTGTTCCTCATCGTCGCTTCCTTTAGGTGTGTCCACCATGTATACATCGTGAGATGAGGTGGTTCTCTAGTGACCTATAGGAGCTGGTTCATGTTCCTCCCCTACATCGTCGTCCATACCGTCGATGTCTTCGGAGTCGAAGTCGAGCATGTCGGTTAAATCATCGACAGTGGCTACGAAGTGGGTGGTGGGTGGGCTTGAATTTCTTCGTCGTCGCATCCCAACCTTCCCGACCATAATCCGCCAGGCTCTCTGATAAAGAGAGAGACTTTAGTGAATTCAGGATGTCGCCAAAGGGCGAGTCTTTGAAAGATGTCATGGCGATGAATTCCATGATCGGCGCCCAATCGGATTCGATTGGCGGGGGTGCGGAAGGCTCGGAGTCCGGCACCTTGGGGTTATGAGCTTCGCAAAGGACGGGGTAGATGTACGGCTCAATCACCGTAGAGATCGCCGCCCCCGAGGCGGTGTCCAGCCACCCGTCCTCGATCGGCGCAGTCGGCTCCGAGCTAAAGGTCAGAGCGGACGAGTGCGGCCTCCGTGACACTTGTTCGGCGCAGAGCTAGATCATTCCTCGTGGCGGTCGTCGCGCTTGGTCAGGCTCGAACCGTCGAAGATCAAGTCTCCGCGGACGTCCGCCATGTAGTACAAACTTCCAAATCGACACGGTGGCGGGCGTAGCTTTCAATCTGCTCCATATGGCCAAGTGAATTGGCCCATGCAAAAAGTCGCCGAATCACGAAGATCTGTCCGGGAGAAAAGTCTCACCTGGAGCGCCGTTGTTGATGATCGGAGGAGCCATCGGGCCTAAAGATGACGACGGAGGAACTCTCAATGAAAGCACCAATGTCGGTGTCAAAACCGGCGGATCTCGGGTAGGGGGTCCCGAATGTGCGTCTAGGCGGATGGTAACAGGGAGACAAGGGACACGATGTTTTTACCTGAGTTCGGGCCCTCTCGATGGAGGTAAAACCCTACTCCTGCTTGATTAATATTGATGATATGGGTAGTACAAGAGTAGATCTACCACGAGATCGAGAGAGGCTAAACCCTAGAAGCTAGCCTATGGTATGATTGTTGTTCGTCCCCACGGACTAAAACCCTCCGGTTTATATAGGCACCCAAGAGGGTTAGGGTTACACAGAGTCGGTTACAATGGTAGGAAATCTACATATCCGTATCGCCAAGCTTGCCTTCCACACCAAGGAAAGTCCCATCCGGACACGGGACGAAGTCTTCAATCTTGTATCTTCATAGTCCAGGAGTCCGGCCAAAGGCTATAGTCCGGCTATCCGAACAACCCCTTATCCAGGACTCCCTCACCCCCCCCTTCCAAATAGGAGTAGGAGAGGAAGGAAGGAGGAGAGAGGGAGGAAGGAAAGGGGGGCCGGACCCCCTCCCAATTCGGGTTGGGCTTGGGGGGGCGCCCCCTCGTAGGTCGCCTCCTCCTCTCTCCCACTAAGGCCCGATAAGGCCCGTGCACTGCCCGGGGGGTTCCGGTAACCTCCCGGTACTCCTGGTAAATGCCGGAACTCACCCGTAACCATTCCGATGTCCAAACATAGCCATCCAATATATCGATCTTTATGTCTCGACCATTTCGAGACTCCTCGTCATGTCCGTGTTCACATCTGGGACTCCGAACAACCTTCGGTACGTCAAAACACATAAACTCATAATACTGATCGTCACAGAACGTTAAGCGTGCGGACCCTACGGGTTCGAGAACTATGTAGACATGACCGAGACTCATCTCCAGTCAATAACCAATAGCGGAACCTGGATGCTCATATTGATTCCTACATATTCTACGAAGATCTTTATCGGTCAAACCGCATAACAACATCGTTGTTCCCTTTGTCATCGGTATGTTACTTGCCCGAGATTCGATCGTCGGTATCTCAATACCTAGTTCAATCTCGTTACGGCAAGTCTCTTTACTCGATTCGTAATGCATCATCCCACAACTAACTCATTAGTCACATTGCTTGCAAGGCTAATAGTGATGTGCATTACTGAGAGGGCCCAGAGATACCTCTCCGACAATCGGAGTGACAAATCCTAATCTCGATCTATGCCAACTCAACGAACACAATTGGAGACACCTGTAGAGCACCTTTATAATCACCCAGTTACGTTGTGACGTTTGGTAGCACACTAAGTGTTCCTCCGGTATTCGGGAGTTGCATAATCTCATAGTCATGGGAACATGTATAAGTCATGAAGAAAGCAATAGCAAATAAACTAAACGATCAAGTGCTAGGCTAACGGAATGGGTCAAGTCAATCACATCATTCTCTAATAATGTGATCCCATTAATCAAATAACAACTCATGTAGAGGCATACTAGAGACACTCTGTTTGTCTATGTATTCACACATGTACTAAGTTTCCGGTTAATGCAATTCTAGCATGAATAATAAACATTTATCATGATATAAGGGAATATAAATAACAACTTTATTATTGCCTCTAGGGCATATTTCCTTCAATGGTGTTGATGTAGAAGCCCTCCGTGATCGAATCTTCCTCCGGTAGGATGCCGGAAAAGTCCCCAAGATGGGATCTCACGGGTAGAGAAGGTTGCGTCGGTGGAAAAGTGGTCTCGTGGCTCCCTTGGAAGTTTTCGGGGTATATGAGAATATATAGGAGGAAGATCTAGGTCAGGGGTCACCGAGGGGCCCACAAGGTTGGGGGCTCGCCCTACCCCCTGGGTGTGCCCTCCACCCTTGTGGCCGCCTCATGGCTCTTCTGACTTGCACTCCAAGTCTCCTGAATGTCTTCTGGTCCAAGAAAAATCATCGCGGAAGTTTTATTCCGTTTGGACTCGTTGGTATTCCTTTTCTGAAACTCTAAAACAAGGAAAAAACAAAGCGGCCTTTGGGCTCTAGGTTAATAGGTTGGTCCCAAAAATCATATAAAATAGCATATTAACGCATATAAAACATCCAAAACAAATAATATAATAGCACTGGGCTCCTGAGACGTATCACCGGTCGCCTCACTTCTAGTGTGCCTCTGGCCTTCAGATACTTCTTCTTGCAAGGTAGCCAATGCACACACAGAATCCAGATCACTGGGGCGTTGTACCATGACCACAGAACGGATGTCCGCCCGTAGCCCCTTGATGAACCTCGTCAAACAGTACAATGGATGCATAGTATCAGAATATGACATCAAATGGTTCATGAGAGTTTCAAATTGTTCAATGTATTCATAAGCGATCTTGGTTTGTTGTAGAGCATAAAACTGCCTAATCAGAGACTGATGTCGATCGCGACCAAATCGAGTGCTCAACAAGGTGCAGAAAGCCTCCCAATCTAGATTGCCAATTTTGGACTGAACTGATTGTAACCAAATCGCTGCAGCACCCGTGAAATGAAGTGTGGCCATGGGAACAAAGTAAGATGGGCTAATTTGAAACATGGAGAAGTACTGTTCACAGAGGGTTTGGAGATTAGATTCTCGCCAGCAAACTGGGGAAAACTAAGGGAGGGCGGAGTCTGACCCAAACTCGCCATGACTTGACGGGACGACAAATTGGTAGCGGTAGGAGGCTCGAGCAAGCGAGGGAACAGAGCAGTCTAAGAATCGATCGTACAATTCGCCGGAGTTGCCGTCGATGGGTTCTCTCCCCCCGACGACATGCTCCGTGGAAGATGATGCGCGTCGTGGCCACCGGGCCCGTGGATCTCGTCGGGCGAGGCCAGACCGCGAGGACAGACGGTTCGCGATGAGCCACTTGCAGCATCAACAGCACCAGCCTGAGAAGACTGTGCGCTCTGCAGGGCGGAGACTGACTCCTGCAGCTTGGCGAACCGGGCCTCAAGGTCCGGCTACCATGGCATGAGCACCTCCACCTGCTTCGATTGGGTGTCGATCTGCGCCTTGAGGCCTTGGATGTCGGCGCGCATGTTCGCGCTGGCTTGTGTCAGTGTCTCCATCAACTTGTCGAGATAAGCTTTGAGCGCCGGATCCATGGTGGCGAACAACCGCTGGCAATCCGTGATCTGCTTGCGTGTCTCCAGTGCGAGGAAGGGAGACCGAATTGGACAAGGCCCCCAAGTAGGATTCCTCCTACTTGGGCCCCCCATAGCTGTCCCCCTCCCCTCCCATATATAGGGAGACACTATTCTAATCCCGGGATCAAAATAACTATTTGGATATATAAGGCCCGAAGAGGCGTTCCCAAACTCCCGAAGCCACGGAAAAAAAACCCACCCAGTCTCGCACCTCCCGCGCCGCCCCTCCCCTCCCCCAAGAACCAGCCACCGGGCTGCCACCGGTCCTAAATCCGGCCGCCGCGCCGCTCCCTCCCCGGGATCCGGCCGCCGCGACACCACCTCCCCCAGATCCGGCCACCGGACCGCCTCCTTCCCACGGATCCGGCCGGGATTGATCCCACCGCCGCCTGCCGCCACCAAGCACCGGCGTGCGACCTCGACGCCGCCTCCCTCCATGAAGAGCCGGCGCCCAACCCCGTCACCTACCTCTGGTACGCCGTCGCGGCTCCGCTGCCACCTTGGGTGCCCCTGACGTCGCCCAGCTCCTCCTCACGCGATGACCCCCTGCGACGCACGCCTCCTCGATGTTCTGCCCCGGACACGGCGCCTCCCAGTCCGCCCTTCGGCGACCAAAACCAGCTCCGCCCGCCGTAGCAGAGGAGAGGCCCCGTTCGTGGCCTCCCCTCCCCTCCGCCCGGGTGCGACCTTCCCTGCACTCTGGCGCGGCCTGCCCTCCCCTCTGGTGCGACTTGCTCTCTGGTACGGCCCGCCCTCCTCCAGTGCGCCTGCACTCTGCTCCATCGGCGCAACGACCGAGCACCAGACCTCCCTCCTCTCTCCCACTAAGACGGCAGTGCAGGTGGCTAGTGTCTGAAATTCAGTTGTATATTCATTGCCATGGATGACGTTTTCTGTTGTAGTAGTGTAGCCGTGGCCTACATTTAACAATAGTAGATATGTATGTACTGATCGTGCGCTAGTAGTGACCCAGATTTACTTTGTTCTATCTCCCTTGAGGAATGAAACTGCAGAGATATATTACTTTTGCTTGGAGTTCTCTGAAAATGTTCTTTGAAATGCTCTCTGAAAATGTTGTTATTTTTCCTTGCTGCTTCCTTTTACTAGACTGCGCTGAAACAATATTAGTAGTAGTATATTGTCATAGTATACGTTCAGATTTAGGCAGAAGAAACCTGCTCTAGTTTTTGGTGTGTAACGCAAATTGTTGGCTAAAATGTCTCAGTGCACCAGTACTAGTTTTGAGTGTTTGTTTTACATTCTAGCTTAGTCCTGGCCTGCTAATTGATATGGCTTGGATTACTTATAGTGTTTTTCATGTGTGTTCTGCACTTCAGGTTCAAGTTCACCATGTATCCCTGACGTAGCGCTGCTCCGGCTCCTCCCCCGCTTGCTTCCAGGTTTGTCGTCCTTTCTCCCTTGCTCGCTGTACTGTGCGGAGGTGAACGCGCCTACCTGATGGAGCGAAGCCGGCCTCCCAACACTGGTAGTTGCAAAAAAAAAGACAACAACAGCAAGTTCAGAATAAAAAAAATTAGAAGTTCAAGAAGAACAAAAGGTGTTGCCTTCACTCAAATACTTGCAAATTGCTAGGCTGTACCTCGTATTTTATTTGCAGCTATCTTCAATTTCTTCAGTACCTCGTACACATTTTGCAAAAATATAGTTGGCCAGCAGGGACAACGATGTTGATAGTGATTTAAAAAGGATTATGAAGTAAAATTGTTGAGACTGAAGGCCAAGTTTGATGCACGATGTCAGAGGATGCCAAGTCTTCTCCTGAGGCAGTCGATGGCTTTCGAGATATGCGATCATATCTCACAAGTTTCCGGGGATTCAAGTTCATCTATATCAGAAGGAACACCAATTTTGTTGCCCATCCGTGTGTGAAAGAGGCACTGAAACTTGATGTACTTGCTATTTCTTTTCTTGTAACGCCTACCTATCTGATTGAGACTATTCAATAACAGCTATTTTTTAAATGCCATGGCACGAGACCTCCTCCATCTCAGTGCCGCCGTCACAACCCAACCTCCATTTGCTAGTCGCTGCTAGCTGTTGTTGCTGTGGCCTGCCTCGCCCTCTAGCTAATGTTGGTGCGCTACTGTTGAAGTTCAACTAGAATGCTAGAGAGAGATTTCTGTAAGAGTTTAGCTACTATAGTCCTTGGTTTTGTGTTTGAACTTGCTGTTGTCCATGGTTAAAGATTATGATGTTGCTTTTCTACAGATGGTCTTCTTGTAGATATATCATTCTCCATCCTCTTGGAAGATACAGATTTGAATGATCAGAACAAAAACAATATAATGTTAGTGTGCTGCTACTTATGTATGTTTGTACTAAGCTTGCTGATGTGTTGGTCGTGCATGTAACACATGAGCATTTAAAAATATACATACACGTCGATGTGTTATATACACATCATCATCAGTGTGTGGCTGCCTATAATTCTTCTATGTGCGCATGCTGTGCACATGAGCATTAGTACGAGGAAAATGGAGACCGGTCGGTAATAAGTTCAAAAAATTGAGCAAGAAGTTCAAATAAAAAAGTACTTCAAAAACCATTATAAAAATGGATTTTTATCGTTTGTAAGAAAAAGGAGAAGTCCAAATTAAAAAGAGGAACATTTCAAAAAGAATTTATGAAAAAATCCCCGTTATAAAAAACTAGAAGATCAAATTCGGATAAAAGGAACAAGTAAAAAAGTTCTAAAAAATCATGTTTCTTAAAAAACTAGAAGTTCAAATTTAAATAACGGAGCAGAAAAGTTGTGTGTTTTTAACAGCTTATTCATGTGCAGCAGAAGTTCAAGTCAAACTAATCAGGCGATTTAGCACTTATTCTTGAAAAAGTGAAGAAAATCATACATGCTCTGTAGGTCAAAAATTTGGCTTTAATTTATGTTTTGCGAAGGTCAAAATGTTGTGTTCGAGAAGGTCAAGTGTGTTATCTCAGCAAGTTCAAAATAAATTTAAACATGTAAGAAAACAAAAAGGGAGAAGTTCAATTTCTAAAGATGACGCGGTTCAACGTGTATACCAATGTTGAAAGAAAACAAAAAGAAACTGAGAAGTTCAATTTCTAAAGATGAAGCGGTTCAACGTGCAACCCAATGTTGAAAGAAAACAAAAAGAAAGAAGAAGTTTAATTTCTAAAGATGACGTGGTTCGACGTGCTAAACAATGTTGAAAGAAAAATAAAAAGAAAAGGAGAACTTCAATTTCTAAAGATAACGCGGTTTGATGTGCAAACCAATGCAAAAACACACACAAAAATATTGCTTTGGTGTCTTAAAATATTTTTATTCATAAAAAATGATTAAGAAATAAAACCAAGAAGACCATATTAAAAAGATGGAGAAGTTCAATGATTATAGAAAACTCAGATTTTCCTCGTTATTAAAGATATGTCAGAGTGAAAACAACAAGAAGTTCAACATGAAAACAGCAGGAAGTTCAATTACTACACTGAATGAATTTCGGATGAAAAACTTTAAAACCATCGCGAGTATGAAAAATGATCAACACAGGAAAGTTGCGTGTTTACAAAGAACTTTCCATTGGTATATCACTTGCTCAATTCAGGTGAGTGGGTGGAGAGCTTCAAGTGCTCGGCGAGGGAAAGTTCAAAAATTCTTGTGAGAGAGGTTCACCATGTATTTAGATGTCCAAAGTACATAAAAAAATGTTGTTTTTTGTGTTTTAAAGTAACTCTCTCAAACCAGAGAGAAGTTCAAAGTGATAATAGCCGGAAGTTCACGTACTACATGGTGTGTATTTCATATAAAAAATACAATAAAGTGAAACAAAGTGAAGTTCAAACAGACATGCCCAAGAAGTTCAACTACTTCACGCAGTGCAAAAAACAACACGTCAAAAAACAGCACGTCAAAAATTAGAGTAAAGTTCAAACAGACATGCCCGAGAAGTTCAACTACTTCACGCAATGCATTTTCATTCACGATGAAGGCAGAACTCATGATCTCATCGTTTTCTAATTACTTCAAAACGACAGGAATATCATTTGTGTAAGTTCAAGTCCTCGGTCGGAGAAAGTTAAAAAAATATTGTGAGAGAGGTTTGTACAAAAAGAATATCATTTGTGTAACACTAACGAAAATGGATGGGAAAATTATAAGCGAAAATACTTCACAGAAGTCCAACGTGAAAACAACAGGAAGTTCAACTACTACACTGAATGAATTTCACAAGAAAAACTTTTAAAGCTGTCGCGAGTATGAAAAAATGATCAACACGGAAAAGTTGCGTGTTTATAGCAGCTTTCCATTGGTATATCACTTGCTTAATTCCGGTGAGTATTCCGGTGCGTGGATGAAGATCCACGGGCAAAAAAAGCACGTGAAAAACAGAGTGAAGTTCAAGGTTTCATACCGAGAAGTTCAGGTACTTCACGCGATGCATTTTTGACGAATCTGTTTCGCGATAAAGGCAGAATGAATGATCTTGCCATTTTTGAAATTACTAAAAAACGGTTGGGAATCAGAGAAAGCTGTCAACATGAAAAAGTTTCGCATTTTCCGTAGCTTTTCAACAGTATATTATTTGCACCATTCCGATAAAGTTTGTACAAAATCTGGTGAAATCGTTTTCGCCATTTCTGAAACTGACTTAAAACCATAAAGAATAGGGAGAAATAATAGATACAAAAAAGTTTAGCATTTTCTCAAGCTTTCCAACTCCATATCATTTGCTGCAGTCGGACATACGGTCAAAACATTAGCTCGAAAATACAAATTCGCTAGAACGTGTATTGTTTTCTAAATTTTTTTAAACCATTCAAAATTAGAAAAAACTTTCAACATGAAAAAGTAGCGCATTTTCATATGCTTTCCAACGCCACATCATTTGTCTCAATTGGATTAGGTGTTTAGAAATGGCAATGAAAATACGAACTCGGTTGTTCGGTTTGCGAAATTTTACGATTTTCCACATTACTCTTTAACCATAGGGAATTAGAAAAAACTTTTAGCATGGGAAAGGAGCGGTTTTACAGCAGCTTTCCAACGCCATATTATTTGCCTCATTCCGATAAACGGTTTAGAAATGCGATCAAAAATACGATTCACATTTTTTGTATGAAGAAAAAACGGTTTTCAAAACTGCTCTTAAACCACTTACATTTTGCCAAAATTTTAAGTTGGGTCATGATAATGGTGTCCATAGCTTTCCAACGGTATATCGCAAGCCCCATTTGGGCAATGTTGACAGAAGTTCAACCTAGCACTAGGGGAAGTTCAGGTCGAACAACTCAGGCAGTAAAATTGCAAAAAACGCAATTTCTTGACGACTCGAGAGCAAAATCCGCCAGCGAGCGAGATTCCTATTTAAAACGTGTATTTAGGTTCTAAAACACGTTTCTAGATTACACTAACATCATATAGAACATTACTAACCAGAATAATTCGCGGGGGAAGCCACGGTTACAAAGATAGCCCGAAGGTCGGGTTCGTACAGAGGGAAGTTCAGGCGCGTGTACAAACAAAAAATACGTCACAGAAGTTCAACGTGAAAACAACATGAAGTTCAACTACTACGCTGAATGAATTTCAGATGAAAAACTTTTAAAATCGTTGCGAGTATGAAAAAATGATCAACACGGGAAAGTTGCGTTATTACATCAGCTTTCCATCGGTATATCACTTGCTCAATTCCGGTGAGTGGATGGAGAGCTAGGAGCTGTGGATAGAGATATACGAGCAAAAAAAAAAGCACGTGAAAAACAGAGTGAAGTTCAAGTACACGTCTTGAGAAGTTCAAGTTCTTCACGCGGTGCATTTTTGAAGAATCAGTTTCGCGATAAAGGCAGAACAAATGATCTCGCCATTTTCGGAATTACTTGAAAACGGCTAGCAATCAGAGAAAACCATCAACATGAAAAAGTTTCGCATTTTCCGTAGCTTTTCAGCGGCATATTATTTGCCCCATTTCGATAAAGTATGTAGAAATTATGCCAAAAATACGTTTTTATTCATTTGCCAATTTAACTTAAAACTGTAAGGAATTAGAAGAAACAATATATATAAAAAAGTTTCGCGTTTGCTCAAGCTTTCCAATGCCATATTATTTGTTGCATTCGGACGTATGGTTAAAAATTTATCTCGAAAATACGAACTCGGTGGAACTTGTATCGTTTTCTGAATTACTTTTAAACCGTTCCAAATTAAAAAACACTTTTAACATGAAAAAATAGCGCATTTTCACAAGCTTTCCAATGCCATATCATTTGCCTCAAATGGATTAGACATTTAGAAATTACATTGAAAATACGAACTCGGCTGTTCGATTTGCAAAATTTTATGATTTTCAAAATTACTCTTTATCCACAGGGAATTAGAGAAAACGTTTAACATGGCAAATGAGCGGTTTTGCAGCAGCTTTCCAACGCTATATTATTTACCTCATTCTGATAAACGGTTTAGAAATTCAATCGAAAATACGATTCACGTTTTTTGTGTGAGGCAAAAACGGTTTTCAAAACTGCTCTTAAACCGCTTACATTTTGCCAAAAATTTAACTTGGATCATGATATTGGTGTCCATAGCTTTCCAACGGTATATTGCAAGCCCCATTTGGACACTTTTTAGCTGAAGTTCAACCTAGTACTCGGGGAAGGTCAGGCGCGTTACTCAGGAAGTTCATGTTGTGATAAGAATATTATTCTGATCCCGTGATCAGAATAGTGTTTATGCATATATATATGTGGGGAGGGGCGCCTAGAACAGACAACAAACATTGTTAGCCGTGTGCGGTGCCCCCCTTCATAGTTTACTCCTCCGGTCATATTCACGTAGTGCTTAGGTGAAGCCCTGCGGGAATCACTTCACCATCACCGTAACCACGCCGTCGTGCTGACGGAACCCATCTACTTCCCCGACACCTTGCTGGATCAAGAAGGCGAGGGACGTCATCGAGTTGAACGTGTGCAGAACTCGGAGGTGCCGTACGTTCGGTGCTTGATCGGTCGGAGCTAGAAGAAGTTTCACTACATCAACCGCGTTGTGAAACGCTTCCGCTTTCAGTATATGAGGGTACGGACACACTCTCCTCTCTCGTTGCTATGCATCTCTTAGATAGATATTGCGTGAGCGTAGGGAGTTTTTTGAAATTGCATGCTAATTTTCCCAACACATGGATCGATCGGAGAATGAAGTAGTCAGTGCAAATTAAAAGATATAAAATATTTCTCAAAATAGGCGGTATGGATGGACAAAGATTAATGAAATGATTCAAAAAATAGACCAGTCAAGAATGCACTTAATGATGGATAAGGTCTGCAACTTTGAAAATTATCTGCTTATCAAGCATGAAGAAATTTCATAGTGACAGTCACAACAAAGTGTAATGCTGACCGTGGTTTGTGCATCTGGACAAAGCATCTATTTAAGATGGTTTCGCTCGTCAAGATGCAAGGTGGGACTAAACCATCAGCTATGTTTGCCGAGTTCTTTTTTCGGAAACTTGACAAAGCTATGAATCATGGAATTCCGATAAAAAATGAATGTTGGCAAATGTTTCAAGTACAAAAAAAAGACCTCGGAGCACATGAACGGTATTAATTAAATAGTCAGTATAATTTAAAAAGACTAGACTAGTCAGCAATGCTCACTTTGTGAAAGATACGAAGTGTCACCATGAATCTTCGTTGCTATGCATCTCTTAGATAGATATTGCGTGAGTGTAGGGAGTTTTTTGAAATTGCATGCTAATTTTCCCAACACATGGATCGATCGGAGAATGAAGTAGTCAGTGCAAATTAAAAGATATAAAATATTTCTCAAAATAGGCAGTATGGACAGACAAAGATTAATGAAATGATTCAAAAAAAATAGACCAGTCAGCAATGCACTTAATGATGGATAAGGTCTGCAACTTTGAAAATTATCTGCTTATCAAGCATGAAGAAATTTCATAGTGACAGTCACAACAAAGTGTAATGCTGACCGTGGTTTGTGCATCTGGACAAAGCATCTATTTAAGATGGTTTCGCTCGTCAAGATGCAAGGTGGGACTAAACCATCAGCTATGTTTGCCGAGTTCTTTTTTCGGAAACTTGACAAAGCTATGAATCATGGAATTCCGATAAAAAATGAATGTTGGCAAATGTTTCAAGTACAAAAAAAAGACCTCGGAGCACATGAACGGTATTAATTAAATAGTCAGTATAATTAAAAAGACTAGACTAGTCAGCAATGCTCACTTTGTGAAAGATACGAAGTGTCACCATGAATCTTCGTTGCTATGCATCTCTTAGATAGATATTGCGTGAGCGTAAGGAGTTTTTTGAAATTGCATGCTAATTTTCCCAACACATGGATCGATCGAAGAATGAAGTAGTCAGTGCAAATTAAAAGATATAAAATATTTCTCAAAATAGGCAGTATGGACAGACAAAGATTAATGAAATGATTCAAAAAAAATAGACCAGTCAGCAATGCACTTAATGATGGATAAGGTCTGCAACTTTGAAAATTATCTGCTTATCAAGCATGAAGAAATTTCATAGTGACAGTCACAACAAAGTGTAATGCTGACCGTGGTTTGTGCATCTGGACAAAGCATCTATTTAAGATGGTTTCGTCGCTCGTCAAGATGCAAGGTGGGACTAAACCATCAGCTATGTTTGCCGAGTTCTTTTTTCGGAAACTTGACAAAGCTATGAATCATGGAATTCCGATAAAAAATGAATGTTGGCAAATGTTTCAAGTACAAAAAAAAGACCTCGGAGCACATGAACGGTATTAATTAAATAGTCAGTATAATTTAAAAAGACTAGACTAGTCAGCAATGTTCACTTTGTGAAAGATACGAAGTGTCACCATGAATCTTCTCTGCTTAAGATAAGCAATATTAAGCAGAGACGACTCATAGTGACAATCATTTCTTCCACAAAGGGTGCAATGATAATTGTAGCTTACTGTTTGCGGACGACGCGGAAATATAAATTGGTCCGGCCGCTCCTCAAAATCCGAGGTGGGACTAAACCACCGGCTTTGTTTGCCGAATTCTTTCTTTCATATGCCGCGTACCGATTCGTATAGGTGTCGTATTCTTCAGACAAAGTGTCTGATTCTTCAGTAAAAAGAAGATGCAGGTCTTCAGGGTCATGGCACTCCTGCGACCGCGAGTGCCGAGTGGCGTGTCACCGTCCCGTGCGTGCTCCAGGCCGGCTTGGGCATCGCCATGGCGCGGCGGAGCTGGTGCCACACCTGTGTCGTTGTTGAACAGGGAGGCAGGGGACGCCGGTGAGTGGCATGTCAGCGTGCGTGAGCGGCCCCGGCGTCTCGGTCCGGCACGGCGAATGCCCGTCGTAGCGAGGCCTGGCGTCGTCAAGGCCCGGGCGAGATGGCGAGCGTGTCCAACGGTTCTCCAGACCGTAGTTCACCTGGGCTCCTACGGTCCGACCTCGCGTCGGATTCGGCACTCCCAACGCGGCGGGATTCCCAGTTCGGACGACCTGGATGATTCAATCACAGATTCACACTGCTAACGAGGCCAAGAAGCAATCTACACCGTCCCATCCAGATTTTCATCGGCCCTGCTTGGTTCCCACGCTCCCGGCAATCCGGCTCCGACGCCAACACGGCGACCTCCCACCGCCTCGCGCTTGGTATAACCCTAGCCCCGCCCCTCTTTTCATCGTTTCCTTCTCGTCCATCGCCTCCTCCCCTTCCTCCACTGCCCCATCGCCATGCCGGCGACTATGTGGAAGCGCTCGTGCCCCGGCCTGCGTGAGATCCACCGCGAGCTCGATCGGCGCCGGAAGCTCGCCGTGGCCGCGAAAGGGAGAGTTGCAATGAAGCCCCCTGCCGTGCAGCCGCCTCCGCGTAGATCGGCGGTGCTGGTCCCGTCCGTGTCACCAGGCGCCGCCACCATGGAGCTCGCCAACCCGGCGAGGGACGGAGTTGCAAAGAAGTGCTCCACCCGGCCGCTGCCGCACCACACTGCGCTGGCCCCGCTCGATACAGCCAAGGCTGCCTCCAAGAAGATCGCCTACTTGGACATGGGAGAGGCTGAGCAGAGACGCACTGCCCCGCCGCGCCGAGACCCGCTGATCCCGACCGCGTCCACCGTGAAGGTTCGCGTCGGGGCGAACGGAGGAATTCCCAAGAGGTGCTCTGCCCCTCCTCCGTCGCCATGGCCATGCCAATCCGCGCTGATCCCGCACGCCCCGGCTGCCACCATGAAGCTACCCAGTTCGGGTTCGAGCACAGCCGAAGCAGAGTACAGCAAGAAGACGTCATCCGCACCGATCCCGCGGCGCTGTTCGTCCATCTCGCTGAAGAAGGGCACGCCAGTGAAGGTGCGCACGCTGCTGGCGAACCTGCCGACGGGGGAGCGCCTCTTCTTCTCGCGCAACGCCGTCACCGTCTCCGACGCAGAGGATGGCTACATTGAAGTGCTGTACAACGGCAACTACCCTCCCAGCGATCCATCTCGAGCCGTGCGCGTCGCCATGGACCGGATCAAGACCATGCCGCCCACCCAGTGAGGACAAGGACGGTCGCCAAGTCTGCCGGTACTGAAGAAGCTCGAGGAGCGGATACGTAGTTCAGAAAAGGTGTGGCTACTCCCAGTAGTTCCTTGTAAGTTGCAGTAACAAGGAATACACGAAGGAATTTGGGACCTGAAAGATGCCTTCTTGCAAGTTTTTGGGTCATGGAAGGCACTGACAGGTTTGTGTGGCGAAAGGCTAGCCAGCCAGTCAAGACGTAGCATCTGAATGTAAATCTCGGGAGTCCTGGATCATGCGCTCCTATGATGTAATGAATTTCTCGCATGAATGGAAAATCAGTTGCTTCAAATTGTTTGGATAGGCCCGTGACAAACTAAGCGGCAAGCATGTGTGACGCACAATACTTGCTTGATTAAACACTTTGGATTCATGTTCATGCTCCTCATATCATAAGTTCATAACCCAAAGGGACGACGGATTCTACACTTTTCACATCCATAGTGAAGTGGCTGTACGTGCAGCAGACTCTTCGGTTAGCTCCTTCTGGGGCGGGTATGGTTCTTCGAGACGAACATGAAGCTATAATCTTCTCTTCTAGCCGAGAGTTACGGCAATGTGCGTCCCCGCTGGAATCTGAACTTGCAGCATGTATGGAGGGCATTTCCCTAGCCTCCCATTGGTCTGCACTATCAATTGTTGTTCAAACGGACTGCCTAGATGTGTCCAAACTGGTGAAGGAAGGTGGAGTAAACAGGTCAGAGCACCTGATGATGGTTCGTGAGATCACTAGGCTTCTACAGGAACATGGAGGATATCTAGTCAAGCATGTAAGGAGAGAACAAAACGTTGTTAGCCATTATTTAGCGAACTATGGTAAAATAAATAAGCGCACTGCGGTGTGGCTTCAATCCGGTCCGGACAAGGTGCCGGACCTATGTAATGCAGATCTGGCTGCTACTTGATGAATAAAACCCCTTTTCCTCGCAAAAAAAGACTCTTCAGTTAGCTTGATTGAAATAGTTCTGTTGCAGCTACCTGATGTTGTTGCTATTTCGTTACCTTCGTGCCTTCTTGTAACAGGGATCTTTTTTATGAAAGGTATTAGAGCAACTCAAACGGGCCGACCTAAACGGACGGCGATTTTGTTCGCTTTTGTCCGTTCGGGTCGGCCAGGCGGACACGAACGTCCGCTTCCGCGTTTGGGTCGGCGCGTGCGCCCAACGCTGGTCTGATCCATTTTGACGATGCTAGAAAAAAATGCATGCGTATTTAAAATAAAAACAACATTAATTAAACATTAAAGCCTGCCATGAAGGACGGCGAGAGTCCACGCGTCCCCATTTGCATTTAAGAAAAATAAAAACAAACTAAACTACGAGGCGGCGCGCTGCCCTAGGCGTTATCGTCTTCGTCCTCAGGGTCTGTGAGGCCGATGAGCGTCGGCGCCGGGCCGTCCCAGGGGAACGCCGTGTTCCAGAGGGCGTTCATGTCGGGCGCGGGTTGTGCCGCCGCGGGATCCGCGGCCGCAGGCTGTGCCGCCGCCTGTACCGCCACAGCCTGTCGCACCTCCTCCTCAGTCTTGCGCTGCTCGTCCTCGGCGTCGCGCTCGAGCATCTCGAGGTACTCGCCGTGGCGGCGCTCCTTGGCCAGTCGTCGTTGGCGCCAATGCTCGAGGTACGCCGCCTCCTGCGCCGGCGTCGCCCCAACCCAGACCGGTGGCGCGCTGACCCACACTACTCCTGTCCAGGAGTAGCGCTCGATGGGGGACGACTCCGGCTCTGGCTCCGGCTTTCACAGGGGACGACCGGGTCATGATACATCTCCGTCGTATCTACTTTTCCATACGCGTTTCCTCTTGTTTGGGACTCTAATTTGCATGATTTGCATGAAACTAACCCGGACTGACGCTGTTTTCAGCAGAACTACCATGGTGTTGTTTTTTGTGCGAAAATAAAAGTTTTCAGATTGAAACGAAACTTTGTGAGGATTTTTCGTACAAATAAAGAGAATTTCTGGAGCCAAGAACCACCGGAGGGGGGCACCTGGGTGGGCACAACCCCCAGGGCGCGCCACCCCCTCCAGGCGCGCCCAGGTGGGTTGTCCCCACCTGGTGGCCCCACATACCCTGAAACCGACACTATAAAATCCTATTTTTCCAGAAAAATCAGGAGGAAAGAATTATCGCGTTCCATGAGACGGAGCTGCCGCCGCCGTCTCCTGTTCTTCATTGGGAGGCCAGATCTGGAGTCCGTTTGGGGCTCCGGAGAGGGGGATCTTCGATCTTCGTCATCACCAACCCTTCTCCATCGCCAATTCCATGATGCTCCCCACCGGGAGTGAGTAATTCCTTCAGAGGCTCGCTGGTCGATCAGGAGTTGGATGAGATTCATCATGTAATCGAGTTAGTTTTGTTAGGGCTTGATCCCTAGTATCCATTATGTTCTGAGATTGATGTTGCTATGACTGTGCTATGCTTAATGCTTGTCACTTTGGGCCCGGGTGCCATGATTTCGGATCTGAACCGTTTATGTTATCACCATTATATCTATGTTCTAGATCCGATCTTGCAAGTTATAGTCACCTACTACGTGTTATGATCTGGCAACCCCGGAGTGACAATAGTCGGGACACTTCCCGGTGATGACCGTAGTTTGAGGAGTTCATGTATTCACTTTGTGTTAATGCTTTGTTTCGGTTCTCTATTAAAAGGAGGCCTTAATATCCCTTAGTTTCCAGTAGGACCCTGCTGCCACGGGAGGGTAGGACAAAAGATGTCATGCAAGTTCTTTCCATAAGCACGTATGACTATTTACGGAATACATGCCTACATTATATTTATGAACTGGAGCTAGTGTCGTATCGCTCTAGGTTATAACTGTTACATGATGAATACCATCCAACAAATCGGTGATCCAATGCCTACAAATTTCTCTTATATTTCTTTTTGCTAAGTTACTACTGCTATCGTTACTGTTGCACTTGCTACAAAATCAATTCTATCGATGTTACCATTACTATTGCTGTTGTTACTATTATCAAAACTATCATACTACTTTGCTACTGATCACTTTGCTGCAGATAGCTAATCTCCAGGTGTGGTTGAATTGACAACTCAGCTGCTAATACTTACAAATATTCTTTGGCTCTCCTTGTGTCGAATCTATAAATTTGGGTTGAATACTCTACCCTCGATAACTGTTACGATCCCATATACTTGTGGGTTATGAAGACCTTTTTCTGGCGCCGTTGCCGGGGAGCATAGCTATATTTGTTGAGTCACCTGGGATTATTATCAAATTGTCACTATGAATAATCTGAAGGATGCTAAGACTAAGATTTTTCCATCTAAGACGAACGGATGTAAGGAACTTCCATCTGATGTCTACTACGCAACTTGTTCTTGTAGACTTGTGTTGGGCCTCCAAGCGCAGAGTTTTGTAAGACAGTAGCAATTTTCCCTCAAGTGGATGACCTAAGGTTTATCAATCCATGGGAGGCGTAGGATGAAGATGGTCTCTTTCAAACAACCCTGCAACCAAATAACAAAAAGTCTCTTGTGTCCCCAACGCACCAAATACAATGGTAATTTGTATAGTTGCACTTGTTCGGCGAAGAGATGGTGACAAAAGTGTAGTAATGATAGTAGATATTGATTTTTGTACTAGGAACAATAAAAAACAGCAAGGTAGCAATTGATAAAATGGAGCACTAACGGTATTGCAATGCTTGAAAATGAGGCCTAGGGTTCGTACTTTCGCTAGTGCAGTCTCTCAACAATGCTAATCTAATTGGATCATATAACCATCCCTCAAAGTGCGATGAAGAATCACTCCAAAGTTCCTATCTAGCGGAGAGCATAAGAAGAAATTTTTTATAGGGTACGAAACCACCTCGAAGCTATTCTTTCCGATCGATCTATCCAAGAGTTCGTACTAAAATAATACCAAATAATTTCAGATTCAAAATACTCAATCCAACACAAATAACATCAAAGAGTGCCCCAAGATTTCTACCGAGAAACAAAGACAAGAACGTGCATCAACCCCTATGCATAGATTACCCTAATGTCACCTCGGGAATCCGCGAGTTGAGTGCCAAAACATATATCAAGTGAATCAATACGATAACCCATTGACACCACGAGTATTCCTAGCAAGACATACATAGAGTGTTCTCAAATCCATAAAAGTATTCAATCCGATAAAACGAAATCTCAAAGGAAAAACTCAATTCATCACAACAAGATAGAGAGGGGAAAAAACCATATGATCCAACTATATTACCAAATCCCGTGATACATCAAGATCGTGTCATCTCAAGAACACGAGAGAGAGAGAGAGTGAGAGAGAGAGAGAGATTAAACACATAGCTACTGGTACAAACCCTCAGCCCCGAGGGTGGACAACTCCTTCCTCATCGTGGTGGCCGCCGGGATGATGAAGATGGCCATCGGTGATGATCTCCCCTCCGGCAGGGTGCCGGAACGGGTCCCGATTGGTTTTCGGTGGCTACAGAGGCTTGCGGTGGCGGAACTTCCGATCTAGGGTGACCCCAGGGTTTTTGGAATATTTGGTGATTTATAGGGCAAAGAGGGGTGCGGGAGGCCACCGAGGTGGGCACAACCAACTTGGGCATGCCTGGGCCCCCAGGCGCGCCCTGGTGGGTTTTGCCCCTCTCGGAGCTCCCCTCAGGTGCTTCTCTGTAACATCCCAAATTTTCAATTTGGAATGTTATACATAGGTCATCCATGCGTATCATATTTTATTGCATCTTCGTTCCGCAATCCTCGAAATCCTAAGCAACCCAAGGACCCTCGGAGAGAGTTGGGGATTTTCCGGTTTTCATATTTGATTTTTATCAAATAGCGAAAACGAGGATTTCTGATTTTAATAATTTTTCTCTCCGAAAAATATTTCCTATAAAATATATGAGAGGATATAATATGACTTCTCCAAAACAATCGAAATATTGGAGGAAAATTGTTAAAATAGTTTGTTGGATTTATTTGATTTTATTTGGATTATATTTGCATTAGAAAAATTGCACATTTTCAAAAATTGCATTTTGGGGCCAAGGAAATGTTCATCTCGTTCTAAATATTTCATTTAGACGGTGAAAATTTGTTTTGGCATTTGTAGATTTTTATTTTATTTTATAGGATTTATTTTCCGTCATGAATTATTAAAAAAAGGTTTCGACGCATGGTAGGGCCGAGGCTCACCGAGACAGCCGGCTTGACCGCCGCCACGCCGACCCGGACTCAAGTCCGAGCCGGACTCCGCCGCCGTTGCCTTGCCCCCTTCCCCAAGCAGCCGCGCTCCCTCCTTAAATCACGCCCCTCACTGGAGCCCAAGCCGCCGCCCACGCCTTCCGCCGTCGCCGCCGAGAGCCGCCGTTACCGCCTCCGTCGCCGCCACCGCCACCCCGCCACCCACGCCGCCGCCGCCACGAGCCCGCCAGAGCTGAGCCGAGGTAGCCGCCCCGCCGCCCCGGTTTTCTAAAGAAAACGTTCGGTTTTTTAGAAAACCCTAGGTTTTCGTTTTTTAAATAGATCGGTTTTTTTTCTCCGGTTTATTTAATTAGCGAGCGTTCGCTCGTTCGTTTGTTTTAACGAACGCGTTCTTCGTTTAGATCCAGATAACGAACGTTCGTTCGTTAGTCCATTCGTCAGTTTTTCTTTTTCTCGGATTTATTCCGTGATTTTTCTGATCGCGATTTCTGATCCGATCTTCGGTTCTGTTTATCTTTTCGCTCGTTAGTCGGAATCAGGCGATTCAAGTGCCTAGATCTTCGTCTCGAGACCCTCTTTATGTTTCAACAACTTAAATAAGATTTTGATACTGTAAAATTTGACCCTAGTTAAGATTAGTAAACGGATCTTGTTTCTTTCGCCGTTTGAATTTCGTTGCTCCGTTTGGTTTGATTCTTTTTGCGAACCGGAGTTCTTAAGTTGAATTTCCTGGTCAACCTCTTTTATTTGAGTTTTGCTTGTGCATCTTTGCTTGTTGCTTATGTATGTTATTGTTTGTTTGCGATAGAATTCCCGGAGTGCGAAGTGTGTTACTACGAGTCTCTAGGATTCGCGGATCGTCAGCAAGGCAAGTAACACTTTGATCATACTCTTTTCGTACCCAGTTTTTATGCATTAGCTCAATCCTCAAACATTGCATGGTTAGGATGTCTTTAACTTGTGGGTTGGGAAGTAGTAGTTGAGGTAGAACCTATTGTCATGTTACTATTAAACCCTTGGGAGTTACTTCTACGTGTTGCTTATATTGCTATGCTATGCACGTAGACGTGGATTGGGTTTGAGTGTACTCATGACAGATGTGAGATTGTTAATTAATGGTTTACTTAAGGTGGCAACTTTAATACACATCTGGGTGGATTGAGGCACCTGGGGAACCCAGTGTTGTCTGTTTTATTTTATAAATCCCGGGGTACCCGTGTGATCTTCCTATGGTCCGCCACCCAGGCTCAAAGGGAACTGCGATTATTCATGCTAGAAACTTCCGTGTGCTGCCACAAGCTACTATGGGCTCTAGCATAGTTGAGTACGTTACGTGAAGCTCTTGAAGAGGTAGATCAGCAGGTAGTGGGTTTTGTAGGTTTGGTATGGTCTACGGAGTAGAGAGTTAATGTTTACGAAGATCGTGTCTCGGTCATCCATTTCTCAAACACCATGTAGTGCGAGAAATCAACGGATGCGATCGAGTCTTGTGGGGAAAAGTGCGCAAACCTCTACAGAGTGTAAAATCTAATCATGGTTAGCCGTGTCCCCGGTTATGGACAATTTTGAGTATCTAGTACTTGAGTTATCACATGTATCTCTTCACTCTTAATTAATATTGTTGGGTTGTTAACTGCTTTAATTGGGATTGAGTTGGGGTTATACTTTCTCAATGTTTCAACCACCATGATATTTAAATTAAAATCTATTCCTTTGTTGTAGGAAAAAATTGGCTTTTCGCAAAACTATAACCATAGAGCTTTCCACCAGCCAAATATGCATGTAGTAATAGCATTATTCTGTTCTTGCTCTATTGTGTTATATTGCCAGCATATTCCATGTGCTGACCCGTTCTCGGGCTGCAACGTATTATGTTGCAGACTTTTCAGACGAGGAGTAAGGTTCGTTAGGTCGTTGTCGTGCAGCTCAACTATGTCGTTGGAGTTGATGGACTCACTTTATCTTCCAAGCCTTCCGCTGTTATCGCATTAGATGGCCTTAAGCCATATTATTGTAATAAGTTCTCTTTTGAGACATTCGATGTAATAAGTGTGTGATTGCTACTCTGTTATAAATCCTTCGAGTAATCGTGTGTGTCAAAGATTATCGATCCGTGGATGACACTGAAACACAGAGACTTGACCATCTGAGGTCGGATCGCTACATTCTCTGGCCCACTAGATGTCTTCTGGTCCATAAAAAATCCACAAAAAGTTTCGCGGTGTTTGGACTCCGTTTGATATTGCTTTTCTGCGATGTGAAAAAACAAGCAAAAAACAGCAACTAGCACTGGGCACTGGGTCAATAGGTTACTCACAAAAAATAATATAAAGTTGCTATAAAATGATTGTAAAACACCCAAGAATGATAATAGCATGAACACTTCATAAATTATAGATACGTTGGAGACGTATCAGCATCCCCAAGCTTAATTCCTACTCGTTCTCTAGTAGATAAATGATAAAAGAAATAATTTATGAAGTGTCAATGCTAGGAAAAGTGCATAAGTTTGATCAACGATAATTTCAATCATTTTTACTAGCATTATAATAGCAATTCTTTCTCATAAAACTCATCATGGTAAAGTAGCAACCAATTTACATGTTAAGGTTCAAACAATGAATTCTCTTGAAACTCAACAACCTATGTCTTCGGTCACCAAACAATTGCAATTCAACTTATTCAACATAGTCTAAGTAAGAGCTCAACATACTCAACCATCCTATAGTATTCTATGATTGCTAACACTCACCACATACACATGAGCAAAACATTTCCAGACACATAGAAAGATAGGGGCTTATAATTTTGCCTCCCAACGTATTCACCTCAAGGGTGATGTCAACAATAATAACTCATGCTACCCATATCCAACTGGATATATATGCCTAGATCTTTCCTCACCACATGGTGCTTGCCAAAAGAGAAAAATAAAAAGGAATAGAGAGAAAAACTTTGACTCTTGCATGAAAGTAAATACATAAAAGTAAAAGGTAGGCCCTTCACAGAGGGAAGCAGAGGTTGCCATGCACTTTTTTTGTATGCTCAATCCTTTAGTGCAAAAGAACATGCGCTTTTTTTGTATGCTCAATCCGTTAGTGCAAAAGAACATCACATTATATTGCCTCTTATGATAGCAACCGTTATTATGCAATCTGTCACTTTTATTCTTTGCCATCACAAGTTCGTACAACGATCAATTTTCTCTTTCACTAAATGATCTAACACTTTTAGAAGCAATTTTTATTGCCTTATTGCACCGATGACAACTTACTTGAAGGATCTTACTCAATTCTTAGGTAGGCTTGGTGGACTCTTGAAAATAAGATTTGGATTTAAAGGTTTTCGGAAGCACAAGTAGTATCTCTACTTGGTGCGGAATTTTTGGCTAGCAAAGATGGGGTGCAAGCACCACATGTTGAAGGATGTATGACAATATAACTTCTATGTGAATATGAACAAACATAAAGCATTACGTTGTCTTCCTTGTCCAATGTCAACAATTTTGGCATATAATATTTTGATGGGGGCTCACAATCACAAAAGATTTCCAAGATAGTGTATTTGCATCTGAAGGTTCTCTTCTTTATAGTAATCATTCATGAATTGCTTGTATGACCAATGTTGTGATTGTCAAGCCTCAAAAGATTTCACTTTCTAAACCCAATGTGAAGCTACCACTAGGCATGATATGAACATATAATTTCAACTTCATTAAATTCAATTTATTCAACAATTTCCTCATAGGATATAAGGGAAGCACGAGAGTAAATAACAAACTACTCCAAAAAGATACAAGTGAAGATCAATCGAGTAGTTAAGTAAATAGATAGCTACGTGAGGACTCTCTCTCTCTCTTATTTAAAACTTTATGATCTAAGTATTTTATTAAAACAGCAAGCAAAAAAATAAAATGACATTCTAACAATAGCACACACATGTGAAGAAGCAAAAACTTAGGCTCAACCGATACTAGCCGATAATTGTTGATGAAGAAAGGTGGGATGCCTACCGGGACATGCCAAGCTTAGATGCTTGAGACTTCTTGAAATATTATCTTGGGATGCCTTGGGCATCTGATACGTCTCCAACATATCTATACTTTTTTATTGTATCATGCTATTATATTATCTGTTTTGGATGTTTTATATGCATTAATGTGCTATTTTATATGATTTTTGGGACTAACCTATTAACCTAGGGCCCAGCGCCAGTTCTTGTTTTTTTTCTTGTTTTTGAGTTTCGCAGAAAAGGAATACCAAACGGAGTCCAACCGGAATAAAACTTTCGTGATGATTTTTCTTGGGCCAGAAGACACCCATGAGACTTGGAGTACAAGTCACAAGAGCCATGACGAAGCCACAAGGGTGGAGGCCCCCCCCCTCGACCTTGTGGGCCCCTCGGCGACCCCCTGACCTAGATCTTCTTCCTATATATATACTCAAATACCCCAAAAACTTCCAGGGAAGCCACGAAACCACTTTTCCACTGCCGCAACCTTTTGTACCCGTGAGATCCCATCTAGGGGCCTTTTCCGGCATCCTGCCGGAGGGGGATTCGATCATGGAGGGCTTCTACATGGACACCATTGCCTCTCCGATGAAGCGTGAGTAGTTTACCATAGACCTACGGGTCCACAGCTAGTAGCTAGATGGCTTCTTCTCTCTCCTTGATTCTCAATAACATGTTCTCCTCCATGTTCTTGGAGATCTATTCGATGTAATACTCTTTTGCGGTGTGTTTGCCGAGATCCGATGAATTGTGGATTTATAATAAGCTTATCTATGAATATTATTTGAATCTTCTTTGAATCATTATATGCATGATTTATATATTTGCAAGTCTCTTCGAACTATCGATTTGGTTTGGCCAACTAGATTGGTTTTTGTTGCAATGGGAGAAGTGCTTAGCTTTGGGTTCAATCTTGCGGTGCTCGATCCCAGTGACAGAAGGGGAAACGACATGTATTTTATTGTTGCCATCAAGGATAAAAAGATGGGTTTTTTATCATAATGATTGAGTTTATTCCTCTACGTCATGTCATCTTGCTTAAGGCGTTACTCCGTTCTTTATGAACTTAATACTTGATAACCCACAAGTATAGGGCATCAATTGTAGCCTCTTTCGATAAGTAAGAGTGACGAACCCAACGAGGAGATAAAGGTAGAACAAATATTCCCTCAAGTTCTATTGACCACCGATACAACTCTACGCACGCTTAACGTTCGCTTTACCTAAAACAAGTATGAAACTAGAAGTACTTTGTAGGTGTTTTTGGATAGGTTTGCAAGATAGTAAAGAGCACGTAAATAAAAGCTAGGGGCTGTTTAGATAAAAACACAATAAAGTAAACATAGAAAGTGTGGAAAAGTGGTGGTAGGAGTTGCGAAATTGTCCCTAAGCAATTGACTACTTTACTAGACCGATAGCAAGTTTTATGTGGGAGAGGCCACTGCTAGCATGTCATCTCTGACTTGGAATTCTATGCACTTATGATTGGAACTATTAGCAAGCATACGCAACTACTAACGTTCATTAAGGTAAAACCCAACCATAGCATTAAGATATATTGGTCCCCCTTCAATCCCGTATGCATCAATTTCTATGCTAGGTTGAAGCTTCTGTCACTCTTGCCCTCCAATACATAGTCCTATCAACATACAACTAACCCTATGGTGTGATCCACGCGCACACTCATATGATGGGAACCAAAGGACAGAAACATAACCACAAGCAAATTAAACCAATCATAGCAATTCATCAATCACCAATAGGACAACGAAAATCTACTCAGATATCATAGGATGGCATCACATCATTGAATAATAATATGAAGCATAAAGCACCATGTTCAAGTAGAGGGTACAGCGGGTTGCGGGATAGTGGACCGCTGTAGATAGAGGGGAGAAGGTGATGGAGATTGTCGGTGTCAAAACCGGCGGATCTCTGGTAGGGGGACCCGAACTGTGCGTCTAAGGTGGATGGTAACAGGAGGCAAGGGACACGATGTTTACCCAGGTTCGGGCCCTCTCTATGGAGGTAATACCCTACTTCCTGCTTGATTGATCTTGATTAATATGAGTATTACAAGAGTTGATCTACCACGAGATCGTAGAGGCTAAACCCTTGAAGCTAGCCTATGGTATGATTGTTGTTGTCCTACGGACTAAACCCACCGGTTTATATAGACACCGGAGGGGGCTAGGTTTACACAGAGTCGGTTACAACAGAAGGAGATCTACATATTCGTATCGCCAAGCTTGCCTTCCACGCCAAGAGAGTCCCATCCGGACACGAGACGAAGTCTTCAATATTGTATCTTCATAGTCCAACAGTCCGCCCAAAGGATATATTCCGGCTGTCCGGATACCCCCTAATCCAGGACTCCCTCAGTAGCCCCCGAACCATGCTTCAATGACGATGAGTCCGGCGCGCAGATTGTCTTTGGCATTGCAAGGCGGGTTCTTCTCCAAATTCTGAACACTTGTTTGAATAGTGTCCGACTTCCCATAAATGTCGCACTCCTTGGCTTCTGCGCCTAATAATGGAGATCCTCCACACATCGAGCAAATGCGAGAAGCCGGGGCATTTTTACAATTGCCACCCTAGCCATGTAGGCAAATCGCCTATTAAAGAGACGGGGATTCACAGATCCATATCATACCACCCTCCCGCAGCGAGTATCCATCGGAGCACGCCTGGAAAAAATCCATTCCAACATGGCCAGTCGCCGCAGCTCCTCCTCTCACCCCCGTAGCCCTAAGCCCGGTGATTGGAAGAAGTGTTCCATCCCGCACAGCCAACTAGTGAGGCTGCAGACCCAGGGATTTCTCCCCCCAGCGTGTATGGTCCCCGTTCGAGCCGGGCTTGCCACCTATAATGGCGGAGAACAAGCAGAGAGCTTCCCCAATCCCTCCAAAGGGGAAAGGGTATGCCTTGTCCCTTATTTATTAAGGGGACTAGGATTTCCAATTCACCCGTTCCTCATGGGCTCCCCGGAGTTCTACGGCCTCCAGCTGCATAATTTCACTCCTGCCTCCATATTGCTCATTGCTGGCTACGTCGCTCTTTGTGAACTGTTTCTGGGCTGCGAAGCTCACTTCGAGGTATGGAAGATGCTATTCTGCCTCGTACCCCGTACACAGGGGGGTCACTGTTTCAAGTGGGCAGAGCCAAAATATGGCGCATCGCCGGGACCGGATACCTGTCCGGCACCCCGAAGAAGGCATCTGAAGACTGGCCTTCAGAATGGTTCTATATAGAGGACGTCCCTCTTCCGGATCCTATTCAGATCGGCCTTCCTAAGTTTAATAATGTTCCTCTGAAGAAACGCCTAAGCTGGTGACCAAGGAGCCCTCAGGAGGAAGATGATAGAGACGTTTCTTACCTGATGAGCCGGATAAAGGTGCTGGCTCTATCAGGACTGACTACAATCAAAGTTATGTCAAATGTGGGACTTCAACGGGGAAGACGATGCCACCCGCTACGGCCGTAAGGGGCCGGACTCCGTTGCCGCTCTGGCAAAAACTCTGTCCGGTCTGTACAAGGGAGAGGAAGAGGAGTTCCTCCGCATCAAACCGCGGGACGTATTCTCCATGTACAATCCTCCGAGGTGGGTAAGCTGCCACTTTTCATGCCCTTCCCTTCTGCATTTCCACAATAAATGTCTTATTTTGCCCGTTCACCGCAGGAGCTGCGTAAGGCAGTAAGGGAGATAAACAGCCCACCTCCACAACCAGATAAACCTGAACGGTCCCTCGACCCCGGCCTTCAAGAGGATCCGGATATATTCGTGGAGCTAATCGATAGGATATTTTATCAATTAAGCCGTGATGAGGCCATGGTGGCTATTATGTACCGACTATCCGGGGCTACTCCCTGCCTCGCAGGTAAGTGAGACTAGGGGCCCAACCTTTGAGAAGTATACCTTTCCACGCACCTTACCTTCCGTATTTGCATGGTGTCTTACAGGGAAGGTCCTCCGGACGCCGTGCCGAGCCCGTGGCGAGTTGCCAGTAAGGGGCATCGAGGCCAGGCAGGCTGAAAGGAAAAGCGGTTTGGACTGAGACGCCGGCACAGAGGTATGATATAAAATCTCGCTCCGTGGGTTTGTTTTTGAAAACATAATAACACCCATGTTTCCCCGAAGGAAAAATACTCGCCGCACTATATCCGGAGAAGTTGCCGATCACGCCTCCACTAGCCGGGCTCCAGGGCCGGACACGGAGGCAGGGCACGCGTCGTACGTTCCTCCTACAGAGGATGCGGATAAAATCTCTGCTACAAATTCCAAAGTGGAGAGCGCCACGAATCACAGGCGGAGCCGGGCCGTACTCCGTGACGCTTGTATCTCCCAAGAGGCATTTGATGCCTTCAATTCGGGAGACGTGTACATCTGTGCTGCTCAAAATGGTCTTCCCAGAGCCACGGACCAGTATGTAAAGGATATACTGTAGGATCTTGAGAAGAGGTGTCTAGAGGGGGGGGGGTGATTAGACACTAAGTACCAAAGTTGCAATTTTTAACTTCTTTAGGTTTAAGTGGAGTTTAGGCACAAGTTTAACATTCACAATACATAACAAGCAAGCATGCAAAGAGTATGTGAGCAGCGGAAAGTAAAGCATGCAACTTGCAAGAATGTAAAGGGAAGGGTTTGGAGGATTCAAACTCAATTGGAGACACGGATGTTTTTGTCGTGGTTCCGATAGGTGGTGCTATCGTACATCCACGTTGATGGAGACTTCAACCCACGAAGGGTAACGGTTGCGCGAGTCCACGGAGGGCTCCACCCACGAAGGGTCCACGAAGAAGCAACCTTGTCTATCCCACCATGGTCGTCGCCCACGAAGGACTTGCCTCACTAGCGGTAGATCTTCACGAAGTGGTGATCTCCATGCCCTTACAAACTCCTTGGTTCAACTCCACAATCTTGTCGGAGGCTCCCAAGTGACACCTAGCCAATCTAGGAGACACCACTCTCCAAGAAGTAACAAATGGTGTGATGATCATGAACTCCTTGCTCTTGTGATTCAAATGATAGTCTCCCCAACACTCAACTCTCTCTCACAGGATTTGGATTTGGTGGAAAGAAGATTTGAGTGGAAAGCAACTTGGGGAAGCCTAGAGATCAAGATTTATGTGGTTGGAATGGAATATCCTTGTCTCAACACATGAGTAGGTGGTTCTCTCTCAGAACTGGTAAGTTGGAAGTGTAGGTTTGTTCTGATGGCTCTCTCTACGAATGGAGAGGAGGTGGAGGGGTATATATAGCCTCCACACAAAATCTAACCGTTACACACAATTTACCAAACTCGGTGGGACCGAATCAACAAACTCGGTCGGACCGATTTAGTAAACCTAGTGACCGTTAGGGTTTTCGGTGGGACCGATGTGCAACTCGGTAGGACCGATATGGTTAGGGTTAGGGCATAACGTAATCTCGGTGAGACCGATTACACAAACTCGGTGAGACCGACTTTGGTAATTAGCTAACCAGAGAGTTGGTCAGGCAAACTCGGTGAGACCGATTACTCAAACTCGGTGGGACCAATTTTGGTAATAAGTTAACTAGAGAGTTTGCATTGTAATCTCGGTAGTACCGATTGCACAAACTTGGTGGGACCGATTTTGGTAATGGACATACAAAGAGAGATTACAATCCCATCTCGGTGAGACCGAGATCCCTATCGGTGAAACCGATCTGCCTAGGGTTTGTGGCAGTGGCTATGACATATGAACTCGGTGGCGCCGGATAGAAAGAATCGGTAGGGCCAAGTTTGACTTTGGGTTTAGGTCATATGTGTGGAAGTGGGAAAGTAATTGAGGGGTTTGGAGCATATCACTAAGCACATGAAGCAAGAGCCTCATTAAGCAACACCTCATCCCTCCTTGATAGTATTGGCTTTTCCTATAGACTCAATGTGATCTTGGATCACTAAAATGTAAAATGAAGAGTCGTAAGCTTGAAGTTTGAGCCAATCCTTTGTCCTTAGCATCTTGAAGGAGTTCCCACATCCTTTAGTCCATGCCACTCCATTGTTGAACTTATCTGAAATATACTAGATAAAAGTGTTAGTCCAACAAGAGATATGTTGACATTAATTACCAAAACCACCTAGGGAGCACTTGTGCTTTCAATCTCCCCCTTTTTGGTAATTGATGACAACACACATCAAAGCTTTAGATAAAGATATAAAGAATAGCAAGTAAAGCTTCCAAAAGACATGTAACAAGCATAGGCTCCCCCTATATGTATGCAATCATGTGAATATGGAATATAGAAGCATGTGAGAGCATAACCATGATAGAGTAGGCAATGTGTTACATGTATCTTGGCCATATGCATCAGAGCAAAGAATGTTAAAGAAAATACCTTCATTCTCATGAGTCCTTCTTGCAAACAGTATGTACATCAGCAAGAATTCCTCATACACATGAGTGTGATGCATATACTTACCTTGTATTCTTGAGTTGGCTTAGGATGGAATGAACCTGCGTAAACAAGGTTAGATAACACAGGTACATCTACTAGTCAGAGCAAACAGAAGAAATCACAAGAATACCAAGACTGGGATGACATGTAGATAGTGAGTACTAAGTACCACATTGGATTAGACATGTCCCCAAAAGTAAACATATGCAATGAATTTAAATGATTCCTTTCCATTAGATGTCTTGCTCCACCTAAATCTAGCATGGGATACTGGGAGAAGATAGGGAACAGAAAATCAGGGCTGAAAGAATAAAGAACAGAGCAAATGCAACTAAGCACATATGAACATGTCTTTCCCCCAAGAAGACATGTGGCATCTCTCCTCTTGAACATCAAGCATCTGGGATCCTTGAGAAATACTTTCTACTTGAGTATTATCTCCCCCTGGAGATCTCTTTCTCCCCCTGTGCAAGTAATACTCTCTCCCTTTTGGAAGTGATAAGCTTTGATGTGATCTCTCTCCCCTTGACATCAATTTCCAAGAAGGGTATTCTGGAATTTTTTGTGAATGGGTTTGGTCCTTGAGTCACAACACAAAGCACTGGATAAAATTGTGATGCTTGTAGAGGACAAGATTCATTGAGTGGAGCTGGATCAGAAGAAACACAGAATAAGTGGCAAACTGTTTTTCCTGTTGTGTGGCATCGAGTGGTATGCTTCTGTTGGACCGAAAACAACAAATCGGTGAAACCGAGTTCATCACAGAGAAAACACTTATCTACTCAGCTCACTAGACTAGTAAGATCTCACAAAGACTTGCAAGGAATTTACTGAATGATATGCAGTGAATTGGATGCAGGAAATGCAGAGCAACATAAAAGAAAAGAAAGAAATCTAGATGAAGTTTTTTTTAAAAGGGGAAACAAATATGCATGAGACAAATGCAAAAACACAGAAGAGAACACGAGAGAACTTCATCTAGAGATGGTCGGCAACAAAGTCACCTATGTTAGAGTATATTGACTTAGGAGTCAAGTGAGATCACTTGATCATAGGTCATACTCATCGTTTAAGCTCAAAAAGGGGTTACCATTTTTCTTTTAAGCATATTGATGTATTCACATCTTGTCGAGTTGCTTTAGCTCATGACTCAGAGTAAAGCTTCTCTAAGATGGAATAACATACCTTGGTTGGTGGTGTTGACTATGTAGTTGAACTTGTGTGGGTTGCTCAAGGTTGATGTAGCTCATCAAGAGTTGAGAGCACCACTTGGAATTTGAGTCCATCTACCTACATGGGTTAGTTCTTGCAAGGAGTAGCACTTGTGTATCCAAAAAAATAATCTTGAAGCTCAACATAGAGTTTGTCAAAGTATATGTTTGAATGATTCCGTTCTTCCTTGTCTTCAACAACCGTAGTGTAGAGACTTGGTGATGTAGAGATTGCTCAAGATGGGAGTAGATTACAATCTCGTGGAATTTGTTTCAACCAAGTACCTACATGGGTTAGATAACATGCAAGATGCAAATATATCCAGGATATAATATTTTCGTCATAAGAGAGATATCATGGATTAGTCATAAGCTCATGTCTTCCATGTATCCAATGGAGTTTCTACTCCAAGTTTGAAGCATCAATGATGTTCAATTCTCCTCTCAACCTGGAAAAAACTTTCTCATCAAGGGGTTTAGTGAATATATCTGCTAATTGCTTTTCGGTGCGAACATGCTTAATATTAATGTCACCCTTAGCACCATGATCTCGAATGAAATGATGACGAACTTCAATATGCTTAGTTCGAGAATGTTGTACGGGATTATGACCAATTTTGATAGCACTTTCATTGTCACAAAGCAATGGAACATGTTTCACATATATCCCATAATCTTTAAGAGTTTGGGTCATCCAAAGTAATTGAGCACAACATGAACCAGCGGCAATGTACTCCGCCGGCAAGAGATAAGGATACCGAGTTTTGTTTCTTGGAGGACCAAGACACAAGAGATCTACCAAGAAATTGACAAGTACCAAGTGGACTTTCTATCAACGTTGTCTCGGCATAGTCCGAGTCGGAGTAGCCAACAAGATCGAAAGAGGCCCTCTTAGGATACCAAATGCCAAAATTTGGAGTATGAATTAAGTATCTCACTATCCTTTTTACGGCCTTAAGATGACATTCTTTAGGAGCATCTTGATATCTTGCACACATGCACACACTTAGCATAATATCGGGACGTGAAGCACATAGGTATAACAATGAACCAATCATAGAGCGATAAACCTTTTGGTCAACTGGTTTACCATATTTGGTCAAATCAAGATGTCCACTAGTAGGCATGGGTGTAGACATACCTTTGCACTCTTGCATATTGAACTTCTTGAGTAAGTCCTTAGTGTACTTCGTTTGAGAAACAAAAGTACCTTCCTTAGTTTGCTTGATTTGCAACCCAAGAAAGAATTTGAGTTCACTCATCATTGACATCTCAAACTTCTCCGACATTAGCTTTCCAAACTTTTCACTAAAATGAGGGTTAGTTGAACCAAATATAATATCATCAACATAAATTTGGCATACAAATAGTTCTCCATTAACCCTTTTTGTAAAAAGTGTGGAATCAATTTTCCCAATTTCAAAGCCTTTTTCAATAAGGAACTTGGTCAAGCATTTATACCATGCTCTAGGAGCTTGTTTAAGACCATAAAGGGCTTTGTGAAGTTTGTAAACATGATTTGGTTTCTTAGGATTGACAAAGCCGGGAGGTTGTTTAACATAAACTTCCTCCTCTATTTCACCATTTAGAAAAGCACTTTTAATGTCCATTTGGTACAAGGTGATATCATAGTGATTAACATAGGCAAGTAAGATGCGAATGGACTCAAGTCTAGCAACGGGAGCATAAGTCTCACCATAGTCCATACCTTCGACTTGTGTGTAGCCTTGGGCGACGAGACGTGCTTTGTTGCGAACTACTTGTCCATCTTCATCTTGCTTGTTGCGAAACACCCATTTTGTACCGATGATGTTGTGGTTGTTGTCGGGCTTCTCAACCAATGTCCAAACTTGGTTTCTCTCAAAGTTGTGTAGCTCTTCATGCATAGCATTTATCCAATCCGGATCTTCCAATGCTTCTTCGACCTTCATAGGTTCAATGCTAGAGATGAAAGAATAGTTTTCACAAAAGTTAGCTAAACGAGTTTTAGAGCGAGTGATTCTCCCGGTTTGAATATCATTGTAGATTTGCTCCACGGGATGGTCTTTAGCAATTCTTGCTCGAACTCGTGAAAGCTTTTGCTTGGGTTTTGGTTGAACATCTTCTTCGTCTTGTTCTTCTTCTTATTCTTGATCTTCTTCATTGTTGGCATTGTCGTTTTCTTGTCGTGGTGGAGAAGGAGATTGTTGACGTTCGTGATGTTCTTCCTCGTTTTCTTCATCTTGACGTGTTCCACTTGTGGATGCTTCCGTATCAACTCTTGGTTCACCTTGTCGTGAAGTAGAAGCTTCCACTTGGACTGACGAGGTACTCTCCTTCACCTCCGTTGGACGGACCATGCCAATAGACAAGTCTTGGATTGCTTCCGAAGGGTCTTTGTCTCCTACATCAATTGACAATTGCTCTACTTGCGAGCCGTTAGATTCATCAAACTTCACATCTACCGTCTCTTCAACCTTTCGGGTGAAATTGTTGTAGACACGGTAAGTGTGAGAGTTTGAGCCATAACCGAGTAGGAAACCTTCATGTGATTTAGGAGCAAATTTTGAACGACGATGCTTATCAATAATGTAGCACTTTGAGCCGAATACTCGAAAGTATCCAACTTGGGGTTTGTTACCGTGAGGAGCTCAGATGTCGCCTTGCCGAGTAGCTTGTGAAGATACAAGAGATTTGTTGCATGACAAGTTGTCTCAACCGCCTTCGCCCAAAAAGTGCTTGACATCTTGTACTCATCAAGAATCGTTCTCGCCATTTCGATGAGCGTCGGTTCTTCCTCTCAACAACTCCATTTTGTTGAGGTGTGTACGTGCCGAGAACTCGTGTGAAATCCCTTCTTCATCAAGAAAGGTTTCCACATTTGCGTTCTTGAACTCCGTTCCGTTGTCGCTGCGAACCTTCTTGATCTTCACTTCAAATTGATTTTGGGCCTTCCTAGCGAAGTTTTTGAAGATCTTTTGGACCTGCAATTTATCATCGAGAAATAACACCCACGTAAATCTTGAAAAATCTGAAGGAAATATGCCCTAGAGGCAATAATAAAGTTATTATTTATTTCCTCATATCATGATAAATGTTTATTATTCATGCTAGAATTGTATTACCCGGAAACATAATACATGTGTGAATACATAGACAAACATAATGTCACTAGTGTGCCTCTACTTGACTAGATCATTAATCAAAGATGGTTATGTTTCCTAACCATAGACATGTGTTGTCATTTGATTAACGGGATCACATTATTAGGAGAATAATGTGATTGACTTGACCCATTCCATTAGCCTAGCACTTGATCGTTTAGTATGTTGCTATTGCTTTCTTCATGACTTATACAAAGTTCCTACAACTATGAGATTATGCAACTCCGTTTACGGAGGAACACTTTGTGTGCTACCAAACGTCACAACGTAATCGGGTGATTATAAAGGAGCTCTGGTGTCTCCACGGTACATGTTGGGTTGGCGTATTTCGAGATTAGGTTTTGTCACTCCGATTGCTCGGAGAGGTATCTCGGCCCTCTCGATAATGCACATCACTATAAGCCTTGCAAGCAATGTAGCTAATGAGTTAGTTACGGAATGATGCATTACGCAACGAGTAAAGAGACTTGTTGGTAACGAGATTGAACTAGGTATTGGATACCGACGATCGAATCTCGGGCAAGTAACATACCGATGACAAAGGGAACAACGTATGTTGTTATGCGGTTTGACCGATAAAGATCTTCGTAGAATATGTAGGATCCAATATGAGCATTTCCGCTATTGGTTATTGACCGGAAACAGTTCTAGGTCATGTCTACATAGTTCTCGAACCCGTAGGGTCCGCACGCTTAACGTTACGATGACAGTTTTATTATGAGTTTACAAGTTTTGATGTACCGAAGATTGTTCGAAGTCCCGGATGTGATCACGGACATGACGAGGAGTCTTGAAATGGTCGAGACATAAAGATTGATATATTGGACGACTATATTCGGACACCGGAATTGTTCCGGGTGATTTCGGAGAAAACCGGAGTGCCGGAGGGGTTATCGGAACCCCCGGGGAAGTAATGGGCCTTAGTGGGCCTGAGGGGAGAGAGAGGACAGCCCAGAGGTGGCGCCCCCATGGGGAGTCCGAATTGGACTAGGGAGGGGGGCGCGGCCCCTCTTCCCTCTCCTCTCCTCTCTTTCCTTCCCCTTCCTCCTCCCGAGTGGGAGTCGGAAAGGGGAATCCTACTCCCACTAGGAGGAGCATTCCCCCATCCTTGGCGCGCCTCCTAGCGCCGGCCGGCCTCCCCCCTTGCTCCTTTATATACGGGGGCAGGGGGCACCCCAAGACACACAATTTGATCTTCGTGATCGTTCCTTAGCCGTGTGCGGTGCCCCCCTCCACCACAGACCACCTCGATAATATTGTAGCGGTGCTTAGGCGAAGCCCTGCGGCGGTAGAACATCAAGATCGTCACCACGCCGTCATGCTGACGGAACTCATCCCCGACACTTTGCTGGATCGGAGTCCGGGGATCGTCATCGAGTTGAACGTGTGCTGAACTCAAAGGTGCCGTACGTTCGGTACTTGGATCGGTCGGATCGTGAAGACGTACGACTACATCAACCGCGTTGTCATAACGCTTCCGCTTACGGTCTACGAGGGTACGTGGACAACACTCTTCCCTCTCGTTGCTATGCATCACCATGATCCTTGCGTGTGCGTAGGAATGTTTTTGAAATTACTACGTTCCCCAACAAAATCATCAACAATAACTAGACCAAAAGAATTTCCACCGAGACTTTTGTAAGCGTTGGGACCAAAGAGATCCATATGAAGAAGCTCGAGTGGCCTCCTTGTGGTCATGATGTTCTTCACGATATGCCTTCCTCCAACCTGTTTACCTGCCTGACAAGCACTGCACAGTCTATCCTTATAAAATATGACATCGTTAACTCCAAGGATATGATTTCCTCTAATAAGCTTGTCAAGGTTTCTCATGCCAACGTGACCTAGTCGTCTATGCCATAACCAATCTTTTGAGGATTTAGCAATGAAGCAAGTTTTAGGTTGTGACTTTTTAGAGAAATCAACAATGTAAAGATCACCTCTACGTATACCGGTAAAGACCATTTTATGATTGTCTCGACGAAACACTTGGTAATCTACTTCAGTAAATAGGACATTGAAACCGAAATCAGCAAGTCTAGATCTGAAAGTAAGTTGTAGCCAAGAGATTCAACGAGCATAACATTCTGAATGGAGCTATCATGTGAGATGGCCACCTTACCGAGGCCAACCACCTTACCCTTTGAGTTGTCACCGAAAGTGACATACTTTCGAGGACTATCATTTTCAGCAAGCTCACGAAACATGTCTTTATCTCTAGTCATGTGATCGGTACATCCACTGTCAAGAACCCATTCCTTTCCTCCTGACACATATCCACGAAGATTTGCCATAAGACCAAAATGTCTCATTGCATCATCAAGATCGAAGTCACTATCATCATCCTCATCATAGTATCCATGTTCAACATCGTCATGTGGTGGATTAAGTCCTAGAGAGGGTATTCATTAGATTGAGTTTGACAATGATCTTGCTTATGAATTCTTATAGCTTCGGAAATAATATCACAAATAATTCCAACGTCTCCTTTGGCACGCATAAGGTTTGTAAGTTCAAATGCATTTATCACCAAACATAGGATCACTAGTATTCATCTTACTCAAGGCAATATACTTATAGAGAATCTCATCTAGATTTTTCAAGGAATAATTTGGAAAGCGTTCCTCAAGGAATTTCCATATAGTGTAGGAACACTCAAGAGTAGGCAAGATTCTAATTAAGTTTCTAGGAAAGCCTCTAGTGATGAGATTAACAGTTCTAAGATTTCTAGTCATGTCAACTGATTCATCAAGGGTAGGATGCATAGGATCAACATGAGGTGCACAAGGGCTAGCAATGTACTTTTTCAAATGATATTGATTGAAAATTACAAGCATCTCATTTTTCCACTCATGAAAATACTCTCCATCAAGAATAGGCACTCTATGTCTAAGACTCCCCAAAGTAGACTCATCCATCTTCCTCCAATGGTGATTAAACCAAGGCAATGGAGACCAATGCTCTGATACCACTTGTAGGATCTTGAGAAGAGATGTATATTGGGGGGGGTGATTAGACACTAAGTACCAAAGTTGCAATTTTTAACTTCTTTAGGTTTAAGTGGATTTTAGGCACAAGTTTAACATTCACAATACATAACAAGCAAGCATGCAAAGAGTATGTGAGCAGCGGAAAGTAAAGCATGCAACTTGCAAGAATGTAAAGGGAAGGGTTTGGAGGATTCAAACGCAATTGGAGACACCGATGTTTTTGTCGTGGTTCCGATAGGTGGTGCCATCGTACATCCACGTTGATGGAGACTTCAACCCACGAAGGGTAGCAGTTGCTTGAGTCCACGGAGGGCTCCACCCATGAAGGGTCCACGAAGAAGCAACCTTGTCTATCCCACCGTGGTCGCCGCCCACGAAGGACTTGCCTCACTAGCGGTAGATCTTCACGAAGTAGGCGATCTCCTTGCCCTTACAAACTCCTTGGTTCAACTCCACAATCTTGTCTGAGGCTCCCAAGTGACACCTAGCCAATCTAGGAGACACCACTCTCCAAGAAGTAACAAATGGTGTGATGATGATGAACTCCTTGCTCTTGTGCTTCAAATGATAGTCTCCCCAACACTCAACTCTCTCTCACAGGATTTGGATTTGGTGGAAAGAAGATTTGAGTGGAAAGCAACTTGGGGAAGGCTAGAGATCAAGATTTATGTGGTTGGAATGGAATATCTTGGTCTCAACACATGAGTAGGTGGTTCTCTCTCAGAACTGGTAAGTTGGAAGTGTAGGTTTGTTCTGATGGCTCTCTCTACGAATGGAGGGGAGGTGGAGGGGTATATATAGCCTCCACACAAAATCTAACCGTTACACACAATTTACCAAACTCGGTGGGACCGAATCAAGAAACTCGGTCGGACCGATTTAGTAAACCTAGCGACCGTTAGGGTTTTTGATGGGACCGATGTGCAACTCGGTAGGACCGATATGGTTAGGGTTAGGGCATAACGTAATCTCGGTGAGACCGATTACACAAACTCGGTGAGACCGATTTTGGCAATTAGCTAACCAGAGAGTTGGTCAGGCAAACTCGGTGAGACCGATTAGTCATACTCGGTGGGACCGATTTTGGTAATAAGTTAACCAGAGAGTTTGCATTGTAATCTCGGTAGTACCGATTGCACAAACTCGGTGAGACTGATTTTGGTAATGGACATACATAGAGAGATTACAATCCCATCTCGGTGAGACCGAGATCCCTATCGGTGAAACCAATTTGCCTAGGGTTTGTGGCAGTGGCTATGACATATGAACTCGGTGGCGCCGATAGAAAGAATCGGTAGGGCCGAGTTTGACTTTGGGTTTAGGTCATATGTGTGGAAGTGGGAAAGTAGTTGAGGGTTTTGGAGCATATCACTAAGCACATGAAGCAAGAGGCTCATTAAGCAACACCTCATCCCTCCTTGATAGTATTGGCTTTTCCTATAGACTCAATGTGATCTTGGATCACTAAAATGTAAAATGAAGAGTCTTGAGCTTGAAGCTTGAGCCAATCCTTTGTCCTTAGCATCTTGAAGGAGTTCCCACATCCTTTAATCCATGCCACTCCATTATTGAACTTATCTAAAATATACTAGATAAAAGTGTTAGTCCAACAAGAGATATGTTGACATTAATTACCAAAACCACCTAGGGAGCACTTGTGCTTTCATATACGGGTAAGAAAATTTGATGATTATATATATTAGTAGCCCCTGAGACTTGAAACAGTTGGCACAACTGATTTAAGGATCATTATCTATGCAGGTTCTTACAGAGAAGAATACCCAATTGTCTCAAGAGCTGGAAGTGTGCAAGGCCCAGCTACAGGCCGCAGTGGCCGCATTGAAGGAGCCCGAGAAGGCCCCCCTCTGGTAACACCTGCTTTAAAGAATGACAGGTACCATATAGGATGCGGCATGCATGCAACTCTGACAATAAATATTGCAGATGACACCGGAGTGAATCTGGATGAGCAACATGTCATACGGCCACGAAAGGCTGGCGAGCGCGTGCTTACAAGGGTTAGGCAGGAGAAAAACGATCTCCAAGATGCCAATATCCAGCTGAGCGTGGAACTAAAGGATGTTCGCGCCCAGCTATCAGACTCTGTGAAGGAGAACAAGCGGCTTCGACTCGGCATTTTTAGTAAGTGCTTGAACGAACTTCCAAAAAGAGTTCGGCGAGGAAGCCAGCTAATAGAGTTATGTCTGCAGGTATGCTGACAGGTCGTCCCGCGAACGAGATGCCCGGGTCTTCGGGTGATCTTCTACCAGAAGTTTCGCAGAATCGCGAACAAGTTCGGCAGGTGATGCAAGGTATTAGCCAAGCCTTGTGGCCATCCGTCTCCCTGCCCGAAGGCCTTGGAGAACTTGCAGAGAAGCTCAATGGAGGGCGGCGGCGCTTCCGATTATGGAAGGTATTGGCCTGCCGTCAAGGTGCCAGGGAAGCCTGGGCCATGGTGAAGACGCGGTATACCAAGGCTGAGCCAAACCACATGGCCGAGGTCGGACTTGTGGGCCCCGATGGGAAGGAAATCCCTATCAGTTTGGTGCCGCCAAGCACTCCCAACAGGATTGTAGGCTAGACAGCCTGTTGGATGGCATAGAAGAAGAATTTAATCAGTCTAAGTGACTATGTAATTTGAATGACATGTAGAATGTCTATAGCCGGATTGTAAATCATTTGTCATGGCGGACCTTTTCGCTTCAACCTCTGGACCCGATAGTCCGAGTGTATCCGAATACCCGCTCAGTTATGTAAAACCGGGTATGCGTGGAAACCAGGCGTAGGGGTCATAAGTGCTTGAACAGACAAGTACCCAACTAGTTATGTTATATTACATGGGTAGTAAGAAACATCTTCCAGGGAGAATAGTTCCGTTAAGGGTTCCTTTCCCTGGGTACGCATGCCCTAATGTGCATGTCCGAACTGCGAGAAGAGACGCAGGCAAAACATCTGGGGGCAAATGGAAAAAAATAAAAATTCATCTTTTATTCACCGACCGAATGTTCCCTTAAGAATGCTAGCTTTCGGCTTCACCCAGTCTGAGGTACACATCCGGCTGACCCGGCAGTAACAATCGCAGAGGTGCTCCCATTATGCCCTAGCCGAATTAACGGGAACGTAGGGCATAAATACAAGAGCCAGGCAACCCAGCTTGGCCAAAACTTAAGTCATATCGATGCATATAGTGGCGAAAAAAAGGTACATGCGGAAGAATAACACATGTGCGGGGCATGAAGCCCACAAAATATTTAAGCTTCTCTATATGAAGCCCCCAGGTATAATGAGCGCGGCTGGCGCATCAAGATTGTGTAGTCAAAACATATTTGGGCCCTTCAAGGCCTCGAAAGAAAAGGGGAAGAAAGAAAGAAAAGACAGATAACGAATGTATAAAAATTTGACAAAGGTAAGGAGACGAACACGGAGTCCGGTACTAGGCATAGAATCTTCGGAGTCTAGCTGCGTTCCATGGATTTGGCTCGAGGAGGTTGTCAGATGCATCCCGCAGACGGTACGCTCCACCGGTTAAGACCTGGTCAATAATGAAGGGACCCTCCCATTTGGGCTTGAGCTTGTCATTTTTCTTGTCCGGTAGGCGTAGAACGAGTTCGCCAACATTATAGGTTTTGGTCCGTACTTCTCTACTTTGGTATCTTCTAGCCTGTTGCTGGTAGAATGCGGAACGAGCTTTTGCCACGTCACGCTCCTCCTCGAGGGCGTCCAAACTGTCCTGTCGATCGAGCTTGGACTCTCTCTCTTCATACATGCACACTCGAGGTGAGTCATGAATTATGTCGCAGGGCAGAACCGCCTCTCGCCGTACACCATAAAGAACGGTGTGTATCCGGTAGTCCGATTCGGCGTGGTCCGCAGCCCCAGTCGGAGTCGAGCTCCTCTACCGGTCGTGTTAGATTCCTTTAAGGACCGCACTAATCTGGGTTTGATGTCGCTCATGATAAGACCATTTGCTCGTTCGACTTGACCGTTAGTTTGTGGATGATAGACGGAAGCGTAATCGAGCTTGATGCCCATGTTGCTGCACCATAGTTTCACCTCATCGGCAGTGAAGTTCGTGCCGTTGTTAGTGATGATGCTGTGGGGGACACCATAACGGTGTAGAACCCCGGATATAAATTCTATCACTGGTCCGAATACGGCCGTTTTAACAGGTTTGGCTTCTATCCATTTGGTGAATTTATCCACCATTACCAGTAAGTATTTTTTCTTGTGGGTTCCCCCTTTAAGGGGTCCAACCATGTCAAGTCCCCAGACCGCAAAAGGCCAGGTAATGGGGATTGTTTGTAGGGCGACGGGTGGCATATGGCTTTGGTTTGCAAAAAGCTGGCAACCGATGCAGCGTTGGACCAAGTCCTGTGCGTCTGCTCGGGCCGTCGGCCAATAAAATCTTGTACGGAAGGCCTTACTTACGAGGGCCCGGGCTACGGCGTGGTGGCCACCGAGTCCGGCATGAATTTCTGCCAGAAGCTTCCGCCTTTCCTCTTCAGAAATGCACCTTTGAAGGACTCCGGTGGTGCTTTTCCTATAGAGCTCTCCCTCGTGGACCTTGTAGGCTTTAGATCGTCGCACGATGCAGCGCGCCTCATTTTGGTCCTCGGGAAGTTCCTGCCTGGTTAGGTAGGCCAGGAATGGTTCAGTCCATGGGGCGATGACGGCCATTATTACATGGGCTGAAGGTGTTATTTCAGTGGTGGAGCCGCCGATTATGTCAGAGTGTTCGGTATCTGGCGTTTTAGCCAGGCCCGGACTGTTGTTGCTTGTTTCTCCTTCCCATGCCACGGATGGCTTAAACAGCCTTTCCAAGAATATGTTGGGTGGGGCCGGATCACGCTTAGCGCCGATACGGGCAAGGACGTCCGCTGCCTGATTGTTTTCCCGAGCTACATGGTGGAATTCGAGCCCCTTGAACCGAGCTGACATCTTGAGTACAGCATTGCGATAAGCCGCCATTTTTGGATCTTTAGCGTTGAAGTCTCCATTTATTTGGGATATTGCGAGGTTCGAGTCCCCGCGCACCTCCTGGCGTTGAATGCCCATGGAGACTGCCATCCGGAGACCATGTAACAGGGCCTCATATTCTGCGGCATTGTTGGAGTCTATATACAGTATTTGGAGTACATATTGGACTGTATCTCCGGTAGGGGATGTCAAGACGACGCCAGCCCCCAGACCGACCAATATTTTAGAGCCGTCGAAGTGCATAATCCAATTGGAGTATGCGTCGTATTCCTTAGGGAGTTCGGCTTCTGTCCATTCGGCGACAAAATCGGCCAATACCTGCGACTTAATAGCTCACCGAGGTTTATATGTTATGTCGAACGGGAGGAGCTCTATGGCCCATTTGGCAATCTGGCCTGTGGCGTCGCGGTTGTTTATTATGTCGTTCAGTGGCACTTCAGAGGCCACTGTAATTGAACACTCTTGAAAGTAGTGTCGTAGTTTCCGGGATGCCATGAATACCGCATACGCTATCTTTTGATAATGCGGGTACCGTGATTTGCATGGGGTGAGGACAGTGGATACATAATATACCGGCCTTTGAAGGGGGAATTTATGTCCGTCTGTTTCTCGTTCGACGACGAGCACTGCGCTTACGACTTGATGAGTCACCGCTATATATAGCAATATCGATTCACCGATGTTTGGCGTGGCTAGGATTGGGTTGGTGGCCAGTATGGATTTTATTTCTTCCAGTCGGGCCGTGGCAGCATCCGTCCACTCAAAGTGTTCGGTGCGCCGAAGAAGGCGATAAAGGGGTAGTGCCTTTTCTCCTAATCGGGAGATAAAGCGACTTAAGGCCGCACCACATCCAGTTAATTTCCGGATTTGCTTAAGGTCTGTTGGGATGGCCAATTGTGACAGGGCTCGGATTTTAGCCGTATTTGCTTCAATCCCTCTACTGGAGACGATGAAACCCAGGAGCTTTCCGACGGGTACGCCGAAAACGCATTTTTCTGGATTGAGCTTGATGTCGTATGTTCTGAGGTTGTTGAACGTAAGCCTCAAGTCGTCTATTAAAGAGTCAACGTGTCTGGTTTTGACGACCACATCGTCTACGTATGCTTCCACTATTTTGCCAATTTGCTTTTCCAGGCATGTCTGAATCATGCGTTGATACATTGCACCGGCGTTCTTAAGCCTGAAAGGCATTGTGTTGAAACAGAAGGGGCCGTATGGCGTGATAAACGCCGTTGCGGCTTGGTCGGTGAGGGAGTCCTAGATTAGGGGGTATCCGGACAGCCAGACTGTGTACAACGTCCGGACTATTGAAGCGTGAAGATACAAGACTCAAGACTTCGGCCCGTGTCCGGATGGGACTTTCCTTGGCGTGGAAGGCAAGCTTGGCGATCCGGATATTATATTTCCTTCCTTGTAGCCGACTCCATGTAAACCCTAGCCCTCTCCGGTGCCTATATAAACCGGAGAGGTTGGTCCTTAGAAGGCCGATCACAATTACAATCATTCCATCATAGGCTAGCTCTTAGGGTTTAGCCTCTACAGTCTCGTGGTAGATCTACTCTTGTACTACCCATATCATCAATATTTATCAAGAAGGAAGTAGGGTTTTACCTCCATCGAGAGGGCCCGAACCTGGGTAAACATATGTGTCCCTTGCTTCCTGTTACCATCAGCCTTGACGCACAGATCGGGATCCCTTACTCGAGATCCGCCGGTTTTGACATCGACATTGGTGCTTTCATTGAGAGTTCCTCTGTGTCATCGCTACTGGGCTCGATGGCTCCTTCAACCTTCGTCAATAACACGATACCGGGACCGATCCACGACGAGCACGGCTTAGACCTCTGTCGGACAAAGCTTCAGGTATCGCCCCACATTAGCCTCGGACCTAAATCCGGAGCAGGCAGTGTTGCACGAGGACGGAGGGCTGGACCCGCCCGCAGGTCGCGAGACTCATCGGCGCTGGAGCCAAACACGGGCCTTACCTGCATGGTGGCCTATGACTCCGGACCCCCGGATTCGTATCCGGATGTTGAGTCCGGTCCGCGCACTCCCGAACCGGTTGAGCCAGGTTGGGCTCCGGTAATAGAATTCACCGCCGCGGACATTTTTCGGCACTCGCCCTTTGGCGACATGTTGAACTTGTTGAGTGGGAAGCAGACGACGAAGAAATTCCGGTAATAGTCTGTCTAGGACTCTATTCAGACCGGACGGTCCGTCTTTGCTGCCTTTAGATGGCTTGTTTTGCTGATTAGGTCGAGAGCCCCTGAATCCGGCATTAACCGTCGTGTTATCCGGGCTCTCTTCCTTGTTTTGGTGTTTGTTTTTATGACGCCGTGGCTTCCCGTTGCCATCCCTTATTCCGGATGTGCTGGGGTCGCTGGTGCCTTTACGGGCTAGCCAACTCTCTTCTCCCGCGCAAAAGCGAGTCATAAGGCTTGTTAGGGCTGCCATTGTCCTTGGCTTTTCTTGGCCGAGGTGTCTGGCGAGCCACTCGTCACGGATGCTGTGTTTGAATGCTTCTAAGGCTTGGCATCCGGACGATCAACAATTTGATTCTTCTTAGTGAGGAATCTGTTCCAAAACTTGCGGGGCGGATTCTCCGGGCTGTTGGACTATGTGACTTAAGTCGTGACATCCGGAGGCGGACATAGGTCCCTTGAAAGTTGGCCTGAAAGCGTCCTCAAGTTCCTCCCAGCTCGAATTGAATTTTCGGGAGGCCTTTCAACCAAAGGCCGAGCTGGTCCCTTCAGCTTGAGGGGGAGGTATTTGATGGCGTGAAGGTCATCCCCACGAGCCATATGTATGTGTAGGATAAAGTCCTCGATCCAGACCCCTGGGTCTGTCGTTCCATCGTATGCCTCTATGTTCACAGGTTTAATGCCCTGTGGGAATTCGTGGTCGATGCTTCATCGGTAAAAGCACGGGGTGAGCAGCCCCTCTGTATCTGGACGTGCTGTGGCATGTCGTTGGCTGTTGTTGTGTCCGGTCTTTATTCCAGACTGGCATTCGATTGGCGTAATTGTTTTGGCAACCATAGTCCTTCGCCGGGGTGCGTCCTTTGGATCCATAAATGGACCTGGCCGCGCCAGCTTTCTTATTCAGGTGTTTATGTGGATCGGTAGCCGCTTTGTTGCGGTTATGAAGTGGTACAACTTCGTCGTCGAATTCTGGCAGTACCTTGCGTTTTGGATAGCTCTTTGTATGGCGATCATTGCCGTATCTTTCTTCAGTGTCTAGCACTTCATTCCATCTACGGTTGAGCGTTTCCTGTGCGGCCTTGAGCTGTTGCTTCTGCTTCTTTAGACTTCTTGTGGTGGCAATAAGCTTTCTGTGGAGTTTATCTCGTTCCACGTGTTTTTCCGGGGTTGCATCGCTATCCGGACCGTCTTCATGTGCTGGTTCGTTTTGATGACCTCGTCCGTCGGGATCGTTGTCCTCGGGCGTCTGCTCCGAACTATGTTCAGGGTGACCTTGTTCGTCCTGCTCCATCGCTAGGTCCGTGTGGTCGTTGTTGCCTTCGGAGTTGATTGTATTATCAATCCTTCTGGCGCTCTTGTCACTATTTTTACTGTTGCTGGACTTAGAACGGCGTCTGCGCCGTCGCTTTGGCTTTTGTCCAGGGGTTTTATCATCCGGATTGTCGCCTTTGTCCTCTTTGGGTGTATCCACCATGTATACGTCGTGTGACGAGGGGGAAGTCCGGCGCCCCATAGATTCCGCATCTTCTCTGCGCATCGTCGTCCATACCGTCGATGTCTTGAGTCGAAGTCGCACGCGTCGGTTAAATCATCGACCGTGGCTATGAAGTGGGTGGTGGGTGGGCAACGAATTTCTTCGTAAATCGCTTCCCACTCAAACGGACGTAGTTTGGCCCAGAAATTTTTGTCAAAGAGAGAGTTTTCAACGAGTTGACATGTCGCCAAAGGGCGAGTGCGAAAAAATGTCCGCGCGGTGAATTCCATTATCGAGTCCAACACAGCTCAAGCGGTTCGGGAGTGCGCGGACGGACTCAACATCCGGATCTGAATCCGGGGTCCGGAGTCATAGGCCACCACAGAGGTAAGGCCCGTGTTTGGCTCCAACACCGATGAGTGCGTGACCTGCGGGGCGGGGTCCAGCCCTCCATCCTCAGGCAACACAGCCTGTTCCTTATTTAGGTCCGAGGCTAACGCGGGGGTGATACCCCAAGCTTTGTCCGACAGCAGGTCTAAGCCGTGCTCATCGTGACTGTCCGGCATCGTGTTATTGGCGATGGTTGAAGGAGCCATCGAGCCCAGTAGCGAGGACACAGAGGAACTCTCAATGAAAGCACCAATGTCGGTGTCAAAACCGGCGGATCTCGGGTAGGGGGTCCCGATCTGTGCGTCAAGGCTGATGGTAACAGGAAGCAAGGGACACAGATGTTTACCCAGGTTTGGGCCCTCTCGATGGAGGTAAAACCCTACTTCCTGCTTGATTAATATTGATGATATGGGTAATACAAGAGTAGATCTACCACGAGATTGTAGAGGCTTAAACCCTAAGAGCTAGCCTATGATGGTATGATTGTGATTGTGATCGTGATCGGCCTTCTAAGGACCAACCTCTCCGGTTTATATAGGCACCGGAGAGGGCTAGGGTTTACATGGAGCCGGTTACAAGGAAGGAAATATAATATCCGGATCGCCAAGCTTGCCTTCCACGCCAAGGAAAGTCCCATCCGGACATGGGCCGAAGTCTTGAGTATTGTATCTTCACGCTTCAAAAGTCTGGACGTTGTACACAGTACGGCTGTCCGGATACCCCCTAATCCAGGACTCCCTCAGTGGCGTCGATAATTTGATCGATGCGGGGAGGGGGAAGGGATCCTTTGGGCAAGCTTTATTGAGGTCTTTGAAGTCAACACATAAGCGCCAGGATTTGTCCTTCTTTGGTACCATCACCAGGTTTGCTAGCCAGTCCGGGTGTTTTATTTCTCTGATGAATCTGACCTCCAATAACTTGGCTAGCTCCTCGCCCATAGCTTGTCGCTTAGGTTCGGAGAAGCGCCGAAGAGTCTGCTTGACCGGCTTGAACCCTTATGCTTGGCCAACTTGCGTGGGATTCCTGGCATATGAGATGGGTGCCAGGCAAATATATCCCAGTTCTCGCGCAGGAACTCCCATAGTGCAGTGTCCACATCGAGGTTTAACTGTGCCCCAATTGAGGCTGTTTTGGTAGGGTCCATTGGGTTGGACTTGGAATTTCACTATTTTGTCTGCTGGTTTGAAAGAGGTGGTGAGGGAGTCCCGGATTAGGGGGTGTCCGGATAGCCGAACTATCACCGTTGGCCGGACTCCTGGACCATGAAGATACAAGATTGAAGACTTCATCCCGTGTCCGGATGGGACTTTCCTTGGCGTGGAAGGCAAGCTTGGCGATACGGATATGTAGATCTCCTACCATTGTAACAGACTCTGTGTAACCCTAACCTATCCGGTGTCTATATAAACCAGAGGGTTTTAGTCCGTAGGATGAACAACAATCATACCATAGGCTAGCTTCTAGGGTTTAGCCTCTACGATCTCATGGTAGATATACTCTTGTACTACCCATATCATCAATATTAATCAAGCAGGAGTAGGGTATTACCTCCATCGAGAGGGCCCGAACCTGGGTAAAAACATTGCGTCCCATGTCTCCTGTTACCATCCGCCTAGACGCACGGTTCGGGACCCCCTACCCGAGATCCGCCGGTTTTGACACCGACATTGGTGCTTTCATTGAGAGTTCCTACGTATGCGTCGCCGTCAGGAAGGATGCCTCATCCCGTCTTTAAATACGATACAATCGCCAAAGGAGCCTTGGCCACTGGCCAGACTCTCCGGCTAGGTGGTTTTCTTATGATCGCCAGTTCGGCCGCCGCACCGACGATGACTTCTCGAGTCATCAAAACCAATCTTCACGTTAATTCGGAACTTGCTGAACAGTTAGATCCGATCAAGCTCTCCTCCGTAAACGAGCTCTTGGATCGCGCCGCGCATACAGGAGTCGCCACAAACTACGACCAGATCGGGCCTAAAACCGATCTGAGAGAGATCAACTCTCCCCAAGCTACCCATCATGTTGCTATGATAGAGGAGCAATGTGGCGATTCTTCTTCTATCTTAAGGACTAGCTACGTCCGGATTCCCGATCCCTCCATGCCGGATTCCCGCAGAGGGACGGATGTCGATCAAGCCCTGAACTTAAAGTCAGGCGGCGGGTTGGACTCATTGGATAGCATTCAAAAATCCAAACTTCCGAGTTCAGAAACTTCTTGGCCCCTAAGTCTTAAATTGGACAGGGTTCCGGATCTAGTCCCACCCGCCCACCCAAACATTAGCGATCTATCCCAAATTCGGCAAGAGCCAACTAAAGCGATTACATCATTATTGGGCGATTCCTCCACGGTTATGGACAGGATAAAGGACTGCCGAGAGGAGGACGCATAATCTCACTTTTTGCAATAATTGCACGGACAAAGGAATCCTAAACGCCATAAGTCGTCGCGAAATTACAAGCTTGGATGACTTGGTGACCATAGTACAAAAGTCTTGTGCGATGGAGAGTGCTTGGAAAACCGAAAGTCAATTTTGGGATAATCCGCCCGAATACATCCCTAGTCCGAATAAAAGGGTGCATCATCACCAAGCACCTGGATTAAATATCAAAAAACAAAAACCCCTAAAGTGCGGAACCGTCTTTGGAGGGTTGGCTAAACGGACCCTGCAAAATTCATAGCACAGAGGGCGCCACTCCAACTCATAGCCTTCGAGCATGTTGGATATTACGGCAGGTGGCCAAAAGTGGCGAAGAGCTTCTAGCTTCAGAATCCCAGCCCAGCAATACCAATACAGTGTTAACAGTCTTCGAGACTTTCGCATCAAATAACATGCGGAAACGAACACTCCGCAACCTTGCCGAAGTCTACCAAGTAGCAACAATACATCCATGGAGCGACACGGCTATTATCTTTAATGCCAGTGATTTAACCCAAATTCGAACAGCCAGAGCACCAGCCGCATTGGTTCTCAGTCCAATAGTGGACGGCTTTCGCCTTACAAAGGTACTCATGGATGGCGGCAGCGGACTGAACCTCATCTATGAGGAAACCCTCCGAAAAATGGAAACAAACTGGAACCGCATTGAGCGAAGCAGCACAACCTTTAGAGGAATAATCCCTAGCCGGGATGCATGCTGCACAGGAAAAATCACACTGGACGTACTGTTCGGCTCCCGGACAATTACAGGTCCGAGGAGGTCACATTTCAAGTGGTCGCGTTCAGCAACGAATATCATGCTTTATTGGGGCGAGAGGCATTCACAATTTTTCAAGCTATACCCCATTTTGGGTACATGAAGCTTAAAATGCCCGGACCTAACGGAATCATCACTTGCGCCAGTGATCCGAACATAGCACTCCGCGCCGAAAACAAGACAGCCGCACTAGCCCTCGAGGCACTATCCAAAGCCCTAGCGGCCGAGGAACTCACTGCGATGCGCTCCACGGTGAACAGGGACGATGTGATACTTGATAAAAGATCCAAGTCCACCTCTTTTAAACCAGCGGATGAAATAGTCAAATTTCAAGTCAACCCAACGGACCACCGCAAAGACGGCCTCCATTGGGGCACAATTAAACCACGATGTAGACGCGCGACTACGAGAATTTCTACGAGAAAAGCGGGACATTTTGCTGGCACCCTTCGGACATGCCAGAATCCCACGTCGGTGGCCAAGCACAGCCTAAATATCCTAAAAGGATTCAAGCGATCAAACAGGCTCTTGGCGCTTTTCCGAACCCAAGAGGCGAGCCATGGGAGAGGAGCTAGCCAAACTTCTGGAAGCCGGATTCATCAGAGATATAAAACATCCAGACTGGTTAGCAAATCTGGTGATGGTACCAAAGAAGGACAAATCCTGGCACCTATGTGTTGATTTCAAAGACCTTAATAAGGCATGCCCAAAGGATCCCTTCCCCCTCCCTCGAATTGATCAAATTATCGACACTACAGCAGGACACGACTCATTGTGCTTCCTCGACGCGTACTCCGGCTACCACCAAATCAAGATGGCAGAGCCAGACCAAGCTGCAACAGCATTCATCACTCCATACGGCCCATTCTGCTTCAACACAATGCCCTTCGGGCTCAAAAACGCCGGCGCAACATATCAGCGCATGACTGGCAAACCAGATCGGCAAAACAGTGGAAGCATACGTAGATGACGTGGTCGTCAAATCCAAACATGTCGAAACTCTAGTAGACGACTTGAGGCTCACATTCGACAATCTTCGAAAATATGACATCAAGCTCAATCCGGAAAAATGCGTCTTCGGCGTTCTAGTCGGAAAGCTCGTGGGCTTCATTGTGTCCGGTAGAGGGATTGAAGCAAACCCAGCCAAGATCCGAGCTCTGTCACAACTGGATATTCCAAAAGACCTCAAGCAAATACAAAAATTGACGGGATGCGTAGCGGCTCTAAGCCGCTTTATTTCCCGCTTGGGAGAAAAGGCGTTACCCCTTTACCGCCTCCTCCGCCGCACCGAACACTTTGAGTGGACGATTTCCGCCACGGCCGGACTCGAAGAGATAAAAGCCATATTGGCAACAAATCCGGTCCTGGCCGCGCCCAACGTGGGCGAACCAATGCTATTATATATCGCCGCAACACATCAAGTTGTCGGTAGCGGTGCTCGTTGTCGAGCGAGAAGCGGACGGACACCGGTTCCCTCTTCAAAGACCGGTTTATTACGTGTCCACTTGTCCTCACTCCATGCAAGTCCGGTACCCACATTATCAAAAGATAGCATACGCGGTGTTCATGGCATCCGGAAGCTGCGACACTACTTTCAAGAGTGTTCGATAACGGTAGCCTCCAAGTACCTCTTAACGACATTATAAACAACCGCTGACGCGACGGGCGGATTGCCAAATGGGCCATAGATCTCCTTCCATTCGACATAACCTATAAGCCACGATGATCTATTAAGTCGCAGGTTTTGGCCGACTTCGTGGCGAATGGACCGGCGAACTCCCTAAAGAGTACGGCGCATACTCAATTGGATCATGCACTTTGACGACTCCAAAATGTTGGCGGCACGGGGCTGGCATCGTCTGACGTCCCCAACAGGGGACACAGTCCATACGTCCTTCAAGTAATGTATACGGACTCCAACAACGCAGCGAATCTGAGGCCCATACGCACGGCCTCCGGATGGCAGTCTCTATGGGCATTAAGCGCCTAGAGGTGCGCGATTGAACCTCGCGATATCTCAAATAAACGGAGACTTCGATGCCAAAGATCCGAAAATGGCAGCATACCGCAATGCGGTCCTAAAAATGTCAGCACGGTTCGAAGGGCTCGAATTTCATCATATAGCCCGGGATAACAACCATGCGGCGGATATACTGGCATGCATCGATGCAAACGCGATGTCGTCCCGCCCAACATCTTCCTGGAACGGCTGTTCAAGCCATCCGTACTATGGGAAGGGGAGTCCGGAAATAACAATCCGGACCCAACCGGGCCTCGACGCCGAACACTCGACACAACCGGAGGCTCTGCCACCGAGATAACACCCTCCGCCCACGAAATAATGGCGGTTATCGCCCCGTGGACGGAACCATTCCTAGCCTACCTAACTAGGCAGGAACTCCCCGAAGACCAAAATGAGGCTCGCTGCATAGTACGGTGATCTAAAGCCTATAAAGTCCATGAGGAGAGCTTTATAAGAAAAGCACAACAGAGTCCTTCAAAGGTGTCTCTCCGAAGAGGAAGGCGAAACCTCCTGGCTGAAATTCATGCCGGACTAGGTGGGCACCACGCCGCAGCCCGGGCCCTTGTAGGCAAGGCCTTCCGTATAGGATTTTATTGGCCGACGGCCCGGGCAGATGCGCAGGATTTAGTCCAACGATGCGTCGGTTGCCAGCTTTTTGCTAACCAAAGCCACATGCCACCCACCGCCCTCAAAACTATACCCATCACCTGGCCGTTCGCGATGCAGGGGCTTGACATGGTTGGACCCCTTAAGGGAGGAACCCACAAGCAAAAATACCTATTGGTCATGGTGGATAAATTCACCAAATGGATAGAGGCCAAGCATGTTATAACGGCCGAATCCAGACCGGTGATAGACTTCATATCAGGGGTAGTGCACCGTTACGGTGTCCCCCATAGTATCATCACTGATAACGGCACCAACTTCACGGCCGATGAGGTCAAATTATGGTGCAAAAACATGGGCATCAAGCTCGATTACGCCTCGGTCTATCACCCTGAAACCAACGGTCAAGTCGAACGAGCAAACGGTCTAATCATGAGCGGCATTAAACCCAGACTAGTGCGGTCCTTCAAGGAATCTAACACGCACTGGGTTGAGGAGCTCGACTCCGTACTCTGGGGGCTGTGGACCACACCGAATCGTACTACCGGATTCACACCATTTTTTATGGTGTACGGCTTAGAGGAAGTCTTGCCCTGCGACATAATTCATGACTCACCTCGCGTGCGCATGTATGAAGAAAGAGAAGCCGAGCTCGATCGGCAGGATAGTTTGGACACATTGGAGGAGGAGCGACACATGGCAAAGGCTCGTTCCGCATTTTATCAACAGCAGGCTCGAAGATATCAAAGCAGGGAAGTACGGGCCAAAGCTTACAACATTGGAGAACTAGTTCTACGCCTGCCGGACAAGAAAAAGGACAAACTCAAGCCCAAATGGGAAGGTCCCTTCATCATCGACCAGGTCCTGACCGGCGGAGCATACCGTCTGCGAAACGCATCGGATAACCGACTCGAGCCGAACCCATGGAACGCAGCCCGTCTCACGAAGATTCTCGCCTAAACGTGGACTCCAAGTTCGTCTCCTTCCTCCGTCCACATTTTCTATTTTGCTGTCTTTTATTTCTCTCCTTCCTCCCCTTTCTTTTTAAAGCCTTTCGAGGCTCGTTTAGCTTTGTTCGCACATACTTGACGCGCTTGTCCGCTCATTTTACTCGGGGCTTCTTTAATGAAGCTTATTTATACGGGCTTCATGCCCAACACATGTGTCAAACTTCCGCATGTACCTTTTATTCACCATTATATGCATCGATATGACTTAAGTTTTGGCCAATCTGGGTTGCCTGGCTCCTGTGCTTACCCCTACGTTCTTGATTGTTCGGCTAGGTGGTAAAGGGAGCACCTCTGCGATTGTTACTGCCGGGTCAGCCGGATGTGTACCTCAAACTGGGTGAAGCCGAAAGCTAGCGTTCTTAAGGGAATATTCGGTCGGTGAACTGAAAGATGATTTTTTATCCATCTGCCCCCAAATGATTTTCTTCTTTCTTAGTAGTTTTGACATGCACTTTAGGGCATGCATCCCAGCGAAAGGAACCCTTAACGGAACTATTCTCCCTGGAAGATGTTTCTTACTATCCATGTAATATAACATAACTAGTTGGGCACTTGTCTGATACAGTAATAATGACCCCTACGCCTTGTCTCCATGCATACCCCGGTTCTTATATAACCACGAAGGTATTTGGACCCACTCCGGACTATTGGGTCCTGAGGTCGAAGCGAAAAGGACCGCTATGACAAACGATCTACAATCCGGCTAGAAGACATTTTTTCATGTCATATTTAATTACATAGTCAACTCGACTCATTGTATTCCTCCTCAATGCCATCTAATAGGCTATCTAATTTACAATCTTGCTGGGAATACTTGGCGGCCAATTCTACTTGGCCGTACACTAAGCTTTCCTGAGGATCTCCTTCCCATCGGGCCCCACAGGTCCGACCTCGGCCATGTGGTTTGGGTCGACAACCGTGTCTGCAGCGTCTTCACCATGGCCCAGCCTCCTGGCGCCTGACGGCATGCCGATAATTTCCATAGTCGGAAGCGCCGCCGTGCTCCTTGAAGCTCCGCCCAGCTCTCCAATGCCTTGAGCGGGGGAGATAGATAGCCACAAGGCTGGCCGACGCCTTTCATCACTGCCGAACTCATTCATGCAGGTGGCAGATTCGGGAAGAAGATCACCAAGAACTGGGCATCTCCTCTTGAGGGCGACACTGTGAGCAAACCTACATACATGTTCATGTTAGTCGCCTTCCTCGTGAACTCTTTCAAAGTTCGCTCAAGCACTCTTGAAAATGCCGCTGACGAAGCCGTCGATTCTCCTTCTGAGTCGGACAATGAGCACGAACATCCTTTAGTTCCTCACCCGGTTGGGTGTTGGCATCTTGGAGGTTATTTTTCTCCTGCCGCACCCTCGTAAGCACGCTCGCCGACCTTTAGCTGGCGTAAGAGCTGTTGCTTGTCCGGATCTAGTCCGGCGCCATCTGCAATATTTTTGTCGGTTACACACCCGCCGCACTTCATAAACTATTTATCTTTTGAAGCATATATTACCGGAGGGGTCTCTGTGGCTCCCTCAGATGGCGGCTAGTGCGGCCTCAAGTTGGGCCTTGCATTCTTCAAGCTCACAGGGACAGTCGGGTATTCTTTTCTCAGAAGATCCTACATAACAAATGATCCTTAAATCAGTTATTCTAACTATTTTAAGTCTCGAGACTCTTGGCATATATAAGCATCAAATTTCCTTACCCGTATGTCCTTTACATACTGCCCCGTGGCTCTGGCTAGACCATCTTGAGTGGCACAGAGGTGCGCGTCTCCCGAATTGAAGGCCTCTTGGGAGAAACACACGTCACAAAGAACTGTCCGGCGGCGCCTGTGATTCATGGCGCTCTCCACCTCGGAGTTGGTGGCGGACAATTTGTCGGTATCCTCTGTCGGAGGAGCTTTCGACGCACGTCTCGTGCTCGCCTCCGCTTCCGGACCCGGCTTTGAAGCCCGGCGGCGGAGGTTCGATTAGCAACCTCTCCGGACTCGATCCGGCGGCGCTCTTTTCTGAAAAGAGCACCGGCGTTAATCGCCTTCCAGGAATCAATCACAGGAGTATGGTGGCACGCCATACCATTGCGGCGGAGTTTCGATCCGGACCGCACTTCTTTTTAACTGCGGGGCCGCTTGCCTTGTTGGCTAGCCGCCATGAGCTCGGCTTCTGCGTCGAAGGTACCCCTGCGAAACACCATTGGTATACGGTGATAAAAATAAGCGATGGGTCATTATCGTAGTATTGGGACCTCGGTCTCGATTACTGTGAGGCTGGAAGTATTCCGGGGTAATCGGCCGTAATGGCAACCAAAGCATTGTCGATGCTAATTTGGTGGAACACCCCGTCGATCAACTCCACCTTTATATCCGGATCCTCTTCGGAGGCCGGATCGAGGGACCGCTCTGGATCCTCGGGTTGTGGGGGCGGGCTGTGTATCTTCTCCACAGTCCGACGCAGTTCCTGCACAGAAACCATGAAATGATATATTTAACCACGGGATCATGGATCGGACAGGCCACAAAGATGTTTGCTTACCCAACTTCGAGGATTATTCGAAGAAAACTTCGCTCGATGGGTTGGCGGAAAAATCCTCCTCCTCCCTTTATACATGGCGGACAAGGTCTTCACCCGGTTCGGTGACCGATCCTCGACCCTTTGCGGCCATGGCGGGTGGCATCGTCCTCCCGTTGAAGTCCCACATGGGTGGCCCCTATATTGGGCGGCTGCACTCCTCATAATGCAGATTGCCATGACTCCAATCATGGTCAATCCGGCATGAAGCGATAATCTTATTCGGCTCATCAAATAAAGGACATCCGGTCATTTTCCCTCTGCAGGGGCTCATGGCGCCCGGCTTAGGCGCTTCTTCAGAGGAGCATTGCTAAACTCCGGAAGGCCGATCCGAACAGGGTCCGGCAGCGGGACGTCCTCCATATAAAACCATTCCGAAGGCCAGTCTTCGGACGCCTTCTTCGGGGTTCCGGATAGATATCCGGTCCCGGCGATGCGCCATAGTTCGGCTCCGCCCACTTGATATATTGACCCCTCATGAGAACGGGGTACTAGGCAGAATAATCTCTTCCACAGCGCAAAATGAGCCTCAATGCCCAAGAACAGTTCGTAAAGGACCACGAAGCCCGCGATGTGCAAAATGGAGGCAGGTGTAAGGTGGTGCAACTGGAGGCCGTAGAACTCCAAGAGCCCCCGGAGAAACGGATGGATTGGAAATCCGAGTCCTCTTACTAGATAAGAGATGAAGCATACCCGCTCTCCTTTAGAGGGATTGGGGACATTCTCCGCTTGCTTTCTGCCCTTGTAGGTGGCAAGTCCGGCTCGAACCGGAACCATGAAGGCCGGGGGAAGAAATCCCTTGGTTTGGAGTATAACTAGCTCGCTATGAGGGACTGAGCATCTCTCCCAATTTCACTGAAATTTGGGGCCGGAGAGGAGGAACCGCGTCGTTGTCCAGGATGGAATGGGCTTTGGTCAGAGGCGCTCCGATGAAAGCTCGCGAAGGAGGGATGGTGTGACTCAGATCTAGATCCTCGCTCCTTTTATAGGCGGCTCATTTGCGCAGCTAGGGGGGTAAGTGTAAAAATACCCTGGCTTTTCATATTCATTCAAACATGTGGAAGATGGCCATTATTGGTCATAGAAGCCAAGGAGCGTAGCATTTATCAGAAGCCGGACACTATTCGACAAGTATATGGAATTGGGAGAAGAACCCGCCTTGCAATGCCGAAGACAATCTACGCGCCGGACTCATCGTCATTTGAAGCCTGGTTCAGGGGCTACTGAGGGAGTCCCGGATTAGGGGGTGTCCGGATAGCCGAACTATCCTTTGTTGGCGGACTCTGGACCATGAAGATACAAGATTGAAGACTTAGGTCCGTGTCCGGATGGGACTTTCCTTGGCGTGGAAGGCAAGCTTGGCGATCTGAGATATGTAGATCTCCTACCATTGTAACCGACTCTGTGTAACCCTAACCTATCCGGTGTCTATATAAACCGGAGGGTTTTAGTTCGTAGGACGAAAAACAATCATACCATAGGCTAGCTTCTAGGGTTTAGCCTCTACGATCTCGTGGTAGATCTACTCTTGTACTACCCATATCATCAATATTAATCAAGAAGGAGTAGGGTATTACCTCCATCAAGAGGGCCCGAACCTGGGTAAAAACATCGTGTCCCTTGTCTCCTGTTACCATCCGCCTAGACGCACAGTTCGGGACCCCCTACCCGAGATCCGCCGGTTTTGACACCGACAGGTGGACTTGGATCTCTTGTCGAGTATCACGTCGTCCCTGTCCATGGTCGAGCGTAGCGCAGTTAACTCCTCTGCCGCTAGGGCTTCGGATAGTGCCTCGAGGGCTAGTGCGGCTATTTTGTTTTCGGCTGGGAGCGCTATGTCCTGATCACTAGCTAGATTGATAATTCCATTGGGCCCGAGCATTTTGAGCTTCATGTACCCGTAATGGGGTATAGCTTGGAAGATCGTGAATGCCTCCCGCCCTAGAAGGGCGTGGTATCCGCTACTGAACAGGGCCACTTAGAATGTTATTTCTTCGGACCTGTAATTTTCCGGTGTGCCGAATACCACATCTAGTGTGATTTTCCCGGTAGCGTGCCTCCGGCCCGGGGATGATTCCTCTAAAGGTTGTGCTGCTTTGCTCAATGCGGTTCCAGTCTATTTCCATTTTGTGAAGAGTTTCCTCATAGATGAGGTTTAATCCGCTGCCGCTGTCCATGAGCACTTTAGTGAGCCGAAAGCCATCCACAATTGGACTAAGGACTAATGCGGCTGGTGCTCGGGCTGTTCAGCATTTAGGTTAAATCACTTTGGGCCCGAAGGTGATAGTCGTGTCGCTCCATGGATTTATTGCTGCCACCTGGCAGATCTCGGCAAGGCTGCGGAGTGCTCGCTTGCGCCTATTATTTGAGGCGAATGTCTCGAAGACTGTTAGGACCGTATTGTAATTTGCGGGATGTTGCTCTGCGGTGTTTTGAATGAGGAGATCCTCGCCGCTCTTAGCAACCTGCCGGAGTACCCAATATGCTCTAAGGCTGTGTGTTGGTGTGGTATCCACCGTACAGTGAATTTTGCAGGGTCCATTAAGCCATCCCTCCAATACGGTTCCATGCCCTGTAGTGGGCTTTTGCTTTTTTGTGATTGAATCGGGTGACTTACGGGGGTGCACCCTTTTGATTCAGACTGGGTGTTTAGCCCAAGCCGGATTATCCCAAAATTATGTTTCGGTTTTCCAGGCGCTCTCCATCGCACAGTACTTCCGTACTATGGCCACCAAGTCAGCGAAGTGTGCTGTGTTGCAGCGGCTTATGGCGTTAAGGATTCCCTTGTCCGTGCAATTATTGCAGAAGAATGAAATTGTGTCTTCCTCTCGACAGTCCTTGACCTTGTTCATTACAAGGAGGAATATGGCCCAATAGTGATGTACCGTTTCCTTGGGCTCTTGTCTAATGTGGGAGAGATCGCTTGTATCTGGGTGGGTGGGCGGATTTAAGTCCGAACCCTGACCCGATCTGAGACCCAGGGGCATGGGAGTTTCCGATCTTGGAGGTTCGGGCTCCGGGATGTCGCCCGATAGGTCTGGCCCACTGCCTGATTCTACGTTCAAGGCTTGGGGGATGTCCTTCCGTATACAGGTATCCGGCTCGGAGAGCTCTGGAATCCGGACATAGTTTGTCCTCAGGATTGAGGAAGAATTACCGCATTGTTCCTCCACCACCGCTATCTGATGGGTGACCGGCGAAGAGTTAATTTCCCTTTGGTTGGGTTTAAGCCCGGTCCGATCATAGTCCGTAGCGACTCCCAAAGCGGCGATGCGATCCAAGAGCTCGTTTAGGGAAGAGAGATCCATCAGGTCCATCTGCTCGGCAAGTTCCGAGCCGACGTGGAGGCTGTTTTCAATGACCTGAGAAGTCATCATTGGCGCAGCAGCCGAACAGGCGGTCATGACGAACTCGCCTAACCGGAGAGTTTGGCCGACAGCCAGGGCTCCCCCAGAGGTGATGTTGTCCTTGACAACGAGACGAGACATCATTCCTCATGGTGACGACACAGTGGAACTCTCAATGAAAGCACCAATGTCGGTGTCAAAACCGGCGGATCTCGGGTACGGGGTCCCGAACTGTGCGTCTAAGGTGGATGGTAACAGGAGGCAAGGGACACAATGTTTACCCAGGTTCGGTCCCTCTCTATGGAGGTAATACCCTACTTCCTGCTTGATTGATCTTGATGAATATGAGTATTACAAGAGTTGATCTACCACGAGATCGTAGAGGCTAAACCCTAGAAGCTAGCCTATGGTATGATTGTTGTTGTCCTACGGACTAAACCCTCCGGTTTATATAGACACTGGAGGGGGCTAGGTTTACACAGAGTCGGTTACAACAGAAGGAGATCTACATATCCGTATTGCCAAGCTTGCCTTCCACGCCAAGAGAGTCCCATCTGGACACGAGACGAAGTCTTCAATCGTGTATCTTCATAGTCCAACAGTCCGGCCAAAGGATATAGTCCGGCTGTCCGGATACCCCCTAATCCAGGACCCCCTCAGAGATGTTGGTGAAGATGGCGGAGGTGTTGGTGAAGATCGCGGTGATGATGATGGTCCCCGGTGGCACTCCGACACCACCGGAAGCGAGGGGGAGAGAGCCCCCTTCTTCTTATTCTTCTTTGACCTTCTTCCTAGATGGGAGAAGGGTTTCCCCTCTGGTCCATGGTCTCCATGGCGTGGGAGGGGCGAGAGCCCCTCCGAGATTGGATCTGTCTCTCTCTGTTTCTGCTTTTTTTCAGATCTGGCCTTTCACCGTTCACGTCAGAAGATCCTTGAGGAGGCTAGGAGATAGGGGGCGCCCCCACCCCCTATAGGGCGCGGCCCCCTGTCTCGTCGGCCCCTCGAGCACCCCCCCGACCGACTTCTTTCGCCTATATAACCCTACGTACCCTAAAAACATCGAATATCAAGATAGATCGGGAGTTCCGCCGCCGCAAGCCTCTTTCGCCACCAAAAACCTCTCGGGAGTCCGTTCCGGCACCCTGCCGGAGGGCGAACCCATCACCGGTGGCCATCTTCATCATCCCGGCGCTCTCCATGACGACGAGGGAGTAGTTCACCATCGGGGCTGAGGGTATGTACCAGTAGCTATGTGTTTGATCTCTCTCTCTCTCTCTCTCTCTCTCTCTCTCTCTCTCTCTCGTGTTCTCTCTCGTATTCCCTCTATGGCACGATCTTGATGTATCGCGAGCTTTGCTATTATAGTTGGATCTTATGATGTTTCTCCCCCTCTACTCTCTTGTGATGAATTGAGTTTTCCCTTTGAAGTTATCCTATCGGATTGAGTCTTTACTTTGAGAACACTTGATGTATGTCTTACCGTGTTTATCTGTGGTGACAATGGGATATCACGTGCCACTTGATGTATGTTTTGGTGACCAACTTGCGGGTTCCGCCCATGAACCTATGCATAGTGGTTGGCACACGTTTTCTTGGCTCTCCGGTAGAAACTTTGGGGCACTCTTTGAAGTACTATGTGTTGGTTGGATGAATCTGAGATTGTGTGATGCATATCGTATAATCATGCCCACGGATACTTGAGGTGACAATGGAGTATCTAGGTGACATTAGGGTTTTGGTTGATTTGTGTCTTAAGGTGTTATTCTAGTACGCTTTAATAGATCGATCTGAAAGAATAACTTTGAGGTGGTTTCGTACCCTACCATAATCTCTACATTTGTTCTCCGCTATTAGTGGATTTGGAGTGACTCTTTGTTTCATGTAGAGGGCTTGTTATATGATCTATCTATATTATTATTGTTGAGAGAACTTGCACTAGTGAAAGTATGAACCCTATGCCTTGTTTCCTATCATTGCAATACCATTTACGCTCACTTTTATCATTAGTTACCTTGTTGTTTTTATATTTTCAGATTACAAAAACCTATATCTACCATCCATATTGCACTTGTATCACCAGCTCTTCGCCGAACTAGTGCACCTATACAATTTACCATTGTATTGGGTGTGTTGGGGACACAAGAGACTCTTTGTTATTTGGTTGCAGGGTTGCTTGAGAGAGACCATCTTCATCCTACGCCTCCTAAGGATTGATAAACCTTAGGTCATCCACTTGAGGGAAATTTGCTACTGTCCTACAAACATATGCACTTGCAGGCCCAACAACGTCTACAAGAAGAAGGTTGCGTAGTAGACATCAAGCTCTTTTCTGGTGCCGTTGCCGGGGAGGCTAGGTAAGCGACACTCACTCACACCCGTCAACTAAGCTCTTTTCTGGCGCCGTTGTTGGGGAGATGAGTTATTGAAGGTATATCTTTAGATATTGCAATAGGATCTTTTTGTTTCTTGTTTTATCACTAGTTTAGTTTATAAAATAAAATTACAAAAAAATGGAATTGAGTTTGTCTCATACGCTTCATCTTTTTAATATCTTTCGTGAGTATGATGGAAAGGAAAATTGTGCTCAAGTGCTAGAAGAAGAATGCATTAAAATGCTTGGTACTAAATCTTTGTATGATGACATGATTGTAATGTTGTTAGTATGAATTCCTTGAATATCCATAATGCTAATGATATGCAAAGCCACAAGCTTGGGGAAGCTATGTTTAATGAAGATGATATTTTTGTCCCCCAAGTTTTGATGAGCAAATTTATTTTGATGATAGCGTGCCTCCTATTTATGATGATTATATTGATGAAAGTGGGTTTGGAAGAGTGTCAACTTTAGTAAGTAGTCATCCCACTATTTTGGAGGATGTTCAATCTTATTGTGATGAACATGAAAGTGGATTTGTGTCAACTTTATTTAGTGATGATTCCACTATTTCGGAAGAGGTTCCAATTGATTATGAGAACAAAGTTGCTATCTATGATGATTATTGTGATGACTTGTATGCTATTAGGAATAATGATAACCATGAAACTTGTCATCATGATTTTAGTTTTCAATTGGATTATGCCTCACATGATAATTATTTTGTTGAGTTTGCTCCCACTACTATTCATGAGAAGAAATTTGCTTATGTGGAGAGTAGTAAATTTTCTATGCTTGTAGATCATGAAAAGAATGCTTTAAGTTCTGGTTATATTGTTGAATTCATTCATGATTCTACTGAAAATTATTATGAGGGAGGAACATATGCTTGTAGGAGTTGCAATAATGTCAAGTTTCCTCTCTATGTGCTTCAAGTTTTGAAGTTATGCTTGTTTTGCCTTCCTATGCAAGTTGATTCTTGTTCCCATAAGTTGTTTGCTCACAAAATCCATATGCATAGGAAGTGGGTTAGACTTAAATGTGCTAGTCATATTCTTCATGATGCTCTCTTTATGTTTCAATTATTATGTCTTATGTGAGCATCATTGAAATCATCATGCCTAGCTAGGGGCTTTAAACGTTAGCGCTTGTTGGGAGGCAACCCAATTTTATTTTAGCTTCTTGATTTTTGGTTCTGTTTAGGAATAAATAATCCATCTTGCTTTTGTTTATATGTGGTTTTATGTTTTAATTAGTGTTTGCGCCAAGTAGAACCTTTGTGAAGACTTGGGTGAAGTCTTTATGATCATGCTGTAAAAAACAGAACCTTTAGCGCTCACGAGATTAGCTTAAACTTTTTACTGGAGAATGCTATTTAGTTGATTCTTTTTGAAGATGATTATTAGACAAATTCCTCAGGTCCACCAATTTATTTTAGAATTTTTGGAGTTCCATAAGTCTGCGTTAGTTACAGATTACTGCAGACTGTTCTGTTTTTGGCAGATTCTGTTTTTCATGTGTTGTTTGCTTACTTTGATGACTCTATGGCTAGTAAAATAGTTTATAAACCATAGAGAAGTTGGAATACAGTATGTTTAACACCAATATAAATAAATAATGAGTTCATTACAGTACCTTGAAGTGGTGTTTTGTTTTCTTTCGCTAACGGAGCTTACGAGTTTTCTGTTGAGTTTTGTGTGTTGTGAAGTTTTCAAGTTTTGGGTAAAGATTCGATGGACTATGGAATAAGGAGTGGACAGATCCTAAGCTTGGGTATGCCCAAGGCAACCCAAGGTAATATTCAAGAGTAGCCAAAAGCCCAAGCTTGGGGATGCCCCGGAAGGCATCCCCTTTTTCGTCTTCGTTCATCGGTAACTTTACTTGGAGCTATATTTTTAATCACCACATGATATGTGTTTTGCTTGGAGCGTCATTTTCTCTTGTTAGTATTTGCTTGATGTCATTTAGAATAATGTTTTGCATCTTTAGTTTCAATAGAAAAGTCAAGGATAGCCTTTGCCATGCTTATTTTGCTACTATACATGTTGCTGTTTGAAAACAGAAAGTTTACCGCTGTTGCAAAAATTCCCTAGAAAAGTCAGAGAGTGATATAATGTTGAATTTTTTTGAATAATGAGATCTGATAAATTTAATACAGTGGGAATTTTATTTTATAATTTTTGGAGTTAGGGAAGTATTGATACTCGTGCATTCTTTACAGACTGTGTTGTTTTGGCAGATTGCTGTTATGTTTGCATTGTTTGCATATGTTTGCTTGTTTAATGATTCTATTTGAGGATAGGAGTATTAAATATGCAGAGGCATTTAGTATGCAATGTTGAATAATAATTTTAGTGATTTATTACAGTAGAAAATGATAAGGTTTTGCATTGGTTTATACTAACCTATCTCACGAGTTCTTGTTGAGTTTGTTGTGAATGAAGCTTTTGATAGAAAGAGGAGAAACCATTATATGAGAGGAATTAAGGAGACATGAAAGCTCAAGCTTGGGGATGCCCAAGGCACCCCAAGATAATATTTCAAGAATTCTCAAGCATCTAAGCTTGGGGAAGACCCGTTTGGCATCCCACCTTTTTTCTTCAACAACTATCGGTTAGTATCGGTTGAGCCTAAGTTTTTGCTTCTCCACATGAGTTGTGCTATCCTTGCAATGTCATTTTATTTTGTTTTGCTTGATGTTTGAATACAATACCAAGATCTGAAATTCTTTAATGAGAGAGAGTCTTTGCATAGTTGCATAATTATTTAGCTACTCATTGATCTTCACTTATATCTCTTTGGAGTAGTTTGTCATTTACTCGTGTGCTTCACTTATATCCTATGAGTTAATGGTTGAATGAGTTGATTGTCATAAATCTGAAATTATATATGCCTCATTTTCTTATCCCATGGGGAGTAATGACTTCACATCTAAGAAGTAGAGGTTGTAAATTTATTGGAGGTTAGCAAGCATTGTATTGGTCATTTGAACAATTCATGAAAGAATATTGAAGGAAGAGAGATTTCACATATAAATATACTATCCTAGACATCTTTTTATAGTTGGGAGCACTCATTAAGTATGACATGCTAAAGAGTTGATGTTGGACAAGGAAGACAACGTAATGGGTTATGTTTTCCGACATCTCGCTTAAAGTATATTGTCATGGATCATTCAAACATGTTGAGCTTGCCTTTCCTCCTCATGCTAGCCAAAAATTCCTTGCACCAAGTAGAGATACTACTTGTGCTTCCAAATATCCTTAAACCCAGTTTTGCCATAAGAGTCCACCATACCTACCTATGGATTGAGTAAGATCCTTCAAGTAAGTTGTCATCGGTGCAAGCAATAAAATTGCTCTCTAAATATGCATGACTTATTAGTGCGGAGAAAATAAGCTTTGTACGATCTTGTTATGGAAGCAATAAAAGCGACGGACTGCATAATAAAGGTCCATATACAAGGGGCAATATAAAGTGACGTTCTTTCGCATTAAGATTTTGTGCATCCAACCCTAAAAGCGCATGAGAACCTCTGCTTCCCTCTGCGAAGGGCCTATCTTTTACTTTATGTCTTTTACTTTATGCAAGAGTCAAGGTGATCTTCACCTTTCCCTTTTTCATTTTATCCTTTGGCAAGCACTTTGTGTTGGGGTGATCTGATATATATATATATATATATATATATATATATATATATATATATATATATATATATCCAATTGGATGTAAGTTAGCATGAACTATTATTGTTGACATCACCCAAAGGTGAATACGTTGGGAGGCAACACTATAAGCCCCTATCTTTCTCAGTGTCCGATTGAAACTCCATAACCATTAGTATTGCGTGATTGTTAGCAATTGTAGAAGACTATATGATAGTTGAGTATGTGGAGTTTGATATTCCTGAAAATAAGATGAATTGCGATTGTTTGAATGACTGAGAATGAAGTTTGCTAGTTTTCAAGAAAGTTTATGGTCTATGCTTTGACATGTGAATTGCTTGTTACTTTATCGTGAGAAGTTTTATGAGATGAACTACTGTTATGACATATTATCATCCTAGAAAAGGTGATTGAAATTATCATTGATCAAACTTGTGCACCTTCTCGCATTCACACTTCATAAAGTCTGTCTTTTATCATTTACCTACTCGAGGACGAGTAGGAATTAAGCTTGGGGATGCTGATACGTCTCCAACGTATCTATAATTTATGAAGCATTCATGCTATTATATTACCTGTTTTGAATGATTATGGGCTTTATTATTCACTTTTATATTACTTTTGGGACTAACCTAGTAACCGGAGGCCTAGCCCATATTGCTGTTTTATTGCCTGTTTCAGTATTTCGAGGAAAAGGAAAATCAAACGGAGTCCAAACGGAATGAAACCTTCGACGTCGTTATTTTTGGGAAGAATATCATCCTGGAGAATTGGAGTTCACGTCAGAAGATCCTCGAGGAGGCCAGGAGAAAGGGGGCGCGCCCCCTCTACAGGGCGCGGCCCCCTGTCTCGTGGGCCCCTCGAGCACCCTCCGACCGACTTCTTTCGCCTATATAACCCTACGTACCCTAAAAACATCAAATATCAAGATAGATCGGGAGTTTCGCCGCCGCAAGCCTCTATAGCCACCAAAAACCTCTTAGGAGTCCGTTCCGGCACCCTGCCGGAGGGGGAACCCATCACCGGTGGCCATCTTCATCATCCCGGCGCTCTCCATGACGAGGAGGGAGTAGTTCACCCTCGGGGCTGAGGGTATGTACCAGTAGCTATGTGTCTGATCGCTCTCTCTCGTGTTCTCTCTCGTGTTCCCTCTATGGCACGATCTTGATGTATCGCGAGCTTTGCTATTATAGTTGGATCTTATGATGTTTCTCCCCCTCTACTCTCTTGTGATGAATTGAGTTTCCCCTTTGAAGTTATCCTATCGGATTGAGTCTTTACTTTGAGAACACTTGATGTATGTCTTGCCGTGTTTATCTGTGGTGACAATGGGATATCACATGCCACTTGATGTATGTATTGGTGACCAACTTGCGGGTTCCGCCCATGAACCTATGCATAGGGGTTGGCACACGTTTTCTTGACTCTCCGGTAGAAACTTTGGGGCACTCTTTGAAGTACTATGTGTTGGTTGGATGAATCTGAGATTGTGTGATGCATATCGTATAATCATGCGCACAGATACTTGAGGTGACAATGGAGTATCTAGGTGACATTAGGGTTTTGGTTGATTTGTGTCTTAAGGTGTTACTAGTACGAACTCTTTAATAGATCGATCTGAAAGAATAACTTTGAGGTGGTTTCGTACCCTACCATAATCTCTACATTTGTTCTCCGCTATTAGTGGCTTTGGAGTGACTCTTTGTTTCATGTTGAGGGCTTGTTATATGATCTATCTATATTATTATTGTTGAGAGAACTTGCACTAGTGAAAGTATGAACCCTATGCCTTGTTTCCTATCATTGCAATACCGTTTACGCTCACTTTTATCATTAGTTACCTTGCTGTTTTTATATTTTCAGATTACAAAACCTATATCTACTATCCATATTGCACTTGTATCACCATCTCTTCGCCGAACTAGTGCACCTATACAATTTACCATTGTAATGGGTGTGTTGGGGACACAAGAGACTCTTTGTTATTTGGTTGCACGGTTACTTGAGAGAGACCATCTTCATCCTACGCCTCCTACGGATTGATAAACCTTAGGTCATCCACTTGAGGGAAATTTGCTACTGTCCTACAAACCTGGGCACTTGTAGGCCCAACAACGTCTACAAGAAGAAGGTTGCGTAGTAGACATCAATGGGCACCAAAGGACAGCAACATAACCACAAGAAAATTAAACCAATCATAGCAATTCATCAATCACCGATAGGACAACGAAAATCTACTCAGACATCATAGGATGGCAACACATCATTGAATAATAATATGAAACATAAAGCACCATGTTCAAGTAGAGGCTACAGCGGGTTGCAGGAGAGTGGACCTCTATAGATAGAGGGGGGAAGGTGATGGAGATGTTGGTGAAGATAGCGGAGGTGTTGGTGAAGATCGCGGTGATGATGATGGTCCCCGGTGGCACTCCGGCGCCACCGGAAGCGAGGGGGAGAGAGCCCCCTCCTTCTTCTTATTCCTTGACCTTCTCCCTAGGTGGGAGAAGGGTTTCCCCTCTGGTCCATGGTCTCCATGGCGTGGGAGGGGCGAGAGCCCCTCCGAGATTGGATATGTCTCTCTGTTTCTGCTTTTTTTCAGATCTGGCCTTTCACCGTTTCTTTTATAACCGGATATCCGTAACTCCAATTGGGCTGAATTTTGGACACGATCTGTATCCGGAAAATAGCTTTCTTCCGGCGAAAGAAGGGCTCCAACCGCCTTACTGGGTGTCCATGAGGGTCTAGGGCGCGCCTGACCCCCTGGGGCGCGCCCCTGCCTCGTGGCCCCCTCGGGCATCGTATCACGTTGATTATTCTTCCCAAAAATCATAAATATTCCAAAAAAAATCTCCGTCAAGTTTTATCCCGGTTGGACTCCGTTTGATATGGATTTTCTGAAACAAAAACATGCAACAAGCGAGGAACTGCACTGGCAATCGGATCAATATGTTAGTCCCAAAATTAGTATAAAAAGTTGCCAAAATATGAAAGTTGTAGAATATTGGCATGGAACAATCAAAAATTATAGATACGACGGAGACGTATCAATACTCTAGATGCATGCTGGATAGCGGTCGATGTTTGGAGTAATAGTAGTAGATGCATAATCGTTTCGGTCTACTTGACACGGACGTGATGCCTATATTCATGATCATTGCCTTAGATATCGTCATAACTTTGCGCTTTTCTATCAATTGCTCGGCAGTAATTTTTCACCCACCGTAATAATTTCTATCTTGAGAGAAGCCTCTAGTGAAACCTATGGCCCCCGGGTCTATTTTACATCATATTAGTTTCCCATCAATTTGTCAATTTCTGTCACTAGTAGAAAACAGGGCTTTCGTTCGGGCCAGGTAAGCCCATTAGTCCCGGTTTAGTCACGAACCGGGACTAATGTGAGCATTGGTCCCGGTTCGTGCGGCTAAAGGCATTAGTCCCGGTTCAGATGAGCCCTTTAGTCCCGGTTTGAGACACGAACCGGTACTAAAGGGTGCGATGCCCTTTAGTCCTGTCAGGTCTCAAACCGGACTAAAGGTCCCAATTTCAAACTCTACCCCCCCCCCCCCCCCGCCGTGTGGATCGCCTTTCCAGTTTTGTAAAAAGCAAAAGAAAATGATAAAAATGTCAAAAATTAAAATCCTTCGAGATGTAGTTATGTTACTACATCTACTAGTTAGGAAAATTTAAAAACTTAAATTTGAACATGTTTTGCAAAAAGTGTAGGGAGAATGTAAAACGGCTATAACTTTTGCATACGATGTCAGAAAAAAACGTGTAATATATCAAAATGTTCAGCACCAAAATCTGCATCCGATTTTGACGGCCTATGGCTGGTTTGCAAATTTTTAGAATCCTCAAATTCCAAAAGGAAAAAAAGATATGCTCAAATTTCAGTTTTTTTGAATTTTGGTTAAATCTGGTCAAACTATGGTCAAACTACTTATTCAAGAAGGATTAGTGTTACTACGTAATTATTCAAGAATATTAGTGTTACTAAATAATTATTTTAATTTTTTTGAATTTTGGTCAAATCTGGTCAAAACGTGGTCAAACTATGGCCAAACTACTTACTCAAGAAATATTAGTGTTACAAAATAATTATTGTTTTTTAGAATAATAGTTTCAAACTCAAACAGTGAAACGTGTGACTTCATGCTCAAGCTAAACTCCCGAGGGTTAATAGGAATTACATCTTACTATTGTGAGGAAAACAACAAGTGCAGACTTGGAAATCAGAGAGAATAGAACCCGGAAGTTAAGCATGCTCACGCTGGAGTAGTGAGAGGATGGGTGACCAGCCGGGAAGTTAGTGAATTTGGAATGATGAGAGGTGATTAGAGATTAGAGGTTAAATAGAGCAGTGATGAGGGGTGATTAGAGATTAAATTGAAAATAATTCAAAATTTTAAAAAGTCGGAAAAAATTCAAAAAAAAATCTCCTTTAGTCCCGGTTGGTGTAAGAACCGGGACCAACCGGGACTAAAGGTGGAGCTCCAGGCAGCAGCCACGTGGAGGGCCTTTAGTCCCGGTTCGTATAAGAACCGGGACTAAAGGGGGGGGGGGCTTTAGTAACGACCCTTTAGTCCCGGTTCGAGAACCGGGACTAAAAGCACTTATGAACCGAGACTAACGGCCCTTTTTCTACTATTGTCTTGTCGTTCCATTATTTTTCCAATCTTTTACTTTTCGTTTCATAAACCAAAAATACCAAAAATATTACTTTACCATTTATCCATCTCTATTAGATCTCACTTTGCAAATAACCGTGAAGGGATTCACAACCCCTTTATTGCGTTGGGTGCAAGTTGGTGTTTGTTTGTGTAGGTATTTAGTGGCTTGCATGTTGTCTCCTACTGGATTGATACCTTGGTTCTCAAAAACTGAGGGAAATACTTACTCTACTTTGCTGCATCACCCTTTCCTCTTCAAGGGAAAACCAACCCAAGCTCAAGAGGTAGCAGCATCCCCAAGATTGAGCTTTTGTGTCTCTTTAATTCCTTTTATATCACGGTTTCCCTAAATCTTAAAAACTTCATCCACACAAAACTCAACAAAAACTCGTGAGATATGTTAGTATAAATAAATGCAAAACCTTATCATTCTCTACTATACCAAATCACCAAAATTATTATTTAACATTTCATACTAAATTCCTCTGTATATTTAATACTTTTATCCTCAAATTGAATCATTAAACAAGCAAACATATGCAAACAATGCAAACATAACAGCAATCTGTCAAAACAGTACAGTTTGTAAAGAATGGAAGAACACTCGTTGCATGTGAACGTAGAGCTTATTATCACACCCGAGTATTCTGCGTGTGCAAAACCGGCTTGCACCCATTGTATGTGAACGTAGAGCTTATCACACCCGATCATCACGTGGTGTCTCGGCACGACGAACTTTCGCAATGGTGCATACTCAGGGAGAACACTTGTACCTTGAAATTTAGTGAGAGATCATCTTATAATGCTATCCCGCGATATGACCCGGCCGGAGATATGACCCGGCTGGGACTTGATGTTTCATTGTTGAACCGACAGACTATAAGCCCGCAGACACAGTCATGTAACCCGGCAGACACAGTTATATAAGCAGGACAGTTAAGCCGGCACATGTTAAGCCAGATGGTAAGTCAGATCATAAGCCAGACCGTAAGTCAGATTGTAAGCCAGATTGTAAGAAGCCCAAGACGTTAAGAAGCCCATGGAGAGAGGCCCGTGAAAAGAGGTCAGAATAGTTTAAGTCTTAGTCCGAGATGGACTCTACATGTAACCCGCCCCTTCAACTTATATAAGGAGGGGCAGGGCACCCCAAGAGGGTGGCAAGAAACAATCTCTAGGGCTAGACACAACTAGAGGAGAGCCGGATTTATGGCGTCTCCCTCATGAGCATAATGAGACCTAGACAAGCATGTAGGGTTGTTACCGGATGATGTTTCCCGGGGCCCGAAGCTTTCTAAATCTTTGTCTTGTGTGTCGCGTCTCTCATCCCGATCAACCCCTCTCAAGCTACTACATAGATGCGTTGGCTCACGACTAAGTCCTCACACTAGGACATCTGCCGTGACAATTTCACGACATTTGGTGCCCATCGTGGGGCCTGCGCACGGTGGTGTTGAGTTCTTGGAGGGATCTTTTTCAGGGTTCAAGAAATGGACGCGTCTAGCGGGCGGCTGGGCGCCCGCTAGCGTTTCTGGGCGGCCTGCTTTTTAGGAATCTTTTTGTCCCTTCGTCCCGATTAGGAAATCCAAAAGTGCTAAAAAGACACTACTAATTAATTATCCCTATGTGGTCTCTTCTCACGTGATGGATTCCTGCATGCCGTTGCATTAATGTTCCTCATGTTTGTCCCTCGTACATTAAGGCCTCCTTTGGTTTGGAGGATTTTTGTAGAAATTCCATAGGATAGGATTTTTGTAGGAAAAATTCCTTTATATCCTTTTGGTTTGTAGGAATGAAATCCTATTCCTATGGAGGAATTCTTCCTATCCTCCATATTTCATAGGAAAATAAATATTAGCCTAGACTCAATGTAAAAAATCCTATGAATTGAATCAAAGGACATCTCTTTTCCTATTCCTACTCATAGGATTTGAGATGCATGTCATCTCATTTCCTATGACTTTTCTATTCCTATGATTTTCCTACCCTATGAACCAAAGGAGGCCTAATGTTTGGTTTTCAAATTTATAAAAGACATATCTTCTAAACCGCGTGTCGAAATTCAGATCCATTTTCACCGTTGAAACCCTCGCGACGTGCTCTTCAAAAGTAGATCCCGCATGGGGATGTTTCGACGAACTAGTCTTCCTGCCAACTAAACATCAATGTGTGTGCAACTAGACTACATTGCCATGCCAACTGAGCATATATGTGTGCCAATAGTCCTGCCAACTAAACACCAATGTGTGTGCAACAAGACTACATTGCCACGCCAACTGAGCATATGTGTGTGCAACTAGTGTCCTGCCAACTAAACATCAATGTGTGTGTAACTAGACTACATTACAAGCCAATTGTGCATATGTGTGTGCCAATAGTCCTGCCAACTAAACATTGATGTGTGTGTAACTAGACTACATTACAAACCAACTGAGCATATGTGTGTGTAACTAGTTCTGCCAACTTAATATCATTGTGTGTGCAACTAGACTATATTACTGCATCAATTGCACATATATGTGTGCAACTAGTGTCCTACCAACTAAATATCAATGTGTGTGTAACTAGACTATATTTTAAGCCAATTGAGCATATGTGTGTGCAACTAGTCTTCATGCCAACTAAACATCAATTTGTGTGCTAGACTACATTACAAGCCAACTGAACATCAATGTGTGTTCAACTAGACTACATTATAAGCCAACTGAGCATATGTGTGTGCAACTAGATTACATTACAAGCCAACGAACAAGGGTTGCACATCGACTACTAGATAGTTGGTCAGAACAGTAGACTAGTTGCACAACAAAGTTGTCGTGGTTGCTAGTTTGCAATCTCATTGGAAGTTGAATCATACAGATCCAAAAATTAGTTTTAAAAAAAGTTGCACGATGTAGTACTAAAGTTGCACCATATAGCACCAAAGTTGGCATCGAAAAAATTTCGTCAAAATATATCCATGCGGGATCTAGTTTCAAAGATCTCGTCGCAAGAGTTCCAGCAGTGAAAACAGATCTGAATTCTGACGAGCGGTTTGAAAGATATGACTTTTTAAAATTTAGAACTCCAAAATAAATGTGTGTGCATCTGTTCTTTTCGGAATGAGATAATCAGTGTGTTCGCATTTAATACTAACATCCACATGCACTAGAAGACAAAAAAATAACACATGGATGCATGTAAGACCGGCTGCCCGTTTCGTTTAGATGATGCGCGTGCACGAGGAAGAATTTGGGTCTGGAAATTCGCAATCTTCAAATGAAGAAAAGATCGGTTTTGGAAAGATCTACATCAACTTGGAGGTTACTAGATCAAGATTAGAAATTTCCTAAAATCTAAAAAATGCACGCGCACTATCTGGACGAGTCGAGCGGCCGATTCCTGGCCGCACGATCTGATGCGTGTCGTCGCGATTCCCACCTGCAGGTGCTGCTTGGTCAGGTAAAGACTCGCTACGCGACAAGCGCTGCTTCTGCTTTTTCCCTGCCTCCTCTCCTTCCCTTCCTCCCCTAGGCGCCGCCCCTCTCCTCCCCTTCCTCCCATTGCGCCGCCCTGCTCCTCCCCTTCCTCCCCATAGTCTCCGCTGCTGCTGCGGATGGCGGGGACAAGGACGACGAAGTGGCTGCTGCGGAGGTCGGCATGTGCGGCGCGGCATCTGTCGAGAAAGGGGCGGTGATTGCAAGGGAAGATGGCGCCGGCGAGGTCTTGGGCTGGTGCTCGGGCGGCTGCGACGAGCTGCCGGAGCAGGGCGGCGGCGGAGTCCAGGAGTGTGGTGCTCTACGGGCTTCTTGTGGGTGTGGGTGCGGCGCCGCGACTGAAACGAGGTGGCTGTGATCTCATGCTGCTGCGGCTTCTGTTGCTACGAGCTAGCCCATCTGTGGGACTTTGAGCGACGGTGAGATGAGTCCTCTTGCTTGTGTGGTGGTGGTGCTTCTCGATTCTGTTCTTTGGATCCACAAGTAACCAAAGTTTAGCATTGCACAAGGTTCAGCTTTCTTCTCTTCTTCCCTCCAGGTTACATGGTGTGTAGCTGCTGAAAAATGTGAATGCTTGCTTGGGAAATTGGGGATCAACTGATGTGTAGTTGCTGGACAATGCTAATATGCTTAGCTTGTTGGATTCGGTGACAGCGACGGTCGGTCCTGCGTTGCCCCTGTTGTTCACTTTTTCGATTCAATCTGCACGAGCGCAGACTTTTCTATACTGTAACTATGCTCTTCTTTTACATGAAGGACGGAGGAGACATATTTACCCCGTTGGATACGATCATTAAGAAGTTGCACACACAGCGATCATTTTTATTGACATCTATAGTAGTTTTAGTTGCACACATAGTTGTTTTTGGTTGGACACGATTATTGAGAAGTTACACACGGTGATCATTTTTGTTGGCATCTATAGTAATTTTAATTGCACACATATTTGTTCTCAGTTGGATACGATCATTGGGAAGTTGCACACACACAACGATCATTTTCTGTTGGCATCTATAGTACTTCTAGATATTACGCACATAATTGGTCTCAGTTAGATACGGTCAGTCGGAAGTTACACACATGGTGATCATTTTTTATTGGCATCTATAGTAGTTCTAGTTGCACACATAGTTGTTTTCAGTTGGACACGATCATCGGAAAGTTGCACACACGGGGTTCATTTTGGTTGGCGTCTATAGTAGTTCTAGTTGCACACATAGTTGTTTTCAGTTGGACACGGTCATTAGAAAGTTGCACACACGGGGTTCATTTTTGGTTGGCATCTATAGTAGTTCTAGTTGCACACATAATTGTTTTCAGTTGGACACGGTCATTGAAAAGTAGCACACACGACCATCTTTTTTGTTGGCATCTATAGTAGTTCTAGTTGCACACATAGTTGTTTTCAGTTGGACATGGTCATTGGAAGTAGTTGGCAGGGGCAATAGAAGTAGTTGCACAGAATCTACTAGGCAGTTGGCTATAAAGTTGCACATCTCACTTACATGAATTTCTTGAATGGTGAAAAAAATGCACATCCATAGACCATGAGGGTGCAGAAAAGTTGTCTACATGCAAGACCCTCAAGATGCACATCTCACTAGTTGGGGTGGGTGGGAAGGGGTACTAGCAATGAAAACCACACATCCACGGGTACGGGGGAATGTTACACATGCACATCAACCGTTAGGTAGTTGGCTGGGACAGTTTTCGAAGTTGCACGTCCACTGCTTGGCAGTTGACGGAGGTAGCAAATAGTAAAAATTGCACTTCCAACTAGAAGAGAAAAGTTGCACATCGACTACTAAGCAGTTGGATGGGGCAGCAGACGAAGTTGTACATCTCACTTGATATTGGGTAGTTTGAGACGAGGTGTCGTCATTGAAAACTACATATCCATGGATAGAGAAAAAGTTGCACATCGACTATTAGGTAGTTGCACATCAACAGCTAGCCAGTTGCACAAAACGGGGATAAAATTGCACAAAAAAAGTTTATCGAAACATATCTATGCGGGATCTTGTTTCGAAGAGCACATCGCGAGTATTTCAGTGGTGAAAGCGGATCTTAATTTTAATGTTTGGTTCAAAAGTTATGGCTTTTTTAAGAAATAAAAATTGAAAATCAAACTAGTTTGTCAACTTCCTTTTGTGTACAAGGGACCATGTACTTTCCTTATCCACCGACGCTCTAAAGCTCAAGACAAATAATTACTATTTATAGATTATTAGAAGACCAAAACTTCCCGTTTTAGGCCGGCCACTCGCAAAGTGTAGCGAGCAGCCGACCGCTCGCTAGACCGGTCCCAGAAATTTTTATGGGCATCATCGATCAGTTCTGTTGACAGGATCATTAGAGAAGATCCCAAAGATTTAGCATGAGCCGCTTCGTTTATCAACAGGATCAATCTGCTACTCCCTCTGTTCATTTTTATAAGGTGTTGTAGACATTTCAGACAACATACAAAACAACTCAATTTCAGTTATTCGAAATGACTTATAAAAGTAAACAGAGGGAGTATCATGAAACAAGCAAAATTAAAATAAAGACCAGGAGGAAGACCCGGGTGTGGACGGGTCAAATTCGCCTTCGATTCCGATCCGTTGATTGCCAAAGAGCCGCCTCCTCTATTTGGCAGCCGGGGTCACCTCCGAGCCGCCGGCATGTTTAGAGCCGGCCACGGCCACCTCGACCACAGCTCCGTCCTGACCTGCCCGCCGTCGGTACATCTCTGATGTCGCCACCGGACAAGCCGCCGCTATGGTTTCGCCTCCAACTCTCATGGCCTCCACCAAGCTGCTGGATCAGCCGCGCCTTACCGGCCTTGTCTTTGAGCCGGACTGCGCCTCGCGAGGGGTTTCCTAGAAGCGCCGTTCCCACCGCGTCCGATCGGTCACTCCATCTTTTTGCGGGCCTCCTGACCCACCACGTCACATCAAGACGGAGCTGAGCCGCCCCAGCCATGCGGCCTCTGCAGCGCGCTGCCTCACTTTGCGTGTGATCCATCCACGCTGGCTCCGCCCTGCCACGCCCCGCGCGGCCGTACTCTCCCGCCGCCGTGACTCGCCCCGTTGGGGTCACTACCTCTGCTGGGGTCGCGCCAAGCCGCTCGGCCGCTTCAAGTCGCCATTGCCGTGACTCGCCTCCGCCTGAGACACCGCCCTTGATCATACCAAAGCTGCCCGGCCTCGTCTCCAACTCCAAATCGCCTCTAAGCCGCCATCGCCTTGCCTCACCGCGTCATCTCCGTCATCCTTCGAGCAGCTGTTTCAGCCGCCGCCCTGCGGTGCCGAGCCACCAAACGCGCCTCAAGTCATCGTCAACCGCCACCTTGCCCCCGCGGTTTTGCGCTGAGTCGATGCCGCCTTGCATCATCTTCGGCGCGTCATCTCCGCCTCTACTAGCACGGAATTCGAGCTGCCGCCTCTGCATCGCGGGGAGCCGCCTCTGCATTACCACTCTGAGCCGCTGCCTCCCTGGGGTCACCTCGGGCTACCACCTCTGCCCGCCGGCTCGTGCATCATCACTGAGCCGCCGCTGCCATCGCCTCCGTCCCGCATCGCCACTAACCCATCGGCCGCTGAGTCGCCGAGGGCCTCAAATTACCTCGCTGACCCGCCGGCTGGAACAAGTTACCGAATTCTGAAGCTCCCGACACCAAACACCAAACCGCAGGCCTCCGCCTCTCCATCCACCGGCCATGCGGTGATTCACCGCGACCCCGGTTGAGCCGCCGGCCGCTCCCGCGGCCTTTGCCGTTTCAAGTTGCCGTCTCCGCGACCTGCTCAAGTTGCCCCTACGCCACCTCCAACGCTGAGCTGCCCGCCTCGGCTGCAAGCCGCCGTCATGCCGGCCTCGTCTCCGCCATCCGAAACGCCCCCGATGGCCGGCCGCCTCCGAGTTGGCTCCGTCCTGGGCCGCAAGCCGCGAACTCCGGGTCACGGACTCCGTGTGACGGTCCTTTGCCTCGAGCGGAGCTGCTCCGTTGGTCTTCACCCGTGGTCGCTCTCCTCTGTTGTGGCCGTCTTCTCACCAGGCCGGCTTGCCTCCGCCGCCTCGCGTTTGCTTCCGAGCCGTCACCATCCTCCACGCCGCGGCCCGCCTCCGAGATCCTCCGCCGTCTCGAGCTACTTTTCTCCTCCGCCGAAGTGGCTGCGACCTCGGCTGCCCCTCCAGCTTCGCCCGGTTGTGTTGATCCGTCGTCTGCCGGCTTGCTGTCTACGCAGGCCTTTGCCATTGCTGTGCGCCGTCAGCTGCCAGCACGTCGCTCCATCGTCGGGTGTTGAGCCTCCCTCGCGCTCCCCATGAGCCGCCCGCTGCAGCCTCGGCTGCCGCCGCAAACCGCCGGCCGCTGTCGGGTCATCTAGGCTTGCAGTTTTCACCGCGTCACTGGCCCGCCGCTCATATCTGCCCCCGTCTTGGTCTCCGCCTCTAACCCATCCTCTGGCTTTCAAATCGCCCGTCGTCGGCTACCCGCTAGGCTCCTGCGCGACCCACCCCCATGGTCTCAAGCCACGACAGTTGCGGCCCTTGTCTCCTCCGCGCCTCGCCTCCGCCTCACTGGGGAGCCGTGCCGACTAAGTTTTTCTACCGCAACCGGTACCTACCGGTGTCACATCCACCACACATGCATTTCATCAAGATTCGTGTGGTCTGATAACGTATATTATATCTTGCTCTATACATTGTGAATACTAGTGACACACTGACGGAAGGTACATGATGGCAGCCTTTACAGAGAAGAGAGAGATAGGAAGGAGAAAAATAACCGTGCATGCATGCATTCTCTCTCCCATACATCTAACATGCATTAATTTTCATCCTCATATTTTAAATGATTGATATATTTTCAAACAAATGTTCACTTTTTAAACTTTTTATATCTTAGAATTCACGCCGACAAGACCTTCAAAACAAGATCAATCTAGGATATATTTCAACTACTTTTATTTTGTATATTTCAATTATCTTTGAAATCACTTTCAGAAAAATATAAGATTATTTCGGTATTTCATAAAAATGATTTCGACTGTTTCACTAATTTCCAAAAAAAGTATGATTTCACTTGTTAAAAAAAACTAATTTTAAACATTTTTAAACACTGGTTTCACTTATTTAAAAATGCATATTTCACTAATATTCAAAATCAAGTTCACTAATTTCATAAAAATGATTTCACTCATTTAAAAGAACTAATTTCACTCATTCTTAAACACTACTGGAAGTGTTACATATTTCTCAAAACGATTGAATGATTTTTAGTGAGATATTAATTGAAATAGCTATGTGTAGTTGAGCTGTGTAAAATATGTGAAACTGATATTTCAATGTGTTGTTGCATGTTGTCAAACTAATTTCTGTGAAAAAATGTGAAATCACTTCTCTGAAATATATGAAACTGATATTTCTCATATTTGTAACTTGTTATTTCAGTGAGATATGTATTGAAAAATATGAAATTACTTCCCTGAAATATATTTCAATGTGGTGTTGCGAGTTGTGAAACTAATTTTTGTGAAAATATATGAAATTACTTCTCTGAAATATATGAAACTGCTATTTCATATATTTGTAACTTGTTATTTCAGTGAGATATGTATTGAAATATATGAAATTACTTCTCTGAAATACATATTTCACTCATTCACAAATTGATTTTATTATTTCAAAACAATATATCATTTATTTGAAACAACTGATTTCACTCAGTTGAAAAACTTATTTCACTCATTTGAGAGAAAACATTAGATTCACTCATTTGAAGTACTATATTCCACTCGTTTAAAAAAACTGATTTCACACATCACAAAAAATTATATTTTCAAACTATGTTTCACATATTTGAAACATTGAAATTAAAAGGTGTTTAAAATATATAGAGTGAAATAACATGTTTCATATATTTGAAACATTGAAATTAAAAGGTGTTTAAAATATATAGAGTGAAATAACATGTTTCATATGTTCCATATATAGAGTGAAATAAGTTTCGAACAGTGAAATAAGCAGTTTCACACATAATATATTGAGTGAAATAAGTTAATTGAAATGTTGAAAATTAAATCTATTTGAAATGTGTCCGAAATTGATCTTGTTCTAAAGGTCTTGCCACCCGGAGATCAAATATATAAAATATTTCACATATGTAATTTTGATTTAAAAGATATAAACGGTTCAAAATGTCAAATGAAATTTAAATGGTACCTTTGTTATGGGAGCTAGAGGAGGAGAGTATGTCTGAGACATGCATGCACGGTACTGGCAAAAAGTGCTGACAAGAGTTGACAAGATATTTCATACATGATGATGTTTAACAGAATACAAAGGAATACTAGTATGCATGTAGACAGTGTGCACTAATCTTCAAGAATTGAAGGATGGATTTAGCACCGGTACATACCGGCTCCGGTAAAAAGAGTATTGCGGGAGCCGTGCGGCCTCACTGAGCTAGCGACGAGCTGCGCATTTTCTTCCAGACCGAAGGCAAACTGCCGCTGCTGAATAACGCTGACGTTGCATCACGGGTGCTTGATGGTGCAGCGCGGCTGCCAAAGCAGCTGTTCGGGGAGGAGGTGGTGATAGAGCTACGCAAAGGATCGTTCAAGAGTTAAGAGAAATAATAAAGAAACGGAGGGACTACTGAAGAGTGTTGTGGAAATACGGGAGTGTCTAGGCCCAAGTTCCAACAAAAACCACTGTTGCCATTATCACGTCATCGGCAAAAGAAGTAATGACCACTTGCAAGCAAAACCAGCTCCTGGTCTAGTCACATCAGGGAAATCATCAGCATAGGCTGTCAGTTGGTCTTGTTTACATATCAAAGGCCAGAATATGTCCAATATTGTCAAGTACTGGCATCCATCTTTATCCGGAAAATATATGTGCTATCTGTTCTCAGTACTTTTAGCATGTATTAATTCTTCTAACAACAATTACTCTGTTTTTCAATATATTTTACGCAGAACAAAGTTCACTACAAAAGGGATGTCATGCCATGGACATGAGGCTTGCACCGGTTTAAACATCATGGCTGACTCTCGTGCCTGCACCGGCTACCACTGCCACGGCCAACCCGTCCGTCCGCATCCACGCGCGCTGGTCGCCAACGCCGCGACCGACTTGCCTGCGTCCGTGCCGTTTCCAACGCTGCGGCCGACTCTCTCGTCCGCGCCGGCTTACAATGCTGCGGCCGGCTCATCTACCTGCTCCCGTGGCTGACTCGGTCGTGATTGATTTCAGCTTCACCAAGGTGATCATCAACTCCGCGGTGGATAATTACTGGCTGTACGTATCAGATGAAATCCATCCAGTATATTTCTATATTACATATTATTTTCTTTAAAAGAGCAATGGCTTGCAAGTTCTCCCATGCAGGATTCAAACCGGTTTTTTATCACGGTCAACTATGAAGAATCTCAAGCCAACTCCTCAAGTCACCTTGAGACTCAGGGGCTAATAATGACATGGCTCAGTAAATGTTGCCAATTTAAAGGCCGTCAGAAAAATTTCCGGCTCAAAACGAAGAATTCCGGCTCAAGGAGAATTTATCTCTCGCAAAGTTTGAGTTCTCAGGAAAAATTAAAAGGGACCAAAGAGAGTTTGTTGCAAAGCACAACTCAAACATAAGTACCCCGCTCCAAACGATCAATTGGGGGCTGATCGTATTGGAATCTAGCTCAACCCTCTTGGTCTGGCTCATGATCGTATTCGAATCTAGCCGTTAAAAAACCTCATGATAACTAGGGGCTTCCTGTTCAAACATAGGTCGTATTCGAACCAAAGAGAACATAGTTGTAGGTACCCTCTTGATCGGCACAATGCCAAACCCACTAGGGGGCTTCTTGATCGTATTCGATCATAGCTTAACCCCTTTTGGGTCCGACTTTGATCGTATTCGAATCAGAGTCGTTAAAAAACTCTCAAGATAAATTGGGGGCGTACGGTTCAAAAATAGGTCGTATTCAAACCAAAGAGAACATAGCTGTCGGTACCCTCTTGATCGGCGCAACGCCAAAGCCACTGGGGGTTACATGATCGTATTTGAATTCTAGCTTAACCCCTTTGGAACAGTTTACTGATCGTATTCGAATCAGAAGCCTCGATTTTTCTTTCTATTTGGCTTAAGTTTTTCAAAAACAATCTTTGATTTTGTCTTGAGACTTTTTTGTTCAGATCAAAGTATAAGTGTGGTTTAAATTTAACCCGGCTTGGTTTTGGACGATAAGTTGCCAACATATGACAAACATCATACATTTGGAAGTGAGTGGCTCCTAAGGATTGGGTTATCACCCTTACTGCACAGGTATCCTAAACCGGTAGTACGATTCAATATCACAGGAACCGATTTTCCAAACCGGATTATATTATTCAATTCTTTAATAGCCAACATGGTTGGATTTTTATTATGGTTATCAATAGCCAGTATTATGATGGAGGTCTTCGAAGTCGCCTCAGCGCAATGGCTATTATTTTATCAATGGGCATGATTTATTTTACAATGGAGGAAATAGTCCCGAGTCGCTGCAGGCTTACAACCCGACACTTGTGAGCTACATTATTCAAGTTGAGATTACATCAAATATGCAAGTCTCATGTCGCTGCGAGCATGCACCATGACACTTGGGGGCTAATGCAAAGTCATTTTTATTGGCCTTACTGAAGACCCGACTCATCCCATTGTAATGAGCCGGCCCTTGGGGGCTACCAATCGCTCCTGTCAAAAATTCAAGGTACACAAGATTCAGCCCATTATATTGAAAGATCCACTACTCAGTTGGTAGAGTACAAAGCTCTTAACCTTATGGACGTGGGTTCAAGCCCCATGGTGGAGATTACATCATATGATGTTATCATCAATAAATTATATACAAAGTCCCATTTCAGTATTATCTTCTTGAGCCGGCCCTTGGGGGCTACGTTCTTTGCTCAAGTTTACATGATCATATTTACAAAGTCCCTGCTCATTATTTCATAATGACCCGGCACTTGGGGGCTACAAGTGATATGAATATAATGGAGTTCTACATCTTCAAGCTGGCTGAAAATTAGATGAGTATTTCATGTCCAATGTTTTCTATTATGATGTTGGTCTATTGACTCGGATTTTCTAGAAGAAGGAAATACCAAGGAATTAAGGATGACCAGGTGCCGGCTTACAAGAGCTTTTAACCTGGAGCATAATCTGTCAAAATTGTTCTTGTGTTTATTTTACAGGATCAGTTTAACATGGATGAATCCAAATTAAACTGGGGGCTAATGTCGGGGATATACCCCGCGGTATGACCCGGCCGGAGATATGACCCGGCTGGGACTTGATGTTTCATTGATGACCCGTCACACTATAAGCTGGCAGACACAGTCATGTAACCCGGCAGACATAGTCATATAAGCCGGACAGTTAAGCCGGCAGATGTTAAGCCAGACGGTAAGCCAGACGGTAAGCCAGATGATAAGTCAGATCGTAAGTCAGACCATAAGCCAGATTGTAAGAAGCCCAAGACGTTAAGAAGCCCATGGAGAGAGGCCCGTGAAAAGAGGTCAGAATAGTTTAAGTCTTAGTCCGAGATGGACTCTACATGTAACCCGCCCCTTCAATTTATATAAGGAGGGGAAGGGCACCCCAAGAGGGGGGCAAGAAACAATCTCTAGGGCTAGACACAACTAGAGGAGAGCCGGATTTACGGCGTCTCCCTCATGATCATAATGAGACCTAGCCACAAACAGCATGTAGGGTTGTTACCGGATGATGTTTCCCGGGGCCCGAAGCTGTCTAAATCCTTGTCTTGTGTGTCGCGTCTCTCGTCCCGATCAACCCCTCTCAAGCTACTACATAGATGCGTTGGCCTCACGACTAAGTCCTCACACTAGGACATCTGCCGTGACAATTCCACGGCACATGCAATCAATATAAGTGAGATGATATGGCCATCATCATCTTGTGCCTTTGATCTCCATCTCCAAAGCACCGTCATGATCACCATCGTCACCAGCACGACACCTTGATCTCCATCGTAGCGTCGTTGTCGTCTCGCCAACTATTGCTTCTACGACTATCCCTACCGCTTAGTGATAAATTAAAAACAATTACAGGGTGATTGCATTGCATACAATAAAGAGGCAACCATATGGCTACTGCCTGTTGCCGATAACTCTGTTACAAAACATGATCATCTCATACAATAAAATTTAGCATCATGTCTTAACCATATCACATCACAACATGCCCTGCAAAAACAAGTTAGACGTTCTCTACTTTGTTGTTGTAAGTTTTACGTGGCTGCTACGGGCTGAGCAAGAACCGTTCTTACCTACGCATCAAAACCACAATGATTTTTCGTCAAGTGTGTTGTTTTAACCTTCAACAAGGACCGAGCGTAGCCACACTCGATTCAACTAAAGTTGGAGAAACTGACACCCGCCAGCCACCTGTGTGCTAAGCACGTCGGTAGAACCAGTCTCGCGTAAGCATACGTGTATTGTCGGTCCGGGCCGCTTCATCCAACAATACCGTCGAATCAAAGTATGACATGCTGGTAAGCAGTATGACTATTATCGCCCACAACTCATTTGTGTTCTACTCGTGCATATAACATATACGCATAGACCCGCTCTGATACAACTGTTGGGGAACACAGTAATTTCAAAAAAAATACCTACGCACACGCAAGATCCATCTAGGTGATGCATAGCAACGAGAGGGGAGAGTGTTGTCCGCGTACCCTCGTAGACCGAAAGTGGAAGCGTTATGACAACGCGGTTGATGTAGTCATACGTCTTCACGATCCGACCAATCCTAGTACCGAAAGTACAACACCTCCGCGATCTGCACACGTTCAGCTCGGTGACGTCTCACGAACTCTCGATCCAGCTGAGTCTCGAGGGAGAGCTTCATCAGCATGATGGCGTGATGACAGTGATGATGAAGCTACCAGAACAGGGCTTCGCCTACACTACAAAAAAAGACACATCCGTGACATTTTGGGCCGAATGAAAAAAAATTCTGTCATACATATGCCACTTCTATGACGATAATTGTGACAAAACCCGGTATCATCATAGATGTGGTGGGCTCCTACTTCTATGAAAAAAATCATGACAGAAAATGGGCTTTCCATCCTGGGCGGGCCGGAGACGCAGCTGCATGACATTCTTTGGGCCGTCCATGACGGAAAAAACCGTGCTAGAAGCGTGGGGAGGAAAATTTGGGGAGTTGCGATTCACGGTGGGAAGTCGGGGGCGGCGATGCGCGTTTCTCTCGTGACGTCTGTGGCGTGTGTGTGCGGTGTTGGCTCTAAGCGAACTGGCGAGGTGTTGGGCTCTAATCGAACCCGGCGATTGCCGCTGCGAACTCTGGCGTTCTTGAACCAGTGATCGATCGATGGCTGTTAATCGAACCCGATGGAGCGATTCCTTCGCCGCCGCTAATCAAGCCGATCGATTGGATGAGCGATGAGCGTTGCGGGGGGTTTGGATGAGCGATTGAGCGGTGGCGTTGCCTCTGGATGAACAGGACCCCATGGTGTGGAGGGCTGGATGAGCGATGAAGCGGTGGAGGGGTGGCCGTGGAGGGTGGCCGTGGAGGGGTAGTTGAACAGGACCCCGTGGTGTGGAGGGCTGGATGAACAGATGAAGCGGTGGAGGGGTGCCCGTGGAGGGTGGTTGAGCGATGGCCGGTGGAGTAGCGTGCGGTGGAGGCTGGATGAACAGGAGCCCGTGGAGGCTGGAGGAGGTCGACGGTGGAGATGAACAGTATCCCGTGGAGTCCCGTTTTGCGGTACGCCACACCCCTCCCGATGAACAGGACCCCCGTTTCGACCGTAGGAGGTCCGTTACGTCCGTTTTGCGGTACGCCACACCCCTCCCGATCAACAGGACCCCTGTTTTGACCGTAGGAGGTCCGTTTCCTCCATTTTGCGGTACGCCACACCCCTCCCGATCAACAGGACCCCCGTTTCGACCGTAGGAGGTATGTTTCCTCCGTTTTGCGGTACGCCACACACCTTCCGATCAACAGGACCCCGTTCCGAATGTAGGAGGTCCGTTTCCTCCATTGTGCGGTACGCCAGACCTCGTTTCCATCGCCTGTTCCGTCCAAGCCCTCCCGATGAACACGACCATGCATTCCGTTCCGACCCAGCCGGTTGGCTCCCACGCGTTCCGTTGCCTTCCGATGAACACGACGCATTTCGTTGCCTCCCCATGAACACGACGCATTCCGTTGCCTCCCCATGAACACGACGATGACGATGTTTCTCCGTTCCGACCCAGCCATATGCATTATGCGCGAGTAGGCGTTCGAGACCCTGCCCGTATGTACGTACGTGGCCGTATTTTCTTTCTTGCACCCTCGCCGTTGTACGTACGTGTACATGCTACGTGCGCGCCTCTACTACTACACGTGCACGCCTCTATATCCACCAGTATATATATACGTACACGTTCGCGACCAGAATGACAACGCTACATACGGTTCGACCAGGTGGGTCCCGACTGTCAGGCACTTCCTTGCCTGCGAAGATGTAGCTGGTGGGCCCAGCAGTCAGGGGGGCGAATCGTTTTGTTTTTTTTGCCCGGACGCACTTCCTTGCGTGCGAAGATGTAGCTGGTGGGTCCCAATCGTGGGGCGAATCGTTTTTGCCAGACGCACTTCCTTGCGTGCGAAGGTGTAGCTGGTGGGTCCCAGCGATCGGGAAGCGTTTTTTGTGAAATACGGTGGCCCGTCCGGTGGGTCCCATTTGTCAGTGGAGGAATAATTATTTTCTGCGTAATAAGGAGGCACTTCCTTCTTTGCGGCCGTGAACCGGTATCGGCCTCTCCACACTCTGATCCACGTCCGATGGAAGTCGTTCCTTGACCATGTTGACCATGCCGCGCCGAGAGCACCAGGGCGGTGGACGACGGCGAGGCCTAGGAAGGGGACGACGGGGAGCCGGGGAAGGCAGCGATGGAAGCCAGCGCCGAGAGGAATCTGAGGGTTCACTGGTTCGGCTGCGGTGTGAGGCTACCGTCGCCGCAGGCCTGCCAGCTGTGGGAATAGTAGAGGCGGTGAGGCCTCATGGCAAAGACAGCCGGCCACGGGAGGCAGGAGCATGAGGCACGACCGGCGCTGGTTTGGGCGTGGAGCAAGAAGACGGAAGGTTGAAGAAGCACTACGGCCATTGGATGGACATCGTGCAGTCCCGGAGCTAGAACCGTTCATATTGACTAAGTTGACAAAGCCCTTCGTCCCGTCCAACTTAGTAGGCCCTAAGTCAGCCTCCCACCAAGGTGGGTAGCGATTAGCGAGGGGAGTATTCTTTTTTTATGCGTAATAAGGAGGCACTTCCGGTGGGTCCGAAATGACAGAGGGGGGCATTTTTCGCGAACACGGTGGCCCGTCGGTGGGTCCCAGGCGTGGGGCAAATGTTTTTCACAAAATACGGTGGCCCGTCCGGTGGGTCCCTAACTGTCGATTGGAGGAATCATTATTTTCTGCGTAATAAGGAGGCACTTACTTGATGCGGCCGTGGACCCAGCTGAGACTCTCCAGGTACAGTATACTTGCGATGGAAGTCGTTCCTTGACCACGTTGACCTCGCCGCGTTCCGTTGCATGCATGCGTCCATGGGCGTGGTGCGTCCCCACTGTCAGCCTCTCACGTACAGTCATCTTTCGATGACTCTCGGTTGTTGACCACGTTGACCACACCGTGCCGAGCGCACCCAGACTGGAACGACCCGGAGATGGGGAAAGGCAGGCGGTGGAGTCGCAGATGGAGAGGTGGGAAACTTCACTGGTTGGTCTTGGCGGAAGACAGCGGTGCACGGAGACATGAGCAAGAACAGAGGTTGAAGAAGAAGAGCGGTTGTTGGATTAACATCCAACGGTCCAGTTGCTAGAATCATTTGTTGATTAAGTTGACAAAGCCGTGCGTACCGTCCGCTTAGCAGGCCCACAAGTCGATCCACCAAATCGGCGGGTCCCGGTATCAACGGGATGAATATTTTTCGCAAAATAAGGAGGCACTTCCTTCCGTGCGAAGATACACCGGTGGGTCCCAGCTGTCGGTGGAGGAAATATTTTTCAGCTTAATAAGAAGGAACTTTCCTTGCGTGCGACCATGGACCTCATGGGTCCCGGTCGTCGAGCTCTCCACATCTGATCCTCTTCCGATGACTCGTTTGTTGACCACGCCAAGACGAACACAGCGAGGCTACCGGACGACGCAGTGAGGCCCGTGACGGGAATGACTCGGAGATGGGAAAACGCGGCGGTGGAGTCGCAGATTGAGAGGAGGAGAAGGGTTATAACTGGTTACATTGCGGCATGGGGCTGTAGTGCATGGAGAATAACAGGAGGTATCGAGGGTGGAGGGATAGCCTGGCGGCGGTGGGGTAGCGCTTTGCAGCGATGCGTGCTAAGCAGAGCCGCTAACCGCCCGTGAAGCGGACCAGGCGGTCCAGCGATCTGGAGGAAGAAGGCGAGAGATTGAAGGTGCATGCGGCCGTTGGATATAAATCCAATGGATGTGGATGACACAATCATTTGTTGACCAAGTTGACAACGCCGTGAGGGCTTCCGACCTATTGGCCCACATGTCACTGCAAAAATGTGGCATATATTTAACTCATGTTTTCTAGAATGTACAGTCCATTTGCTGGGCTGGGTGAACAAATAATTTCGCGTCAATGAGGCCCATTTATATTTTCTAAGAAATCCCAGCCCATTTGCACTTCCTTGAAATACACATATTAGGTGGGCTCGTTATATATATAATTATGTTAGAAGGAGCAATTAATATCAAAGAATAAACCAGAGAGGCACATTATATATATATAATTAAGAAATTAGTGAGTTATTGCTCAAAATAAAAATGAGCGCGTTATTATTAAATTGGTCCTAAAAATCTTCGCAAGCTTTTATGCGCATAATCACCAGGATTTTCCTTGCCTGTGAGTCAAAAACAACCAGGATTTTCCGTTAAAATTTACTTTTATAAGTTAATGACACGTGGGATGTTTTTATAATGTATATATAAGTCTATATAAAATATACGATAATAGTAATAATATAAATATATATAATGTGGTTAGAAGGGAAAACATAAATTGGACACAACATTACTTTTATAAGAGACATGCGTTTTATACCCGACAGTAGGCATACTAACAAGTTCACACACAAATACAACAGAAAAGGTAAACATTCATATCAAACTCAGGTTCACAGGACACGTTCATATTCATAGCCAACATTCACTATCAACAACTCAAAAGATTCATATATACACAAACTCAGCATATCTATGCATCCAAATGATTGATAGATCACACGACAATATTCATACATAATTCACAAAAAGATTCAGATATACACATGTTCAGTATGTTTACGCATCCAAATGATTGAGATCACAGCCAATATGATCCATGGACGAACTTTAATTACCTAGGGTACAGACTGGTAAATGGTGTTCAATCGGAGGTACTTCTTGCTAAAATAAGTTCTTGTACGAGTAAACTTTCGAGTACATAAGAGGCAGCACAACAGTCTGAACTTTGCTTGTAGGTTTATCCTCAAATAGTGGCCTCGTGCCGAGGTAGGTTTGAGCAACTTGGCCACTACTTTCATCCAACTAGTTTACTGGCTCATCTTGGTCCTGTATCTCGCCAAAATTCTACATGCAGGCGAGAAAGGAGGCTGTTGAGAAAATGAACCACCCAAATTTTTTGTGCAGTTCAACTGAAATGGAGCATCCTTGGCGTGCACACTGATTAAGTGCCAGATGAATATACGCGTCAACCAACTTGTCTAGAATCTTTAGACTCCATGCCATATAGTTCGCTACCATATGTGTCGATAACCATGGCACAAGTTGGGACCAAAGACTGGCTGCGTTTTTTCGGGCTATGCACCAAGCAATATTTTTGGCGTTCACTCTCCTAATACTTGAGTTTGACAATTGGTTGACGCCGTTGATACTCGAATGAATATAGGCACTTCTTGTCAACATCGATGCTTGTCCGAGTGAACTTTGGAGTACATAGCAGCAGCATAAGTACCTGTCCATCCGATCATTTTGTGCAGTTCTACTGAAATCACTCGATGTAATGATTTGCTGAAGTTCGGGCTCCAAATTACTCCTTTATGAAATCGGCAAACAGTAGCACAATACCAAATTACCAATACATATGACAGCACAATAATCGGGATAAAGACCAAGTACCAACTTTGTGTGAGGTAGCATATCAATTACTATTTCCTTTATTTGGAAGCCGAGATAAGCCAAGCGATCGACAAAGAAAGGAAGAAAGAAAGCAGAGATTAGCGAGCGGGAAAGGAAGGAAGTTGTCGAGGCAATGAAGCACCCAAAGTTTTTGTGCAGTTCCACCAAAATCGAGCATCCTGTTGGCACATATATTGAGTGAGATTCTTTGTAATAGTGGGACTAGTTGATGAAACATACACTAACAAATAGAAGCACCCTCATTATCTTAATGGGTACAGTTAGCAACATAGTAGTCTTGCTTAAAGAGAGGTATTAGTTTATTTAATCAGTGCCAATTATCTCAACTCAACACTCAAAGCATTGCCATTTATCATAGGTTGCAAAACTTAGAAGTGCAAAGATAAAGGAGTTTCTCATGACAGTAGCACGATACAAATAGAGATGACAAAGAACTAATATGGATGAAGGCCTTAGGCCCGTACCAACCTGAGAAAAAAGCTTATTCATGTAGTCCCATAAGAGATGATAAAGCACTCACTTTGGAATCACACAATAGTATATATTTTTGTGCACTTCAAATGTATGGTTGAAATTACTCTTGTTTACCAAAGGTCTTTGCGATTATATCGAAGATTATCAAGAACTTCCAGTGAGTTAAAGCCTTTGGCTGGGATACAGTTCATTGTATTGTCTTGTGTAGTTCCACTAAAATGTATGATTGGCACAACATGATCCCTGTTTGCACAAGTAGGAACAAGGTGAAACCTTCATTAGCTTAGTGAGAAAGGATATGAAGACATTAGCATATTACTCAAACAGTAGCATCAAATTCATGATGGACAATACGCAAAACATTGCCTCATTGAACCAATGGCAATAAATTGGCAAGCAAAACAATAGCACTATTATGTCATGACACTAATAATATTCCCTCCCTGCTCCACCACATGATTCACCTCCATAGACAAACATTCACACGTACATAATTCAGAATAGGGTCCTACTAAAGATTTGTTTAACTCCAACAGGAAAATTAGGCAGTAATAAATTAGTGGTACTTGAGTACTCCTAATTAATTAAGTGAGACAGCAGAAGTGGAAGGGCTCCCTGGAGGATCGTCTCACATGTAAGGTAGTCGTTGTTGGAGCCCTTGAATAGCCTCGATTGAGGCCTTTGGCTTCAGCAAGATCACCTTGGCACTGTTTATTCTTCTCCTTCTTCCTCTTCACGCTATGTTTCTCTTTCTCTTCACCAGTTGGTGAAACCAAGTACATGATTGGCTTCTAATTCAGAATTGGTTTTGTCAGTGAGGGAGTACAAGTGTACTAGTAAAAAACAACATTATTTTCTCATGGCAGTCAGAAAATAGAGATGAACACATGCATTAAATATCATTCTTACCTAAAGGAAGGTTATGGCGCCAAAATGGATGATGAGGATTGGAACAGAGATCTCCCTTTGTGCAGTTCCACAAAAATGAACCAACTGTTCCATTCTGACATTCCAGTTAAACATGACAAAAGTCACTTCTTTTAAGAAGAGTTTTGTGTAGTGCACCAAAAGGTCACAACAGCAACCAGGTGAATTGGATATCCCTGTTTGCACAAAAAGGCACAGAGGAAACAGTCAGAGTCTCGAACAATTACAGGCAAAAACATTTGGCTAAACTTGTTAGAGTCTCAAACAATTACAGGCAAAAACAGTGGCATGGCTTCATTTTTTACCAGGGACATTATATTAAGAACAGCTAAGACTGCGTTTGGTTCACAGGTTTGGTGCAGGATTTTCGTAGGAACACAATTCCTACGGTATTCTTTCCCTTCCAACCGTTCGGAACACGGGAAAGGTGATTAGTGTTTCATAGGAAAGCTGGTCTAGTAGTACTGATTCCATCGGATTAGAAACATCCACGCGCTGCTCCACCTGCTAGAGACGCTCGTTGCCATGCATTAGATAGGTCGCTGTGCTTGGCAGGCGCTCGCTTCCATGCGTTAGACAGGTTGTTGTGCTGTGTTTTCCCGAATAAAAAAATCAACCTATGTGTGGTACGTGAGGTGAGGACAAGAGTAGTCACTGTGCAGTTGAATAAACAAATACCATCTCATACTGCCAAGCATGCTACTCTAAAAAAACAAATCTGTACATTTCGTAGTCCATCCGAACACATTCTCTTTTCTGCCCCTTTATTCCGACCGGATTATTCATAGTTTGTTGCCCCGAGAAACAAACATCCAAGAAACATATCTGGGTTGGTCCCATTTTTGTTCACTCTAGCCACCTACTCCTATGTGTGGATAACAAATCTAGTCCTGGTCATACCACTGTGTACAACGTTACCCCTATATTTCCCTTTTCGACCAAGAGACCGGTTGGATGACCAGTCTGTACTACTTTCATCCCCTTTCCTTCCTGTTTGTACCAAGTCCGATGTACATACTAAATTCCCCCACCCCCACTTTATTTCAATTACAAGTATTTTGGGACGGAGGGAATACAAGATTCGACTCCATGAAGTAGCTTTACCTCTAACAATAGAAAAAAAATAGGTGACGTTGGACCATCCGATCGAGAGGGGCTGAGAGGTAGAAAATGATGCACATGCAAATGACGTAGCAAGTCGGGAAGTAGAGCTAAGGCAGTTTTGAGCGAAGATATACGAAGGTCGTCGGGATGTGGATAGGTGGGCGGCGGGAGGCGGATCCGCCCACGAGCAACGACGAAGGGATCAGAGGACCTCCAGCGGCGCCGGCCGAAGATAACGGTGCGGCCGGCGGTGGGTTTCCTCCTCATTGTCGACGACGGCCTAAACGCTTCCCCTCCTCCCCTTCACCGGTGGAGGAGGATACTTCTGGATCTGTAACCAGCAGTAAGGATAGTAAGTCAGTGTTTTTTTAATGGAGAATGACAGTGTTACTACCCCTATCTTGTTTAGATCTGGAGAGGATGAGAGTGTGTGAATAGAGCAGCCCTAGCAAGCAAGCGCGAAGGCTCCGGCCTATATATAAGTAGTGGGGTAGTTTTCCTTTTTCACTCCATCAAAACAATCGTTTAAAATTGTGTACTACTCCTACATGCCAGGTCGCGGTTTTTTTAGTTGTTGATTGTTTTTTGAGATAGCTACCCGCTTGTTCCAAGTGGTGTTACGGTGTGCCAGGTCGCACTTTGTATCGTTCAAGTCTGGTACTACAAGTCCTTCCAGTAAATGAACAACCACCCCCTCGTAAAAATTGTGAACAAGCCCACGGCTAAAATTAAGCGAAACGTGGGTTTCCCCAACATGCATTATTATTTATATTTTCTACTCCCTCCGTTCCTAAATATAAGTCTTTTTTATTAGCCACACCTAAGACAAGAATTTTTTATTAGCAAAGTGAACCCCACATGTCATAGACACAAAAATGTGGCAAGATTCCCTTAGGCAAGCCAAAGCGTGTCTAACAATTTGAGCAACTCAGGTTAGGCAAGTGTGGCAAGTGTGGGAAAAATAATGTGGCAACATAAGACAAACATAGTCACAATCCAAACAGCCCGTAGTTTTTTGTGACATGCATGAAAATTTGGTTAGTTAAATTTATAGTCAAAATTTGGCAAGGTGCATCAAATCAACACATGCAAGTATCAAAAGGAAAGTCACGGCATGCATGCATGCATTGTACTCCCTCCTTTTCTAAATATAAGTCTTTTTAGAGATTGCAACAAGTGACTACATACGAAGTAGAATATGTCCACTCCTACATACGAAGTAGCCCATTTGAAATGTGTAAAAAGACTTTTATCGAGTGCAGTGATTTGATGTGTCGCGTCAACTCGTACAAGACCGAGAAATTTGATTACTACGACGCCCTCTCCCTCGTGAGACGAGCTCTGGTGCCTTAGCTTGCACCTGCCTTTGGCTGCATGTGGTGGGCCAACCACTGTTGGGCCCACTGTCATAGACACAAAGGCGGGAGCGATAAGTAGAAGCTTTTGCTACGCTATCTCTCCCGCACGAGGTGGGCGGACATGCCTGATGGATTAAATCGTAGAAGTAGGAGTAACATCATTGTTCATCTTCTCGAAGAGGCGAAGAGCCAAGCGCAAACCGAACGTGGCAGTTGTGAACGCTCGCATGGTGCGGTTCCTTGGAGTACTAGCCAGGATCTTGCATGAGACAAAATTGCTATTGTTTAACAATTAAACTCCATTATCCATTGGTTGATACTCATTCTGCATGCAGCAGGCAGCTGGCGTCTTGAGGGGCCAGGGCGGTGAGAGCGGGCTCCGGAAGCGGTCCGGACTCCAGCACGGCCCACCTCACATTATCATCGTATATTTTTTGGAATCCGTGTGCAGCGGGCGGGCGATCTCTTCTCCCTCCCCTATTTCTCTCTTCTCAGCCAACGCCCGCCGAGCGATTAGATTTCGGCTATCGATGTTTATTCAATTACGGTCCCACATGTCAGTGAAATTGCAAGACAACACGTGTCCCCTCTGGTGAGCGGCGTGCGAGCCGGACTGTCGGGGTTGCGACGCGTACGAGTCGTAAGTGTGCCGCCTTTTCCTTTAGAACGCGCGATCGATCGATAGAAATCCAGAACAAAATGGCGAGGCGGTGCTTTCCGCTCGTTAGGCGGGCTAGTTCGAGTAATATGGCGTGCTACTGATGCCGTCCACTTGCTCCATTTTTATGTAAGCAAGAGTTTACACTCTTACGCGGGAGGAGTTCGAAACACCGCGGATCTGATTTTGATCGAGGAATAACTGTTCCCTGCCAAATAATGGAGGATTGTTACCGATTATAGCATGATAGTTAGGGCATCTCCAGCGCTTGCCCACAAATTTACACTGGCATCTGTCCGAGGACACTGATGGATGCCATTCGATGCTGCCTGCATACCTTTTGACAACTATATGAACTAACCGGACGAAATTCGTGCAAACAAAGCAAATTTCAAATTGACCGGATGAAATTCATTACATTTCGAGAACTTTTCCTATAAACTGGATGAAATTCATTACATATTTCGCACAAACCGTACTAAAACCTATTGTAAACCTAATGTAAACGATAGCCGGGCCCCGACCACCATGTCCGCCATAAACCCGAAAGCAGGCCATTGCCTTTGCCTCCTCCTTATACGCCTCGATAACCTCCTCCTCCGGAGCACAAGGTTATGAAGATTTCCGCCTCCGCATCCGCCATCAAGCGGCTAATCGGCCGCCGATTTTTATCCCACCAAGCTTGGCGTCGATCGAGTGGAGGAGCGGTGGCCTTCCTAGGACGAGCGGTGGTGACCTACCGTGTACTACTCTTCCTCGCTGCCAATTGCGCGCACAAGACGCCCGGCTTCATGGTCGTGGCGGCGGAGGGCGGCCGGGGGGTGCCGGCGATCTCCTTCGTTTGCTCCTGCGACAGTACGTCGAAGAGAGCTTTGGAGCGCGCCCGGAGCGGAGCCGCCGATGTCTCTCGTCTGCTCCTGCGATAGTACGTCCAAGAGAGCTTCGGAGCGCCCGGATGCCATGGTTGAAGTGGTGCCGACAGAAGGAAGGGACCGGAGGAGAATAAGTGTGGGTCTTTTGCTATGGCTGGGAGCTGGGGCTCAAGTTAATATAGCGGGCGAATGGCAATGAGCCGCGGCAGACGGATGGACAACTAGCGCTGGAGTAGGTTCATTGGGCGTGAATGGGGATGCTGCTTCAATGACTTAACTGCAGATGCGTTTGGGTTACTGACATGTGGGCAGAATGGGCGTCTGGCCCGCATGTCAGTGACACACCAATTGCACCTGCAGTTAAGTCCGGTGAATGCGGCATTGACATTCTGGAGAGACGATGACCGTTTCAGGCGGGAAGCGCGCGCTAGCGATGGAAGGGGTTTCGGTGTGCAGTGGCACTAAGATCGGTCGCTCATGATAGTACATACTCCGTACCATACTACCATAGTACCCTCTCTAGCTTAGGCTGTTTTATAGATTGTCGTTGTGATGGACGATATACATGAGCAAGGCGGTCCGAGTATGACCGTTGGTGTTGAGCCAGGTGAATACATGCTCGGCGTTCGCGTAGGCCTCCATCAAACGTCTAAACAGTAATGTCAGGCAACGCCGGGGCGCGCAGGTGATGGGCTCGCCGTTTGCGTTGCGCCATAAGTAGGACTTTGATTTAGAGGGCGACGTGCATGCATTATCATGCTTTGACAGCGTGAGCGTGAGTGTCTGACGCGAAGTATTTCATTTTCATTTGGCTGACGAGGGTGCGTTGCAGCGACGAGTCCGTGGTTTGATTCCCCACATACGCATAATTTTGGTTTTTACAGTATTTCTTTCTCCATTCACAAGTAGGCCCGCGTAGATAGATAAAGAACACGAGATGATGAGGCGCATGCGGACTTTTTGACTGGCCAACCATACAAATACGGAGCTATACGCTGAGCCAGTGACCGTATAATCACCATATCTCGTATACAATGATCAAAGTGAGCTATCAAGACAAGTTCGATGACCGCCAATGCATTTTACTCGGTAATAAATGACCAAGATTGAAGGGAATCCTAATTTGCTTTGCCTTCGTCCTTGAGCTCTTGACAAACCAATGCACTATACGGTTGTCCGGCCACTCCACCCAGAGCTCTCACCAAGCGTCGTTCATGCCACCGCGCCGCACACTAACAGGTAAGGCAGTGATGGCATCCCGTCGCTCCAAGTTCCTCGCCGCCCACAAACGCACACAAAATGGTAGGGAAGCGATGGCATCCCACCGTGTCGAGTTCATCGCCGCTCGCGACCTCACAACTATGTGGGAGGAATTTGAAGATGCCAAGGCCGAATGGGCGGTAGAGCAAGAGGCGGCCAAAGCCGCACGAGGGATCGGAAAAGTCAGAAAGCACTCAAGAAAAGAGAGGCCCGCCGCTGCAAGAAAGAAAAGGACGCACGCGCTGCTGCGGAGAGGTCGGCGAAGATCCAAGCATGGTGGGGTGTCGCCGACAAAGCCGGGAAGGAGAACGACGGCGTCTGGCCAGCATCTGAGAAGTAGTAGTACTAATAGTTAGTGTGTGTACGTATGCGAGTGCGAGCATGTACCAAGATCGCTAGTTACTACTGTAGTTTTTAGAGCAAATTACCAAGACATTAGCCTAGACTAAATGGAAACATTCCTATCCTATGCATCAAATGGCATCTCTTTCTCTATAGGAATTGAGATGCATGTCATCTCACTTCCTATGATTTTCATATTCCTATCCTATGAGCGAAAGGAGGCCTCTGTTGGAGTAAATACTATAGCTAGCGATGCTATTTGGTACAGTAGTTTTCTTCAAGAAGCGGAATTCAACGAAGTCATGATGGTTCCTTCGTCCGAGCAACTTCAAAGTGGGAAGTGGACCTGTGATTTGACGGCTCATTAGTCATTATTCTTACTTGGCGCGATGACACGGGTGACTCTCCTTGGAGTTCTGCGCGCATGGCAAGTGGACCAGGATGGTCAACGTCGAGATGTTGGTGAGCGGAAGTATTCTTTCCGATATCGAGGAACAAGGAAACCGCGTGGTACAGTATCACCGCTGATTGGTTCGCAAAAAAATTGTAATCACTGCCGATTTATAATTATTTTTTATTTCTGATGAATGCTAGTGTTTCAACTCTTACGACGAAGGGTGCCAAACACGGCACGTGCTGGATGTCCCACACGTCAGCTAAAGTAGTGGGACATGAACAGCGTGGTAGAGCCAAGCGTAAAAAAACAGCGTGGTAGAGTGTCTCCACTTCTTCCACTTCTGGGTCGGAGACCACACGTAGTAGTACTTAGTGGTATGAACGATACAAAGTGCGGCCTGGAGAGAAAGACACGTCTAGTTGGAAGGTCTCGGGGCATACACGTAAACAAATATAAAAGTTAATATGTGCCTCCAACTAATATAGTAGTAGTAGAGTACTTAGGCACGTACTCCATAACATCACCGTGCATTGCACGTACAACATTTAGTGGTAGTACGTAGTAAGAGACAAATGCCGCCCAAGAGTTCCCTTCTCGACCTACTTTTGGGTGTTTGGTAGAGTGTATGGAGGGTGCATGAGTCCACACTAGTTTAGCACAAATACACTAGAAGCATGCATGAAGAGGGCATGCATGAAGAGGTGTTGAGTTGAGCATGCATGAAGAGGGAACAACTATCTTTGAGGCGAGAACGCAACCAAACACACCACTGTATGCCACGCATGTTCATACCATTTGTGCCTTTCTACTTCACTCACTGCGCTACATTACTCAGGTTTGTACGTCCGCTCCTGGGTACATGTCCGTCTCGTAGTTCCAGTCCCACGTGTTCTTCATAGAGATGGAACGATCGTTGCATAACACGTGCACCTTGATGCTAGATGTCTCGCGTGTTGGCAAAAGGATGAACAAAGCTCACGTAAAAATATAGAGTGGAAGAACAATAGATTCCGACGACCGAGAAGGAGCAAGGAACCTCGTGGTGGAAGCGTCTGCACTCATAATATTTAATATTATTCAGCGATATAAAATTAACCAATCATCTCCACAAAGGATTGGAAGAGTACGAAACACGGCAGCCGGTGTAGTTACATCATACTAGTACATGGCTAACACACGCTATCACCATATTTCTTGGCTTCCGCGACACCTATCTCTAGTAATCTAGCAGCAAGACGCTTCTCCCTCCTCGTCTCTATCAAAGTGCGGCGGGCTGGCGTTTACTGCCGTCTATTGAGGTCGGTTAACTATCACATGTTAGCGACATGCCAAGAGCATTCTAAAAAATTCCTTTCACGTTCCGTTTTCAAAAGAAAAAAATCCTTTCAGTGCAATTTGCATGTATGCTTTGAGCAACTTGCATGTCCTATCTTGCTCTGTTTGATACTCTAACTTAGCTAGAGGTTAGACTAACTCATGACTAACCCTGAACTAACTGTAGCCAAAGAGGTGTTTGGGTTACAAGGTTAGATTGACAATAAATGCACTTCATGGAGAGAGAGAAGTGATTTTTCAGTGGTCCCAATGAGAACTATCTCGATTAGCACCTCTTGGGTGGGATAGTTTTTTTGGTGGGTTCGGTGCAACTTGCTCCAATTTAAACCCTCATGCTTGGATACTTTAGGGCTATTTGAGCCCCAACTAGCTCAAACTAACTCTAACCCATGGATCCAAACAGGGCCTATGGCCAGTCTCGACGCGGAGCAGTCGCGTGCACCGGAAAGCGGCGCTCTCTTGGCCGTTGCGCCACTTCAAAGCCGGCGCCAGTGAGAGGTCGCCTCCGCTCTGGCCGGGCATTAATGCAGCACTGACGCTCCAGGCCGACACTGACCGTTTCATGCGGGAAGCACGCGCTGGCAAGGGAGTATAGGTTTTGAACCGTTTGAGGTGTAGTAGTAATGGTAGTTTGCAAAACTACTCAATTATTGCACTCAGTTTCCTAAGAAATTGTGGTAAAAAACGTTACTCCACATCCCACTTCCCTTCTCCTTCCTGCTCGTGATTTACGTGGCCATGCTAACGTGGTTGTGTCAAAAAAATGTCACTTCCTGCTCGTGATTTGCGTTATATAATTACAAGCAAGATTCTCGTGCATTGCACGGAACATCAATATGCATTCTTTTATAAAACACCTGTTGTGATTGACCCATGCAGGAGTAATCCCATGTGTAAAAACTAATGATATCTCGAGAATTTTATCGGAAAACTGGTATCCCGAGAATGTCATCGAAAAAATGAAAGATGAGAGATAAGGCGAGGAGGAGTGGGCGTGGTGGTGACTGGTGGTCGGAATGGGCGGAGGCATGGGGATGGGCGGCGCCCGGCGGCAGCGGCCACCATGCATGCTAGATTGTTCGAGACTTATTCCTTTTTAATTGCTGAGCAATGAGGTTGCGGGAGATAATGATGTGGAGAGAGGTGCGGGTATCTTTTGTAAAATTATCATAGTTTGCTTTCTATCCGTCAGATATAGATCATACGGTCTGTATTATAAGATGGCAGGCACACCATCATCGCCAACTCGTTTTTTTATAAGGGTACATATGATAAGTTTGCTGACTACTAAAGTAAAGTGGAATATGTCCATGTTATGCAAGTAAATAAAGGTGATTGTTTATCATACGGGTAAGGTTGGATGAAGGGTGGTAGGAACAAATGCTCCGCCTAGAGCATGTGTGTGTGAGATTGAGTCTTAGTGTGTGTGTGGGGTGTGTGTGTGTGTGAGAGAGAGAGAGAGAGAGGAGAGAGAGAGAGAGATGGAGTCTTAGTTTGTGTGTGTGTGAGAGAGAGAGAGAGATGGAGTCTAAGTGTGTATGGGGGGAGGGGTGTGTGCGTGTGTGTGTGTGTTTGTGTGTGAGAGAGAGAGAGATGGAGTCTTAGTGTGTGTGTGGAGGGGTGCGTGCGTGCATGCGTGTGTGTGTGTGTGTGTGTGTGTGTCGCCGGGTCCTCTGTGGCGGATGTAATTTAAGTGTGCATGGCTTCATCATAGAGAGGTGATGTGTATGGCAGGGGCCACTAACGATGGGGTGCGAGAGAGAAAATGCCCGTAGAGAGGGAAGAGAAGTTGCGTGCGCGTGAGAGGAGTCGACATCAAGAGAACGTGTTTGTTCGAGAGACACCGAGGAAGACTACTATATATCGATGGTGCATGTAGGCGGAATTAAACAAAGGGATGGTCTTATTGGTTTCGGGGATATAGGGAAGAGTGAGAGGCGGGGGGGGGTAGCTAGAAGGAGATTGTTAAGTGTGAGTGTGTGTATTGCCCATCCAGGCGGAAGTTATGTGCACAAAAGAGGAGAACGATTCGATGTGGTGTTAGGATTGAGGGTAATTAACTACGTATGGAGACATAGAGACCTTGAATGTGCATGTGTGAGAGGTATACATGTATACGTGGGATGTGTGTGTCTTGTGCGCATGATCGAGATAAAAGAAAGAAGACATAAGTCATAAGATCAGCGACATGGGAGAGACAGTCGGTATGACAATATGCATGCATGTGAGAATGCAGGGAAGAAGGCCCGACAATTGAGCATGTGTTTTTGTCTTTAAGAGATAGTGGCGTGGGCTGGAGCATGCATCTATGGCGCAGCAGAGGGGTGAGGCATAGCGATTGTGCAAAAGAGATCAACCTATAAATGCATATGTATGGAGAGACATATATAGTGTGGGTGATAGGAAGGAAGACTCCGTGCGAGAAAGAAATGTTGACGGAGAAACTACAGATAGATATGAGAGATGGAGATGCTAGCTAGAGGGACATCCGTTAGTTTGGGTGTTGGAGATGACCGTCGGGTGGTTCAAAGGGTGAAGTTATATATGTGTGTGAGAGGGCACTTGACTGCATGTAGAGAGAAACATATGTAGTATGCGTGATAGGAATCAAGAGTGAGGCGCGAGAAAGAAGGTTGATGGAGAAATAGATAAATAGAAAGATAAAGATGCTAGCTAGTGTGCGTTAGAGATAGGAGTCGAGTGGATCAGAAGGTTGGGTTATGTGTGTGGGTGTGAGAGAGATAGAGAGAGGGTGCATGTGAGTCACATACAAACAGATATCAGAGAGAAATGAGATCCAGAGAGACAGAGTTTTGTGTCTGTGAGAGAGAAAGATATTTCTAGCGAGAGTGATAGCTAGAGAGACATATGAGGGAACACAAGATATCTCTAGGGAGAGAGGGTGTGTTTGAGCGACATACAAGAGAACAATGGAGAAATATGAGACCCTGGGAGATAGAGTTTGTGTTTGTGTGTGAGAAAGAGATATTGAAGAGGACGAGTCGTAGGTTCTCATATCTAAGGAGCGAAATACATCTCTGTATGAGGGGTGTGCGAGTGGCACACATGGGAATAGTTGAGAGAAATGAGACCCCAGGAGACAAAGGTTCATGTTTGTGTGAGAGAAAGAGATTCCACATGGAGAATCATAGCTAGAGACACATAGCAGGGAGCGAGATATACTTAGAGAGAGATAGAGTGATGAAGGTCGAGGGAGAGAGTACCGTTAGTGTGTTACGAAGATAAAAGATCATTGTCGACATACGGGTAGCACGAGAGATGCACGAGAGGCGATGAGCAGCGTATAGGTCGGAGAGATAGTCCTATATAAGCATCGGTGATAGCTATATGAGGCGAATATCTAGATTAAAGGGATTCAAATATTTAAGCTGGAGATCACGACATCGATAATATCATAACGCAAATTGGTGTATCAAACATGCATATTCATTTGAATTTGGGCACACGTAATGTTATATAGTTTATCAATATTGGTGATCCATAGATTCTTTAATTACAAACAATGCATGGTTTATATGCAATTAATGTCTAAACGGGATTAAACTATATGTTGCGTGTGTGAAACACATTATACATGTTTGAGAAGTTAAAAAAACCCGCATGAAACACACATTGATTGGAGACAATTAGCGAGGAATGCATGCATTGGATTTCAACATAAAGTGGTTTCAAATATTTGAAAATCCAAATTGATGGATACAACCTTATGAATCTGAGATCATGCCATTTGTAAACCATATTTATGTATAAATGGTGTTGTGCTTTTGAAAGTATATATAAAAAATGATGTATATAGAATGTAATTCCAATTGAAAATGGATCCCGCCCGAAAAAAATAGTAGAATACAAACGGTATTCGAATTGAGTTGGCACGGTAAACATGCATTGTGCAAAATTTGAACGAAGCGGGGAAAGTCGCAGTAACCCTGCCCGAAACCAAAATCTGCGAGATGGAAATCACTACTGCCTATCCCTGCCACGCAAAGCCTATCTGCTGGATTTCTATAGGTTTCGATAGGGGTAGGTTTGTAATTTCACCCAAACGTGACGTAACCGCCTCTCACCCGGATTCATACACGATGGGCGCCAAAACACAGTGTGCCCTCGGCCGAAATCGACTCCCTCCCCGATTCATATTCATACACGATGGGCGCCAAAAACAAATTCTCGTCGGCAAATATTCGGTGTATGCGAGATTACCGTCCTATCCCCAACTGACTAATGTTGTTGTGATGTAGTAGAAATTTGAAACGGGGGCTAAGTTTGTAAATGTCCTCGCATTTGAGATAAGCACGCCCTGAATACATAGTTCCCCCTTCCTCTCTACCTCCCTTTTCCCCATTCGTACTCTGTGGGCGCCAAAACACCCTCTCCACCCCACCCTCCTCCGTCCGCCGTTGTCCGCCACCCCATCCACCGCCATCCTCCTCCACCATGCCGGAGCTGAAACCCCGACGCCACCGTCCATTACAAGAGATCGACCTCTCTCATCCACGCCTTCGGACCGGGATCCTTGCATCCCGTCCTCTCGCTTCATCCCTGCCGTCGTCCACCTTGCCGGCGCCGCTCCTACGACCGTCTCGTCCATCGCGCCCCGCCGCCACCGTCTACCCTCCTAGATCTGCTTCCATGCCGCCGACAGCCATCGCTACTACAGCACCGTCAAATTCTCGTGAGATCGTGCAGGCGCCGCACTGAGGTGGTACTCTTTCAGATTCTGCTCAACTTATTTATCACAGCAAGAAAATAGATCGCCTTTGCTTTACTCGATTTCTTGTCTTGGTTGCGAAGTTGCCTTTGTCCGGTTTGCACCTTCAGATCCGCCATGGCACGCTCAACACTATACTCCCAATGCTTATGGTTTTCCCCTTTTATATTCCACACTAGTTAAATCACAGTATACTAAATTTCAAAATTGGGTCAGTCGATTTTTCAGAGCTCGGCGGAGTTCGCCGGTGTGATCCAAGGGGCTCAGGTGGTTGTGGGGCCTCGCCAAACGAAGAAAACTCGACGCGGGTGGGGGGTGGGGGTGGCGGAGGAACACAGTCGATGGGGGCCGGTGGTCCAGCCGGCGGCCCGTGTGGTGTTCTGTATGGGAAGAATTAAGAGACGAGGAAGAAGAAGGGTTAGGCGATGTAGGATCTTCATCCAACTGCCTGAAATGGTCGAGAGACAGTTGGGAGTTGCATTCTTAATGCGCTCTGGTTCATCTTGTGTGGGCACTGCGCAACCAACATTTTATTATCCAAAATCTGCTTGCTCTTCTTTACCATGTTCGATAGTGCTGGCCTGTACGTGATCGATAGGCTTTCAATTACTAGCGGCAATACAACACCGTATTTTCAAGCCAGTCCCACTTTCCCGATTTATATATCATGGTTATGGTGTACCCCTGTTATGTGTTCTTGTTATCATGGTTTGGCAATAAACTCTGTATACAGTATATTATGAACCTATCATCTGCCGGCTATCCTTACTTCTGGAGCCTATTTTTTTGTGTACTTGTGCCATATTATATAAATGCACGCACGATATTACAGCACATATGAGCTCTCTCATCAGAATCCAGTGATAGCACATAAGTGTTTCTGAGCGCCCTATATTAGAATATCATCTGCATTACAAAGATAATCTCACAACTATTTATGTTTTCATGGTTCTCGAGATATTATACGCAATTACGGTGAATATCGAATCCGCACATCGGAAGAATATTGTGGAACAACGCAATGACTTACAAAATTGGCACCAAGGCATTAAGTGACATTACGGAAGCAATGAAACTTCGTCGCTCCCCACTGTTGATTCTTGTTCAGAATATCATCCTAATAACTATTCTAACCTCGAGGAGTCAAAGGCAGATGGCCTGTCATGTTCACCCATCAAGGTGCCTGTTCTAATTTGGCAAGGTTTTATTGATTGTGCGTATCTTGCATTTGTTGTCTTGCATTTCTTCTACTTTGTTGCACCACCATCTGCTTAGTTTACTCATCATATAACTTGAGATGCCATGCCCATCCATTATCAATACATATTCCATCTGTCGCCATACCATGTTTTTCCACTCAAATGATGTTCTTGTGCATCAAACATCAAAAAGGAAGAGGGTGATTGCCGAACCTGAAGGAGCACCAGCAAAGACCTTGAAAAACATGGTGGTGCCGGAGAAATCGACGGCGCCCACTTATATTGGTTGTACAACGGTGACACAAAACATATGACCGACTCCACAGACAAGGTACCCATACTTCCTTTGGCCACACCACTAGCCCCACCACACGGGACCTGCACTCCAAAGAAAAGGTATACCGATTTCATTTGCCATAGCACCAGCCGTACCACAGAAAAAATCCCACTCCAAAGAAAAAGTACAACAAGTCCACCGTCAAGACCTATCCCAAGCAGAGAGACAGCCAATTCCTGCAGATTGGAACCCCATTCCATTTATTCCCAGTTTAAAAGACAATGCTTTCAATGTTGTTATGGACTACGTGCATATATTCCCATCATGGGAAGATTATAGTGAAGACAAACACCATTTTCACATCTTCCTGTCCAACTTACGTGTAAGTGCTATTATTCATGGTTATTATTTTCCTGTTTTACGCTGATCGAACACATCAATGATTTACATTACATTGTTGTAACTAGGTGAGGTCAATCTGGATAGTCATGACGAGCAAAGCTTGCTTGTGCTTTTCAAGGAAGCATTGCAACAGTATCGGTGTTACCTGAGGAAATCACACTTTGATGGCAAGTCTATAAACAAATTTCTGGTGAAGTCTCCTGTGCTAAATTTAGAAGACATTGAATGGAAAAACCTTGTTATGCACTGGTCTCGTTCCCAGGATGAGGTACTGTCTATGAAATCATATGACAATTTGAACTTCTACTTTTCCCCATGTGCCTTACGGATCTTTTTTGCAAGAAATCTGCTCGAAGAAGAATTCCAGTTTGAAAAGAACGACAGGATATCGCAAATATGCTGCCCGCTGCTTTGCTCTTGTTAGTACCTATTGTCTGTATCCTTTGTACTTGCATACATACCTGGTTCATTATGTGACAGCGGTATGCATGATAGCTTGCTTATCAATTGTTCGCTCCAAATTATCGATCTGTATGAATGGTTACATTAGTGTAGAATATATCCAATGCCAATGAATTTTTTAGCTCGCATTGTTCTTGTAAGTACATCTTTGTCCTTTATCGATGTACTTATATTGACGGGTAGTTGTCCATGTACCATCACTCTTGACTTATTTTCCTTTGCCCTCCATTTTCTACACATCGGATCTATATTTACTCTTACCATATGGTTGGTCTTGAAGAAGTTTAGTTGTGCATTGCTCTTGGCCGTGCCTTTTGCACATGTCATTTGCACATACATTTATAGCTACTTGGTTATGTAGCATCACTCTTCATCTTATCTTAAATATTCTCCATTTTTTCGTATATTATCACATCTATATTTACTCTTAACAAAATGTAGAATAAAGGGAATGCTTATGAAGAACATTCTGTGCTAAACTTCTTGAATGTTTATTTGGATATAGAGCCTGTCTTCAGCATGGACAAGGGCCTTATAGAGCCTGTCTTCACCAGTAATGTAAGTTTGTCCTTCTCAAGCCTTCAAACTTGGTTTTGTATATTTGGTTAGGCATGACTGCAACAGCTGTTTATTTTTGGTGTTTGCATCAAATTGCATGTTTAAAGTTTATTATGTAGTTCATAAACAAAAGTTTGTCCTTCTCAATTTAAGTATTCGGTTTTACAAACAAGTACCTTCTTCATACCATGTAAATTAAACTATCTGAGCAAGTGATCTTCTTTTGCCTTTGCATGTATGCTACATTCTTCATCCGTAATCCGGTGGTGTGGTGAACCTACCCACTACTGACACAATATCATATTCTGCAATGTCTTAACTATGAACAATGTCATATCACCCATAAAAAATTCTACTACTCCCTCCGTCCGAAAATACTTGTCATTGAAATGGATGTATCTAGATGTATTTTAGTTCTAGACACATCCATTTTGATGACAAGTAATTCCAGACGGAGGGAGTATTATTTAAGTTGTCTCTTTATTTGCCAATCGGAAATGGGATAAATTGACAGCACACTAACCATTGATACTTATGAGTTCTTGATCTGTAATCCAGTGGTGTCGTGAAGCTGCCAACTCCTTCACAATGTCATTTCCTGCCATGTCTTGACCTGAACAATACCATATTGTGTTAATGCAATTTTAAACTGTGTCACTTTATTCACAAGAAGAAATGTGATGAATTGTAAACCTTGATACTTTTATGTGCAAAACCGGTCATACATGCGCTTGTTTATCTTTCGAGTGAGGAAGATATAAGTGTTGGACAAGCCTTGATCTCATCATCTTGCTTTCATTGCTATGCTGCAGCTCCCTAGCAGGGCTAACCTTTCTTGAACTCTATTGAAGTGCTGTCGGTTTTGTATATTATTTTGTCGGCGTGTTTATTTGCACTGGTGGCGATCTTTGATGCCCAGTGTATGTAATCTGCAGCATTCTTGTGCTTTATTATCATAGTGGTGAACTTTGATGCCCAGTGGATGTAATATGCCGTAATTTGTTTATTGTATATTCTAGGTTTTTTCTTATTCATGATGCTGCAGTTATTTTACTGTATATATATCATCTTCATGATAAACCGGCCAAACCGTAAAATTACGGTACATAATCGAATCGTCATGCAATCACGATGTATGATCCGCATCATGGGCCCCGTCAAACTGGCCCACTAGTAGATTCGGCCTTTAATAGGCCGAGTAACCCCCGGCCCTCTTTTCGCAAGAAAACTCAATGGGCTTTTAGGAGGCTGGACCTGAAACGTGCCGAATAGCTCACAGGCCGGCAGCAGCCCGAAATGGACCCCGGCCCATGATTGTGCCAATCAATTCACGGGCTTTTAACAGGCCAAAGTTGTCTCGGTCCTTGTTTGGCCCAATCGGATATCGGCCGCGAGCGGGCGGATGCAAACCGGGCCGTAGTTAGGCCCAACTATATGACGGGCTTTTAACAGGCCGAAATTAATATAGGGCTGAAATGTTAAATGGGCCCTTAACAGGCCGAAACTAATATCAGGCCGAATTACTAAAGGGGCCTTTAGCAAGTGGGCCCAAAAGCATAGCGTCCAGTCAACATGTTGAATCTGATATGGGCCATAATTGAGCCCAAAGCCTCTTAAAGCGCCGGACCTGATCTGGGCCGTGATTTGGCCCAGAAAGTGGGAGGCTTTTAACAGGCCGGATCTTATATGGGCCATAATTAGGCCCGGAACGTGGCAGGCCATTAATGGACCAGATCAAATATGGGCCGACATTTGGCCCAAAACATGGCAGCAAGTTAATGGGCCGGCCTACTAGGGTCCTCAAAATCTTGTGGGCCTACAGCTGGGCCGGCCCATTAACGTCGGCGAAATCTCGTGGGCCTTTAGCTGGGCCGGCCCATTATGATCCGCAAGAATTTTGTGGGCCTTTACCTGGGCCGACCCATTATGGCACGCAAAAATCTTGTGGGCCTTTACTGGGCCGGCCTAATATGGCCCGCGAAATCTTGTGGGCCTTTAGCTGGGCCAGCTCATTATAGTCCGCAAAATCTCGTGGGCCTTTAACTGGGCAATCCCATTATGGTCCGCAAAATCTTGTGGGCCTTTAGTTGGGACGACCCATTTAAACTTGATGGGTCGTGCCACGTGTCGATGTATCATAGGCGCCTTCTATCCAATGAGTGGATGACATCTGTCCCAACGATGAGCCGACACGTGTTTCCTCCAGCCAATGCTGATTTTACACATGGAAATTTCCCATTGGTCGGGGCTGTTAAGGGGTTATCGGATCCAAAATCCGACCCGAAAGCTTAACTGCGTTCCGTTACGGTGGATGCCACGTGTCGGTCACCCTTGACGAAAGCACTTCTGTGACGCGTGATTTATCGTCATGGAAGTGGACACTTCCGTGATGATAATTTTGGTAATGTCATGCAACACTTCTACGACAAAGACATGTATGACTATCTTGATTCTGTCATAAATTTGTCATGGATGTACATGCATGACAAAAAACGTGACCTACTGTGACAAACACGTATCATCACGGAAGTGTATTTTTTTGTAGTGCTAAGCACTACGACGATTTGACCGAGGTGGATTATGGTGGAGGGGGGCACCGCGCACGGCTAAGACAATGATCAACTTGTGTGTCTATGGGGTGCCCCCTCCCTCGTATATAAAGGAGTGTAGGAGGGGGAGGGCCGGCCCTTGCTATGGCGCGCCATAGGGGAGTCCTAGTCCCACCGGGAGTAGGATTTCCCCCCTTCCAAGTAGGAGTAAGAGAGGAAGGAAGGAGGAGAGAGGGAGGAAGGAAAGGGGGGCCGGACCCCCTCCCAATTCGGGTTGGGATAGGGGGGGGGGCCCTCCTAGGCCGCCTCCTCCTCTCTCCCACTAAGGCCCAATAAGGCCCATGCACTCCCCGGGGGGTTCCAGTAACCTCCCGGTACTCCTTGTAAATGTCGGAACTCACCGAAACCATTCCGATGTCCAAACATAGCCATCCAATATATCGATCCTTATGTCTCGACCATTTCGAGACTCCTCGTCATGTCCGTGGTCATATCCTTGACTCCGAACAACCTTTGGTACATCAAAACACATGAATTCAGAGTACCGATTGTCACAGAACGTTAAGCGTGCGGACCCTACGGGTTCGAGAACTATGTAGACATGACCGAGACTCATCTCCGGTCAATAACCAATAGCGGAACCTGGATGCTCATATTGGTTCCTACATATTCTATGAAGATCTTCATCGGTCAAACCACATAACAACATACGTTGTTCCCTTTGTCATCGGTATGTTACTTGCCCGAGTTCGATCATCAGTATCTCAATACCTAATTCAATTTCGTTACCGGCAAGTCTCTTCACTCATTCTGTAATGCATCATCCCGCAACTAACTCATTAGTCACATTTCTTGCAAGGCTTATAGTGATGTGCATTACCGAGAGGGCCCAGAGATACCTCTCCGACAATCGGAGTGACAAATCCTAATCTCGATCTATGCCAACTCAACAAACTCAATTGAGACACCTGTAGAGCACCTTTATAATCACCCAGTTACGTTGTGACGTTTGGTAGCACACTAAGTGTTCCTCCGGTATTCGGGAGTTGCATAATCTCATAGTCATAGGAACACGTATAAGTCATGAAGAAAGCAATAGCAAATAAACTAAACGATCAAGTTCTAGGCTAACGGAATGGGGAAAGTCAATCACATCATTCTTTAATGATGTGATTCCGTTAATCAAATAATAACTCATGTCTATGGCTAGGAAAGTTAACCATCTTTGATTCAACGAACTAGTCAAGTAGAGGCATACTAGTGACACTCTGTTTGTCTATGTATTCAGACATGTACTAACTTTCCGGTTAATACAATTCTAGCATGAATAATAAACATTTATCATGATATAAGGAAATATAAATAACAACTTTATTATTGCCTCTAGGGCATATTTCCTTCAATGGTGTTGATGTAGAAGCCCTCCATGATCGAATCCCCCTCCGGTAGGATGCCGGAAAAGGCCCCAAGATAGGATCTCACGAGTACAGAAGGTTTCGTCGGTGGAAAATTGGTCTCGTGGCTCCCTTGGAAGTTTTCGGGGTATATGAGAATATATAGGAGGAAGATCTAGGTCAGGGGTCACCGAGGGGCCCACAAGGTTGGGGGGCTTGCCCTACCCCCCTGGGCGTGCCCTCCACCCTTGTGGCCGCCTCGTGGCTCTTATGACGTGCACTCCAAGTCTCCTGGGTGTCTTCTAGTCCAAGAAAAATCATCGCGAAAGTTTTATTCCGTTTGGACTCCGTTTGGTATTCCTTTTCTGTGAAACTCTAAAACAAGGAAAAATGAAGCGGCACTAGGCTCTAGGTTAATAGGTTAGTCCCAAAAATCATATAAAATAGCATATTAACGCATATAAAACATCCAAAACAATAATATAATAGCATGGAACAATAAGAAATTATAGATACGTTGGAGACGTATCACCGGACGCCTCACTTCTAGTGTGCCTCTGGCCTTCAGATACTTCTTCTTGCAAGGTAGCCAATGCACACGCAGAATCCAGATCACTGGGGCGTTGTACCATGACCACAGAACGGATGTCCGCCTGTAGCCCCTCGATGTACCTCGTCAAACAGTACAATGGATGCATAGTATCAGAATATGACATCAAATGGTTCATGAGAGTTTCAAATTGTTCAATGTATTCAGAAACAATACTGGTTTGTTGTAGAGCATAAAACTGCCTAATCAGAGACTGATGTCGATCGTGACCAAATCCAGTGCACAACAAGGTGCAGAAAGCCTCCCAATCTAGATTCCCAATTTTGGACTGAACTGATTGTAACCAAATGGCCGCAGCACCCGTGAAATGAAATGTGGCCATGGGAACAAAGTAAGATGGGCTAATTTGAAACATGGAGAAGTATTGTTCACAGAGGGTTTTCCAAATTATTGGATTCTCGCTAGCAAATTGGGGAAAACTAAGGGAGGGCGGAGTCTGACCCAAACTCGCCATGACTTGACTGGACGACAAATTGGTAGCGGTAGGAGGCTCGAGCAAGCGAGGGAACAGAGCAGTCTAAGAATCGATCGTACCATTGGCCGGAGTTGCCGTCGATGGGTTCTCTCCCCCCGACGGCATGCTCCGTGGAAGATGATGCGCGCCGTGGCCACCGGGCCCGTGGATCTCGTCGGGCGAGGCCAGACCACGAGGACCGACAGTTCGCGACAAGCCACTTGCAGCATCAGCAGCAGCAGCCTGAGAAGACTGTGCGCTCTGCAGGGCGGAGACCGACTCCTGCAGCTTGGCGAACCGGGCCTCGAGGTCCGGCTACCATGTCCTGAGCACCTCCACCTGCTCCGATTGGGCGTCGATATGCGCCTTGAGGCCTTGGATGTCGGCGCGCGTGTCCGCGCTGGCTTCTATCAGTGTCTCCGTCAACTTGTCGAGATAAGCTTTGAGCGCCGGATCCATGGTGGCGAACAACCGCAGGCGATCCGCAATCTGCTTGCGTGTCTCCAGCGCGAGGAGGGGAGGCCGAATTGGACAAGGCCCCCAAGTAGGATTCCTCCTACTTGGGGTGCTCCATGGCTGCCCCCCCCCCTCCCACCTATATCTATATATATGTGGGGAGGGGCGCCTAGAACATACAACAAACATTGTTAGTCGTGTGCGGCGTCCACCTCCACAGTTTACTCCTCCGGTCATATTCACGTAGTGCTTAGGCGAAGCCCTGCGAGAATCACTTCACCATCACCGTAACCAGCTGTCGTGCTGATGAAACTCATCTACTTCCCCGACACCTTGTTGGATCAAGAAGGCGAGGGACGCCACCGAGTTGAACGTGTGCAGAACTCGGGGGTGCCGTGCGTTCGGTGCTTGATCGGTCGGAGCTAGAAGAAGTTCCACTACATCAACCGCGTTGTCAAATGCTTCCGCTTTCTGTATATGAGAGTACGGACACACTCTCCACCTCTCGTTGCTATGCATCTCCTAAATAGATTTTGCGTGAGCGTAGGAAATTTTTTGAAATTGCATGCTAATTTTCCCAACACATGGACCGATCGGAGAATGAAGTAGTCAGTGCAAATTTAAAGATATAAAATATTTCTCAAAATAGACAGTATGGACAGACGGAGGTCAATGAAATGATTCAAAAAGGACTATACCAGTCAGCAATGCACTTAATGACGGATAAGGTCTGTAACTTTGAAAGTTATGTGCTTATCAAGCATGGAGAAATTTCATAGTGACAGTCACCACAAAGTGTAATGCTGACCGAGCTTAATGCATCTGGACAAAGCAGCTATTTAAGACGGTCTCGTCGCTCCTCAAGAAGCGAGGTGGGAGTAAACCACCAGCTATGTTTGCCGAGTTCTTTTTTCGGGCCAGCTATGTTTACCGAGTTCTTTTTTCGAGAACTCGACAAAGTTATGAACCATGGAATTTCGATAAAAAATGAATGTTGGTAAATGTTTCAAGTACACAAAAAAATCTCAGAGCACATGAACGGTATTAATTAAACAGTTAGTATGATTAAAAAGAAACTAGACCAGTCAGCAATGCTCACTTTGTGAGAGATACAAAGTGTCACCATGAACGGTATTAAGCAGAGAAGATTCATAGTGACAGTCATTTCTTCCACAAAGGATGCAATGATGATTGTAGCTTACTGCTTGTGGACGACGCGGCAATTTAAATTGGTCCGGCCGCTCCTTAAAATCCAAGATGGGACTAAACCACCGGCTTTGTTTGCCGAATTCTTTCTTTCGTATGCCGCGTACCGATTCGTATAGGTGTCGTATTCTTCAGACAAAGTGTTTAATTCTTCAGTAAAAAGAAGATGCAGGTCTTCAGGGGCTTGGCACTCCTGCGACCGCGAGTGCCGAGTGGCGTGTCACCGTCCGGTGCGTGCTCCAGGCCGGCTTGGGCACCGCCATGGCACCACGGAGCTGGTGCCACACCTGTGTCGTCGTTGAAAAGGGAGGCAGCGGACGCCAGTGAGTGACATGTCGGCGTGCGCGAGTGCCCCCGACGTCTCGGTCCGGCACGGCGAATGCCCGTCGTAGCGATGCCTGGCGGCGTCAAGGACTGCTTCTTGGCGACCCATCCCGACCAGAAGCCCATCTCAATTGGTGTCCAACGGTTCTCCAGCTCGTAGTTCACCCGGGCTCCTACGGCCCGACCTCGCGTCGGATTTGGGACTTCAGCGCGGCGGAATTCCCAGTTCCGGCGACCTGGATGATTCAATCACACTGCTAATAAGGCCAAGAAGCAATCTACACCGTCCGATTTAGATTTTGAAACATCTAATCTGTCAATTGGTCTTCCCGGCCAGCTGATTACATTGGCCCTTCTTGGCAATCCGGCTCCGACGCGAACACGTCGACCTCCCGCCGCCTCGCGCTTGGTATAACCCTAGCCCCGCCCTTCTTCCTATCGTTTCCTTCTCGTCCATCGCCTCCCCCCTTCCTCCACTGCCCCATTGCCATGCCAGCGTCTATGTGGAAGCGCCCGTCCCCCGGCCTGCGTGAGATCCACCGCGAGCTCGATCGGCGCCGGAAGCTCGCCGTGGCCGCGAAGGGGAGAGTTGCAATGAAGTCCCCTGCCGTGCAGCCGCCTCCCCGTAGATCGACGGTGCTGATCCCGTCCGTGTCACCGGGCGCCGCCACCATGGAGCTCGTCAACCCGGCGAGGGACGGAGTTGCAAAGAAATGCTCGACCCGGCCGCTGCCGCACCGACCTGCGCTGACCCCGCTCGATACAGCCAAGGCTGCCTCCAAGAAGATCGCCTACTTGGACATGGGAGAGGCTGAGCAGAGACGCACTGCCCTGCCGCGCCGAGACCCGCTGATCCCGACCGCGTCCACCGTGAAGGTTCGCGTCGGGGCGAACGGAGGAATTCCCAAGAGGTGCTCTGCCCCTCCTCCGTCGCCATGGCCATGCCAATCCGCGCTGATCCCGCACGCCCCGGCTGCCACCATGAAGCTACCCAGTTCGGGTTCGAGCACAGCCGAAGCAGAGTACAGCAAGAAGACGTCATCCGCACCGATCCCGCGGCGCTGTTCGTCCATCTCGCTGAAGAAGGGCACGCCAGTGAAGGTGCGCACGCTGCTGGCGAACCTGCCGACGGGGGGGCGCCTCTTCTTCTCGCGCAACGCCGTCACCGTCTCCGACGCAGAGGATGGCTACATTGAAGTGTTGTACAACGGCAACTACCCTCCCAGCGATCCATCTCGAGCCGTACGCGTCGCCATGGACCGGATCAAGACCATGCCACCCACCCAATGAGGACAAGGACGGTCGCCAAGTCTGCCGGTACTGAAGAAGCTCGTGGAGCGGATACGTAGTTCAGAAAGGTGTGGCTACTCCCAGTAGTTCCTTGTAAGTTGCAGTAACAGGGAATACACGAAGGAATTAGGGACCTGAAAGATGCCTTCTTGCAAGTTTTTGGGTCATGGAAGGCACTGACAGGTTTGTGTGGCGAAATGCTAGCCAGCCAGTCAAGACGTAGCATCTGAATGTAAATCTCGGGAGTCCTGGATCATGCGCTCCTATGATGTAATTTCTCGCATGAATGGAATGAAAATCATTTGGTTCAAATTGTTTGGATAGGCTCGTGACAAACTAACAGGCAAGCATGTGTGATGTACAATACTTGCTTGATTAAAACACTTTGGATTCATGTTCATGCTCCTCATATCATAAGTTCATAACCCAAAGGGACGATGGATTCTACACTTTTCACATCCATAGTGAAGTGGTTGTACGTGCAGCAGACTCTTCAGTTAGCTTGATTAAAATAGTTCTGTTGCAGCTACCTGATGTCTGCTGCTATTTTGTTGCCTTCGTGCCTTCTTATAACAGGGACCTTTTTTTAGAAAGGTATTAGAGCAACTCCAACAGACCGACCCAAACGGACGGCGATTTTGTCTGCCTTTTGTCCGTTTGGATCGGCCAGTCGGACGCGAACGTCCGCTTTCGCGTTTGGGTCGGCGCGTGCGCCCAACGCTGGCCCGACCCATTTTGACGGCGCTAGAAAAACAATACATGCGTATTTAAAATAAAAACAACAATAAGTAAACATTAAAGCCTGCCATAAAGGACGACGAGAGTCCACGCGTCCACATTTGCATTTAAGAAAAATAAAAACAAACTAATCTACGAGGCGGCGCGCTGCCCTAGGCGTCATCGTCGTCGTCCTCGGGGTCCGTGAGGCCGATGAGCGTCGGCGCCGGGCCATCCCAGGGGAACGCTGTCGGTGTCAAAACCGACGGATCTCGGGTAGGGGGTCCCGAACTGTGCGTCTAGGCGGATGGTAACAGGAGACAAGGGACACGATGTTTTTACCCAGGTTCGGGCCCTCCCGATGGAGGAAAAACCCTACTCCTGCTTGATTAATATTGATGATATGGGTAGTACAAGAGTAGATCTACCACGAGATCAGAGAGGCTAAACCCTAGAAGCTAGCCTATGGTATGATTATTGTTCGTCCTACGGACTAAAACCATCCGGTTTATATAGACACCGGAGAGGGTTAGGGTTACATAGAGTCGGTTACAAATGGGAGGAGATATACATCCGTATCGCCAAGCTTGCCTTCCACGCCAAGGAAAGTCCCATCCGGACACGGGACGAAGTCTTCAATCTTGTATCTTCATAGTCCAGGAGTCCGGCCAAAGGTTATAGTCCGGCCATCCGGACACCCCCTAATTCAGGACTCCCTCAGTAGCCCCTGAACCAGGCTTCAATGACGACGAGTCCGGCGTGCAGATTGTTTTCGGCATTGCAAGGCGGGTTCCTCCTCCGAATACTTCATAGAAGATTTTGAACACAAGGATAGTGTCCGCTCGCAAAATAAGTTCCACATACCACCGTAGAGAGAATAATATTTACACAAATCCAATCTGCCGGCGTATTCCGTGGCGTGACATCACACCACGGCCAAGCCTTTATTCGAATCGTTTCTTGTCCCACCTCGGTAGCGTTTAGCGAGGCGGTTTCCTTGGCATGTCTTGTCGAAGCAGAGATCGTGCCCCCTTATCCCGGGATTCTCATCAATACGGGCGTGGGTAACCCAACCGTGCCATTGATTATGGCGCTTGGGAGATAAGCGAGTTTTACCAGGCTGGTGGGGGCACATAGTTTCGTCCGCCCATATAAGGGGATAAGGATCCACCTTTTCCATCTACGCCTTCTTCCTCCCTTGCTTATCCATTTTTGCGCACTCGAGCTCCAGCGCCCAAGTCCGCACATCCCACCTCTACCTTCTCCAGCCATGTCCGGAGCGGGAGGCAAGTGGATGGTCTCCTCCGTCAATGAGGGACACTCCATCACGGAGGGACACATCAAGAAGCTGAGGAAAGCCGGATACTTGTCCAATGACATCGCGCACCGGCTCCCCGACAAGGGGCAGCTCATCCCCACCCCCAGGCCCCATGATAGTGTGGTGTTACTGACCCATTTCCTCCGCGGACTAGGTTTCCCACTTCACCCATTTGTCCGGGGACTCATGTTCTACTACGGCCTGGATTTCCACGATCTGGCCCCGAACTTCATCCTCAACATCTCGAAGTTCATCGTCGTGTGCAAGGCCTTCCTCTGTATCTAGCCTCACTTCGGCTTCTGGCTGAAGACCTTCAATGTCAAACCGAAGGTAGTGGGCGGCCGCCAAACGGAATGCGGAGGCGCCATGGTGGGCAAGATGCCCAACGTTACATGGCTCGAGGGCTCCTTCGTGGAGACCATAAAGGGGTGGCAATCGGGGTGGTTCTACATCACCGAGCCGCATGACCCTGAATGGGCAGCGGCCCCCGAATTCCGATCTGGCTTCCCTACACGGCTCACCTCCTGGAAAGAGACGGGCTTGTCGTGGGGTAATTCGGAGGAGCTGACCGGACTCCAAACCTGCGTCCAAAACCTGGTGAGAAAGAAGCTCAAACTTGTCAACGTAGTCCAGGTCATGCTCATCCGCCGGGTCCTCCCGTGCCAACAACGGGCTTTCAGTTTGTGGGAGTTTGATCCGGCACATCACCGAACCCTGAGTAGTCTCTTCGACACTACGTACGAAGACGCCTGGAAGGTGCTGTTCAAGGGCGTCGAGGCCCCCGCATCCGCTACCGAGGATTGCGGATTCAGCGCGCAGCATCAAGCCAACGCGGTAAGCCATTTTACCCTTTACGGGTTACTTGTTTTCCATAGTTCAATTCTATGCGGGATCTAAACTCCCTTACCTTTGACAGGATTTGATGAGGACATGACTACCTTGGATACGACCAAAAATATTGCATACATATATATTTATGAGGTGATTTCTAATGCAAACTATGCAATAATTTATTTATGTCATCCAGGACAAAAATACTTCCCAAACTTTTATGCCATGTCTAATTGCAGGTGTATGGGACATTTGTACAGTCCACATATGAAGATAAGGGAGAAAGAGGAATTTACTTGGTGTTCAAAAAGTTCTCTCACGTCATTTTTGGCCCAAGAGAAGATAGAGTCCAAGTCTCTCACGTTCGGACTCAGATTCGGACTGTCTGAGACATACCTGACTCAAAACGTCAATAACTTTTCATCCGAACTCTAAATTGGATGATTCTTTTTGTTGGAAAATAGATTTCGTGCACTTTCCAACCCAATTGGATTCACCTTCAAATTCATCCGGAGGGTTGAGTTATGGACGAAACAATCTGATGCTGCAGCAGAATCCGAGTCAAACTACAAGTCCAATGGTGTTACGTCACCTCCACTTGGGCCCATTGGCCTTGTATATGACCTAGGGTTAGTTTTAGGCTGCCTTGGGACGTCCTCCCACCTCCTTGGCCGCCACCCCTTGCTCCTATATAAGTAGATCCATCTAGTAGCTTTTCCCTTTAGGATTTGTTTAATTAAAAGTTAGCCATTGCAACTTCGTGTACTTCGTTTGTGTCCAACGACCAGACCAAGACCGCTTACGGATCCCCACCTTTATCAATACTTCATATATATTCGCAATATTCAGATTGCTTTATCATATTCTTGCTTGTTCTTCGATTGCTTGCAGGAATAGACCTTCGTGGTCCGGTTGATTGTGCTCCGGCGTGGTCAATAACCTCTCGGAGTTGGTTTAGCGATTGCTAAGGCGCAACGTTGTGCACGTTTGTAGTCGGATCGTCAAAATTGTCTCCACCAAATCGATAGTTATCATCTCATCGAAAGATCGGGACACCCTCGCCTCTATCAAGTGGTATCAGTTTTCAGGTTGCTCGGTGAGAATTTCCAATTATCCCTAGATTAGATTTATTTTCTTACCTATTGTCCAAGAAAAAGCCACAAAAAAGTTAGATCCATTAATCCTTTGTCCAAGCCAGTCTGAGCCTTTGCAGTTTTCTTTTCATTGTTTGCATTATTGAATTATTGGTTGCATCATCGTGTCGAGTTGCTGGTCTTAGTGTCTAGTTCGTTTAGAGTTTCGAGTTCTGTTCACATTAGTCACGCCGCCGCTGCATCGTTATCCCTTCCGTTGACCACCATCTATCCATCAATTTCCACCACGTGCTACCCACCATTCATTGTCATAATCGTAGTTGAGATCGTTCACATTTTCACTTGATCCAATCTGCATCTTATCTAGTTTGTTTGGAAAGAGGGAGAGAGAGAAAAAGAGAGAAAAAAAGTAAAAAAAAAAGTCAGAGAAAAAGAGAGAGAAAGAAAAAGGAAAAAAGTGTGAGAAAAAAAAGAGAAAAAAAAAACAAAGTTCGGATCTATCTAGACTCAATCTCGTAGCTGAATTCGGATTGGAATCTGTTTTGTGCACTTTTCAGTAAAACAGGCATAACTTCCTCATACGATGTCTGTTTTGGCTCCGCGAGTACTCAAATTAAAGCTAGAGACGAGCCGCATCTAAATAGTTGCAGAAGCTATTTAAATATTTGGCACCTCAAAATCGGCTTCTAAATAGGTCTTTTTGCCCTCCAAAGTTCGTGAACACAGCTTATTCCAGTTTTTCAAACCAGTTTTAGAATTTTTTTAATACTAATATCAAATAGGAATTGAGTGGTTCTTTTTGCATTTGAAAGATTTAGTTAGTAACATTCTTTTAAAAAACATAAAAGAAAATTTGCTCAAACTTTTCAAGAGGAAATTTGGAGAGAGTTGTTGTATATCCTGCTTGGCAGTTGTTTTTCATCATTATCTTTACTACCGTTGTGATCTTCACTTATATCTTGCTATCCAGAGCTACTTATTATCCTTCATTGATGCTACTTGTGCTACGCCGTGACCTCATTAGTGTTCTAGGCTCGCGTCTCTAGTCCGGTCTAGCCTAGGACCAAAGACCTGACCGTCGTTGAGCGTTTATTCAACATTGCATCTCTGAATTGATTATTGCTAATCTTTTGCTACCATATATAGCCAACCCAGCTCCACATATTTCTACACCGTGTATAGTACGTTCCCCTGGCAATCGCTTTACACAATCTTCGGAGTTATTTGACACTGCTGGTTGCCTTTCACCACCTGCCGCATGGTAAGAACTTGTAAGATATTGATATTTGCTTTACTGTGAGCACTTTACAACCACATCCTAGTAGTTCATAGGAGCATTATTCTCGAATTTTGTTTCTTGTTTATACTAATCATGACAGGTTTCGGAGATAGAAGTTCTTGGACGACGGACACATCTTCACCATCACGAGAGTTGGGACAACACACACAAGCATATGGTCAGGTTATGTCTTTACCATCATTTGAGGGTAGATTTAATCCTGCTATTTATTTAGCTTGGGAGCTTGAATTAGAAGAAGTTTTTAGTCAACATGATTTTTCTGAACTTGAGAGAGTACGAGCTACCACTAGAGCATTTACTGGTTTTGCTACATTTGGTGGAGTGTACATTGTAAGAAAAACATTGATAACCAACCCAAAACTTGGAAAGTTTTGAAAGCTATAATGAGACAACAATTTTTTCCTCCTTACTATCGTCGTGAATTGCTTATAAATTGGAACAATTAAAACAAGGCAGTAACACTGTTCATGCTTACTACCAAGAGTTCAAATCTTATATGCATCATTGTGACATAGGCGAATATGAGGATGATACAATTAATTGATTTTTGGTGGTTTGAACCATGATATCCGTGCAAGATTTCACTATATTCCTCGTTGCATTACTGGTATGTATGTTCGCTTGTACCTTTGAGAGACAGAATCTGAGGAGGATGCATTGGGTGACTACAACAACTACTATTCCAGTTCATGCTCACCACACTTTGTTGGTTCCTCCACCGTTGCACCTACTAGAGCAGCCCGCCTCAGATTGTGAGTGCGACATCATCTCAAGTGTATGGTGCATTGTCAACGCCCGTACCTACATCAGCTACGTCTTTGCGACAAGGTAACAGTAAAGGTATTAATGATATAACTTCACATGAGAATGATGCATCCCTAGTTAACTTGAATGCATCATGTGTTGGATTACTTGGTGATTTGAGCACATCACCTATTTTAGAGAATTTTGATACCGTCATGAATGCGTCATGTGATCAAACAACTGAAATACCAACAATGTTGATTGCATCCATTGAATCAACTGTTGATGCAAAAGAATCAATGTTTAATTATTTTGATATGACCTCTAATCTTGGTGATGATTCTGTGTCGAATGACTTATTGCATGTTTGCTTATTTAAGCATGTTGTAGCATGTAAATTTGATGCAAGTAAGGTTTATTCACCAATGTTGGGATGGTTTAATGATGGACATTGTCAATCTTTTGAAATGAATAAGAGCTTCACTTATATGTGCAAACTGAGTTGCAATATTTTCATGCCTTCTACTTCTTGTGATAATGTTTTGGCTTTAGATTTTATGAACTATGCAAGTTACTCATCTATTCATGTTTCATATGTGCAAAAATCAAGGGAAGTAAAAATGGATGACATATACATATACAACATGTACACCTTGTCTCTTTTGTTAGCCACATTTCAAACTAAGCAACGCCGAGGACGGCTTTGTTTTCAAGAAGGGGAGGATGATGAGGACATGACTACCTTGGATACGACCAAAAATATTGCATACATGTATATTTATGAGGTGATTTCTAATGCAAACTATGCAATAATTTATTTATGTCATCCAGGACAAAAATACTTCACAAACTTTTATGCCATGTCTAATTGCAGGTGTATGGGACATTTGTACAGTCCACATATGAAGATAAGGGAGAAAGAGGAATTTACTTGGTGTTCAAAAAGTTCTCTCACGTCATTTTTGGCCCAAGAGAAGATAGAGTCCAAGTCTCTCACGTTCTGGACTCAGATTCGGACTGTCTGGACATACACGACTCAAAAGCGTCAATAACTTTTTCATCCGAACTCTAAATTGGATGATTCTTTTTTTGTTGGAAAATAGATTTCGTGCACTTTCCAACCCAATTGGATTCACCTTCAAATTCATCCGGAGGGTTGAGTTATGGACGAAAAAATCTGATGCTGCAGCAGAATCCGAGTCAAACTACTAGTCCAATGGTGTTACGTCACCTCCACTTGGGCCCATTGGCCTTGTATGACCTAGGGTTAGTTTTAGGCTGCCTTGGGACGTCCTCCCACCTCCTTGACCGCCACCCCTTGCTCCTATATAAGTAGATCCATCTTGTAGCTTTTCCCTTGGGATTTGTTTAATTAAAAGTTAGGCATTGCAACTTCGTGTACTTCGTTTGTGTCCAACGACCAGACCAAGACCGCTTACGGATCCCCGCCTTTATCAATACTTCATATATATTCGCAATATTCAGATTGCTTTATCATATTCTTGCTTGTTCTTTGATTGATTGCAGGAATAGACCTTCGTGGTCAGGTTGATTGTGCTCCGGCGTGGTCAATAACCTCTCGGAGTTGGTTTAGCGATTGCTAAGGCGCAACGTTGTGCACGTTTGTAGTCGGATCGTCAAAATCGTCTCCACCAAATTGATAGTTATCATCTCATCGAAAGATCGGGACATCCTCGCCTCTATCAGGATTGGCAGAAGACGTCCGGACAGATTGACTGTCCGGCTCCCTTGCCCGAAGACCCAGCAGACGCCCGCTTGACGGGGCTGCTGGTTCCGGCACCCTACGTGGTGCCGGAGAAGAAGGCCACGGTAACTCGAAAGAGTTCCCGGCGCCCGGTGGTGTCGGATTCATCGTTCGATGACTCCAAGGCGCACTCCTCCTCCGAAGACGAGGAGGAGGAAGAAGAGGCCTCTCCCCCTCCAGCGGGGGGAGGAATGAAGGCCGCCCCAACCGGGGGGGGGGGGGGGTCGGAGGGTCCAAGAAGGGGAGGACCCTTCCTCTGGACTACTCCACCAACGCCGACGACAGCGAAGAGGAGTGGCCATCCAGGGCCAAGCCCCTAGCAAAATCGTAAGTATTCGGATACCAGAATAACTCATGGTGTTCCTTTGTTGCACAGTATCTTCTGACGCCGAATATAATCATGCCATCCACCCAAGGCCCAGCTCGATGCTTCGTCGAGCGGATCCCTGGATTCGTCGGATGTGAATAGCCTTTCACTTCCGACTGCTATCTCCCCTCGTCCTACGGACGATGCCGAGGTGGAGTCCCAAAAGGGTCCAAGCCAGGAGGATGGTCTCGAGGCGCCGCAAGGCGACCTCCCGGACTCCAGGCGCAAAGGGGATAAAACCCCGAAGGGCTCTAGGTCTGGCCCTGGGCCGGACACCGCACCGGGACCTTCAACGGTTCCGGCATCCGGCAAGCGGCCCCTACTAAGAAGGGCAAGCCTACGACGCCGGTGACCTCCGTCCAACCGGAGGCACCGGATAATCTGCTGGAGGTGCTTAACGGCGCCTCCATCGACGAGGAGCACCACACTATTATGAGTGTGGTGATCCAGAAGGTTCAGTCCGCCAAGAGAGGGCTGACTGAAGCCTGTGCCAGCCTTCTAACAGGCTTTGAGGTATGTATTTAAGATATGTAAAAATATTACCGCATAGACAGTAGCCCACGATGCTCGGTTTGGTGTTCGGAAAGAAAAGCCGAATCGAGGATCAAAAGATATACGCAGGAGTCTAACATAAGTATGTCAATATGGGAATGCAGGTTGCTGGCTGACCTCTGCCGCCTTGGATCATGGAGGTTGATGCATTGAAGCGGAGCCTCGAGCGGTCCGAGAAGGAGCTCGGCCTTGCCAAGAAGCAGCTCAAAGACAAGGAAGGTAAGTAATACCTTATTTAAGTATATAAAAAAGATGTGGTTACAGAAAATGAAAGGACCAACGTGAGTATTACAGGAGCCACAACCCAGGTGGCAACCCTGAAGGAAGCGCTGTCCAAGGCCGAAGAAAATGCGGCCGTGGAGCGTACCCAGCGATAAAAGCAGGAGGCGTGGGTGGCGGAGGTGCAGCAAGAGCTCTAGGCTCTCATGGAAAAACACGAGAGTTTGGAGCTTGACTCGAAGACTCGAGAGTCCGAGCTCGCCTCGGCCATTGAGGGCGCCAAATCTGCCAAGGCTGAAGCCCAAAAAGCCCTCCAGGAAATTGAGGCGATGAAGAAGATAGCGGCATGTAAGGCATTCTTTATGCAAAGCAAGCACATGAAAGTGAATTACTTGTTACTTACCCGAGTCCGGAGCTCTCCAGGAGCATTCGCAGATCTTCCCCGGAGTGTGTCCGACGCTGCCGCATTCTACCGAGCCAAAGAGGGGAGCTCGACGGAGAAGGTGTTCTGGTCTCAGTATGCTGAGGCCGGACACCCGGTGCCCTTGAGCGACCAGCTGAAGCAGCTGGTCGAGCTCCATAAGGTGGCCGAACAGGCCATGAAGGATCTCATAGTCTGCCTGTGGCCTGGGGAAGCCATGCCTGGGAGCTACTTCTGGCTGATGAGGCGGCTGGTGGATGCCTGTCCATGGCTTGAAGTCATCAAGCGCTCCGTATGCATCGAAGGTGCCCGTAGGGCCCTTGCCCGTGCTAAAGTGCACTGGGGCAAGATGGACGCTGAGAAGCTTGTGACGGACAGGCCACCGCCGGGCAAGGAGCATCGCAAGCCGAGATGTATTATGAGGGCGCTCAAGGGTGCCCGCCTTATAGCGGATGAATGCTCCAAAGATGTAATTTTTGAGTAAACTCGCATTTGTGATCCTGTACGCTGAAAACTTGTTCATATGCGCTAAGCAATGCTTTTAAATTTAAAATATTACCTTCTGTGCGGCCGTTTATTAAATTTGAGAGGTGGCGAGTCGTCGGCTTCTACCCCCATGCCACGAGTGCTATGGTGTTCGGGATAAACTTGAGCGCTCTTTTTCCCATTCTTGGGTCCTTCGAGGGAGGCGCTCAACACAACGAACAAGGCAATCGGACTATAATGCTTGAACACTCTAACTTAACCATAGAATTCTACAATTTTAAATTTCAGAGAAGCCCCTAGTATTCGGAAGACCGAGTTCGGGCGCTATCCACGCCTAGGCCAGACAAAGCCGACTCCTCGCTCAAAGCGGCATAAGTCTTTAGGGACTCGAAAACCTCTCAAACAGTGACCAGCTCTCGCCCTATCATGACGGTCAGTTTTAGCTTTCTCGAGGTGCTTAGCCCAGCTCAACCGGGCACAATCGCAGTGGTTCTCCCAGCTACCTTAGCCGATATAACGGAGCATAAGGTACCAAAACATGGGAGCCGGGCAAACCCAACGATTGACCCAAGACATGATTCGGAGCCTATGCATATAATGCTATTAGTTCGGGGTGCCGCACTAATGAGAGTGTTCGGACTTCTCACACCGTATTATGGAATACGTAAGCCCTGGTGTATTGGCCGTACCAAAGTGTACGGTTGCATAATGTCATAATCGAACATATTTTTATAGAAAAGGAATGCAATAATAGACGAAAGCTATGTATTGTTTATTTGAAAAGGCTGCGGTAAAAGCAGACGATACAAATAGTGCGATAAGCAAGAGATGGGACTATTTGACATGTCCCCCTCGAGGCGAGCTGCGGATGATATGTGAAACAAGTATACTGCTTTCGTTATAGAGACCACTGGACACTCGGCGTAACTACGCCTCCACGGCTGTTGCATCATGTGTTCGGTGATTGTCTTTGCCGGACAGGCCTTCCAGAGAGTGGAGTCCTGAAAGTAAGAAGAAAAGAAGAATGACAAAATCGGAGCCCTCAGTGCGGTTGAGCCGCATTTTGGGCATGCCGTGGTCGTGCCCTCCCCTATGCCCATGGTATTTCCAGAGCATAGTTATGTAATGCGTAGTACAGGTTTCGCAATTCGCGAGGGCTGGGGTTGGGGCCGCATTGCTACGCTTGCTTGCTCGAACGTGCGAGCGGTCTTGTTGTAGGTTACTCCGGCGCGGCTGACGGTGTCCGGACGTTTAATAGCCGGACTGGAGAATTGCCTTGAAAGGCTGCTTTGTACTTCCGCCGCGAGGGCCGCCATATGCTCCTCCGTTTGGAGAGAGCGTTCAGTGTTTCCATTGACCGTAATGACTCCTCGAGGGCCTGGCATCTTGAGCTTGAGGTATGCGTAGTGCGGCACCGCATTGAACTTTGCAAATGCGGTCCGTCCGAGCAAAGGCGTGATAGCCATCATGAACGGGACTATGTCAAGATTAACTCCTCGCCGGAAATTATCCGGGATCTCAAGACCACCTCAAGTGTAATGGCGAGCCTGTATAGTTGGCCTCTACACTGTATGACGCCTTTAAAGGTCGTCTTTGTGGGTTTAATCCTTGAGGGATCTATGCCCATTTTTCACACTGTATCCCGATAAAGCGTGTTCAGGCTGCTGCCACCGTCCATAAGGACTCTAGTGAGGTGAAATCCGGCCAATGATTGGGTCTAGAACCAATGCGGCAAATCCGCCATGGCGGATGCTAGTGGGTGGTCCTTCGATCAAAAGTGATCGGGCAAGAGGACCATGGGTTGAACTTTGGGGCGATCGGCTCCAACGCATATACGCCCCTCGAGTGCATGCTTCCGCTCCCTTTTGGGGATGTGGGTTGCGTATATCATGTTCACCGTCCGCACTTGTGGGGGGAAGCCCTTCTGTCCCCTATTGTTCGGCGGCCGGGGCTCCTCCTCGTCATTGCTATGCAGCCCCTTGTCTCTGTTTTCGGCATTTAACTTGCCTGCCTGCTTGAACACCCAACAATCCCTATTGGTGTGATTGGCTGGTTTTTCGGGGGTGCCGTGTATCTGGCACGAGCGATCGAGTATTCGGTCCAAACTGGACGGGCCCAGAGTATTTCTTTTGAATGGATTTTTTCTGCTGAACAGGTTTAGAGCCTCTGAATCCGGCATTAATCGTCAGATCCTCGGCATTGTCGCCCGTTAACGCGGCGCTTTTGCTTGTTGCGACGTGACCTGCCATTGTTGTCCTTGGTATCCGAATTACGAGGGCTCTTGGTCATGTTATTACTACGAGCTAGCCAGCTGTCTTCTCCCGCGCAAAAGCGGGTCATGAGTGTTGTGAGGGCTGCCATGGATTTCGGCTTTTCCTGTCCTAGGTGCCGGGCAAGCCACTCGTCGCGGATGTTATGTGAAAGATCGAGGATGTCGCCTAGAGGGGGGGGTGAATAGGCGCTTTAAAATAATTACGGTTGAGGCTTGAACAAATGCGGAATAAACCTAACGGTTAATTTGTCAAGCACAAAACCTACAACAACTAGGCTCACCTATGTGCACCAACAACTTATGCTAAGCAAGATAAGCAACTATGTGATAGCAAGATATATGACAAAGAACAATATGGCTATCACAAAGTAAAGTGCATAAGTAAAGGGGCTCGGGTAAGAGATAACCGAGGCACGCGGAGACGACGATGTATCCCGAAGTTCACACCCTTGCGGATGCTAATCTCCGTTTGGAGGCGGTGTGGAGGAACAATGCTCCCAAGAAGCCACTAGGGCCACCGTAATCTCCTCACGCCCTCGCACAATGCAAGATGCCGTGATTCCACTAAGGGACCCTTGAGGGCGGTCACCGAACCCGTACAAATGGCAACCCGTGGGGCGGTCACCGAACCCGTACACTTTGGCAACCCTTGGGGCGGTCACGGAACCCGTCAAATTGCTCAGGCGATCTCCACAACCTAATTGGAGACCCGACGCTTGCGGAGCTTTACACCACAATGATTGAGCACCGAACACTACCAACTGCCTAGGGCGCCCAAGCACCCAAGAGGAACAAGCTCAAGGGCACCAAGCACCCAAGAGTAATAAGCTTCTCAACTTGTAACTTCCACGTATCACCGTGGAGAACTCAAACCGATGCACCAAATGCAATGGCAAGAGCACACGGAGTGCCCAAGTCCTTCTCTCTCAAATCCCACCAAAGCAACTAATGCTAGGGAGGAAAATGAGAGGAAGAACAAGAAGGAGAACACCAAGAACTCCAAGAACTAGATCCAAGGGGTTCCCCTCACATAGAGGAGAAAGTGATTGGTGGAAATGTGGATCTAGATCTCCTCTCTCTTTTCCCCAAAAACTAGCAAGAAACCATGGAGGGATTGAGAGATAGCAAGCTCGGAGAAGGTCAGCAATGGGGGAAGAACACGAGCTCAAAGGATAAGGTTCAATGGGGAAGAAGACCCCCTTTTATAGGAGGGGGAAAAACCAACCGTTACCCCACTGAAAATCCCCGCACAGAGCGGTACTACCGCTAGGGAAGGGCGGTACTATCACCGAGGGCGGTACTACCGCTCCTATCCAGGGTACTACTGCTACCAAGAGAAGGTCAAGGCACAGCCCCAGAGCGGTACTACCGCTAGGGAAGAGCGGCACTACCGCCAGAGCGGTACTACCGCTTCTCATGCCGCTACTAGTGTCAAGAAAACCCGACACGAAAAAACTTCGCTCGAGAATCGAGGCGGAAGTAGCCCAGACAAGACACAGTACTACGGCCGAAACTCCCAAGCGGTACTACTGCTCGGAGAGCTGTACTACCGCTTGAGCGGTACTACCGCTCGAGAGCGGTACTACCGCTGCGAGCTTCAAGCGGTACTACCGCTGAGGGTCACGGTACTACCGCTGCACCAGCCTTAAGCCACAACCACGAAAGCAAAGAATACTCCAAGAAAACCAGAACTGCCATAACTTCTTCATATGAGCTCCGAATTGAGCAAACTCAAGCTTGTTTGAAACAAAACAACGAGTAGCATCAAAACAGCGAAGAGGCAGGGGAGGTATGCTTAGCAAACAAAGGAGTGAAACCTCCAACCGAGAAGAACCGGCATACCCTCCAACATCGAAAACATCATAGAAGATGCATGAGAACTCCGTTTTCGATGAACTCGAGCTTGTCATAAAAATGACCATAAGCTCCAAATCTCACAAGGAGAAGAACCAAACAAGAACCAATAAAGATGATGCAAGGATGCAATGGTTTGAGCTCTCTACGAAAGATACGATCAAGCAACTCATCGAGAGCCCCCCTTGATAGTACGGCAAACGATCCTATAACCCGGTCTTCCACATGAGACCGGTAAAATAAAAACCTATCAAGGGCAAACCTGTGCCGTGCACATGGTCCACTTGAGCTAGATGATGACGATCTTGACTCCCTCAAGTTGGACCACCTTTCTTGATTGCATTGGCGGGATGAAGACTAGTTGATTGCTCCCCCATACTCTACCGTGGGTGAGCCTCTCTTCCGCTCATCTTCACAAGTCCATTGTCACCACAATGGACGGCAAGCTTCAAGCACTTGATCTCTTCGTGATGCATCACTTGAACTTGCACACCGCAACCTAACCCCACAAAGAACTCTCACGAAGACATGGGTTAGCACACAAAGCGTAATGAACAATGCTTACCATACCATGGGATCACTTGATCCCTCTCGGTACATCTTCTACGCTTTGTGAGTTGATCAACTTGATTCACTCTTGACTTAGTCTTGATCAACCTTGAATCTTTCCAACTCTCTTCATTTGGATGATGTCTTGAAGGTGGACATGAAAGATCACACAATCTTATTCTTCAAGACATGCTTGCAATAAGCTCAACACTCACATGACCAATCTTTGGATAATTCCTTGAATAGCACCTTGGTCGACACAAAACTCTCCTTGAAACCAACACATGTACTCCAAGAAAAGCCTATGGACAAAACCTTCAAATAAACTCAAGGCAACCATTAGTCCATAGAGAATGTCATCAATTACCAAAACCACACATGGGGGCACCGCATGTCCTTTCATTATGCTTGAAGGCTGCAAGGGCCTCTGCGTCCGGACAGTTGACTATTTGATTTTTCTTGGTTAGGAACCGTGTCCAGAATTGTCTGGCCAATTCCTCTGGCTGCTGAATTATGTGGCTTAGGTCATCAGCGTCTGGTGGTCGCACATAGGCGCCCTGGAAATTGTCGAGGAATGCGGCTTCCAGGTCCTCCCAACAACCAATTGATTCTGCTGGCAAGTTGTTAAGCCAATGCCGAGCGTCCTTTAAGCTTAAGTGGGAGGTATTTGATTGCGTGTAGATCATCACCGCGGGCCATGTGGATATGAAGGAGATAATCCTCGATCCATACCGCAGGATCTGTTGTGCCATCGTATGATTCGATGTTTACGGGTTTGAAACCCTCGGGGATTTGATGATCCATTACTTCATCTGTGAAGCATAGTGGGTGTGCATCGCCTCTGTACTGGGCTATATCACGATGTAGCTCAAACGAGCTTTGTCTACTTTGTTCGGCCCGGCCGGATTTACCATATCTGGCATGACGGTTATCGTCACGTGTAGTGGGGCACCCACGCGATCCATAGATCGATCTTGTTTGCCTTGCCTTGTCCTCCAATATATCTCGCAGGTCTGGCGTATTTCCCCGTGCCTTGGTATTCTTTGAGCGACGCCGGGGTGCGGCTTGAGTGGAGGGCCGAGAGGCCTCTCTGTCGCGGCCACGAGGTGGCCGGTCGGCCGCATCATGCGCTGGTGATGTAGGTCTCGGTGCTTCCTCCTCTAATCGGGGTAGCAGCCTGCGCTTTGGGTAGCTTTTGGAGGGACGTTCGAGTTTGTACTCTTCGGCCGCAAGGACTTCAGTCCATCTGTCGGCTAGCAAGTCTTGGTCAGCTCTAAGGTGTTGCTGTTTTTTCTTGAGGCTGCTCGCCTTGGCCATAAGCCTGCGTTTGAAACGCTCTTGTCCGACGGGATCCTCAGGCACGACAAATTAAATTGTCGTCGAGGCTTGCCTCGTCTTCGGAGGGAGGCATGTAATTATCGTCATCTACCTCTCTGTCTGCCGCTCTCTCATGAGGGCTGGCTTCTCCATCCTCCTATGTTGAATCCTGCTGGAGGGGGTTGTCTTCGGCACTGTCGGGGGTGTTATTATCTCCCGTGCCGGAATCATCGTTTTTGCTTTGGCGGGATTTAGAGCGGCGCCGCTGACGCCGGCGCTTAGGCTTCTTCTTGGAGGGGTCATCCTCCGTTCTTCCATCGTCGTTCCCTTCCTTTGGGGTGTCCACCATGTATATGTCATACAACGAGGTGGCCTTCCAGTGCCCTGTAGGCGCTGGTTCTTGGTCGTCTCCTGCATCGGCGTCCATACCGTCGATGTCATCAGAGTCGAAGTCGAGCATGTCGGTTAAATCATCGACAGTGGCTACGAAGTGGGTGGTGGGTGGGCTTTGAATTTCTTCGTCGTCCGCATCCCAACCTTGCTGACCATAGTCCGGCCAGGGCTCTCCTGATAAAGAGAGATACTTTAGTGAATTCAGAATGTCGCCAAAGGGTGAGTGCTGAAAGATGTCCGCGGCGGCGAACTCCATGACCGGCGCCCAATCGGATTCGATTGGCAGGGGCGCGGAAGGTTCGGAGTCCGGAGAGGAGTCCGGCACCTTGGAGTCGCGGGCTTCGCAAAGGACAAAGCTGGTGTTCGGCTCGATCGCCGTAGAGATTGCAGCCCCCGAGGCGGTGTCCAGCCACCCGTCCTTGATTGGCACAGTCGGCTCTGACCTAAGGGTCAGAGCGGACACTGGTGCGGCCTCCAGGGCACTGTTTGGCGGCAGAGCTAGATCATGCCCATCGTGACAGTGCGGCGCGCTTGGTTGTGGCTCGAATCCGTCGAAGATCAAGTCTCCGCGGACGTCAGCCGTGTAGTGCAAACTTCCAAATCTGACCTGATGGCCAGGGGCGTAGCTTTCGATCTGCTCCAGATGGCCAAGCGAATTGGCCCGCAGTGCAAAGCCGCCGAATACAAAGATCTGTCTGGGGAGAAAAGTCTCGCCCTGGACCGCATCATTGTTGATGATCGGAGGAGCCATCGGGCCTAAAGGTGACGACATAGAGGAACTCTCAATGAAAGCACCAATGTCGGTGTCAAAACCGGCGGATCTCGGGTAGGGGTCCCGAACTATGCGTCTAGGCGGATGGTAACAGGAGACAAGGGACACGATGTTTTTACCTGTGTTCGGGCCCTCTCGATGGAGGTAAAACCCTACTCCTGCTTGATTAATATTGATGATATGGGTAGTACAAGAGTAGATCTACCACGAGATCAGAGAGGCTAAACCCTAGAAGCTAGCCTATGGTATGATTGTTGTTCGTCGTACGGACTAAAACCCTCCGGTTTATATAAACACCGGAGAGGGTTAGGGTTACATAGAGTCGGTTACAAATGGGAGGATATTTGCATCCGTATCGCCAAGCTTGCCTTCCACGCCAAGGAAAGTCCCATCCGGACACGGGACAAAGTCTTCAATCTTGTATCTTCATAGTCCAGGAGTCCGGCCAAAGGTTACAGTCCGGCCATCCGGACACCCCCTAATCCAGGACTCCCTCAAACGCCATGTTCCAGAGGGCGTTCATGTCGGGCGCGGGTTGTGCCGCCGCAGGATCCGCGGCCGCGGTGATGCGGAGCATCCCTTGCCTACCCGCACCGACACTCCATCACCATCGCAAGCACCAAGAGGGCCAATGACAAGAGCACGTGCACCCAACATCAAGAACGAGGTCACTTCTTTCCTCTCCGAGTTCCGTTCGGTTTCACATGAGAATGGGAGTCTATCTCAAAGAGATATGCTATGCACTCTTAGGTACATCGAAGATGATCATGGGAGGGAGAAAACGGAGGATCGAGCATCCATGGAGCAAGAGAAGGAAGGAGAAGACAAGAAGAATGAAGAAGGAAGCGTGGGGGGAAAACCCCCTGAGCACTCCGGGTGCCCGGCCTCCCTCGCGGGGCGCTGCCCAGGTCCACCCCGGGTGCCCGGCCCCTTGCCTCCCGGGTGCCCGGGCCCTCCTCGCCCAGCCGCTGGCCGCCCCTCCGGGTGCCCGGGCATGGGACCCCCGGGTGCCCGCACCCTCCCGGCCACTTTGGCGCTACCAGTGCCCGGGCTTGGGACCCCGGGTGCCCGGGCCACCACCTGCCGCGCCCCTGGATGGGTCGGGTGCCCGGTCCCCTCGCCTCCGGGTGCCCGGCCGAACCCGCGGGTGTCCCCTGGCCGGTCCGGGTGCCCGGCCCCCATGACCCCTGGTGCCCGCACCCAACAGTGGGCCTGCGTGCCTCTTCGGGCTTTGCCCATGTAACCCGTCTTCCCCTCCTAGTCCGTCCCTAGTCTTTATATACTCATCTCCTAGGTCATTTGTGGGGTTAGCAAAGTATTTTAGAACATCCAAAGAGAGCTTTGCTCCTTGTATCCTCCTCCTCTTGGAGATCAAGACCCCTCTTTGGGAAGAATCCTTAGGATTACCAAGCCCTCCTCATGAAGGAGATCAAGATCAAGACCTCACCTAGTGGGAAGAACTTACCTAGTGCTATTTTCCTTGAATTGTTCATGTAATCTTGTGGATCTCTTGTGTGCCACTCTAGTGGATGTGATATTGGGTTTGTTTTGAGTGATTTGTGCCTTGTGTTCTTGAGAGTTCTTCCTATTTCCCCCCTCCAATTGTGAAAATATCCCCTCTAGGGTTTCACCCTACAACATCTTGGTATCATGAGCAAGGTTGATTCACATCTTGGAGTCCCATCCCCCCATTTGCTAGCTTGATTTTGGTGTTTTTCGTCCAAATCCGCAAATTCCCCACAAAAATAGCCCCAAAAAATGTTCTTGCAATTTGTTGGATCTTGTGAGATTTGGTTGTTTTGGTCCATGGATTTGATGTTTGGCAAGTGGATCTAGCCCCTCCCCAACAATCCCCACCCTCCCCACCACGAAATCCACGAAATCTTGCATTTCCCCCAATTTTTCCGCCCAAACCCGACACCACCGGGTGCCCGCACCCCCGGGCTGTTTGCCCCTGACCACCCCGGGCACCCGCACCTCCCACCCCCGGGTGCCCGCACCCCACCCCCCCCCCCCGAATCAGCCCAACTACATCACTAATTTGACCATAACTTCCACCTCCCAAGTCCGTTTTTTGTGTTCTTTAGCTTGTTTGGAAAATCTTGACATCCCCCATCCACATATATCATTACCACCACCAGTAGCCACCATCCAAAAATCATCACAAAAACACCCACCTTCCGCATTTGACCGATTTTGAGTTGCGATTTGCGTTCCCTAAGGTGTTTCGGCTACTTAGGAGCGTGTGACATTCATCATCATCTCGGAGTCATCTTGACCGCTAACCGTAAGAAAGGACGGTAACCTCGATGACACTTACTCCTTACCTTGCCTTTGCATTGATAGCCTGAGCCTTTTGCGTTGCTTACCCATCGAGACTAGTGAGTTGAGAATTGCCGGGCCACGCTATTGTGCACCGTAGTGATCTTGTTATCATCTTAGTGCCATAAGTCTCTCCCGTGCATATCTTACATACTTGTCTCATATCATACTTGGCTCGAGCATCAAGCATAGTGAAAAAAAAGACAAGCTTTTAAGCAAAAGAGGAGAAACAAAGAGCTTATAAGCAATAGTATTGAGCCATTTTGCATATCATCTTGGACACCTCATACATAGCATAGTTGGGATTGAAGACGGCACGTTTATCTTATAGGTTGGTGCACATGCGTATCTAGCCCATTTGATCAATCGAGCTAGCGTCTCTCTAGCATTCACACAACAAGAGCATTTTCTGTGGTTGCACATTTTGAGCTCACCCCTTGGTTGTGTGGATCCCTTCTATCTTCCGTGTGTGTGTTCCTAGTGATACTCTTAGCTTTGATCTATTTGCTTTACTTGCATTTTTTGAACCTTCTCAACCTTATCGATATCTTGAATAACATTTGCTTGAAATTTGTACCACCATCCTAACTGAGCTCCTCCATAAGCCTTTTACTTGTAGGTGTGAGAAACAAACCCGGTTCCAATTCTACTATTGAGGCATTACATTGAGTGACACTTGTTACATCCTCAATCCTCAGAAAAGGTAACTTCGGTATTGTTCTCTCACTTTGCTACTCACCACCTTGGTTATGATGGATAGGCCAAGTTCGTCGGCGAACCCGCTTTTCATGGAGCAAGATGGTGACAACGACTTCGTCACCAAGAACCACTTCTTCATCGCGCAAAGAGCTCTCCATCAAGAAAATGTGGCCTTGGGTGAACACCTCGACCGACTCGCCGCTGACGTTCGTCAAGCAGAAGCAAGGAACCGCGACTACATCGACGACAAGTTCACTACACAAATGGAATAGCTCTGCAACATGATCGTGCAATGCCTGCCTTCCTCGTCTACTTCAACAAGACGGCGCCACTCAAGCCACCGCTCAAGCCGACACTCTTAGGACTACTCATCTTATGATACAAGTCCTCCCGGAGCTCGAGTCCCGCGACGTGATACTCCCCAAGATCGCCATGCTCAAGAAAATCCATTCCATGGCAATGGCTTACAAAACTGAGTTCCAGCACCTGAAAGGGCGCGACAACAAGCACCACTACCAAGGGAACAAGATCAAATGCCTCCACAAGTGCCACGGAAACAACATCAAGACGAAGACGCCATCCGTCAAGAACAAGAGGAACGAGCGCGCCTACACCAAGAGGAGCAAGATGCCGAAGCACTTCGACAACAACAACTACGGCGTGAAGTTCAAGCTCAAGCGGCCCTCGATGCACTATGAGACTCCACACGGGCCGTTGACCAACGCGGTCGGGAAGCACGTGAACAAGATGAAGCTCTTCGTCAAGAGATACAAGAAGAAGCCGCGCAATGCGAAGAGCAACAAGAAAGGCGCAACCAAGCGCATATCCCTCGTCCTCCTCCAAGACAAGGACGTCACCAAGCGGAACAAGTGCTTCAAGACCCTCCTCCACGCCAATTGCGACATCTCGAGGAACGAGCATTTGAGGATCTTCCTCCACGGCAAGAGCGACATCAAAACCGCTACTTCGATGAAGAACTCCGCTACGGCAAGCTCAAGTTCACCATGCCCAAGTTCTCCGGAAGCAATGATCCCGAAGAGTATCTCTCATGGGCCTTGAAGGTGGATAAGATATTCCATCTTCACAACTACGACGAGGAGAAGAAAATTGCCATGGCCTCCCTCGAGTTCCAAGACTACGTTCTCATTTGGTGGGAACAAGTGATTGAGCGACGATGTACAAGAGGCGAACCACCAATCACAACTTGGACGGCGATGAAGGATGTCATGAGAGCTCGTTTCGTGCCTACACACTACACATGTGATCTTTTCAAGAAGTTGCAACTCCTCAAACAAGGCACGAAGACGGTGGAAGAATACTACCAAGAAATGGAGATTGCCATGATACGAGCCAATGTCAAGGAAGACGACGAGCAAACAATGGCACACTTCTTGAACGGCCTCAACCACCCAATCAAGCGGATTGCCGACTTCCAACCATACTCAAACCTTCTCGACCTAGTTCATCAAGCGACCAAGGCCGAGCGACAAGTCCAAGATGACTTCAAATACGCCAAGTACTCGTCCAAGACCTACGGCTCCTACTCTCAAGCTCCCGCAACTTCGGCACCTCCTACCTCAACTAGAGCATCACCAAGTACCGGCGACAAGTCAAGTTCCAAGCAAGCTACGCCCCCCTCCACTCGTCCTCCGGAAAGCACCTACAAGCCAAAGTCTTCCTCATCTTCGGCGCCACCAACCGACACCGTCAAGACAAGTTCACTCAAGTGCTTCACATGTGGTGGCCGAGGACACAAGTCCTTCGAATGGACCAACAAGCGTACAATGATCTTCAACGATGATGGCACATACGACTCAATGAGTGAAGAAGAAATGGAAGCCATTGAGCACGTGGCCATGCATCGGCGCGTGAACGAAGATGAAGATGACCAAGTGTTTTGCGACAATGATTCAAGTCCCTCTCTCGTGGTCTCCAAGGTCTTGACGCTTCAACGCCACCAAGACGAGGACCAACGGTGCCACATCTTCCACACAAAGGCCGGCATCAATGGGCGTTCCGTCAAAGTCATCATCGACGGAGGAAGTTGTCACATTGGCAAGTGAAGAGCTATGTTCCAAGCTGCAATTGGTCAAGAAGAAGCACCCTTGCCCCTACAAGGTGCAATGGTTAAGCGACTCCGGCACTATTCAAGTGGAGCATACGGTGCAAGTTTCTTTCAAGATTGGCGCCTACGAGGACACCTTGGAGTGCGACGTGGTCCCGATGTCCGTGTGCCATCTCCTCTTGGGGAGGCCTTGGCAATTCGACCGTGGCGTCATACACAACGGACGAACCAACCACTATAGCTTCAAGATGAAAGGCAAGGAATATGTGCTTCGACCAATGTCACCAAGCCAAGTGATCGCCGATAAGCAAGAATCCACCCATCATGGAGATCCTAGTGAGAGAGCGATCCACCAAAAAGAAAGTGAGAGCCACCAGCCAAAATTGGGCGCCTCTTTGCCAAGAGAGAAAAACTTAGTCCTCCTATCCACAAAAAGAGAGATGGGAGAAGTGTGTGAGCACCCATCGGGTGTCATCCACTTTGTCCTCCTATGCAAGGATGAGGTGACAAAAACTAACGCTCCTAATCATCTTCCTCTCGTGTTTTCTAATTTGTTGCAGGAATTCGAGGATGTCTTTCCCGATGAGCTACCTCCCGGTCTTCCTCCTCTACGTGACATTGAACATAGGATCGACCTCATCCCCGGATCTCCTCTTCTGAACAAGGCTCCATACCGCGTCAACCCCGAAGAAACTAAGGAGATCCAACGGCAAGTACAACAACTAACGACAACGGTCATGTACGTGAAAGCTTAAGCCCTTGTGCCGTTCCGGTTATACTTGTGCCCAAGCAAGATGGTTGTTTTCGCATGTGCTCCGATTGTAGACCCATAAATGCTATCACCGTTCGTTATAGGCATCCCATTCCTCACTTAGATGATATGCTAGATGAACTTAGCGGTGCCACTATTTTCTCAAAAGTTGATCTTAAAAGTGGTTACTATCAAATTTGCATACAAGAGGGTGATGAATGGAAAACCTCTTTCAAAACCAAATTTGGCGTGTACAAGTGGTTGGTTATTCCTATGGGTTTATCGGAAGCTCCCGGTACTTTCATGCGTCTTATGCATTTTGTGCTTCGTCCTTACATTGGAGTGTTTGTTGTGGTCTACTTTGATGACATGTTTTTAGCAAATCCATCAAAGATCATATAAAGCATGTTAGGGCTGTTTTACAAACTCTTCGCAAAGAACGTCTTTATGCAAACATGAAAAAGTGCACTTTTGGTGTTGACAAGCTTGTTTTCTTGGGTTTCGTCGTTTCCTCAAAGGGTGTCCATGTTGATGAGTCTAAAATTGAAGCAATTAAAACTTGGCCACAACCCACCAATTTGCAACAAGTGCGAAGTTTTCTTGGCCTTGCGGGTTTCTATCGTCGCTTTGTGAAATATTTTAGCACTATTATCGCATCGTTGCATGCCTTGAGTAAGAAAAATGCTTCTTTTGTTTGGGGACCCTCGCACTCAACCGCTTTTGATGAGCTCAAATCCTTGCTTACTCATGCTCCGATTCTTGCTTTGCCCAACTTTGACAAAACTTTTGAGGTTCATTGTGATGCGAGTGGTAATGGCATTGGTGGAGTTTTGATGCAAGAAAAGCGAGCTATTGCATACTTTAGTGAAAAACTATCCGATGCTCAACTTAACTATCCCATCTATGATAAAGAATTGTATGCTCTCGTGCGTGTGTAACATACATGGGAACATTATCTTAGACCGCATGAGTTTGTCATGCATACCGATCATGAGACACTTAAGTACCTTAAGGGCCAAACCAAGTTGAATAAACGACATGCTAAATGGAGTGAATTTATTGAATCTTTCCCCTACGTGATCAAGTACATTAAGGGTAAAGATAATGTTGTGGCGGATGCCCTTTCCCGCAAATGCATATTACTTACTCAACTTGAATTGAATGTCGTTGGATTCGATCATATCAAAGATTTTTTTGAGCATGATGTGACTTTTGCTACTCCTTATGCTAAGTGTGTGACGCATACTTCTTGGGAACGATACTATATCAAAGATGGTTATCTTATGAGAGCTAACAAACTATGCATTCCCGAGTCTTCTCTTCGTTTGTTACTTTTGCAAGAGGCTCATGGAGGTGGACTCATGGGACACTTTGGATGCAACAATACTTATGCCACGCTCTCCAAGAACTACTTTTGGCCCAAGATGTTTTGCGATGTCGCCCGCTTCACCAACCGGTGCTCTACATGTTGCAAAGCTAAGTCACAATCTCAATCCCATGGTTTATATATGCCTTTACCTATTCCACACCAACCTTGGGAAGACATTAGCATGGATTTTGTCCTTGGATTGCCTAGGACTCAAAATGGCAAGGACTCCGTATTTGTTGTTGTGGACTGATTCTCTAAAATGGCTCATTTTATCCCATGCAATAAGATAGACAATGCTTCACATGTTGCCAATCTTTTTTGTAGGGAAATCTTGAGGTTGCACGGTGTGACAAAGACAATTGTGTCGGATCGAGATGTCAAGTTCTTAAGCTACTTTTGGAAGACGCTATGCGCCAAGCTCGGAATCAAGCTTCTCTTCTCCACGGCGTACCACCCTCAAACCGATGGCCAAACGGAAGTCACCAACCGAACGCTTGCAACTCTCCTACGCGTATTGATAAAGAAGAACATCAAGGAGTGGGAGGAGAGCCTACCCATCGCCGAGTACGCCTACAACCGCGCAAGATATTCTACAACCGGCAAGTCCCCCTTCGAGGTTGTTGTCGGTGTCAAAACCGGCGGATCTCGGGTAGGGGGTCCAGAACTGTGCGTCTAGGCGGATGGTAACAGGAGACAAGGGACACGATGTTTTTACCCAGGTTCGGGCCCTCTCGATGGAGGTAATACCCTACTCCTGCTTGATTAATATTGATGATATGGGTAGTACAAGAGTAGATCTACCACGAGATCGTAGAGGCTAAACCCTAAAAGCTAGCCTATGGTATGATTGTTGTTCGTCGTACGGACTAAAACCCTCCGGTTTATATAGACACCGGATAGGTTAGGGTTACACAGAGTCGGTTACAATGGTAGGGGATCTACATATCCGTATCGCCAACCTTGCCTTCCACGCCAAGGAAAGTCCCATCCGGACACGGGACGAAGTCTTCAATCTTGTATCTTCATGGTCCAGGAGTCCGGCCAACGGTGATAGTTCGGCTATCCGGACACCCCCTAATCCGGGACTCCCTCAGTAGCCCCGGAACCAGGCTTCAAATGACGATGAGTCCGGCGCGTAGATTGTCTTCGGCATTGCAAGGCGGGTTCTTCTCCAAATTCCATATACTTGTCGAATAGTGTACGGCTTCTGATAAATGTCGCGCTCCTTGGCTTCTGCGCCCAATAAGGGCCATCTTCCACGTGTTTGAATGAATACGAAAAGCCAGGGTATTTTTACACTTACCCCCTAGCTGCGCAAATGAGCCGCCTATAAAAAGGGCGAGGATCTAGATCTGAGTCACACCATCCCTCCTTCACGAGCTTTCATCGGAGTGCCTCTGACCAAAGCCCATTCCATCATGGACAGTCGACGCGGTTCCTCCTCTCGCGCTCGGCCCTCAGCACTGAAATTGGGAGAGATGCTCTGTCCTGCATAGCGAGCTAGTTATACTCCAAACCAAGGGATTTCTTCCCCCGCCCTTCATGGTCCCGGTTCGAGCCGGACTTGCCACCTACAAGGGCGAAAAGCAAGCGGAGAGTGTCCCCAATCCCTCTAAAGGAGAGCGGGTGTGCTTCATCTCTTATCTAGTAAGAGGACTCGGATTTCCAATCCATCCGTTTCTCCGGGGGCTCTTGGAGTTCTACGGCCTCCAGTTGCACCACCTTACACCTGCCTCCATTTTGCACATCGCGGGCTTCGTGGCCCTTTGTGAACTGTTCTTGGGCATTGAGGCTCATTTTGCGATGTGGAAGAGATTATTCTGCCTAGTACCCCATTCTCATGAGGGGTCAATATATCAAGTGGGCGGAGCCGAACTATGGCGCATCGCTGGGACCGGATATCTATCCGGAACCCCGAAGAAGGCGTCCGAAGACTGGCCTTCGGAATGGTTTTCCATGGAGGACGTCCCGCTGCCGGACCCTGTTCGGATCGGCCTCCCGTAGTTTAGCAATGCTCCTGTGAAGAAGCGCCTAAGCTGGCGCCCGCGGAGCCCCCAGAGGGAAAATGACCAGGATGTCCTTTACTTGATGAGCCGAATAAGATTACTGGCTCATGCCGGATTGAACATGATTGGAGTCATGGCAATCTGCATTATGAGGGGAGTGCAGCCGCTCCAATATAGGGGCCACCCCATGTGGGATTTCACCGGGGAGGACGATGCCTCCCGCCATGGCCGGCAAGGGCGAGGATCGGTCACCGAACTGGTGAAGTGCTTGTCTGCCATGTATATAGGGGAGGAGGAGGTTTTTCTCGCGTCAACCCATCGAGCGAAGTTTTCTTGAATAATCCTCGAAGTTGGGTAAGCAAACATCTTTGTGGCCTGTCCGATCCATGTTCCCGTGGTTAAATATCTCATTTCATGGTTTCTGCAGGAAGCTGCCGGATCAGGAGAAGATACACAGCCCGCCCCCACAACCCGAGGATCCGGAATGGTCCTCGATCCGCCTCCGAAGAGGATCCGGATATAAAGGTGGAGTTGATCGACGGGTGTTCCACCAACTTAGCATCGACAATGCTTTGGTTGCCATTACGGCCGATTACCGGAATACTTCCAGCCTCACAGTAATCGAGACCGAGGTCCCAATACTGATACTGACCCATCCGAGCTTATTTTTTATCACCGTATACCAATGGTGTTTCGCGAGGGTACCTTTGAGGCAGGAAGCCGAGCTCATGGGCGGCTAGCCAACAAGGGGCAAGGCGGCCCGCAGTTAAAAAGAAGTGCGGTCCGGATCGAAACTCCGCCGCAACGGTATGGCGTGTCACCATATTCCCAGGATTGATTCCTGGAAGGCGTACTAACGCTGGTGCTCTTTCCAGGAAAAAGAGCGCTCGCCGGACTGAGTCCGGAGAGGTTGCCAATCGAACCTCCGCCGGCCAGGCTTCAAAGCCAGGTCCGGAAGCGGAGGCGAGCACGAGACGTGCGTCGGATGCTCCTCCGACAGAGGATGCCGGCAAATTGTCGGCCACCAACTCCGAGGTGGAGAGTGCCATGAATCACAGGCGCCGCCGGACAGTTCTTCGTGACGCATGTTTCTCCCAAGAGGCCTTGAATGCCTTCAATTTGGGAGATGCGCACCTCTGTGCCGCTCAAGATGGTCTAGCCAGAGCCACGGAGCAGTATGTAAAGGACATACGGGTAAGGAAATCTGACAGTTATATATGCCAAGAGTCTCCCGAGACTTAAAATAGTTAGAATAACTGATTTAAGGATCATTTGTTATGTGAGATCTTACAAAAAGAATACCCGATCGTCTCTGTGAGCTTGAAGAATGCAAGGCCCAACTTGAGGCCGCACTAGCCGCTATAGGGGAGCCACAGGAGACCCCTCCGTAATATATGCTTCAAAAGATAAATAGTTTATGAAGTGCGGCGGTGTGTAAATCGACAAAAATATTGCAGATGGCGCGGACTAGATCCGGACAAGCAACAGCTCTTCTACGCCGGTGAAGGTCGGCGAGAGCGTGCTTACGAGGGTGCGGCAGGAGAAAAATAACCTCCAAGATGCCAACACCCAACCGGGTGAGGAACTAAAGGATGTTCGTGCTCGGTTGTCCGACTCAGAAAGGAGAATCGACGGCTTCGTCGCGGCATTTTCGATAAGTGCTTGAGCGAACTTTGAAAGAGTTCGGCGAGGAAGGCGACTAACATAAACATGTATGTAGGTTTGCTCACAGGTCGTCCTGAAGAGGAGATGCCTAGTTCTTCGGGTGATCTTCTTCCCGAATTGCGTCAGCTGCACGAACGAGTTCGGCAGGTGATGAATGGCGTCGGCCAGGCCTTGTGGCCATCTATCTCCCTGCCCGAAGGCATTGGAGAGCTGGCTGAGTGGCTTCACCGAGCACGGCGGCGCTTCCGACTATGGAAGATATCGGCCTGCCGTCAGGGCGCCAGGGAGGCCTGGGCCATGGTGAAGATGCAGTACACGAAGGCTGACCCAAACCACATGGCCGAGGTCGAACCTGTGGGGCCTGATGGGAAGGAGATCCCTGTAAGCTTAGTGTACGGCCAAGTAGAATTGACCGCCAAGTATTCCCAGCAAGATTGTAAATTAGATAGCCTATTAGATGGCATTGAGGAGGAATACAATGAGTCGAGTCGAGTTGACTATGTAATTAAATATGACATGAAAAATGTCTTCTAGCCGGATTGTAGATCGTTTTTCATAGCGGACCTTTTCGCTTCGACCTCAGGACCCAATAGTCCGGAGTGTGTCCGAATACCTTCGTGGTTATATAAGAACTGGGGTATGCATGGAGACAAAGGCGTGAGGGTCATTATTGCTGTATCGAGACAAATGCCCAACTAGTTATGTTATATTACATGGATAGTAAGAAACATCTTCCAGGAGAATAGTTCCGTTAAGGGTTCCTTTATTTGGGATGCATGCCCTAAAGTGCATGTCAAAACTGCTAAGAAAGCAAAAAATCATCTGGGGGCAGATGGATAAATAGTTAAAAATCATCTTTCAGTTCACCGACCGAATATTCCCTTAAGAACGCTAGCTTTCGGCTTCACCCAGTCTGAGGTACACATCCGGCTGACCCGGCAGTAACAATCGCAGAGGTGCTCCCTTTACCACCTAGCCGAACAATCGGGAACGAAGGGGTAAGCACAGAGCAAGGCAACCCAGCTTGGCCAAAACTTAAGTCATATCTATGCATATAATGTTGAATAAAAGGTACTTTCGGTAGTTTGACACTTGTGTTATGCATGAAGCCCATACAAATAAGCTTCATTAAAGAACCCCTGTAAAAGCGAATGGCGGTCGGTAGCGTCAAGTATATCTTGAACAAAGTGCAAACGAGCCTTGGAAGGCTTTAAAAAGAAAGGGGAGGAAGGAGAGAAATAAAAGACAGCAAAAATAGAAAATGTGGGCGGAGGAAGGAGACGAACTTGGAGTCCGGCGTTTAGGCGTAGAATCTCCGTAGACGGGCTGCGTTCCATGGGTTTGGCTCGAGTCGGTTATCCGATGCGTTTCGCAGACGATATGCTCCGCCGGTTAGGACCTGGTCGATGATGAAGGGACCTTCCCATTTGGGCTTGAGTTTGTCCTTTTTCTTGTCCGGCAGCGAGAACTAGTTCGCCAACGTTGTAAGCTTTGGCCCGCATTTCCCTGCTTTGATATCTTCGAGCCTGCTGTTGATAAAATGCGAACGAGCCTTTGCCACGTCGCGCTCCTCCTCCGATGTGTCCAACTGTCCTGCCGATCGAGCTCGGCTTCTCTTTCTTCATACATGCGCACGCGAGGTGAGTCATGAATTATGTCGCAGGGCAAGACTGCCTCTGCGCGTACACCATAAAAAATGGTGTGAATCCGGTAGTACGATTCGGCGTGGTCCGCAGCCCCCAGAGTACGGAGTCGAGCTCCTCAACCCAGTGCGTGTTAGATTCCTTGAGGGACCGCACTAGTCTGGGTTTAATGCCACTCATGATTAGACCGTTTGCTCCTTCGACTTGACCGTTGGTTTGAGGGTGATAGACCGAGGCGTGTCGAGCTTGATGCCCATGTTTTGCACCATAATTTGACCTCATCGGCCGTGAAGTTGGTGCCATTATCGATGATGATACTGTGGGGACACCGTAACGGTGCACTACCCCGATATGAAGTCTATCACCGGTCCGGATTCGGCCCGTTTTAACGAGCTTGGCCTCTATCCATTTGGTGAATTTATCCACCATGACCAATAGGTATTTTTGCTTGTGGGTTCCTCCCTTAAGGGGTCCAACCATGTCAAGCCCCTGCATCGCGAACGGCCAGGTGATGGGTATAGTTTTGAGGGCGATGGGTGGCATGTGGCTTTGGTTAGCAAAAAGCGGCAACCGACGCATCGTTGGACTAGGTCCTGCGCATCTGCCCGGGCTGTCGGCCAATAAAATCCTGCACGGAAGGCCTTGCCTACAAAGGCCCGGGCTGCGGCGTGGTGCCCACCCAGTCCGGCATGAATTTCAGCCAGGAGGTTTCGCCCTTCCTCTTGAGATACACCTTTGAAGGACTCTGTTGTGCTTTTCTTATAAAGCTCTCGCCGGTGTCAAACCGGCGGATCTCGGGTAGGGGGTCTGAACTGCGCGTCTAGGCGGATGGTAACATGAGACAAGGGACACGATGTTTTTACCCAGGTTCGGGCCCTCTCGATGGAGGTAATACCCTACTCCGCTTGATTAATATTGATGATATGGGTAGTACAAGAGGAGATCTACCACGAGATCAAGGAGGCTAAACCCTAGAAGCTAGCCTATGGCATGATTGTTGTTCGTCCCACGGACTAAAACCCTCCGGTTTATATAGACACCGGATAGGTTAGGGTTACACAGAGTCGGTTACAATGGTAGGAGATCTACATATCCGTATCGCCAAGCTTGCCTTCCACGCCAAGGAAAGAACCATCCGGACACGGGACGAAGTCTTCAATCTTGTATCTTCATAGTCTTGGAGTCGGGCCGTGACGATAGTCCGGCTATCCGGACACCCCCTAGTCTGGGACTCCTTCAGTAGCCCCTGAACCAGGCTTCAATGACCCTAGTCCGGGCGCGCATATTGTCTTCGGCATTGCAAGGCGGGTTCCTCCTCCGAATACTTCATAGAAGGTTTTGAACACAAGGATAGTGTCCGGCTTTGCAAAACAAGTTCCACATAACACCGTAGAGAGAATAATTTTTGCACAGATCTGCTAACGTATTCATGGCGTGACATCACACCACGGCCAGGCCTTTATATGAATCGTTTTTTACTGTTCCACCTCGGTAGCGTTTAGCGAGGCGGTTTCCACGACACGCCTTATCAAAGCATAGATCGTGCCCCCCTTAATCCGGGATTCCCATCAATACGGACGTGGGTAACCCAACCGTGCCCGTTGGCACGCCTCCTCTATCAAAGGCGAGTCCTAATCGACCACGGGGTGGGCTCTTGGTATTCAACCTCCTTATAACAAGACCAAGGCCCTCTCCTTTTGACACCCTCCATCGAGTTCGCCTCGCGCTTCGAGTTCCAACACCCAAAGCTTCAGATTCAGGCGCTTCGGACCTTTGACGATGTCCGGCTCCGACCAGCACGGCCGATGGATGTCCTCCTCCGTCACAGAAGAAGAGGTGCTAAAGCTGCGAGACACCAGGTATCTAACCGGCAAGATCTCGCGTAGGCTGCCTGCTCCAGGGCAGGTCATTCCCACTCCCGAGCCCGGCGAGAACGTGGTGTTCGTGTCTCACTTCCGTCGGGGTTTAGGCTTCCCGACGGATCCCTTTGTGCGGGGGCTCATGTTTTATTATGGGCTTGATTTCCATGACTTGAATCCGGAGTCCATCCTGCATATCTCGTCATTCATTATCGTATGTGAGGCCTTCCTCCATATTACCCCCCACTTTGGATTGTGGCTCAAGACCTTCAAGGTGGAGCCAAAGATGATCGAGGGCAACAAGCAGAGTCGGAGGGGCGGTCATAAGCAAATGTGCCGATGCTCCGTGGCCCGAGGGCTCTTTTCAAGAGGAGCTTGGTTTGTGGCAACGGGAGTGGTTTTATATCACCGCTCGGGGGGCACCAAATGGGCGGCGCTCACATCTTCCGCTCAGGTCCACCACGGCTGGCATCATGGGTCAACAAGGGGCTTGACTGGGGGCCGTCCAAGGACGTTCCCTTGCTGCAGGGCCGTATTCGAGACCTCCAGGAAAGACGGATCAATCTGGTTGCAGTGGCGCAGGTTATCGTGATCCGGCGCCTTCAGCCCTGCAAACGTCGCCCCCTCACTTTGTGGGAATTCAATCCGAGGGACCACGAGCTCTCCAAAATTTTATGGGCACGACGCCTGTGGAGATGTATAAATTGTTCTTCGGATCACAAGAGAAGTGTCCGGACTTGACCGAGGACGTAGGACTAAGCTGCAATCGCCCAGATACTCAAGTAAGTAGTCCTGTAACCGGACAAGTTGTTCATTCATTTACTTTATATATATGCCCTTTAAAGGAGCCGTTTCTTGAACATGAGTGGATAGCCAAGGCAAAGTTAATAAGGTGTCCGGCTCCCCTCCCAGAGACCACGCCGGATCCCATGTTGACCAAGATGTTGAAGGTCGCGCCTTTTGAAGAAGGCGAAGGGGGAGCGGGAAGCAACTGCCTCTATGAAGGAGGCTATCAAGGAAGGAGGGATTAAAAGTCCCGTCTTTCGAGGAGAGAAGAGGACTGCTTCGGAAGATCCGGAGGTCAAGGCCTCAAAGAGGGGAAGGGAATCTTCGTCGAAGAGCCCGGCGCTGGGGAGTAACCCAGCCGCACTATTTCCCCAAGGGGGTCAGCCCTCCAGCGAGCCGTAAGTAAAAAGAAGGGGTCTTGTAAATAAGGAACATCCCTGTATTTATTTATGAAGATAACCGAAATTGTACCTTGTAGTTCGGACCTCAGCCCTTCTCAGCAGAGCTCGTCTTCGGGGGATCTTCTTCCGGAGATGATGGAGAGCGAAACGCCTCCACCTGTCGCACCCTCATGTGAAGCGGACGACCCGGAGGTGTCGTCGTGGAGGGTTCCCCCAAGTCCGGCGGGGCCGGAAGGTCCGGCGCCAAGTGGTGTGCGGTCGGAGGAGCTGAAGGATCTGCTCGAGCGAGCAGCTATCTCGGAAGATCACCGTGCTCTAATGGGTACGGTGATTGAAAGAATTGCATCCGCGGAGAGCGGATTGCACGAAACCGTTAGAAGCTTACTGACGGGGTTTGAGGTACGCAAAAAATAATGTACCTTCTGACAGTTATGCATATAAAATGCGCCCTGTATAGATAGTATCCCCTGAGACTCGGTATGTTGTCAAAATTGACAACGTGCCGAGGATCAAATCTCGATTATAACATATCGCCGCTCCTAAACAGGTGGCGGGGCGTCCGGAGGCCAGCCGGACTGATGAATATGCCGAACTAAAGCGGCAACTTGACGAGGCGGATGCAAACATCGCGCTGGTCAATAAGCGGTTTGACGAGTCACAAGGTATGCGACTTCTGTGCGGACACCTGGTAAGGGAGCTTGACGCCCATGTCTCACTATTTGTATGCTTAATGCAGATGGTGCCGCTGCTGTGGAGGAGCTGCGGGCGGAGCTCGCCCGAGCGAAAGAGCAAGCCAGAAATAGTAATGCGGCCGCCTTGAAGGCGGCCGAAGAGCTAGAAGCCGAACGGGCTGCTCACTGCCGAAGCAAGGAGGAAATGGCCGATATGGCCAGAAAGTTGAGGAATACTACCGATCGCTGCGAGGTTCTTGAAAAAGAACGTCAAGTGGAACAAGAGGGCCTGAAAAAGGCCGCCGCCGAATCCAAGAATGCCCAGTCGGCTTTGAGAGCTGCCAAGGAGGAGCTGAGTCAGGCCGGGGCAATTGCGGCTGGAAAACCGTTTCTGCTGCGGAGGAAGTATACGGATCCAAAGTATGCTCAGTTGGATAAGTTGTGGAGTTCGGAGGATGCTTATCTGGACTTGGCGGCGAGCGCTGCGGACGCGGTTGAGCACTTCCGAGGCCAGAAGGGGCACAGAAGGGAAGAGCTTTATTGGTCGCAATTCCATAGTCCGGAGCGTCCTCTGCCGCTGACCGATCGGTTGGCCTAATGGGCCGAGCTGAATCGATTGTACGGATTTGCCATGAAGCATGTCTTGACTCACTTATGGCCGGGCGGACCCCAGCCGAAGAGCTATTTTGGTTTAGTGCAGCAGTTCCTTGGTGCGGTACCGCGTATCGACGCAATGAAGCGATCGGCCTGTGTCAAGACATACTGGGCAGAGATGAAGGCCACCGACGTTGCATCCCAAGATTCGGACAGAAGCCGAGTACCTGCCGAGCACTACTTTGAAGAAGTCCTGTCGGGCGCTCGTTTAATAGAGACTTGATGCTCAAAGGATATTATGTTTAAATGACATGTATGATTTGTGAAAACAATGTTTCAATATAATATAAGAGATTTTTATAATTGTGCGTTCAAGTAGTAAACTACTCCCAATTCGGCCGTTTATGTATATGTATATATAACTTTGAAAGATGGCAGTCCTTGGCTTCAGCCCCCACGCACATAGTGCGGGGGTGTTTGCAAAGAAAGCACTTTTTCACACTTAACCCAACGTCTTGGTCCTGTTAAGGAGGTGATAGCGTAGCAAACCAGGCAACCGGATTATAATGCTTTATCACTTTCACTTAGCCATAGGAGTTCGAGGGTGGGGCTACTATATAGCCCCTGGGGGCACCGCACTCTCCCGAATTCGGGGTGCGTATGTGCCTGACCGAAAACCGGTCCTTCGTTAATGCGGAGGAATCCTAAACATTCCAGAGAGTCATCGAGTGGTTGACCAGTCTCTCGCTATATCATGACAGTCAGTTTTCGGCTTTCTCTCGAGGTGCTACTTGCGGCGAACCGGGCACAATCGCAGTAGTTCTCCGGTGTCGCGTTAGCCGTGAAAACGGAACGTAAGGCAGCAAAACACAGGAGCCGGGCAACCCAACATTTGACCAAAGACATGATTCGGAGTTGATGCATATAAGGCCTAACTCGAGACGCCGAATACTCCCTAAGGTATTCGGTCTTTATGAAAATGGGCAGAATAATGCCCTAAGCCCCTGGTGTCCGTGCACGCATAAAAATTCTGGTGCGGCCAATGCCAAAACGCCAGCTCCTCCTCGGTTATAGTAAGGAACCGGGGGATGTATGTCAACAAGAGACAGTAAAAAAGGTTTACGCAGGGTCTTAATCTGAAAAGAATCCTTGCAACGGGTCCCTTTTGCACGTCTGGGCCCGTGTCTCCGCGCAGCCGTATCCTCGGACGGGTGTAGCACGTTGTTCATCCGTAAAAGAGAGGAACTTAGTTTTAAAAGAAAAGGATCGTATAAAAGATGTACTTAATATTAAATAAACAGAGTACGGTTCGAAGAAGTGAATAAAATTGAGCTTTATTTTCTCTTGTTATACATGCATGCAGCCCCTCGTATGGGGGTATGCCGCTAGTAGGCGCCGGACTCGTCTAGCCGTGTCCGGGGTTTGAATAACCAATTCAGGTTCTTTGCCTAGAAGAGCTTGATAGCTATGGGGCTGTCTAGGCAGTCTCCCGTTCTTCCGTGCTCGAGTAACACTTAATACTTCCTTTTAACGAGATGATGCCGCGTGGACCGGGCATTTTAAGTGTTAGAGATGCATAATGCGGTATTGCGTTAAAGCGGGCGAAAGCTTCGCGTCCCAATGGTGCTTGATGGCTAGTTTTAAACGGGGCGACATGGAAGAGTAACCTTTCGTGGCCGGAAGTTGTCGGATGAACCGAACACAACTTCTAGCGATATGGAGCCCGCATAATGGGCATATGGGATCGGCATTACTCCTTTAAAGGAGGTGTTGCTATGGCGAATTTTGGTTGGGTTTATCCCCATCCTGCGGATTGTGTCCTCGATATATCAGGTTTATGTCACCGCCGCCATCCATGAGGACTTGTGTGAATTGGAATCATCGATTATAGGATCCGGTATCAAGGCAGTCCATCCTGCGTTCGGATATATTCGGAATAGTCACGATGGTCGAAGGTGATTGGTTTTGACAACGATTAATGCGGGCGCGCCTTTTAGTGGGCACCGCTCCTTTGATCACGTGAAGTGAGTTTACTGTTTTAACCTCTTGTGGGAAATTCTTTTGTTTTCCGGGGCTCTGCTTGTGGTCGAGCCCCTTGTGTTCGGCGTTGAGTCTGTCAGACTGTTTGAAGACCCAACAATTTCTGTGGGTGTGGTTTGCAGGCCTCCCGGGAGTACTGTGAATTTGACATATCTTGTCCAAGATTTTGTTAAAGTTGGATAGGTCATCACTATTGTCCTTAAGGGGCAGTTTTTTGTTGTTCTGCCGTGAGCTTTTGAATCCGGCGTTGACTGCCGTGCTCTTTGGATTGTTCCTTTTAATCCGGCGTTGGTCCTTGTTGCGCCGTGGTTTCCCATTTCCATCCCTGATATCGGATGTACTTGGGTCGCTGGTGCTGCATCTTGCTAGCCAGCTATCCTCTCCCGCGCAAAAGCGGGTCATGAGGCTTGTTAATGCGGCCATTGTTCTTGGCTTTTCTTGGACGAGGTGTCTGGCGAGCCATTCGTCTCGGACGTTGTGTTTGAAGGCTGCTAAGGCTTGGCGTCCTGGACAATCGACTATTTGGTTCTTTTAGTAAGGAACCTGTTCCAGAATTTCGGGCTGACTCTCGGGCTGTTGAGTTATGTGACTTAGATCGTTACGCATCCGGAGGGCGGACATAAGTCCCCTGAAAATTTGCCCTAAATGCATCCTCGAGCTCTTCCCAACTTCCAATGATATTTTCGGGGAGGCTTTTAAGCCAATGCCGAGCTGGCCCTTTGAGTTTAAGGGGTAAGTATTTTATGGCGTGGAGATCATCTCCTCTAGCCATGTGTATGTGGAGGATGTAATCCTCAATCTAGACTCCAGGGTCTGTTGTTCCGTCGTATGCCTCTATGTTTACGGGTTTGAATCCCGCTGGAAATTCATGATCCAGTACCTCATCGGTGAAACATAGGGGGTGTGCGGCGCCCCTATATTTGGGTGTGCCGTGAGCTTTGGAATTTTGGCGTATTGCATTGCTTTGACGAGCATGCTTTATTGGCCCATAGATGAACCTAGCTGGGCCATCCTTTTGATGTGAATCCTTATGCGGATCGCATATTGGCTTGTGTGCGGCGCCATTCGCCGCTCTCTTTTTGCCGTAGGGTCGTCCATCCGACCGGGTGGCCTTCTTACTTTTTAATTATGGGGGCTCTAAGGCCTCCTCGTCGAATTCGGGCAGTAGCTTTCTTTTCGCTAGCTCTTTGTTCGGCGCATCGTCGCCGCATTTGTCTGCGGTCTTGAATACTTTGCTCCATCTCGATCTCGAGTGCATCTTCCGCTGTTTTGAGCTACCGCTTCGCTTTTTTCAGGCTACGCAGCGATGGCGAGCCTTTTCTGGAGGTCATTTTGCTCCAATAGTTTGTCCGGCGTGAGATCGTCCAGACTGTTGTCTTCACTGGGGACAGATTGTTTATCCAAGTTGTCTTGTTCGGACGATTGCTCGATAGCTTGTTCATTGTCCACCAGTTCGCCCTGCTCTATGGCTGGGTCTTTGTTGAGGCGGGACTTTGTTCGGCGTTTACGTTGCCGTTTTGACTGCTTTGCGAGGGATTTATCCTTCGTAGCGTCCCGTTGTTCCTCGTCTTCATTTCCTTTAGGTGTATCCTCCATGTATACATCATGGGATGAGGTGGTTGTCCAGCACCCTATAGGTGCTGGTTCATTGTCTCCTACATCGTTGTCCATGCCGTCGATGTATTCGGAGTCGAAATCGAGCACGTCGTGTAAGCTTTCGACAGTGGCTACGAAGTGGGTGGCGGGTGGGTGTTGAGTTTCTTTGTCGTCCGCATCCCAACCTTCCTGACCGTAGTCCGGCCAGGGCTCTCCGGATAAAGAGAGAGACTTTAGTGAATTCAGGATGTCGCCAAAGGGCGAGTGCTGAAAGATGTCCGTGGCCGTGAACTCCATGACCGGCGCCCGATCGGATCCGATTGGCAGGGGCGCGGAGGGTTCGGAGTCCGGAAAGGAGTCCGGCACCCTGGAGTCGAGGTCTTCGCAAAGGACAGGGATGGAGTTCGGCTCGATCGCCGTAGAAGTTGTAGCCGCCGAGGCGGTGTCCAACCACTCGTCCTCGATCGGGGAATCCGGCTCCGGATTAAGGGTTGGAGCAGATACTGGTGCGGCCTCCAGGGCACTGTTCGGCTGCAGAGCTAGATCATGCCCATCGAGACAGTGCGGCACGCTTGGCTGCGGCTCGAATCCGTCGAAGATCAAGTCTCCGCGGACATCGGCCGTATAGTTCAAACTTCCAAATCTGACATGACGGCGGGCGTAGCTTTCGATCTGCTCCGGATGGCTGCGAATTGGCCCGCAGTGCAAAGCCGCCCGAACACGAAGATCTGTCCGGGAGAAAAGTCTCACCGGACTGCGTCGTTGTTGATGATCGAAGGAGCCATCGGGCCTATCGGCGACGACACAGAGAAACTCTCAATGAAAGCACCAATGTCGGTGTCAAAACCGGCGGATCTCGGGTAGGGGGTCCCAAACAGTGCGTCTAGGCGGATGGTAACAGGAGACAAGGGACACGATGTTTTTATCCAGGTTCGGGCCCTCTCGATGGAGGTAATACCCTACTCCTGCCTGATTAATATTGATGATATGGGTAGTATAAGAGTAGATCTACCACGAGATCAAGGAGGCTAAACCCTAGAAGCTAGCCTATGGCATGATTGTTGTTCGTCCTACGGACTAAAACCCTCCGGTTTATATAGACACCAGATAGGTTAGGGTTACACAGAGTCGGTTACAATGGTAGGAGATCTACATATCCGTATCGCCAAGCTTGCCTTCCATGCCAAGGAAAGTCCCATCCAGACATGGGACGAAGTCTTCAATCTTGTATCTTCATAGTCTTGGAGTCCGGCCGTGACGATAGTCCGGCTATCCGGACACCCCCGGCTATCCGGACACCCCCTAGTCCGGGACTCCCTCACTCTCCCTCATGGACTTTATAGGCTTTAGATCGCCGTACTATGCAGCGAGCCTCATTTTGGTCTTCGGGGAGTTCCTGCCTAGTTAGGTAGGCTAGGAATGGTTCCGTCCACGGGGCGATAACCGCCATTATTTCGTGGGTGGAGGGTGTTATCTCGGTGGCAGAGCCTCCGATTGTGTCAGAGTGTTCGGCGTCAGGCAGTGCGGTTGGGTCCGGATTGTTATTTCCGGACTCCCCTTCCCATAGTACGGATGGCTTGAACAGCCGTTCCAGGAAGATGTTGGGCAGGACGGCATCGCGTTTTGCACCGATGTGTGCCAATATGTCCGCCGCTTTGGTTGTTATCCGGGCTATATGATGAAATTCGAGCCCTTGAACCGTCTTTGACATTTTTAGGACCGCATTGCGGTATGCTGCCATTTTCGGATCTTTGGCATCGAAGTCTCCATTTATTTGAGATATCGCGAGGTTCGAATCCCCGCGCACCTCTAGGCGTTTAATGCCCATAGAGACTGCCATCCGGAGGCCGTGCAGAAGGGCCTCGTATTCGGCTGCGTTGTTGGAGTCCGTATACATTATTTGAAGGACGTATTGGATTGTGTCCCCTGTTGGGGACGTCAGGACGACGCCAGCCCCCAGGCCAGCCAACATTTTGGAGCCGTCAAAGTGCATGATCCAATTGGAGTATGCGCCATACTCTTTAGGGAGTTCGGCTTCGGTCCATTCGGCCACGAAGTCGGCCAAAACCTGCGACTTAATAGATCGTCGTGGCTTATAGGTTATGTCGAATGGAAGGAGCTCTATGGCCCATTTGGCAATCCGTCCCGTCGCATCGCGATTGTTTATAATGTCGTTAAGAGGTACTTCGGAGGCTAGCATTATCGAACACTCTTGAAAGTAGTGTCGCAGCTTCCGGGATGCCATGAACACCGCGTATGCTATCTTCTGATAATGTGGGTACCGGGACTTGCATGGAGTGAGGACAGTGGACACGTAATAAACCGGTCTTTGAAGAGGGAACCGGTGTCCATCCGTTTCTCTTTCGACAACGAGCACCGCGCTGACAACTTGATGTGTTGCGGCGATATATAATAGCATTGGTTCGCCCACGTTGGGCGCGGCCAGGACCGGATTTGTTGCCCATATGGCTTTTATCTCTTCGAGTCCGGCCGTGGCGGCATCCGTCCACTCAAAGTGTTCGGTGCGGTGGAGGAGGCGGTAAAGGGGTAACACCTTTTCTCCCAGGCGGGAAATAAAGCGGCTTAGAGCCGCTACGCATCCAGTTAGTTTTTGTATTTGTTTGAGGTCTTTTGGAATATCCAGCCAGACAGAGCTCGGATCTTGGCTGGGTTTGCTTCAATTCCTCTACGGACACAATGAAGCCTGGAGCTTTCCACCGGAACGCCAAGACGCATTTTTCCGGATTGAGCTTGATGTCGTATTTTCGAAGATTGTCGAATGTGAGCCTCAAATCGTCTACTATAGTTTCGACGTGCTTGGATTTCACGACCACGTCATCTACATATGCTTCCACTGTTTTGCCGATCTGGTTTGCGGACATATACGAATCATGCGCTGATATGTTGCGCGGCATTTTGAGCCCGAAGGGCATTGTGTTGAAGCGAATGGGCCGTATGGAGTGATGAATCTTGTTGCAGCTTGGTCTGCTCCGCCATCTTGATTTGGTGGTAGCCGGAATACGCGTCGAGGAAGCACAATGAGTCGTGTCCTGCTGTAGCATCGATAATTTGATCAATTCGAGGGAGGGGGAAGGGATCCTTTGGGCAAGCCTTATTAAGGTCTTTGAAATCAACACATAGGCGCCAGGATTTGTCCTTCTTTGGTACCATCACCAGATTTGCTAACCAGTCTGGATGTTTTATATCTCTGATGAATCCGGCTTCCAAGTTTGGCTAGCTCCTCTCCCATGGCACATCTCTTGGGTTCGGAAAGCGCCAAGAGCCTGTTTGGTGGCTTGAATCCTTTTAGGATATTGAGGCTGTGCTCGGCCAGCCGACGTGGGATTCCTGGCATGTCTGAAGGGTGACAGGCAAAAATGTCCCAGTTTTCTCGTAGAAATTCTCGTAGTGTGGCGTCTACATCAGGGTTTAATTGTGCCCCGATGGAGGCCGTCTTTGCAGGGTTCGTTTGGTGGACTTGGAATTTGACTATTTCATCCGCTGGTTTAAAAGAGGTGGACTTGGATCTTTTATCAAGTATCACATCGTCCCTGTTCACCGTGCAGCGCATCGCAGTCGGCCGCTAGGGCTTCAGATAGTGCCTCGAGGGCTAGTGCGGCTGTCTTGTTTTCGGCACGGAGTGCTATGTTCGGATCACTAGCGAGAGTGATGATTCCGTTAGGTCCGGGCATTTTAAGCTTCATGTACCCATAATGGGGTATAGCTTGAAAATTTGTGAATGCCTCTCTCCCCAATAAAGCATGGTATCCGCTGCTGAACGGGGCCACTTGAAATGTGACCTCCTCGGACCTGTAATTGTCCGTGAGCGAACACTACGTCTAGTGTGATTTTTCCCGTGCAGCATGCTTCCCGGCTAGGGATTATTCCTCTGAAGGCTGTGTTGCTTCGCTCAATGCGGTTCCAGTCTATTTCCATTTTTCGAAGGGTTTCCTCGTAGATGAGGTTTAGTCCGCTGCCGCCATCCATGAGTACCTTTGTAAGGCGAAAGCCGTCCACTATTGGACTGAGAACCAATGCGGCTGGTGCTCGGCTGTTCGAATTTGGGTTAACATCGGCATTAAAGGTAATAGCCGTGTCACCTCGATGGATGTATTGTTGCTACTTGGTAGACTTCGCAAGCTTATGGAGTGTTCGTTTCGCATGTTATTTGATGCGAAAGTCTCAAGACTATTAACACCGTCATCGGTATTGCTTTGGGCTGGGATTCTGAAGCTAGAAGCTCTTCGCCACTTTTTGCCACCTGCCGTAGTATCCAACATGCTCGAAGGCTATGAGTTGGAGTGGCGCCCTCTGTGCTATGAATTTTGCAGGGTCCGTTTAGCCAACCCTCCAATATGGTTCCGTACCCTTTAGGGGGTTTTTGTTTTTTGATATTTAATCCAGGTGATTGGTGATGATGCACCCTTTTATTCCAGACTAGGGATGTATTCGGGGCCGGATTATCCCAAAATTGACTTTCGGTTTTCCAAGCACTCTCCATCGCACGCATTACTTTTGTACTATGGTCACCAAGTCATCCAAGCGTGTAATTTCGCGACGACTTATGGCGTTTAGGATTCCTTTGTCCGTGCAATTATTGCAAAAAAGTGAGATTGCGTCCTCCTCTCGGCAGTCCTTTATCCTGTTCATAACCAGGAGGAATCTGGCCCAGTAATGATGTACTGTTTCAGTTGGCTCTTGCCGAATTCGGGATAGATCGCTAATGTTTTGGTGGGCGGGTGGAACTAGATCCGGAACCTGTCCAATTTAAGACTCAGGGCGAAGTTTCGAACTTCGGAAGTTTGGATTTTGAATGCTATCCAATGAGTCCAACCCGCCACCGGCTTTAAGTTCGTGGCTTGATCGACATCCGTCCCTCTGCGGGAATCCGGCATGGAGGGATCGGGAATCCGGACGTAGCTAGTCCTTAAGATAGAAGAAGAATCGCCGCATTGCTCCTCTATCACAGCAACATGATGGGTAGCCTGGGGAGAGTTGATCTCTCTCAGATCGGTTTTAGGCCCGATCTAGTCGTAGTATGTGGCGACTCCCAGGGCGGCGATGCGATCCAAGAGCTCGTTTACGGAGGAGAGCTCGATCGGATCTAACTGTTCGGCAAGTTCAGAATAACCGTGAAGATTGGTTTCGATGACTCGAGAAGTCATCGTCGGCGCGGCGGCCGAACTGGCGGTCATAAGAAAACCACCTAGCCGGAGAGTGCGGCGGTGGCCAAGGCTCCTTTGGCGATAGTATAAATCTTTAAAGGCGGGATGAGGCATCCTTCCGACGGCGGCGACGCAGAGGAACTCTCAATGAAAGCACCAATGTCGGTGTCAAAACCGGCGGATCTCGGGTAGGGGGTCCCAATCATGCGTCTAGGCAGATGGTAACAGGAGACAAGGGACACGATGTTTTTACCCAGGTTCGGGCCCTCTCGATGGAGGTAATACCCTACTCCTGCTTGATTAATATTGAGGATATGGGTAGTACAAGAGTAGATCTACCACGAGATCGTAGAGGCTAAACACTACAAGCAAGCCTATGGTATGATTGTTGTTCGTCCTACGGACTAAAACCCTCCGGTTTATATAGACACCGGATAGGTTAGGGTTACACAGAGTCGGTTACAATGGTAGGAGATCTACATATCCGTATCGCGAACCTTGCCTTCCACGCCAAGGAAAGTCCCATCCGGACACGGGACGAAGTCTTCAATCTTGTATCTTCATGGTCCAGGAGTCCGGCAAACGGTGATAGTTCGGCTATCCGGACACCCCCTAATCTGGGACTCCCTCAGTTGTCTATGGCTTCAACCCTTTGTCGCCATTGGACATTCTCCCTCTACTGCTTCAAGAACGAGCAAACATGGACGCAAGCGCAAGAGCCACCTACCTCAAGAAGATGCATGAAGAAACACGTTCCATGATCGAGCGCCAAGTACAACAACTAGCCTCCAAGCTCAACATCAACAAGTCTCCGATGGTGTTCCAACTGGGTGATCAAGTATGGATACATCTCCGCAAGGACCGCTTCCCCAAGGAGCGCAAGTACAAGCTACTCCTGAGAGCCGACGGATGATTCAAGGTGCTAGCACGCTACAACAACAACGCCTACAAGGTCGACATCCCACGTGACAAGTACAACATAAGCGACATCTTCAATGTCAAAGACTTGGCCAAGTACCATGGTAATGAAGAGCACGATCCGTGGACGGATCTCTCCCAAGGGGGGAGATGATGCGGAGCATCCCTTGCCTACCCGCACCGACACTCCATCACCATCGCAACCACCAAGAGGGCCAATGATAAGAGCACGTGCACGCAACATCGAGAACGAGGTCACTTCTTTCCTCTCCGAGTTCCGTTCGGTTTCACATGAGAATGGGATTCTACCTCAAAGAGATATGCTATGCACTCTTTGGTACATCGAAGATGATCATGGGAGGGAGAATATGGAGGATCGAGCATCCATGGAGCAAGAGAAGGAAGGAGAAGACAAGAAGAATGAAGAAGGAAGCGTGGGGGGAAAACCCCGAGCACTCGGTGCCAGCCTCCCTGGGCGCCTCCAGTCCACCGGGTGCCCGGCCCTGCCTCCCGGTGCGGGCCCTCCTCGCCAGCTGGCCTCTCCGGGTGCCGGGCATGGGACCCCAGTGCCCGCACCCTCCCAGCCGCCTTTGGCGCTACCAGTGCCGGGCTTGGGACCCAGTGCAGGGCCACCTCTGCCAGCGCCCTGGATGGGCCGGGTGCCCGGTCCCCTCGCCTCCGGGTGCCCGGCCGAACCCGCGGGTGTCCCCTGGCCGGTCCGGGTGCCCGACCCCCATGACCCCGGGTGCCCGCACCCCACCGTGGGCCTGCATGCCTCTTCGGGCTTTGCCCATGTAACCCCTCTTCCCCTCCTAGTCCATCCCTAGTCTTTATATACTCATCTCCTAGGTCATGTGTGGGGTTAGCAAAGTATTTTAGAACATCCAAAGAGAGCTTTGCTCCTCGTATCCTCCTCCTCTTGGAGATCAAGACCCCTCTTTGGGAAGAATCCTTAGGATTACCAAGCCCTCCTCTTGAAGGAGATCAAGATCAAGACCTCACCTAGTGGGAAGAACTTACCTAGTGCTATTTTTCTTGAATTGTTCATGTAATCTTGTGGATCTCTTGTGTGCCGCTCTAGTGGATGTGATATTGGGTTTGTTTTGAGTGATTTGTGCCTTGTGTTCTTGAGAGTTCTTCCTATTTTCCCCCTCCAAGTGTGAAAAGATCCCCTCTAGGGTTTCACCCTACAACACGCGGGCCGTGCCGCCGCCTGTGCCACCGCGTCCTGTCGCACCTCCTCCTCGGCCTCGTGCTGCTCGTCCTCGGTGTCGCGCTCGAGCATCTCGAGGTACTCGCCGTGGCGGTGCTCCTCGGGCAGCCGTCGCTGGTGCCAATGTTCGAGGTATGCTGCCTCTTGCACCGGCGTCGCCCCAACCCAGATCGGTGGCGCGCTGACCCACTCGCGCACTACTCCTATCCAGGAGTAGCGCTCGATGGGGGACGGCTCCGGCTCTGGCTCCAGCTTTCACAGGGGACGACTGGGGCATGATACATCTCCGTCGTATATACTTTTCCATACACTTTTCCTCTTGTTTGGGACTCTAATTTGCATGATTTGCACAAAACTAACTCGGACTGACGCTGTTTTCAGCAGAACTACCATGGTGTTGTTTTTTGTGCAAAAATAAAAGTTCTCAGATTGAAACGAAATTTTGCGAGGATTTTTTGTACAAATAAAGAGAATTTCTAGAGCCAAGAACCACCGGTGGGGGGCACCTGAGTGGGCACAACCCCCAGGGCGCGCCACCCCTTGCAGGCGTGGCACCCCCTCCAGGTGCGCCCAGGTGGGTTGTCCCCACCTGGTGGCCCCGCAGATCCTGAAACCGACGCTACAAAATCCTATTTTTCAGAAAAAAAAATCAGAAGGGAAGAATTATCGCGTTCCATGAGAAGGAGTTGCCGCCGCCATCTCCTGTTCTTCATCGGGAGGCCAGATCTGGAGTCCGTTTGGGGCTCCGGTGAGGGGGATCTTTGATCTTCATCATCACCAACCCTTCTCCATCGCCAATTCCATGATGCTCCCCACCGGGAGTGAGTAATTCCTTCGTAGGCTCGCTGGTCGATGAGGAGTTGGATGAGATTCATCATGTAATCGAGTTAGTTTTGTTAGGGCTTGATCCCTAGTATCCATTATGTTCTGAGATTGATGTTGCTATGACTTTGCCATGCTTAATGCTTGTCACTTTGGGCCCGGGTGCCATGATTTTGGATCTGAACCGTTTATGTTATCACCATTATATCTATGTTCTAGATCCGATCTTGCAAGTTATAGTCACCTAGCTACTACGTGTTATGATCCGGCAACCCCGGAGTGACAATAGTCAGGACACTTCCCGGTGATGACCGTAGTTTGAGGAGTTCATGTATTCACTTTGTGTTAATGCTTTGTTCTGGTTCTTCTCTATTAAAAGGAAACCTTAATATCCCTTAGTTTTCAGTAGGACCCTGCTGCCACGGGAGGGTAGGACAAAAGATGCCATGCAAGTTCTTTCCATAAGCACATATGACTATTTACGGAATACATGCCTACATTATATTTATGAACTGTAGCATGTGTTGTATCGCCCTAGGTTATAACTGTCACATGATGAATACCATCCAACAAATCGCTGATCCAATGCCTACGAATTTCTCTTATACTATTGTTTTTGCTAAGTTACTACTGCTATCGTTACTGTTGCACTTGCTACAAAATCAATTCTATCGATGTTACCGTTACTATTGATGTTGTTACTATCAGGGGCGGAGACAGGGAGGGGCGAGCAGGGGTCAGACCCCTGCCAATTGCTCGCCCCCCTCAACAATTCATGTAGGTCGTATGTACTGTATGTACTGTATATGCCCTAATGGCAGAACTAATTACATAATTAGCCCAGCCCATATGTTAGCAATTACCCAAAACATCACCGAAGTAGAGAAGCCCATATAACCCAATAACCCATGTACCGTGGTTGTGGCTGGCTATTATTTTGCCACGGGCCAGCGTCTAATCCATTCATATCGATCAATCAGATCGATCGATTGATATGTGCGGACGTACGTGTGTGCTGCACATCTGCTAGGGCGTGTGCCGCTATCGCCGCCGCTTGTCATCAGCGTGTCCTGCTAGGGGCTAGGGCGTTCGCATTGCCGCTGGCCGCTAATCGCCACGGCAACAACATCGTCCATTGATCTACAATCTGCTGTCGACGTGTGGGGAGGGCTAGACGCAGGCAGATCAAATATGGGTAGACGCCGGTGAGTAGGACAGATGCAGGTACACTACATACTACATCCCACCGTTTCAAATAAAATACATTTGTTGAGTAATGTACATTTGATCAAATTTATAAAAAATATGATAAGATCTACATAAAAAGTACATGGCACGAATAATTTTTTCAAAGGTTCTAACAAAACTAATTTGGTGTTCAGACATTGGTATATTTCTCCACAAATTTGAAGAAGTCTGACTTAGGATCAACCTAAAAATCGAATTATTTTGGAACGATAGTAATAAATTTTTTTATAACTTACGAACTTTATGTACTTAATTAATGCTTCATATAAAATAGTAAATTATTTTAGTAATTACGCATCTTTCTTATAGTAGTTAAAGTTGAAGTGAAAGACAACAACAACTGATGGGGTAAATACTTCTTCAAACAAATTGCTTCAACTTCAAGTTCCAACAGTTTGTTGAGAATTATCTTTTTTTGTGTAGTTACGAACCATAATTTTATGCTTTATCATCAACGCTATCATTGAGAGTTTAACATACGGTGATATACAATCTTTTACGTCAAATAGTGTTTCGCCCCCCTCATATTCAAATCCTGGCTCCATACAGTTACTATTATCAAAACTATCATACTACTTTTGCTCTTGATCACTTTCTTTGCAGAGATAGTTAATCTCCAGGTGTGGTTGAATTGACAACTCAGCTGCTAATACTTACAAATATTATTTGGCTCCCCTTGTGTCGAATCTATAAATTTGGGTTGAATACTCTACCCTCGATAACTATAACGATCCCATATACTTGTGGGTTATCAAGACCTTTTTCTGGCGCCGTTGCCAGGGAGCATAGCTATATTTGTTGAGTCACCTGGTATTATTATCAAATTGTCACTATGAAGAATCTAAAGGATGCTAAGACTAAGATTTTTCCCTCTAAGACGAAGGGAGGTAAGGAACTGCCATCTGATGTCTACTACGCAACTTGTTCTTGTAGACTTGTGTTGGGCCTCCAAGCGCAGAGTTTTGTAAGACAGTAGCAATTTTCCCTCAAGTGGATGACCTAAGGTTTATCAATCCATGGAAGGCGTAAGATGAAGATGGTCTCTTTCAAAGAACCCTGCAACCAAATAACAAAAAGTCTCTTGTGTCCCCAACACACCAAATACAATGGTAATTTTGTATAGTTGCACTAGTTCGGCAAAAAGATGGTGACAAAAGTGTAGTAATGATAGTAGATATTGATTTTTGTACTAGGAACAATAAAAAACAGCAAGGTAGCAATTGATAGAATGGAGCACAAACGGTATTGCAATGCTTGAAAATGAGGCCTAGGGTCCGTACTTTCGCTAGTGCAATCTCTCAACAATGCTAATCTAACTGGATCATATAACCATCCCTCAAAGTGCGATGAAGTATCACTCCAAAGTTCCTATCTAGCGGAGAGCATAAGAAGAAATTGTTTATAGGGTACGAAACCACCTCGAAGCTATTCTTTCCGATCGATCTATCAAAGAGTTCCTACTAAAATAACACCAAATAATTTCAGATTCATAATACTCAATCCAACACAAAGAACCTCAAAGAGTGCCCCAAGATTTCTACTGGAGAAACAAAGACAAGAACGTGCATCAACCCTTATGCATAGATTACCCTAATGTCACCTCGGGGATCCGCGAGTTGAGTGCCAAAACATATATCAAGTGAATCAATACGATACCCCACTGACACCACAGGTATTCCTAGCAAGACATACATAGAGTGTTCTCAAATCCATAAAAGTATTCAATCCTATAGAGAGGGGAAAACACCATATGATCCAACTATATTACCAAATCCCGTGATACATCAAGATTGTGCCATCTCAAGAACACGAGAGAGAGAGAGAGATAGAGAGAGAGAGATTAAACACATAGCTACTGGTACAAACCCTCAGCCCTGAGGGTGGACTACTCCCTCCTCATCGTGGTGGCCGCCGGGATGATGAAGATGACCATCGGTGATGATCTCCCCCTCCGGCAGGGTGCCGGAACGGGGTCCCGATTGGTTTTCGGTGGCTACAGAGGCTTGCGGTGGCGGAACTTCCGATCTAGGGTGACCCCCAGGGTTTTTGGAATATTTGGTGATTTATAGGGCAAAGAGGGGGTGCGGTAGGCCACCGAGGTGGGCAGGACCCACCTGGGCACGCCTGGGCCCCCAGGCGCGCCCTGGTGGGTTTTGCCCCCTTCGGAGCTCCCCCCAGGTGCTTCTCTGGCCCAGTGGATGTCTTCTGGTCCATAAAAAATCCACAAAAAGTTTCGCGGTGTTTGGACTCCGTTTGATATTGATTTCCTGCGATGTAAAAAAACAAGCAAAAAACAGCAACTAGCATTGGGCACTGGGTCAATAGGTTAGTCCCAAAAAATAATATAAAGTTGCTATAAAATGATTGTAAAACACCCAAGAATGATAATAGCATGAATACTTCATAAATTATAGATACGTTGGAGACGTATCAGCATCCCCAAGCTTAATTCCTACTCGTCCTCTAGTAGATAAATGATAAAAGAAATAATATATGAAGTGTGAATGCTAGCAAAAGTGCATAAGTTTGATCAACGATAATTTCAATAACTTTTCCTAGCATTATAATAGCAATTCTTTCTCATAAAACTCATCATGGTAAAGTAGCAACCAATTTACATGTTAAGGTTCAAACAATGAATTCTCTTGAAACTCAACAACCTATGTTCTCGGTCACCAAACAATTGCAATTCAACTTATTCAACAGAGTCTAAGTAAGAGCTCCACATACTCAACCATCCTATAGTATTCTATGATTGCTAACACTCACCGCATACACATGAGCAAAACATTTCCGGACACATAGAAAGATAGGGGCTTATAATTTTGCCTCCCAACGTATTCACCTCAAGGTTGATGTCAACAATAATAACTCATGCTACCATATCCAACTGGATATATGTGCCTAGATCTTTCCTCACCACATGATGCTTGCCAAAAGAGAAAAATAAAAAGGAATAGAGAGAAAAACTTTGACTCTTGCATGAAAGTAAATACATAAAAGTAAAAGGTAGGCCCTTCACAGAGGGAAGCAGAGGTTGCCATGTGCTTTTTTTGTATGCTCAATCCCTTAGTGCAAAAGAACATCACATTATATTGCCTCTTATGATAGCAACCTTTATTATGCAGTCTGTCACTTTTATTCTTTGCCATCACAAGTTCGTACAACGCTCAATTTTCTCTTACACTAAATGATCTAAAACTTTTAGAAGCAATTTTTATTGCCTTATTGCACCGATGACAACTTACTTGAAGGATCTTACTCAATCCTTAGGTAGGTTTGGTGGACTCTTGAAAATAAGATTTGGGTTTAAAGGTTTTCGGATGCACAAGTAGTATCTCTACTTGGTGCGGAATTTTTGGCTAGCAAAGATGGGGGGCAAGCACCACATGTTGAAGGATCTATGGCAATATAACTTCTATGTGAATATGAACAAACATAAATCATTACGTTGTCTTCCTTGTCCAAAGTCAACAGTTTTGGCATATAATATTTTGATGGGGGCTCACAATCACAAAAGATTTCCAAGATAGCGTATTTGCATGTGAAGGTTCTCTTCCTTATAGTAATCATTCATGAATTGCTTGTATGACCAATATTGTGATAGTCAAGCCTCAAAAGATTTCACTTTCTAAACACAACGTGAAGCTACCACTAGGCATGATATGAACATATAATTTCAACTTCATTACATTCAATTTATTCAACAATTTACTCATAGGATATAAGGGAAGAACGAGAGTAAATGACAAACTACTCCAAAAAGATATAAGTGAAGATCAATCGAGTAGTTAAGTAAATAGATAGCTATGTGAGGACTCTCTCTTATTTAAAAAACTTTCAGATCTAAGTATTTTATTAAAACGGCAAGCAAAACAAAATAAAATGACATTCCAACAATATCACACACATGTAAAGAAGCAAAAACTTAGGCTCAACCGATACTAGCCAATAATTGTTGATGAAAGAAAGGTGGGATGCCTACCAGGACATGCCAAGCTTAGATGCTTGAGACTTCTTGAAATATTATCTTCGGATGCCTTGGGCATCTGATACGTCTCCAACGTATCTATAACTTTGTATAGTTCCATGCTATTATATTATCTGTTTTGGATGTTTTATATGCATTAATATGCTATTTTATATGATTTTTGGGACTAACCTATTAACCTAGAGCCCAGTGCTAGTTCCTGTTTTTTTTTCTTGTTTTTGAGTTTCACAGAAAAGGAATACCAAACGGAGTCCAACCGGAATAAAACTTTCGCGATGATTTTTCTTGGGCCAGAAGACACCCAGGAGACTTGGAGTACAAGTCAGAAGAGCCACAACTTAGCCACAAGGGTGGAGGCGCCCCCCCCCCCCCGACCTTGTGGGCCCCTCGGCGAACCCTTCACCTAGATCTTCCTCCTATATATACTCAAATACCCCAAAAACTTCCAGGGAAGCCACGAAACCACTTTTCCACTGCCGCAACCTTCTATTCCCGTGAGATCCCATCTAGGGGCCTTTTCCGGCATCCTGCCGGAGGGGGATTCGATCACGGAGGGCTTCTACATCAACAACATTGCCTCTCCGATGAAGCGTGAGTAGTTTACCACAGACCTACGGGTCCACAGCTAGTAGCTAGATGGCTTATTCTCTCTCTTTGATTCTCAATAACATGTTCTCCTCGATGTTCATGGAGATCTATTCGATGTAATACTCTTTTGCGGTGTGTTTGCCGAGATCTGATGAATTGTGGATTTATAATCATCTTATCTATGAATATTATTTGAATCTTCTCTGAATTATTATATGCATGATTTGATATCTTTGCAAGTCTCTTCGAACTATCGATTTGGTTTGGCCAACTAGATTGGTTTTTCTTGCAATGGGAGAAGTCCTTAGCTCTGGGTTCAATTGCGGTGCTCGATCCCAGTGACAGAAGGGGAAATGATACGTATTGTATTGTTGCCATCGAGGATAAAAATACGGGTTTTTTTTATCATAATGCTTGAGTTTATTCCTCTACATCATGTCATCTTCCTTAAGGCATTACTCCGTTCTTTATGAACTTAATACTCTAGATGCATGCTGGATAGCGGTCGATGTTTGGAGTAATAGTAGTAGATGCAGAATCGTTTCGGTCTACTTGACACGGACATGATGCCTATATTCATGATCATTGCCTTAGATATCGTCATAAATTTGTGCTTTTCTATCAATTGCTCGGCAGTAATTTTTCACCCACCGTAATAATTTCTATCTTGAGAGAAGCCTCTAGTGAAACCTATGGCCCCCGGGTCTATTTTACATCATATTAGTTTCCCATCAATTTGTCAATTTATGTTGCCGTTCCATTATTTTTCCAATCTTTTACTTTCCGTACCATAAACCAAAAATACCAAAAATATTACTTTACCATTTATCCATCTCTATGAGATCTCACTTTGCAAATAACCGTGAAGGGATTGACAACCCCTTTATCGCGTTGGGTGCAAGTTGGTGCTTGTTTGTGTAGGTATTTGGTGGCTTGCATGTTGTCTCCTACTGGATTGATACCTTGGTTCTCAAAAACTGAGGGAAATACTTACTCTACTTTGATGCATCACCCTTTCCTCTTCAAGGGAAAACCAACCCAAGCTCAAGAGGTAGCAGCATCCCCAAGCTTGAGCTTTTGTGTCTCCTTAATCCTTTTATATCACGGTTTCCCTAAATCTTAAAAACTTCATCCACACAAAACTCAACAAAAACTCGTGAGATATGTTAGTATAAATAAATGCAAAACCTTATCATTCTCTACTGTAACAAATCACCAAAATTATTATTTAACATTTCATACTAAATTCCTCTGCATATTTAATACTTCTATCCTCAAATAGAATCATTAAACAAGCAAACATATGCAAACATAATAGCAATCTATCAAAACAGTACACTCTGTAAAGAATGGAAGAACATTCGTTGTATGTGAACGAAGAGCTTATCACAACCGAGTATTCTGTGTGTGCAAAACTGGCTTGCACCCGTTGTATGTGAACGTAGAGCTTATCACACCCGATCATCACATGGTGTCTCGGCACGACGAACTTTCGCAATGGTGCATACTCAGGGAGAACACTTGTACCTTGAAATTTAGTGAGAGATCATCTTATAATGCTAGCGCCGAACTAAGCAAAATAAGATGCATAAATGATAAACATCACATGCAATCAATATAAGTGAGATGATATGGCCATCATCATCTTGTGCCTTTGATCTCCATCTCCAAAGCACCGTCATGATCACCATCGTCACCGGCGCGACACCTTGATCTCCATCGTAGCATCGTTGTCGTCTCACCAACTATTGCTTCTACGACTAACCCTACCGCTTAGTGATAAATTAAAAACAATTACAGGGCGATTGCATTGCATACAATAAAGCGACAACCATATGGCTCCTGCTTGTTGCCGATAACTCTATTACAAAACATGATCATCTCATACAATAAAATTTAGCATCATGTCTTAACCATATCACATCACAACATGCCCTGCAAAAACAAGTTAGACGTCCTCTACTTTCTTGTTGTAAGTTTTATGTGGCTGCTATGGGCTGAGCAAGAACCGTTCTTGCCTATGCATCAAAACCACAACGATTTTTCGTCAAGTGTGTTGTTTTAACCTTCAACAAGGACCGAGCGTAGCCACACTCGATTCAACTAAAGTTGGAGAAACTAACACCCGCCAGCCACCTGTGTGCTAAGCACGTATGTTGAACCAGTCTCGCGTAAACGTACGTGTATCTTCGGTCCGGGCCGCTTCATCCAACAGTACTGTCGAAACAAAGTATGACATGCTGGTAAGCAGTATGACTATCATCACCCACAACTCATTTGTGTTCTACTCGTGCATATAACATATACGCATAGACCTGGCTCTGATACAACTGTTGGGGAACACAGTAATTTCAAAAAAAATCCTACGCACACGCAAGATCCATCTAGGTTATGCATAGCAACGAGAGGGGAGAGTCTTGTCCACGTACCCTCGTAGACCGAAAGTGGAAGCGTTATGACAACGCGGTTGATGTAGTCGTACGTCTTCACGATCCGACCGATCCTAGTACCGAAAGTACAGCACCTCCGTGATCTGCACACGTTCAGCTCGGTAACGTCCCATGAACTCTCAATCCAGCTGAGTGTCGAGGGAGAGCTTCTTCAGCACGACAGCGTGATGACAGTGATGATGAAGCTACTGGCACAGGCCTTCGCCTAAGCACTACGACGAAATGACCGAGGTGGATTATGGTGCAGGGGGGCACTGCACACGGCTAAGACAATGATCAACTTGCGTGTCTATGGGGTGCCCCCCTCCCTCGTATATAAAGGAGTGGAGGAGGGGGAGGGCCGGCCCTCGCTATGGCGCGCCATAGGGGAGTCCTACTCCCACCGGGAGTAGGATTCCCCCCCCCCCCTTCCAAGTAGGAGTAGGAGAGGAAGGAAGGAGGAGAGAGGGAGGAAGGAAAGGGGGGCCGGACCCCCTCCCAATTCGGGTTGGGCTTGGGGGGCGCCCCCTCCTAGGCCGCCTCCTCCTCTCTCCCACTAAGGCCCAATAAGGCCCATGTACTCCCCGGGGGGTTCCGGTAACCTCTTGGTACTCCTGGTAAATGCCGGAACTCACCCGTAACCATTTCGATGTCCAAACATAGCCATCCAATATATCGATCTTTATGTCTCGACCATTTCGAGACTCCTCGTCATGTCCGAGATCACATCCGGGACTCCGAACAACCTTCGGTACATCAAAACACATAAACTCATTATACCAATCGTCACAGAACGTTAAGTGTGCGGACCCTACGGGTTCGAGAACTATGTAGACATGACCGAGACTCATCTCCGGTCAATAACCAATAGCGGAACCTGGATTCTCATATTGATTCCTACATATTCTACGAAGATCTTTATCGGTTAAACCGCATAACAACATACGTTGTTCCCTTTGTCATCGGTATGTTACTTGCCCGAGATTCGATCGTCGGTATCTCAATACCTAGTTCAATCTGCAATCGACAAGTCTCTTTACTCGTTTCGTCATGCATCATCCCGCAACTAACTCATTATTCACATTGCTTGCAAGGCTTATAGTGATGTGCATTACCGAGAGGGCCTAGAGATACCTCTCCGACAATCGGAGTGACAAATCCTAATCTCGATCTGTGCTAACTCAACAAACACAATTGGAGACACCTGTAGAGCACCTTTATTATCACCCAATTACGTTGTGACGTTTGGTAGCACACTAAGTGTTCCTCCGGTATTCGGGAGTTGCATAATCTCATAGTCATAGGAACATGTATAAGTCATGAAGAAAGCAATAGCAAATAAACTAAACGATCAAGTGCTAGGCTAACGGAATGGGTCAAGTCAATCACATCATTCTCTAATGATGTGATCCCATTAATAAAATAACAACTCATGTCTATGGCTAGGAAACTTAACCATCTTTGATTCAACGAGCTAGTCAAGTAGAGGCATACTAGTGACACTGCTTTGTCTATGTATTCACACATGTACTAAGTTTCTGGTTAATACAATTCTAGCATGAATAATAAACATTTATCATTATATAAGGAAATATAAATAACAACTTTATTATTGCCTCTAGGGCATATTTCCTTCAATGGTGTTGATGTAGAAGCCCTCCATGATCGAATCTTCCTCCGGTAGGATGCCGGAAAAGGCCCCAAGATGGGATCTCATGGGTACAGAAGGTTGCGTCGGTGGAAAAGTGGTCTCGTGGCTCCCTTGGAAGTTTTCGGGGTATATGAGAATATATAGGAGGAAGATCTAGGTCAGGGGTCACCGAGGGGCCCACAAGGTTGGGGGGCTCGCCCTACCCCCCTGGGTGTGCCCTCCACCGTTGTGGCTGCCTTGTGGCTCTTCTGACTTGCACTCCAAGTCTCCTGGGTGTATTCTAGTCCAATAAAAATCATCGCGAAAGTTTTATTCCGTTTGGACTCCATTTGGTATTCCTTTTCTGCGAAATTCTAAAACAAGGAAAAAAACAGAAACTGGCACTAGGCTCTAGGTTAATAGGCTAGTCCCAAAAATCATATAAGATAGCATATTAACGCATATAAAACATCCAAAAAAGATAATATAATAGCATGGAATAATAAAAAATTATAGATACGTTGGAGACGTATCACCGGCCGCCTCACTTCTAGTGTGCCTTCTGCCTTCAGATACTTCTTCTTGCAAGGTAGCCAATGCACACGCAGAATCCAGATCACTGGGGCGTTGTACCATGACCACAGAACGGATGTCCGACCGTAGCCCCTCGATGAACCTCGTCAAACAGTACAATGGATGCATAGTATCAGAATATGACATCAAATGGTTCGTGAGAGTTTCAAATTGTTCAATGTATTCCGAAATAGTACTGGTTTGTTGTAGAGCATAAAACTTCCTAATCAGAGACTGATGTCGATCGCGACCAAATCGAGTGCACGACAAGGTGCAGAAAGCCTCCCAATCTAGATTGCCAATTTTGGACTGAACTGATTGTAACCAAATGGCTGCAGCACCCGTGAAATGAAGTGTGGCCATGGGAACAAAGTAAGATGGGCTAATTTGAAACATGGAGAAGTACTGTTCACAGAGGGTTTTCCAAATTATTGGATTCTCGCCAGCAAATTGGGGAAAACTAAGGGAGGGCGGAGTCTGACCCAAACTCGCCATGACTTGACTGGACGACAAATTGGTAGCGGTAGGAGGCTCGAGCAAGCGAGGGAACAGAGCAGTCTAAGAATCGATCGTACAATTGGCCGGAGTTGCCGTCGATGGGTTCTCTCCCCCCGACAACATGCTTCGTTGAAGATGATGCGCGTCGTGGCCACCGGGCCTGTGGATCTCGTCGGGCGAAACCAGACCGCGAGGACCGACAGTTCGCGACGAGCCACTTGCAGCATCAGCAGCAGCAGCCTGAGAAGACTGTGCACTCTGCAGGGCGGAGACCGAGTCCTACAGCTTGGCGAACCGGGCCTCGAGGTCCGGTTACCATGTCGTGAGCACCTCCATTTACTCCGATTGGGTGTCGATCTGCGCCTTGAGGCCTTGGATGTCGGCGCGCGTGTCCGTGCTGGCTTGTGTCAGTGCCTCCGTCAACTTGTTGAGATAAGCTTTGACGCCGGATCCATGGTGGCGAACAACTGCTGGCGATCCGCGATCTGCTTGCGTGTTGATACGTCTCCGTCATATCTATATTTTTTTATTGTTCCATGCCAATATTGTACAACTTTCATATACTTTTGGCAACTTTTTATATTATTTTTGGGACTAACATATTGATCCGATGCCATGCAGTTCTGTTTGTTGCATGTTTTATGTTTCGCGGAATATCCATATCAAATGGAGTCCAAACGGGATAAAGACGGACGGAGCTTATTTTTGAAATATTTGGAAAAACTGGGAGAAAGATCAACGCGAAACGGTGTCCGAGGTGGGCACGAGGCAGGGGGCGCGCCCCACCCCCCTGGGCACGCCCATGACCCTCGTGGTCCACCCGTAAGGCGGTTGATGCCCTTCTTCGGCCGCAAGAAAGCTAATTTTTGGTAAAAAATCACGGCGAAGGTTTCAGTCCAATCGGAGTTACGGATCTCCATATATATACGAAATGGTGAAAGGGCAGTAGACGAGAACGCAGAAACAGAGAGAGACATCGAGATAGATCCAATCTTGGAGGGGCTCTCGCCTCTCCCAACCCATGGAGACCATGGACCAGAGGGGAAACCCTTCTCCCATTTAGGGAGAAGGTCAAGGAAGAAGAAGAAGGAGGGGGGTTCTTTCCCCCTCGCTTCCGGTGGCGCCGGAACGCCGCCGGGGGCCATCATCATCACCGCAATCTTCACCAACAACTTCACCGCCATCATCACCAACTCTTCCCCCCTCTATGCAGCGGTGTAACCTCTCTCTTACCCGCTGTAATATCTACTTAACCATGGTGCTCAACGCTATATATTATTTCCCAATGATGTATGGCTATCCTATGATGTTTGAGTAGATCTGTTTTGTCCTATGGGTTATTTGATGATCAAGATTGGTTTGAGTTGCATGTTCTATATTGGTGCGGTCCTATGGTGCTCTCCGTGTCGCGCAAGCGTGAGGGATTCCCGCTGTAGGGTGTTGCAATACGTTCATGATTCGCTTATAGTGGGTTGCGTGAGTGACTGAAACACAAACCCGAGTAAGTAGGTTGTTGCGTATGGGATAAAGAGGACTTGATACTTTAATGCTATGGTTGGGTTTTACCTTAATGATCTTTAGTAGTTACGGATGCTTGCTAGAGTTCCAATCATGAGTCCATATGATCCAAGTAGAGAAAGTATGTTAGCTTATACCTCTCCCTCAAATAAAATTGCAATAATGATTACCGGTCTAGTTATCGATTGCCTAGGGACAAATAACTTTCTCGTAACAAAAGGTTCTCTACTAAAACTAATTTAGTTGTGTCTTTACTTAAACAGCCCCTACTTTTTATTTACGTGCTCTTTATATTCTTGCAAACCTATCCAACAACTTCTACAAAGTACTTCTAGTTCCAAACTTGTTCTAGGTAAAGCGAACGTCAAGCGTGCGTAGAGTTGTATTGGTGGTCGATAGAACTTGAGGGAATATTTGTTCTACCTTTAGCTCCTCGTTGGGTTCGACACTCTTACTTATCGAAAGAGGCTACAATTGATCCCCTATACTTGTGGGTTATCACGTGTCTCCAGCGCGAGGAGGGGAGGCCGAATTGGACAAGGCCCCCAAGTAGGATTCCTCCTACTTGGGGAGCCCCATGGATGTACCCCTCCCCCTCCCACCTATATGTATGTGAGGAGGGGCGCCTAGAACAGACAACAAATATTGTTAGCCGTGTGCGGCGCCCCCCTCCACAGTTTACTCCTCCGGTCATATTCACGTAGTGCTTAGACGAAGCCCTGCGAGAATCACTTCACCGTCACCGTAACCACGCCGTTGATACGTCTCCGTCGTATCTATAATTTTTTATTGTTCCATGCCAATATTATTCACTTTCATATACTTTTTGGCAACTTTTTATATTATTTTTGGGACTAACATATTGATCCAAAGGCATGCCAGTTCCTATCTCATTGCATGTTTTATGTTTCGCAGAATATCCATATCAAACGGAGTCCAAACGGGATAAAAACGGACGGAGCTTATTTTTGGAAAATATGGAAAAATCCAAAAGAAAAATCCACGCGAGACGGTGTCCGAGGTGGTCACGAGGCAGGGGGCGCGCCTGCCCCCCTGGGCGCGCCCCTACCCTCGTGAGCCCACCATAAGGCGGTTGACGCTCTTCTTTTGCCGCAAGAAAGCTAATATTCGGAAAAAAAATCACGGCGAAGGTTTCAGGCCAATCGGAGTTATGGATCTCCATATATACGCGAAACGGTGAAATAGAGTCAGAACAGAATGCAGAAACAAAGAGATAGATCCAATCTCGGAGGGGCTCTCGCCCCTCCCAAGCCATGGGAGCCAAGGAACAGAGGGGAAACCCTTCTCCCATCTAGGGAGAAGGTCAAGGAAGAAGAAGGAGGGCTCTCTCCCCTCGCTTTGTGGCACCTAACGGCACGGGGCCATTATCATCCCCGCGATCTACACCAACACCTCCGCCATCTTCACCAACATCTCCATCACCTTCCCCCCTCTATCTATAGCGGTCCACTCTCCCACAACCCGTTGTACCCTCTACTTGAACATGGTGCTTTATGCTTCATATTATTATCCAATGATGTGTTGCCATCCTATGATGTACGAGTAGATTTTCGTTGTCCTATCGGTGGTTGATGAATTGCTATGATTGATTTAATTTGCTTGTGGTTATGTTGTTGTCCTTTGGTGCCCATCATATGAGCGCTGCCGCATGGATCACACCTTAGGGTTAGTTGTATGTTGATAGGACTATGTATTGGAGGGCAAGAGTGATGTAAGCTTCAACCTAGCATAGAAATTGATGCATACAGGATTGAAGGGGGACCAATATATCTTAATGCTATGGTTGGGTTTTGCCTTAATGAACGTTAGTAGTTGCGGATGCTTGCTAATAGTTCCAATCATAAGTGCATAGAAATCCAAGTAAGGGATGACATGCTAGCAGTGGCCTCTCCCACATAAAACTTGCTATCGGTCTAGTACGGTAGTCAATTGCTTAAGGGAAAATTTCGCCACACCTACCATCACTTTTCCACGCTCGCTATATTTACTTTAGTTGTGTCTTTACCTTAGCAGCCCCTAGTTTTATTTCGTGCTCTTTACTTTCTTGCTAGCTTACCCAAAAACACCTACAAAGTACTTCTAGTTTCATACTTGTTCTAGGTAAAGCGAACGTCAAGTGTGCGTAGAGTTGTATCAGTGGTCGATAGAACTTGAGGGAATATTTGTTCTACCTTTAGCTCCTCGTTGGGTTCGACACTCTTACTTATCGAAAACTGTTGCGATCCCCTATACTTGTGGGTTATCAAGACCTTTTAAGGCGCCGTTCTTGGGGAGCAATAGCGTGGGGTGAATATTCTCGTGTGTGCTTGTTTGCTTTATCACTAAGTAATTTTTATTTGCTGTTCTTAGTTGTTCTCTATCTTAAGTTATGGATATGGAACACGAAATACCAAAAAAATTAGGTGTACTTGCTACTCATAAGGATGGGGTAACTCCTAAACCCCCGATTCTCATTATGTGAGAGATATTATTTACTACTTTGATAATCCTAAGAAAACCCCATTCAACTTTATAATGGGAGACACGTTGGATCAACGTGAATACTTTAGGGATTATCACTCGACACAAAATGGGAAACTATTATGGGATCAATTTATTATGTTGCGTTGGTATGCCTGGAATCTATGCTTGAAATATGATATTACTTGTTGCTCTAGGATGGAGGCTCCACACCTTCCCTTTTCATGCGAATTTAATGATAATGAAACCTTAGCTTCTTATGCTAATGGTATATATGATTACTATGATGTGGAACAAATAGAAGAATTTGTTGCTATTAAGGCTGCTTATGAAATTGGATCTTTGTTTGAAAAGTATGAAGCTTTAGATGATGATGCTTATAGGCCTGAAAATCTTGCTATACTTAGATATTGCTATGAAAATTATGAATACAATTACTATATTAATGCTTTTATGAAGAAAGTCAACGTTGTCGAAGAAGAGACTAATATTTTGCAGGAAGCTATGGAACAAGAAATTGATGAAACTGTGAGCTCATTGGATGAAAAAGATGATGAGGAGAGCGAAGAACAAAAGGAGAAAGAGCGGATTAGCTACCCATGCCCACCTTCTAATGAGAGTAACCCTCCAACTCATACATTATTTAATTCCCCTTCGTGCTTACCGAAGGATGATTGTTATGATCCCGTTGATTCTTTTGAAATATCCCTTTTTGATGATGCTTGCTATGCTTGTGGCCAAGATGCCAATATGAATTATGCTTATGGAGATGAACTTGCTATAGTTACTTATGTTATGAATGAAATTGTTGCCATTGCAACCACGCATGATAGTCCTATTATCTTTTTGAATTCTCCCGACTACACTATATCGGAGAAGCTTGCACTTATTAAGGATTATATTGATGGGTTGCCTTTTACTACTACACATGAAGATTTTGATGAATATAATATGCATGTGATTGCTGCTCCTACTTGCAATTATTATGAGAGAGGAACTATATCACCACCTCTCTATGTTTCCAACACGATAAAATTGCAAGAAACTGTTTATACTATGCATTGGCCTTTACTATGTGTGCATGAATTGTTCTTTTATGACATGCCGATGCATAGGAAGAGAGTTATACTTCGGCATTGCTTGATATATGTTGCTTTGTGCTCACTACTAAATGCCAAACCATTGCTAATTAGAATTGGCTTTGATATACCTTGGGATCCGGGTGGATCCATTACTTGAGCACTAGATGCCTAGCTTAATGGCTTTAAAGAAAGCGCTGCCAGGGAGACAACCCAGAAGTTTTAGAGAGTCATTTATTTCTGTTGAGTGCTTTCATATAGTTTAAAAACAACAAAAATAAAGAGGGGAACCCAAAACTTTTTAAAAAGAGAAGTGAAAGTGAGAGAGACGAGCATTGTGAAAGTGGGGGGCGTCCTTGAACTTTGTTCATGCCCATGGGAACTTTGTGAATCTTAATTACAGAAACTTTTCAATAAAAATAATTATCCCCTTGTACAACTCCATTGTATTATAAAAATAATGTGCCAAGGTTTGCCTTTAGGATGTTTACAATGCTTGTTGGTTTGTGCGGTGCAGGACAGAAACTTTGGCTGTAGTGCGCGAATTTTAAGTTTTTACTGGAACGTCAAATGGTTCTGATTCTTTTTGCACTGTCTTTCTGTGCAAATTGTTTATTTTTCCTAATTTTGTCAGAATTTTTCAAGTATCATAAGTATGGTGAATGTTCAGATTGCTACAGACTGTTCTTTTTTAGACAGATTCTGTTTTTGATGCATAGTTTGCTTGTTTTGATGAAACTATCAATTTATATCAGTGGATTAAGCCATGAAAAAGTTATATTACAGTATACACAATGCAAAAACAAAATATGAATTGGTTTGCAACAGTACTTAGAGTGGTGATTTGCATTATTATACTAACGGATCTTACCGAGTTTTCTGTTGGAGTTTTGTGTGGATGAAGTGTTTGATGATCGAGAAGGTCTCGATGTGAGAAGAAGGAAGAGAGGCAAGAGCTCAAGCTTGGGGATGCCCGAGGCACCCCAAGTAAATATTCAAGGAGACTCAAGCATCTAAGCTTGGGGATGCTGGGAAGGCATCCCCTCTTTCTTCAACAAGTATCGGTATGTTTTCGGATTCGTTTCATTCATGCGATATGTGCAATCTTGGAGCGTCTTTTGCTTTTAGTTTTCAGTTTTCTTTTATGCACCATGCTGGTATGAGATGGTCCTTGGTTGATTTATAAGAATGCTCTTTGCACTTCACTTATATCTTTTGAGTATGGCTTTATAGAATGCTTCATGTGCTTCACTTATATCATTTGAAGTTTGGATTGCCTGTTTCTCTTTACATAGACAACCGTCATTTGTAGAATGCTCTTTTGCTTCACTTATATTTGTTAGAGCTTGGGCATATCTTTTGTAGAAAGAATTAAACTCTCTTTATTCACTTATATCTATTTAGAGAGATGACAGGAACTGGTCATTCACATGGTTAGTCATAAAATCCTACATAAACTTGTAGATCGCTGAATATGATATGTTTGATTCCTTGCAATAGTTTTGCGATGTAAAGATGGTGATATTAGAGTCATGCTAGTTGAGTAATTGTGAAATTGAGAAATACTTGTGTTGAGGTTTGCAAGTCCCGTAGCATGCACGTATGGTGAATCGTTATGTAACGAAGTCGGAGCATGAGGTGTTTATTGATTGCCTTCCTTCGAGTGGCGGTCGGGACGAGCGATGGTCTTTTCCTACCAATCTATCCCCTAGGAGCATGCGGCGTAGTACTTTGTTTTGATGACTAATAGATTTTTGCAATAAGTATGTGAGTTCTTTATGACTAATGTTGAGTCCATGGATTATATGCACTCTCACCCTTCCATCATTGCTAGCCTCTTGCACTGCATGCATTGCCCTTTCTCACCTCGAGAGTTGGTGCAAACTTCGCCGGTGCATCCAAACCCCGTGACTTGATACGCTCTGCCACACATAAGCCTCATTATATCTTCATCAAAATATCCACCATACCTACCTATCATGGCATTTCCATAGCCATTCCAAGATATATTGCCATGCAACTTTCATCATCATCATCATATACATGACTTGAGCATTCATTGTCATATTGCTTTGCATGATCGTAAGATAGCTAGCATGATGTTTTCATGGCTTGTCCGTTTTTTGATGTCATTGCTACGCTAGATCATTGCACATCTCGGTACACCGCCGGCGGCATTCATAAAGAGTAATATCTTATCGAAAGAGGCTACAATTGATCCCCTATACTTGTGGGTTATCACGTGTCTCTAGCGCGAGGAGGGGAGGCCGAATTGGACAAGGCCCCCAAGTAGGATTCCTCCTACTTGGGGCGCCCCATGGATGTCCCCCTCCCCCTCCCACCTATATGTATGTGAGGAGGGGCGCCTAGAACAAACAACAAATATTGTTAGCCGTGTGCAGCGCCCCCCTCCACAGTTTACTCCTCCGGTCATATTCACGTAGTGCTTAGGCGAAGCCCTGCGAGAATCACTTCACCATCACCGTAACCACGCCGTTGATACGTCTCCGTCGTATCTATAATTTTTGATTGTTCCATGCCAATATTATTCACTTTCATATACTTTTTGGCAACTTTTTATATTATTTTTGGGACTAACATATTGATCCAAAGGCCCGGTGCAGTTCCTACATTGCATGTTTTATGTTTCGCAGAATATCCATATCAAACGGAGTCCAAACGGGATAAAACAGACGGAGCTTATTTTTGGAAAATATGGAAAATTCCAAGAAAAATCCACGCGAGACGGTGCCGAGGTGGTCACGAGGCGGGGCGCGCCAGGGCAGCGCGCCTACCCTCGTGAGCCCACCGTAAGGCGGTTGGCGCTCTTCTTTTGCCGCAAGAAAGCTAATATTCGGAAAAAAAATCACTGCGAAGGTTTCAGGCCAATCGGAGTTACGGATCTCCATATATACGCGAAACGGTGAAACAGAGTGAGAATAGAACGCAGAAACAGAGAGATAGATCCAATCTCGGAGGGGCTCTCGCCCCTCCCTAGCCATGGGAGCCAAGGACCAGAGGGGAAACCCTTCTCCCATCTAGGGAGAAGGTCAAGGAAGAAGAAGAAGGAGGGGGGCTCTCTCCCCCTCGCTTCCGGTGGCGTCGGAACGCCGCCGGGGGGCCATTATCAGCCCCGCGATCTACACCAACACCTCCGCCTGAAGGAAATATGCCCTAGAGGCAATAATAAAGTTATTATTTATTTCCTTATATCATGATAAATGTTTATTATTCATGCTAGAATTGTATTAACCGGAAACATAATACATGTGTGAATACATAGACAAACATATAGTCACTAGTATGCCTCTACTTGACTAGCTCATTAATCAAAGATGGTTATGTTTCCTAACCATAGACATGTGTTGTCATTTGATTAATGGGATCACGTCATTAGGAGAATGATGTGATTGACATGACCCATTCCGTTAGCTTAGCACTTGATCGCTTAGTATATTGCTATTGCTTTCTTCATGACCTATACATGTTCCTGTAACTATGAGATTATGCAACTCTCGTTTACTGGAGGAACACTTTGGTGCTACCAAACGTCACAACGTGAATCGGGTGATTATAAAGGAGTACTACAGGTGTCTCCAAAGGTACATGTTGGGTTGGCGATTTCGAGATTAGGTTTTGTCACTCTGATTGTCGGAGAGGTATCTCTAGGCCTTCTCGGTAATACACATCACATAAGCCTTGCAAGCATTGCAACTAATAAGTTAGTTGTGAGATGATGTATTACGGAACGAGTAAAGAGACTTGCCGTAACGAGATTGAACTAGGTATTGGATACCGACGATCGAATCTCGGGTAAGTAACATACCGATGACAAAGGGAACAACGTATGTCGTTATGCGGTTTGACCGATAAAGATCTTCGAAGAATATGTAGGAACCAATATGGGCATCCAGGTTCCGCTATTGGTTATTGACCGAGAATAGTTCTAGGTCATGTCTACATAGTTCTCGAACCCGTAGGGTCCGCACGCTTAACGCTTCGATGACAGTTCATTATGAGTTTATAAGTTTTGATGTACCGAAGTTTGTTCGAGTCCGGATGTGATCACAGACATGACGAGGAGTCTCGAAATGGTCGAGACATAAATATTGATATATTGGAAGCCTATGTTTGGACTTCGAATAGTTCCGGTGAAATCGGATTTTACGGAAACCGGGGTTACTGGAACCCTCCCGGGGATGTTGGGCCTTAATGGGCCATAAGGGAGAAGAGGAGGGCCGCCAGAGCAGGCCGCCCTCCCCCTAGTCCGAATAGGACAAGGAGAGGGGCGGCGCCCCCCTTCCTCTCTCCCCTCCCCCCAAGTCCTAATCCAACTAGGAAAGGGGGGAGTCCTACTCCCGGTGGGAGTAGGACTCCTCCGGCGCGCCTCCTCCTAGGGCTGGCCGCACCCCCCCTTGCTCCTTTATATACGGGGGCAGGGGCACCCCATGACACAGAAGTTGATCTACGGATCGTTCCTTAGCCGCAGCGGTGCCCCTCCACCATATTCCACTTCGGTCATATCGTCGAAGCTTAGGCGAAGCCCTCGCCGGTAGAGTCATATCGTCGCGAGCTTAGGCGAAGCCTCGCGCCGGTGGAGCATCATCATCGCCACCACGCCGTCGTCGACGGAACTCATCCCCGACGCTTTGCTGGATCGGAGCCCGGGATCGCCATCGAGCTGAACGCGTGTCTTTGAACTCGGAGGTGCCGTATGCTCGGTACTTGGATCGGTCGGATCGTGAAGACGACGACTACATCAACAGCGTTGTTATAACGCCTTCGCTACGGTCTCACGAGGGTACGTGGACATACACTCTACCCTCTCGTTGCTATGCCATCACTATGATCTTGCGCAGCGTAGGAAATTTTTTGAAATTACTACGTTCCCCAACAGTGGCATCCGAGCCTGGTTTTATGCGTTGATGTCATATGCACGAGTAGAACACAAGTGAGTTGTGGGCGATATAAGTCATATTGCTTACCAGCATGTCATACTTTGGTTCAGCGGTATTGTGAGATGAAGCGGCCCGGACCGACATTACGCGTACGCTTACGCGAGTCTCGGATGCCGGCACTGAGTTGTACATCATGGAGCAATTATATGATTACAGGATGACTGAAGAGCGCTCAGTGGTTGAGCAGGCGCTTGTTTTTTAGAAACCAAACGCTGGTGGTTGTTTCTTGTTGTAAGTGAATGCAACGAAAAGACCCGGAAATAACGAATAT